>OW028600.1:5732500-8232500 GCA_932294275.1 Chloroclysta siterata | reverse complement strand
CATCTCGCTACACCTTTGCGTAGGATGTCTCACAGGGGGGTTTTTAGTGGGTCCGAGCCCCACATACCCCCTTCCGTCAAAAAAAAAAGGCCGCTAATAATAAATATAGCCTAGTTACTCAGGGCACAGATAAGAGAATACTAGTACTCAGGGGTAATGTAGCATTCTAAGAGCTGATTTCACCATGCTCTGTTAGTCACTAATCAAGGATTAACAGGCCGTTAAATCTAACCCTAGATGTCAAACGCGTACATTTTTACATATTTAACGGCCCCTTTAATAATTTGTTAATCTAACAGAGCATGGTTAAATAATTTTTGAAATCGGACCTGTAGTTTTTTAGTCTATTCGTTACATACAAAAATACAAATCTTTCCTCTTTATAATATTAATGTAGATAGTGTATATATTTTTTTTTTAAATATGTACATACAGGGGTTAGACAAAACTGTTTATCAAAAATAACAATAATATTTAGTAACGAAAAACGATTGGTACCTAACTAACAAAATATGTTTAAACTACATGTTGGCAAAAAAACTTTTTTCCACAAAATGTGAGGCACATCCTCTCAATCGCCTTCCTGGCCTTACAACATAGATATTGTAGGTAGATAAACTGTCGTCGATTCAACTGAAGTTACTTCAGATATCGAGCAGGATTCTTGATATTTATATGTCAGACCTGAAGAGACCTGTAGATGGAGCCACGGTCGCATAAGTACCGTAGTAGCATGTCCCTGAGTAAATAAAGGGACAGTAGCTAGTTCAGCAGACTCATCATCCGCTTCTGGCGGTGAAAATGTCGTGGAATTGTTTACTAAAATTGATTCTAGTACCATAGGTAAAATAAATGAAAATGTCTTTGTTTTATAGATTTTTTTCTGAATTAGGCCAAGGGACTGTTATTTGTTGAGTGCGATAAGAGTACGATGGCGATGGTGGTAGCGCGGCCCCGTATCAAGGGGAAGGACGTGGATTCAAATCCCACTCGGTACAAGCAGTGTTAACTTTTGGGACATTATAAAAATCTGTATAGGTAGATATATCTCTATCCCCTTATCCCCTCAATATATTGTCTAAGAAACTTTTGTATCTTTTATGCTTATCATAGTAGTTAGGTAGGTAGGTAAATCTAGTTACCACTTTTTAATTCAGACGTAGTTGGGTTTGTAGTGGAGTTATTCAGATGAGCCATAGCCTCTGAAGAAGTAATACAGTTAATAATTAATTTAAAGATTTACAAATACATTAACTATGTACCAATGTATTCCAGGGACATTTCATCTACAACAGGAAAAATTAAAAGGGCTATACTTCAATTTACGCCAGTACAATGGACTCCAGTGCGATGGCTAGACCCCACAAGCACTTACATGAGGTTCTGCGCTCTCAGCCAACTGGTTGTATTCTGGCAATTGTCTGAGCTGAACACATTTTTCCTGAAACACATATTTGAAATGCCGCCATCTCACCCATTAGTCATAGCCCGCCTCTGCCTGATTGGAGTTATAGTTGCGCCATCTGTAAGGTAAGTTCTCGGAAATAGCTCATGGGAATTAAAATAAATACGATATATTTAATTGAATTTAGACCTAGGCGAACGTATCTCGATCAGATAGCAGACGTTCTAGAGAAGGGCCAGGTCAAGAGTACCCTAAACCGACGAGAATGTATGAAGAATGTTATGAGAGTGAATGAAGCGAAAGAGGTATGTAAGGACCGTAGCAAGTGGAAATCCGTGATCTCTGCCTACCCCTATGGGAAACAGGCGTGATTTTATGTATGTATGTATGTATATTTAATTGAGTGGGCGAAGCGAACGAAAATCCTACTGTTAACTTGGGCGATTTAGCATTTTATGTATGTATGTCTGGCCATAACTTTAGAACCGTTGATCCGATCTGAAATTTATATGGGCATTTGAATTTAATAGGACAGGGGGTTATTGAGATATCGGGTTTTCAAATGTAGCAAAAAAAATTGTTACACAAATATACCAAGTGAGGTGTCATATGAAAGGATTTGTTTGTACATCCCAATACTATTTTAATTCTAGGACGTATGTGTGAGTTTTGAGATACAATTGGATACCCCAAGTAGGTTAGGGGGTAGTCAGAGGCCAAATATCGTGTTGGGTATCAATGCAAGACTGGAGCGGACATCAGGAAATCTCAGTTCGAGGCGAACCAATCGTTTTTTAAATAAATTGTAATCGCTATTTTCCGGCAGCGGCTTTGCTCGAAACAATTCCTTCAGCTGTTCCTGCCTTCCTACCTACGGCGCAGAGTGATTGAGTCGCTTGACAACTAAACTTTCGCATTATTGAAGTAATATATTATTAAGAGAATTTTCATTACCTCATTCCAGGCAGTATTACACCTATGTGACAGATCCAAATTGCAAGCGCGTGGGAACTCAATGTTGGGTTTATGGAGCAATCATGGTGACAGAATCTATGTTATGCATTAAAAACGGCAAAGAACTGTTTGGCCAAGCTCAAGTGTGCAATGTTATTGTATGGCTCGTGATTCAAATATTAGTTTCGGTTGGATGTGTCTATGGTGTTGTGCTGTACCAACAGTATTTCAAGGTAGGTACCTACTAACCTAGTTTATTATTTTATAACTATGAGAAGAGTGTATCTTGTTTTAAGATTGTTTTTTTCTTCGTTTCATAACTAAAAGAACTCTTAACAGTACCCCAAGTACGAGTTGTGTTTACCATATTTGGTTTCTCGTTTTTAGTTCTTGTTCCGTGTTCATTACGGGTTTTGTATGAAGACGCGATAGAAATACCGATACGGAACTTTATGTTGCAAGTATGATGAAAATTAGACGTAGAACATAAAGTTCCTTATCGGTATCTCTATCGCGTCTTCATACAAAACCCGCAATGAACACGGAACAAAAACGAAAAACCAAATATGGTAAACACAACTCATACTTGGGGTACTGGTATATTAAATCCGAGACGATCTGGTCGAGCGTTTGAACATTAAGGCGATGACAACTGCTAATGTACCTCTCGCTTGCACATTTCAGCACTCATCGGTGCACGACTAGTTTGGAACCCACAACCTTAGGATCGGAAGGCGGGGCCGCTACCACTAAACCACCGGTGCTCTACCAGTGCTAGTAGTTTCTTACTAAAATTTTTGCTTTGCTAGTATTCGTACTTAGGCAAAAATGGATTGGTTGGATCAAAATTAGATTTTAGCTGAACTTGGTTCATTTTTATCTTTCAAAATATTGAAATTTGCGAGCGAGATGCACATTTGCAGATGTCATCGCCTTAACCAGACATGTTACAATGAATGGCAGTGTTTTGCGAAGAATCGTGTTCATACTTTGGGAATGAGATAGTTGTTAGAATACTCATACTTTATAATTTTTCAGCCAAATAATAAACTACTGGCAGAAAGCCCCTCAAAGGAAGACTAACGATGAAAAGTAACTTGGTATGTACATGTTCTATACTTATATTATTATCATGCTTGGTTCATAATTAATGTTTTCAAAAATAAATATGCATTTTGTACGGAGACCTGCCTGCTTTATGAGTCTGTCAGCAAAGTTAATAAAAAGTTAAATCAGGGCCGGATTTAGGGGAGGGCAAACGGGGCGATGGCCCCGGGGCCTCCACAAACGAGGGGCCCCCACAATAGAGACTTCGGAAAAAAAAATCTTTCAAATTACAACTAGTAAACACTAGTAAACATCTTCTTCTCTTCGTCTTCATGTAGTTGTCTATTCTTTAATTAATATATTTTTCCAAAAGCATAATTTTCTTCAACCAGCGAGCGAGTGTGAGTTTTTTTTGCCCTCTGCCTGTCCATGTGAATCCACAGTAGAATAAAAATTGCCAGTTCGGATGGGGAATTTATAGTATATTCTGCGGATTTTACAAGCCTATTCAGCCTATTTTTCGTATTTGTGTGTCGATACGAGATACGACGGCAACGACGGTACCTGTTTCCCCCGTTTTTTGTCTGTACGAGTGTACGACTCGTCGCAGCGTTGACAAGTGTCCGCTGAGTGGCGTGCTTGTAGTAGGGAATCCCAGAATTTGATACATTCTCGTGCGTCTGAGAAGCTACGAACTTGCGAACATTGTGCAACAAATATAAATCATTTCTAATGCAAAACCTAGCATGCAAATATAATAGAGAAAATCACAATATGGTTTTCTCTTTAGATAAGTTGAGATAAGAGTTATGTAATATAACAGTTATGTAATATTATAATATGAAATATGTGCAGAGAAAAAAATAACATAAAAAACGGTTACGAGACGGTTAAGAGAGGTTATGATTTATTGTTTATCATGCGTTTTTTTGGTTCTGCGTAATTTAATCATGAAGGCGACTGAAATATCGTGATCACATGCTAATATTTATTAGGTAAATTGAGGTTTCCTAATTTAATTTTGAAATATTTTTTTCTCAATTCACTTCTGTTTTTGTCTCTTATTTTTTGACACTCGACAGGTTTCAGTACATTGCTTGCAGTTTCTCTATTCTTTTCATTTTCCATGTGACATGGATAATGATAGCCCTTAGGAAAAGAATAGCAGTTCACCAATAGGAACATAGTCGTGGAGCTGATAGTCGAGAAAAATAAAATATTAACAGAAACACCAAAAAGAGTTACGAGCAGTGCACAATGACCATGTGCACTGCTCGTAACTCTTTTTGTATAAGAGAATCTACTTAGTTTCACAATAAATTATTTATTGAAAAACTGAACTGAATAAAATTGTTCACTTTATTTGGAAAATAATTTGGGGCGAGGGGGCCTCCACTCCTTTGTTGCCCCGGGGCCTCTGGACCTCTAAATCCGGCCCTGATCAAAATGCGTGCATACCTCCTCTTTAATTTCAGTAAAACACCACTGGATTGAGACAAATAAAGTTTTATGACAACTTGCGTCACGTCATGACCTAGTTGCGAAGAACTTATCAACTTCTTTTATTATTTTTAGATCTCTCAAAACCGGGGGACTTACTAATTAGTTTTCATCGTTTGTTACAGGATTTCATAGAAAATATAAACATTTCCAAGATGGCGCCTGAACGGCGCAGTGCATCCCGGTGAAATACACGATCTTTCTCCTATTGTAAAATCTAAGGCAAAGATCGAAATCCTTAAACTCATCCCTGTTCCATTTCACCACTCTCCTTCAAATGCGTCAATGTCATCCCACCAACGCTTCCTTGGCGAAACCCGAAGAAGTCTGACCCCCTACTCCTCGAAATATATATTTAGACGTATATTTCAATGCTCGAAAACCAAACTCTTGTATCGCAGGTTATTTGTGCCTACGGTATCGAAGAATACGCTGTAGGGGCGACATGTGGCCGCCAGTAGCGAGGGAGCGGACGCTCGTGATTCGCACGCAAAGGGTTTGCGCTGGCTGGTCGGCAGAGAATCTTACTAGATGCCCCTGTATCTAGATAATTGTAGGTAATTTAAAGTATGGTGTCCTTTATTTCCTTGTATTTATTGAAAACCAGTAGGTAAGTCTGTTGCGTGCAATTGTTACGATACATAACATTTTCCTAGGCTATTGTTGTCTAAGAAATAAATTAGAAATTATATACAGTAGGTACAATCTAAACCATTTCTACCATTCTATAACTATCTGTGACTTTCAAATTCTGTCTGATTAACTTA
Organism: Chloroclysta siterata; assembly: GCA_932294275.1. Classification (NCBI taxonomy): domain Eukaryota; kingdom Metazoa; phylum Arthropoda; class Insecta; order Lepidoptera; family Geometridae; genus Chloroclysta; species Chloroclysta siterata. Next base: position 8,226,827 of record OW028600.1, on the reverse strand, counting down.
TAGCGCTGCAAAGAACGAGTAGGTTGAGTTAATTATGCTCAAAATTCAAATAAAGATTATTTATTTACACATCGGTCGCCTTTTTATGAAGTTTCCCGGGTAAGTATGTAGAGTAGGTAGGTATAGGTCCTACCACCTACTTATAGCAGGTACTATAATTGTATATTATTGTTACCAATGTGATAAATTAGTTTATTTACAGAGATAAAGGTTAGGTAATCTACCCAGCCGCGATAGTGTAGAGAAACCGAGTGTTCTAGGGTTCTGAACTCTGGTTCTCCTTAACTCCGGTGTCGGTGTATTGGCCTTATGTTACGGAGATCCAGGTTGTTTTAGAGATCTGAATCAGCAAAACCATGGGAATGGGACACACAAATGCAAGTAACTTTGAACTGTGGATCTACTTATTAAAGGAACAGAGAGAGAGACGATTTTGAGCACCATTCGTTTTGAGGTATACTACAAAATCTTGGCTTAGAATCCCTAGCTCGCGGGGAACTGTAGGTATTCTAACAGACTCACTAGAATTTAAAATGTGGAGGTTACTTTAAACAAGGTAGTGCAAGATAAACCTTTGGGCTGTGTTGTTTAATTTGTTTCCATCCAATTTCACCCTAGTCTAGTCATACATACCTACTTGTCATAATAAGTACCTAAATTAAATTAAGCAAGTCGAAGCTTATGGCGTAGCTGGGTTGCGTGAGCGCTGATTAATCACATACTGGGAATTTAACCTACCTAAACCTAATATAATCCGAAAATCATATTATGAAAAAATCTTAGAATTTGTAAAACAAGAAATTCTATTCTGGGCCTAGTCTGTGATTCCTCAGTCCTCAGTGACCAAAGGCCAGATCTCGGAAAGTAGGTAGGTAGCTTTAAAATGAATAGGTATATTTAGTATGTAAAAAATATGTTAAACCAGGTGCGAAGTGTTTATTTATTCTTAGATTCAGTTTTTATTGTTTACGAAAAAAAAAAAAACGTTAAAAATTGTGGCCCCTCAGCGGAAGGTACCTCTTTATTAAGTCCTATTTATATTGAATCCAACTGCATTTTTTTTTCTATTATTGGTAACAAATAAAAATCTTGCCTTTTGTAGTGTTGAATAATGTTGAGCATAAACGTAATTTACGACAGCATCATAATAATATGTAGGTAAGATGATCGGTCACTCATTCCACACGTGTAACTGATAATTTTTTGATTGAGTGTGTTACCCAATCTCTTTCGTTTATCCATACAAAAATGCTTCTTATACCAACACAATAAGCGCGTTTGTCATGTGCCAAAAAAAATGGACTAGGGCTTCCGGTATTAGAAACTCAAGTATGCTCAAGTGTAGGTACGGTAGTAAAAAAAATCCACTAAAGGGCCAATAACTTAAGTTTTATAATGAATACATATGTATTTCATAGCCAAAATAAGAGCTAAATAGCAGGTACCTTATGTAGATACCTACCTACCTACACTTATCACCAATTTCAAAAGGGAAGCCGGTAGGAATCGTGGCATATGGACACTTCGTCACTGGTGCAAGACCTATGTAAATCCTATAGAAATATCAAGTAGGTAAGGTTGACCCAAACTAAACAAAAAAAAATATACATACTACAATGTACAATGTCTTTCATTTCATCTCAGTGTATAGAAAAGGTTAAACAATCCACACAAACTTTCATAGCTAGTTATGAAAAATAGTTACGAAAATGGACCAAAAGAAGCACTCGGGAAGAACTCGGTGGCATATAAGGTGCTCCGGGGTAAGATCGGATCTGGGGTAAGATCGAATAAATCGAATATCTCCATAACGTAGGGTATTTTTTGATTCTTGGCAACATTGCCAGCAACGCCATTTTGTTGAGCCCATCCCACTAGTCGCCGGCAGTCAATCGGACCATCAGCGCGCATTTCATTCACTCGGATATGAAAAGGTCCGTAAAATGTGATTTTTTAAGGATCCGGACTTACCCCCGGCAACTTTAATCGTAAATTCTGGTATAACGGCTGTGTTTTTTACAAGTTTTGTGGCTTATCATATTAATGCGGCAACTTGTTTGCTGATTAAAGTGGTCTAGACACGCTAGAACTGTATGTAGCCTGAGATCCGGTCTTTCCCCATCAAAATTTGAATGGGTAAAGTTCGGATGAATTCTGTCCGATCTTTCCCATCTGTAAAATATAAACAGTTTCTCAAACTTTTAAAAAAATATTTGAACTAAAAAGGCATTTGATAGAGGTAGTACCTACCTACGTCGTTATTTTGTGAATTAATTTGCCTGTTAATAAAAGCTAAAAGCTGTAATTATGTATGTACGGTACGTAATCTCATGCACGCTTAGCTTGCGCACACTTTTAGCTATGGTGTGTTTGCTTCAGTTTATTTTATTATTTTATATTTATTATTATGCCTAGAAACTACAAAAAAAATCTATGCGGGCGACTTCCTACTCAAAAAAGATTTGAAGAAATGACTTAATAGAAATAAGTAATTTATGGTTAATAAGTTATTAACCGGATCTAATTTGCTTCATTGATCAGGCTGGTTAGTTATTAAAACCAACTATGAGGTGCTTGCTAAACCTTTGTATCTCCGTATTCCTACCTACGCACCATAGTTAGAGTGGAGGTGTCAAAGTTTGAGAAACATAGAAACTTCATTTTTTCTGAACCGGGGTAACATCGGATTATAAGAATGAAAAAAACAATATTTTGCCTCTCACTTTTGTCATTGAAACAGAATCTCGAAAATCGATATTGATGCTTTATTATTGGATAAAACCGGATATTTTCATTATGGGTAGCTTATGTTTGGAGCTACAGAGGCGATTTTAGAATGTAGTCCGATGTTACCCCGTCAAGGTCCGATCTTTCCCGTGGTTTTATAAAAATTACTATCACTTTAATCCCCTATAACTCGGCCACCGCTGTGTTTAGAGGGTTATCGGATATACCGATTTATAAACCTGTCTTTTATACAAAGCTCTAACTAAATTTTAGGTTCGCAAACATTTTCATAGTCGAGAAAAAAAATATTTTGCAACATACGAATGGTTTGCTAAAAAACCTTCCGGTCTTACCCCGGAGCACCTTATTGTTTTTTTATCACATCAATTCGAAAAGAGGAAAACAGCATAAAAAGGGAGCAAAATAGCATTAAGCTCACTTCAATCACTTTTCCTCCATAGAGAGGAAACGTGATTTGAATTTGGAATGTGCATATGGAGTAAAAGTTCCAATCACCAAAGAGATCACAAACACTGTATGAACAAGCAGGCTTTATGATAAAAATCACATTGCACACAGTTAAGTAAAATAAAAAGTCTTCGCCTTATATTTCCTACTTCCCGTGAGGATTGCCCGCGACAAATTTTAAACCTCTCTAGGTCTTGTTGATCGAGTGAGCGAAGCGAACGAAGATCTTAGTTTCAACTTGGGCGATTTGGCATTTTATGTATGTATGTATGTATGTATGTATGTATGTTTGTCTGGCGATAACTTTAGAACCGTTGATCCGATCTGCATGAAATTTGATATGTCGATAGCTTGTACTTGAGAAATTTACTGGTAAGTATATGAGTAAAATCGGATGAAGGGTTTTTGAGATATGGGGTTTTTTAAGGGGGAAAAAATAAAAAAAGTTACATAAAAAAATCAAGTTACATGTCATATGAAAGGGCTTTGTTTGGACATCCCAAAACAATTTTTACTTTTTTTTTGGGACGCTCGGTTTTTGAGATAAAATAATAAAAGTTAAATTAAGATAACCAGCGATCCAAGAGCTCCCATCTCTAAGAGTTTCGTTGGCATCAAGGTTTTTCTACTGGTCGGCCAGTTCCTTTGCTTTTTCTTATTTTTTTTCTTGAAATAAATTAAGGAGGTACTCAGTTCTCATAAAATGGTGACAACGACCAGGTCTGATGATGGAGCCAAGGTCTGTTCAACGGAACTCTTCAATAAATAGGCCAATAAAGTTGAAACTTGGTTACCATACCAAGTTAGTAGGCGGTAGTCAGAGGCAAGTCCAAACGTAATGCTTGGACTTGCCTCTGACTACCACCTACTCAAAGTTTTGATGCCTTCGTCGGGTCGCATCACGAGATCTCAGTTCGGGGCGAACCACTAGTAGATTCGGAAATCATAACTCGTGATAAATGTTGAGTAATTGAGTGAGTTGCCTTCTCATTTCTTTAAACGGTTTCAATAAAAGCGCCATATTCAAAGGTTCAATAAGTATAGCACTGTAGGTCGAAATTAGACGCTGTCTGTAATAACGAAATATCTCCACTTAAAGGTAGGTATGCTTTAAGTACCGTTATTGAAAATTATACCAAGAGTACGCGTGTGCCTGCAAAGCCGGGACCATTACAAGTTGCTTTGTTCCATACATAATTCCCTAATGTCTAAAACCCAATAAATATTTCAATCCTTGTTACAGAAAACCAGGTTTTACTGATACTTTAAATGTTGCTCTCGTATTAAGTCTTTACCTATATAGAAATATCGATAAGATAGTAACTACCTACCTGTATTGTAAATCAGCGTCACTAATGTTTCACTAAACATTGGCATACAACCAGGCTCCTAGGTGACTATGGTTAACAGGTCAATTAAATACTATGCTTGGCAGTATTTATCAAGTAATAGATATAATGTATAATTCCATTTTCCTAGTGCGTAGTGTTTCTACACATCTATGAGTTGGCCAGAGCAACAATTGCATGGGTAACAGTTGGTTAACTCAATAGACTTTTGAGGATCTAATAATGAATTGGTTTTCAGGTTGGTCAGTAAGGTCATAACTTTTTGTAAATCCTCATGCTTTGCTTGAATTTGGAAATAGGAAGATAAATCTTTATCCTCTGAAAATCTCTTAAGAATGTCCGTCAATTCGTCCAGCTGGTTCTGTAGTCTATTACATTCAGACTGAAATAGTTTTATTTGGGCATTTCTCTCTTCATCACGTTTCGTTAACAAACTGCGCTGCTGTTGATATAAAGCTACATATTCACAAATAGTATCAGTTTCGTTTTGTAACTGCATTATAATGTGTTCCAGTCTATGTTTTTCGTCAGACAGATCTGCGACTTCTTCCATTATCTTAAGAAAACGTGCTTGTAGCTTAAGCATGGCATCTTCCTTTGGAATTGATACACTACTATTGAGACACTCAATCATAGGTTGATTTTCATATGTTTCATGATTATTCAATTTATTATTTTCTTCAGTTTTACATACGTCGATAGATACCTCGATATCATTGTTGTTCAAATGTTTCGAGCTATCCTTACTATGTAGGGTCAGTTTCAATTCTTCATAAGCTCTTTCAAGATCGCGATAAGTGGCAAGTAACCGGATCATTTCTTCGTCTTTGGCTTTTAATGTAGTTTGAAAGTTATTAGCTTTCTCATCAATTTCTGCCAATTTGATTGTAAGTTCTCTGTTTAAATATTTTTCTGCTGTAATTTTTTCCGTTAACTCCAACTTATCTTTCGTCTAAAACAAAAAAATATTTAAACCTTAGATTACAGTGTTACAATATTATACCTATTTAAAATATACTTCTCGTTGCCGAATTGGTTTGGTATTTTGGTAGGATATGTATGTACCTAGTTTAACACAGGACTTGAAACTTGATGAGATGGAAACGTTGCCTTGCAAAATATACAAGGTGTTCCAAGGTGTATTTTTCGCGTTTACAGTATTGGTTCCTTAGAAAAAGTTATTCATATTGATAGGTACTTTAGCCCCCTGAAGTTTTTAAACACCTTGTATATAGTATTTATATTATAACAGCTTTCTCCCAGAGAAAGATACCAAAGTGGCTTTAGCCTTGGCTTCGCCCGCGTGCTACTTGAATTAAAGTGTATTATTTACGTCTGTCGGTGGCGGACGGACGAAGGTTTCCGTTTTACCATTTTGGTTCGGAACCTTAAAAATCATTATGGTTTAATAAACTAAAGATGAAAAGTTCTTCAAAAAAACCCGATTTAATGCTTAAGTAGCGACACTTGGCATAATCATTACTACATTTATATTTAAACTCAGTCATACCATCTTAACAACTGCCTCCTCTAAGCCTTGCAAGTCATGTTTTAACTTCTTATTCTGTTCTGTAGCTCGTTGTGCTGCCACTTTATCACTAGTTATATCAGCATTAAGCTTTAGCAGACTGACTTCATTGCTTTGCTGACTCTCAAGTTCTTTAGGTTGAGACAATTCCTTTATTTCAGCTTTGCTCTCATCATATAGCTTTTGTAGTTCCTCATATTTGGTACTGATTTGTCGAAGAGTTTCCTGAAAATTAATAAAGGTTATTAAGCAAACTTTTAGATTTTCTATTAAACAGCCAAGTTCAGTCAAACGTGTTTCGAGCCCATAACTTAATAACTGGTATACCTATTAGAATTTCATAATCAGCCACAAAATAAGTTGATTTTGAAGTTATTGAATTAAAAAAAAAATATTTTGACGGTTCAAACGGTATAGTACGCGCAACGGATCTAAGCCCCTCTGAAGTTAGCTACATACAGATGTATGTAGCTCCGATCATACAGATGTAGATCCGTTGCGCGTACTATACCGTTTGAACCGTCAAAATATTTTTTTTTTGACCTGTACAGTCGGTATTTTTGTGTCGAGATTGGAGGTAAGCGACGGGTGCGTAGGGGGCTAGGAATGTGACTCGTCTACAATTATCATTAATCGATATATGACCTAATCGGTCATATTTTTCATATTTCATATTTTAATTGATTGATTATCGCAACGACTTAGATCCGTTGCGCGTACCTTACATACTACATACCACTACATCCCACTTTAAATGTATTCTAAGACAGTTTTTTGATTGATGTTTCGTTTTCAAATATATTATGTAAATATTCCTGACCAAGTTAAATTTTATTTAAGTGGTCTTGGTACATGAAAAATAAATCGAACGTTCTGGCTTATGTTATTTGTACCAAGCGGTACCTTGTGATGGTAGAATGGGGTTGAGAGAATCAAGTTGAGATTACCAACACACACTTTCCAAAATGTGTCCTGTAAAATACCGATAGACTGACAACTTTGCAGCGATGTTGAGACTTTGAACTTAAGACTCGAATGGCGTACCTATGAGCCTCTTGCCTCGTCTTTCAGTGGTTTCCAAGGCCTCAAGCTGATATTTGGCAGAGCCATCCAATAGATGAGAACAGATCTTCATATACTCTGGTCATGTACCTACACTGCTTGCGCTTGGTACAGATTGAGAAGGTTGTCTCAGTGTAAAGCACTTACTACATAACTGTTGATAGTAGGGGAGGGAGAGGGCACCTAAGTGGAAGAGGGGCCTACAAATCTGGGAAATTGGTAGATAGGTATGAGGTAGGTAGGTCTATGTTTATCCCAAAATGTTTTAAAAATAAATGTCCACCTGTGCGAAGCCAGGACAGGCCGCTAGTCTACACTAATATTATAAAGAGGAAAGATTTGTATTTTTGTTGTTTTGTATGTAACGAATAGGCTCAAAAACTACTGGTCTGATTTCAAAAATTCTTTCACCATTAGAATGCTACATTATACCTGAATAACATAGGCTATATTATATTTTCAAAAAAATCCCTGATTTTTTTCCTTACTAAAACTCCAAAAATGTAACCCAAGGTGGAAAACAAAACCCTAACATCGCGTGCGCTGCGAAAACAATTGATGATAGAACAAAATATGGATTTTGTAGAACACGTCATCTATAAAAAATGTCGCGACAGCATATGTCTAACTATTATAGTTATGTCACAATAAGTGTTCTTTTATTATAAAAAAATAATTAAAATGCCGCCGCTAGAAAAGGGTCTTTATTTGTACCTTGGTATTAATTCTTATCCAAATATATCATTTCATATTTAAGACGGTTTCAATACCTATAGATTACTTCTTAAATTTTTCAAATCGGACATTCCATTCAAAAGATATGACGAAATTAAAAATGTTAACGGGTCCACGGGTCGTGCGAATGTATGAAATAAGTAGACGCGAGGCTCGAACCCACACGGTCTAAGTTTATCCTAAAATGTTTAAAAAATTTATGACCACCCATGCGAAGCTGGGACAGGCCGCTAGTATTTTATAAAAACACTAGCGGCCTGTCCCAGCTTCGCATGGGTGGTCATAAATTTTTTAAACATTTTAGGATAAACTTAGACCGTGTGGGTTCGAGCCTCGCGTCTACTTATTTCATACATTTGCACGCGCTTCTCCTTGAGAGAGTGAAATCGCAACCCGCGCGTGACCCGTGGACCCGTTAACATTTTTAATTTCGTCATATCTTTTGAATGGAATGTCCGATTTGAAAAATTTAAGAAGTAATCGATAGGTATTGAAACCGTCTTAATTATGAAATGATTTATTTGGATAAAGATTAATACCAAGGTACAAATAAAGACCCTTTTCTAGCGGAGGCATTTCAATTAATTTTTTATAATAAAAGAACACTTATTGTGACATAACTATAATAGTTAGACATATCGACGCTGGAAATTTGAAATATCGTAAGGGACATTTTGTCGTAAGGGACATTTTTATACCATTCAACTGGAAATTTTGTCCTCTATCGATCTGTATATTTAAAATTTTGATATCTCTTCAAATAAAGAAGTATGAAGTCAAATTGCTTTGTCGTAAGTGAAATTGTAGTAAAATTTTTGAGTCGTATGGGTCAAGTTTTGTTTATGTAGCTTTTAGCAACGTCGTAAATCTAAGTAACTGTCTGTTTCATACGGTGTAACACGCATACACAAAATTACGAATCCGTTACAACATTTTGTTCAAAAACATATTTTTTAAATATTGTCGTAAGTAGCAACAGTATTTCATTAATGTCTATTACGACATTTTGTTCCAGAAGATAAATGAAAAAATATGATAAATTTGGTCGTAAGTAGCAACAGTGTAGGTATGATTAATGTCCGTTACGACAGTATAAACACCAAAATAATTCAAAATGTTATGTAGTAAGTCATGACAAGTTTAACTGTACTCTTATTACATCATTTATTTTTTAGAATAACCAATGTGTCTCAATAATACTTACACATTAAAATTATAATAACGATGTGAATCAATTTAGCATAAAGGAGATTGACCATTTTTGTATGGACGTTGGACCAAGTGCTGCCCAACATTGAATCATAGTGCATAATGTTCCATAGACTGATACTAGTCTGTAACCCAAAGCGCATCAAAATCTATCCGAGGAGTATTGAGAAAATAAATCTATTATATAGGTTTTACATCGACGAAAAATCATAACCAGCAGCTTATTTTTAAAATAAAAAACGGCATATTATAAATAATGGATTGTATTATTATAACAACACTTAGTTAAGGATAGTCATTCAATCAATCAATCATTTATTTATTCATTACATAAGTTTATAAGATAATAAATGATCCTCTATGTTAGGCCTCAAAGAAACATTAAAATACCTACTTTAATACTTTATTGTACACAGAAAACATTAAAAATTATTACATCACAAAGAACATGTACAAAGGCGAGCTTAACTCTAAAAGAGTTTTCTACCAGCAAACCTTTGAGGATAGAGAGAGGCTATAAAACAATTGTGGACAAACAGTGTACGTAGGTACATAAAAAGAAAATGTAATATAAACTCACAAAATAATAAATAAACTACACACTATATCTACACAAATAATTAAAATACAATATATAAACATATAAATATATATATATATATATATATATATATATACATAAATACCATGTAATCAATCGTGGTTGATACATCGTGTAGTCCAAATGAATAGCCGGGTCAACAGTTGATGTAGATACGATAGTCCAAAAGTAATGCCAGGTTGTAAAAAAAATAAAGAGATAGGTAAACGTACAGTACACAACGGTTCACGGTAAAGAGTGATGTTAGACTGCGTGCGATACAAACAAAATGGCACGCGCAGGTATAAAGAAACCCACCGTGCGCGAAAGAGATGACACATATCAAATCACAATCTGAATATGAGCAAGCGAGACTTTTGATTTCTCTCAACTCTCGCTGTGATTTAGTTGTACAGATCGACCAACTTAATACAAAGCTATACAATACAAAGCTTACAAAAAAACTTGCTTCGAGTGAGACTATTGAGGTCGCACTCGGGAGGTAGAATAAGTAAGATAATAATATTATTTAATGTAAACGTTAATAAAATCATAAAATATTATAAGTTAAAGCAACAAAAAGCCATAAGATAAGTTTTTAGGTACCTACTTATAACCCAGTGGATGTTTTTTTTTTTTTTTAATTATATATTTGGTCGTGTAAGGAAAAATATAAAAGCATTCCCATGCTTGGGCAGCATTTGGTCCAGAATGGTCAATCTCCTTTGTTTGTGTAACTAAGTTCTTGTTTACTGGTCAATTGCAAAATTGCTTTGAAAGGACTTTCTGGCTAGGCGAATGCAGGGAGCGGGGAAAGGGGCTAATATTAATAATTCAGTGGTAATAACTGTTTCATTTGTTGATTGTGTTTATTGTTATTATTTTGTTAGTAAAAGTACAACTAACCTATTAATATTTGTTTTTCTTGATCTACATCCTTAATCTAATTAGGTTTCGGTATTAGGCTTCATTACCGAAACTATTTCAAAAAAAATGATTTCATTATTGTTTACGATCACTACATTTTCCAATAAATTTCTTAACTGTACAACATAAAATGCTAGCATGTAAAAGGCGGTTCGGGTGGTTACGACAAAATGATTTTCATTAGCTAAGGTTATAAAAAAAAAATTAACGTCGTAATGGACACCTCTTCAAAAATATCCATGTGTAAGGGACACCTCTTCCTAAATGTCAAAGTGTAAGGGACATCATCTTTTAAACTATTGAGTTTACCGAGGTTAAAGTTATATTTAGCTATAAATCAATTAATTTTAAAACATTCTGTCTAAAAATCATCTTAATAGGAAAAAAAATGACAAAGTTGTGACGTTTTAAAAGAACAAATTTTGTTTTTTTGCTCTCCTGTATAGCGTAGGTTTGTCCCTTACGACATTTCAAATTTCCAGCGTCGATATGCTATCGCGACATTTTTTGTAGATGATGACGTATTCTACAAAATCGTAGTACATTATTTTGTTCTATCTTCAATAGTTTTCGCAGCGCACGCGATGTAAGGTTTTTGTTTTCCACCTTGGGTTACACTATTGAAGTTTTAGTAAGGATCCCTGATTTTTTTGAAAATATAATATAGCCTATGTTACTCAGGGATAATGTAGCATTCTAATGGTGAAAGAATTTTTGAAATCGGACCAGTAGTTTTTGAGCCTATTCGTTACATACAAAAATACAAAAATACAAATGTTACCTCTTTATAATATTAGTGTAGATTGAACGAGGTTCTAATTTGTTACAGAACTCAGGTTTGTCATTGAAATTCAATTCAAAGCATTGTTAATTCATAATTTGAGTAGGTAATGTATGTGTTAGTGTAAGTGTGAATTAAGGACTTACTAGACATTTTTCATATTTATCCTGCAATTCATTGAAATCTTCTATATTGCAGGTGTTACCAATTTTAATAGCAGTTGTTTCAATAGCTTTCCTGTTATAATTTTGTAGTCGTATTTCCATTTCACTTATCTGTTCAATTAGACCGTTTTCTCTATTAGATAAATTTTGCAATTCTCTGTTCAACTCCTCATTTTTCGAGGTTACAGTCTTTAATTGCTCATTTAATTCCCCTACATAGTGTTCATAGTGGGAGTTGATTTGCTGATAATCTTTTAGTTGTGCTTTTAGCTGTTGTTCTAAACTGATTACTTTCTGGACCAATATTTCATTATTGAGGCGCATACTTTCCTGGGCTTGCTGGTTCCCAGCATCAAGCGCTCCCGTGGTGAGCTGCTGTATCTGGAGCTGGGCTGTATCTAATTGGCTTTGTATATTGAACAATTGACTATGTAATGAATCATTATCAGCTTCTTTAGCAGTTAAAATTGTTTTGGTGAATTCTAACTGCTCTTGCAGATCAGATTTTTCATCTAAAACCAAAGTCTTCCAATCATTTAGTTCTTTTATTATAACATCTTTTGCCTGCAGTTGTTCAACAGCAGTATTATATTTGTAGCATATGTTCTTTAACTCATTTTCCAAGGTATTTACTTTTTGCAAAAAAAAGTCACATTTATTTGATGTTGTAACAAGATTGTTTTCAAGTTCCATGTTTTTGTTTTGCAAATCTGTTAGTTGCTGTTCAAGGTTTCTTTTGCTTGATATCAGAAACTCAGTTGCATTAACTTCAGTTTTGTCAAGTATAGCACTATCAATCTGCTTGTATTCTATGGAATATTTGGAGGGGTGAGGCAGATTTTTATTTATTTGAACTTCTGATGAATTTGGTTCTAATACAATATCATTTTCATGCTCATTATTAAAATTGATATCACATTTTTGTAAATTCTCATTTTGTTTTTTATCTTGATGGTCTTTTAACTGAAACATTATGAACATCAAAAGTGGTAGTTATTACAACTACATTGTTTCTACCAAGTTTATAATAAAGTATTAGTCTCTATCTAGGTACATGATGATATCATCATTATCAGCCTGGATAGGTCCACATCTGGACAACGACCTTACTCATTCACTATTTTGATCCTGCTTTAGGTAGGTATTAAGTCGACGGAATAGTTATTGTTGTTTCAATTTGCACGAAAGTTGATACCAATAAATTACTAAACTTACACTATGAACAAGTTTAGTAATTTATTTATTGGCAAGTATATAAGTTTCGTAGGACAAGGGGGGTTATTATGATATGGGGGAGTATGGAGGCAATGGAGGATTTGTTTACTAGTTCTAAAAAATCATAATTTTTATTTCAAACCTTTTTTCTAGCTAGAGCAAGTTTCGCTGCTCTTGCGTCCATTTTTTATCACAAGCAAAGCACAACAGTAAAGAAAGAACTTATCACAGGACGGCACGATTCAGTTTACAACAAAAATACTCTACGTTGGTGACAGCAATACGATACGCCAGCAGTTACGCCCACAGAACATTATTACTCAAGACGGTTACGCCACCACGCCATAGTGATAGTGGTGCCACCTTGGTTTTGGAAAAGGGCCACACTTGCCCAGTTGGATAAGAAAAAACAATTAATATCAAAACTCATCGTGAATGACTATGAGTGTGACTGACAAAATCTATACTAGATGGCACGCATTGTTTCATAACTTGGTAAGCGCGATGCGAAGTTGCGTATCGTATAAAAAAGTTTCCGGTCAAAAAACGGATACAGCTACAGTTAAATGTGCTAGATCTAGCCGAAAAAATGCTAAGGTGGCAACGCTGGCTGCATGCACCCAAGCACCCAACGACCAAACCGAGCCTTTCTTTCAGTCGGCCTTTTCTCATATAATTTGTTTAGCTAGTATTATATTGACGTATTTTAAAATAGCCGACGTCTATGTATGTTAAATAAAAAAACACACGCAAGCAGTATTAAAACACGTTTGCTGACGGCCGGTGGGCGGTACCTCGGGAGCTTATTTATGATGGCGCTACGACACTATACATTTTCATACATTTCCCACAGGCGTTCTGTTATCTAGCATCAGATGCTTTACTATGCTACGTGACGCAAAGGCACCTGGCGTTTAATATGAATACATTACGGTATGCCTACGTAAACACAAACGCGTGATTTTATATACACACATATGTAAAATCACGACTACCCACCCATAGGGGTAGGTAGAGACCACGGCAGGCGCGGATCCAGCCCTCAAAATATGTTGTGGTCACAGCCACCCGAAAATAGCCAAGTGCGAGTCGGCCAATGCATTAGGTATGCCTATTGAAAAATGAATATATTTTGTTATTTTTTAAATTAAATCATAGTTGTTTCAGACACGTTTTTCCCTTGCTTAATATGAATCTTTAAACGCAATATACCTAATAATATAAATAATTACAACATCGAACACCTACAACATAATAACAATAAGTCAACTATTAATTACAAGCATTAATTTAGTTTCTCACCGTTGTTGGTAAAAGTTTACCCGCTAAATCTGCTTACGAACCTCATGTGTGCCCCCCGCAGGCTAACCAGACGAGTCGTCCAGGACGACTAAATGTACGAGAGGAATGGACGGCGACGACAAAGGTCATTATTTCATTAGACATTTTGAAGCATATAAGTGTAGTGCGTGACGCACTGTCATGCGTGGCTCATAATAATAAATAAGTGGTGACAGTACAATTCATTTATTTATTTATCATTTATTGCACAAAACACAATGATAATACACAAAAGGAGGGCTTAATGCACAAGCAATTTCTACCAACCCCCTTAAGTAGAGGTATAAACATAGAATGACGTGCGACAAATATCAAGCGAATAGCTTAATAACTACAAAATAAATATATATCTATAATATATATATTTCATATATAGATATATAAAATATATCTGATAAATATATTTTATATATATATAAATATATATATATATATACCTACCTAAAATACAAAAAACGTCATTCTTCATAGTCCACTACAGTACCTAATCGGACGTTCTTCAGCGCTCTGTCCGTATACAACCAACACACTTCGGACGTCCACAGGCGTACTGTCGTATCGCTTTTTTATTCTGAGCGCCTGCGACGCTGCCCCCGAAACGTGATGGCTCTTGACATTGACAAGAACATCCCTCACAGACAGCAAGAGCCACAGATAGAAAAAAAGTAATGATTGTTCACCACAATGGGACAGCAGCTACAATATGATACAATATGGTGGGGGTTTTTACTTGGATAGTTAGGTATAAGATAGAAAAGATTTCAAATTTTGTAGTCTTAGGCCAATATCTTATAATATGATAACTAGACTTAGGCTTGATGATATTATACCATGGAAACAATAAATAAAAATTTAAAAGTGGTCATTTGTAATAGTTTTATTTCTTATCAAAAGAACCACATCTAAAATTCTTACACATGTAGGTATACAAAGTAGGAATTAAGTTTAATATTTAACTGATGTATCATAAAATTAGGTTTTATCAATGCCACCCATGTATGTAATACATATACAATAACTAGGTACATTATTCTAACTGATTTAATATGGAATTAAGTTTTTTAGTTATCATCAATAGTAGGTAACCAAAAAGCCATGTTGGTGCATGCTGATGCCAACATCATAAGTTTAGGATTGAATTGAACACATTGAATGGGAGCTGGATGGTCACCGTTCAGCACACAGACTTTGTATCCAGTATCAGCATTCCAAACATGTACTCTTCCATCTGTTGAACCACTGAAGATGTACTGTGAATCTGGACTGAATGAAGCTTCAATAGGAATACCCTTATTGTTTAGATGACCTGTGAATGTTTGAAGGGGAGTACCATGATATGCATCTACTAATCTTATTATTGATCCATTCGTACTTATCAACATTGTTTTGCCATCACGAGAGAATTTTAATCCAGTCCAATCACATTCTTTTTCTTGATTGAGCTTAAATGTTACAAATGGACCTTTGTCAAATGATCTAAGGTCATACAGCTTAATGCTCTCAGAATTCACTCCAGCAGCAAATATAAGACCTTCAGGATCATAGGCTGCAACAGGTCTGCCAGCTAAGTTCATCAGACCTTGGCAATTTGGCGAACGAAGATCCCACAAGCGTAATGTTTTATCTAGAGATCCTGAGAGAAATGTATCCTCAACCGGTGACAGGCATAATGTTACGACTTTCTTAGTATGGCCGGGAAAGTATCTGATGTATTTATTATCGTGAAGAGATAAATATCTTAGTGTATCATCAACTTTGGTTGAACTGTGTATTGCTGTATTTTTTGCATGGGTGAAATGTATTAGGTCAACTCCATATTTCTTGCTATTCACTGTGATCATTTGCGTGCCTTTTTCGCAATCGTATATAACAATTTGATCATCTTCACTGCATGATATCAATGTTTCCCCACTAGGGGAAAAATCTATACTGTTAATTTTGTCTGTATTTTCTCGAAACACCTTCGCTACTTTGAAGCTGCGTACAACTTGATCTATTAGTTTCATTGTAGATGTGATTGAATTTTCTATTGTGTTATAATAGAATGCAACAACTATTATAAAAACATTTGCATTTACGTTTTACATGCGTAAGTACAACAGAATCTTAGTTTAGTTTACAAAATGCAGGAAGGAGAGAGAGAGAGAGAGGGAGGCCGCAGCACAGAACATTAATACTCCTGTCGGCGCAGGCAAGGCAAGGCAGGCAGGCCACAGAATACTCTATAAAAATAGAGTCCGGTTATTGTACGACATGATAATGTACAGTACGGTAATGTACAGCATGTTGGAATCCACTTTGGTACCTTTTTGGATTCGTTTTATCTGGGTGTACATTATCGGGGTGTGCAATAACTGGATGTGCAATATTGTCACGTGTAGTTAATGTCCAGCCAGCACTGATCTCTTTAAACACGTAGTACACGCGTACTTGTACAGTGGCAGCCAGTTAATACACAGCATGATAATGTACAGCACGTTAATGTACAGCATGATAATTGGAAGCCACTTTGGTACCGTAAAAAATAATTTCTGACACTTCGACGGCCGCTGCCGCTGCACTTTCGCTTTGCTCGCTCGCCTCGTGCGTAATTTATATGTTTCAACATAACCTAACCAATCCGACTCGACGCCGACGGTACTAAAGTGGCTTCCAATTATCATGCTGTACATTATCTGGGTGTACATTATCAACACGTGACGATATTGCACAGCATGTTATTGTACGGGATGATAATGTACACCCAATAATTCAAACCAGTTGACACGGATTATCTGGGTGTGCATTATCGTGCTGTGCAATATCATGCTGTACATTATTTGGCCGCACATTATTGGCTCCCGCAGGCGGTCAAGGCACCACAGAGTACTTTTCAAGGGACTCAAACAAAGATTTTTTTTTAAATATTGGACGTTGAAATCTAGTCCTTTTGCCAAATTTTAAAGCATGTCTATTCAATACATAGCAGTGCTGCCATGAAGGTACGGACAGACGTGCTCATTACTAGCACGAAAGCATGCTTTTATTGAGCAAGTGCTCATTAGTAGCACGTGTGTAATGTAATGAGCATGCTTATTTAGAGCGTGTCCCCAATTTTCTCATTCAAAGTTCATGCGAGACGCAACGTCAACGAGTTATTGAACGAGATATGACGTCATATCTCGTTCGATAACTATTATATCCCCATTCTCACCATCTCACTCCCCAATTTTCTCAGTCAAAGTTCATGCGAGACGCAAGGTCAACGAGTTATTGAACGAGATATGACGTCATCTCCACCGTGAGATAATCTCGCTCGAAGTGAGCATAAGGCCCCTGTTTGCAGAGCATGCTAATTTTAAGCAAGCTTAATAGCATGCTTTTTTTGAGCACGTCTGTCAGTACCTTTAATAAAGCGTCTAGACACGGCCATAGAATCGATGTTAATCACTAACAGGAGAGTGATGGAGAGCGCCCTACACCGTCCCCTTGATCGTTTTATTACTGCTGCCACACTTGAAGCCTAGATTCGAGTTCGCGTTGTCGCGTTAAAAGTTCGTGTTCGATCCACAACGAAGTGCTTGGCCACATCAAAAAAAACTTCACTATGTCGCGATAGCTTTACTATGGCGGCGTCACGCAGTCTCACTCAGTCATCTAAAGCGCGCGAAGTGTAGCCAACCGCACGAACTTTGTCGCGACAAAACCCTTTGATGTGCGGCAATTTACCGACAGCGTCGCGAAGGGCAGTCGTATTCACGAAGATGATTCGCGATAGGACGAAGTCTTTGGCCAGACGTGTCGCGACAACGCAAATCTTCGCGTTATCGCGATAGTGTGGCCCCAGCATATGTGTAGGCAAACCGAAATCGCTAAAAAAATATTTTTATTCTCATTACCTAATAGTGTTTCTGCGAGTGTAGCAGTGGCAGGAAGTGTTTTTTATCGATATTATTTCTGGCGGAGACATTTATTTAGCGACGCACTAATATGGCAAATACCTAAATAGATAATTTAATAATTTATAACTTTAAAATTTAAGAAAGTCTATCTTTTATTGGAGCATCATAAGTAGTGCAAGCGCACGCACACTCACGCACACGCAATTCATTGCGTATAGCATGCCTCCGTCGTCACCGCGCGTACGAGGGAGGTTTAATAAATACCCACGAGGCGTTGTTTTGTTGCCAATGTTGTTTGAGTGTGCGCTCATTTCTTTGTTAATGCATAGCTAATGCACTAATCTAAAACCTAGTGGTTAGACAAATCTTAGTAAGACTTAAAACCACTACTGTAATAAAACTTAGGTAACTTTGTATCCAATAAATAAATAAATATAACAACATATAAAAAACGGGGTATAACAATATTACAAATGAGTTTTAATATCATCCTCCCTCTTCCCAACATAGTGAAGGAAAAGGAGCGAGAGGCCTCAACGAAAGTCATCGATATTTTCAAGGAGTTGTCGTACATAGGTAATATACTTATTACGCTAAAAAACATAAAGATTAGTTTAATCCTTAGACTAGGTATATACTACCTCCATGGTTTAATCGGAACATCAGACAGGTGGCATACAAAATGCTAGTAAGCCACACCTTGGTTGGAGGACTTAGCCCACAGAACATTATTACTCAAGACGACTTAGCCTTTGTAGAAATACCACACAAACACACACAAAAGTGACGTATTATATTTAGGTCAGTAAAGTTACTTAGATTTTTTCGCATTAAACTAAACTAAACCAGACAACAACAACAAAAAACCAGTCAGTATTGGAACATTGGAACTGTCAGCCAGTGCCACAGACACCTGAAAGCCTCTTTTTAAGACTTCGTAGTCCTACCTTTCTTTGATAAAGATTGGATCGCGGTTTATTAAAACACGTTTATCTACATCTACACTTCTACACTAATATTATAAAGAGGTAAACTTTGTATTTTTGTATTTTTGTATTTTTGTATGTAACGAATAGGCTCAAAAACTACTGGTCCGATTTCAAAAATTCTTTCACCATTAGAATGCTACATTATCCCTGAGTAACATAGGCTATATTATATTTTCAAAAAAATCAGGGATCCTTACTAAAACTTCAATAATGTAACCCAAGGTGGAAAACAAAAAACCTTACATCGCGTGCGCTGCGAAAACTATTGAAGATAGAACAAAATAATGTACTACGATTTTGTAGAACACGTTATCATCTACAAAAAATGTCGCGACAGCATATGTCTAACTATTATAGTTATGTCACAATAAGTGTTCTTTTATTATAAAAAAATAATTGAAATGCCTCCGCTAGAAAAGGGTCTTTATTTGTACCTTGGTATTAATCCTTATCCAAATAAATCATTTCATAATTAAGACGGTTTCAATACCTATAGATTACTTCTTAAATTTTTCAAATCGGACATTCCATTCAAAAGATATGACGAAATTAAAAATGTTTACGGGTCCACCGGTCACGCGCGGGGTGCGATTTCACTCACTCAAGGAGAAGCGCGTACAAATGTATGAAATAAGTAGACGCGAGGCTCGAACCCACGGTCTAAGTTTATCCTAAAATGTTCAAAAAATTTATGACCACCCATGCGAAGCTGGGACAAGCCGCTAGTTAATCATAAAAGAAGAATTTCAATTTTTTTTTTTATTTATTGCTTTTGTCCTTGTTGTAAAAGTATCAAAAGCTTTGTGTAGCTTGATCTGTATTCGCGTGTAGATACGAACCTCAGAGTGAGTATAGTACGTTACGTTACGTGTAGGTACGATTACTATTCTACTCCACTTATTTATATTCTGTGCCATTACGTACTAACACGAAAATGAAAAAGAAAGAAATCAAATCAGTGAAACAAAATGGATGGTGTTTGAGTGTTTGACTGTTAACTCGTAGTAATTTTTCGGGCAATGAGTTTGCTAATTTTCGTACTGCATTTCATCAAAGTGAAAGAAATCCAGCTTCTACAGTATTAACAAAGTGTAAGGTTCATGTAACGTGTCTCACGGCTACATAGAAAGGGATTCTTCTAACTCTGGAGTTGAGTGTGGAGAGAATGGTATCCATTTTGTGAACTACTTTAGTGGCTCTATTAGTAAGTAGCCCATCTTTTTATTCATATTATTTCGATATGTGTAACTAGTTATCTGTTTGATTTCGAATGCTGTCATTTTGGAAACTAGGTAATTGCATCTATATCGATAGCTCTCTGAAACTTGTTTGCAGGTACTATAGATATGTAGCAATGTACCGTTAGCGACAGTTCTAATAAAAATACAATAGAATAGATTTCAACACGCTCCAGTGCCTAGAGAAGAGGAGTTTCTGGATTGTGTAATAATGTAGGTCTAGCTAGTAATGTAACCAGCCCTTGTATTTTACTCACAACTTCCATTGTATTCTGTGTGTGTGTGGTAATATTTTCTTGAATCTGCCTCTAAATCACTTAACTCGCAACAGAGTCCAGAGTTCTTTCATTTTCAAAACCTACTTTCATAAGATCGAAATTAATCAGCTATTAGGGTCCAGTTTACTGAGGACATTAATTTAGGAAACCCAAACTTATGTAAAACTGTGTCTGCCAGTGTGTCACTGATAAAATTGGATTGTACTTTTTCAAATTAATTTCCATAGAAACATAGAATGGTAAGAACTTTCTGATAAGTACAGGATAATATAATAATTGAGTACTCTAACCTAATTCTCCACTGGTTATCTCTTATTGGGGCTCTGACCAATTCACTATCTGTTGCATCTCTAATTTATATCACAGCCAATAAAAATAATCACATAATTAGCTTTCTAAATTTCAGTTGTCATAAATTCAGATATGTAACGCTAAACAAGTTCCTTTTTTAAATCTGAAAATAGTATAAATAACTATTATGATCATGAGGATTAACTATAAGATATCCTTCATAACATTAATAATAAGTTGTATTCAAACATTAAGGAATTAGTATTAATTCCTTAAAGTTTGAATACAATTCTGTAAAGCAATTATATTTATATATGTATAGGGTGTTAAAATACTAGTAGGGAAAACTTCAGGGGGCTATTTTAACACCTTGTTTATGTAGGTATCTCTCTCTCTCTTTACAAAACCCCTATCCTTAACTATATAAGTCTAGACAAGGACCACTTTCTTTTGCAAAAATTGCAAAAATAACAGTATCTTGAAAAAAAAAATTGTTTTTATAAGGAAATGTTTTGTATGCCTAAATGGCAGGATCTAGTGTTCTATCTCTAACCACAACATCTGTTTTTTACAAACATACCTAGATTCACAAACAATAAATTATTTATGATTGACAAATGTCACATGATATGAACACCCTTGTTTTTGAAGATGGGAACCAGTGAACTGTTGCACCATCCATCTGGAATCGCCTTTTCCATGCATCAACTCATTGAAGAAAAGAAAACCAAGCAAAAATATTTTTTTTAAAAAGTGGATGCATGAAAGTCATGCATTCACTTTTAAAAACTTCCATAATTCCATCATTTACAAGAAAATGTATAATAGGAAATGTAGAATACATAATTTATAAGACATCATCAAAAAATCTACTACCTTCTCACATATTGTTTGTTTCTGTAAAACATGGCATTTATCTTCACAATACACAGGGATGTGTGTGCCATGAAAGAAAAACAAAGTGTGAGTCTAGACACCCAAGATGTCATGTCTAGGTAGAGCAGGTGGAAATGACTCATTATGTATTTCTCTACCAAGCTCTGTTAGTTACTAATCAAGGATTAACAGGCCGTTAAATCTAACCTTACATGTCAAACGCATACATTTTGACATATTTAACAGCCCTTAAATCCTTTGTTAATCTAACAGAGCATGGTGAAATCAGCTCTTAACCTTAGTGATGGTAAAGCTATCCACTAAATTAACTCTTTAACTCCTATGGGTATAAGCTATCATTTTAGGATTTGAATTTATTGTCAGTCCATCAGTTGGTCATGTAACAATTGTATATAATATATGTAGGTATATCAAGAATTAATAATTTAATTACATAGTAATAATTCCAACAAAATTTAGATAAGATATCAAATTACAAAACAGAAGAAGCAACAAGAAGAAATGGCTGTGTATCTGAACGGGAAAAGTTGTAGCGCTGTATGTTTAATGATTTCATAAGCGTATAGCTTTTCCCCTTAGTTGCACATGCAACATGCTGGGCTTTGGCACATTGAAGATTATGAAGGAATTATTTAAGAAGCTCCATAACTGCTGAGAGATGAAGAGTTTACTGTGCATTTTAAAGGGGTCTTATATGGTTTATAGGGAAACTGTCATACTTACTCACAAATCTACTATTAAGTCTTTTTCAAGTCCAATGTAACAAGATGCAAAAAAACATATATTCTTAAAAGTATTTGAGATATTTTGTTTAACTGTCACATTTCTGAGAAAATGGCAGTTAAAATAAAATAAACATCCTAGGTTATGGGAAGTGTGTACTATAATTTTGTTCTACTTCTAGTTTAATGAAAATCCATATATTTTAAGTGGATACCGATTTTCTTAAAATGTATTTCAAAATCTAGGCACACCTCTAAGTTTTAGTCATGCATTTATGTTTATTTAAAACTATGTATCTAGTGTTAATAGTATATTAAAACTCTTAGTTCTTTAATATTACAGATTAAGATGGGCTTGATAGATTCCTGCTGGAGATACATTGATGGAAAAATAATGCAAATTCACTCTTAATTGAGTGATGGACTCATATAATTTATTTGGCGATGATGGCAGCGGTATGTTGGAAGGACTCACTGATCTTGGAGGATCAGATAACTTTGCTAGCAGTTCTGCAGCGGGTGTAGCTGGAGAAAACAAAGATGGGGCAGAAAACAGGTAAATTTTCTTTTAAGTTTTTTACTCTTTAATACTCTTATTTACATTGACATTGACGAAAATTTGTATCTTTACTATGTTTTCAGCTACAGGCAACAATACAGTCAAAGTAATGTGTCACAAGAAGGTTCTATCCAAAAGTTGGCCCCTTTTGGAGGTCCATCTGGTGGTATAAGTAGTAATACACAGTCTGTACCCAATCCCGTCAGTGGACCTCCGGCTCCGGAATACCATGAATACGGAGGCTACCCTCCACGGCCGAGGATGCCGCAGCCGCCACACGCGCCGCTCCATCCGCCGCACCACGTGCACCCGTCCCACTATCCCGGCTATCATCCTGGACCAGATCCTATGTATGCGGTGACTGAACAACCAGGTCGGCTAGGCAAGGCTTTATTTTTATTACCTACGTATTTCTAAAGTATTTTTAATTTTAATATGTTATCAATACAGCTTTTCGAAAAGTGTAGGTAAATACCTTCTAAGGCCAGTAAGCATAACTTGAAATTTGTACGGCATGCGGTAAAATAGATTTCTTTCGTTTGGGATTAAAGTAGTAAGGAAGTACTCCCACTAATATTATAAGCAGCGTAACTGTTTCTGTCGGTGAAATTACAGACAAACGAAGCTTGAAGTTCGTGATATACGTGGAAATGCTTTGTAATAGGATATTATAGGTGATACTTACAACATCAGCAGGATCATCTGCTTCTTTCATTGGAAATTGAATTAAAAAAACCTTCAAGTATTTTAAGTCACACAAGAAGTTTACTAGCAGTACTCTTTTTTTTTTCCCAAAAAATGTTATGTTTTGTAGAAATATTAAAAACAGACAACATCCCAAGCGTCCTTACGTTGTATGTTACTATATTTTTAATAAAAAATTTACTGTAATTCCTGATGTTAAGCGGTAACTAACACCACACCAACGCTGCTTGGCGGCAGAAATAAGCATAGTGGTAGCACTTCCCCGGAAGAGCCCAGTAGCTGCACGTTTGTCAGCGTCTAAGTACTCAGATGATACTGCTACCCATCTCCTAATGCGCTACCTAGTTCCTTAGCGTCACTTCATTATGGTCATTGACTTTCCTTATTTATGTTACAGGCATTGGGGACATGGGCGGATGGCCAGGTCCACCTGGGGCTAATAGATATAATCCAGTGACACCAAGTTACAGGCACTCTTATGAGCACCAGCAAAAACTGCATCAGTACCCTCCACAGCAGGTAATTCCTATGAATGTGAACTACAAGCAACCTGCCATTGTATAAGTACTTTAACCACGCACTATTGCAAAAAAATAGCTTGTTCGTACTTAACTTACAATTGTATTATTTTAGGGTGGCGGAATAGGACTGCAAGCACAAAATGGACCATATTTACCACGGCAACCCCATTTTCCACAGCCAACAAATCAACAACTTTATGGGCAGCAACAAGTAAGTTTTTATTGTTAAAATGTATCAATGTTAAAGTTAGTATAAAAAATACAGCAGTTTTTATAATATATTTTTCTAGAAGTAGGTAAAAAAAAACATAATGCTTGAAACTATTTTTATTTATTAATAAATCGGCTTTATAGAAAAAATACATAATATGATCACATGAATAATGAAAAATTATGTGTAATATACTAAAGTGTTTCTTTTTTTCTTCATTTTGGTTATCTCTTTTTTTCAGAATTATCCGAATTATACACAAATGCATCCTCCTGGAGCATCCAGAATCAATCAACACCCTGCTTATCATCAGCAAATAGATCCACATCAATATGGATTACCACATGGCCAACAAAGTCATGCCGCTATACCACAACATCAACCCCATCAAAATATAGCAAGTCATCCTGGTGGTCTTAGTTCTGGAATTCAAAATCACCCAAATGTTCACCTGCATCATCCTGGAGCACCTCCGCTACATCACGTGACTCGGCAATCGCCTGCACCGCCTGCCTCGGTAGCGCCATCGTCACATTCTGTGCAGAGCCAGCTACCTTATGCTTCAGCTCATCACTCTATGCCGATGACTTACCAACCACATCAAATACAGCATCCTCTCGATGTAAACGTTTCGAGTCAGTACAATACGGTTAAACCCGTCGGCCTTGAATCGGGCAGTCCACAGTATCGGCCGCCATTTCCTCAGCTATCCCCTCAGATGTCACCGAGGGCACAAATTTCCCCTCGACAACAAACCCAAATCTCTCCTAGACCGATGATGTCTCCCATCAAGGGGCCTATTGCTTCACCGCACGGGGGTCCAAGAAACTTAGTACAACCTTCGGCGACATCTGGCACGACTGCTGCTCCGTCATCATTTACTTCGCAGAACACGCTTCAAGCTTTAGAGCAAATGGTCGTCCCTGCAGGAGCAGAATACTCGTACCAACGAAATCCAGCTTCTCCTGTTGTGGGAGGACCTGTGGGATCTTCGCCCTCGCAATGGAATCAAAATTTAATTTCCACACCTATTAATAGTGGGACACCGATAGAAAATACTGATCAGACTGTGAAACCAAAGGAAACAAACGCAACAACACCAGCAATGAAACCAGAGTTACTCAAAAAAAATCCTTTGATGGTTAATGCTGAGTCTAAAATAACCGATACAACTGAACACGAGCCAGAAAGGCCCAGTGACAATAGCACTGTATCTAACAAATTTTTATCACCTACGATATCAAGTAATGCACCAAAAGATGGCATCATTATTAATCCAATTGCTATAGCTCAGGCCAATGTTCGACAAATAAATGACAAAACAGAACATCGAGAAAACAAGTCGGCAGAAAATCAGCCCTTTGATCCCCTGACAATGAATACTAAAATTGTTGATACTATTGATAAAAATGTAAAAAACACCATGGAGAAAACAGAAAATATAAGTGCTCAAGAACATACAAGTCAGTTAGCAACATTGCCATTGGCACCACCAACAAATTCGCTACAGGTCGACCAACCTCGCGTTAATTTGAGTCAACCTTCTACATCGAATACGACGAATCAATTTGACAATATGAATGCTTTAGGAGTAAACAGAAACCACCCTTTCCAAAGCAACACAATTCAAAATAAAATAATTCCTAGCGTTATGCCGCAAGGAGTTTCGCCAAACCATCCACCAAATGTACCGTCACCTGTACATGTTTCTAACAGTAGTCCTTTACCCTTCCAAAGTTCGATTGGCCCGCAATCCATTTCTAATATGCAATCTGGACACAAATTACCACTAGCTGGCATTGCAAGCACAGTTTCATCAAGTGTTGCCAATCACAGCCCACAAGGTAATTTAAACTGTATGCCAACCTCTATATCATCTATGACAAGTAATCTTCAACCGAGTTTGACGTCAGTTCCTTCAAATATACCAGTTACTCAACCAAATGTGGTTTCAAACGTTCCTAGCGTTCCTGTTCCTGTAGGAGGAGTGCCCATGAATGTTCAAAGCATGCAAAGTAATCAGAACGCTATGATTTCAAGTATGCCCCTTAATATAAATCCGAATATGATGGTCATTGGATCAGCTTCAATGTCGCACCCTAATATGCAAAATATATATGAAAACACGCATCACCAAGAAAGAATAGTATTGCAACAGCAAATACAAGAAATTTATTGCTTACCACCTTCTAGTGAAAATCAAGAAAAAGTAAGAAGTCTTCAGGAAAGACTAGCGGTGTTGCAGCAACACGAAACCAATGATAAGTGTATAGGAGGCGCTAATTGCATGCTTCAAAACCCAGTGTATGGATCTAAAATGGTAGAAAGCCCGCAAGTCACTAGCACCACAGGCAGAGGCCGCGGAAAGGGTCCATCTAAACCGAGAAAACCAAGGGCAAAGAAAGAAAAAAATGTTATCCAATCATTAGATCAGTTGCCAGTTTCAGAAGATTGTGTTACTGCAGGAACTGGTATACAAAGTAATTCTGAACTTGATTTAGAGTTAGGGGAAGACATGACTAATTTAGATAGTAGTGCTATGTCATTAGATGATACCAATGGTGGCAAAGTTAGAAAACCAAGGGGACCCCGAAAGAATAAGGAAAGAAAACCTCGTGCTCCGAAAGAACCTAAAAATCCTGGAGATAAGCCCGTAAAAGAACGTAAGAAGCGTGAACCAAGAGACCCAAACACGCCAAGAAAAAAGAGAAACTCTAAGAAAGATGGATCAGAATTTCAAGCTGACACTACTACAATGTACGATTTTACGGAAAGCGACAGTAAAGAATTAAAAGCTGATGATTCATTGACTAACACGAGTTTAAATGTAGAAACAGCTAAAAATATATCCGAACATTCATTAGACGAATCAAATGTTACAGATTTTGATGACATTCCGGTTTCTAAAATTGCCATTAAAGATTTGTTGGAAGAAGCCGAAGCGAAAAGAGATCTCGATGAAAACGACGACGATACGGATTCTTTAAATCCTAGAAAACGTTCTACAAAGAAAAGATCTTCTGCAAGTGGTTCTTGCAAAAAAATGTCACTAAAAAAGTCCTTGGGTGGGAGAAGAAAAAAACGTGGTGGAATAGTTCCAGATTCTGATGGTGAACCGGATGATATGATGTCGACGCCACCTCCTTCACCACCACCTGAAGGAGACGATAGTTTAAAAAGACGTTCAGCTAGAAACACACAACGTAAAAAGTATACAGATGATGTATTGTTACGTTTATCTGACGAAGAATTTGCTGTGTCTACACCCAAAGTCGAAAAAGAACAGAAACTGGAAGACATTAGCTTGGAAACCAAAGATCTCGTAAAATCAGAAGGCACACCGAAACCAAATTATATGTATGTAAATACAACAGACGAAGACTCCATGATTGTACATCATGTACTTGCTTCTCGAATGGGAAAAAGAGAAATGAAGATTGATCCAAGTATAAATGAAACTATACCAAAATTGGAAAAACCAGAATCATCAGCTTCTGATCCACCGCAAGTCAAGGATGAAACAAAAGCTTTACAACCCGAGGATTCAATTCTAGAGGACTGCAGTGAAGATGTAAAAGAAATAAAAGTTGAAATTATTGCAGAAAAGACTACTCAAGAGTTGAAAAAAGAAGATTGCTCTGATTCTAAAGGTATAAATGCAGAGCTAAATAAAAAGCCTATTATTGTAGACGTTGAAGAATTTTTCGTCAAATACAGAAACTTTTCATATCTTCACTGTGAATGGAAAACTGAAGAAGAACTTTACAAAGGCGATAAGAGAATATTTTCAAAGATAAAACGTTTTAAACAAAAACAAGCTCAGCATTTGAACATATTTGAACTTTTAGATGACGAGCCATTTAACCCAGATTATATTGAAGTGGAGAGAATATTAGACATGTCTGAAAATGAAGATCCTGCTAATAACACTGTTGTTAAACACTACTTAGTCAAATGGAAAAGTCTCCAATATGAAGATAGCACTTGGGAGTTAGAAGAAGATATTGATGTGGACAAAATAAAGCAGTATAAAATATTTAGCGAAATACCACCTAAAGAACAGTGGAAGTACAAGAAACGACCACCTGCAGATCAGTGGGTGCAATTAAATGAATCTCCATTATACAAAGGTGGAAATACATTACGACCTTACCAACTAGAAGGGCTTAATTGGTTACTTTTCTCGTGGCATAATAATCGCAATTGCATATTGGCTGATGAAATGGGTCTTGGCAAAACTATTCAAAGTCTTACTTTTGTTAATTCTGTATGGGAAAATGGTATAAGAGGTCCATTTCTAATAATAGCACCCCTTTCGACCATTCCTAACTGGCAGAGAGAATTCGAGGCATGGACTGACATGAATGTCGTGGTTTACCATGGATCGCAACAAAGTAAAAGCATGCTCCAAGAGTATGAGTTTTACTATAAAAACGAACATTTAGAGCCCATAAAGGATGTAACGAAATTTAACGTACTTATAACTACATTTGAAATTATTGTAACAGATTTTCAGGAACTAAAGACCTTCAATTGGAGAATCTGTGTTATCGATGAAGCTCATAGATTAAAAAATCGTAATTGCAAATTATTGGAAGGTCTACGTCAGCTACATTTGGAACATCGCGTTCTTCTATCTGGGACACCATTACAAAATAATGTTAACGAATTATTTTCGTTACTCAACTTTTTGGAACCTTCGCAGTTTTCTAGCAGTGACGCTTTTTTGAATGAATTTGGCCAACTTAAATCTGAATCTGAAGTTGTTAAATTGCAAGCTCTGTTGAAACCCATGATGCTTCGGCGGTTGAAAGAAGATGTTGAAAAGACGTTAGCTCCAAAAGAGGAAACTATTATTGAAGTGGAACTGACAAATATTCAGAAGAAATATTACAGAGCTATTCTTGAAAGAAATTTCAGCTTTCTGCAAAAAGGTACTGCATCAGCCGCTAATATTCCAAACTTAATGAACACCATGATGGAACTAAGAAAGTGCTGTATCCATCCGTATCTATTAAATGGCGCTGAAGATCAAATACAGTTCGACTACAAGCAAAGCTATGGGGAAGACAAGGAGGCTTATTATAAAGCGCTCATACAATCTTCAGGTAAAATGGTGTTGGTCGACAAACTATTACCAAAACTAAAATCTGGCGGTCATCGTGTCTTAATTTTTAGTCAAATGGTGCGTTGTTTGGACATACTGGAGGATTATCTTTTGTTCAGAAAGTATCCCTTTGAAAGAATCGATGGCCGTATAAGAGGTAATTTGAGGCAAGAAGCCATTGATCGGTTCTCTAAACCTGACTCTGATAGATTTGTGTTTTTGTTATGCACTAAAGCTGGAGGCTTAGGTATAAATTTGACAGCAGCTGATACTGTTATCATTTATGATAGTGATTGGAATCCCCAAAACGATTTGCAAGCACAAGCACGGTGTCATCGTATTGGACAACTTAAAATGGTTAAAATATACAGATTGATTTGCCGTAATACTTATGAGCGTGAAATGTTTGATAAAGCTTCACTAAAATTAGGCCTCGATAAGGCTATTTTGCAAAGTATGAATACAACACAAGGCAAAGAAACAGGATTAAAACAGCTGTCCAAAAAAGAAATTGAAGATTTACTCAAGAAAGGAGCGTACGGAGCCGTGATGGACGAAGACGCAGGGGACAAGTTTTGTGAAGAAGACATTGAAATGATTTTAGCCAGAAGGACTCAAGTTATTCAAATGGAATCAGAAAAAGGTTCAACATTTTCAAAAGCTAGTTTTGCTGCTGCCAATCAAAGATCTGATATAGATATTAGAGATCCCGATTTTTGGAATAAGTGGGCCAAAAAAGCTGAAATTGATACAACGGAAAAAAAAGAAGACGAAGACCTTATAGTAACTGAACCTAGGAAGCGAACTATGATTAAAAGATATGGACACGACGATGGACCAATGGAAATGTCTGACACTGAGGCAACCCCTGACTCAGATGAAGATGAAGAAGGTAAAAAATGCCCTATCCTTAAAATTACTTACTTATAACTTAATCAAATTATTACGTACTTCAGAATGTATTTAATTACTCAAATAACAGCACTCACAGCTAAGTTGGTAGTAGCTCTGCCTTCTGCTCTGTAGATCGTGGGTTCAATCCCCACCGAGAACAAACGAGTGTAGTGAACATATATGTTCGTTTTCTGTTATAAGTGTATATTTAAAAAGAACAAAAAAGTATATAAGTATCAGCTATCAGGATCCTATACCAGCTTTGCCTAATATTGGTCTAGATAGTGTGTGAAATGGCCACCAATATTTATTGATAAATTTAGGTACTCTAAAGGAGCCTCCTTGAGACGCACTTAAATTGCTTTGACCACACTGTTTCGAAAGAATTAGTGACACGACAAGAAGAACAAGAATATTGCAAAGTAACAGTTATCAGTAAATTATTAAAGTAAACATATTGTATATTTTTTTACGAGGACTAGTCGTCATTTATACTTCATGGTTTTTTCTAGGAATAAGTCTGAGAAGCAAAAAGAAAAAAGATAAATTTGGTAAAAAAGGCCGCAAGTACGCCAGTGATGACTACATTCCCCGACATGAAGGCGTTCCGGTCGATGAAGAAGTAGTTTATGGATCGTGGACTCGCTCCGAGTGTTTCAAAATTGAAAGAGGGCTTCTTACATTCGGGTGAGTCAAGTTAATCTGTTTCCTAGTTCAGTAGTGTCTTCTGTTCATTAGAGATCAAATTGACAATTTCACACATCAGAAAAATAAGGCTGTGTGACAACTAAACTAAATGACCAATGGAAATGTGGTGTAGAAATTAATTCATAACCTAAACCTAATATTATGCTTGTATTAGGTATGTATTATAACATTTTTTTGTAGATGGGCGCGATGGGAAGAGACTGTCGATAAAAACCAATTGAGAAAAGGATGGACCATTCCGGTAATCGAAGATTGTGCTCGCATTATTGTAAGTTTTCAAAAAGATCATTTACCATAGACCTAGATTTATCGTATAATCGCTTTGCCGGGCGTAGATTTTAAAATTTAAAACCGCGATAGAATGGTGTGTTAGTGAATAACTTTGACTAATTATTTTAGTATAATCTGTCTTTCATTTTTACTGTATATTTGGTTTTTATATCAGTAACGGATACTGTATGCGCCAAGGTGAGTAACAATGTTCTACATTTTTTCACAGGTCTTGTTTTGCCTGCGCTACTATAAAGGTGATGAAAAGATTCGAAACTTCATATGGGATCTGATTGAACCTTGTGAAAATGGCGAAGTTACCATTTCAAGAAACCATAGTGGATTACATAATCCCGTACCACGTGGCCGTAATGCAAAAAAGAAAAATAGGCCGAAAGATATACCCAAAGTAAATGATGTTCAAAAATGGGAAGATTCTAATCACTGGAGTTCAATTGAAAAGTATGATTGTGAAGCATATTTAGAAAGCAGCTATAAAAAACATTTATACAGACACGCCAATAAGTAAGTAATAAAATATATTTTTTTATAGTTTATTTCATTACCTTCAGTTATTTTGCTAAAAGTATATTCCGCACCAATAAAGAAACTAAATCTTAGGCCCAGACAACGTCAAACAACTTCTTGCCCGCATAATTCACCATTTTCTAAGAGAAAACTCACTGAATATATGTAGTTATGAAAAATCGTAAACAATCAAGTTCATCCAAAGTATTATTTTGATGCAAAAAAATGTGCCATCGAGAAGGTGTTTGACGGTGTGTCAGCCTCAAATGAAGGCGTTATTCGTCACATCTCACTCACACAGGCTAAGGCTAAGTTTGGTACAAATGATTTCGGTGTCGCCGTCAAAGGAGTTGAACGGTGAGCAAAGCCAAGTTCAATGGAAATTAGACAGACAGGCATACATATTATTCTATTCAGTTGAGGGGTGGGTATATTTACGTCAAACGGCAGTACCAATTTACGCGATGACTAAATATGTTGCATTAACGGAAGCTAAAAAATTTAACTGCACAAAAAATGTAGCAGTCTCTTTCTCATAAACTGTAACCATAAGGACGGCTATAACTTTAGCTGTCTCATTAATGCAAAAACAGAATCGCCACCTATCATGCTTTGTGCCGCTAAGTTTTTGGAGCTAAACTGCCCTCCTGTCCAACTTTACAAAATGAAAACTATATAACTAGTAGTTCGCCCCGAACTGAGATCTCGTGATGCGACCCGACGAATGCATCAAAACATTGAGGAGGTGATAGTCAGAGGCAAGTCCAATCTTTATATTTGGACTTTTTTCTGCCTACTAACTTAGTATGGTAACCAAATTTCAACTCTATTGGCCTATTTATTGAAGAGTTCTGTTGAACAGACCTTGGCTCCATCATCAGACCAGGTCGCTGTCACCATTTTATGAGAACCTCACTAATTTATTTCAAGAAAAAAAAATAAGAAAAAGCAAAGGAGCTGGTCAACCAGTAGAAAAACCTTGATGTCAACAAAATTCCTAGAGATGGGAGCTCTTGGATCGTTGGTTATCTTAATTCTACTTTTTTGTTGTATCTCAAAAACCAAGGGTCCCAGAAAAAAAATAAAAATTGTTTTGGAATGTCCAAACAAAGCCCTTTCATATGACATGTAACTTGATTTTTTATGTAACTTTTTTTATTTTTGCCCCCTCAAAAAACCCCATATCATAATAACCCTTCATCCGATTTTACTCATATACTTACCAGTAAATTTCTCAAGTACAATCTATCGACTTATCAAATTTCATGCAGATCAACGGTTCGAAAGTTATGGCCAGACAAACATACATACATAAAATGCCAAATCGCCCAAGTTGAAACTAAAGATCTTCGTTCGCTTCGCTCACTCGATCAATTAAAACATAAGCATAACATTTGAATTAATCTAAAAATCTCTGTGGAAATTGGGGAAGTGATCCCGACACAATCGCCTTTGTTTGGTTTCAGAGTTCTATTGAGAGTACGTATGATGTATTATATCAAACATGAAGTTATCGGAGATTATGCTACACAAATAGAAAGTGGAACACATGCTAGGTAAGTTTTTTAAATTTTCTCACTGGTTTATGGGCCGTTATCGCGAGTCGTACAAATTATCAATATTTTTAAAATAGGTATATATGTATATATATTTTTACTTTTATTAAAACTTTAATTGGAGAAGCCTTACTTTGATTCCAATATTTTTTTTATAAATCGATGGAAAGTAATGTCCTTATGAAAGTTAAAAATATTATAAGTATGTACTAAGTGTACTAAGTGTAATAAGTGTTTCTATTCAAAAAAATATGTACACAGTGCCAATACTCTCCAATGGTGAAGGAAAACATCGTGAGGAAACCAGCATTTCAAAGAACCTAAAGTTCAAAAACATGTGTCAAGTACTCGAAAAGAGCCTCTTTGAGGCGCACTTAAAACCTTTCACCACACTGTTTCGAAAGAAACTAGTGACACGACAAGAAGACGATCACTGGTAATATGAAATAGTTGGAAATAAAGTGAGGAATATCTACCGAAACCGTGCTCGTTTTCGTTTGACATATTTGTTCTATTGCGAAAACATCTAATTAGTGATTAGTATTTGAAGTAGTTTTAATTATAGAATGTAACACTGTTTGTTTTCCGAATAAAATAAAATAAAAATATTTCTATTCCTTTTTATGATTTGAAGACGTGTTTTTATTATTTTAGCACACTTGGAATGCGAGTTCCACGTGGTGTGGACAGTACACCGCCGAGACTATGGTGGGATAGCGAGTGTGATGTGTCCTTGTTAGTTGGCACATATGTACATGGCTATGAAAACTACCTTGCTATGCGTTCAGACCCTCAACTTTGTTTTGTCGACAAATTAGGGCCGCCTGATGACGCAGAATGTACTGATATAAAGTGAGTAGTAGTATCATAAGGTTTATAACCTATAGGTCACATTACACTACCTACCTGTGATTATCACGATCTAAATTCATGATAAATCATGGCTATTATACTATATTAATTTCACAACAGTAATGCGTTAATTTGTTAGACTTGCCTATCACAAACTATCATTAAAGTATACAAGCTGATAATTCAGTACTTGATTTACCAATACTAGCAGCAAACTGAAATCTCCACCAATAAAAAAACTCGTGACGTCCGCTCCAGTCTTAAAATAATGCCAAACACAAGGTTTGGCCTCTGACTACCCCCTAATTACTCGGTATGGAAGCAGAGTTTCAGATCAATTCTTTGTTGAAGGGTTCAAGGGTTGTGTTCAACAAATCTTGTATCCATTATCGAACCAACTCGCTCTTTGTCAACATATTTAGACAACTAAGTATCTCCTTGGTTTATTGCAAAGAAAAATACCGAGAAAAAGAAATAACTCATACAATGCCAAATCGACCAAGTTGCCACATTTAATAACATCTTCGTTTGTCTTGCTTACTCGATCGACTAATACGAAACTAAGAACAATTTTATGTTTTTTTTTTAATAAAGGAGCGAAGAAAGAAAAGTGCGTGGGAGCACTGTTGGCGATGAAGATTGTACAGATGACGTATCTAGTGGAGCTGGCGCCACATCACCGGCAGCGTCTCCGCGCCCCGACGATGACAGCACTCAAAGCAGCAACGGAGGGCACTTGTGGCCTTCCATGCAAGATTTAAATACAAGGCTCCGTCGCCTTATCACTGCCTATCAGAGAAATTATAAACGAGAAGAACTTAAAATGCAGCAAAAGGCCAAGGTGGGTGTCGTTATTGTTTTTCATCTACAGGATAACTTGAATGTCCAAATGTTTTCCTAAAACCAGATACATATTTTTAGGGTTTTGGAATTAACAAATTATAATTTCCATAGTACCATCATGCTGATATTTCTCAGGGTAAACTGCTAATCGGGAATACTTAAAAAGTAACTTAAAATCTGCTAGTGTTTAAGTTAATATACCTACTCTAGAAAATTTTCGAGTAATATCTGAAATGTTTTTTTTTCTTATTGGCGAACGAAGTTTATTCTAAGAACTCACAAAAAAATTGACAGAAGTATTGTTTAGCTACCAGTCATTTTCATTTCGCTTTCGTATTATAAATTTATATTATAGGATTTATGCCAGTCCGTGGTCCGACATGGGCTTAGCCAATTTATTAGTTTTTTAACCGATATTTCACCTAGAAGATGGAGCGGCGAGAGCGGATGGATCAACTTGCGAGAGATGAGATATCACAGTGGCGATGGACTCGTGCTGACGAAGAAGCTTTTCGGCGCACTGTGGCGTCTTATGGCGTTGAGTTCGACCCGGCTACAAAGAGCTTGAGATGGAGCCGTTTTAGAACACTTGCTCGGCTTGATTCTAAAAGTGATGATGCGCTTACTGATTACCTCAAAGCTTTTATGGCCATGTGTAAACGTCAGTGTGGCCTTTCTGTCGGAGAAGCTGAACTGCCCACAAGAGCAGATTTAAAAGCTGAACCTATTGGAGAAGAGAGAGCAATCGCAACATTGGAAAGGTGAGCGTATACTCTTTTCGATTATCTTTTTAACATCCAAGAGAATGCACGTCAAGAAAGCGCTATTATTTATCACCATAAAACTAGCCTTCTGGGGCAGTCAGGTAAAAAGTGTAGTATTATCGCAGAATCTACACTAATATTATAAAGAGGAAAGATTTGTATTTTTGTATGTAACAAATAGGCTCAAAAACTACTGGTCCGATTTTAAAAAATTCTTTCACCATTAGAATGCTACATTGTCCCTGAGTAACATAGGCTATATTATATTTTCAAAAAAATCAGGGATCCTTACTAAAACTCCAATAATGTAACCCAAGGTGGAAAACAAAAACCTTACATCGCGTGCGCTGCGAAAACTATTGATGATAGAACAAAATAATATACTACGTATTTGTAGAACACGTCATCATCTACAAAAAATGTCGAGACAGCATATGTCTAACTATTATAGTTATGTCACAATAAGTGTTCTTTTATTATAAAAATTTAATTGAAATGCAGTCGATAAAAAAGGGTCTTTATTTGTACTTTGGTATTAATCCTTATGCAAATAAATCATTTCATATTTAAGACGGTTTCAATACCTATAGATTACTTCTTAAATTTTTCAAATCGGACATTCCATTCAAAAGATATGACGAAATGAAAAATGTTAACGGGTCCACGGGTCACGCACGGGGTGCTATTTCACTCACTCAAGGAGAAGGGAGTGCAAATGTATGAAATAAGTAGACGCGAGGCTCGAACCCACGGTCTAAGTTTATCCTAAAGTGTTCAAAAAATTTATGACCACCCATGCGAAGCTGGGACAGGCCGCTAGTATCTAATAATAGTACAGAAAGACAACTGTTATATTCTGGATTAAGTTTTTCAGATATATGAGTTGAGTACAGTGGTAGCTAGACGGTCAATTTGGAATTACTTTGTGATTCAGTTTAAATTAAATATATATAACTCTATCGTAAACATTGCGAGATCGCAGCTCAAGGCGGAACACTAGTATTGTAAAAAAATAATTTATGTCTCGTTTCAGAATTGATCTTTTGCGCGTCCTCCGTGAAGAAGTGGCCCCGCATCCATCACTGGATGCGCGCCTGGCGCTGTGCGAGCGCTCGCCAGACACGCCGCCCTGGTGGCAACCAGCAAGACATGATAAACTTTTAATATTGGGAGTATGCAAGTAAGAAACTTCAATTTACGTTGATTCATTATTATTTCTTATGTTTGTATACAATGTGTTTTAAGATTACACACAAAGGCTGCATCATGCATCCAAGCTAGGCCATAGATAAAGAGAAAATGCTAAATTATCAAATTATGTTCAGATAATAATCCTGGAGTCTGAAAGAACATATTTAGTAAAAAAAATATTTTTGCTCCCTTCCATGATAATCGATCAATATAGCTATACAGTATACAATCTGTAGATATAAATTTACTTTATTATTTTTTTAGGCATGGACTAGGTGACACCTACAACAAAATATTCTGCGACCCGAAACTTCCTTTCGCCGACTGCGCCAAAAAATGGTATCCTAGCCATAAGAGCGGCAGCAAAATCGAATCTCATAAAGGTTCCTCGGATGAAGAAGACAACCAGGAAGAGGCCGCTTCCGAGAGTAGAATGTCGCTTCGGCGCAGCAAGCGCACATCCAACATGTGCGAGCGTGACGATGACGACACGGACGCTCTGTCGGAGCTGGAGACGCTCGCCAAGCTAGGGCGGGTGGACGAGGCGCTCGGCCCCGAGCGCTGGTTCTCGGAGCGCGCGCTCGAGACGCGCCTGCACCACATCGCGCACGCCGTGCAGAACCGCGAGTGGCCCGCGCCCGCCGCCGCAGCCGCCGCCGCCGCGTCCGCGCCTGGCTCGGCCGCCGCCCCGGCCCTCGCGCATTCCGACCCGCACGACGAGCGGAAGCAGGCGCAGAAACGTCACATCGCTATCGACGTGGAGACGGACCGCGCCAAGCTGCATGCACTGCTGTCGTCGCCGGCCGCGGCGCACTCGGGCGCGAGCGCGAGCGCGGGCGGCGCGCTGTCGGCCGAGGCGGAGGGCGGGCCGCCGCCGCCGGCGCACCAGCGCCAGGCGCAGGCGCAGGCGAGCGCCGCGCCGCGCTCCGCCGCGCCGGTCGACCTGTCCGCGCCGCTCGACCTCAGCGAGCCGAGCGACTTCTCCGTCGGACGGCGCACGCCGCACGCCGACGCTCATCCCGCTGGATCCTCGAGTAAACTGGACGATACCCTTTCTAAACTAATGAAACGAAAAAATGTGGTAAGCTTCAACATGATCATGAACATAGTTCATCACAAAAACGAACAACATGTTCGTTCAATTTTGTGTTTTATACGAAGCACATATTTCCAAAAGTCCATGATTATTCAATCAGTTATCTGGTTCCCATAATACAAGGTTTGCTTAGTATAGGCTAGATAACGTGTCAAATGTCCACAATATTTATCTTTACCTAATATTAAAGAAAAACCTCTACTTGGGCAGCAAAGTAACTAATTGGGTATCTATAAAATAGAAGTGAATTACGATTATGTTTTTCGTTGCAAATGTGTTTTTAAAATAACTTTATTATTATTCTAATAAAGATCATTTAATATAAAGTTTAATTTGCTGATTCAATTTATTATGTTTCCGATGTGCCTTGCCGTTTCTAAATATGAAGCCCAGTTTTATGGTTAATAGGCCTAATTTTTTTCACAAGTCACAACTCGTAAGTAAAATCTAATTGTGTTTGTTACAGCCGGCGCCAGAACAAATTGTCGGAAAAGAGAAAAAAAGAAAGAAACTTGATGAAATTGTACTTGGTCTGTCTGCGGCTAAAGGTAAGAATTTAACGGTGACTCCGTCGCCAGAACCTATGCGCAGCAGAAGTTGTACCATCCTGCCAGACGTGACCGTGACTCCAGCAGCACCTCCGACTTCGTCTGCACTGCCATCGCAGAAACCATTTTCTGTTACCGTTACGAATGTGCCTCCACCGCAAGCCTCTTCCAAGGAATTATCATCGTTCCTACAACAGTCTTTGGAGCAGAAAGGACAAAAAGCGTCAACTATGACACCAATGAAATCTTACTCACACGAAGCTAAAGTCAATAAGTGGTTAGCCGAGCAGGCCAACGTCGATACGCGACGACGAGGGCTAACGCCGCGGCTGTCTCCGGACGAACACGTGCCTGTCGTGCATCGCGTCACGGGCAAACGTTTAGCAGGTCACAAAGCCCCTCAACTGAAACACCTAGCTCAATGGATAGCGGAGAACCCTATGTATGACATTGATCCTAAATGGACTGAAGGTATAAAAGAACATGTTAAGCTGCCCCAAGACGTGCGTAGTCAAAGGCATTCTCCCATGCAACCAGCAAGTTCTGTCGGCGAACGGAAGAAAGGTCGGCCTCCAACACTAGATTCTACATCCGCTAATGTGTTGAGCTCGAGTGCGCATCTGAACCAAAGCTTATCTGGATTAAATCCAGCGTTGTTGGCAAGTTTATCTAGCTTAAGTGCATTTGACCCAAAAACTCTTGCAGCTACTTTATCTAATTTGACAGGATTTGATCCTAAACTACTTAACACCTTCGACCCTAAGTTACTATCAAGTTTGAGCTTCGATCCAAAAAATAATCCATTACTCAATTCCTTTAGTAGTATGCCTAATTTGTTGGGTAATATGGCAGGTGGAAATATATTTGCCAATTTAGCTGGCTTAGGACTCCCTGGCTTCTCGTCCCTTGATATGAATAGTCTGGGAAATGC
Source organism: Chloroclysta siterata (assembly GCA_932294275.1). Taxonomy (NCBI): domain Eukaryota; kingdom Metazoa; phylum Arthropoda; class Insecta; order Lepidoptera; family Geometridae; genus Chloroclysta; species Chloroclysta siterata. Next base: position 8,187,161 of record OW028600.1, on the reverse strand, counting down.
TGCCATGTCAGGAGATAAGTCAAAATCTAGAAAGACGACAGAAACTCCAAGCCCATCGACTTCAAAGTCCAATCAACAATTTCCTTTCGTGTTTCCGAATCCAAATATGTTGTACCCTCAATTAGGACTAAGTGGATTGAATCCGTTCGGTATGCACTCTGGTGTCTCTTCGACTTATGACGCGCTAGGTCTATTGGGTAGCAACATAGCTGCTAGCTCTGGAGCTACATCTATGCAAGGCTCTTCCCACGGTTCTGGCCGTGCATCTACAAAAACAACTACTCCTAGATCTTCTACTGTAGTGAGCAGTTCTAGCTCATCCCGCCACCAAAAAGTATCTGATCGTCAACAGACGAACCCAATGTCACAGATGCATATGCCCCATGACCCTTATTTACTAGAATCTCTTTCTAAACAAGCAATGAGCTATGAATCATTCATGCGAATGGATAAAAGATCTCGAGACAACGAGGCGCACGACATAACAGCCACCGACTTATCTAAAACTGACAAGAAGAAACTCCCTTATGATGCATTACGATCTCATGTTCCTCCAGAGTTTGCCGCAGTTCAGGAGAAATTATTGAAAGGTGACAAGAAAGACATAGATATAAGTAAAATGTTACTGGAACAAATGGCATCAGGGGCTCTTAGTGCCAGTCTTGTCAGTTCAAATGAGATTAAAAAAGCTAAAGATATCGAAAAAGAATGTTACGATAAATTAAGTAAAAATGCGTCTGACTATATGACTAGAACATTGACAGCAGATGATGGAGGTTCTGCTATATCTTTGGCACATAAAAGAACACATGAAGACATGATATGTGAACCAGAGAATTTGGCATTACAGCAGACGGAAATGAATCCTGCTAAAAAAATAAAAGATTCTAACTCGGAACACGTTTTGAATATTGCTAATAAACAAGCTGATAATTCAGGCGAAATGGATCTTGAAGATCTTATAGCACCTTCTACAGTGATAAAAACTGGTATGAAGGCTAGTGACTTTGATACTAACATTTCAAAAATGACTCCTAGCGATTTAGTTCCGTCGGTAGGTGAAGAAAAAACACAAATCGGAATGATACGTGATGATTTGGCTAATGATGTGCATACTAATCAAAGTAATGATGAAAACTCTCAAACTGTTGATTTAACGAATAAAAATGATTCGGAAATCAAAGACATGAATATTGACGAAAGTGGCATATCCGATGTCGGAAATGATGCTGGTCGTAGAGGTAACAAAAAGAAAACGCGCAAATCGACGGAAGACATTTCCGCTACTTGTCCTAGACGGGAATTGAGATCAAGCACTGGGCGGCAATCAACTGATACTATGAACTGAATTGGAGAAGTTAGTTTGGCAACTGAATTTTGTGAAGTTACAACATACAGAAAATTTCTTAACACCATTTCTGTCGGTTGTATGCCGACGCTCTGCAGTGTCTGAGCAATCAACTAAAATAAAAGGTATTTCTCCGATGCCTGATAGATCTTTCATAAATTAGAATTTAAAAAAAAACTTCTTTATAAATGGGATTACTTATTTTGCGTTATATTCAAAAATAATTGTTGGTGGCTCAAATCTTTTTCATAGCTACAATTGCCAGTCCGAATGATGTATGGCTTTTATCTTGACCGTATTATGTGGCGAGTGGCGATTCAAGGTTAAGTTAGTATTATATGAGAATATAAGAAATGAAAGTAATTTATTGTACTACATAGCAGTATGAAAATGATATCTACCATTAAAATTTTGGTTCAATGATCCTAGCTAATGACTAATAGGAGTGGACTACATGATATACATTTGATAGCGTTGAATCTCAACCAACAGCCGTTCAAGGGCTACACTAATTTGTGGACTCTAGAGGTCGGAAGCAACAACACCTTGCCACGGATTTTCAAATTAATTTCGTCTCCAATCGACGACTTAGTTCATTTAGATATTACCTGAAGTTATACGTCATGGGCCATGGCGCTTAACTTTATGCCATGAGTACTCTGCTACTACTGAATATAAACTGATGTAAAAATGTAACTTGCTCCACAATATCCAGATACGCCCAGTTGTTAATTTCACAGTTGCCCGTCCAAGTTGCCCTTGACATGCACGTAACTAGGCTAGGAGTAGATGGTTAAATCAAGATTTTTGTCTAGCCTAGTCAGAAGTACATGGATAGATTTTATGAAGGGATAATGTGAATATTTTTTTCATTTTGAAAACATTGAATAATTTTTAATGTTAAAACATCACATTTAAATAAGATCACGTATGTAGTAAACATAGGTAATATACATAATTGTCTTTTAAAACATATAATTTTATCATTTAGGGTTGTTGGCATTGGCACTGTCAAAAATGCTGACTACGATTGTGGTTATCAACCACTATGGGAAGCAAAATTAATGCTACTTGAAAATCTCGAGCTCCATTGAGGGGTAAATCTTTCTTACTAATTCTAAACTGATACTAATTACTCAACACGAGTTTCATCAAGCCGATCAGTCTTGTTCGTTTAATCTTTGATGTGTTGTAAATAAATAAGATGGTGAATGTTTTAAAAATATTTATATATATCTGATTAGCCTGTAGTGCCGAGTCCTTTATATCTCACCACTCTTAGAGGCCTTCGCGTATGGCAGCCGAATCCACTGCTTCTTTGGGGATAATGTAATTATGTTCACTTGCAGTATAGGTAGTGGTAGTTGTACATGTGGTTCTCTTTTGCTTCCATTAGATGACATCCAATTTATATCCTGTATTCTATGTCTTTTTGCACCATCATCTAGTTTCCAAAACTATTTTCGTTTACAAATATTTTTGTCACACTAATCAAACTTTTTAGCGAGAATTGTCATCGTCAGTCGTTAAATCGCCCGATGTTCATAGTATAACAGACCTGAAAATAATAATATATTTTAAGAATATTTAGTTGTTAAAATTATGCGGTAGTGCATCCAAACTTCACATTTGTATTTATTCACTGACATTATTCTTCCATCTCTGGGTTCTCAGTGTAGCGTAAAAGTGAAACACACTGCAACTTTTTATGTAAGCGTGTCACACAATATATGATTAACTTTAAAAACTAATAATTATCGGTGACCAGAGTGTGTGTATTCTGATTTGCGCGCACTATTTGCAAGCCCTTTTTTCTGAGTAAGTTAGGTATGGAATCACGATAAGCACGCATTTACACAACAAAAAAGAAACAGTGAACGCAGGACTCAGGGTAATGCTAATGTTCACTTTGGATGATAATCTCTACACTTACAAAATGTTGCCTAAATTTAAACATCGGCGTAAATTAATTGTTTGTTATTAGTAAGAGTATACCCTGTCATTGGAGAGATTTTTGGATTTTTATAAGTAAAACCTAAAGATGAGAAACTTTAAAACACAAGAGGCATAAAATCTGGATGCTACCTAAATAAAATGAATCGCTTAGTATGATGTGAATTGTAATTAGTTTAGTTTGTTTTAATTAAACCTAAGTACCTACCTACTTAGAATTTATTTTAGGCTTGTATTAAATATTTTATAGATCTCGTTATTGATTTTATGTTTTATTATAGATTTATTTTATAAACTTATTTCTCCTTTTATTATTTAGGGATAACTTTGACTATGAATGATTGTAATAATTATGAAATAAGTTTTTTTAGAAACAACTGTTAGTTTTATAGCGATGCCTGTTACTACTTAGCTTTTTTTACTTTTAACTTTTTTTCTTAATAAGTTGACACTTTTATGTGATAAACTATTTATTACGAAGTATTTTTTGCAGTCCTTTAGCGATGAAATGTATTTTACGGAACTATGTGACAAATCATAAATTATAGAACTGATTATGTATTTTAATAGCTGTTTTAATATTTCCCTATTCACATTTATGCAAGCTGGAAAGTAGATCCACCTGAAACAGCCAATAATATAATCATAACACAAAAAAGCTTTAATGCTCTCCAGCAGTAGGTAGTTTTAAGAGTGAAAGTGCCGTAAAGTAATAAACTTCTTTTTTTTTATATTTTAACGAAACCTAACAGAGTCAGATGCGGCCTATAAAGTTTTATAACATCATATTAAAACTCTTAGCAATTTGATATTTTTTTGCAGGCCGTGTACACTTAGCGTGTACATAATAGCACGTCACAGTATGTACGAGAGCACTGCAGGTGGTTTAGTGGTAGCGGCCCCGCCCTCCGATTCTAAGGTCGTGGGTTCAAAACCGGTCGTGGAACAATGAGTTTATCTGTTCTTGTATCTTGTTGAAATTATGTGCACAATTCCAGTTAGAAAAACATCTTGAGGAAACTGGCATGTAGTAGAAGTTCAGAATCAGAATAGTCTTCATTGTAAACAGTTTAAATTAAAAGGTGGTAGTTTATTAGTAGTAGTTCTACAACGTGTTAAGTGTTCGAAGCTTCGTCGAGGCGGACTTAAAATTATTTCACCATATCTGAAAGAACTAGTGACACGACAAGAAGTGTTTGATACAGTATGTTATCGCACGATCTGATGTAATCAAAGCAGCTAGCTAGTATCAAAAGGAGGAGTTAAAGACCCGGAATTGTCATTTGATACGTAATATTCTTTTTCTATTTTCATGCTAAAAGAATACGTTTATTCTCCCATAAATACTGTAGGAATTACATTTTATTAGTACTAGTCATATTTTCTTATGTGAAAATGATGTAAACCCATTAATTATTGCAAAATAAAAGTTATTGTTTTAGGCGGGACTTATTTTTACCGATTTTACAAATGGCGGACTTTTTGTTTTTTCCATGTTTTTTCAGTTTTTGTTTTGACCTAACTGATATTTCTACTGTCAAAACTGACATTTCATATTGTCAATTATCAAACTGCTTGCTATTGATTGTTAGCAAGAACATCTACAAAATAAAGAAGAAGTAGAAGATTGCTAACAAAATAATATGTAAATGCTGCCAACTCCAAGTTTGCCTATGATAAAGGTAATCAAACTGCATTATAAACATAATCAATCATTATTGGGTTATTTCAGCTATTTTACATAATTTGAGAACCAAAAAGAACTACTACTTTGTATCGAACTATTTAGGGACTTTATTTGCGAAACATGGAAAGCATGAACATTATATCGAAAAGAGAGTGACTGCTGGAAATAGAGCGAATGGGGCACAAGACACGTTTATGAGCAGCCAGAAACTGTAAAAGGCACGAATAGCTGTACATAGGGGGGTGTTCGTGCCGACAATAATGTATGGTACCTAGTAAAAGTTGGGCAAACATCAGAGTAGAGTAATGCATTAAAAATGAAAGCGTTACATAATATGTGTGATGTGAATTTGAGTGATAGAGGAACAGTGTTTTTAGAGAAAAATGTGGAGTGAAAGAAAACATACCATAGTGATGAGGGTATAGAAAGCTATGTTAAGATGGTTTGGGCATGTGGAAAAGAAAGAAGGATGAAAGGAGATTAACGAAACAGGTGCATCAGGCAAGCGTAAATGGCCTTTTTTGTCATCAAAATTGTAACAGCTCTTTTGTAAATTTCGATTTTTAACAGACAAAATAAAGATTCTATTCTATTCTATAAATGGGACTGTTGGGAGGGAAGACCTCAGAAGACGTATCTCGACCAGATAGCAGACGTTCTACGGAACAACCAGGACAATAGTACCTACCTTCCCTAAACCAACAACGTATGAAGAATGTTTAGAGATTGAATGAAGCGAAAGAGGTATGTTAGGACCGTAGCAAGTGGAAATCCGTGGTCTCTGACAAAGTCCTATGAGAAACTGAATAAGGAATCAAAATAAATCTATTAGTCATATATCAACTAAGTATATAACTTTCAGTTTGAGAAACAAACAGAATGATTACACTTAAAACAAGAAAGAAATCGCTTTCAGCGATAAGGCCGCCCATTGTACTTTATTATTTTACGCCTAGATTTATGATGTATCCTTGTGTACAATAAAGTGTTATCTATCTTAATTTGAGTATCCCGTTTTTTTAAACTGAATTTACGCTATTTATATTTAGGGAAATTTAGTTGGCAACTGGCGTGGCGTTGACTTGTTTGTTTATTGTTTAATGTTTATGTGTTTGGATTTGCACACCTATTCAATAATTGCATGTATGTTGATTGTCGGGCGCATATAAACGGTTGCACCGCGTTAGCCTCATCGATACAGATAGAGTAACATGTAGCACGAGCTTGTAGTGCCTATATTTACCTAAAACCTACAATAGGTTACACAATTTGCCAAGTAACATTTTTGATGGGTGGTACACCTACCAAGAGGGCTCGAAACAGAGTCTGCTGTTCCATCCAAGATTTAGGTAAATACCTACTTACTCGATAGATTATTGTACTGTACCTACTCGAATTTCTTTAAAGACAAATTTATTGTTGCTGATAAAATTGATCCTGTTTTCTAAAGTTTTATTTATTATTTTGCAGGTACTATAAATTAAAAACATTGTCATAAAATTATATTATTTGCTGAGCAGTCCTATTGCAACCTTGAACATTTTCCTGAACAGTAACTGCCACATGAGATGCCACCACCAACTCCTACTGTCTCAAAATCTACAGCAAACTACCACACTTCATTGTGGATGTGAATACCACTATAATTCATTATTAAACTAAAAAAACTTACAAGACTGAGAACTTTACTGTACACAAATTCTATGAAAACAAATTCAGTGCCGCTGAAGAGGTCTGACAGTTTTGCTGCCTGCATGCATAAGAAAATTGCATCACAGCTGACGAGAGTCAGTGGAAGTTCCAATAACATCTTGGACATCATTGTTCATTAATAGGATAGCCCCCTCCTCAAGCACTGTTTGCGAGTAATGACAGCACAGGATCACCATTTTTCTAAATACTAACCTAACATAGTTCATTAAGTTTATTATGTACTAACAATAAGGATCTAAGTTATCTGAAATAAAATTTGTATTAAGTATTACTAATATTATAACATTTATTCTGTTTTCACCACTGATGTTTTCATTATTATTTTACCAACTCAATATAATAGTACTTTATGAATAAATACTTAATTAAATTGAATTTTAATTAATTTACACACACCGACAGAACACCTAGTCAAACACCTGTATAATGTAGGATCTACATTATACAGCACTTGGCTCCATCATCATATCAGCTAATTGGAATACAGTACTATGTATAAATTCTTGAATAAAAAAATACCCATCCCAAACAGCTACACTTAATAACAAATACATCATCGAAATATAATTAATTATTATGACAAGTAACAGATAATTACTATAATCCTTATTAACTAAACTTGAATCTGTGTCACGCAAAAGTGTGACAGAGATTCAAGTGTAGTTTCTATGCGACAAAGTAACTATCTGATATTCAGTAATTCGCCTAAATCATAGTTACACCGAAAATTACTATTATCCATAATAACTAAACTTTAATCTGTGTCACGCAAAAGTGTGACACAGATTCAAGTGTAGTTTCTATGTGTCATAGTAGCTATCTGATATTCTGTAATTCGCCAAAATCTTATTTTCACCGATTTTTTACATCATCATCACCCGATCCCATACTAACTATGTATAATTCTATGTCACTAAAACTAGCATCAAAGCTAATGTAGTGAAGATTTATACAACCTTAATAAAAATGTTTGCTAGAGTGCAGTATATAAAATGTCAGCATTTTATAATAATTTGTTGACGATGCATGCGTAATTGCATTATTTATACATGGATGTTTTCTGGATTCAGTGGAATAATAATGAAATTATGCTCACATTTATAATTTAAGAATTGAAAGTTACATGGTAGTATATAATGTGAAAACATTTGTCGAAAGACCGAATGCAAACATTATAACCAAACCACACATAAAAAAAATCGGTTTATATAAGCGCGCCGATTTTTTTTATGTGTGGTTTGGTTATAATGTTTGCATTCGGTCTTTCGACAAATGTTTTCACATTATATACTACCATGTAACTTTCTGATTCTTAAATTATAAATGTGAGAATAATTTCATTATTATTCCACTGAATCCAGAAAACATCGATGTATAAATAATGTTTACGCATGCATCGTCAACAAATTATTATAAAATAATGACATTTTATATACTGCACTTTAGCAAACATTTTTATTAAGGTTGTATAAATCTTCACTACATTAGCTTTGATGCTAGTATTGGTGACATAGAATTATACATAGTCAGTATGGGATCGGGTGATGATGATGTAAAAAATCGGTGAAAATAAGATTTTGGCGAATTACAGAATATCAGATAGTTACTATGACACATAGAAACTACACTTGAATCTGTGTCACACTTTTGCGTGACACAGATTAAAGTTTAGTTATTATGGATAATAGTAATTTTCGGTGTAACTATGATTTAGGCGAATTACAGAATATCAGATAGTTACTTTGTCACATAGAAACTACACTTGAATCTCTGTCACACTTTTGGGTGACACAGATTCAAGTTAAGTTAATAAGGATTATAGTAATTATCTGTTACTTGTCATAATAATTAATTATATTTCGATGATGTATTTGTTATTAAGTGTAGCTGTTTGGGATGGGTATTTTTTTATTCAAGAATTTATACATAGTACTGTATTCCAATTAGCTGATATGATGATGGAGCCAAGTGCTGTATAATGTAGATCCTACATTATACAGGTGTTTAACTAGGTGTTCTGTTGGTGTGTGTAAATTAATTAAAATTCAATTTAATTAAGTATTTATTCATAAAGTACTATTATATTGAGTTGGTAAAATAATAATGAAAACATCAGTGGTGAAAACAGAATAAATGTTATAATATTAGTAATACTTAATATAAATTTTATTTCAGATAACTTAGATCCTTATTGTTAGTACATAATAAACTTAATGAACTATGTTAGGTTAGTATTTAGAAAAATGGTGATCCTGTGCTGTCATTACTTGCAAACAGTGCTTGAGGAAGGGGCTATCCTATTAATGAACAATGATGTCCAAGATGTTATTGGAACTTCCACTGACTCTCGTCAGCTGTGATGCAATTTTCTTATGCATGCAGGCAGCAAAACTGTCAGACCTCTTCAGCGGCACTGAATTTGTTTTCATAGAATTTGTGTACAGTAAAGTTCTCGGTCTTGTAAGTTTTTTTAGTTTAATAATGAATTATAGTGGTATTCACATCCACAATGAAGTGTGGTAGTTTGCTGTAGATTTTGAGACAGTAGGAGTTGGTGGTGGCATCTCATGTGGCAGTTACTGTTCAGGAAAATGTTCAAGGTTGCAATAGGACTGCTCAGCAAATAATATAATTTTATGACAATGTTTTTAATTTATAGTACCTGCAAAATAATAAATAAAACTTTAATTATGAAAACAGGATCAATTTTATCAGCAGCAATAAATTTGTCTTTAAAGAAATTCGAGTAGGTACAGTACAATAATCTATCGAGTAAGTAGGTATTTACCTAAATCTTGGATGGAACAGCAGACTCTGTTTCGAGCTCTCTTGGTAGGTGTACCACCCATCAAAAATGTTACTTGGCAAATTGTGTAACCTAATAATTGTAGGTTTTAGGTAAATATAGGCACCACAAGCTCGTGCTACATGTTACTCTATCTGTATCGATGAGGCTAACGCGGTGCAACCGTTTATATGCGTCCGACAATCAACATACATGCAATTATTGAATAGGTGTGCAAATCCAAACACATAAACATTAAACAATAAACAAACAAGTCAACGCCACGCCAGTTGCCAACTAAATTTCCCTAAATATAAATAGTGTAAATTCAGTTTAAAAAAACGGGATACTCAAATTTAGATAGATAACACTTTATTGTACACAAAGATACATCATAAATCTAGGCGTAAAATAATAAAGTACAATGGGCGGCCTTATCGCTGAAAGCGATTTCTTTCTTGTTTTAAGTGTAATCATTCTGTTTGTTTCTCAAACTGAAAGTTATATACTTAGTTGATATATGACTAATAGATTTATTTTGATTCCTTATTCAGTTTCTCATAGGACTTTGTCAGAGACCACGGATTTCCACTTGCTACGGTCCTAACATACCTCTTTCGCTTCATTCAATCTCTAAACATTCTTCATACGTTGTTGGTTTAGGGAAGGTAGGTACTATTGTCCTGGTTGTTCCGTAGAACGTCTGCTATCTGGTCGAGATACGTCTTCTGAGGTCTTCCCTCCCAACAGTCCCATGTATAGAATAGAATAGAATCTTTATTTTGTCTGTTAAAAATCGAAATTTACAAAAGAGCTGTTACAATTTTGATGTCAAAAAAGGCCATTTACGCTTGCCTGATGCACCTGTTTCGTTAATCTCCTTTCATCCTTCCTTTCCACATGCCCAAACCATCTTAACATAGCTTTCTATACCCTCATCACTAGGTATGTCTTCTTTCACTCCACATTTTTCTCTAATCACACTGTTCCTCTATCACTCAAATTCACATCACACATATTAAGTAACGCTTTCATTTTTAATGCATTACTCTACTCTGATGTTTGCCCAACTTTTACTAGGTACCATACATTATTGACGGCACGAACACCCCCCTATGTACAGCTATTCGTGCCTTTTACAGTTTCTGGCTGCTCATAAACGTGTCTTGTGCCCCATTCGCTCTATTTCCAGCAGTCACTCTCTTTTCGATATAATGTTCATGCTTTCCATGTTTCGCAAATAAAGTCCCTAAATAGTTCGATACAAAGTAGTAGTTCTTTTTGGTTCTCAAATTATGTAAAATACCTGAAATAACCCAATAATGATTGATTATGTTTATAATGCAGTTTGATTACCTTTATCATAGGCAATTTTGGAGTTGGCAACATTTACATATTATTTTGTTAGCAATCTTCTACTTCTTCTTTATTTTGTAGATGTTCTTGCTAACAATCAATAGCAAGCAGTTTGATAATTGACAATATGAAATGTCAGTTTTGACAGTAGAAATATCAGTTATGTCAAAACAAAAACTGAAAAAACAAAAAGTCCGCCATTTGTAAAATCGGTATAAATAAGTCCCGCCAAAAAAAATCGGTTTATATAAGCGCGCCGATTGTTTTAGTCATCTGTTCTAGTGATGTACTTTCACCGACTAATTTAGCTTTAACGATAATATTTTAGTTTCCGTGTTTTTATTTCTTTTTCTATTTTCATGCTAAAAGAATACGTTTATTCTCCCATAAAGACTGTAGGAATTACATTTTATTAGTACTAGTCATATTTTCCTATGTGAAAATGATGTAAGCCCATTAATTATTGCAAAATAAAATTTATTGTTTTAGTCATCTGTTCTAGTGATGTACTTTTACCGACCAATTTAGCTTTATCGATAATATTTTATTTTCCGATTTTGATAGAAACATCAAATGCGCCGGGTCAGACCAGCTGTTCTGTTGTAGTTTAGATTTTTCACACCTTCTAGGCGTCTCGCGACGGCTGAATTTTTTATAAAATTTTACATTATTTTTTTATGATGGACATCGCTCTCACGGTCAATATGGGAAACATTATTGACGACGACGAGTGTTCCAGTGTCTATAATGGTTTTGGGCTTTCGCAATAAAAGTCAGCAACCAGTTAAAATTAAAAAGTTGATATCCAATTATAATTAACACATAACTAGTGGTTTATTGATACCGTATTTGTTAACCCAAGACTGATTTATCTAAACTACACATTTATTACCAAAACTCACAAGGATTAAAAACTAAAACCACAACTTTTTATCAAAATGTATCCTTGGGCTACTATGATGTTATAGTGATTACAGAAACCTGGCTCAATGACGGTGTGTTCGATCAAGAGTTATTTGACAGTAGATATAATGTTTACAGAAGAGACCGTGAAACAAGTATGTTTAGTAAAAGGCACGACGGTGGGGGCGTCCTAATAGCAGTATCAAAAAAACTGATTTCTAATAGGCTACTAGAGTTTGAAAGTAAATGTGAAGACCTATGGATAAGTATTGACTGTAAAGTAGGTAGAAAAAGTGAAAAGCTTTTCGTTTGTGCTGTTTATTTACCTTCACCATTAAAGTATGACGTCCTCGAAACTTTTACAAGCAGTGCACATAGATTATTGAATGAAAACGGTAAATTATTGATTCTTGGAGATTTTAATCTGAACACAATAACGTGGATAAATGAAAATCACTCATTGCAAACAAAACCTCAATGTAGCAACTCAAATGTTAATGCACACTTTTTGGAGTTTATTGCTTTACATAACCTAGGTCAGTACAATACTGTAGTAAATACCAGCAAAGGCAGGTCACTTGATTTACTTTTATCCGATGTTGTGGTACAACATCTAAAACACGCTGATAAATCCCTAACTAAAGAAATTGATCATCATCCGTCGCTGGATTTTTTTCTACCGATCTCAACGGAAATTATTGGCCTACAAGCAAACTCCACTCCAAGACCGAATTTTTTTAAAGCAGACTACGAAGTTGTAGTGTCATCGTTAAATTTAATAGACTGGGAAAACGTATTTCAAAACTGTTATTCAGTTAACGAAATGGTGGATTGCTTCTATAAAGTTCTTCGAGAAATAATAAAAAATAAAATCCCGTTGAAAAAAAAAGTTTCTAATAAATATCCCGTATGGTACTCTAGAGACTTAATAAGTATGTACAAAGATAAATACAAACTGCATGTAAAAATAAAAAAGTTTAATAATCCCCTAGACAAAGTTAGTTTTGAAGAACTACGCGAGGATTGTGCTAAGGCTCAGAGTTATTGTTACAAAAAATATATAACCATGATAGAGGCGGAATTAACTGACAATCCTAAATTATTCTGGTCCTTTTTAAAAAGTAAACGTAAAGGTTCGAATACCTATCCATCACAAATGGAATACATGAGCAAGAGAGCTGACAAGGGTGAGGATATATGCAATCTTTTCGCAGAGAACTTTGTTCAAGCATTTAGTCCCCACACAGCCCCAAACAACCAAGTTCTAAATAATGGCGATGTCACTTCTATTTCTGCGTCAACATCTCTTTGTAAGTTATCTTTTTGTTCTGAAGACATTTTAAAGGATCTTAAAAGTCTAGACGATAAGAAGGGTGCAGGCAGTGATGGGATCCCTCCAGTGTTTATCAAAAGATGCGCTACAGCACTAGCTGAACCCCTTGAGATGATTTATAACAAATCAATTAGCGATGGGGTATTTCCGGAAACATGGAAAGAAGCATTGGTGGTTCCAATATTTAAGTCAGGCGAGAAAAATAAAATCTCAAATTACAGACCTATATCTATTTTAGCCATATTCGGAAAAGTATTAGAAAAATTTGTAGCCCGACATCTCGCTTGGTATCTTAACAACACTTAACAAACTATCAACATGGATTTATAAAGGATCGATCCACCACATCTAACCTAATATGCTACACTTCTTCCATAACCGAGTATTTAGATAAACGTGTTCCGGTAGATGCTATTTACACGGACTTCAGCAAAGCTTTTGATAAGGTGGATCACTTATTACTTATTAAAAAACTTTTAAAATTGGGTGTGTCGGGTTCACTTCTGAATTGGCTTTCTTCTTATCTAGTAAATCGACCATCGAAGGTAGCAGTGGAAGGGTATTGTTCACAGCCATTTTTTGCCTCTTCTGGGGTTCCACAAGGCTCCCATCTAGGTCCCATCTTGTTTAATGCGTTCATAAATGACATTACGGAATGTTTTCCAAATTCTCAAATTCTACTCTTCGCAGATGACCTCAAAATATATAAACCTATCATGTCTCCTACAGACACTCAACTCTTGCAATCTGATCTAGATAAATTATCCACCTGGTGCATTAATAACAAAATGTCCCTTAACGTAAACAAATGCCATTACATTCAGTTTCACCGTAGTAATCAGACGCACCTAAATAAATATTTTATTAACGGTTTCGAATTAAAATATACCGACCAAATACGAGATTTAGGTGTACTTTTAGACTCAAAACTAAATTTTCATAGTCACATTCTTAAGATAACATCCAAAAGTTTTAAAATACTTGGTTTTGTTATACGTAACAGTAAAGAATTTAAGTCTTCCATAACTAAAATTAAATTATTTGAAAGTCTAGTACGTCCCATATTAGAATACTGCTCCGTAGTATGGAACCCGTTCTACGAACTATACTCAAAACGCATAGAAAGCATCCAACGACGTTTTCTTTACCACCTAGCATATGGTGATCGACTTGCAAAGAAACTGACAAGCTACTACGACAGAATCAAAAAGTACAATGTAACTTCTTTGTCTAGCCGTAGGAAAAAAACAGACTTAATATTTTTACACAAACTAGTAAACGGTACAATTGACTGTCCTGAGCTGTTAAGCAGACTAAAATTCAACGCTCCTTCCAGACTACCGCGAAAAAAAGCCTTTGATACTTTTAACGTGCCGTTTTCGCATTCCAGGTTAGGCCAAAATTCAGCTCTGTTAAGGTTATGTAAGCACTATAATACTCTATCTAAAAACTGTGAAATCGACCTGAGTGATCCCTCGAAAAAATTCAAGAAACAGTTAAGTAATTAGTCATCTAAGTATTTAGTTCTAAACGTGGTTGGATCCTTTTGATTTTTTAATGTGGCTTGTATAATTAAAATTTTGTCTGCTAGTATAATCTACTACAACATCTTTAATAGTTTAAAGTTTGGTAGAGTATGTGATTTATTGTTGTCTTTAGAATGTTTTTTTTTCATTTATATTATATACCTTTGTAGTTATGTTGAGTTCATTTTATATTAAAGAGCATGCTGTGGTTGCCTATAATTGAAAGAGCACCTTATATAATTCAAACTGTATGGAATTTATTGTAATTTTGTGTATCTTTTGTTGGTAATCCTAAATAAATAAATAAATTAAAACGCCTTTTTCATCCATTTCTTATTCTATCGATATGTTAGTCAATGTTGCACCTTATCTAGTCACTCACACGAATACATATCGACAACTGCACACTAACAAAAAACGGACACGCCAAAAACCGAAAGACTCCGTCTTCTACTTATTATAAGGAAGAACCTGTAATGTAAGTACGTACTGTGGCCTGATAATGTATACCCCGAAAACTCAAACCAGAATCACTGAATTACGGGGTGTGCATTAACACGCTGTGCAATAACAGGCCGTACATTGGTGGTTCCCCCATCCCCCCCCCCCCCCCCCCCACTTGAAATGAGTGCCAGTGGTGCCAACTTAGGGTATTTTACTCTACATTTAGAATTGAAATAACAGGGTTATTTTTAGGGTATGAATTTAGATGGTATTTTTTGGGGTAACCCGATGCAGTTACGTTGCCTCTTTTTCAGCACCAATAATATCTAATGCCGCTTAACTTAGAAATAGATTGTCCCTCAACATGTTTCAAAATATAATGTATAATAATCTGAAAATTTGATTCATCTGTAATTTCCCCTACACTTTTATAGTAAAATATAAATGCATTAAGTATGTCTATGTCAATTTGCAGTAAAGATAAACTTTAGGGTATTCACACCAACTTATAAACTTTAGGGTAAATTTGACCAAGCATAGGGTCAAGTGAAATTAAGACTTGGCAGCACAGCAACACTGGACTGGACATGGACAGTGATTAACTGATTACAGGAGTGAGTGAAGTGAAAGTAGTTTTTATACCGGATTACCTCGACATGAACTTTGCTCCGTGGTCGTCTCGCAATTAATGTTGAATTTAAACTGCTTTCGGCTCGTTTGACTACCATACCAGTAGTTTCAGGCTTCAGTATCTATGTGTATAACCAGGTACTTTATGGCTACCTACTAGATAAGTAAATCATTACTTCAGTGCACACATTAAAATTTAAATTCGTCTATTTCCTCTGGATTTTATTTTCACGTAAGTATTAGTTTCCTACTAATTACCCTCTATCACAAGTTACCTACTTATGAGAATACATGCACCAAAATATAGTAAATTCAATATAGGTAGCTAATTGTTTGGCTACACTTACTTATCAGATACCTGTAAAGTAAGTTAGGGCCGGTTTCACCATGCTCTGTTAGATTAACAAAGGATTAAAGGGCCGTTAAATATGTCAAAATGTACGTGTTTGACAGCTAAGGTTAGATTTAACGGCCTGTTAATCCTTGATTAGTAACTAACAGAGCATGGTGAACCTGGGCCTAAGTATAGTGGCAGTACCAGGCCAAAAGTAATACCTTTTCAGGTAATCACTAATAATATATGTTGGTACCTAAATAAATTCTAAGAGAGTATCTCTTAGAATTTATTAATGCTAGTATTTTTGAAAGTAATAACCTGAGAGGATAAGTACCTTAAGGATAGTGGCCTAATGTGGCAATGGGTGGTGCAGCTTGCAGTTTTTTTATACTTATATGTAAGTATAGCAGTTTATTACACAGAAAGGCTACTTGCCTTTCTGTGAAATAAACTGCTTTCTCAATCATTTTACTTTCTTCATAGAAAAGAGTAGTAGAGCTCTTTGTGAAGGGCTTGTCCGGGAAAGTTGCTGTGTTTCGGTTTGAAGAGTGTGGTTGCCTGTGTAATTACAGGCACATGACTCTTAACATCTGTATGCCTCAAGTTGATGGACGCAGGGCAGTGCATTGGTGGGCACAGTCCTATTGTGCATGACTTAAGCAGGTATATAATAAATACTTTGGTACCTACCATTGTACATTTGTGCTATGAGATATGAAAATCAAAGTCAATGTGGGGTAATGCATATGCATACCTATTCCTTTTTGCATAATTTACTTACTTTGAATCAGGTAAGTATCCATAATGTTTTAATTTTAAATGTCAGAAGCCCACTACCAGAACCATAAATATTCAATAGCTGACTGAGCTTTATACAATACAATACAAACCGAGTTTTATACAAATTGAAAAAAAAATAGGCAAAATATGACAAATTTTAGATTAAGTTTTTAAAATTAAAAATCTTAAGGACAAAGTTGAGCAGGCATATTAGATTAACTCAATGATTTGCCTGTGACTTGGTATGGTAAGACCTAGCACTTTGCTAAGTGCTATGTGGCATGTACAGTATTTCAGCTCAATTAGCATATTCACTGAAGAGTTCTGTTGTATAGATGTTGGCTTTTAACGGGTGGCAGAGCATAAGATGTGTGTATGGCTTAAAATACTCTTTTTTTTTATTAGTTTTATAGTATTTACCTACACTTATGGAAATCACAAAGATTTTTTTATATACCGAAAGTTATTATCCGAGTGGGATTTGAACCCACGATCTGTTCCATGATACGGGGCTGCGCTATTTAACCACTTGCGCCCTCAGAAGATTTTATAATATCCCGAAGTTATAATCCGAGTGGGATTTGAACTCACGACCCTCTCATGATATGGGGCTGCGCTCATCTCATTTCCCCACCACGAATTAGAATTTGACGAGACTGCGATAATCACCTGCGCCATCAGTCAGACTCTAAAAACGCCTGGCGAACAACTGTACCTAGTAGGTACATTACATACCTAATGCGTACGTATGTGCCTTTTTTCCGTCATCTTCAATAATCGTCATGTTTCAGACAATTTACACAAAACCATAATGAACACGTAAACCAAACCAAAGTTACATAGGTACATTTTATTTTCTCGGTATGACGAAATTCTTAGTGCTAGATCTTAATAACTCGTTACACTTCTCCTGTAATAATCTACAATAATACACCTCCTTACCTACTTGTTATTTATTGTTTTTTAGTGGGTAACGATGCGTTGTAATTTTGTTACAGGAAATTAACCCTATCTCTTATGATCATGTTACGTGGGATTCAAAAAGTAGTAAGTTCTATATTTCCATTTAATCCAAAAGACTCTATCTATTCACCTTTGTATACCTACTACGTATATCGAAAAAATACCGTATCTAAGTCAAAAAAAAATATAATTTTTATTAACATCCTCCATCTGGGGCGATCGGGTTAAAACTTAACTATTTATTTGGTGCATAATAATAGTGATAAATACATAGACCTTGTTAGTTGGTAGTATTACCTACCTACGTACCTACTAAATAATACGATATGAAGTTGGTAGTAGTCTGATGCGTACTCGTAGTCGTGTGTGTGATGTAGCATGTTTAACCTTCGTATTACTAAAAGTAAAGGAGCGCGCATGAAGGCTGCTAATGTCGTTGTCCTGTTGTAAAAGGCTGTTAGTATAGGTATAGTTAGTATCGTCGGCCGATCGCGATCGTTTCCAATGTTTGCTTCTTCCTTGCGAGTCTCGTTAGATATTTTAAAAGCGGCCGATAGTGTTTGCTTCCATGCGCGCCTAGCTTAAAACAATAACAATAACTTTGCATACCTGTATGTAGGTACATTGTAGTAATAAAACTTACAAAAATCTATTCTAAATTATTACCTATCCACCTCCGTTCTAACCATGAAGTGTAGAGCTGGCAAACATAAGCGGACCTGCCTACTTTCAGCAATAAAAAAACTAATTAAATTAAATTATTGTTAAAATTCTAGAATAATAGCTACTTTTGCTTGTTTTGGTTTTTACTTCTGTAAGAAGCTAGAAGACGACTCAGCAAGCACCTCCTTCAGTGTTTCTAATATAATTTGAATTGTCATCCTTTCAGAGTACTCTTTTGTTTCCAGTGTGCGGCAAGGGGTCTTCTACCACCGCGTGTGAGCTCTTATCAGTTACACAACAACTATACGATGGGAAAACCTAATGCTGATGTTCAAAACCTACCGAGGCTACCAGTTCCTAAGCTCGAGGAAACCCTGACGAAATACCTTAAAAGCGTTAAACCACATTTAAGCGAAAGTGAATTTAATTTAACTTCAAAACTAGCCAACGAATTAACTGCAAATGGAAGTGTCGGGCGGAAATTACAGGTGAGAAGAACCAACTAACCCTTATGCTAGACTAACTACTTGCTTGTCTAGCCACTTATTGAGAGATGCTGGTCATGTACCTAAATGATTTTATTACGATGCACTGTCTTGCGTCCATCAACTTGAGGTAAACATATTAATGTCAAGCCTCATGTACATGTAATTTCACCGGCAACCACCCAAACCCTTCAAACCGAAACAGCAACGCTGCTTGGCGGCAGTACTATTAGGCAATACTACACATATAATAGTATAATATTTAAATGCTATTATGTTGTAAATGACTTCCTGTTTAACGTAAATGACTTTGAATGCTTGAATGTTGCATCAAGCCGATTTTGCCAAATCAATAAAGAGTAGTCGTTGACCGTCTAGGCGAAGCTTTACATAGGCTGGCTTAAAGAAACATGATATAACAAGCAGATAGCCCATTTTGCGTTGATTTAATAAAATAAATAAATATTGGTGGACTTTCCACACAGCACTTTCTAAGCCCAAACTAAGGCAAAGCTTGTAATAAGGGAACCAGATAGCTGATATAATACATAATATACAACGTGTAACATAATAATACCTCTATAAGGCCAAAGACCAAGAGATCAGACAAAGCACTGGAATACTTTGACGTGTGCAATGTTTGAATACTTCGATTTCTAAATTGCCATACAAAAGTAAAATTAATAGGTATTGTCTCAGAAATGTGCAACAACCCTCATAATGTGTACGTGGCCTTGGTACATACCCTATTTGCGTTTCTTAGCTGGTGGCAGTTCTGTTAGCTATTTTGTCTACAATTCACAAAAGTAATGGTCGAAAAACTGGCTGTTAATAGGGCTGCGTCATGTTGTGTAAATTTAAGAGACATTTCATGAATGAAAAACTTCGAAATTCCAAAAGTTTTATAACAAAACTTGTTCGCCATGACCATACCCTACTTTCGGGATTATAGGGGTATTACCTACCTATGTTACTCGCCGTACCTATATATTTTTTGTAAATACATACTTATAATTAGTAGTTCGCCCCGAACTGAGATCTCGTGATGCGACCCGACGAACGCACCAAAACTTTGAGTAGGTGGTAGTCAGAGGCAAGTCCAAACATTATGTTTGGACTTTTTTCTGACTACCGCCTACTAACTTGGTACGGTAACCAAGTTTCAACTCTACTGGCCTATTTATTGAAGAGTTCCGTTGAACAGACCTTGGCTCCATCATCAGACCTGGTCGTTGTCACCATTTTATGAGAACTGAGTACCTCCTTAATTTATTTTAAGAAAAAAAAATAAGAAAAAGCAAAGTAACTGGCCGACCAGTAGAAAAACCTTGACGCCAACGAAACTCTTAGAGATGGGAGCTCTTGAGTCGCTGGTTATCTTAATTTAACTTTTTTGTTGTATCTCAAAAACAGAGCGTCCCAGAAAAAAAGTAAAAATTGTTTTGGAATGTCCAAACAAAGCCCTTTCGTATGACATGTAACTTGATTTTTTTAAGTCACTTTTTTTATTTTTTCCCCCTTAAAAAACCCCATATCTTAAAAACCCTTCATCCGATTTTACTCATATACTTACCAGTAAATTTCTCAAGTACAAGCTGTCGTTTTATCAAATTTCATGCAGATCGGATCAACGGTTCGAAAGTTATGGCCAGACAAACATACATACATACATACATACATACATAAAATGCCAAATCGCCCAAGTTGAAACTAGAATCTTCGTTCGCTTCGCTCACTCGATCAAAAATGTAAAGTAGGATAGGAATATGTACCTAAGTCACCGTCATTATGGTAGTGTAAATATGTTTCAGGAATTACTGGAAGCAAGGGCGCAGAAGCATTCAAACTGGCTCGAAGAGTGGTGGTTGAATGCCGCCTATCTAGAATACCGCGATCCGGTTGTAGTTTATTCTAGTCCTGGTTTAGTGTTTCCTTTGCGTGACTTTAAAAGTCAAAAGGAGCAGTTAGTTTACGCAACAAAAACTTTATTAGCGGCGATGGATTACAAGAATTTAATAGATACGTAAGTACTTACCTACTTGACCTATATAACCTGGTGATTAGCTATAAAGATGCCGGTTATAAAAATAAAAAAACGGCACGGTACGCAATCATCCCTCAGATATCTTGGTACTGCTTATACGTAATTACAGGCACAAGTTGATGGACGCAGTGCAGTGCGTCGTAGGGCACGTTCGTTCCTATCGTGCGTGACTTATGAGGCAATGCTTTGTTATAGGTGATGGTTACCACTTAACATCAGGTGGGCCATCGGCTTGTTCCATCAACTATTAGTATTAAAAAAAAATACGTACTTACGCACACTTAATAATTAATAATATCTATTATTAAGTGTGCGTTCTGTACCTTTAGTTTTGTTTTAGTCTATTAAACTGAACTCAGGGTCTGAAATACACACGGTTTTGCAATTGCATTGGTCTAAAACCAACCACTGCATTGGCTGTTTTTATATTGGTCACCTCGGACTCCATTAGCTAAAATTACCTATAAGTCTGTTTAACCTAAATTTTGTGAAATGGAATATTAAATTTCGCCAAATATTAGTACCCTATTCAAAGTATAAATTCTCCTTTGTAAGCTAAACACATGTTATTTTAAATTTTCAGTAATCAAATTCCGTTAGAGATGATGGGAAAGAGCCCTCTGGACATGCAGCAATATAAGAAAATATTTGGAACCTGTCGGCTGCCCGGCGTTAAGCGGGACTCCTTGTCGTATAACGGTACCAGCAAGCATGTTACTGTAATGCACAACAACCATGTATGTATTGTGTAGGTACAGTACCAAAATTAGCTCGTGTTTTTCCTCTCGTTCGTTCGCTAGTATCTCGTATTTTTTTTTAAATTTCACTTTAGAGATATAAGTAGAGATCGGATAATCGGATGCATATTTACCTAAAGTTAATTTTTGGCTAACAAATTAAGGAAGCGGCTTCTTAGGATACTTTTATTAAAATTAAAATCCCGGGATCGCATAAATAATCGGATGTAAACAGGTTGCCACGTTACATGTGTAAGCCGAAAGGGGGTGATTCTGGGCCCCGAGGGGCATATTACGTTGTAACAGGGCAATAATTGCCCTGAATTACAATTACAGGAATGACAATTATTGTCATTCGTGTCACTTAAATTTGAATTTCCTGGGATCCCGGGATTTTTAGACAAAAGCAAAATTTTAATTTCCCGAGACCCCGGGATTTTTCAATAAAAAGTGTTTTCCATACTAGCCAACATCTCAACTTTAGGTAAATATGTATCCGAATATCCGATCTCTACTTATCTACACTAATATTATAAAGAGGAAATATTTGTGTTTTTGTTGTTTTGTTGTTTTGTATGTAACGAATAGGCTCACAAACTACTAGTCCGATTTCAAAAATTCTTTCACCATTAGAATGCTACATTATCCCTGAGTAACATAGACTATATTATATTTTCAAAAAAATCAGGGATCCTTACTAAAACTCTAATAATGTAACCCAAGGTGTAAAAAGAAAACCTTACATCGCGTGCGCTGCGAAAACTATTGATGGTAGAACAAAATAATGTACAACGATTTTGTAGAACACGTCATTATCTACAAAAAATGTCGCGACAGCATATGTCTAACTATTATAGTTATGTCACAATAAGTGTTCTTTTATTATAAAAATTTAATTGAAATGCCGCCGCTAGAAAAGGGTCTTTATTTGTACCTTGGTATTAATCCTTATCCAAATAAATCTTATCATATTCAAGACTGGTTCAATACCTATACATTACTTTTTGAATTTTTCAAATCGGACATTCCATTCAAAAGATTTTAAAAATATAAGGTCACGGGGCGCGTTCTCACCCAGCGCGGGCCCGGGCAAGGCGCGAGTTAGAAGTGACTCGAACCCACCACGGTCTAAGTTTATCCTAAAACGTTGAAAAAATTTATGTCCACCCATGCGAAGCTGGGACGTAATAAGTAGTAAGTAATAAATAACAAAACATCAATGTGAAATTTATACCATTAATTTGATGTTTTTTACATTCCATAATCGATCCCATTACTCTTAAAAGCATATTTCCATTCTAATTAATAGTAATTTAGATTTTGACCCAACACTATATTCTCCAATCTCACCGCATAAATACATCAGGTATTTATTTGTTTCAGATATTTCACGTCGATTTGTGGGGCGACGACAATATTATGCTCAACGAAGATCAAATCCTTCAACAACTTCAAAGAGTGATGGATAGTTCTAAACAACCCAATGAGGAGTCCATAGGCATTTTAACGTCAGATAATCGCGACAATTGGGCTGCAGCTTATAACATACTAATTAAAGGTAAAAGTCATCATAGTAGTTCCCTCGATTCCCTGAAATCTAGTCTGGTGGGTTCTAGCATGAAAGTGAAATAGGCTCACGGCTTTAACCTACAGGCACGGTAGTTATTCTATCGGTTCTTGTCAGAGGCACGTCCGATTGTAGGTAATATTTGGCACAAGCGTCAGTAAAATATATATGTTTATACTGGGTGTCTCAAAAGAAAGTTCACATTTGTTTTGGTTATTGCGTGAACGCAACTATTCTGAGGGGCGCGGGGAGGATGTCAATCGGTAGCCTGGCTTCTGGGAATTTAGTCGCTATGGAGCGTTTCTCGGGAGCGGACCGTGCGTTGTGCGTACGCGAGTTTTATAAAAATGGTAATTCGGCGACTGTAGCGCGTAGAAAATTCTGCAGCATTCGACATATTCGTCACTTGAATGATGCGCCAACCACTCGACTCATTGCAAGATGGGTCGAGAAGTTTGAAGAGACCGGTTCAACACTGGACAAACCAAAATCCGGGCGTCCAAGATCTTCTAGAACGGTCGAAAACGTAGACAGTGTCGCCCAGTCTATTCGGGACGATCCGAACCTTTCAATTCGGAAGCGTGCTGTGGCCTTAAACGTGCACAGATCGTCATTATGCCGCATTTTGCATAAAGATTTAAAACTGCACCCGTACAAAATTCAGTTGGTGCAAGAATTAAAGCCTCAAGATGCTGGTCAGAGGCTTGCCTACGTAAACCAGATGATTGAGCGCTTTCCAACGTTTACCAACATCTTGTTTTCGGATGAAGCCCATTTTCATCTTACTGGCTATGTTAACAAGCAAAATTGCCGCTACTGGAGTGCAACCAATCCAAAACAAAAACATCAGACACCCCTACATTCGCAAATAAGCAGAAATTTCGCTGCAGAATTTTCTACGCGCTACAGTCGCCGAATTACCATTTTTATAAAACTCGCGTACGCACAACGCATGGTCCGCTCCCGAGAAACGCTCCATAGCGACTAAATTCCCAAATGTGAACTTTCTTTTGAGACACCTTGTACTACGCTTGCTCGGAAAGTATGTCCTGTAGAAGACTTTTTATAAAATGAAACAGAATGTACGTCGTTGTCGCGTACACTTATAAATTATGTAGATTGTGGGCGTAGTTACTATATCTACAGCGGCGACGTCGTAGCGGGTAGTTAAATAGGAACGGTAGATAACCCTCAGATCTCTTGGTACCAAGTACGACTTTCAAATTCTTTGAGGAACTCTAAGGGACGTCCAAACATTTGGCACATACCCACATTTTTCACTATTAAACAAAGCTTGAATTTCAGATAAATTGAACAAAGAATCGCTAGAAGATATAGAGCGGAGTCTTGCTATACTCTGCTTGGACGGCCCGGCGGGTCTGAAGCAGTGCTCCAGTTCAGACGCTCGTAGAAACCTGGCCGCCGGACAGACCATCCACGGCGGCGGGCCGTCGAGCCACGGAGCCAACCGGTGGTTTGATAAAACAATACAAGTACGTTCCTAATTTTTCAAATCTAAGTGTTCCCGCACTCGGGCCTCCGGCCACAACCACAAAACGCCGCCACTGGCATATTTCCTGTAGTTTTCATACGAAGCGAGCAGCGACGATTTGTAGCTTGTGGCGGCCATCGGCGTCAACCGTGTGCGGCGAGTCCATATAAAATGTATGAAAACTACAGGAAATATGCTAGTGGCGGCGTTTTGTGGTTGTGGCCGGAGGCCCGTGTGCGGGAACACTAACTATTCTTTCCCAATCCATGATGTCATTGTTGTATAGATAACTGCAATAGACGGTTTTTTGTGAATGGAGGTTAAATCGAGATTCATGCCAGCGGGGAATAGCCTAAGGCAGTAGAGGTAAAGATTTTTCAGTTAGTAGAGCTGTTATTGGTAGCACCTGCCTTCTCAAAGCCGCGCTTATAGTTCCAAATTCTTGTAAGTATACGTTTTATAAAAATGTCATGGACTGCACGGATGTTTTTTTTTAAATACCATTAGCTGATAGAACAAGCAGATGGCCCACCTAATGTTAAGTGGTAACTGTAGTGTATAACAATAAACTATGCGCGCTGACTGGAGGCGGGTAGCAACCGTACGCACGCACCACGGTCGGGGGCACTCGATTCCAGGCGGCCGATCCAGGCGGACGTTATATAAATCTGTGTTTTATTTGGTACCCAAGCAACCTGTACAGTACAGTAACCATCACCTATAACAAAGCATTGCCTCGTAAGTCACGCACGATGGGAACGTGCCCTACGATGCACTGCCCTGCGTCCATCAACTTGAGGCACACAGATGAAATGTTGTGTTATGTGTGGTTGTTAGGTTAGGCAGCTAGTTTTGTTTAGATTGCCGCTTTGTTTTCAGTTCATAGTGGGCGCGGACGGCGTCACTGGACTCACGTACGAGCATTCGCCGGCCGAGGGGCAGCCCATTGCCGTGATGACGGATTACATTATTAACTACATGTACTTATGCTTTTTCATATTAATTTTCATCAACTCACTGCCTTTTATCACATTGCGTTTTGGTTTGTAGTTAACATAACAGTTTAGAGGATTTTAATAAATAGTGAGTCCTTAAATTTGAAATCCGGTTAGCGATGGTATGGAATGGATGCATTATACCATTTATATTTATAAAAAATATTTAATTATTTCTAGTGATGCAAACAAAACAAGTACAGCGACTCCATCAGCAAAACCAAAAGAACCGAAACACTTGAAATTTAACGTCAACTCCGAGGTCGGTGGATTACTGAAGAAAGCGGCAGGGAACTTGGACAAGTAAGGGTTTTTGTATTATACAGAAAAACAAATACAAAGTAAAGTTTTTTGTCTAAATAAAATACAATAGATCGAGATATTTTAGCTTTGAAACCTGTCATTATTCGCGGCGTAGTTATTTGGTATATTTCAAGCGAGCTACCGTTTCGTTCGAATCAAAGAAAACAAAACGTCCAGTTTTGACTTTCCAAAATAAGTCTTCAACTATAGACGTAAGGTTTTTGTCCTACAGACACTATTTCAGACCAGTTTTGTATAGTATATAAAGCAGCACGCTATGTGTCGTAGTTTTTTGGCATAATCAATTTTCATGGCCAAGTTACAATCTTGACGCATCTCTAATACTATAAGACTTAAAGTCCTGACTGACTGACTGACTGACTGACATATAGACAACGCACAGCCTAAACCGCTGGTCCTAGAGACTTGAAATTTGAGGAGTACATAGCTCTTATGGCGTAGAGGTGCACTAAGAAGGGATTTTTGGAAATTCAACCCCTAAGGGTGTAAAAAGGGATGAAAACGTTTGTATGAAAAATAGTATTCCTTGAACCTACAAACTTGAAACTTGGAGAACATATACCTCAAAGCAAAAAAATAGGAAAGGCATTTTTAGTTTTTTAAAACTACCCTTAATAAGTGTGCAAAGGGATGTAAAAGTTTGTATGGGAGTTTTTTGACCGATGGTCCTAGAGACTTTAAATTTGAAGAGTACATAGGTCTTATGACGTAGAGGTGTTACTAAGAAGGGGTTTTTGGAAATTCAACCCCTAAGGGTGTAAAAAGGGATGAAAGCGTTTGTATGAAAAATTGTATTCCTTGAACCTACAAACTTGAAACTTGGAGTACATATACTTCAAAGCAAAAAAATAGGAAAGGCATTTTTAGTTTTGTAAAACTACCCTTAATAAATGTGCAAAGGGATGTAAAAGTTTGTAAGGGAGTTTTTTGACCGATGGTCCTAGAGACTTGAAATTTGAGGAGTACATAGCTCTTATGGCGTAGAGGTGCACTAAGAAGGGATTTTTAGAAATTCAACCCCTAAGGGTGTAAAAAGGGATGAAAACGTTTGTATGAAAAATAGTATTCCTTGAACCTACAAACTTGAAACTTGGAGAACATATACCTCAAAGCAAAAAAATAGGAAAGGCATTTTTATTTTTTTAAAACTACCCTTAATAAGTGTGCAAAGGGATGTAAAAGTTTGTATGGGAGTTTTTTGACCGATGGTCCTAGAGACTTGAAATTTGAAGAGTACATAGGTCTTATGACGTAGAGGTGTTACTAAGATGGGGTTTTTGGAAATTCAACCCCTAAGGGTGTAAAAAGGGATGAAAGCGTTTGTATGAAAAATTGTATTCCTTGAACCTACAAACTTGAACTTGGAGTACATATACTTCAAAGCAAAAAAATAGGAAAGGCATTTTTAGTTTTGTAAAACTACCCTTAATAAATGTGCAAAGGGATGTAAAAGTTTGTAAGGGAGTTTTTTGACCGATGGTCCTAGAGACTTGAAATTTAAAGAGTACATAGGTCTTATGACGTAGAGGTGTACTAAGAAGGGGTTTTTGAAAATTCAACCCCTAAGGGTGTAAAAAGGGATGAAAGCGTTTGTATGAAAAATTGTATTCCTTGAACCTACAAACTTGAAACTTGGAGTACATATACTTCAAAGCAAAAAAATAGGAAAGGCATTTTTAGTTTTGTAAAACTACCCTTAATAAATGTGCAAAGGGATGTAAAAGTTTGTAAGGGAGTTTTTTGACCGATGGTCCTAGAGACTTGAAATTTGAAGAGTACATAGGTCTTATGACGTAGAGGTGTACTAAGAAAGGGTTTTTGGAAATTCAACCCCTAAGGGTGTAAAAAGGGATGAAAGGGTTTGTATGAAAAATTGTATTCCTTGAACCTACAAACTTGAAACTTGGAGTACATATACTTCAAAGCAAAAAAATAGGAAAGGCGTTATTAGTTTTTTTAAACTACCCTTAATAAGTGTGCAAAGGGATGTAAAAGTTTGTATGGGAGTTTTTTGACCGATGGTCCTAGAGACTTGAAATTTGAAGAGTACATAGGTCTTATGACGTAGAGGTGTACTAAGAAAGGGTTTTTGGAAATTCAACCCCTAAGGGTGTAAAAAGGGATGAAAGGGTTTGTATGAAAAATTGTATTCCTTGAACCTACAAACTTGAAACTTGGAGTACATATACTTCAAAGCAAAAAAATAGGAAAGGCGTTATTAGTTTTTTTAAACTACCCTTAATAAGTGTGCAAAGGGATGTAAAAGTTTGTATGGGAGTTTTTTGACCGATGGTCCTAGAGACTTGAAATTTGAAGAGTACATAGGTCTTATGACGTAGAGGTGTACTAAGAAGGGGGTTTTGGAAATTCAACCCCAAGGGGTGTAAAAGGGTTGAAAACGTTTGCATGAAAAATAGTATACCTTGAACCTACAAACTTGAAACTTGGAGTATATGAACTTTTAGGCAAAAAAATAGGAAAGGCTTTTTAAATTTTTTAAAACTACCCATAATAAGCGTGCAAAGGGATGTCAAAGTTTGTATGGGAGTTTTTTAACGCATAGTGCGATTGATTTCAAACTTGAAGTAAATATACTCCACAATAAATAATTTAAAATCACGTTTTCAATATTTTAAAACTACCCCTGCAAAGTTTCAAGGTTCGTATGGGAGATTTTTAACTGTAACTGTGTAATTAACTTCAAACTAAAAGAAAATGTGTTCTGGGGATAAATAACATAAAGACGTTACCCTCCTTCGTTGCGCTCGAGTAAAAAGAATACCTACAACGAGGCGTCAATGTTCTAAAAACGGGAATCTTGAGTTGGTACGAAGAGATCTGAGGGTACCTATCTACCGTGCCAGTGGATCAATGTCGTGAAGCTGTTTCGTTTCGTTTGCTTTTGGGGTAGAAACTAGGAACAAATAAGTACATATTTTCCGTGTAAGGTTGTCTTTGTTGTATTTGTCATGTTTGTGCTAAACTCAGTACCTATACCTACCTACCTAATATAGGTAATGTACGCCTATAGGTATCCCTTATACCTACGTAGGTATTTAAAATCCTACCCTAATAATAGTACGTATTTAAAATCCTACCCTAATAATATACAAATCAATGCGAAAGTTACGATGTTTGGATGTTTGTGGTTCAATCACGGTTCACCACTTCAACGCGTGCGAAGCCGCGGGAAGCCACTAGTACAAAATAAATAATTAAAATGAATGTTATCTTACCTACTTATAATGATGTGTTCTTTTTTCAGATTAGTAGCTAACCTCGAGTTAAACTGCTTCAAGTACGACAAATACGGCAAAAATTTCATCAAGTCGCAAAAACTGAGCCCTGATAGTTACCTGCAGATGGCAATGCAGTTTGCTTTTTATAGGTAAGACAATGCATGAAACGGAGACGCCGCGTCGTCTAACTAAATAGTCTACCTAGATCTATCTCCAAACTATTATTCTAACGATATATTTCGAATGAAATTTAATTGGGGGGTATATAGGGGTGTTAAAATTTTGAGCTGGTACCACTACGTTGAGGTTAAGGTTGCCTGGAAGAAATCGCTATCAGCAATAAGGCTTCACATTGTACTTTATTAATTTACTACTACATACATGATGTATACTTGTATACAAAAAAGTGTTATTTATATATCTTGAGTAGGGTATTCTTCGAGAGTGTGCAAAGGACACGTTTATTC
This sequence comes from Chloroclysta siterata, assembly GCA_932294275.1. Lineage (NCBI taxonomy): Eukaryota > Metazoa > Arthropoda > Insecta > Lepidoptera > Geometridae > Chloroclysta > Chloroclysta siterata. The sequence continues at coordinate 8,157,390 of OW028600.1, read as the reverse complement.
TGGGTGTGGTCTATGTACCGCACATAGAAAAAATTGAAAAAAATTGAAGATTAACAGTCAAATGCAATTTCAATAATATGTAGGATAATAAAGTTGTTCACTAAATATTGAACTGTTCGAATTTCTTACTATGTGCACACTTCTAGAGCCGCCATGACAGTCTGTAATTGACGTTTGACATGACGTTTGATATGATGCATTGCATTTTATATTTTTTTGTTGCTTTTTTTGACGGTAATGACTTTCACTCTCAAGCTTGACTTAAACAACAGTTGTCAAAATGACATTCACGCATGTCAGTCCGCCATATTTTTAGTGCATTGTGTTGCTCCCTTGACAAAGAAAATCTTCTTAAGCAAGAAAACGAAGTAAAAATGAGGCAAATAAGCACTTAAAACAGTTAATAGATTGCTAAGCGATAATTATATGTACTGTACATAGACCAGACCCCGGCTCCATATATTGATGAAACACCGCCTTTTAATTTATCTATATTTTTATTTCAGACTGCACAAGACACCAGGAGCTCACTACGAGTCGGCTGCGACGCGAATGTACATAGGCGGACGCACTGAGACCATTCGATCCTGCTCTATAGAGTCCGTAGATTTCGCAAAAGCTATGTTGAATGCCCAAAGCTCTAACAAAGAGCGATTAGTGGCATTGAAGAAAGCCATTCAAGGACACAAGGATTACACAGTGCAGGTATTGATTTTTATTAAGAAATAAAATTAAGTTTATCTTTATTTACGAGATGTCGATGAGATGACGAAGTAAAAGCATTATCCTATATCCTTATAACTAATATACATATAGAATGCAAAGTTACGAAGTTTGGATGTTTGTGGCTCAATCACGCCCTAACAGTGAAATACTGAACCGATCGAGGTGAAACTTAGAACAAGTATGTTCGTAGCCTGGGTTAGCTTAAAAGCAATTGTTTATACCAAAACTTACCGGGAACGGGGTAAAAAATGAACCAACCCAATAAAGGGAAAATCTCCTAAATATTAATGTCAGCAATCACTACAATACCATTGTACGTAGGTCTTCTTACAACAAGACCCAATGTGTCCGCTGAGTGGGGGCCTGGTGACTTGTAATACAGGTTCTTACGAACCTACACTAGTAGTTCGCCCCGAACTGGGATCTCGTGATGCGACACGACGAACGCACCAAAACTTTGAGTAGGTGGTAGTCAAAGGCAAGTCTAAACATTATGTTTGGACTTTTTTCTAACTACCGCCTACTAACTTGGTACGGTAACCAAGTTTCAATTCTATTGGCCTATTTATTGAAGAGTTCCGTTGAACAGACCTTGGCTCCATCATCAGACCTGGTCGTTGTCACCATTTTATGAGAACTGAGTACCTCCTTAATTTATTTCAAGAAAAAAAAAATAAGAAAAAGCAAAGTAATTGGCCGACCAGTAGAAAAACCTTGATGCCAACGAAACTCTTAGAGATGGGAGCTCTTGGGTCGCTGGTTATCTTAATTTAACTTTTTGTTGTATCACAAAAACCGAGCGTCCCAGAAAAAAAGTAAAAATTGTTTTGGAATGACCAAACAAAGCCCTTTCTTATGACATGTAACTTGATTTTTTTAAGTCACTTTTTTTATTTTTGCCCCCTTAAAAAACCCCATATCTTAAAAACCCTTCATCCGATTTTACTCATATACTTACTAGTAAATTTGTCAAGTACAAGCTGTCGTTTTATCAAATTTCATGCAGATCGGATCAACGGTTCGAAAGTTATGGCCAGACAAAAATACATACATACATACATAACATACATACATAAAATGCCAAATCGCCCAAGTTGAAACTAGAATCTTCGTTCGCTTCGCTCACTCGATCAATCAAGCACCAGTCTTTCACAATGCAATAGCATTAAATTTATCTTGTTGCCGACTTAGCACGGTTTCAGCTCTGTATTGTGAAAGAAAATAAATACCTTTTTACTTAAAAATACACGAACGAAGTCGCGGACATGTCAGTTTATGGAAGGGGTACCAAGTACTTGCTGCATAGATTTGACGTCCTACAGAAAATAGTATAATGGTTGTCTGTGTGTGTTTAGTCTTTCTGTTTATTTCGTATTCTTTTTTTAAATATTTTTTTTTATCGTTCTAGGCTCTGCAAGGTCTGGGCGTGGACAGGCATCTTCTTGGATTAAAACTTACGGCCATAGAAAATGGAATCGAATTACCAAAACTATATACAGACGCTGGTTATACGAAAAGCGCACACATGAGGATATCTACTAGTCAGGTGAGACTCGTTCTAAAACATGTGTCATCCTTTCACCACACTGTTTCGAAAGAACTAGTGACACGACAAGAAAAAGAAGTGACCGGTATTAATATGAGAAAGAACTTTTATTCTCGGGTTGCTAGATGGGTTAAATCCATCAGAATTTCTGAGCGGTTACTTACATTTTATATCGGTAAACGATTGATTACCTACAAATGCTGATTGGCAGATTTGACAGTCTTTCTTTCGATAAATTATTTTTTTCAATGGATAATAAAATATTACGGTATTAAATTATACTTTTTGACTGCTTTATAGCTCAGCTAGTAGAAGCTTAATGCCTTCTGGCGCTGTAGCTTGTGGTTTCGAGCCCCATTGAGAACAAACATATATTGCGTGTGATGAACAGAGAGGTTAGAATATTGATATTTAATTGATGTTTTACGCGTTTTCTTTTCAGGTTGCATGTAAATGCGACGGCTTTATGTGCTACGGCCCACTGGTTCCAAACGGGTACGCAACTTGTTACAACCCTCGCGACAATGATGTCAACTTCGCAACGTCTGCATTCAACGCGAATCCAGACACAAGCTGCGACAAATACAGAGCGGCCTTAGAGGATTCCCTGCAAGACATGCACAATCTCTTGCTCCATAATGTTCAATCGAAATTGTAAACTCGTTTGCCTGCCGTCTTTTTCTTACGGTTTTCATAGAAGTCAAAAGATCACATTTGCTAAGCATTTTGAGGTAATAGAGTATGGTGTTCAGAATGTTTGGTTGTGATGACAGAAGTAAGAGGGTAAAGTCAAAGAAAGGTACAAAGAAAGAAAAGGAAAGAAAACCTAGTCGGTGACACAGCCTGTGCTCTCTGTTCTCATGTGAATGCGTTTTTTATTTGAAAGTTATTTTGAAATTAGTAGACATTTCACTTTAAACATGTGATATTTTAACTAGTTAGATTATTACCAATTATTTACACTATTTTATTAGTTTTATGGTGGTGGATTTATAAGAAATGTATTAAAGCGTTATCAATGTATTATACTCTTTTTTATTGTACAATAAATCAGTGAATTTATTCAGACTTTTGCGTTACATACTCGTAAAGCACGAAAATACCTCAAGTTAAAGTCCAACGCCCAAGCCTAAAGTTTCGAATGCCTTCAAGTAACTCATCATTACGCCATGTCCGTGATAAGACATAGTAGCTGTATTGACTTAGGATGCCTTCCGCGTGTCGTCCAAGCACTTGGGCATTTTTAACAGCAATGATTTTTAAGTTCTTATCATTCAGGCGTGACTTTGCGAAATCACAGTTTTGTAGTTAATCAAAAGTCAGATCCCCAAATATATTACTTTATTTAAATATAAATAATCTTATTTCAGAGTAAGCAATAATAATTATTAACTACTTATGCATAATAAAATAATAAACAATCCTACCTGTATCGATAGAGTAAGTAGGTACCCACTTGAACAATTAACAAGACACTGACATTGTTATATTTTTTTAATTATTGAAAGCAAATTAGTAGTAAATTAATTTATATTGAAAGTATCATGAAGTTTCAGCTTCATCAGGCTGTACAACTAGTAATGGGCGTCAGTTTTCCAACAACTAATGCGTCATACAAGTTGTCCCCACGTAAGATTTGCTTATGACGTGGTTCGTTAGAACGATATTGGTTCGTTGATGAGCATAGAAAATTGTTATCTCTTGAAATAGAAAAAATCTCTGCCCAGTCAGATCAACCTATGAAAGTTTAATTTTTTTTCAGTGAATGGTTGTTGTTCACTAATCAACTTTTATTCACTCCCCGTAGCTGAAGTAGCATAATTCTGGTCAAAACAGATTTGTAGGACTACAATTTACTGCAAGTAATTTTATGTCTTCCATTTGAATAGGGAGAGGGGTGTTTTTCACATAACCAACAATGTTAAGCCAAAATATATCATCATCATTCTGGTTTTCCGCTAAAGCAGAACTGTTGAATGTTAACTTTAGTAGTTTGTTTTAAGGCTCATCAAATCCGAGATAACATACTGGTAAATACTGCAAAATAAAATTAAGCTATCGTAAGATCTATAAAATAACGCTAACCTATAGGTACACATACACATTTTCGGTAAGTCCCAGATCTGTTGATTTTTTTACACAAAAAGCAAATAATAATTAAATTAATCATGTAAGTTAAAGACTGATAACCTTATTATTTCTGATAAAAGATAAAGCCGACACATTCCGCTCACGATCAGATGATATGCGACGTCATTAGCTTACTATATCTATAGATCTACAAGTTAAAAGATGTGTCTACACATTTGCCTTCAATTATCTTTAATTTTATTCTATTACCTTAACCATTAATATACATTTGATTCTTTCACGTGGAATGTACACTATACATACATACGTAGATTAAAACATAGGTCAAACTCATTATAATTTAAGATAGATTTAATACTTACATAGTAGTTCTTAAAGCTTAGTCACACCAAAAGCGGTTCAACTGGCTCTGCCTAGAGTTGCGTGCGATTCATTTTTGGGAGCGAGTGTTACATCCAAAAGCTTTTGATACTATTCTATTGGAACAAAATGATTGCACTACTAGTAGTAACTAGTATTGATGTTATATCTTTAATAAAAAAAATCTTGAAATGTGTAAGCGAGAAGTTTGACTGTGAGTTGCAAACAGCATGAACGGGATTATTTAGAGGCATCATCGAGTTAATGGGCAGTTTGTCCAACAGGACAAGTAAAGTATTTTTTATGTCCAGTATTGCAGTGCAGCGACCGGCGCATCAGCCGAACCACGTCCGGTGTGCACAGTCTCTAAGGCTAGGTTTAGATGGCCGCAAGATTTCGCGCGTATATTTTAATCTTGTGGTGAAGCTCAGCGATAGAATGGGCAATCAGTAGTAGTTAAGGATCAGCGTGAACAAAGCAGAACATTACTAATATTTTTACTGTTTATCAATGCACCATTCAAATAAGAGTTTAGGGAGAACTATTTTCAAAATATGGCTTTCATAGAACAAAAAATATAGGCTGACGACGTGATTCGTAATTTCCAGGTGGTCATCTCCTCAGATCTCTTGGTATGAATGATGAGAACGCTCAGTCCGAGGAAGATCCAAACATTTGGCACACGTCTGCTTGTTTTTACACTAGACGTCACTTATTTTAACTATTGTAGTTACCAGATTGCTTCTCAGTAGTTTTCATAAATTCCTTTACGTTGAACAAAAAAAAAAGATTTAATTTGATTTAAATGCTATAATGCCTGCAAAGACACGCACGAGATCAATGAAATACGCACGCAACGTCGTGACCGTCTATACCAGCGTGTAGTAGGTGTGTGTGTGTATGAGTGTATGATTGTGTGTGTGGTTAGCAGGCGCAGTTGTCGCGCGCGGCTGGCGGCGCGGCAAGCGGGCGGCCCGGAGACGCCGGCTTGTGTTGCACGCCGGACTCGGCCGCGTTCAGATCCAGTCGCCCGTCCTGGATGCTCTGGTAGATCTTCTTTGCTGTTTCTAGGAAAGCTTCTTCTACGTTCTGACCGCTGAAAAACAAATATTTTTTATTACATATATTTTTTTATTAGGTACATTCTTGGATACCATATCATAGGAAGTGAACGCTGCGAAAAGTGCGAGAGGGTGCGATCGATAATATGTTGTTATTTCCTTTGTTTGCCCCACTTACGCACCGCCAGCCATTGCGCAATCCCTAGCTTAACTATTATTTTATTAGCTACCCTCAGCTACTTTATGGACGTTCAGATTATAACTATTTCAAAATGAGTCTTGTCGTCCAAAATATCGTATACAAGAGCAATAGCAATATCGTACATAATAGCATGCCAATGTAAAGGGATTTACGCTGGCCCCAAACAAACACAAGTTCAGCTGGAAATCATTATTTTCATTCTAAAACCGGTGAGCAGTGCGAACGAAAGTTAACTAAGACGATTCTCATAGGTTTTGAAGAAATCAACCATAATTTGTAGACCATTGTAGACCTATCAGTGACCATTGCACAATGGTGTCACTCTTATTGAAATTGACAATAAACTAATTTAAAGCAGGTATGACTAATTATAATATCATTGATTACCTATAAGAAAAGGAGACAATAGACAAAAATCCGTGTCCATGTCACACATATTCACTAATTAATTTCTAAAATCACAATGACAGAACGAGCTGACTATGATATAAAAATAGAGTAATTGGTCAATAGATAGAAATAATTATATTCGTTATCATTACAGTGCCCATGTAGCACAGTGCAGAAAGAAATATGATCAGGCAAGATAAATTATATTTATTTTATCACAACTAGTTGAAGGTTGAAATTTTTTAGTTTGTTCAATACCTACCTTGTGTTTTGGTTGACAATTAATTTATTTATTTATTTACACACATTTAATTAAAATGGTTGCCTCGGTACCCTCGGGACTCTCCAATATCATCTTTGAGAGACCCAAGGTAGGGTTTAACTCACCAGTTATATCCATCCGACTAAAATATTTCTGTCTTTACTGTAAGACTTAACAAATAAATACATATTATAATCTGATGCATAGCATTACTCTCAGTTGGTAAAGCTCGTACCATTATCTATAAATGGGCTATGAGATATCCAAAAAATCTTACGTTTTAGCACTTGCTTCCACAAACATCAACCCATTCTCATCAGCAAATTGCTTGGCTTCTTCATATGTTACATCTCTCTGTCCATCCAAATCTGACTTGTTACCAATTAAGAATATCACAGTGCTGGGGTTAGTTAGGTTGCGGGTATCTGTAAGCCAACTGCTCAAATGGTTGTATGTTGATCTGAAAATTTTAAAAAATAGTTGAATACTGCATGTAAAAGGCAGTTTATAAGTAGTCCCTATTAATTATTGAGAGCCAAGAACCACACACACTATTTCTGATCTAACGATATAGTGGAGACAATGCAGGTCAAAACGCAACATAATCACTCTAAGTACTGAAGAAGTATGCAATAATTATCAGTATTAGTGAAACATAGTTAAATGTAAAATAACTAACAACTTTCACCGCCATACAGCCACAGCTCAGTTAAGACACAGATGAAACATCTTCAATCAATCAAACCCACAACCTACAGTGCAGAAGGCTGTACTATTGACTGAGCTGTGCAGCCAACAATAACAGTTTTTATGAGCAAACAACATAAATGTTCAGTCTGATAGATTACAGTCTGAATGATCTTCTAGGACTATAAATAAAAATATAGGTTCACAACTCTGTTTCCGAAGAATGGCATTCCCCTCAAACCTCTTAGTATAGTAAGTAACCTCTCAAGGTTCTTGGAGGATATCTGAGGAGCCAGAGATCAGAGTTACATACAAATACAACAAATGGTATTGTTTCACTCAGCAACTTTTTTTAAAGTTATGCTTGATATAGGATAGAGAGAGATATTAGATTACTTTACCTTCTTGTGATGTCATAGACCATTAGTGCACCAGCAGCACCCCGGTAGTATGATCGGGTAACGGCTCTGAAGCGTTCTTGACCTGCTGTGTCCCAGATCTGCAGCTTGATCTTTTGACCAGCAACTTCAATAATGCGAGTACCAAATTCAACACCAATTGTGTGAGGACAATCTGCCATGACTGAAATCAGAAACTTGTATTACAATTCCTTTTCTTTAAAATAGGTATTTCTAGTTGAAACAACATAAGATAGGCTAGCTCAACAACAAGGAGCTTATATTGGTCTGCTGCCAGGTCAAGCATAAATAATGAAGAAACAATTATGAAAGCAAAATAAACATGCTTATTTAAGCAGACCTTGGGGTCTAGACAAGATCCCCTTTCTGTGTGCAGATATGCCTGTGGAAAGATAAGTTGTTTGAAAATAACTTTAGCTTGACAAATGCTCAAGCAAACTAACATAATTTATATACAATTTGCTTTTTCTGCAACAGAAAGAGGATCTTGCCTCAACCCCCTGGTAGGTCTAGTTATTTTACTTACATTTTTTATCAGTGAACTGGTGTAGTAAGCAGGATTTACCCACTCCCATGTCACCAATTATAATATACTTAAAAATATATGAATAGTTGTATGGACCTGAAGTCATCTTTACCACTGAAAAATTAAGATAAACAATTTTTACTCAAGTAGATAAACCTTAGGTACAACAAAGGCTTTGTTTCAGATTCACATTTTAAATTGATGGACGAATTTGTAAAGTGTCCAGTATCTTCATGTATTTAGGAATTTAATTTCAATTATTTTAGCTAGCTTTCTTGCTATAAACAGGGCAGAAACAACAATAATAATTTTACCCCACGGAATGAGTCACCAATCACTGTAGGTAACTGTAGCACCTAGTTACCTTCATACATTTTGTCAATCAATAACCATCGATAGTAAGTAATATTTCTTTTTAATTTGAGGTACCGCTTAGGAACTACAAAAGCTTATCTAATTTAGAAGGAAACGCTGTTTTTTTTGTTGAACAACAAAGGTTATTCTGAATGAAAAGTCTTCCCTTCCGATTTTAGCTGGCGTATTTTTGTGGTGATCGATCCAGCTTCCGAATAAGCAAACATATTTTGTAACTAAAAATAACATAATATGTAGTTACCAAAGAGATGAAGAACAAGCGTAAATAAGTATATTTTAGAGACAAGCTACAATATTCCAATATTCTTGTATTTATATATCTTTAGGTACATACAAATTTAAGATTTGCGTTTCTGATATTTCTGAATGAAAAAGAAAGCGATGTCAATTGACTTGAGTGACGTGCATGATGTCAGACGGACAGAGACTTACATATCCGTCCGTATCCGTACGTCAAAATAATTTTTCTTTGTGCATAGACCACTGATCTCTACGCATAGACCCATGACCATCATGGTACTTTCATATGTAACATCTGTGGCTTAACTTTAGTATTTTAGCGCAGCAACACTGTGGTCGTGTGATCTACTGTTTTCATTCGTCTGTCTCATAGTCGCATAGTAAAATAAAAAACAAGATATCTAAGAAATATTACTTTTCAGGAGTTGAGAGAGTAAAGAGCCGAACAGCGAACACTGGCAGGAAGTACGGAACGTGTGACTGTGTGATAAAGGAAAACAGTCATATTACCTTTCATGAGATTATAAAAACATTGCATAGGTAGGTACCTGCACACAAACACCACACAACTAGTGTAATTTGATAGGCTACGTAGTATCTCCTACTTTAAATGTATTTATTTTTGAACACAGCTCTTAAGATACAATGTAAATAATTAGGTTTCTAACATAAAGCCATTTTAACGGATTTACATTTTTAGAACAAGATATGTAGGTAACAAATATCGACGACAGTTATGTACCCCACAATAATAATGAATAACATAATAAATGACAAAAAAACAAAGGAAATAAACTTTTAGTTTTCAAGTAATTGAGTTTTATGTAAAACGTTACGGTAGTGTGTGTTGTGTTTGTTGAGTGTCAGGGTGTGTGTGTGTGTGTGTGTGAATAATATTTTCGAAATAATTAAATATGGATTTGTGACTTCTTACAACGAGAGGTCGATATCACAGCTCTAGATCATTCAACTCACACTCACGTCTAGTGTTTCCATCTAAGTAATTTTGGGCTAGACCTAGCGCTTTTAATAGTACCTGAACTCATTTTGAATAAAAATAGACGATATGGCTGATATTTCACGCAGCGCTAGCAAGCCCCGGCCCCAACCGAAGCTGGTAGTATGTGTACCTTTTTCTTGTTAATATGTTAATGCGGGGCAAAGACTACTTTTTTATCAATCGCAAGTCCAACTCCACAAATAGTAGGTTTAATACTGTTAAATATTGATTTCACCTCTGAGGCTCTGAGCAGGAGCACCTGGATACTAGCTTGATCCTTTTGATTCAGTTCAAAGACGTGCTGTGGGTTTGTTGATGATTTGAAGCTCTTAAGTGGATTGAACCCTTTGGTTTGAAGAGAGATTTCGCCTCTTTGTGTGTTTTGTAGAATTTATTTAAGTTGTGTTGAATTGATCGACATGATCTTCTCTATCCACATCTTCATTCTACCATCGCACTGCTATAAATGCTCCAAGGTTTTACGTTCCGCTTAGCTGTGCCGTGCATGATCTTTTATTTAATCTTCTAACATTTTTTTATAACATTTACATTATAATTTTTTGTGACATTTATTTTTTCCGAAATGGAGGCTTTGATGGTCACTCAATACCACAAATAAGATCACTACGGACAGGTAAAAATCGACCTGCACCGGTCAGTGACCCACGATGGCAAATTCAGCACTGGAAAATCCGCCACGATACGCACGCAAGTACCATAACATAACGTATTCATCACGGTATGAGTTGGAGACACTGACCTTCATCACATCACTTACTCACACACATACATACACTCACGGCAATCAGTTTGATTTGATTGAATCATCAATTCATCAATCACAAACATTGTTTTTCAAAAACTCAGTATTCCGGAAATTATAAAGTTATTTCGAAATTAGTGCCTAGTTTGTGGTACGCGAAAAAATCACAAAACTCCAGCCTTACCACTACGAATCGCTATATAATGGCTGGGAAAAATCACAATGAAGGAAACCAAAATGAAATTACAAATAATGGGATAGAACCAGTGGACCAAAATGAAGAACAAAACGTTAGTGAAGGTACGAAGTAAATCTACTATAAGCTAATCACCTTGTAAAATTATAGTGAATTATGTTTACTATGTACATAATAATCAATAATTTAACATAATTTTTCAGAGTATGACATGTTGGATTCGAAATTAGATGAACTAAACACAGCTTTGGACTTTTTGGAACAAAAGAATGATAATATTCATGAGCAACTAAAGGAACTTCTGCAGTCCAATATTGAAATACGTCAAGAAATGCAAAAAGAAAATACAAGCTCCACAACCAATAACTAGCTTCATTACTAAAACAAAAAATGTAAAGCCATTTATTAAGTACTAGTTAGGTACAGTTCAGGCACTGACTCTAGGCAAACGTAAAATTAGCCCTTTGTAGCAGATAGTTTACCAACTTACCGCCGGTTTCTGAAAGCCCGATCAAAACTAATCGGATGTTAAGTCACTCGCCATTTCAGCTATTACATCGAATTAGATAGAGATAGCAAGTGACTTGACATGCGATTAACTTTGATCGGGCTTTCAGAAACCGGCGGTTAAGCAGTTATACAAAACCAAATTGTGGTCATACGCATATTGTGGTTGCCTAAATCTTTTGATTGAACTGTACTGTTATTAGTAGTTCCTTCACTAAATTATATTAGTAATTATATTAATAATAGTTATTGTATTTATAGTACCTGTATTGTTATTATTTATACATGTGTAATTTATATCATGATTATGGTATGGATAAAGAACATGAAATTCTAAGAAAAAAAACTTATGCTTTGTCTATCTATATAATATAATGAAAACAAACTATTGCATTTTGCTTTTAATTAATCATGTTCATACAACTCCATAAATTAACAATTTTTGTCTATTTATTGGCTTAGTGGTGATCCTTTTTAACAAAACGAAGACCACAATATCCGCATGAGTGATCTCCTGGTTTGTCCTGAAACAAATATATTAAGTACAATTTGAATTTCTTTATTAAATCGAGACACAATTTCACATAAATGTGTAGCAGTGAGGCCATGATGCAACTGACATGGTTGCAAACCAATAAAAAACATAGATTGATATTTATGAGGCTGACAACCATCAAACAACTTCTCACTCACACATTTCAGCATTTAGAAAGATGTCAAATCACTGAACTTATTTCTGAAAATTTAGAATCATCAAAGTTGTGTGCAATATACATTATACACAGTTCAGCAAAAATATAACTAATATTGATCTTTTCCTACAAAAAGAGTAAGTTATATACTTAAATAGCTACAAAATCATACAATATTTACCACATTAATGTAAACTCTAGGGTGTCCTTCTGGGCCACTGCCTCCATCACACCATACCACTCGTTCAGTCACCTCTTTTGGTGGCACTTCAGCAATCAAGTTTATGGCCCAGCTGTTATTTACTTGTTTTGGAGCATTTGTGAATCGAACAAGTCTGTAGTCATCTTTATCCCAATTCTGTAATAGAATTTATGATCTATATATTTTAGGTACCTTTTGATAGAAATTTGACTTCAGTAGTGACGATTATACAAGTATACATTTTTTGGATATAATGAAAATACTTTTTTGTAGGTACAATAGGAGTAGTTGTAGTATAGGAGCATTATTACGTAAGTTCGCGTGTGTTAGTTCCACAATGTAAAATTTTCTTGCAACAACTAAAGCAATTGCTGTTCTAAACACTAGGAGGTAATACTAAATTTTCTGCACATACTTGGCCTGTGTGAATAGTAATGTCTTCTACTCTATCAGAAATAGAGCGACATATTTGAATAGGAATAGTTTTGCACAGTAAAGATTTTGTAACAGGAGAAATCCGTGCTATTAATGAACTACTCATTTTATAAATTCAGAATTTGCCAAATAACGACAAACTTTAATATTTTAATCGCAAAATTCTCAACAACAAGCAAGCAAATAAATGAATGTAAAATGTAATGAAACGAACGGGAACCAATAATGTACATACAGCCATATAATGCACAGCACGACAACAATAGGTTAGGTTTGAATAATTAGGTACTTAGTTAGATACCCCCCAATAATTCAAATATTCACAAACTTGTGGGAGTATCAAATATTTAGAGTTTGTACAAAGTATAATAATAAAAGTTATAGGATGGATTCTACTCTGATAGATACACTATTAGCCTGTAGCAGACTGCTGGACATAGGCCCTCTTAAACATTTCCAGGAAGAAAGATTGACCGAGCCCTCTCCTCCATCTTTTTACTTTAATAACGTGAATAATATTATGTATGTGGATTGTGGATACATGTAACGGGCGGGACATGTCTACACTACACGTAACAATAATGTAAATCCCCGTTTATAACGAATCTACTCATTGGATACATATTAAGCGGCTGTACATTATTAGGCTGTATATTACTGTTGTTCGTACATTATACGGACCCAATGAAAGAGCAGTTTTAATGTCAACGTCATAAAACTGCTATTGTCAAAGATTAGTTTTTTTTCGACCCTCTCGGAGCAGGCTATCGGTTCTAAGAACATACCGCCTAGTCTTACGTTTTGTTAAAAAAAATCACGCAAGACAGAAACTGCAAAAATATTGCTTGATTTTTTTTACGTATCTACCTACTACTTGTCAGAATAAAATTTCGTATTTTTTTTTAATGAGTTCGACTATATTGTTTAATTTTAAAGTTACACTTTAGGTAGGTTATTTAAGTACCTACCTATACTTACTAGGTTTGATTTACATTCGCGCAAGCGACCGACGACGCGACGTAGGTACATATTGGTCTCAGTAGGTATAATAAAAAATACTTGTGGCAGCTCGCTCAATGTATGGAGCTCGTTCAAAGTGAGATTAAGGCCCCTCTGCGCAATGTTCAAAAGTGTTCCTTAGTTCGCCTACCCCATTCTTTAGGGTTCCGTACTCAAAGGGTAAAACGGGACCCTATTACTAAGACTCCGCTGTCCGCCCGTCTGTCACCAAGCTGTACCTATCTCATGAACCGTGATAATTTTTACAGATGATGCATTTGTTGCCGCTATAACAACAAATACTTATGTACTAAAAAACAGAATAAAATAAATATTTAAGGGGGCTCCCATACAACAAACGTGATTTTTTTGTCGTTTTTCTATTGTGAATTTGGTTTTGTTCATGAGATTATATCTTAAATTCGTAGAAAGCACAACTTTTATACTAAACTTCTCTAGGGACCACCGTTCAAGTATTACGTAAGCACTATAGGGGGAGGGTAAATAATAGTAGATTGTTTACCAAGGGAGCAAACAACTATTTTAATGGTGAGAGTGTTTTTTGAATCCAGAGCGGAGAAGGGATTCTAAAGTAGAATCCTAAGCGTAGCGAGGGATTCAAAGTACTTCACTCGAGCTTAAAATAGTGTTGCTCCCGGGGTGGACACTCTACTTTTTATCACCCTCTATGAGAAAATAAGTTAGTGCAACTTATGAATAATCATAATCATAGTCACATAATCACGAAGTCACGAAGTTACATGTCAAATAGTCATATAGTCTCATAGTCATAATCATGTATTCATTGTACTTTTATTTATTTTCATAAAACTAAGTAAAATCTGAATTTGAGTAAACAATTATGAACAAAGGTGGAATGCGCGTTTCGCGTGTTTTTATTTATTTTTATTTAGATCAGGCGCTTTTTTTTATCATAAAGCCTGCTTGTTCAAACAGTGTTCGTGATCTCTTTGGTGATTGGAACTTTTACTCAATAAGCACATTCCAAATTCAAATCACTTTACCGCCCTAGAGCGGTAAAGTACTTTACCGCCCTTGGGATCAAAATGCTATTTTGCTCCTTGTTTTCGAAGAGCAAACTATCTCTTTTCGAAAAATCTAATAAATCTGCTTACGTAATACTTGAACGGCCCCCTAACAACGCAATTCCCACTCGAAGTCAGGTACTTGTCTAGCACAGCCTAACTTCGCCTGGCATCTTTGTGGCCCATTTTAGTATGAAAATAATTAACATTTTGTCTTTATTTATTACTAGCGGCCTGTCCCAGCTTCGCATGGGTGGACATAAATTTTTTCAACGTTTTAGGATAAACTTAGACCGTGGTGGGTTCGAGTCACTCAGGCGTGAGCCTTGCCCGGGCCCGCGCTGGGTGAGAACGCGCCCCGTGACCTTATATTTTTTAAATCTTTTGAATGGAATGTCTGATTTGAAAAATTCAAGAAGTAATGTATAGGTATTGAACCAGTCTTGAATATGAAAAGATTTATTTGGATAAGGATTAATACCAAGGTACAAATAAAGACCCTTTTCTAGCGGCGGCATTTCAATTAAATTTTTATAATAAAAGAACACTTATTGTGATCTAACTATAATAGTTAGACATATGCTGTCGCGACATTTTTTGTAGATGATGACGTGTTCTGCAAAGTCGTAGTACATTATTTTGTTCTATCATCAATAGTATTCGCAGCGCACGCGATGTAAGGTTTTCTTTTTCCACCTTTGGTTACATTATTAGAGTTTTAGTAAGGATCCCTGATTTTTTTGAAAATATAATATAGCCTATGTTACTCAGGGATAATGTAGCATTCTAATGGTGAAAGAATTTTTGAAATCGGACCAGTAGTTTTTGAGCCTATTCGTTACATACAAAACAACAAAAACACAAATCTTTTCTCTTTATAATATTAGTGTAGATTTTTAGATAGCCCGAAGTAAAAGGAAGTGACTTTTGATTTGATTTTCTTGCAAACTACATAGATCTAGAATAGCAAACGAAAATGTGTTAAAAAGTAGGCGAAGTAAGGGTGTTTGACGGTACTCCTTATGTAGGTACCTTTTATGTATCTAAACTAGCTCTAAGCTTTCATGTATTTAATGATCAAAGCGCAAAGGCTAATATCTAAAATAAATTAAGTTCGTTTGTATTATAATTTATAACTCATAGTCTAGACTACCTAAGGCCTCCTTCCCTTCGTTCTACAGATAAAGTAGGCCTCCTGGAGTTCGTACTTCCGCTTCCGCGTTCGTACGCCTGGGGATCAAAGTCGAGAAGCTGAATTAGTTTTACAAAACCCAAAAGAAATTAGCAAGATTAATCAAATGACAGACAGATGACAGCCTTAAATAAAAAAATAAGAGAGATTAAAATGAAACATTCCGATTGAAATATACCTTAATAACTTTTAATGCGTGGAGTGAACCTATTGTTAATGTTACTAATATTTATTCATTTTATACATAGATCAGCTTTGAATGACGCAGGGCAGTGCATTGTAGTAATCATTACCCCAAGTATGAGTTTTGCTTAACATATTTGGTTTTTCGTTTTACGTGTTTGTTCCATGTTCATTGCGGGTTTTGTATGAAGACGCGATAGAGATACCGATACGGAACTTTATGTTGCAAGTATGATGACATACATACGATATGGAACATAAAGTTCCATATCGGTATCCCTATCGCGGCTTCATACAAACCCCGCAATGAACACGGAACAAAAACGTAATACGAAAAACCAAATATGGTAAGCAAAACTCATACTTGGGTACAGTTCAAATTCAATCAACTATTTGTTTAAAATGGTGGCATTACATATTTTCTTGCCAGCTATAATATAATAGACAATACTGACCTGATTTGCTGCCTTTATTGTTGAAAACTGTTCTTTCTATTAACTACCTCTTTCCTATGAACAAACAGTGACAAAGCTACTAAGCAACGCTTGAATTTAAGACGAAGACTACTGAAAATGTAGCTCTCGCTCGCACAACGTTTAAAACTAGTTTGGATCAAAATGATATTTTTACGGAATTGTGTGCGATTGTACACAACTTGGTTGATTGCGATTTTTCATAAATAAGTTCAGTGATCTTTCAAAATGTTGAAATGTGCGAGAGAGATACCTACTTTGAAGCGTGTCAGCCCCCTAAGTAATGTTAGTAACTAATGTGGTAAATATTTATCAATAACAATATTATTTCAGTTACCTACTTGCACTTGAATTTTCTAACCCGAGAGAACACAGCTCCAATAAGACGAATTTTCCGTAGAGATGCTTATCTTCTACGGAAAACTCAAATTCTCAAGCCTCCCTGTTAGCCAAGCCAAGCTAAAAGCAATACACTTGTTAAGAGATTAACTATTAAAATTAAATTCAATCTATGACAATAATTTCGTTTAACCTATTTTCCATATTGAGTTCCGGTAATAGTGTCAAAATTCGTAACCTCATCCAGTTATGTAGGTACATACTTTAAATTAATTTAAAAATTAGATAATACATAGTAAAGTTATTACGACTCGTTAATTTATGCTTTAAGAATACACACTGAGATCACTAACAAAGCATTCGTTTTCTGCAGCCTTTCCTGAAGATGAATCCGTGGAACCATACAGCTCGAGGGAGAGTCCATTGTGTCTGTGAATGTTAAAATTATCATGTTATTCAAAATAGCCTAAAACAATTTAGTAAGAATAAAAATAGCCTTCACTTTGCGAGCATTCCTATTGCGAATTCTTTTAAATCCACTAGTTTCAGCACCAATTTAGTCAAATATAGTAATAACAAAATGTAGGTAATAACAAAAGTAGTGTCATAAAATGGTAGATTGTTTACCAGGGGAGCAACCAACTATTATAATGGCGAGAGTGTTTATTTGAATCCTAAGCGTATCAAGGGATTCAAAGTTCTTCACTCGAGCTTAAAAAAGTATTGTTCCCGAGTTGGACACTCTATATTTTATCTTATCACCCTCTATGAGAAAATAAGTAAGTGCAACTTATGAATAGTCAAAGTCAAGTCACATTGTCACGTAGTCACATGACTATGACGAATAGTCACATAGTCACTGTGATTATTTTATTTTTATAAA
This sequence comes from Chloroclysta siterata, assembly GCA_932294275.1. Lineage (NCBI taxonomy): Eukaryota > Metazoa > Arthropoda > Insecta > Lepidoptera > Geometridae > Chloroclysta > Chloroclysta siterata. Next base: position 8,139,595 of record OW028600.1, on the reverse strand, counting down.
ACTAAGTAAAATCTGAATTTGAGTAAACAATTATGAACAAAGGTGGAACGCGCGTTTTTTTTTCCATTTTGTCTTAGGCGCTTTTTTTATCATACAGCCTGCTGAATGAACTTTTACTCAATATGCACATTCCAAATTCAAATCACTTTTCCTCCCTAGGGCGGATTGAAGGTAAGCGAAATGCTATTTTGCTCCCTGTTTACAAAGAGCAAATTATCTCTTTTCGAATTGATGTGATCAAAAAATAATTAAATCACATAAATAAAATAAATAATTATTTTAGGATAGAATAGTCCACTAGAAATCGCACTCAGATATAAACTTTTGGAACACTATAAAATAAAGCTTCGGCTTTTACAAAAAAGGAGGACTTTATGAAAAATCCTTTGTATAATGCATGGACCAATTACCTAATAATTCTACCTATAAATGTATTTTACATACCTGTATATTTACATACCTTTTTATACCATTATTGATATCCCCATCACCAGAAAAGCTATCAGAATCATCGTTTAGGGAAGTCTGAGAATCTGCGAAAAAATATTATATTTGAATACTAGATATTTACTTGGACTTAATATTTATTTATTTAAACGATATTAAACACTAAAAGAGTGATATAAATTATACACACATACCACAAAAAAGCTTTTGATTTTTTTTTAATTCTTTCGGGATAGGCAGAATTAGTAATTTAGACCCCTATAAAATTAATATTTTCATAGTTAACTATTTTAATTATTATTTTTTAAGTAGACAATGGTAACATTGAGTTTACCCGAGGTAGCGAGGCGGTGCGTGGTGAGGTACTCAGCAGACAGGTACGGCGGCAGATCGTCTGTGGAGTCTCCCGCACCTCCCTCGCCAAGCGTTTCCACTACAGAGAGCCATTGACCGTTGTGGCATCGGAAACGTTCCACCTGTAATCATAATTAAAAATAATCATAATAATTTTCCTCTTATCCCAAAGGTCCCCCCCACATCATGGTACAGCATGGCAAAAGTCTAGAAACAGAACGAATTTGACATGCAGGTGTTTCGCATTGGTGCAAGCAAGATGGCATGAGAGTGAACGTCGAAATTGAATGGAAAGTAGCGCTCCTATTATTTTCAACTCTTTTTTGGCAAGCTGTAGTTTAGCTCTGCATTTTAAATTGTAGGTCGGTGGGTTCGATCCACACAGAGACATATCGATAAATCCTAGATACCTTCGTAAATATTTCCCTATCGAAAAATATTAAAGTTACCGACAATCACCGGGTTGACAAACAAAAAGGCATTTATATAGCGGTAGGGCTACTCAAACGTTTCTCTCCGTGATAGAATCCGAAACATAGCTCTCCGAATTAGCATGTTGAAGTGGAAATGGGCAAGCCATAGCAGGGAGAATTGACAATCGCTGTGGAATAAAGGAATTACGACCATCGTGAACCGCAGTACGAAGCGTAGGACGTACCTACCCTGTGTACCTACCATCAGCTAGTGGTAGGTATACAAAAAAACTTATTCCCCATAATGCGGATGGCCCCACGACCAATATGTTGTTCAGTACCACTATATCTGCTGTTACATATCGTATTTACCTTGATTCGTACTGCCCATTCGTTCTTCATCTGTGAGATAACGTCAAGGCATGTGTCGCACATTTTTCGAATTTCTATGTTCTTATCTTGCATCAAGTCGATCAAGTAAGCTGGTGCTTCTGCAATAAGATGAATGTCAAAATAAAAATGATTTATACTCTTCAAATTACAAACCCAATCGTAAGGTGGAACCTGTGATTTCTCTCGCTCTACTTAGATAATAAATAACCATTAGCCACCGATTAAAGAGCTTTAGCGCTCTTCTAACACCTCAAGTCGAATTAGTTTTGTTTAGTTTTCAGTATTTGGTGAGCAAATACAGAAAACTAAACCAATTTTTGCGAGTCCGGGAGTCACGGGAGTTCTCAGCCCGCCCGATAAAGTAGCTTATCTCGTCTCCATACAAAACCGGGATCGCAATACTCAAATTTAAAAAACAAAACTCTGTACTTGTTTCTCTTCTTGGGTCAACTAAAGGGTTTACCAATAAGAGCGGGTAGATGTTGAAATGAAATAAAACAAGGTATTAACAACATTGGAACACTCGGATCCGTGCCACCGTAAGAAGCCGAGGCGCGTATTTGCACGATGTCATAGTCCACATTTAATGGCACTTATGGGCCTTTCAAACAAAAAAAAATTGTAAATACCTCACACACAGTTTGCTTTATTTCATATCATCTACCCTCCTTATTGAATAACCCTTAATAAGTCATTCATTAACTTGGATATGGAAATTGGAAATTGGATTGATATTTGTATAACCTTGAGCTTTAAATTAGATTCAAGAGTGAACCTCGAACTTGCAATGTTTAAATTTCATTAATGTAGGTTTGGGTAGTTTTTGAATATTGCTATGAAGGTGGTAAAAGCTAGTGAATTGCGCACCCGTATTGGCGACGAGGCATTCGGCCGCAGAAGTGTGCGACAGCATCTGTCGGAATGCGAACACCGTCTGCAGCACGTGATCGTCGTCGGCTTGGCGCAGGCGCAGTAGTGCGACGAGCGCCGCGCCGCCGCCCGCCGCCGCCAGCGCGGTCGCCGAGCGCGCCTCGCCGCAGATCGCGCCCGCTAGCACCACGCCTTCCAGAGAGAGCTCCGGGTCGCGGGTTCGTTCTGCAACCAGTTATAAAGCTGTGTCTAATATATATTTTTTACAATAGTAATATAAAACACGTTTACCAAACTAAACAGAATTAGCGAAACATCATTTCCATTATCTGACAGTTTAAACACGATTATAGTCGCGTTAAACTCTCGCTGCAAACTCGGTCAGTGCTCAACCTATAGTCGTGTTAAACTCCCGCTGCAAACTCGGTCATAAATCATCTTAACACACGCTTAAACAAAAGGATCGTCCGTTCTCCTAAGTGCGAGAGAGAGAGAGATATTGCTGTCTCGTTCCGATAACTTATATGACCGAGCCTGCAGCGAGAGTTTAACGCGACTAGTGATCGTTGTATAAGCGGCCTAATATGAAGTTAGCGTTAAACAAAAATAAATCTAGGAAGGCCTCTGTCAAGCTGTAGACATCTTCAGGCTGATAATGATAACTGCATTCTAAATGCCATTTGGGAATTTGGGAATCAAATTACAATGATCATAAATGATAGGGGAAGTAGGAGATGGTTGCAAAGTGAACGTTAAATAATCAACAGTCGGGCAAACAACAATAAATGTGCTGGCTTATTAAGGAAGTGAGAAATGACTTATTAGGTACCTGGATCTAAAATGGTCATAATACAAGATACCAAATTGTATCGCTCCACGACGGCGAATATGTCGATGTCGGTGTTGGAATCCAAGATGTTGCTCAGAGTTCCCATACATTCCACTAGGAACTCATCAGACGAGTCACCACCTGTCACTGCCCCAGCAATGTCTCCAACAAACTCCTGTAAAAACATTAAATTGTAAATACCATAGTGAAAACATAACACAGAATAATTAAGTTGAATTAAGAATAATGCTTATACATCAGAATAACACATAGGCTACAATTTATAAAGATATTGTGTGAATTGTCCAAAATATGACGATAAGTGTCAAGTAAGTAGGAAAAAATCTACCATCTGCGAGCTATTCTGGCGTGCGCTGCCAAAACCGCCAGAGTTACATGTACTACGCCACGCTAATATAAGCTACTCGAAATACTAATCCTGCGCAGACGAAGTCGCGGGCACCAGTGTATAGGTACATACATAATAGAAAACTCCCTCGAAATTACGAGCCATTTACGAAAATTATAAGTACATAGGCACACTCCGAAATAAGAACTTTCTCCTTGCTATAAGTAAGTTTAATACTCACGACAAAAAGCGGTTTGTTGTGAGGATGATGCGAGAGGTTCCGCACTAGTTTCATGAGCATAGTGTTGCGGTGACGGAAGGCTCTGGCGAGTAGTTCTCGCAGCCTCCCTTCGGCGGCCATCTGGTTTGCGGCACGCTCGCACCACGCCAGGTTAATGCACAGAGCTAGCAACACGTCTGTCGCGCCAGGCCCGCTGCTGCTTGTCTCAGCATTCACGTTTAAAAGAAGCATGTCCGTCAACTGAAGAGTATTTAAAAAAATCAGATTTTTATTTCTAACAGAAATGTTATTTTACTTTAGTCGCAAACTGTACATAATAACTATTTTCATATGAATTATTCTTAGTCAATTAACAATACTTCAATATAGTATCAAACTGGTGGTTCACCACGATCTAAGACCTCGCGATGTTCACTTCAAATCATAAAAGGAAGTAAATTATTACATAGTGCAATCTTATTAAGGTATACACTAACACAATTGCGAGAGAAATTAACAGCCTTCAAAGCTCAGTTGGTAGTAGCTCTGCCTTCTGTGCCGTAGGCCGTGGGTTTGATCCCCACTGAGAACAAACATTTGTTTGTGTGATAAAGATAGATGTTTGTTCTCTGTCTGGGTGTTATATAATATTACTAGTGGCTTCCCGCGGCTTCGCACGTGTTGAAGTAGTGGTGAGCCGTGATTAACTTTCGCATTCATTTGTATATTATTAGGGTAGGATTTGAAATACCTACGTAGGTATAAGAGATACTTATGGGCGTACATTACCTATATTAGGTAGGTAGGTATATGTACTGATTTTAGCACAAACATGACAAATACAACAAAGACAACCTTACACGGAAAGTATGTACTTATTTGTTCCTAGTTTCTACCCCAAAAACAAACGAAACGATACACCTTCACGACTTTGATCCCCAGGCACGGTTATCTATCCGTGAGTTGGCACGAAGAGATCTGAGGGTATCCCCTATTCCCGTTTTTAGAATATCTCTTACAAACATTGACGCCTCGTTGTATCCTTTTTATTCGAGCGCAACGAAGGAGGGTAACGTTTTAGGAGTTGTTTTCGAAAATCAAACTGTCTTTTTGTTATTTATCCACAGAACATATTATCTGTTACGCGTAGTGTAATTAACTTCAAACTTTAAAAATCTTCCACGTGTTAAAAATCTCCCATACAAAAATTTTAACTTTGGCAGTCTTTTGCACCCTTTGCAGGTTTAAAATACACCCTTAGTTTTTAAATATTGAAAACGTGATTTTAAATTATTTATTGTGGAGTATATTTACTTCAAGTTTGAAATCAATCGCACTATGCGTAAAAAATCTCTCATAATAACTTTTACAGTCATTTGCACCCTTTGCAGGGGTAATTATCAAAAGTTAAAAGCGTCATTCTTAATTATTTGTTTCTTAGTATATTTACCTCAAGTTTTAAGTCAATCGCACTACGCGTTAATTAACTCCCATACAAATTATGACATCCCTTTGCACACTTATTAAGGGTAGATTTAAAAAACTAAAAATGCCTTTTCAATTTTTTAGCCTTGGAATACATCTACTTCAAGTTTCAAGTTTTTAGATTCAAGGAATACAATTTGCCATACCAACGTTTTCAACCCTTTTTACACCCTTAGGAGTTGAATTTCTAAAAATCCCTTCTTAGTACACCTCTACGCCATGAGACCTATGTACTCTTCAAATTTCAAGTCTCTAGGACCAGCGGTCAAAAAACTCCCATACCTACTTTTACATCCCTTTGCACACTTATTAAGGGTAGTTTTAAAAAATCAAAAATGCCTTTCCAATTTTTTTGCCTTAAAGTACATGTACTCCAAGTTTCAAGTTTGTAGGTTCAAGGAATACAATTTGTCATACCAACATTTTCAACCCTTTTTACACCCTTAGGGGTTGAATTTCCAAAAATCCCTTCTTAGTACACCTCTACGCTATAAGACCTATGTACTCTTCAAATTTCAAGTCTCTAGGACCAGCGGTCAAAAAACTCCCATACAAACTTTTACATCCCTTTGCACACTTATTAAGGGTAGTTTAAAAAAACTAAAAATTCATTTCTTTTTTATTTGCCTTGAAGTTTAAGTACTCCAAGTTTCAAGTTTGTAGGTTCAAGGAATACTATTTTTCATACAAACGTTTTCATCCCTTTTTACACCCTTAGGGGTTGAATTTCCAAAAATCCCTTCTTAGTACACCTCTACGCTATAAGACCTATGTACTCTTCAAATTTCAAGTCTCTAGGACCAGCGGTCAAAAAACTCCCATACAAACTTTTACATCCCTCTGCACACTTATTAAGGGTAGTTTTAAAAAACTAAAAATGCATTTTTTTTTTATTTGCCTTCAAATTTAAGTACTCTAAGTTTCAAGTTTGTAGGTTCAAGGAATACTATTTTTCATACAAACGTTTTCATCCCTTTTTACACCCTTAGGGGTTAAATTTCCAAAAATCCCTTCTTAGTACACCTCTACGCCATAAGACCTACGTACTCCTCAAATTTCAAGTCTCTAGGACCAGCGGTTTAGGCTGTGCGTTGTCTATATGTCAGTCAGTCAGTCAGTCAGTCAGTCAGTCAGGACTTTGATTCTTATAGTATTAGAGATAAGTATGTATTTACAAAATAAAGCATATAAGTACCTATATCAGCTATCTGGTTCCATATCACAAGCTTTGGCTTAGTTTTGGGTGAGATAGAGCTGTGTGGAATGTCCACTAATATTTATTTATTTATTTACTAAAAGATAATTTGTATAGTTTTTACAGAGTTTTTTTATAGACTGTCAGTGACTTTTTGTCAAGGTGGGCTAAGCATTTTTCTATAACAGAAAAAGCCTATGTGACAAGTGCCAGCAAAACTTATAAATTATGTTCTTACCAGTTTCACACAGTCAGATTGTGTAAACATTACTTTGACTCTATCATCCATGCTTAAATGGTACAGGATTTTCATTGCCAAATTGATGTGTTTGTCATCACCTAAAAATATAATTACAATTAGAGCAATGTTAATACTTTCTCCACACCAAAGAATTTAATGCAGTATAAAATATAGACTCACTTGTGAAATGGATAAACTTAGGCAAAAGACCAATTTTGATCATTTTGTTACGTAGCTTTGTATCAAAAGTCAAATTAAAGAGCAGCTTGAGTGTAACATTCACTAAATCAGCATTAGCAGAATCAAGCAAGGGTGCTAACTTTTCAACAACTCCTCTTGATGCCATGCAATTTTTATTTTCAACAAAAATAGAAAGCTTTTGTAAAAATGATACTATAAGAATTAGTAGGTCTATGTTGGAATGCCTTTCCATAGCTCCAATGAGCAGCCCAACAATTTCTTTTCTATGCATTTTCTCTTCAACCTTTACATTGTCTGCTATGTTCAGTAACATGTAAAAAGCAACTCTGAGCAGTTGCTCTTGTCTCTTTGATAAAGTTCTAAGTTTTCTCTTCATTTGCTCTTCATCATTTTTAGACAAGCACTCATCGGAAGCACTGCAGAGATCCTCATGGTAACTGGATACAAGTGATCTAGACTTCTGCATGGTGACATCAGCAACAGCCCAGGTACCTGACTTTGGACGACGCTTCGGTTCTGGGATTCGACTCTTTGGTAATTCACTCTGAAATAAAGACAAAAGTTATGACTTGACTGCAACATTAACAGCAAGTGTTCTTAGCAATGTAATGTATTCAAATCTACCTTATCTGGTGTAAGTAGCTTTTTTCCTTCCACTTTCTCTTTCCATTGATCATATCTCTTCAATTCATAATCTATGACATCCATACACAAAGACCCAATTTTGTATTGAATTATCACAGGATGGAATTCATTGTAGGTAGAGAAACAAAAAAATGTGTAAACTATGTTTGTGCTCAACTCAATACTTCTTTTCCATTCTTCTCTGAGAACTCGTGAGAGAGCACTAAGTAGAGCCTCTGAAATACATTACAAAAATTAGACCATATTTGCTTCTTAACTCAAATAATAAAATAGAAACATCTCACTAGATGTAAGGTGCTTGGTACTCTTACCATTTCTAGCTAGTTCCAACAAGTTATCAGGATTTCTAGCAAGCTGGAGGATGAGAGCAGAACCCTTTATCTTTTCAGGAATATCATCATACAGCAATTCAACATAATCATCAACATTGCTCAACACAGCCACTGAAGCACTCTCCACAGGGCTCATTTTCCTCTTTTGTGTTTATTTTCCAACGACGATTGTCTGGGAACATACACAGTAACAACAACAGCTGATTATGTTGTTTTTAAAGAGATTTTCGTAATTTAGTTTCTTTGCAGCATTTTCCCAAGTCAGACTTATGTGAGATTGGTACAGATTGTTGCAGAATATTTTTCATTGTGAAACATGAAGTCAATAATTGTATTACCTTGCGCTGCGCTGTGTAAAATAACTTAAACTGCCAAACTTATAACTATTTAATTTTCTGGGTTTTAGTAGTATTTCAAGGCACACAGTCAATCAATCACAGACTCAGTCTAAAATAATTTATTCTGGTTTACATTTGCAAAGAAATATCAGAGGGATGAGATCAAAGAATAAAATCAATCAATTTCATGTTTTCAAGACAAGAAAACCTGAATTGACTCGAATCAGAGTTCTTCTTCTTTTATTTGTGGCTGTTCAGTGGCCGATAGGGTTTGCCACGAATTTGCCAATGTCAAGTTGTTATAAACTTAAAACAAAAAGGCGGAGATCTGAGTAAACCAAGGGAGACTCTAAAAGTTGATTCGTTAAAATGTTATACACGAATCAGAGTTCTTCTTCTCTTCTTTGCTATTTTAGTTAGGCCGTCATATTGACAGAATATCCTAGAAGTGTCAAGAAGTATTAAAAAAAAAAAAAAGTCTAGTCAAGCCAGTCACATCGAAGTCAAATCGGGATGTCATGTTGTGAAAATGTGTTTGAGTGACATCTTGTCATTGACAGGTAAAAAGACAAGACAACTAAACAGAAAAAAAATGTATGAAGACTCACTCATCTTTTCTGTCCGAGTCGAAAATGTCGAAATCAATGAAATGAAACATTTTTACGTTTATTTATTCTAGTAATAATGTTTTGATCTGAAATTATAAGATTTAGTGCTTGTTCTTTATCGTGTTTCGCTGTTGTGGATTTAGAGCTTCGTGTTTCGTGCAAAAGTTAATTATCGCGAATACCTAAATACGACTACGACGACGGTGTAGTGCTATTTATTTGTCTACTTACTTTAACTGAGATAAGAGGCACGATAATGAGATAATTTGAAGAATTGTTGCGAAGGATACCTTGGAACACTATTTGAAACCTATCAGCAAGAAGTGAGTTACTAAATTTAGAGAATAGAAAACAATGGAAATACCTACTTCATCCAATTCATTCACTTATAAACTATTACAAACATTGCTAGTAGACAGATGAATGCTTTAAACTTTTTAGGCGATTTACATGCTATATTAAAGAAGTGTTGGCAGTGTAGTAGGTACAAAGTATCCACTCGGACACATTCAGTCAGCTGCAAATACAGTCGGATATTTAATGGAATTGAATGAATATCTAACTGATGTGCCCTTGAATAAATAATTGGAGTGAAGAGACCAAGAATGTCTCTTTCTTGGTATATCAAGTCTCTTCCATTAAGTAGGTAGATAGAGATCCAATTTTAGTTAGGTATTAAAAGCTTGGTAGGTAAGAAGTTGGTAACAAGCTTATAATGGAGCTTCTTACTAAATATTATTATTCATAAAATAATTGATTGTGCATAATTTATTACGATTAAGGAAATCTAATTTGTTTAGTTTTTTTTTTGCCTGGTAAACTAAAAACCAATTAGTAGGTAAGCTAAAATTTTATCAGCTTTCCTACTTATTTGTTTTTAGTTTACCTAACTGAGTTATAACTGTATAGGTATATTGTCTTTCATTTGAAATACCTACCTCAGGCAATGTTACATACATTATATTATAAATATCTACTTGGTTGTAATTTGAGTCATATAATGATAGTAGTTATTTATTTAAAATTTTTATGTTTCTCAGGATTTGTGTGTCTAATTGCTTTCCAATATTTTTGTGGTACATACTCTAGGCTAGATACTTGACTTCAGCAACATAAGCATTTGAACATTATGTAACCATAAGGTCTCACTATAATTTTCGTTTCCAAATTAAAGCCTAAGGATTCCTCTTGGTTGGGATAGTAAAATAATGAAGTTTCCATGCTATTGATTAGTTAAAGTCTTCATAAAACCGATTGCTTGTGTACCGACTTTACTTTACCAGCTACTTAGACATAAAACCACCTTAAGCAATATCCAATTTTTTTTCCCATCTTGTACCTACTTTTAAAACAAGAAAGCTGAACATTGCACTTCCTGAATGCTACCAGAAAAACTCATTGAGAATGTATATTATTTATCATGAAATATTTTAAATAATTAAAATGTATCACTGATAACATGGATTAAAACCAAAATACCAACTGTATTATACTGATAAAGTATAAGTCAGATAGAAATTATATTTAGTGTGCAGTAAATAACATGAAATTTCTTTTTCAGGTGTTATATTCCCCCAGTGATGTACCTGTGAAACTATTATGCCTTCTTAAGAATTGAGTCAAATAATCATTATGACTGACAACCAGACACTCACTGCTCCTATTTCTCTCACAACATATCACCAACTCAGCCTTACAGGTAATATTAAACCATGAGACTTACAATATTATCATTCATATTTTAGAATCTCACTTGTTGTCTATCTAAAGATGTGACCATTCTAATAAAATAGGTTATTTAACATATATTAATCCAAATCAGGATCTAAAATATCACATAAATGAATGGAAACCTTTGTTGCAGTTGAATCAGCTACTATAAAAAATACAGGGTTGTTCAGGCCCAACCCTTATTTACAAGTTGTGATTGATAATAATGTCTCAAGAAAAACAGAAGTTATAAAAAGTACATTACATCCAAAATGGAAGGAAGACCTCACAGTATTGGTGACTCCACAGTCACAGCTTTTATTCCGCCTTGCTGACTACCACAGCTTTAGAAAAGATAACATTATTGGAGAGAAAAAGATCAATCTTTTAAAAATTCTTCTGTATTTTAATGGGAAATGTGAGAATGTTGAATTATCAATTGGTAAGTGAATAACTATGTTCTCATAGAATTTTATTTTAGTCATACCTTACTTTGCTACTGACATTTACATTATTTCATATTGATAACATGATAAGTTTGATGACACATGCTAGAATACTAACAATGATGACTCACCTCAATTCAATATTGGAATTTGAGCTTTACATAAAAGGTGGTTACAATAAGAATTTGATTGTTGAATACTGTCAAATAAATTACCAAAAGTGAAAGTAAAACATGCATAAGTAGTGTTCTGAGTGAAAGAACCAGTGTGGAGTTAGCCCTACAAATTCATATTTCAATGTTTTTTCTTTCACAATGCAGTTTAAATACAAGAATTAAATATGCAATTTGTTTTAATTTGAATAATTGCTTTCATTGGATACTCCAGAAAAAGTTATCCTTATTTTCCAATAATAGACCTGGACCCTAAAATCCTACTAATATTATAAACGCGAAAGTTTGTAAGTATGGATGGATGGATGTTTGTTACTCTTTCACGTAAAAACTACTGAATGGATTTTAATGAAATTTTACAACAATATAGCTTATACATCAGAATAACACATAGGCTACAATTTATAAAGATATTGTGTGACTAATCCTGCGCAGACGAAGTCGCGAGAACCAGCTTGTATGAAAAAACATTATAATACTTGTTCTTAATAGTAGAGTAAATTGTTGTAGATATGATGAAGCTGGTGTCCCACGAAAACACGGGTAGTGCGACAACAGAAGTGAAATCAGCTGAGTTGGTGATATTGCTGGATGGTCTGAGAATCGACCCCGCCTGTATATTGCAATCGCGGGAACTGCTGGGAGAAGCTAGCAATGCGCAAACTCCGCTCAACGAGGGCGTTCGCGCCAGGATCCGGATGCGCAATAACCCGGAGGTGATGAGATCGATGCTGCGTTCACAATCACTGAGAGTGAGTTTTCACCTTTTTAAAGTAAGCTCAAAGCTAAGCAAGCTAAGTAAGCTCATTTGATTGGCTAAGCACTACAATGAACGATGCGCCAACGATTTGGCCTACCAAATCGTTGGCGCCGAACGCCGGCGCATACACCGGTTGCAGGATATATTGTCCCACGTGAGAGCCTCGATTTCACTGCGTGCTGTTATTATGACCCGCCCAGTGTCATTCCGCTACGTCATTACGCCAATCTTGACATCGACGACTTAATATGCCAAGCTTATATGAAGGTACTAATGGCAACCAGATAACTGTATTTGTAAATGACGTCCGTGCCGTACGAGCCCGTTTTTGAGGGGGGTATGGAGTCACGAGACTTCTCGACGCAAGGGACCTTATCGTGTTTCTATACAATAACCGCTGGAAGAACGAGCTCGCACGGCACGGACGCCAGTGAGTGAAACAGATATCGATTTAAACTGATTAAATAAATAAATATTGGTGGACATTCCACACAGCACTATCTCGCCCCAAACTAAGCCAAAGCTTGTGATATGGGAACCAGATAGCTGATATACTACTTATATACTTTTTTTCTGTAAATACATACTTACAATATTATATAAAACCCAGAACAAATGTTTGTTCTCGGTGGGGAGCTCTGCCTTCTGCGCCGTAGGCCGTGGGTTCGCCTACGGCGCAGAAGGCAGAGCTACTACCAACTGAGCTGTGAAGGCTGTCTTGCAACAAAGTTATGTATATTGCCCACGGATTAGTGATGTTATGTTGGTTATTCTGTGCATCAGCCACCGCCGGGTCCGCCGCCGATGAGCAACGGCTTGGCGCACGGCGCGGCCGTAGAGGCGAGCCCGGGGCCCTCGCACCTGGAGCCGGCGCCGCCGCCGCCCGACACCGCGCCCGAGTCTGCCGCCGCCGGCGCCGCCGCCGCCAGCCCGGCTGCACCAGAGGAGCCCTTGCCATCCGGCTGGGAGATGCGATACGACGTTTACGGACGACGGTCAGTTCACTAACAGCATGTCTTTTTTATTGCACTGTCATCAACTTGAGGCATACAGATGTTAAGCCTCATGTGCCTGTAATTTCACCTACAGCCACACTCTTCACACTGAAACACAGCAACGCTGCGGTAGGAAGTGTTTGGTATGAATGTGGATAGGAGTAGAGGAAGACCAAAGAAATGATGGGTGGTTTGTGTGACATGGGTAAGAATGGAGTGACTAATACTTGATTTGACGAATGAAGTGGGATAAGGGCAGGAAGATGATGATTTCTTTTACTTGTCATATTTTTTTACTTCCTCATTATCAGTCTGCATTCACACCAAAGACATTATCAGGCGCCGGCTGCGAGCGAGAGTAACTGCTATTCCATATATGCCTACTTTTCGTTCACACATAACCGACAATAGGCGTTCAATAAAGTTTGATGTGAACGCCGCTCAATCTTTCATTGATTTAGTTAGACTAATAATTTGGTTCATAATTTAGATTACGATAAAGAAAGATATCACGCATACGAAGCAAAATCGATAGGCCTTGTAAGTAGGTGTTTCCTTGTTCCTATTAAACTTATTTATTGAATGAAATTGGATGAAACTTCAAATATATGTATATTTTGTGACCCGTATTAACATTAAAACCTTTTTATCTGGGTTGGTATTAGCGGAGCCGTGTACGGACGCCAAATAGTATAAATATTTTTGATTATAAGTTCTCTATTGCGCTTCTACCTATGGAGACAGTTTACCATAGCCTTTTGATTTTAAATTTCCTTACTTGATTTTAAATTTTAATTTTAAATACGTGTTAGTGTTCTTGAAACAAATAACGCCGTGATTACCATCCCTTTTTCACACTATTCTCGATATTTGGCTGCAGTGAGCTAGTCATTCATAATTATGTAGTAAATATTGGAGGACTTTCCATCCACTTGGCACTGACAACACCGACAAAAAACGGTTTCTCAAAGAATACGCTAGATGCCGTTGATTTATTTTCATAGAAAATTCGGTGTATCGTAACGATCGACGATCGGCACTAAACTCGTAATAAGCCCTCTGTACTGCAAAATGTAGGTATGCGCCAAAATGTAGGTATGCGTAATATTTGGACGTGCCTCTGACTAGTCCCTTTAGACATCCTCAAAGAATACTAAGTTGGTACTTGGTACTAAGTACTTTTCGTTTTCTGTATCGTTTGGTCGTTTTTGTATAGAGTTCTTAGCACGCCCGATAAAGGCGCTTATCGAGTCTCCATACAAAAACGGCCTAACGATACAGAAAACTAAAAAACAAAAGTCGGACTTCGGCTACCGAAGGGTTTTATCTTGTTCGAGGAATCGTGAAGCTGTTTCAGTGGTTTTTGTTTGGATGTGTGCAGTTACTACGTGGACCACAACACTCGTTCGACGTCGTGGGAGCGCCCGCAGCCGCTGCCGGCCGGCTGGGAGGTGCGGCGCGACGCGCGCGGCCGCGTCTACTACGTGGACCACAACTCGCGGACCACCACCTGGCAGCGGCCGGACACGGAGCGGCTCGCGCGCTTCCAGCACTGGCGCGGCGAGCGCCGGCACGTGGTGGCGCAGGGCAACCAGCGCTTCCTGCTGCCGCCGCCGCCGCACCACACGGACGCCGAGCACGACGCAGCCGCCGCAGCCGCCGCCGCCGCCGCTCCCGCCGTGTCCGCCGCGACCGTCGCGGCCGCCGCATCCCCTGCATCCGCCGCGCCCCTTCCGCCTACACCCGCAGGTAACTCAATCCATCCCAGAGTTAACAGTTAGTGTCTTATGAATTTGCCTCTACCTTTGTTTAGCCTACGGCTGACTAAATTGGCACCATATTGCAGCTTTCAATATTGTATTACAAGCTAGTGCCCGCGACTTCGTCTGCGCAGGATTAGTCACACAATATCTTTATAATTTGTAGCCTATGTGTTGTTCTGATGTATAAGCTCCTCCTCCTCGCGTCACGTCGTACTCCTCACTGCTGAGGGTCGTGACCCCCTCCATGGACCACTCTATTCCTAACAAATCTATATTATGATGTATAAGCTATATTGTAAAGTTTCATTAAAACCCATTCAGTAGTTTTTACGTGAAAGAGTAACAAACATCCATCCATCCATCTATACTTACAAACTTTCGCGTTTATAATATTAGTGGGATATTACATTGTAGCAAGGATCATACAAAAGAACGGTAGTAGCTAAGACGAAGTTTGTTTCCTGGCCGCGTGGAACTGGCACTTATTCACCTCATTTTTAGACTTTTCAAAGTGGTCCTTGTGATTTTATTGAATACATTTTGACATTGAACAGCTTCAAGTGAAGTGAGAGCAAAAGTAAAATTATTTAATCGCACGTAACATTTTTAGAACTCAAAAACTACAAAGGCAGTGACTTTTGGGTTGGTCATGACATCAAATATACTAGTTAGTAAGTTATGGGCATGAAGCACTAATGAAGTTAGTTGGACAGCAACTAACGCTGCTCCTTTATCCGGGCCGTGCAGTCGTTTCAAGATAATTATTGAGGTCCTCGGGACCACTGTCTATACAAGAAAAACAGGATTGTAATCAAATTGTAATAAAAAACACTTATTTCAGTCGTGGTTTAAAAAAAGATCCATGCTTGCAAAGAATTTAGTTTTTTTTTTAGTTCATAAATTGCATGATAACATCGTTAAGTGATGGCCATCATTTAAGAATTGACTATCTTTTCACATATTTTTTAGGTATGGCCATGACTGTTTGGTCAATGTCAATGTTAAAAGTGCCTCTCAATTTGTTTCCCCCCGACGGCTCTTAGTAAAATAATAATTGTTACGAGTCATAAAGGTCACAAGTGGTAGGTTTAGAAATGAATTTAATGCCTTGACTTATCGACGACCTTGACATGTGTACCTACTTGCTGTGTTGTAATACAATGCTTATTGTTAAAAACAATTAGCAACTTATGTTGTCTTATTCAATTTATATCGAGTAGCATCAACTTACTGACAAAATTTACCGTCATGGTGGTGGTATTATGTAGGTATGTTAATTTCAGTCACGTTGCAGTGCATTAATCAATACAATAGGTACCAGAGCGCCAATAGTTGGTGACGAGTTCATACATTTATGTAAAGAAATAGGTTTTATCAGCATATCGTTTACATTTTACGTTATCTCTTGCAAATCGTTTTATCTTATCTTCGTACCAATTTTTTTATTGCTAGAATTGTGTTTAAAAACTTTCATTTGCTTTTGCATCTCTTTTTATTTATCTTCTATGCACTACAATTTGTGGCTTTTTCTTTTAGGGCCTGATAATTGCTCAAACGTCATAAATTTCAAATATAGCAAATATAGATGGTGTTGATCAGCAATGAGAATTGCTACATTTCGGCGAGAAACTAACTTGTTTTATTAGTAAACATTTCACAAAGATTCCATTCGTCAGAAATTCAGAATGCGTACGATATTTAGTAAACAATGTTGGCTGCTCCGGTACCCTGCATGCTCTCACGCGGACGCAAGTCACTGATAAATGTAATTATACATTCTACTCCACTGTAACGTGATAGTATGTGGGTAATTACGTACCTACGTAACTCAATTATAATAAGGCAGTAGGTATTTTATATTGATAAGAGCCGTGAAGCAGGGTAGTTATTTGCAAAACTCGGAGAAATGGAATAAAATGATACGCATGAGGTAATAAAACATGATTGGGAGTATAATAATATTATCAAACTCTTACCCGAAAATATAGGATTATTCATATTCAAATGGTCACATTAGGCAGTTACATGTTTAAACTATTCCAGCTACTAGGTAGGTACTATTGAGCTTTAGCTCTGAGGGCTGGTGAAATACCGACTGATGGAAAGGTCTCGGAATAGCCCATGTATTCCTTTATTTCAAACTTTGTCAAAACAGTACGTAGTACGTGGTAGTACTCCTAGAAAACTATAAGATATTTAAAACAAACTAAAGGAGATGCTATTACAAAAAACTTACTATACCTACACTTGGTTAATAGAGCGCCTTACAGGGTACGTGTACTCGCCTAGCTACCTTAGACCTAAGCTATTTGTCTGTGTATGTAAATGTTGGCAATAAATAAATCGAAATTAAAAGTAGATAGTGGCAGGAAGCTCAGGATAGGGAGAACTGGAAGTCTTGTGGGGAGGCCTTTGCCCAGCGGTCATAAAAGGCTAAGAAAAAAACAAAAAAGCTAATACTTTAAAAGTAGATTGTGGCAGGAAGCTCAGGATAGGGAGAACTGGAAGTCTTTGGGTTAGGCCTTTGCCCAGCGGTTATAAAAGGCTAAGAAAAAACAAAAAAGCTAATACTTTAAAAGTAGATTGTGGCAGGAAGCTCAGGATAGGGAGAACTGGAAGTCTTTGGGGGAGGCCTTTTTTTTTTACAACTTATAGGTAAAACGTTTGTCCGCAAGTAAAAATAGGCTAAGGAAAAGAAACAAAAAGCTAATACTTTAAAAGTAGGTGGCAGGAAGCTCAGGATAGCGAACTGGAAGTCTTTGGGCCTTTGCCCAGCGAGCGGTCAAAATAGGTTAAAGAAAGTATCGGTTGTGGCAGGTGGTAGTGTGAGTGGTGCGACGGCGGCCGGCGCGCCGGCGGCGGCAGCGGAGGAGGCGCCGGGCGCGCTGCCGGCGGGCTGGGAGCGGCGCGTGCAGCCCGACGGACGGGTCTACTATGTGAACCACAAGAACCGCACCACGCAGTGGGAGGACCCGCGCACACAGGTATACCAACTATACAATACAGCGCCGGTGGTCTAGTGGGAGTGATCCCGCTTTCCGATCGTAATTCAAAAATTGATGTGTGCAATTCCAGTGCTCTCAATCGGAGGTAGAAATCCTCAAAGAATATTGAGTTGGTACTTGGTACTAAGAAGTCTGAGCGGCTAACAAAGTAGTGAAGCTGTTTTTTTTATTCCATTTTTAATGTAAAAAAAACAAAGCATATTGTGACGAACTTAATGCTAATAATAATAATATAATTATTACACCAATGTGTACTTTGAATTTATTCAGAGATCTCTTTTAATCATTTTAACAAGTTTTGTCTCCTTAGGACGTCTTGCAGTTTTTATGGTACTTGATAGAATCATTTTCTTATGGCAGGGTCAAGAAGTCAGCGCTCTCGAGGAAGCCTTACCGCCTGGCTGGGAGATCCGGTTCACGGAGGAAGGCACGCGATACTTCGTGGATCACAACACTAGAACTACTACATTCCAAGACCCCCGCCCCGGGGCGCCTAAGGGACCACAGGGGGCGTATGGGGTGCCGCGGGCATACGAGAGATCGTTTAGATGGAAACTTAGTCAATTTAGGTATCTCTGCCAGAGTAACGCTCTGCCGAGTCATATCAAAATTACTCTGTCGAGACAAACGCTGTTTGAAGATTCCTATCACCAGGTTAGTTTTAAATCTAACTATAACCGATTGCGAAAACAACTGATTGGAACTACTGACCTTCATCACTATTACCTTTCTATGCTAGGTCTGCGCGTATATATTTCAAATCTTATATTTGGACGTACCTCTGACGAGCCAATAGAAATTCTAAAAACAAAATAAGAAAGGCTGCTTGGATTAAAGTCTAGGAATGGTGTAATAATCATATGTAATTAAAATAATAACTTATTTTTATTTCCATAAGCTGGAACATATCACATAAAGGCTGACACCTAACCAGTTCATAGTACAAAATGTTTGAATACAGAATAAAATAGGCACAATATTAATAAGTTGTAAAAATATTAATAAAGCGTCACACACATTGCTTTTCAGATAATGAGGCTACCAGCGTACGAGCTGCGCAGACGATTGTACATAATATTCCGAGGCGAAGAAGGCCTGGACTACGGCGGGGTCAGTCGCGAATGGTTCTTCTTACTTTCACACGAGGTCCTCAATCCCATGTACTGCCTCTTCGAGTACGCAAACAAAAACAACTACAGCTTGCAAATCAACCCAGCCAGTTACGTTAACCCCGACCATCTCCTCTACTTCAAATTCATAGGCAGATTCATAGCCATGGCACTTTACCACGGCCGATTCATATACTCCGGCTTCACAATGCCCTTCTACAAGAGAATGTTGAACAAGAAATTGACTATGAAAGACATTGAGTCGATAGACCCTGAGTTCTACAACTCCCTGGTATGGATCAAGGACAATAATATAGATGAATGTGGCTTGGAGATGTGGTTCAGCGTAGACTTTGAAGTGCTGGGTCAGGTGATACATCATGAGCTAAAGCCGGCTGGAGACAAAGAGCGCGTCACTGAGGTAACCATTTTTAATTCATTATTTTTTTTGTGTAAAACAGCACCGGTGGTCTAGTGCGTGACCCCGCCTTCCGATCGTAAGGTTCGATTCCGGTTGTGCACCAATAGATTTATCCTTTCGAAAAATTTATGTGCGCAATGCCAGTGCTCTCAAACGGTGAAGGAAAACATCGCGACGAAACCAGATTTAATTTTAACAGCGGCGATGGGCTTGCAACATGTCACGTATGGAATACAAAATGTACTTAATGTTTGGATGTACCTACCTGGTAGTTGATACTAAAAGATCTGAAGAGATATCTAACGTGTCTATGGATTGAAGTCGTGAAGTGGTTTCCGTTTTCATTTTTTGTATCTGTGTAGTGGATGATTTGTGGATCCACCATGAGTTTCTACCAGCCCTAGAGTCTCTAGCGACTGCCGTCCGGGAAAACTCAAGGTAGACCCATTGAGTTCCTTAATGAGCTCATATTTTAATAAGCTTCTATTAAATTGTTTAGTTCGCTTACTATCTTCTTAATATCTTTTATATCATTAACATTACAGGTCAACAAAGAGCAATACTTGCAATTAGTTACACAATGGCGTATGACTAGAGGAATTGAAGAACAAACATCAGCATTTTTGGATGGTTTTAACGAGGTGAGTTCTTTTCTAGCTCTATACATATTTTTTGATAATCGCTATTAATTTACATTTACGAGAGCACTGGTGGTCTAGTGGTAGCGGCCCCGCCTTCCGATCCAATGAGTTTTTCTGCTCAAAAATGTATGTGCACAGTGGCAGTACTCTCAAACGGTGAAGGAAAACATAGTGAGGAAATCGGCATGCCATAGAACCTAAAAAGGTCTATAACATGTGTCAAGTGCTTGAAAGGAGCCTCTTGAGGCGCACTTATAATCGTTTCACCACATTGTTTCGAAAGAAACTAGTGACACGACAAGAAGAAGAATTTACATTTCGCAATTCGTTTAGTCCTAAAAGAGAAACCCTTCGGTTAGTGTTGTATTTTAAATAATGCGTTAAATTAGCTCTGTTTGTCATCATGCAGTAGTAGTTGTATGTAGTATGGCATAGTTTCAGCATTTTTTATCTTTTGACAGTTTTTTATAAGTAAGGCCGTAAATGGCTGACTGTATTTTCAGGTGGTTCCTCTTGAATGGTTAAAATACTTCGACGAGCGCGAACTGGAATTGATGCTTTGCGGTATGCAGGAGGTAGACGTGGATGATTGGCAGCGGAACACGATCTATAGGCATTACACGCGCACTAGCAAACAAGTGGCCTGGTTTTGGCAGGTAAATACATTTTTTATTTTTAAATCTTTTTAAACCCTTAAGTTTTAATTTCGTGGTGACACGTCAAAAAAGAGAAATGAGAAGTGTATTGTAGACGTGATGTCATTTGGCCCTGAAACTTGTTTTTTTATTTCATTTTATTACAACTCATGAAAATCAATATTACTATCATAAACTCTCTTAAATAAGAATGAAGATAACATTCAGAATACAACACTGGTTAATTTTTAGAACGACCAAAAGACTGTCACTAATTTTGTTATTTTTTTTAGTTTGTTCGCCAAATGGATAATGAGAAACGTGCAAGACTACTACAATTTGTGACGGGCACGTGTAGAGTGCCAGTAGGGGGCTTCGCCGAGTTGATGGGTTCAAATGGACCACAACGATTCTGTATAGAAAAGGTAAATTAAAATATCTAGTCGCAATTTTGTCGCAGACATGAAAGAAACACCTTTAAAAAATTTAGTTTTTTTTTTGCGTTTTGGTGGTTTAGGTTGCCTAAATTGTTTTTATTTGATAATAATTATTAAAGCCTTATTTCAGGTACCTACTTAATATTAGTTTTACAAATTGTGTTTATTTAACAATCATATCAAATTTAAAAATCATAAAAAAAGCACATTTACTTTTTTAAACGTTATTTATGCCCATACAGAGAAGGTTTATTTACTTTTATAGCATTCTTGGTATAAGCTGTATCATCTTACAGCGAAACCAAAATGAGAATGGCTATCTTAACGTTAGTAGGTATATGAATATTTTTTACAGTACCATACCTAACCTATTGATAAACTCAAGTATGGGATAATTTTTACCTATATGTTTTTATAATCATATCGATAACGTTCTAGGAATTGCTAGTATGTATTGTAAAAACGACCACTAATGTTTTTTTCCACCATATCGGTTTCGCCGTAGGACGGCAGATCAGATAGAGCTGCCATTGATGATGATTTTATTATAGCGGTCGAGTAAGGTTTGATTTTTTTTATTTCAGGTCGGCAAAGACACTTGGCTGCCTAGATCACACACATGCTTTAATAGGCTCGATTTACCACCTTATAAAAGCTATGAACAATTGTGCGAAAAATTAAATTATGCTATAGAGGAAACAGAAGGATTTGGACAAGAATAATTTAAAATGTTTCTACGTAGATTTAGCTGAATATTGTAAATTATTATTATTTACTATTTCTGTCACTTAATGTTATTGCACCACCTCTGAGTGAGGGATAAAACACCAATTTAAGACAAAGGAAGTTTCCAACATCGCAAAACTATAATTAGGTTCTGAGAACAATTTAAAAGACATTTTTTTGCTGTAACATAAAATAACTCTTCAAATCAGTCCAGGAAGTCCCAATAAAATGCGTCAAGCTGAGTCGCGTGTAACTGGCATGGGGTGCCTAAATTCACCTAGGTTATAATCAAGGTAATTTTATGTGTATATTAGATTAAATATATTGTATCCCATTCTTCTAATCGCGTCGATGCTTTAATTAAAATCACAAGGATCACTTAATAAACAATTTGACCTTGATTTTGCACCTTGGTTTCCAAATCACCTCCTTATGAAGGTACTGCGATTTCTTGTCATGAGCCATATTTTATGAGATTTCAAATACCAGCGAACTGATAGAAATTGTCATAAAAGTAGTGGTTTTTTAAACACTTCAGAGCGCTGGTGGTCTAGTGGTAGCGCCCCGTCTTTCGATCCTAAGGTCGTGGGTTCAAAACCGGTCGTGCACCAATGAGTTTTTCTGTTCAAAAATTTATGTGTACAATGCCAGTACTCTCAAACGGTGAAGGAAAACATCGTGAGGAAACAGGCATGCCATAGAACCTAAAAATGTGTCAAGTGCTCGAAAGGAGCCTCTTGAGGCGCACTTAAAATTCTTTCACCACACTGTTTCGAAAGAAACTAGTGACACGAAAAAGAAGAAGAAAGACCACTTTAAGAGACATGTACCCGATGTCTTGTTTAAATGAAATCTCCGTCTAGTCTTTCGCTTGACACAACTTATTGGGACACCTATATTTAAGACATGTGCACATTTAAACGAGACGGTTCATAATTTGAGTATGTGTTCATATTAAATCAATTCTAATGTTCCGGTCCAGTTTTGGAAAAACAACACATTTAGATTTGGTCTCTGTATATCTGTTATTTATCACATCCACAGGTAAACCTAATATAAAGGTAGAGAGTTGAATTATGTGTTCGTACCTACATCTTGATGTAATATCTCTTCTACATGCTCCTGTGTAGGTACAAACTGATAAGCTTATCAACCGTTTAAAACTGTGTCTATCGTGATATTTTGGGGATAATAAATAGCTTTCTAATAAATCTATTTTCACCATTCGTTTGAGAGTATAAATAATTTTAGCATTCATTTTACAAAACAAGAATTTTCATTTCTTTTTAAAACCTCCGTTTTTTCTATTCTACCCAATTTTTTACAGCAGTCTTTTTTGTAATTTTCTAAATACCTGCCTACTTACGTACTACACGCAAAGACAAACGAACAAAGTTTGTATTGCTTTAGAACTGTATAAAAACTAGGTAAACTTACGGATAGTTGGTTTGTTGGTTATCCTCACAGTAAATTGAATGTTTTTTTTTCATAATGTGTTGAGCCAATCTCGGGTTCTGAAGTCGATGATTTTTAGCCATAGTTTGGAAACTTACTTATTGGTGCTTTTATATTTTAATAAAGACCAACCAAATATATAATTCATATTTTATATGTAATAAATATCTTATAATTTTGTAGATATCATTAGACCTATACTATCAGTTATTTAAGATGTATTTGTTTGAAATATATTTAATAATAAAAAAAGTACCTAATATGAAGTTAAATAAATCGATTTAATGTATTTTTTTTAATTACAATTTAGTACATAATGGTTAACGCAGTAGGTATGAATCGACCGGGTGCAGAATACAATGCTGTCTTCTATGGTTGATATTGCTGACGAGACACGTACCTAGGGAGCTAGTAACATTTATTAATGAAAAATATATGGGGTAGAGTATAAACTGTATTCTGTAAAATTCAAAACAATTAATGATTTTCTATTAGTGACCTCTTGGCACACCTAGGAGCCTGGTTGCTATGGCGCAAGTGATGCTATTTTTATCTTGAGTATTTATATCTTGAGTTATTGGTCCAAAAAATATCTGGTCTAGATCTGAATAACATTTGGGGCTTAACATCAAAGATTTAAACTAATAAACCAATTTTCGTGAAACTTTGCAGGTGTCTTTTTCTCGACTAACAAAGTACTCTGTGACGAGTTCTCGACATCCTGAGTATGTTGAGTCTTCGTTGCAGAGATCAAGTAACGACATTTTATTCTTAAATTTAAATTATCTTTGAATTAAAGCCACTACAAAAAAACAACCCAGCCGTTTAATTAGTTATAACAAATTAAAAGACTGAGTTTTGGGTAACTACTAAATCTTGGCAGGTCTCTAGCTCGCGGGGTCTAGGGTGCTAATGTCAATAAATTATACGCTCTTGAATAGTAGGTAGGTATCTACATTCGATGAAACGATTTTTTATGAGTGCTTCTATTTATATGATATTAGAATAATATTATTGTAGATAAGTAGGTATATGAAATAAAACATCGATCTTTATGTAATTATTGCTCTGTTATTGACTAAATAATAAAGTAGGCATGAATAAAAGCATAGATTGAAAATAAATGCCGCTTAAAAACTTCATTCCAACTTTGCCAGTTAGGTACGTATGCAAAAATTAAGAGAGTTTAGCAGCAGCAAAGTCTTTAGCGATTTTTAAGGCATCTTTTAGACTGTTTGGATTATTTCCCGATGCCTGTCCAGACTCTGCTTTCCCGCCACCTTTTCCCCCCATAACATTTACCACGGATTGAACCCATTCAGATGCCAGCAATCCTTTTTCATTGGCATTTTTAGGCACAGCAGCAAGACAAAATATTTTCTTAGTATCTTCATCTACAGTGAAGAACATAGCAGCTGTGGTAGGACATAACTGTTTAACTTGTTTTAAGGCACCATCTAAAGCTTTCGTATTGCCATATGCCTTCAATTCACACACAACAACCTTCGCATCTTTATTCTCGAGGCATAATTCTTTAGCCTTCTCAGTTACTTGGTTAACTGTGGCAGCTTTTGCAGCTCTTTCCTTATCATCAAGTTGTTTCTTCAGATTTTTCAGCATATTTCTCAACTCATCTTTTTTCCAATACGATATCTGAGCTTGGGATATTTCGTTGTTAAGATCTACAATTTTTTTTGATATTTCTTTTTGATTAATTGAGTCAGCTTGGTCTTTGATAAAACTAGAAATATTATTGACATCGTTCTCTAAGATACTTAGTTTGTTATTGGCTTTGTTTGCTTCTGGTCCAGTGAGTGCGACAATCCTCCTTATGCCTTTTGCAATTCCTTCTTCACAAACGATGACATACTCTCCTATGTGACCAGTTCGATGTAGATGAGAACCTCCGCAAAATTCAACAGAAGTTTCAAAACCAGATGGTCCGTCAGGGTTGTTTTCTAAATCCTCGACTGGAATGCCAACTGATACTACACGAACTGGATCGGGATAGTGTTCATCAAACATGGCTCTTAAACCTTTAATTTTCTTGGCTGCACTCAAACTGGTATGTTTGGCGTAGACAGCTTTATTATCACTAATTATATCTTTTATTTGATCTTCTGCACTTTTAATTTGATTCATGGTCATAGGACCTTTATTAGTGAAATCAAACCTGAGCCTATCTGGCATGACAAGAGATCCACGTTGATCAGCGTCATTTCCAAGAACCTTTCTGAGAACATTGTTAAGTACATGAGTGCCGGTATGGTTGTTCATAATAAGTTTACGTCTCTCTTCGTCAATGTGAAGAGATACTTTATCTCCCACTTTGAACGTTCCGTCAACTTTTCCTGTATGCAAGACGTAACCACCCTTCACTTGAACATTTTTAACGGTAAATTCAGCATTTTCGTCATCAGATTTTACCATGTAACCCTCGTCAAATATTTGACCGCCTTGTTCAGCATAAAACATTGTCTGATCTAGTAGTATTCCACATTCTTTACCCGATGTTATATCGGTTACAAATTGCTTGTCTGCTCTAATAGCGACAATAGTTGCTAGGCATGGATCGAAATTGTACAGTGCGTCTTTATCAGACGACGATGGAGTATACTTATACTTGAAAGAATCGTCAGTAACAGTTATACCATTTTCTTGTAAGTGACTTATGGCATGAATATCTAAAGCCAGTAAATCTTCTTGTCCAGCAGTTTTACCTTGAGATATTAATTGAGATTCCTTTCTTGCTTTTTCGTAGCCGTCCATATCAACGAAAAGCCCTTTTTCTTCACACATCAATTGTGTTAAATCAATAGGAAACCCATAGGTATCATAAAGACGCCAAGCTACATCTCCAGGAATAACTTTGGAGTCATTTAGTTTTTCGATTGTTCTATTTAAGAGACCTCTCCCACGAGAAAGTGTCTTTAAAAATTGAGTTTCTTCTTCATTGATGGTTTGAATAATCGATTCAGGATCTTTTTTTATTTCCGGAAATACATCCCCTAAAATCTCAACGACGGTATGGACCAGAGAACCAAAAAATCCTGGCTTTCCATTCAATTTTTCCGTTGCATATCTTACGCCACGTCTTAAAATCCTTCTCAGCACATAGCCTCTGCCCGTGTTATCCGGGCAGCCGCCGTCTGATAATGCGATCGTCAAAGTTCTTGCATGATCGGCCAATACTCGATAAGCCATATCAATTCCATCAACATCTTCATCACCAACTTTACCTGAATAAGGTCTGGCACCACTTCCATTTTCAATAGCTTTGAATAAGGGCACAAATAGGTCGGTGTCATAATTAGCGCGTTTATCTTGAATTACCGAAACTAGTCTTTCTAGACCGAGGCCACAATCAATATGTTTTTTTGGCAACGACTTTAATGTTCCATCTGTTTCTCGGTTAAACTGTATGAACACTAAATTCCAAATTTCCAATACGTCTGGGTCATCCATATTGACAAGATGAGCGGCTTCGCGTCCACCAATTCTGTCAAAGTGAAGTTCGGAACAAGGTCCACATGGCCCTGTTTCTCCCATTTCCCAGAAGTTGTCTTTCATGTTGCCAGGCAGGACATGAGACTCTGGTAGTCCCAGGCCTAGCCATATATTCTTGCATTCAGTATCAGGTTCCAGACCAGCTACAGCATCTCCCCCAAAATAAGTGACATACAATCTATCAGCAGGCAATTTTAAAACTTCAGTTAGAAGTTCCCAGGCCCAGGTACATACTTCTGTTTTGAAATAATCACCAAAGGACCAATTTCCCATCATTTCAAAAAAGGTATGATGATAAACATCTTTCCCTACATCATCCAAGTCATTATGTTTACCTCCAGCTCGAATACATTTTTGAGTGTTGACAACCCTGACCCATTGGGCCATATCAGAATTAGGATCCACAGATCCTAAAAAAATTGGCTTAAATTGGTTCATCCCTGCATTCGTAAATAGTAATGTAGGATCATCCAGCGGTATTGTAGATGAGGAGTGTACATATTGATGTCCTTTGCTTTTGAAAAAGTCAATATAAGCATTCCGGACTTCTTTTGCAGTCATTGACATATTCATTTTTTAAGAATCTGAAACAAACAAATTAAAACAATTTAGAATATCATCAAACCACTACCGAGTGGTTCCCTGACACAGCGAGGCGGCGTCGTGGTAGACCGCGCCTGAGATGGCGGGACGAGTTGGACACCTATGAGAGAGACTGACAGAAATATGGGGAGGCCTTTGCCCAACAAATAGGACACTATGGGCTAATAGTAATAATAGAATATCATACCTTACTTATAATGTCAAATACAGTCTAGCAGAAAGTCTGATTATTATTTTTGATAGGTACATATTGCCTGCAGTTGTGTGTGAGCATATTCAAGTTTTAAGAAGGTAAATTCACCAGGAAGTAATAGAATTTGGTGATATTTGATTTTTTGTTTTGGTGTTGCACTCCATCTAGGCTAAAAACGAATTAGTTGGTGGCACTATGGAATAAAAAAAAATTTGCTGTGAAGTTGTTGAGGTAGGTACAATTATATTGTAGATAAAAAAAATATAATTTAGTTAGGTAGGTAGGTCCCTTACCCCTGCCCAATGCACCAATGACATTGTGAAGATACAATGGGAAGTCTCTAATTAGTTAAGTATTAATAAAAATGTAGGTACGGAGGAGGCTTATGTTTAGTAGTGGACTTTATCAAGCTGAACATGGGGTAGATACCTACCTACTTTACTACAATTCTTAGAATTATCGGCCAACAGACAAGCTTCAGACAGACTACAACAGATAGCTAGTTTTCAAGATTTTGCTGTTTAATCTTGTAGTGTAGAGCCTAAAATGCCATCTATACATCTATTAACTTTGTACTTTCACTCACCACCAACCTCAAGCTGTTGCAATTAAAACTTGCATTTCATCACTTCCTTACTGCTGCTGCCCTATCACTACTATTAGTATGTCCTCCTAATCCTAATCAGTCAGTCATTAATGCTATAATCTACGTTGCTAATTTTATTGTAAGGAGTCCTACATATATGATAACCATATGGTCTTAAGGTTAAACTCTTTTGCGGTTCAATGAATCACTGCTAACATTTTTTTGGAATACTTATAAAACATATCTTTGCTACTGTAGCAAAGATATATTACCTTTACCTATTTATTTACATTTAGTAAAGATAAATAAGAATAAAATCTTACATTTTCTGATCGGCGACAGACAAACAAGCAAAGCAAGACCAGACAGACAGACAGAAACCCAACACACTGACTGAACGAAACGAACACACATACAATATCACAGAGCCCACCTCTTCACACTCACACCACACGTCAACAAACCAAACCACATCATAGAAAGAAACAAAAGGTTGTGAGTAGGGATGGGGCGTATTTAGGCGACCAGGTTTTTATACCAGATATTTCCTTGCTAGTACGCGTACTTGATTCGACCCAAAATACTCGCAAGACTTTCAAAGTATTTGAGTATTGATACTTTGTTGCTAAACATGTTAGTAGCCAAAACAACAAAAAAAGTAGCCAAACCGCGTTACCGAAAACAATAGGTACCTACCTACGAAGTTTTCTTGACTTTTTATCAGATAAGTAGGTATGTTTCTTGAATACAAGATTTGATAAGTTAATAAAATAGATAGAGTATAAAAACCTGGTCCCGTAAATACGTTCTATCCCTATGAAAGACAGGAGTCCTGCCTTGCCTGACAGTCAGGACGGACGGGACAGACCAACCAAAGACAGTTCTGTGTCCAGGGGACACGGAATATAGTACTATTCTACTAACATGTATAAGGATTGCATGGTCTGAAATAAAAGTTTATTTAAAATAATAATAAAGTGAATTAATTGTGTAACCTAATTCAGAATCGTTAAGATGAATTCATTCTTTAAACTGATTATTTGTTAACTTATCGATTCACCTGACACCTTAACACATGGAGGTATTATACTGGAGGGAACCATAAGGCTTACATCCTTTTACAACTGTGTATCAAACAGTGATCATCTATCTTTGTTCTTCCCATGTAGCCTAGCTACGAATAAAAGAAAAGAAGATGTAACTTCACTCACTCCATCTCACTCACTCACTGTCTGCGTAAATCGTGGCCGTCAGTTGATGCAATGTTTTGATCTTGTTTTGACGTTCTAGAAAAACTCGCAGCAACATTGCGATGTAGCGAAAGAAATTATTAAATTTTTTAAAGAATTATTATTGTCTAGGCAAAATATATTTGAAAAGGTGAAAGTATGTCTTGTGAAGCTGTGTTTTGTGTATCAAAAACAACAAAAGGAGGAGTTAAAGACCCGGAATTGTCATTTGATACGTAATATTCTTTTTCTATTTTCATGCTAAAAGAATACGTTTTTTCTCCCATAAAGACTGTAGGAATTACATTTTATTAGTACTAGTCATATTTTCCTATGTGAAAATGATGTAAACCCATTAATTATTGCAAAATAAAATGTATTGTTTTACTCATCTGTTCTAGTGATGTACTTCCACCGACCAATTTAGCTTTATCGATAATATTTTAGTTTCCGTTTTTGATATGAAACATCTAATGCGCCGGGTCAGACCGGCTGTTCTGTTGTAGTTTCAATTTTTCACACCATAAAGGCATCTCGCGACGGCTCAATTTTTGTTAAATTTTACATTATTTTTTTAGGTTCTTTTATATGCCCAGAATGAAGACGGGAGTGGATAAAAGCTGTTAGGCGTGAAAACTGATAGCCTACAAAATTTTCTTATGCATGGACGAAAACCCGAAACACTACGTCTATATGATACTTAGTCTAAGCCTTAACAATTGCTAAGATGAAGCGAAGAAGAAAAACACGACAGCACAACTTGATTAAAAACTTATTTTTATCTTTTTTTACTTATTCCATGTGACATAGCCAAGATTGTCTGTCAAGATGACGGACAGACAGGAGCCTTAAAAGAGCGCAGAAGAGCGTTTTCGTTTTCTCACATTTTGGGATGCAACACAAATACATAGTTTTTTCGAGTCCGGTTATTGTACGACATGATAATGTACAGCATGATATTTGGAATCCACTTTTGTACCTTTTTGGATTCGTTTTTTCTGGGTGTGCACTAACTGGATGTGCAGTATTGTCACGTGTAGTTAATGTGCAGCCAGTTAATACACAGCATGATAATGTACAGCACGTTAATGTACAGCATGATAATTGGAAGCCACTTTGGTACCGTAAAAAATAATTTCTGGCACTTCGGCGGCCGCTGCCGCGGCACGCTCGCTCGCCTCGTTCGTTATTTATATGTTTCAACATAACCTAACCAATCCACTTCGACGGTACTAAAGTGGCTTCCAATTATCATGCTGTACATTAACTGGGTGTACATTAACAACACGTGACAATATTGCACGGCATGTTATTGTACGGGATGATAATGTACACCCCGATAATTCAAACCAGTGGACACGGATTATTGGGTGTACATTATCATGCTGTGCAATAACATGATGTACATTATTTGGCCGTACATTATTGGCTCCCGTTTTTTCATTCTAATTGTTTTTCTAGTGTTCAGTGTTCATTTATGTTGTGTTGTGTAGTTTCAGTGGTATTTTAACCAACATTACTTGAGGTCTTAGCACAAAATGTAAACATTTGGAATGAAAGTTTAATGTGATATCCTGATTTGACCGAAAATATTTCGAATGTTTTGAAGAAAACCGACTTGGGACTGACTTGAATTGACTTGACAGACAGGTGCCATACCAGAAAAGAAGAAGAGCATGGCTTTTTAAAAAGTACGTACCCATCACTATGGGTACGTACTTTTTAAAAATTGTAACCGACCGGAAAAATTGTAATTGACCGGTGTTAAAAATTGTAATCGGTTCACATCACTATGTGAACCGATTACAATTTTTAACACCGGTCTATACCGATTAGTTATTAAAAAAAACGGTTTTTTAAGCTTATCTTAGGTTTTATCTAAAAAAATATCCTGATTTAATTTGTTGTAATGGATTTTCCTTTTACTTTAGAAGAAAGAAAGAAAAGGTATTTATTTGTCACACAAACATACGTGGACTTTAGATTTAAAAGCTAGTAACAAAAATATAGTATAACCTAAAGAAAAAACAAATACACGTAAAAAGAGAAAGTGCAGATTAGTCCTCCATATGCCGAGTGCGACAAACAGGTCCCGTCTCAGCGAGATGCTGCTGACCATCCATAGATAGTAAGCAGCGCTGGTTTTCAGACGAGACCCGAGGGTGGCTTCACGAACACAATACTTACACATAAATAAATAGGTGATATGACTTTAGGCATTTTTTCGCTTACTAATCTGTCAATTCCAAAGAATTCGTAGGGAAAACTGAAATATTTAAATCTAATGAAGTTAGTCGCATATTAAAACAAGATATCGGGTGATTCCCCTACCATAGACAACATTTAAACGGAACAGACCCATGTTCGTATACATATCGAAGACTCGGATACATACATTGTGATTGTTACCGGTTTTTTAATCAGAACCGGTGATAATCGGTTTTAACAAAAACCAGTTTATTAAAGGTTTTTATGAAACCGGTTCACATCACTAGTACCTAGCGATGTAACGATCTCGAAATTTTTCAAACCGACTCAAAACGGTCTGAAAGATAAGCAAACCGACTTGTAAATCGAACCGCAAAAATCTATATAAACCGGTTTGAAACCGGGTTACAAACCGAAATGACAAAGTCAATACGACGAACCAATTTGTATTGCTCATGCTAGAATTTTATGTTATGGAAACCGAAACGAATGAGTTAAATTTGTATTCATAATCCGATATGAATACAAATTTAACTCATTCGTAGAACCCAAGAACAAATTGAATCGACTTTGTCAAGTCAATCTCATTTTCATATTTCGGTTCGGTCCGACCCGAAGTACCGACTCGCGGTTCCGCGTCGCACCGTGCGTGAGTTGAAGAGGGACAGCGATCAACAAACCGCTAGCTTACTCAACTCGTCCAGATCGGTTTGGCATAGGTTCAACCCGACTTGCACGGTTTGAAGCTCAACCCGGTTTGAACCGGGTTGGTAACCCGAGTCGTAACATCGCTACTAGTACCCACTTCTTTCTATTTTGTTGTGCTCAAGTGTGCTGGTTGTGCTGTGCACAGAGTAGAGTACTTTGTCTGTTTTGTGAGCGTGGTGGGTGGTGGGTGTAGTATGCATTACATACACTTTTATTTTCTCTCATACAACCGCTCGTTAGTTTCTAAAATTCACAATAGAACAGTCTAGCATGAGAAAGTGGAACAATCTGGACAGCTGTACTCTGGAATAAAGTAACAAAGTTGATACACTCTTTGAGCATTCGTTAGTGAGTGTATAGGTATTAAATAAATAGGAAACGCCAAAACGTGTAATGCCCAGCATGGAATGAATCTACTTATATGGAGTGTTAATTTTCAGATGAAACAAATCTCATAATTTCCATCCTATCTTGGTTACTAATTCGTCACAGTTATCTATACCATGTCGTCAGTATCAGCACTGAGTAACTCCTGCCGGATGTTCTTGAAGCTGCCCACAAGTTCTACAATCACAAACCAATTAAGGCCTCTCAATAAATACTACAGTCTTATTGCAACAAATGACAGTTTCACAGTACCTAAAGCATTAGAAACAATGGAAGAGGATCTGTCTGAAGTCACACCCAACTTTAAGAATACATACAACCTAGCAGCCTATGTCAATCGATCTGAAACTCTTCAAAACCTGCTCCACCTTAATGTGAATCTAAGTAAAATAGAGAAGAAGCCTTATATTGCTGAAAAATTATTAAGGCTGGACTTTGAAAAAGATATGAAAAACCATATTCTTTTTATTCAAGATTATGTTGGCATGGATCTTGTTGGAGATTTCATCACAAAGAATCCAATGATATTTTTTGAAGATATGAATGATTTGTATACAAGAGTGAATTATCTTAGTTCTAAGCATTTTATGGACAATGAGATTAAGAGAATAATTTGTAA
The DNA here is from genome assembly GCA_932294275.1 of Chloroclysta siterata. NCBI lineage: Eukaryota > Metazoa > Arthropoda > Insecta > Lepidoptera > Geometridae > Chloroclysta > Chloroclysta siterata. The sequence goes on along the minus strand of OW028600.1, from coordinate 8,106,359 downwards.
AAATCCATTTTGGTTATCATTCAGGTACATCTACATATTGATAATAGTTTAACTCTAATAGTTTGAACCATAACAGGTAAATGATTGTAACATTTTGTTATTTACAGTACAGTCAGAATAGATAGAAGATTTGGATATTATCAGCAATATTATGAGCTAAGTGGGAAAGAAGTAAGGTATTTGGCTACCAAAAAGCCAACTATAATCACATATAACTTGCACCACATTAAAACTAATTCATTTTCTATCAAAGAAGAAATGGGCTTTGAAGACCATGAAGTCAAAAGTATACTTTTACAGAAACCAAAGGTTTTTATGCTTAGTAAGTTGACAGTTTATTATTTATCTACCTATTAAGTTTTACTCAGTACTGGCTACCTATTAAAACCATGAACACCTGCTGGAGTATAATCAGCCAAACTCAATGAAGAATTAGATGGACACTAAATGAGGAATTTGCAACGATCCAATAATCACAACACCAAAAACTAGCTCAACTGTCTGAGAGTTGTTTTTGTTTACTGTGTTGAAAACCCGAGTTTTGTATAGACATGCAAGAAGTGCCCCTGTTGAGCATGCTCTGCAAAGCTCTCTTGATACTATACAAAATCCTGGCTCACTCAACAAAAGAATGTGTCTCTGAATGACCAGAGAGTGACTACTAAAATTCCACTGGAATAGTTTATGTAGGTACCTATATGCTAGTAGTATAACTCTTTGGAAAGAGTTAAGTTAACTTAGCTAACAAACACATAGTTGTTAGGCTATGTGTTATCTACTTACATTTAATTCTGTTTTGTTTCAGATCAAAGAGCTTTGCTGGAGAGATTTAATTACCTCCATAATGTTATGAAAATTGAGCATAAATACTTTCTAGATAACCCAGAAGTGCTGCTATGTAGAGCATTTAGATTAAAACAAAGACATATGTTCTTAGAAAAGATGGGTAGAGCACAGTATGATCCAAAAAAAGAAAACTATGTACCCATAATAGCTTTAATAAAAGACACAGATACAGAGTTTTGCAATACTTATGCTAAATGTAATGTTGATGACTTCAATAGTTTCTTGAAAATTTTGTAAAACTATCCTTCAATTTTATTGTATCTACCTACCCAGTTTTACCAAGTAAGATCTTATTTTTTAATGCATTTATGGAATGATAAAATAATGCATCCAGAATTCCTGCTACAGCACATACACCACCAAAAATTGCACAAATATTTGTGGCAAGATGTCCAATAGACCTGAAAAATAGTTAAACTTAATTTTATTTTTATTTATTTGATTAATGTACCGATTAAAAATAGAAAATTCTACAACGAAAATATACCTAGTTGAAATTAATTTTAGATGTTATTTATCAAACCAAATCACTCATAAATAAATAAATAACTTACCTCTCCTTCTCTGTGTATTTAACCATAAGTGGAGACAATTCATAGCTGAAAAATACCCCAGGCATTCCAGACTCTGCATTTATATTTGAAACAGATTTTTGATGCCTGGTCACTGAAAACTGGTTTGTATGGACAATATTATTCTTAAGATTCACATAGAGTGTCGGAATTATCTTTAGATAATACTGGAACATAACTGCACCTGAAAATAATATTTTTCATGTCTGTAGAAAAAATTACAAATGGCTAGACATGATATTTCTGTAGTAAATAATTTGTAGGTAGGTAGGTACTATATTTTTGAATGCTACTTAATAACACATTTTCTAAAATCATTGCACTATGCATGGGGATATGGAGAAAGAAACATCTTGAGAGTATTACAAAAACAAATATTTGTTCCTTGGTACTAAACGAACCCGTAACCTATAGTATAGACGGTAGAGCTCTGAGAGCTTATTACCTACTTACTAGCTTTCATTGTGCAGACGAATGGTGCTCAAGACAGTGGAATCTCAAGAACCTGAGCGCAACTCTGATAACGATAAAAAATACGCATAGTAAATTATAAGGTCGATTATTGATGACATCAGAACCCTAGGCCCAGCGAACTATAGACTTCGATTCTCTAACTAAGATTTAGTTAGATTCTAGGTCAGTAAGTAGGTAAGTACTGATTTTGTAATTCTCCAAAACACAATTTTAATAATTTGTAAATAAACTATGGTTCTAATCTCGGGTCCCTAGAGCATCCTGGGTCTTCATACTAAGGATGAGAGAATATCGGTAGGTAGGTAAAAACCTAGGCTGTATGAGCATTGCGGCACGGCAACCATTGCCACTGCACTGCGGACTCGTGGTCACACCAAATTCTCACACTCACTGGTGTGACTATGGAATTTTTCACTTGACACTGGCAAGATTTTCTGTCGAAATGACGGACAGACAGGCAGGTCATGAACGAAGAAGAAGAAATACTCTTCATTAATAAAATGTATTGCGCTGATTTGCGCTTTCGTTCAATATTCAAGTAATACTAGTAAGTCCGATTGACGTGTTTTATCAATAAAACTTATTTGTGCCGTTTATAATCCCAAAATGCCTGTTCCCGGTGGAATGTACCAGACCCAGGGTCCTTCTTGTTTTGACAAAATGAAAATAGGATTTATGATAGGTTTTTGTGTTGGGATGGCTAGCGGTGGTCTCTTTGGAGGATTTACAGCTCTAAGGTTAGTAATTCAAAAGGTACCTACAAACAGTAAATCATATACCCTATATTATTATTGGTCATTTTCACCTAGGAAGGATATTTTAAACACTATAGGTACATAGGTTATGTGCTTTGACTACTTCTTTCTTCAATTTTTTTTTGTTGGTTGCAGGTATGGAGCTAGGGGAAGAGAGCTGGTCCACTCAGTTGGAAAAGTTATGCTACAAGGAGGTGGAACTTTCGGCACTTTTATGGCTATTGGTACTGGAATTCGGTGTTAAGTTTATGAGTTCCTACTCACCAGAGACTACTTTGTACATAATTATTGTTATGTTGATGTTTAGACTACATACCTACCTACTAGTTTCATTATAAATATTAAAGATAATTTAAAATAATTAGTTTTTATTCTAGAAAGGTCTTGTTAAAACCTAGTTTTTTTATGTACTCCTACCATACCAAAGTATCTTAATTTTTTTATTAAAAAGGTGTACTGATCTGAAATTATTTAATGGCAGGTGATGATGATGAGTGGATTCATCTGACATTAAAATAATGTAATAGTTAAAACATGTTGTGTAAGGTAATGAGAATATTAAAAGAAACATGCAATACAGATGCCATGAATGCAATAAGTAAAAACTTGCCCTTGACCCTTAGGTAAATCATCTACCTAAAATATGTAGATGCAAGGGTTTCTATCTCAATTTTTTTATCAAAAGAATTATCATGTGAAGAACTTTTGCAAGACTCAATATAGCTTTCCTTGATACACTACTCATACATGACACAACCACTACCAGATGAACTGAGAACTCGGAGCACTTAGCATTTTTAAAAATACTAAGTGCTCCGAGCAGAAGCTGGTTTGAAAGTGTTGCCTGCTTAAAGTCAATGAAAGATAACAGAACTATGATACAATACCAAAATCTTACCTTCTTTGGCTACCCCAGTGACTCCATCTAGAGGTGCAGTACTGACACTTCCAATTTCTGACCCAAAAGATAAGTGTTTGATGATGTGAGTGGTATTAAAAACCGATGATGAATATGGCTGGACATCATGTACATGAACATGGTTTATTGTGAAACTTTTTCCAGGAGCTATATGAAAACTTCCTCCAACCTAAAAAGAAGTATAATAATTTTTATTTTATATAGGTCATTTATATTTTTTTATTAGGTCATCTAATTTTATTATTATATTGGTCACAAAATAATGTCCATACTCTCAATGAGCTGTACTTACACGATTAACTTCCATGTAGCCATAGATTTGACAACCTTCTTTCAAAGCTAGGTTGGTTCGTTCAATAGATTCATCATTTTTACATTGTTCAATAGTGGCTAGATCAGGCAGAGCCCATCTCCTTAGTCTGTAAGCTTCCTTTACATCTTCACAAGTATTACAACATCTGAAAAAAAAATTGTATAGTGTATCGTGGAATTACTCACAATTGGACTTAATATGTAGTTTTTAAACTAGAAACAACTATGATATTATCAACCCCAAACCAATAAGTGTGTAATTTATATGAGTGAATGAAGCAAGAGGCATGTCAGGATTTTGTAGCAAGTAGAAATAAAAGGTTTCTGCCATATTGGTCAAGGGCCTTAGTTCATAATGCAACATTTCACTGGCTATTGTCTTAAATATTCACAGAGCCGTCTATCACCAAACTGGGTAGTGTTGTGTGGAATGTCCTCAAATATTTATTTATTTTAATTTCATGTCTATTATTAAAACTTACTGCGAAGCATTCAATGCAGCACCATAGCAGCTCCCACAGACTGTGGTAGCTATGTCGGTATTATTTTGTTTCACCTAAAACCAAACCACATGTTTATACATACATTTTGGTAATGTTAGATATTTACTCAATATGCAACTCTGACAAAAACAACTACTCAAATTGAACTACTCTCTGAATTGAATAATGATTTATAAAACCTTAAAGTATTTTTGAAGACATTAATCTCAAAGTATTTTGAGCTAAATAGTATTTAGAGTGAAATGTCCAAGAATTTGCAAGAAACATTTTTTTACAGATATTGTCAAAGATAAGGTCATAAGGGTATTTTGTTAGACTTGATAACTTAAATGTCCATAAGTAGTATAAATACTGGTATTAAAGCATCCCATTACTTGAACTAAAACTAACACTAAAACTGAATAAATGCTAAAAACTATCTTCTTTTACAGTAGTTGAAGTTGCAATCTCTTGCTTCTTAGGTTCTTCAATAGGATTCCCATTCAGATCCAGCCTTCGTTTGTGTATATTTTGGTCCATTGAAAGATGCTGTTCACCCGAAGAATCCATGGCATCTAGCACTAGGTCTGTAATATAATATTATATGTTAGTTGCACCTTACACATAAAACATTGAGCATAAATTTTCATTTAACCAATTATTTTTAAATAAGTAAACTTTGGCCATAAAGGGTTTACTGACTGGATCAAGAAGTGATATAACTGTTGAACAACTAAAATAAACAGGTATCTACTACAATTGTAAATACTTACAGTCACATGAGATTGTTGGTACAATTACATCTAAATTGATCCGCAGCTTGTGTCCTCTTGAAGTGTCCACAAAAAGCTCTTCTGATATATTAGGGGACAGGTAGGTCTCAATTTCAGACAAGAATAACAGTAAAGCTACTATACCACTAACAACACTAACTGGAAAATAATAAAAATGATTTAATAAATGATACAGACATTATTTTAAATTATTATATTTCAACTACTAGGTTGTGTAGTGGGCACTACACTACCCACACAAGTGCCCACAGCGGCATGCCTAATTTAGTATTAGGTATAAAATATGTATAAAGTACAAAAAACTTGTATAAAATGGTCACAAAGTAACTCTTACTTGCTGCTCCAGTTGTCGTTTTGATTCTAAAGTCTTCCAATGGTTTTGCGTATGCATCAAATTGTTTAAATTTATCAATAAATTGGGAAGACATGGTAGTATTGGTACGTAAGGCTTAGTTGTTTGCACATTCGTTTAAACTCCTGGCCCTTGAAGGCATGAACCACATGAACGCAAGAAATAAGAACTTTTATTTCATCCGTAGTAAATCCTTGTGTGAAAATAACTAAAGTACTAAACTAACTAATAACTAAAAAACAAACAATTCGCCGGTATATAAACGTTGTATCCGTTGTATTGTACCATAGATTTATTATGTATTGTACGTACACGTCACAGTCGTCACGTCAGGGTGCCAATAATGTACAACCATGGATTGTACAGCCGTGGAAAGCACAGCCCGGAATTGATGTACAATTTGGTCGCGAAATCCATGGCTGTGTAATCCAAGGGTGTACATTCCAAGCCGTACAAATTTAGCACACCTTTGGAAAACACAGCCCGATAAAACGCAGCCAATGGCTTCCTTTGGCATCCAAATACGGGCTGTACAATCCCAGCACGTGTCGAGAATGTACAGCCATGGATTACACATCCATGGATTTTGATGCCAAAACCTATGCTTTGTTTACACTCGCCACTTACTTACTCACCCACTCGTATTGACCTACAGTCGAGCTTGTGCAAAGGACTGGGTGCCATAACGGAGAATCTATCTACAGTGGGAAATGATATTACAATCTATGTATACTCTGCGAACAACAACAATGAATTTCTTCATAGTTTGAGTAAAATTTACTAAAATTTCTTTTACATGTTAAACATCTATTTAGTATGGTGTTTGCGATTTTAATAAAACCATAAAATTTATATTACCACTGACAATTAGCTGCTCAGTAGACTATTTTTTGAGTTATCGTCAGAGGCCAGTCCAAACATTGCTCATAGTAACATGTCTACGGTGTAATAACGGAACTCCGTTACAAAGGAAAATATTGTATTTTTTTTTATTCAAATGTTGGCTTTAGCGGTGGTGTACAAAATGATTATGGGTGTCGTCTCCGAGTAATCAGCAATTACGAATATCAGGTGCGTGTGTGTGGAATCCCCATCAGGGAACATACACCACACTTATGATTGAAAATGTACAGAAAAGGTTTCTTCGGTTCTTGTATCGGAAGGTACACGGTTATTACCCGTTCATGTACCCTACCCAATATCTACAGGGTACATTAGGATTTAATTCTCTACAAACCCGTCGGGTATTTGACCAAATCCTTACTGTATATCACATACTTAAAGGCCTCCTTAACTGCCACTGATGAATGAGGCCAGTCGACTTTGTGTCCCTGAAAATCGCACCAGATTTCGCCTAAGGAGAGTGCCTCATTTCGCGGTAACGCCCGCACGCACCGTGGCTCGCCAACAGTCCGCAATCTGTAGGAGTCAACGACACCTCAATACCCTCACCGCCTCACACGCACAACGGACATTTTTGCCGATAAATGGCCCATTATTGAAAGATTGTGCCTACAATATTGTGAGAGTTTAGAGTACAAATAATTTTACAAATAATATTTTATAGTAGACTAGCGGCCTGTCCCAGCTTCGCATGGGTGGACATAATTTTGTTCATTTTGTTCATTGAACCAGTTTTGAATATGAAAAGATTTATTGGGATAAGGATTAATACCGAGGTACAAATAAAGAGCCTTTTCTAGCGATCGCATTTCAATTAAATTTTTATAACAAAAGAACACATAATGTGATATAACTATAATAGCTAGACATATGCTGTCGCGACATTTTTTGTAGATTATGACGTGTTCTGCAAAATCGTAGTACTTTATTTTGTTCTATCATCAATAGTTTTCGCAGCGCACGCGATGTAAGGTTTTTGTTTTCCACCTTGGGTTACATTATTGGAGTTTTAGTAAGGATCCCTGATTTTTTTGAAAATATAATATAGCCTATGTTACTCAAGGATAATGTAGCATTCTAATGGTGAAAGAATTTTTGAAATCGGACCAGTAGTTTTTGAGCCTATTCGTTACATACAAACATACAAAAATACAAAAATACATAAATACAAAAATACAAATGTTTCCTCTTTATAATATTAGTGTAGATGTTTAGCTACCTTTTTTTATGATCTCAATCTTGGTTTGTACTTCTTTATTTTATTTTTGTAGAATTTATTTTATTATTAGTTATGTTAGTTTTTTATCTTTTATCTTTTTATGTGTACCATTTATGTGACGTGTTAGAATAAGTGTGTAAAGTTACTTAGATTTTTTCGCAATACTAAACTAAACTAAAAGTCACTTTCGCGGTGATCCCAATGGTGGGCTTGTGGCAGGCGAGGTTATTGGCGAGGGCAGTTGGGCCTACAAAATGACATAAGATACTTAAATAGGGCGGAATTAAGTCTTTTATAGCTGCACACCCTTTGCTATACTCCAACCCAAATTGTCGAAGCGGGTCAGAAATTGGGGGATCGGGCTTCGGAATAAGTGACGAATGGATTGGTTCTGTGGCGAACTCCTTCTCCACCTGTAAACACAAAGCGAACATTTCATCAAGAACATAAAACATTAACTTTCCGTTACATACCAACCTAAGTTCCACCCTGACGAGAGTACATCCCTGCACGCTTCTAGTTTCGCTACTTGCCGCTACGGAGACCACGGCGCTAGCGCATCGGCCGACGACACCGGGCGGCCGACAGTGAGGAATTAAGAAAGACTGCAGATAGTGGACCCGTGCTTGCTTATTAGCATGGCAGCGATCAAACGTATCATCATCTTTAGGAACATACCAGCTTCCTCGCGCGATTTATGGACGTGCATATTGACCTCATCGGACCACTACCAATATGCAGTGGAATGCATTACTGCCTCACCGCAATCGATCGTTTTACCAGATGGCCTGAGGTAATACCAATACCCGATGCGACAGCTGAAAATAGCCAAAGCCCTTCTTACTGGATGGATATCAAGATTTGGATGTCCTACCTCTATCGTAACGGACCGTGGACGACAATTCGAATCTTCTCTTTTCCAACATCTCTCAAAGTCAGCCGGATTCTTATTTATTTATTTATTTATCATTTATTGCACAAAACACAAAGTTAATGCACAAAAGGAGGGCTTAATGCACAAGCATTTTCTACCAACCCCCCTAAGTAGAGGTATAAACATAGAATGACGTGCGACAAATATCAAGCGAATAGCTTAATAACTACAAAAAAAAAAAAATTACTTACTTATGAAAACTACTGCATATCATCCCGCATGCAACGGAGCCATTGAGAGATTTCATAGACAGTTGAAGACCTCGATTACCTGTCATGGTACCGAACATTGGATGGAAGCAATACCTGCCGCATGTCCTGCTCAGGATACGGAGTGTAGTCAAAGATGATTTAAAAGCTAGCCTAGCTGAACTAGTATATGGAGAGCCACTTTATGCCAGGCGAATTCTTCGATCCAACAACAGCTGGAACAACCGACATTACAGATTATACAGCACGCCTACGTCTATTTGCGAACAATTTGAAGCCAGTACCTGCCTCGAGACACAGCCGACAATCCATCTTCGTGTATGTTGTAGTCTATGGTCATAGGGTCTATGTCTTGTGCTCCAGCGCAGGAAGAGCTGTCACTGTATGTCAGATACTTAGCAAATGTCGCGCAATCAGTCTAAATATAAATCATTGTCTCTGTTTCCAAATGCTTTTAATTATACGTCCCAAACGCAGCCTCCCGACAAGTCTAGGAAATAAACATGGTGTCAGAAGAAACGAAGATGAAAATAGAAGATCCAAGGTTCAGCGTGGTCATGACTGCCATGATCAAACCGCTAAAACTCGATTCGGATCTCGCAACAATGTCAACGGCATGGCGAATATGGAAGCAGAAGTTCCTCATCTATCTCGAAGCAAATACAATCGATAAAGAATCGGTAAGCCGTCAGATAGCCATATTTCTGAGTCTAATTGGAGATGATTGTCTAGAAATATTTAATTCATTTGGGCTAGATAGAAAGGATGCGTCACTAACACTCGAGATAGTCATTCAAAAGTTTGATAATAAATTCCTTCCACACAAGAACATAACTGTTGAAAGATATAACTTCTTCACGAGGAAACAGTCAGACGAAGAGTCAATTGAAGAGTATGTCACAAAATTAACAAATATGGCAATCAGATGCGATTTTGAAAATCTGAAAGAACAACTCATTTGCGACATGTTTGTAATTGGAATATCTAACCGAAAAATCCAGGAAAGATTACTGCAACAAGAGTCACTAACAATTGAAAAAGCCATAAAGATTGCTAAAAGCATTGAGATCTCACACAGAGAAACTGAAAAACTTCAAATGTCAAACATAAAAGTAGAAAAAGAAAGTTCAGTTCAAGCCGTCAAGTCATATCAGAAAAAAGAAGCAACAAACTCAAGTCAAAGAAATCAGTCACCGACAACAAATAATAACTTTTCTAGATTTCAGGTCTCAACACAGTCACAATCACCTAAACAATATTCCTGCAATAGGTGTGGTCAAATTCATAGGTTCAGGTGCCCAGCTGAAGGGAAAACTTGCTCAAACTGCAAGAAACAGAACCATTTTGCTAAATATTGCTTTTTCAATAAAGATACCAACACTAAAAATGTAAGTATGATAAGCCAGCCATATCAGTCAGAAACTATAAATAATGAAGAAACAAATCACTATGTCATAAATGCTCTAAATAAAGAGTCAAATGAATGGAATATAACCATTAAATGTCATGATCATCCATTATTGTGTAGAATTGATACAGGTGCCGACACAAATGTGATTTCTAAATACACATTGAATCAAATGATGTATGCAACAGGTCAGGAAATCAACATTTTTAGAACAAATAATAAAGTCTTTTCATTTTCAGGACAATTAATTCCAAATATAGGTTCGTGTATACTGAAATGTAACTTTGAAAATGAACATAAGCAACGTCTAGAAAGTGTATTTAAACGAGCAAAAGAAGTTAATTTAAAGTTTAACAAGTCTAAGTGTCATTTTGGTGTAAATGAAGTAAAATACATAGGTCATATTTTCAATGAGAAAGGTATTTCAACTGATAAGTCAAAAATAGAAGTCATAATGAAAATGTCCAGTCCGAAAAATGTCAAAGAACTACAAAGATTTCTAGGTATGGTCAATTATTTAGGTAGTTTTATCCCTAACCTGTCAACAGAAACAAATATGCTTAGAGATCTCCTCAAAAAACAAAATGCATGGCAATGGTCACCCATGCATGAACAACAGTTCACAAGGTTAAAGTCAATAATTTGTCAAACACCAGTACTAGTTCATTATGATGTCAGTAAGCAAATTAGAATGTCTGTAGATGCGTCAAAAGATACAGTAGGTGCTGTAATTTTTCATGACAAGAATCCAATTGCATATGCTTCAAAGTCATTAACGCCATGTCAAGAAAATTATGCTCAAATTGAGAAAGAATTATATGCCATTGTATTTGGTTGTAAAAAATTCCATCAATATGTTTATGGAAAACCAGTCTATGTAGAAACAGATCATCAACCACTGGTAACTTTGTTCAAAAAACCTTTATCTGATGTCCCAACAAGACTTCAAAGAATGATGATCACCTTACAAGCATACCATTTAATTGTAACGTATACAAAAGGTTCAGAAATGTATATTTCAGATACTTTGTCAAGGTCAAAAGTTAATAACATAGAAATCAATGAAATTCTTGAAGAAATAGAAAATAATATAGAAAGTCATGTCAATTTATTAACATCAAATTTAGCTATCACACATGAAAAATTAAATAAAATATTAATGAATACAAACTCAGATATTACTTTGCAAAAGTTAAAAGAATTTTATATACAAGGATGGCCAAGTTGTAAACAAAATTGTGATACAAACACATTACCGTACTGGAATATTAGACATGAGATACATGTAATTAATGATTTGATTTTCAAAAGTAATGCCATTATTATTCCTACTGTAATGAGATCGGAGATACTGTCAATTTTACATGCAAGTCATATGGGTAAGTATTGAAAAAACTAAAATGTTAGCCCGAGGAGTAGTCTATTGGCCTAACATGAATCATGAAATTGAGGTTCTCATAAAACAATGTGAGTCTTGTCTAACATTTAGTCCAAATAAAACAAAGGAGCCTTTATTGCCACATGATCAGCCTACACTACCATGGCAAAAATTAGCCACAGATTTATTTGAATACAAAGGAAAGAAATATTTAATTGTTGTAGATTTTTACTCAAATTATTTTGAAGTAGCACACTTGTACCAAAACACCACACATTCTGCTGTCATACCACAATTAAAGTCAATATTCGCTCGTCATGGAATCCCCTTGCAATTGGTCAGTGATGGAGGTCCGCCATTCAATTCAATAAATTTCAAAGAGTTTTTAAGTGAATGGGATATTGAACATATTGTCTCAAGTCCGCACTTATCCAGGTCAAATGGTCTTGCAGAAGCAACTGTAAAAATAGTGAAAAACATTTTTAGGAAATGTGATGATTCTAACACAGATCCCTATCTAGGTCTATTACAATACAGAACCACCCCAAGAGGTAATTTAAATTCACCCTCACAATTACTAATGTCCCGTCAATTGAGAACTAAATTACCAACTCAATTGTCTAATCTAAAGCCTAAAGTTGTAAAAAGTTCTGTACATAATCAACAGAAACAGACAAACATACAAAACACAAAAAAATATTATGATAAGAGTGCCAAAACTTATCCAGAGTTTAACATAAATGATGACATTTATTTCAAAAAAGATCCAAAAGGAATTCAATGGTCAAAAGGTACTATCAGTTCTAAAACTAAATTCCCTCGTTCATACATAGTCAAAGATGAAGTAGGAAATAATTATAGGCGAAGCTCTCAGCATATTCAGCTGAAACAAAAAAATCTATTAAACTCTCAGTCAAAGTCAAGTGAGTCACAGTCAGACAGTCATAGTCATTTAAATGAGTCATTTCAGTCAAATAATACTATTCACTCCAAGTCAGGTCAACATTCAAGTCTAAAAACAAAGTCAATGTCTGAGGAAAAGGAAGAGGATGATGAGGCAATAACATAAGTGAAATGAACTGCAGCAGATGAACACTTTAACACCTCTTATTTATTCGTAGAACACAGGTAAAACAATTTCACTCTTATTCTTCGCACTTGTTACGGATGTCAGTATGTCAGCCAGTCAAGTTTACTCCACCCAGTCTCTTTCCAGAATGCCACATTTATTTCAATCTTCCCCTTTCCTTTCTTTTCTGTTCGGCAACCTACCCACGCTATCCATCCTACCCACCTATCGGACCAAAGCTGTGACTTGGCGGTCAGTTGACTGACTAAAAGACAGGAAGATATAAAATTAATTATGCTACTTCAATTTTAATCTAAAAAAACAAGCTTAATATTTACAAAATGAATTATAAAATTCGAGAAATCATTACATTCGGCCATCCGCCATCATGCGATCTCCTGACGCATGATCAAATAAATTAACTGAACGTACTAATCAATTAAGAATATTTATATTATTTTAATTTTAAAGAACAAAAAAAATCTTATTTTTGATTGTAATAGCTTATATACAAATTCATTTTATTATTTTAGTCCTTATCAACTTCAATTTCTTCATCAAATTTATTTTATTAAATAGTTATAGAAAATACTCAAATAAATTGAATTTACGATTTTAACACAATAACATTTTCAGTAATTATAAAAACAACATGTGAATAACAAAAAAAACAATAACTCCCAGTGTTTCGCTACATTATTATACAAACAATATTACTTTAAATTATTAATCATTACATTTGGCATTTATTTAGTATCAGATCTGCTTGTATTATTTTGTTGTCGACCTTTTGTAGGCATATTTTCGTCATCATTATCCTCGCTTTCGGATGAAGTATTACTTTTGTTAGATATTAGTATCGTAGTCATGAGAAAGGTTAACATTGATCCAAGGTCAAATCCGATCAAAAGCAACTACGCTATCGTATTTACTTTTAGGAGTACTAAATCCAGTAAGTTCAGAAATTTTATATCGATCATTATATATACTTCTGTGATTTTAAAGAGGCCTATAAATTTTGATAAGAGCTTAGTTCTATTGTCTTTATTGTTAAAATTGGTTCTCGGTTTTTTTATTAGAAATAAATTAGAATATTATTATTATTTATTGTAACTGTAACGATGACATGGGTGTCGGAAGACCAGCGTTATAGTAGCGTATGCTGCTATTGCATTAATGCCGAGTGACTGCCAATTTATATCACTTACCTACTTACTTTTACTGTCTTTTCTTGTATTTTTTTTTATAAACTGCATTTACGTGTGGCATAAATAAATTATTTTGTATTGTATTGTAAGATGACATTTTCCATTAACTACGTGATAAGCACCTTGGTGCAATTTTGATCGATTGATTTTCTTTACCGGTTCAATACTACTGTAACCTTCCACATACACATCCCCTGAAAAGTTAGTTGATCCCTGCGTTATAACTTCAACTAACCCTGACAAAGGAACTTAGGTAGAATTTAATGTAGTCAAGTTTAAGCTATTTTCAATGTCAAAGTTTGCGTTAAGAGCAGGACTTTTGTAGAAGAATAGTTTGCAATTGTCTTTGAACACAGACACCGAAGAAAACTCTATAAAGTTTTACCCTATAAGCAATGCTGTTGTCACAAACTCATCAGTAACTACAAGAACTTCGATCGTCGCCTCAACATCATCGATTTCAATGTTCACAAAGCTCCTATAGACAGGTGTAACTACAGAGTTACCGAAACCTTTGATGATAGGCAATTGTGTGTATCTTTTTAAGAAGTTTAGGTCTTGAGCATCAGATTCACGAACTTCGATTTATTTGAAAAATTTACTGTTAGTATCACCAGTTGTGGAAATAGTCAAATTTTTCCGTTCTTTAACGTCCGTACGCGAAACGCGGTGTCATTGGTAGAAGTTTACAGTTTTTATTGTCGTGATCAACTCTTTGACACTTTTGGCATTTTACTATTGGCTTAGGGCATTTAAAGTAAGAGTGTCCTTTTGCGCGACATTTTAAAAAAAGTCACTAAATCATGGAGGTAATATCATAATGGTGAGTGCCATAAGATCCACAACCTTTTACAACTGTGTATCAAACAGTGATCATCTATCTTTGTACCTCCCACGCAGCCTAGCTACAAGTAAAAGAAAAGAAGATGTAAGTTCACTCACTCCAACTCACTCACTGTCTGTGTAAATAGTGTCCGTCAGTTGATGCAATGCTTTGATGTTCTAGTTGGGGTCGGTTGAAATATGCGGTGAAGCGAAATAAATAGTGAAAAATCAAAAGAATCATTATTGTTTAAGCAAAATATATTTTAAAAAGCGAAAGTATATCCCGTGCAGCTGTGTCTTGTGCATCAAGAAAAACAAAAGGAAACAAAACAAAAAAAACAAAAGGAGGTGAAAGACCCGGAATTGTCATTTGATACGTAATATTCTTTTTTCAATTTACAGACTGTAATTACATTTTATTAGTACTAGTCAGATTTTCCAATATGAAAACGATGTAAACCCATTAATAAAATATACCCATAAAATAATATGTATTGTTTTGATCATCTGTTCTAGTGATTTACATACACAGACTAATTTAGCTTTATATTTCACACCTTCTAGGCGTCTCGCGCCGGCTCAATTTACATTATTATTTTTTTTAGGTTCCCAAAATGCCCAGAATGAAGACGGGTGTGGATTAAAGCTGTTAAAGGCGTGAAAACTGGGAGTCCACAAAATTTTCCTATGCATGGACGAAATGGCCATAAGAAAGTATCGAGTGGGATGGACATCGCTCTCACAGCCAGGTCAATATGGGAAATAATATTGACGATAATAGTGTTCCAGTATCTATATTGGTTTTGGGTTGTCGCAATAAAATTCAGCAACCAGTTAAAATTAAAAAGTTGATTTCCAATTAAAACGCCTTTTTCATCCATCTCTTATTCCATCGATAGGTTATTCAATGTAGTCCCTTCTCTAGTAACTCACACGAATACAATATCGACAACTGCACACTAACAAAAAAAACGGACACGCCAAAAACCGAAAGGCTCCGTGCAGTATAATACTTCGTCCAAGCGCTAAACTGTTGTTTGAAGTTGACGCCAAATCTCCTGCAGATGTCTTCGAAGACTTTCGCTTTCGTTTAGAATGCGTGTGTGTAACAAGAAGTTCCTCCTCAGGAGTCATCGCACCGTCAGAGTTCATAGAAAGAGAAAAAAAATACTGTAGTTATCATATTCACCAATTGTTTCAAACTTTTTTTTTTTTTTAATTTATATTCATGTTTTATTTATTTTTTTATTTTTTCATATGGGTTACTTGGCTTAGCATAACAGCTGTCCATGTAATTTTGCGACGTACTTAGCCACTTACAGGTCCAGTGTTTAAATGCTAATATATATATATATATATATATATATATATATATATATATTTTTGCACCATTGTACTAATTATTTGGTTAGTTTTGAACTTACAGGTATACATACCCCATTTTTCACTAAGAAATTCACTAATAGCGCACCTGGCTAAACTCTGGCATACATAGCCTGCTAATAGCGCACATGGCTAAACTCTGGCATACATAGCCTGTACCTGCATACATAGCATGTACCTACTACCTACCTATATATCTATAAATTTTAACTTAATAGATATTTAATTTAGTACACTTTGCTTCAGAGACTCGCATCAGGGGGTAGGCTTGATCATCGATATTTATAATTTTACGACAGTTTATCAGGTGACAACTATATATAGTTAATTTCTGCTTGATATAGGTAAGCCAATTTTTATTGCTATTGGAACATTGATAATAGCAGTAATGTGAAATAGAATAATAAAAAAAATATATATAATAGTAGGTAGGTAATCCACGAATTTAAAGGTGCTAACACTACCGGATAGTCTCTGTTCAGTACAGACCAGTTCTTGTGAGGAACAATTCAAAATGCGAATATAAAATAGGATAAAAATATAAAATAACCTACCCTTCAATGTTAAAATTATCGGATAATATAAAAATTTGTAAGATTTCACCTACTTTATTCTAGAAAAATTTGCTCGATATGTATTCAACTTGAATGTTCATGGGTAAGGCCCTGACAATTTTTAAAAACCGAATAGTGCTAGTACGGCCAGATAGTATCGGGGCAATCTCGACTGATACATGCTAACAAAATGTTTCATACCGTTAAACTTAAGTCGAATTTAATAACCTTTTACTCGAAATAAAAATATCATGATGTGGATGAAATAAATTTTAATCACAGCTACAGTTACCAAGTAGGTAATTATTTGGCAAATATCAGTGCATTGTGTACGTAGCAAAATTGTTAGCATTATCTGTCCAAAATTTGTTCACTGTGGCATAGGTACATAGACCCACTTAGTTCCTCACCTTGCTTATAAAAAAAAAATGTTATGGCATACATAGCCCCCTGAACTCACTTGGTCCATCACAGCATACCCTACTTATTGTTATGGCATACATAGCCCCCAGAACTCACTTGGTCCATCATAGCATACCTTGCTTATAAAAATAATTGTTATGGCATACATAGCCCCCTGAACTCACTTGGTTCATCACAGCATACCCTACTTATTGTTATGGCTTATATAACCCCCAGAACTCACTTGGTTCACTACTTCACTATATTTTAAGTAAGTAAACTTTTTATCGTAAAATATTCTTTCAATTAGCAACATGCTATGGTGGCAAAAAGTTTCACCAGTAATAATTCTATCAAGTAACTGCGGTAAAAATTTGATGAAAGACATCAATAAGTTTCAAACTTAATACTTCGAGTGAAACAGCATGAATTTTATTCCTAGTATTCGTTAGACTCCACATTGTTAAATAAAAAATATTTAGCAAAAATTGTTATCACAAAAACTTTTGTGACGGTATTAACAAAAAATATTTTCATAGATATGGTACAGAAAAGCAACTCATGATCACACACAGTCACTTGCACGTTTAGTAGATTGGTATTCTTTGTCGATTTCTATCAGCTTTTGCTAGAAAATCTATCCAGACTTTTGTAAATTTTATGTTTAATGGGTAGGCACAAGTACCAACAGCTCCATAAACCGAATAGTGCTAGCATGGCCAGATAGTCTCGGGGCAATGCCGACTGGACCACGCCAACAAAGATTCAGTAGAAATAAAGCCGCTAAGTACCTATGCTTTCAACTGAACAAAACTGGCACGATCGGATAGTCTCGGGTCAATCCCGACCGATACATGCTAGTAAAATCTGTATCTCCATTATACTTAAATGGAATAAAATATTGTACCAATCTTCCAAACGGCAATAAAATAATATTATGTGGGCAGAATAGGTAACATTTTACATACCTTGGTTCAATCGCACTTCTGAGATGAAATGAACTGCAGCAGATGAACACTTTAACACCTCTTATTTATTCGTAGAACACAGGTAAAACAATTTCACTCTTATTCTTCGCACTTGTTACGGATGTCAGTATGTCAGCCAGTCAAGTTTACTCCACCCAGTCTCTTTCCAGAATGCCACATTTATTTCAATCTTCCCCTTTCCTTTCTTTTCTGTTCGGCAACCTACCCACGCTATCCATCCTACCCACCTATCGGACCAAAGCTGTGACTTGGCGGTCAGTTG
This sequence comes from Chloroclysta siterata, assembly GCA_932294275.1. Taxonomy (NCBI): domain Eukaryota; kingdom Metazoa; phylum Arthropoda; class Insecta; order Lepidoptera; family Geometridae; genus Chloroclysta; species Chloroclysta siterata. Next base: position 8,088,110 of record OW028600.1, on the reverse strand, counting down.
ACTGACTAAAAGACAGGAAGATATAAAATTAATTATGCTACTTCAATTTTAATCTAAAAAAACAAGCTTAATATTTACAAAATGAATTATAAAATTCGAGAAATCATTACATAAGTATTTAATTTATAAACAACCTCAGTCTAGATCAAGGACAGATAGTCATTCATCAATTTCAAATTTATCAAATCCGTCTATCAACTCATTTTATGAATCAATACATTCTGATGATATGGAAATGGAATCTCCAATATTTATAGATGTAAATGCAAGACAAGACGGAGATAGTCATGATGATACACTTGTAGAAGAAACTAGTTCAAGTAATGAGTCTAAAAACAGTGTAATTTCAGTTCATTCTTCAGAAACTCAATCACCGTCAACTTCCTATTCAAATGTCCAATCTGAGAACAGTTCTCAAGAATTAACTGAGAATAGTCCAACTCAGAACATACCCCTAGCTGATACGCCTAAGTATAGCAGTCGAGGAAGGTTAATTAAGAAAAAACAACTGTTTGATTTATAAATATATGTGAAAACTTTGTTGTCACTTCACTTAGAATGTAAGTTAGTTTAATTATGTAAAGGTTATGAATAAACACATGTCCTCTTTCAATTTTATATAAGTAATATCTAGGTTTGTCTTTAAAAAAAATATATATTTGCTAAAAATTGTAATGTAAACAAACAAATGGTAAACAACTTTGAAATGTACCTATTTGCTTTCTGATTTAATGTCATTGTCAAAAACTGTCACTAGCTTTTTGTTAGATGTCAAAGTCTGAAAAAGGGGCATGTTGTAGTCTATGGTCATAGTGTCTATGTCTTGTGCTCCAGCGCAGGAAGAGCTGTCACTGTATGTCAGATACTTAGCAAATGTCGCGCAATCAGTCTAAATATAAATCATTGTCTCTGTTTCCAAATGCTTTTAATTATACGTCCCAAACGCAGCCTCCCGACAAGTCTAGGAAATAAACAGTGTACAAAGATCTTGCCACCACAAGCCATGTGTTCTTGAGAGAAGACGCGCTGAGAGGCTCCTTACAACCAGCGTACACCGGCCCACATCCTGTAATAGAAAGGAATGATAAGTTATTTAAACTACAGATAAAAGGCAAACCTGTTACTGAATCCGCTGACCGCTTGAAGCCCGCCTACATTCTTCCAGAAAAAAGATCAGTCCGATTTCCAGAGCAATATCGAGACTATAAAACTTAATCGCCCTAGACGGTCTCTGGAAGGGGGTGATGTGGCGAACTCCTTCTGCACCTGTAAACAACACAAAGCAAACATTTCATCAAGAACATAAAACATTAACTTTCCGTAACAAACCAACCAACCAACGTTGTTTTGTTTGGTGTACAATAAAGTATTTTCATTTCATTTCATTTCATTTCAACCTTAGTTCCACCCTGACAAGAGTACATCCCTGCATGCTTCTAGTTTCGCTACTTGCCGCTAGGGAGACCACAGCGCTAGCGCATCGGCCGACGACTTAGATCAAGTATTATTAATCTATGGCCGACGACAATGGGGGCGCGGGGCGGGGCGGCCGCGGGCCGATAGTGAGAAATATTGACCCGCGGCGAATGCACGCTCGTTCCGCTAACCTACCTAACTTTACACGTAGTGATTATTTAGTGTCAGTGTACCATAACTACTTACTTTACAAATGAAATTATGGTAGCTAACCCTAACAAATTACCTACCAGTGTTGTGTAGCGGTAATATTAGAATCACGACGTTAACTGACGAATGTGAATAAGACGTAACTATAGAAAAAGTTTTGTGTGAGCCCAACTTGACGACGAACGAACCTTCTATCAGTAAGCCAATTGATATGGCAGGGAAATAAGATTCATTTCACTAACGACAGTTGTCAGATATTTAATAAGCAGAATGCTTTTGTTGCTACCGCTTCAATCTTATACGGTGTGTATAAATTAAATACTCCAACTTGTTTATTGGCTTCAGTGGTCGAGTCTCCAAAGGTATGGCACTGTAGATTGGGCCATGCTAATAGTAACTACATGAATAAAATGCAGAACGCTGTGGAAGGAGTCATGTTTGAAGAGAGGGCTGATATAAGCAAGATGAATTGTGTTGTATGCTGTGAAGGAAAACAAAGTTGCTTGCCTTTTGCTCATGAAAGCAACAGGAGTACTGAGTTACTGAATGTAGTACACTGTGAAATCTGCGGGCCCATGGAAAATATTTCTCTTGGAGGATCAAGGTACTTTCTTCTTTTTGTTGACGACTAAAGCCGCATGACCTATGTTTATGTCATAAAGAACAAGAGTGAGGCTTTTCAATGTTTTAAAGAAGATAAAGCAAAAGTCTAGAATTTAACATCAAAGAAAATAAAGATTCTTCATAGTGATAATGGGGGAGAAAATTTGTAATCATGATTTTGATAATTATTTAAAGACAATGGGAATAATTCATCAAAAGTCTAACACCTACACACCTGAACAAGATGGGCTTTGTGAATGTATGAATAGAACAATCATAGAGAATGCCAGATGTCTTTTGTTTGAAGCAAAATTAACAAGCAATTTTGGACGGAAGCTGTTAATACTGCTGTATATTTACAGAATCGAATTGTGAAAACTGGACTGAAAAATCATACACCATATCAGTTATGGACAAGCACTAAGCCAAACCTTAGTCACATTAGAATATTTGGTAGTACTGTCATGAAGCACATACCAAAGGAGAAGATACATAAATGGGACAAGAAATCTGAAAATGGGCAATCACAACTAGTTGAGATGTAATTTTTATAGAAAATAATCCTCATCAAGAGAGTCTTATTGCGGTGGAAGAGGCAGATGTGATGCTAGAAGGAAGTCCAGTATGTCAGAATTCAGAGGGAGATTTGTCAGGCAATAACAGTGAGCTGGATGACTCATTTGTTTCTATAGATAGCACTTGTGAGGTGATATGCTTACTGACCTCCATGGTTCTAAGGTGGCTGTTAACAAGTCAACAGTGACAGCTTCGTTATATTATAATATTGTCATGGTTACCTATGTCTGCCTAACTAGAATTCTTAGCTAAATAAAGCCACGTTCTGTTTGGTATTATGTCTATTATGCTACAACTTGTAAAGCTGATGAAACTTATGTGCCACGTGAGAAGTCTATGACATCTGACGAAGACCCTAATATGCAAAGGAGATTACCAGTAAGAGAAAGGAAAATACCTAACAGATTTGGGTTTATGTGTGCTGAACAAAGCGAACCTGACAGCATTGAACTAACTTTAGAAGAAGCACTACAGGGACCAGAGAGGGGGCACTGGGGCAGCCTGTGAAGGAAGAATTGCAGAATTTCAAAGACAACAAGGCATGGGAAGTGGTTGATGCTCCAAGTGGTGGTACTATTGCAAAGTGTAAATAAGTTCTGAAAAAGAAATGTGACAATGACAATAAAGTGCATTATCAGGCAAGGTTGTTGTGGCTAAAGGATGTACACAAAAGTATGGTGTGGACTATGGAGAAAAATTTTCTCTGGTAGTTCGACATACTTCGACTTATAAATTTGATTATGTTTACCTTTTTCTGTATGCCTACGCCTTCACTTAACTTCAATAATATATTATATTACATTGTAAAAGGATCATACAAAAGAACGGTAGGAACCAAGCCGTAAGTTTGTGCCTGTTCTTTCTAGGCTTAGGTCGCGTGGAACTGGCACCTAGAGTCGCCTAGCTTTAAGACGTTTCAAAGTGATCCATGTGATTTTATTGAATAAATACCTATTGACTTTGACTTTACTCCATTGAGGCTATTATTTGCGTTGTCGGTTCAATTAATTAAATTTAGATGTTATTCATCTAGATGTCAAAACAGCTTTTTTGAATGGGGACCTGGATGAGACTATTATATGCAAAAACCTATGGGTTTCGAAGGTTCTAGTGACAAAAAAGTTCTTAAACTGAAAAAAGCTATAGATAGACTTAAACAGGCATCCCGAGCATGGCATAAAAAGGTAGATAACTGTATGTTAGCAGATGGCTATGCTAAGTCTAAATATGAACCGTGTTTGTATACAAAAATTGTTGATAATAGTAAAACCATGATACATTGTATGTTGATGATTTTTTTGTATTCTCAAATGATAAAAAAGAAATAAACATCTTAAAGACATGTTGAGTAATTATTTTGAAATTAAAGACCTAGGATGTGTCAAAGAATGTCTAGGCATGTTAGTTAATTTTGATGAGCAAAATAGCACTGTTACTTTAAGTCAGGAGAATTATATTGATCAATTATTAAGTAGATTCATGACATGACAGAATGTAAGACAGTTGATACTCCGATGGAGGCAAATTTAAAGAATAAGAAAGAAGATACTTCTAATTGTCAGAATCCCTATCAGCACCTTCTAATTCTAATTCATGGTGGGGGAATGAGAACTGCACGGACCCGCAATGGGGTGTATTGTGCATTGTCCGTCTGCTAACCTCACCCCAGCCAGCCCAACTCCTTAAAATAGCGGAGAAGGACCTTGGGTTGGTGGCAGCAATGTTCAAGCATCCCCGGTGGTGATTTGGATGCAGATGAGAGGGATGAATCAGCTTCTGCAGTCCAGTTTTGGACCTGGCTTCGTTAGTTGCGGAGCAGTGCAGTACCACATGCTCCACAGTTTCTTTTTCCAGAAGACATCCACGACATAGGTCGCTGTCTGTCGCTCCGATCTTGAAAAGATGGTAAGTAGTTGAGGTCACAGTGGCCCGTGATGATTCCGACCATCAGCTTTAGGTCTTCGCGTCTCAGCTTTAACAGGATGGTTGTTAAGTGCCTGTTCGTGGCTGGAAGCATTCCTTTTGTATGTTTGCAGTCTGATCTGCGCTCCCATTGCTTTTGGTGTTCCTTCTGGGAATGCATCTTCAGCCTGTTTTTTATCTCTACCGACGTAGGTTTGCATAGACCTATGTCATTTATTGTCGGTGGCTGTTTCGCGCCCTCTCTTGCTAGGGAGTCAGCCTCGTTGTTACCTGAACATGAGCCGTGACTCTTTGTCCATCTTATTTTAACACTATGCGTGTCAGACAGATTTTGAAGCGCAGTGTGACACTGTTCAAGGGAAGCTGACCTTGTGTCAGATCTTCTCAATGCGTTAATCAGTGCTGCGCTGTCTGTTGTGAAAATAATAGTTGTCTGTTCGTTTGCAGTGGCTGCGGCCGTCATAGACTTTACTGATGAGAGCATTTCTCCTGTTGCCAGGGAGAGCCCAAGTGTTTCTGCCTGGAGGGCGGTCGTTGATTTACTGAGAGGTTGCGCGCGGGATAGCCCTGTTTCAGGACAGTAGAAGCCGCAACCCGCTCCTAGTTTTTGTTTCGAGCCGTCAGTGTAGACGTGAAGGACGTGGGGGGTCGGAGTCGGATCCTCAGTCTTTTCTCCATTTTCTAATTGGTACTTTTTGTTCGTAAGGTATGGTGTGGCAATTCTGTCGGTGCCGTTTCGAGCCTCCGGCATAGCTTGGATGGCTTTGTCCAGAATCCTGCCATGATTTGTTATTTTTCCACTGCCATTCCATTGGTTGGCGGATTTTATTCTTAACGCTGCTGCCATCGCCTCTTGTTGTATGTAAAGATGAAGGGGCGTTAGGCTTAGTATTATATCCCGCCGCAGATGGTGTGGATTTTGAGCAACCGCTGATCAGGGAACACGCGAGCCGTTGTACCTGTTGCAGCTTGTTGATTGTTGTGACTAAGTTTGTTCTTGGCCACCACACCACGGCCACGGTTCCCAACTTAGGGATTTTGTCCCTAAATTTAGGGAATAAAAGTGTTAAAAGGGACATTTTTAGGGACTGGAATATTTTGGAGATTTTTTTAGGGATTTCGAACAAAACTTGCAAAATCGAACTTGTTTTCAGTTTTGTGCGTAGAAAAGAACGCACGATATAAAACGAGTGAACTGCGCAGCGCATTCATTCATTAATGTCAGAAACTCACCAATTTGCTTTAGCATTAATGACGCCAGTTTCCAATGCGTCAGTCGAGCGTGCTTTTTCTAAGGGACAATCTACATCTACACTAATATTATAAAGAGGAAACATTTGTATTTTTGGATGTAACGAATAGGCTCAAAAACTACTGGTCCGATTTCAAAAATTCTTTCACCATTAGAATGCTACATTATCCCTGAGTAACATAGGCTATATTATATTTTCAAAAAAATCAGGGATCTTTACTAAAACTTCAATAATGTAACCCAAGGTGGAAAACAAAAACCTTACATCGCGTGCGCTGCGAAAACTATTGAAGATAGAACAAAATAATGTACTACGATTTTGTAAAACACGTCATCATCTACAAAAAATGTCGCGACAGCATATCTCTAACTATTATAGTTATGTCACAATAAGTGTTCTTTTATTATAAAAAATTAATTGAAATGCCTCCGCTAGAAAAGGGTCTTTATTTGTACCTTGGTATTAATCCTTATCCAAATAAATCATTTCATAATTAAGACGGTTTCAATACCTATAGATTACTTCTTAAATTTTTCAAATCGGACATTCCATTCAAAAGATATGACGAAATTAAAAATGTTAACGGGTCCACGGGTCACGCTCGGGGTGCGATTTCACTCACTCAAGGAGAAGCGCGTGCAAATGTATGAAATAAGTAGACGCGAGGCTCGAACCCACGGTCTAAGTTTATCCTAAAATGTTCAAAAAATGTATGACCACCCATGCGAAGCTGGGACAGGCCGCTAGTCAAAAATAAACTAAGGAACAGATTATCAATTAGAATGGTACAGAGTATCATGATGGTACGATATTCCTTAAATCGGGATATGGATCGTGTGTAAAATTTGATTCTACTGTGGACATGATCAAGAACTTCAACGTACGTATACATGTATGGCTTCAAAAATGAGACGTCAAACGAAAACGAGGAACAGGATGATGACGCGGTTCTGGAAAGAATTAACAACTTTGCATGATTGTATTTTATTCAATAAAATATTTTACTTGTTTAACCTTACATATTTAAAAAAAAATGTAACGTTTTATTTTATGAGCTACGAAATTATTTAGGTAAAATGATGTAGTTACTACCTGCATAAGTAGGTACATATCAAATTCTATTTAGGGATTTTTAGGGAAAATTAGAAAAATCTTGGGGAAAATTTTTGGTACAGGTTGGTAACACTGACCACGGCACCATAAGTTAGTACCGGTCGAACCATGACAGTGTACAATGTACAACCCAAGCTTTGCCTGTGGATGTACACTGTACATCCACAGGCAAAGCTTGGGTTTAAGTCCCCAATCCTTACCAACGGGTCCTTATCAGCACCTTATTGGGAGCTACTTTTATTTGGCTGTCCTTACTCGTCCTGATATAGCATAACCAGTGTCATATCTCAGTCAATTTAATGATTGTATTATTGAAGAGCAGTGGATTTATGCTAAAAGAATATTAAGATATTAAAAAAAAACTAAAACTAACATAACTGTAAATGTTAACATAGAGGGTTTTGTAGATGCTGACTGTGATAGCAATATGATACTTATCCTAATAAATCATTTCGTATTCAAGACTTTTTCAATATCTATAGATTACTTCTTAAATTTTTCTAATCGGACATTCCATTCAAAAGTAATTACGAATTTAAAACTTTACATCGCTTTAAAAATACCTATATGCGAACGCCGCGAGACTCAAGAACTCAAGAGAAGAACTTATTATTGATACTTATAATACTATAGATTGCCTACGAGCGTATACCCGAGCAAGACGGACAACAAGTACATACAATTTATGGGTTGCCACATCATACTTGTAAAATCCTGTATTATATTGATAACCCTGGCTCACTGATACACCAAGCCGGCCTCCTGTACGGGTCCCATCGTTCACCACTTGTGTCTCCCCGTTTTCCCGCCCAACCCTGTCCCCGTCCCGCCAAGACGTTTGGCTGACATTGACAGGTTAGGAGCTTGACACTGACAGTTACCTAACCGCTTGTGCACATGAGATAGGGTATTATATCTACTAGGTAGATACAAACACTACAACCCCTTTCTTATTAAATATTTTTTATTAATAGAAACCTGAATATACTTACAATGACCCCACATAGAATCTTACAATTAAATCTACTTTAAATCACTTCTGCACACATAACATTTGGTATGATGTACTGACAACTCGTCGTTCGCTCATGTCTCCACCATGTGTTACCGAATTCCATTGACCATTGAATTTTAAGTGAATAATCGCTGTCCTTATCTTCAGCCCAGTTTCTTGGTTCCTTACTGCTATATTACCGGCGACAGCATTTTAAACTACACCTATCTGATTAATATTTGATGACAGCTTATTTATCTTTTCCATCTTATTCCCATAAACCTTATCTACTTCCATTATATCTGAATCTTTGGCACTTCTTTTCCGGTCCCCATATTCCTTCCCCTTTTCATTCTGCTACTTATCTCTATCTCTCGCTTCAGAATAGTTTTCTCAGTCATTTATGTCTTTGAGCATAGGAATCTAGTCTATTTTTTTTTCCTTTGAAGAAAACTTCTCTTCTTTTTGGATAATTGATCGAGTGAGCGAAGCGAACGAAGATTCTAGTTTCAACTTGGGCGATTTGGCATTTTATGTATGTATGTATGTATGTATGTATGTATGTATGTATGTATGTTTGTCTGGCCATAACTTTCGAACCGTTGATCCGATCTGCATGAAATTTGATAAGACGACAGCTTGTACTTGAGAAATTTACTGGTAAGTATATGAGTAAAATCGGATGAAGGGTTTTTAAGATATGGGGGTTTTTAAGGGGGCAAAAATAAAAAAAGTGACTTAAAAAAATCAAGTTACATGTCATACGAAAGGGCTTTGTTTGGACATTCCAAAACAATTTTTACTTTTTTTCTGGGACGCTCGGTTTTTGAGATACAACAAAAAAGTTAAATTAAGATAACCAGCGACCCAAGAGCTCCCATCTCTAAGAGTTTCGTTGGCATCAAGGTTTTTCTACTGGTCGGCCAGTTACTTTGCTTTTTCTTATTTTTTTTTCTTGACATAAATTAAGGAGGTACTCAGTTCTCATAAAATGGTGTCAACGACCAGGTCTGATGATGGAGCCAAGGTCTGTTCAACGGAACTCTTCAATAAATAGGCCAATAAAGTTGAAACTTGGTTACCGTACCAAGTTAGTAGGCGGTAGTCAGAAAAAAGTCCAAACATAATGTTTGGACTTGCCTTTGACTACCACCTACTCAAAGTTTTGGTGCGTTCGTCGGGTCGCATCACGAGATCTCAGTTCGGGGCGAACTACTAGTTTATTTTGTAGTAGGTAGTTCTTTTAATGGTTTTGTCATAGTAGCCAAATTGGCGATCCATTTATTTATATATTACCAAGTTGACGAGCCCAAGAAAGCTTTGAAGTTCTTCTATAGCTTTTGGCAATCTAAATCCAGAGATACTCTCTATGAACACAGTCAATGGTTTTACTCCTTCCGTGTAAGTTCTCCCTGAGTATTGCCATGTTGGCGCGCCTCGTATGTGGATATGGGACACAGGAGCACCTCACTATACCTATGTTTAAAAACTGGTGCTATAGCGAAACCCATGCTGATGGTTCATGCACTTCCTCAATACCTAATGGCTGATTTCTAAAAGCTCTTTTATTTGTTTATTTTTTCTTCCATCGGTATTGGTATTTTTCTGTGAGGTCGCATGGCTAGTTTGACTGCGTAATATCGGGATTTCTACTAGGATGTCCTTAAGTTTAGGGAAAGGTTTCTGTTCTAATCTGGTTGTCATTGATTTTAAGTTTCAATACTACTTAACATATTGCTGTATCCTTGCCCAGCTAAGAGCTAGAGCCATTCATTTTAACATAACATAGTAATGCAATTTGTTTTCATATTTAAATTTATATGTGTTTCGCTACCATTATTATGTCCTAAAATTTTTCTTTAGTTGCCTCAAGAACTTGGTTTTAGAACACTGCTTGGTTCTCTTTCAAATATTCCCATGCCTGATCAGAAATTAAATTTTACTTGGATCAGTCTATTAACATTTCCCTTATCACACCTAGATTCCCTATGTTGCATTCAAAACTTGCATCCGATTACATTAAAAAACGTAGTGGACTTCATCATCTTCTACGAGAGTTAGTTTATTGTAGGTTTATTATCTTGCCTGGCTTCCATCTTCCGTTTGAGTTGTTGCTCAGGTTTTTTTTCAGCCACTCTGAAAGTGTCCAATTTTACCACATCCTCTACATTTTTCTACTCTTGCAGGGCAGCTTGAATCTGTGGAGCTATACCCAATGCAGCCGCATCTTCCACATCCCTCATCATTTACCTCATATAATTTATTCTATTTCTTTCATAGTTTTCAATCTGATCATTTACAGCTTGTAAGGTATTTTCTAGGCTATGACTTTGCTTAGTGTAGCTTCATTACCCATGGTTAAAATCTTTTGCTGTAGTTGAGTTGAAGTGCATGTTTCAATTAATTTATCCATTATATGTTCATCTCGTTTATCAAACTTGCATTTCAACGCTTGGTCTCGTAGTTTAGTCATAAATGTTTTAAATCTTTCATTTTCTAATTGAGCTATTCGACGGAAGATATGTCATTCATATGATTTATTGTACTGCGGGAGAAAATGCTCTGCATAATTATTAGCTTCCAATATACTATTATAAAATATTTCTTGTACTCCTGTTCCTCCTAAGAGTAATAGTATTGCTCTTTTTTGTTTTGTCGATTGTATGTCAGCAGCTTCACAGTAAATGTCTAAGGATCTTTTCAATTTTTTCCTTCTCAGGCCGACTGACACACTGTCTCCATGTTCATCAAATTTATCCAGTGGAGTTTTATCTGCAAACAGTTCTTTTAACTACCTATGAGCAAATATTTTGTAGGTTTTATTGTTGGGCAGAGTACACTCCTGAATTGTCTTCTCAGTAGGTACACTTCATTATTGGTCACTCAAAAGCATGACATCTTTTCTTTTAAGTTTCCTCATGTATGTGGGATTAGTGAGTATCTGTGCTAGTTGATTGGGGTAGTTTTCTAGTTTGACTTGGTAGACTTGAGCAGTACTTTTGATCTCTTCAGATACTGTTTTGACTTTGGAAGGATGTCATGCAACTCGGTATTTCTTATGAACCAGGGGGCATTCGATATGAAAGACTCCATTTGAAAGCGTTGAATTAAGTTAATATTTGTGATGCAGGCGGTACCCCATAGTTGGATGCTATAGGTCCAATCGGCTTCCTTACAGTTTTGTAGATAAGTAACTTATTGTCTACCAACAGTTTTGAGTTTCGCCCAAGTACGCAGTGTAGTCCTCTGTACTTCAAGCCCAGTTGGTTCCTTTTTATTTGAAGGTGTTTCTTCCTCGACATGCGGCGATCTAGGTGCATACCTACCCAGGTATTTTTTGTAAAGTTGTGTTCAATTTGTTGGTAGGCCATTGTATTCACGATTCTGTTTCTTAGCAAATTATTGGTGAGGTCCATAAGAAGTAACTAATGTAATGGAAAACGTTATTCTTGTACAACCAATTTAATGGTAAGCCGTGGGTCAATAATGTTGTAACCAATTCAATGGTACCCTCAGATCAACAATTAACAACCAATTTAATGGTAAGCCTTGATCACAAAAGTATGCAACTAATTTAATAGTAAGCCTTAACAATAATCTTGCAACCAATTGAATGGTAAGCCTTGATCACAATGTGCAACCAATTTAATGGTAAGCCTTGATCACAAAAGTGTGCAACTAATTTAATTGTAAGCCTTAGCAATCATCTTGCAACCAATTGAATGGTAAGCCTTGATCACAATGTGCAACCAATTTAATGGTAAGCCTTGATCACAAAAGGGCGCAACCAATTTAATGGTAAGCCTTGACAATAGTCTTGCAACCAATTTAATGGTAAGCCTTGATAACAATTTGCAACCAATTTAATGGTAAGCCTTGATCACAAAAGTGTGCAACCAATTTAATGGTAAGCCTTGATCACAAAAGTGTGCAACCAATTTAATGGTAAGCCATGACAGTGTCTTGCAACCAATTTAATGGTAAGCCTTGATCATAAAAGTGTGCAACCAATTTAATGGTAAGCCATGACAGTGTCTTGCAACCAATTTAATGGTGAGCCTAAGGTTAACATAGCAACCAATAGTTAGCCTTAACCATAATCATGAAACCAATTTAATGGTAAGCCTTTTCCAAATAACCAATTCCAAATTCAATGATAAATCCTTGACCAACAATTATTCAACCCGTTGAATGGTAAACCTTCAGCATGAAACTGCAACCCATTCTTGGTAGGTAATCCATGACCGCTAACAGCTCACCTTATTAATATGACAAGTAATTAATCATACATAATTTATCAACCAATTGCTGATTAATACTTATACTTATAACTTTATATTCCTATAACATATCCATTTCAAAGTTAAAGTATTTATTTTTTTCTTTTTACTATTGGATTTAATTGTACCGGTGTACATTTAGTGCCTCTGATTCATCTATTTGTTGTTAGTACTTCGTATCTCATATCTAATAATCTTCTTATTTTTTCTTGATTTGACTATAGCAGTAGACTGTACATAAAAGATGAATGGTATCTCATAAATACAGTTTAGTTAAGTACTATTTCTTTATTTCCTTTCTATTATTTTGAATTGACTATAGCGGTAGAATGTACATAGAAGACAAATGGTATCTCATAATGACAGTTTAATACCATTTCATGCATGCTAGAATTATCTTATAACACTTTCTTTATCTTTATTAACACACACACATGTTGTGGGTTTCCCTCTGTGATAACCAGACTCTTAAGAGTCTGGGGGAATCATGTAAGCCCATGCATAAAACACACACTAGTTTAATACCATTTTTATATGATTAATTTATATGTACAGTTTATTTTTAACATAATTGTAACTTATTTTATAACAGAACACACCACACTTATAAATTTCTCACAAGGTTTATTGGCTGAAGGTCTCGGCAGAATAACAGCGCCTATCTACCAAAATAGTGGTGAGACATACGCTGAGACCCTTTTGCTGCTTCATGCAGCACACAAACACCTACATACCAACAAAGTACTGCAATATCTATCAGTTTAGCCATTTCCTTTCTTTTTTGTTTGTTTTTTTTTTTTAGCAAATAAATGTCTTTTTATGTCTATTCTATGTCATAAAGGAAGATACTTAGTCCTGGAACTGTAATTGTATCAGGTAGGTATAATGCAAAACTGCAAATCGTTATGTACTCCATCCATCGAGTTGTCCGTTTAAGCAACCTCACGAGTAGACACCTGCTGCAGCTCGGTAGGTATAACAATCAATAAAACAACTGATGGTTGGATTGGAGTGAAATGATTAAGTATAGGTAAGTACGTTGCTTGGCTAAATGCAATTTATGATAAGCATTCATCTCATATCTATGTCTCATACGTTAGATAGACCAGTATTATTGCTCCATAGGTCGTCGAATCGAGCACCCACCACACGCCAGCCACGGTCAAAACTTTAGTTTACAAACAAAGCGAGAAGCCATAACTGGATTCCTTTTATTTCTTTTGTAAAATATTGAATTCACTGACCTTTATCCTCGTCGCCACTGTAAAATCCTGTATTATATTGATAACCCTGGCTCACTGATACACCAAGCCGGCCTCCTGTACGGGTCCCATCGTTCACCACTTGTGTCTCCCCGTTTTCCCGCCCAACCCTGTCCCCGTCCCGCCAAGACGTTTGGCTGACATTGACAGGTTAGGAGCTTGACACTGACAGTTACCTAACCGCTTGTGCACATGAGATAGGGTATTATATCTACTAGGTAGATACAAACACTACAATACTATTTTCACCCAACCAAGCATAAGCTATGATGTCGCCGCGGCTCCAGTTGTTTGTTTAATGATGTTTAATTAAAGCTAGTTTTTGCAGTTTAATAGTTTGTACCCTCCTCTAGGTTACGCCATTTTATTATTGTATTACTTATTATTATTATTTATTATTGTATTACATTTTACATTGTATACTTGATCTAAGATGAAAATAAATTGGCCCTAAAATTCTGAGCCGTTTGAACCGCGGTTCGGCTCCGGCTCGAGACTGTAAATGAGCTGATGCGCTGCAGATCATGTTTTTTGAGTGAGTTACCCATGGCTACATTTTAAGAAAATTAAACAATATTGACGCATCAGTCTTCAATATTTTGTTCAATACATCAAACTTATAGTTACGATTCGTTCTTTTTATGACTATTTTAATCTGTGTAGCGGATCATAGATGAAGAAAAAAAAAGAAGTGTAGCAATGAGTAAATGTAAAAATGTTAAATCTAAATCTAGGTTTTATTTTAATAATGACTTTTCCACTGCCCGTGCTAGGCCTGCTGCTGTAGATTACTTCATGAATTATTGAAATCGAACATTCCATTCATAAGATATTACGAATTAAAAATGTCAAACTAAACAAAATACCGCCGCGGGCAACGCGGCGAGGGAGGGGGCTCCGAAGTGGAAGAGGGGCCTACAAATCTAGGAAATTGCTAGGTAGGTATGATTTAGGTAGGTCTACGTTTATCCCGAAATGTTTAAAAAGTAAATGTCCACTCGTGCGAAGCCGGGACATGCCGCTAGTCATATAAAAGACTATAAAAAATATTTTGTAGAAAAATGAACGAGTCTTAAACGGGAAAAAATCCTTTAATTTGTATGTTAGCAACCTGTCATACCAGATAATGCGAACGACGGGCCGCCGATAAAAAGTAAAAGTTCTACTGTTCAAAATAAACCTTACATGATAAACGATAAAACAGAAAATATTTATGCAAATTATAACGAGCCCAGAACGTAAAACATCCTTAAATATTTATGTTAGCAATCTCTGCTACCACGCGAGGGCATCCAAGGGCAGTCGCTAAAAAACTCAAATTAATTCAACTATGCGATGTGTCAAATCGGTTCAAATCGGTTTGACGATTGAACGAGTCACACAAATCTATTCAAGGGTTTAAATAAATCGAAAATATTTAAAAAAATATTTCATTATTCATTAAACGTATTGATGACTCGACGACCCATTCATGAAAAACCGTAAGTATGTACCTAGGTACTTATATATTTTTCTTAATTTTTAACGAGAATAAAACAACTAGCAAACCATTCGATCTAAATTACATCGGTCAATACTATTTTGATGCTATCTGCCATTTGTTTTGCAAGCTGTTATTCGATTTGGATGCATATCGGTTTGAATCGGTTTCGAACCAGTTTGGTTATTACAAACATAATACCAAAATTGTTTCTAATTCAAGCATATTTCCTCTATATTATTATATTATTTGAAATCAAATAGTATTATTTATCTGTGTTCCTGGGTAGTTTTTTTTTCAAATTACTTACCTAGTAGATAGAGCTTGTAACAAAGCTATGAAGCTCCCGATCTTTATCAGCATTTTTGCCACTCTTGATCAGTGGAGCTGTTTTCAGCTTTACACATATATTATTATTATGTGATACACAACTCAAACGGTTCAAAGATTGGTTTTAAATAAACAGTACCCCAAGTATGAGTTGTGTTTACCATATTTGGTTTTTCGTTCTTGTTCCGTGTTCATTGCGGGTTTTGTATGAAGATGCAATAGAGATACCGATACGGAACTTTATGTTGCAAGTATGATGAAAATTAGTAGTAGAATTATATTGAAATAAATATTTTTATAGCTCTTTTTCATGTTAAACCTAAGATATTTATAAGTATTTAAATACAATTTATACAGTATATTACGTGTATTTATTATTTTATCCTTATAATATTCAAAGATTTAATAAATTTATAAGGAACCAACCCACACATGAGCAGTTTTGCTACAAAGAAAAAGCTTTAACAAAGAACCATGTGCGGTTTGGTTCTTTGTAGAAAAAAATAAACTTGTTGATTTTTCCAAAGACATTACTTTCCTAACTTTGGATTTTTCAGATTGCTGGGTTACCATAGAGCATGGATCTTTTTAGTATATGTTTTCTTCAGTCAAAATTTGACAGCCTTCACAGCTCAGTTGGTATTAGCTCTGCCTTCTGTGCCGTAGGCCGTGGGTTCGATCCCCACCGAGAACAAATATTTGTGTGCTGAACACAGATGTTTGTTCTGTCTGGGTGTTATATAATATTATAAGTATATATTTATAAAAAAAAAAGTATATAAGTAGTATATCAGCTATCTGGTTCCCATATCACAAGCTTTGGCTTAGTTTGGGGCGAGATAGTGCTGTGTGGAATGTCCCCCAATATTTATTTATTTATTTATTTAATTGTCAGATCACTTTGATCTTTAGAGGGTTGGTAGATCGTGCATTTTAAAAGCTTTCTTTTATGTCCATTTTGACATGTGTGTGGGTTGGTTCCTTTATGCATAACTACGTCCAATTACTCAAAAGAGTAAAGAAAAGGGGGCATATCATAACACCGTTTAGTATTATTTAATTGTTTTTAGTTAGTTTTGTTTCAAATGCAAAACCGTCAAATAAAAATAGAATGTGAATCATACATTTTAAAGTCGTGTTTCTCTTAAACATTAGCATATGCTACTCAATTAGGGATGTGACCTAATTAAACTAATGAATGTGTTATCGATGGCTTTAATAATTTTTTACCCCTATATACTTCGATCAACAATCAACCTATATTACGTGTGAAGGGCTCAAAAACGGCCCGAGAAATAAGAGCACAAAAAAAATTGTGTTCTTATTTGAGTTTAGTATGCTCCAACCACAGCCAACGTGCGGACGTGCTAAAATGCCTCAGTGTGCTTTAAAACTGCGAAAATAACCCCTAAAACAGTAAGGTTTCAGAAGGAATGTCTTTTTTTCGGTAATAACATGTCAGTTTCCGTTTTGCGATACTTAAATCATTGTTAACAATTAAAAACAAATATTTTGTCGTTTAATCAAAGTCCGCCATCGAGGAACCTGTAGTGTGTGTGAGGAGTAGTAAAATACAAAGAAGCAAACAGAAACGATATAGCTCACAAAGTAATAATGGAGGAAAGTACTGTATTTGTTGCAACATAAGGTTGATTACACAATAAATGTTATTTAACCTATGTCTTTTAATTTCTAAGTGACGGCTGTAATTGACGAATCATCATAATTGTAAGATGGTATTTTGAAGATTTGTGACTTTATTACAAGGGTTTATGGTTGTAATAAGGTTGAACTTGAAACTGTTTAAAAACCTTGGAATCAGTTCGATGTAGCTGTTTATGTGTGTGTAAGTAGATGTTCAAGCGGACAGTTTTTAGCTTTGATTTTGTATGTGACACGGAATCTAGTGATTGTTAATCGAAGCCTATATAGGTTAATAAGTTTTAAGGCGTTGTTTTTTTTAAGCTGAAATTTACAGAAGTATTTTAAAGAATTTTTCCGCACATCAAACCATATCAGTGATTACAGAACGGTACATAAATGTGCGGATCCATCATTTATTAAATTAAACATTTACTCAAAAATACAGCTTTTAAACAAGTACGTTCTGTTTCAAGGACAATAAATATGAAAATGAAAAATATGAATGCAAACAAACAAACAATCAAATCTTTTCTCTTTATAATATTAGTATAGAAGAATAGATGATAATGTGATAATCTTATTATAGAAAGAAAGAAAAGAAAAGCTTTTTATTTCGACCGCCACAAAATAAATATAACCTGACGTACCCATTTCGTTATCCTTCAGTAGGTAGGTAATAATCGATATCGATATGTTCGTCTTGCATCCGCATTGGTACATCACTAACCGAGTAGCGATGTTTTAAGGTCAATCGAATAACAGCCATTTTGCAATCAATCATGAATATGCTTTGTTGTTAGAGACTATAACAAAAATCGATAGCGACAGCGCCATCTCTTGTTGAGTAGTAGTACCTTACCTTAGTACTATTTATGGGTTAGTACAATTTTTACCATGACAGTGCATCTAAACAGAGCATAGACTTTCGACCAATCAGAGCAATGGTCACAAAATCCATGGTCGTGTAATCCTGGCTGTACAATCCCGACTGTGCTGGAAAAGCACAGCCTGGAAAACACGGCCCGGATTCCATGTACATTTTGTACATGAATTCCTGGCCGTGTAATCCGGGCTGTACAATCCCGACCGTGCTGGGAAAGCACAGCCTGGAAAACACGGCCCGGATTTCATGTACATTTTGTACATGAATTCCTGGCTGCGTATTCCTGCCCGTGCATTCCGGGTTGTACATTTTCGGGCTGTGTAATACTTGGTCGTAAATTAACCGGACCCGTCACGTCACACACAATATTAATGTTCTGTGCACACAACAGTCAACAGACTATGATATTATTCTAAGCAACACAACCATAGATTTATAATACTATAGATTGCCTACGAGCGTATACCCGAGCAAGACGGACAACAAGTACATACAATTTATGGGTTGCCACATCTTACTATTTTCACCCAACCAAGCATAAGCTATGATGTCGCCGCGGCTCCAGTTGTTTGTTTAATGATGTTTAATTAAAGCTAGTTTCTGCAGTTTAATAGTTTGTACCCTCCTCTAGGTTACGTCATTTTAATATCTTCTAAGGAATGAGCTAGAAAAAAGCCTACACAGCTCAGTTGGTAGCCTTCTGCACCGTAGGCCGTGGGTTCAATCCTACCGAGAACAAACATTTGTGTGATGTGATACTAGACGTTTGTTCTCTGCCTGGGTGGTTGTGATTTGGCTTATTTTGGGGCTATATAGTGCTGTGTGGAGCGTCCACCAATATTTATAAAAAATAAAATAAAAAAAACAGGGTGAACTGGCACTAAGCTGGCATTTTAGACATTGACATCAGAACCCTAGGCCCCGCGAGCTAGAGTCCTCGATTTTCCTAGTGAGGGGGACAGAGCTAGCTAGTGGTGCTATTTTCACATTCTACCACCTACCAATAGTTTAACTATGTTACTGCACCAGATAGATAAAATTTTTATGAATAAAAAACAATTTATTTATTTATCATTGATTTATTTATTCTACATCCCTACTCATCAGAAACCGTAATTCAAAAGGTTAATTTATAACGCGTGCTTCAATTTTAAATTAAGTAGGTATAAACAATACATCTTAACAGGAGTAAGCCAGCTTATGCTAGAGCTGACCTTAAGCCTGAGCAATGCCACCACTTTGCCCTGAAGCGCGAAGTGGTGGCATTATGAATACAGCTATCCTCAGAACATCACTATGAATATGTCATAAATACATTAAAATATATCACGTGTAAGTACGTATTTATTTATTAGACGATAAATATTTAATAGTTTGTACATAACAATTTCAGATGAGAATATTTTCTTAATTCACACTTTTTAAAGCAAGATTTTTGAACATACTTTTTATATCCAGAAAAAAAGCTGAGATACCGTTTATTTTGAAATAGCCCAAAAGTTTTTTAGTCCGTAAGTTTCTTGCCTGTTCTTCTAGGCTTTGGTCGCGCGCGAGGAACTGGCGGTACATTCACCACCACCAATACATATACCAATTTAAGACGTTTCAAAGAGATCCTTGTGATTGTACTGAATAAAGACCGTTTTGATTTTGATTTTGGAGCTTGGTGACCTGGAGCTTGGTAACCCGTAGCTTTAACCCACCAGCCCAAAGTAGTTGCATCTTTGGGAAATCTGTAAAACAAACATGTTATTATTAGGCTTATGTAGGTATTTAATCATACTACGCGATGGTGGTCTCAGACATAAAATAACTACCAACTTCTCATATGAAAATCGTGAGGAGACTGAAATTATTAAAATGTAACGCAAAGCTAAAACAATAAATTAAATGAAATTAAAATAAATGTACCTACTACCTATACCTATATTATATTTTTTTTCATTATGTACTTAAGTCAAACAAACCTTATTTCTTTGAATAAGGTATAATAAGTTGCGACATTCATTTTCATTTTTTTCTAGATTATTGTGTGTATTTGAACTTATCCTAACATATCAGAGTCGAATCCACCCTAAAGTTGTTCGTTTCCCAACATTTTTGGCAAATAGATTTTGTTTTAGTTGGCAGCCCGAAAGATCGTATAACCCAGCCAAATTATGTTTCTATAGAACTGTATCGGTTTGAATAGCCATGTCATTTGTGTGGTTTATAGTAACCTATACTCAATTTTACAAAATAATTAAATTCTAGAAATCTACTATGATATGCGATAGAAAGTAAACACAACCGTTAAATGATTAATTGTGGACACTGTGCATTCTCCGTTTTATAGTTTAATTGACAAATAGAACATAAAAGTGCTACTTACCGAAGGAAGCTTAATTTTCAGTTTTCCGAGCTGTATCATTATCACAGCCTTAAATACTACAATGCACCACATTATAAACTTAACTCTACGTATACTGGGACCTAGGCACACACTATTTTCAAAGAACTTTGGCACTAAACACCTATAAACTCACAAGCACCAAGCGGTTTGTTTAGCACCAAACTTGGTGCTAAACAATCAAAAACGTATACGCAGAAAGGGACAGAACATTTATATTATATTTCTCTCACTCATAGGTATAATTTGTATTATTGCGTCTCTCTTACTCTTGGTATTATTATTTGATGCTCTATCTATTGTATACTTGATCTAAGAACACAACAGACAGACAGACAGGATTGGCTAGGTCACAGATAAATAAATAAAAGCAAGATTTCAATAATGGCGTACGTCATGTCTAAGTAAGGGTACTAGTATTCTCTTATCTGTGGTAAGGGCAAGCCAAATAATTTGTGTGTGTGCCTAATCGCCTAGATCCTGACCATGATCCGCCGACCGACGCGACGCGAGTGACGCGACGTAGTGATTATAATTTATATGTAATTTATGCTCAGTGGGTCACTGAGCATAAATTATAATCACTACGTCAACGCAAATCTTCGCGTTATCGCGATAGTGTGGCCCCAGCATAAGTAACCATGGAGGAAAACGAAGTCAATCGAGTCGTCGACACTTCCTCATTCAACCATCTTGGTTTGGGAAATGCGGTCAGAATCGAACCGAAGTTCATTTTTCTGGCGTCAACTTCGTGAGTCTTTTGGCTTTGCCACGAGTGCCATCCTCACGGTTGGCCTTTGAGTGGCTTTTCGATGGCCTGACCAGGCTTTTTGACGGCGCAGTCGAACATTCGCCGCGCCAGCATTACATACCACAGTCTCCTCAACGCTGGATATCTGCACGTCGCGAGCGATGACGTAGTTCCTGACGTATCTTCCCGCTCCTGTGTATACTCGTAGAGCGATATTTTGTTGCGCTTGGAGTCTCTTTCGGTTTGTAGCCGAGCACAACCCGTACCATGCCGGGCGCGCCCCATATGTGAGGCGGGAGCGGATGTACGATTTGTAGACTCCAACTTTGGTCCTCAGTGGAAGTCTGGACGATAAAACGGGTCGTAGCATCGCTCAAGCAGCACGCGTTTGGCGTATTGCGCGCTCCACCAGCTCTCATTGTCAGGATCTGTCGATTTCGATTCCTAACCGCCGGTTTCTGAAAACCCGATCAAAACTAATCGGATGTCAAGTCACATGCTATCTCTATCTTATTCGATGTAATAGCTGAAATGGCGAGTGACTTGACATCCGATTAGTTTTGATCGAGCTTTCAGAAACCGGCGGTAAGTATCGGAATCAAATAAACAATATATTTATTACTAGCGGCCTGTCCCAGCTTCGCATGGGTGGTCATAAATTTTTTGAACATTTTAGGATAAACTTAGACCGTGGGTTCGAGCCTCGCGTCTACTTATTTCATACATTTGCACGCGCTTCTCCTTGAGTGAGTGAAATCGCACCCCGCGCGTGACCCGTGGACCCGTTAACATTTTTAATTTCGTCATATCTTTTGAATGGAATGTCCGATTTGAAAAATTTAAGAAGTAATCTATAGGTATTGAAACCGTCTTAATTATGAAATGATTTATTTGGATAAGGATTTACACCAAGGTACAAATAAAGACCCTTTTCTAGCGGAGGCATTTCAATTAATTTTTTATAATAAAAGAACACTTATTGTGACATAACTATAATAGTTAGACATATGATGTCGCGACATTTTTTGTAGATGATGACGTGTTCTACAAAATCGTAGTACATTATTTTGTTCTATCTTCAATAGTTTTCGCAGCGCACGCGATGTAAGGTTTTTGTTTTCCACCTTGGGTTAAATTATTGAAGTTTTAGTAAGGATCCCTAATTTTTTGAAAATATAATATAGCCTATGTTACTCAGGGATAATGTAGCATTCTAATGGTGAAAGAATTTTTGAAATCGGACCAGTAGTTTTTGAGCCTATTCGTTACATACAAAAATACAAAAATACAAATGTTTCCTCTTTATAATATTAGTGTAGATTAGTGTAGATGTAGATGTAGATTAATCAACAAACCTAAATTTTAAATTGCAGAAAATTTATTTATTGCGAAACATTTACGCTCTAAAAAAATAAAAGTAAACACAAAACAAATAAAAATCCTAAAAATAAATGCAGAATATAAATATGCAACGTGTGGAATAAATAATACACGAACAACTTTTGTTCTACGACTTTTGAAATTTCAAAGATTTTCATTCATGAAATGCCTCATGAACTTTTATCTAAAATGAATCTAAACGCATCATGAGGCAGCCCTATTTACAGCTGTTCTTTGACCTCTAGTTGTGAACTGTAGATAAAATAGGTAACAGAACTGCCACCAATTACCTAGTAAAGTAACCTAATATGATGTTGCTCAGTTTTTAAAAATCTTGGTATGTAAAAGAAATATTTTCTCTTTGGTACTAATACCTAGGCAGTAACTAGGTACCTACGTGGCTACGTACTCAATATACTAGTATAATAGAATACCTATTTATTTTAGTTTGATTACTAGATGTCGTAAAGCAATATTTATAATTTTTTAATAGTTCTTGTAATTGTAACATGTTACTTTACCACCATAGTTCATTGACACGACAAAATTATTCAAGTGCAATTTTGGGAAGTGTCTAGTCTGTTCTATACCTCTTTAATCTTCCGCTACCTGTCTGTCATTGGTTTCATTCAAAAAACGCAACGGCCGACCGACACGGCCGCCGATCAGTGCTACCATTTGTGGCAGATTTCTGCCATTTTGGCATATTTGGCTCCTAAAGTTTAGCTGTGGCAGTTGGTGACGATTTACAAAAGTGGCAGATTTTGGCAGATTTTAAATATTTCAAGACAAATCTTATTAGTTTGAATTTTTAATGAAATAATCTTTAAACTCTAATTTATTTATTTTTACTGAACTGGAAACTTCTTATTCTTTTTTACCTTTATTGATTTGGTTTATAAGCAACTTGTTTTTATCTCGTTTTAGGGCCGGTTTCACCATGCTCTGTTAGTTACTAATCAAGTACTAAAATACCGTTAAATCTAACCTTAGCTGTCAAACGCGTACATTTTGACATATTTAGGGCCGGTTTCACCATGCTCTGTTAGTTACTAATCAAGGATTAAAAGACCGTTAAATCTAACCTTAGCTGTAAAACGCGTACATTTTGACATATTTAACGGCCCTTTAATCCTTTGTTAATCTAACAGAGCATGGTGAAACCGGCCCTTAACGGCCCTGTAATCCTTTGTTAATCTAACAGAGGATGGTGAAACCGGCCCTTAATCTCCGTACTCACATTCGGTATTACTCGATAGTTTTACTCCAAAACGAGTAAATATTAACGTGTGGACCGCAAAACTCACGCATCGAGCTGTGAGTTTTGCTATCGAGTAATACCGAATGTGAGTACGGGGCTTATGTTATCTGCAAACCGTTACAAACGATCTAAAGAAAGCAACTGAATGTACCTAATGTATACAACGTGTTTATTAAGAATTGTAGGGATCCGAAAGCAGGATATTCTACCGGTCATAACGAACAACTTTTGTTCTACGACTTTTAAAATTTCAAAGTTTTTCATTCATGAAATGCCTCTTAAACTTTTATCTAAATTGAATCTAAACGCATCATGAGGCAGCCCTATTTACAGCTGTTCTTTGACCTCTAGTTGTTAACCTTAGATAAAATAGGTAACAGAACTGCCACCAATTACCTAGTAATGTGCCTACCTAATAATGATGTTGCTGTTTTTAAAGATCTTGGTATGTAAAAGAAATATTTTCGCGACTGTAATCCCTAGTCACGGTAAACATTCTCTGAGATCTTTGGTACTAATACCTATTCAGTAACTAGGTACCTACGTGGCTACGTACTCAATATTTAATAGAATATTTATTTTTGTTTAATTACTAGATGTCGTAAACCAATGTTTATGATATTCATAGTTCTTTAAATTGTAACATGTTACTTTACCACCATGGTTCATTGACACGACAAAATTATTCAACTGCAATTTTGGGAAGTGTCTAGTCTGTCCTATTTAATCTTTGACTAACCTGTCTGTCATTGGTTGCATTTAAAAACGCATATCCAATCAGGACGGCCAACGGCCGCCGATCAGTGTTACCATTTGTGGCAGATTTCTGCCATTTGGCAGATTTTAAATATTTCAAGAAAAATCTTATTAGTTTGAATTTTTAATGAAATAATATTTATAATTTATTTATTTTTTACCGAACTGGAAACTTCTTATTCTTTTTTACCTTTATTGATTTGGTTTCTAAACAACTTCTATCTCGTTTTAGATAACTGCAAACCGTTACAAACGATCAAAAGATAGTAACTGAATGTAATGTAGGTATTTAATTTATTTCGTAGCCACGAAGGAGATGGTATGAAGTCATATTTTTGGTATTTTTATCGTCAAGCTTGGTAGATTTTGACAGATTTTTTGGCAGGTGTGTGGCAGAACCGCCACTTTTGAGATGGTCACCCTGTTTGTGTTTACATGCGTTGTTGTACATTGTTTTGTTGAGAAAATGTCATCAAACGTGATAAAATGGTGATTGTTATGTAAAAAGCCGTCGTCAGTCAGTGTGTGTATGAGCAGTGCCTACGAGGTAATGGTTTAGTGTGAAGTTTGAAGCCTGTGTCGTGCGAAATCTCGCAAACTTACCAAAATACAGTTTTATCCAGTGTTATTATAGCCAGTAAATAATGACAAAATCCATAGGAACCAGTAAAAATATCGTGTCAGGGGATGGGCGGCGTACCTACCTACCTACTGAAAGGTAAGTATTTCAAATTATCTCGTAGGTTATCGTTGTTTTTCTCTTTCCTAGATAGAAGCGCGCGTGCGTGTGACCTTGACACGTACACAGACAGGGCTGTTGCAAATTTCTGAGAAAATATTAATTTTACTTTTGTATGGGAATTTCGAAAACGATGTATTCAACCGTTGCACACGTCAAAGTATTCCAGTGCTTGGTCTAAATACACGCTCTTTGTTTCCCTACATAACTTCATCAACACGTTGTATAATTTATTCCGTAGCGTAGCCACGAAGGAGATGGTTTAAAGTCATATTATTTTTGGTAATTTTATCGGTTCGCTTCGCAAGCTTGGTAGATTTTGACAGATTTTTTGGCCAGTGTGTGGCAACCGCCACTTTTGAGATGTATGTTCAATGTTCGTTCACTGTTTGTGTTTACTAGCCATGGGTAACTCACTCAAAAAACATGATCTGCAGCGCATCAGCTCATTTACAGTCTCGAGCCGGAGCCGAATCGCGGTTCAAACGGCTCAGAATTTCAGGACCAATTTATTTTCATGGTACCTTCAAAGACTCTAAGCAAGCACCGATAAGACTTGGCAAAAGGACTAGACACCAAAACAAAAAAATACTACCATAAAAATAATTTTGTAGAAAAATAAACGAGTCCTAAACGGAAAATAAACAGGAAAAAATCCTTGAATTCGTATGTTAGCTATAACTAATAAATATTGCTAACAATGAACGACGGAATGAAAAAAAAAAAGTAAAAGTTCTACTATTCAAAATGAACCTTACTTGATTAAACGATAAAACGGAAAATATTTATGCAAATTATGACGAGCCTAGAGCGCAAAATATCCTTAAATATGTATGCTAACACGCGAGGGCATCCACGGGCTGTTGCTAAAACAACTCAAGTTAATAATTCAAATTCATAACCCATACCATTAAAAACATGCATTTCTAAAAAGAACCATAATCCTTCAATTCATCCTAACTCCACTCACTCACCCGCGCAGATATTACTTCAATCGATTCAACTGTTCGAGTACGTATTGAACCTCTCAATGAATCAAAACAAATATTTTACTCGAACGGTTCAGGGTTCTGTTTATCATAAAACCAATCTTTGAACCGTTTGAGTTGTGTATCACATTTATGAGTAGATCTTTGAACCGCTCCACAGATCAAGAGTGGCAAAAATGCAGCATTGGAAATTAGACCTTATTATCTAGACGAAACAATTCAAATTCATTTAGCAAAATTTTTGATCTGGATATCTTTTTTCTAATAAAGACCCTATCTACCTAGCAATAAAATTTATATTAGGCTGGCATGAGAGCTGTTGAGCCGCTCCAAAAGAAATAGAGCCGGTACTGACGTACTCACTACGGTAAGAGCCGCTCCAGACGCGTACGTCTGACTCCTTCTACCCACGGCTAGTGTTTACATGCGTTGCGTTGTTGTACATTGTTTTATTGAGAAAAT
The DNA here is from genome assembly GCA_932294275.1 of Chloroclysta siterata. Taxonomy (NCBI): domain Eukaryota; kingdom Metazoa; phylum Arthropoda; class Insecta; order Lepidoptera; family Geometridae; genus Chloroclysta; species Chloroclysta siterata. The sequence continues at coordinate 8,061,416 of OW028600.1, read as the reverse complement.
GTCATCAAACGTGATAGAATGGTGATTATTTTGTACAAGGCGTCGTCAGTCAGTGTGTGTATGAGCAGTGCCTACGAAATAATGGTTTAGTGTGAATTTTGAAGCCTGTGTCGTGCGAAATCTCGGAAAAGTACCAAAATCCAGTTTTATCCAGTGTTATTAGAGCCAATAAATAATGTCAAAATCCATAGAGAACCAGTAAAAATATCGTGTCAGGGGGCGTTCCTACCGAAAGGTAAATATTTTAAATTATCTCGTAGGTTATCGTTCACATATCGTTGTTTTTCTCTTTCTTATTAGAAGCGCGCGTGCGTGTGACCTTGACACGTACACAGACAGGGCTGTTGCAAATTTTTGAGAAAATATTAATTTTACTTTTCAATGGGAATTTCGAAAACAATATCTTCAACCGTTGCTCACGTCAAAGTATTCCAGTCTGTGCTTGGTTTAAGTAGGTACACGCTCTTTGTTTGTCTACATAATTTTTTCCACACGTTATATAGGTAGGTACTCAGACCAAATAAAAAAGTAATTTGGTCTGAGGTTGTATATTGCTGCTAGTCTAGTTTAGGAGGCAATTTCAACCCATTGTGTCGGTACCTTGCCGTCAGCATCAGCCTGTCTGCCAAACTTCTGATGATAGAGTTGGGATAACTGGTAACTGTCAATAAAGGACGCGATTCTCTTTCGCTGGATGGCGTTAAACGTGTCAACTCTGGCTTCCGCAAACATGAACGACGCGCTAATAGGTGTAGCGCTTGAGACCCATAAGGTGCCTAAAGATGTCATTGTAGTGTAGGCCACCCTTATAGGTACCATCGTGCGACTTCTTGGTGTACCTAGTTGACACGTGTTTAACGTTTTGCAAAAGGAACAGAGTTATTTACACCTCAGGCGAAGCCTTGCTTAACTTTCGCGCAACCATGTTGCCCACTTCACTGTCGTTCTATGTCCGCGTCATACCTACTTGATACTGGATGTAACAATATGGCAAGGTAGGTAGGTACTTGAAATGCTCTACAATTTTGATAGGCTGTCCGTTAAGGGGCTGACAACTATCAAACAACTTCTCGCTCGCACGTTTCGACATGTTGAAAGATATAAAATCACTAAACTCATTTTCGAAAAATCGCAATCAACCATCTTGTGTGCAATCACATTGCACACAGTTTAGTAAAATATTATGTTATTATTTAGTAAAATCATTTTCATCGATACAAGTTTTCCTACTTAAAAGTGTGCTTATGTACGAAAACTAGGAAAGCAAACTTTTGAGTAGGAAAACATGTATTGATCAAAATGAAATTTTTACTAAACTGTGTGCAATGTGATTGCATACCTATAAGATGGTTGATTGCGATTTTTCGAAAATGAGTTCAGTGATTTTATATCTTTCAAGATGTCGAATCGAAACGTGCGAGCGAGAGTCACATTAGCTCTTGTCTTCGCCTTAAGGCGTACTTCTGGTACGTTTTAAGGTCCCTCTCCCGATCTGAAAATCACCATTTCGGACTTTCCAACGTTGCATGTCAAGCCGTGGTCGTTGGCAAAAGACTCGAAGATCTTTAACAGTTTTCTCAAGCCTTTGATCGAGGGGCTGAGCAGAACCATGTCATCAGCATAACTCAGGTTGTTGAATTAATTGTCATCCAGCCGGATCCCAACTTGGGTCCGCTCAGCTCCACGATCAACTCATTCACGTAGGTGTTAAAAGGATCGGGAGAGTTGAGCCCTCCTTGCCGCACGCCACACGAAAGCTGGTAGCTATCCGACAGCTGAGAGCCCCACCTGACGTTTTTGGTCTGATTTCGATACCAGTACGCGAGCAGATCAACAACATTATCCGGGACGCTTGCATCTGCACGCAGCTTTTGCCTCAGTTTATCATGACTTATTGTGTCAAAGGCACGACTCAGATCCAGGAAACACCCATACACAGCAGTATTACATTATGCTTATAGTAACTGACAACCTGCTTAAGAGAGAATATTGCCATATCAGTTTAAACCTGAGGACGGAAACCAAACTGTCCATCATCGTTACTCAAGTTGCATATGTGGAAGCTAATGACTCGTTCAAGTACCAACCTTGGCCATTATCGTGGCCAAAGAAATAGGTCTATATAGTTGGCCAAAGAAATAGGTCTATACCTATAGTTGGCCACACTCGAGATATCACCAGTTTTATTCTTCGTAAATTTATCAAGTACCTACAAGCTATCGACTTACCATAATGCAGAGATTAACCAACCAACAACGTTTCGAAAGTTATGACCCGATATACCTACATAGGTACACAAACAATGCTAAATAGATTAAGTTGTTTGTAAGATCTTCGTTCGCATCGCTCACTCGATCAATTATTCTGGGACACCTTCCTACTCTTTTTTTACTCTTCTCTATCTTTTCTGTGCTCATAAAGCCTTATTGCCTCATTCACGCTCGAGGACCATCTGTTGGTCAGTGACTTTTCCAATAATAGGTATTTTACCTACTTTACTTACGTAGGTACCTACTAGACTACTATAGTATGTTACTCCAGCAATGTTGAAAAAGTTAGGGATAAATTAAAATGATTAAGGTGCTCTGGGGTAAGATCGGATCTGGGGTAAGATCGAATAAATCGAATATCTCCATAACGTAGGGTATTTTTTTGATTCTTGGCAACATTGCTAGCAACGCCATTTTGTTGGGCCCATCCCACTAGTCGCCGCCAGTCGATCGGACCATCAGCGCGCATTTCATTCACTCGGATATGAAAAGGTACGTAAAATGTGATTTTTTAAGGATCCGGACTTACCCCCGGCAACTTTAATCGTAAATTTTGGTATAACGGCTGTGTTTTTTACGAATTTTGTGGCTTATTATATTAATGCGGCAACTTGTTTGCTGATTAAAGTGGTCTAGACACGCTAGAACTGTATGTAGCCTGAGATCCGGTCTTTCCCCATCAAAATTTGAATGGGTAAAGTTCGGATGAATTCTGTCCGATCTTTCCCAACTGTAAAATATAAACAGTTTCTCAAACTTTAAAAAAAATATTTGAACTAAAAAGGCATTTGCTAGAGGTAGTACCTACCTACGTCGCGTCGCTAAATTTTTTTTTATTTTTTGAACTAATTTGCCTGTTAATAAAAGCTAAAAGCTGTAATTATGTATGTACGGTACGTAATCCCATGCACGCTTAGCTTGCGCACACTTTTAGCTATGGTGTGTTTGCTTCAGTTTATTTTATTATTTTGTATTTATTATTAGTATGCCTAGAAACTACAAAAAAAAATCTCTGCGGGCGACTTCCTACTCAAAAAAGATTTGAAGAAATGACTTTTAATAGAAATAAGTAATTTATGGTTAATAATTTATTAACTAGATCTAATTTGCTTCATTGATCAGGCTGGTTAGTTATTAAAACCAACTATGAAGTGCTTGCTAAACCTTTGTATCTCCGTATTCCTAACTACGCACCATAGTTAGAGTGGAGGTGTCAAAGTTTGAGAAACATAGAAACTTCATTTTTTCTGAACCGGGGTAACATCGGATTATCAGAATGAAAAAAACAATATTTTACCTCTCATTTTTGTCGTTGAAACAGTATCTCGAAAACCGATATTGATGCTTTATTCTTGGATAATACCGGAAATTTTTATTATAGGTAGCTTATGTTTGGAGCTACAGGGGCGATTTTAGAATGTAGTCCGATGTTACCCCGTCAAGGTCCGATCTTTCCCGTGGTTTTATAAAAAAATCTATCACTTTAATCACCTATAACTCGGCCACCGTTGTGTTTAGAGGGTTATCGGATATACCGATTTATAAACCTGTCTTTTATACAAAGCTCTAACTAAATTTTAGGTTCGCCAACATTTTTATAGTCGATTAAAAAAATATTTTGCAACATACGAATGGTTTGCTAAAAAACCATCCGGTCTTACCCCGGAGCACCTTACAATAAATAATCCAATTTAAAATATTTTATTGTCGTATCGTAGAGTACCTAATGTACCTACCTCTCAAACTTACGTAGGTAGTAGGTACGTAGATATAAAGAAGATATAAAATTGTTCCTGTGTGTGATAAACGAAAATTCAAACATTGAATTAAAAGAATGAGGAATAGGAAGTACTTAGTAGTCTCACGACATTAATCCTCAGGCACGGTAGACATCCCCTCAGATATCATAAGAAGTGGTAGAAGAAGTAGGAGTTGAGGAAGTCTAAGGGGGTAGTCGGAGGTAGGACGTCTAGAGATTACATAATATTCTAGATTTGCTTGAAAATTCACATCAGTTTATTGTTAAAACTTTTGGCAAATTTTGATAAGGTCAACATTCATTATTTTTATGACTCACTCCCTGACATAATAATTGGAATTATGTTATTATTATTAACATTACTGAGTATTATTTACACGTGTACAGTCTTTTAATATAACTTAAAGAGATCACTTCTTAGCATTGAAACCTTCTCCGTTCGGATCTAATATCCAGGGGTAGTAGGATGGGCATTCCATGCATGTGAAGAGACGTAGGGTTTCTCCTGGCAGTTCCCTGGTGTTCAAGGGACAGGCGTTTGGCAGGGAGCAGAAAGGCTGACCTTTCACGTCACATTTGTCTTGTTTCCATTCTGCGAAGTCTCTGAGCGATGTTAACTCCGTGGGGTTCTGCATCCATTGAATAACTTGGATCATTGAAGTAAAGTAAACGTCATTCTTCTCCAACATTTCTTCAATGAATTTAATAAGCTCGTCTCTGAATTCCTTCTTGGATTTAAGCCAGGAAGCGTGGAAATGGAAACCTAGAGGAGCGCGGTTGGTACTGTAGTGGCGGTTGAAGTTGTGGCGCAACAGGCGCGCGAATTGATCGCCGGTCTGGATGTTAGAGCAAGAGTCAACCACGTGACAACCTGGCAAGGATTCGTCAAAAGTGGGGTCGTCTCTCCTGTCCAGTTCGTTCATTACCATTTCCCAGATTGGGTGGCTTCTGGATGGGCAGTTGTGCGCGTTACCATTGCATTTGTGGGGCATTCTGAAGTATAAGGTGTAGGGCCAGATCGGAACACGACCTAAAGGTGCGGTAATAGATGCGTCGTATACGAAATATTGATCAGCCATCATTTCGAACTGCCTATTTCCACCTACGCGCAAGTAAGGAGCACGTAATCCGATGATAGAAGAATCGGTTATATTAGCGAAACGTTCGGAGATCAGACGAGCGCCGGCCATCTCAGCCAACCAGTCATCGTAACTGCCGCTGGTCCAGTATGTAGGGTCATCCTTATGAGTCAGTGAAAATACAGCGATCTCATGACCTTTGCGGTGAAGTTCTTGAATGCCGGCATAATTTGAGTATTTGTGAGACACGAAGAATGTTCCACGAATTTGGCAGCCGTTGGGGTTATGGCGATTTCCATTAAAAATTTGATCGTACAGATCCATATTGTCGACGTTGACGGCACCGTTGAAGGTGATGGTGATCATTTGAGGGACTTGGTTCGGCTCGATGCCTCCGGGGATGCGGGTTCCGTCGGCGGAGCAGAAACAGTCGGGAAGGACGCATTGGTTCGTATCGCAGTCTGGAGCTCTGTTGGGATCTACGTCGACAGCTGTAAGGATGTAAAAATATTTATTAAGAATAAAGTTCATCAGATACCAATGTGAAAAAATACAACAAATAAATATTAAGTGATGGCTGTACGTACTGCAAGCGTTTTCGTCAGATTCATCTTTACAGTCGGGTTTTCCGTTACAGAACAACTCTTTCTCGATGCAGTCTCCGCTTCCACATGCTAATTTTCCTTCAGGGCAGATAGGCTCATCTGTTTTCAATATAGGCAATATTTTCCTTGGTTCTGAAAACATGAAAAAATGTTTAGTCTCACAAGATTTGATATTTTTTGTGAATTGTGTCCTACGTATAATACATACTAGGTACAAAATATTTTTTAATTTTTTATTGTTATGTTACCTATTATGCAGGTGACTAGATTTACCTACTTTTTAATCTAAGTCGCGATCTATTTTGTGTGATTTTATTTTGTTGTTGGTGTTGTAGTAAAGAGGTCACAAGAAAATAAAGAGGAAAGACTGGCCTAAGCATGAAAGATGTTTTAAAGAAAGTAGAAGTGGTAAGACAGAAATCGTTAAATTATTGTTTATGACTGATTTAGGAAAAATTGAAAACATAAATAGACAGTGAATTTCGTTAAGTAAAATCAATAATAAGAAAGAAAGACATAAGTACACATTATGAGTTATATAGGTAGGTAACGTATTAAATGGACTCTGAGCTACTGAATAATGGCGAAGGGTTTTCACGTGTTTAGGTACTGGTTTATGATATAGGTACTTACTTACTTAATATAGGAACTTATCAGGTAGAATAAGAACTGACTGGTACAACATTTACATAAGTACTAAGGATTTTCATATTTATATTTAACTGAGTTGGCACCTGAGTTCTTATAGTTATAGGTATAAATGTAATTCCAGTCAGTTCGGAAAAAGAAAAATGTATCAGTAAAAGCTCGTGTGTATAATACATAATTAGGTACCTATGTAAGAAGGTAGGTACATAAATCAAAATGTTAGGTACCTACGTGGAGGTACCTAATGCTATCTACAATTTATTCATGTTATAATAAAAACTAGATATTTTTAAATTTAGATAAGTATCGACCAATTAGTACATAATTAATTACAAGTGGTTAGGTAGGTAAGTATGTTAGTAGTTCCTTCTAGGTACACACGTAGTACCAATGTTAGTGGGTAGGTACAGTTTAAAATATAATTATATTTTTTAGGTGATTAAAGTATAGGTAACGATAATGAAGCCAAAGCGTGATTTTAGTAGGTATCCAGAAGATTGCGTAAGGAAAAGTGTGTTTTGTGTGTGTAGTGTGCCTATTGGTAACCCTATTGTTACTGGCTACTACCACAGAGTAAATAATAAGTATGACTACTTCGTTGCCTAGCCTACTCGGTTGACGTTGCATGATTTTGTTATGAGAACACTTGAATGGTAGTTTAGCACGTTCAATAACGTTGACTGAATGTCTGTGTTTTTAGGCTTTCTAATGCTCGATTAAATGCGTATGTAGATATTATTTATTATGAATACTTAAATAGGTCAGATATACCTAGGTACCTTATACCTACTAAACTTAAAAACTTTTATTGAAAGCAAGTGAAACACAAATTTTCACTTGGCAAAAGCAACTTTCACTTCATGTTCTAGTTTAGTGGATTTGTCAATTTTAAGCATCATCCATGATGGATTTTGTCATCGATATGAAGATTTTTGCACACTGATGGACAATGTTTGATGAATAGTTTGGTACAATAAATGCGCACCCGGAGGATTATTGAGCTTCCCTAATATTGAATACCATCCGTCTAGTGTCTGGGGACTAGACATAGGTATACCTAAATACCTAACAGGACGCAAAAACTGCTGACATTCTTATTTTACATTTGATAGGAAATTCAATTGAGAAATTTTCCAATGGTGAAGATAACACATCTTGCTCATTATGACTTTTATCTTGATTTAGAGCGCAGCGTTTGTAACGAAGAGATAATAGATGTAATGTGGTAGTAATTGTTTGGTGTCTGTTTGTTAAATTGCGTTGCGACCGGTCAGTCCGAGCCGAGGCGATGGCAGCGGCCGAGGGCCTGCAGTGTTCGTCCGGGGCCTCATGCAATATCTCGACACCTAGTCTACAGTGCGACGCGGCCCCTTCACCCAAGCTTCATTCATTGCTTTCTACGCGCCAATAGCTTTTGCTTCGACACTTACTCTCGAGTTTGTCACAGTTGTTCACTTTACCCTTCCAGTCGCATGTCTGTTTTTCGAGATCGAAAGCCAGGCCAGATGGGCAAGTGATCTGTTTAAGACCTGATCTAGTGCACCTGCAGTTGACAAGAAATGTGGAATTAAAATAAAACATTTGTAAACAGGAAGTGGCCACTCGGAAGGCTAACAGGTCCCGCGTTTTCCGAGATCCGACCGGCTCGGAGACGGAAGCTTAACCCTCCGCATGTCCACTTCCTCCATTCGAAGGAACTTACTTTCTATTTGATCGCAATTCTTAACATTTGTTTTCCAGTCACAAGTTTGACGATCAATATCGAAGGCTAGACCGCCGGGGCAGCGCACTGAGGCGAGCCTGGTGACGCTCTCACCGCCCTTGTCGCACCTGTACACAGCGAATCTCTTAGCATATAGGTACTCTACAAAAACTTCGTATCAAAAATGGTGTATGAACCCTTCTTATGCATTTCAAAGAGGTATCCAACAAAAACAACCCCACTTTACCTACATGTACCTACTTGGTAAAAGCACCTAAAAACACATTTTCCCTTTTTTTGAAAAATCTGCAGGCATTATCTAATTTCTCTATAGGTTACATAAAGATTACGCCTCTAGAATTGAGAGAGAAAATTATCTTTAAAAAAATAGCTTCCGAGTAAAACGGCTCTGACTTACAACAGGCAGAGTTTTTTGTTGGACTCCGGAACCCTAAAAACAGGCATAGATACAGTGATGTCAAACTCATTAGTCATTATGTAGTACAATCGTTTCACCTTGACACGGGAGCTAAGAAATTTAAAGTAACACACCATGTTCATAAATCTATAATCGAGCAGATAAAGTTATGCACAAAAATGTGGTAAATAATGTATTCGTGGACTCGGTGAAGTTAACTCTACCACATAAACATGACAGTCTAATATTCAAGGCACGCTAGTGACCGTTCTGTTCTCAGACTGGAATATCAAGTCACTGGGCACTGCATGCATACTAAACAAATAGCTACCCACCCGCCTAGTTGGCAATAACTTAGAAATAATAAAACAGGCAGCAAAAATATGCTCTACAAAATATGACATTGGTATGTTTTGTAAATTTAGGTAACCTTTTTTATGCCTAAGTAAGTACACACCACTATTCACGCCCATTGCAGAATAGGCTATAACTGAAATCGAAAATAGCCGTAAACTTGTTTGGTACCTATAATAATAGCAAGCAATCGCCGTGGAACCGGCCTTGTAAGCTTTCAGTTACGGCAATCCGGGAAACTTGTTTGGCTGCCAACCAGTTCTCTCTAAATGTCTGATGAAAGCGTGACATCATTGTGATAGTCAGGTAATATAAGATTTGAAATTTATCAAGTCTTCCGCCAATTTTAATTTGTGAAAGTTATAGCATTGTACCTGCTTTTTTTGTTTTTGGTGCTATCGACTACTGTCTGATAATATGAACATTATGGACTGACCTGACCACCTCCCTGCAGTCGTTTTCGGTGGTTAGACGAAAGTATTCGTCGGCAGGGCGGCCATCGCAGAGTTGCTCCGCTGTCGCGTCGTCGGTTGGTCCATCTTCGTCTTGTCTTTTGACACGGTCACCGCTCGCTAGAGGAAATACCGACATTTATTATTTTCTTACTTTTACGTAATAACTTAACCTCGATACTGATATTTAAATGCTATTTAACATGCGACGAAGTGTCAGTCACCTGGCCATTTCGGCCTTATGAACCGAGGCAGGGAATGAACGCGCTTAGGTAACACTGCTGAGCGTTAGCAGCGATTGCGACATTACGGCACAAGGAATGTAAGCAGTGGCTGCACCGAGCGTTTCGCTCCGTAGCAGAGCTAAATGCAATCCGAGTCTCTATTTTACTGCAAGTGAACATGTTACGATATAAAACCTAAATACGCTATTGTACCCATTATAAAAAACATTGCTAAACCATTTTCTGAAGTTTAAAAATATTATTTTTTTAATTATTTTTAAGTTGGATACGCTAGTTACTAAAGTGTTACAGCAATCCATTTAACTGCGTAGGTATTAGGTAAATTAATAAATTGCATTTGCACTCAAGTAAAAGAGCATAGCCTAGTCGGCATTGAAAGTTTCTGGAAAGAAATCGAGGTCAAGCCGAGTAAGCGAGCCACGTCGTCATCGACGTCGTCGGTAAGAATAAGTGTTCTTTGTCGCATTTAACAGATTAAGGTTTAATTTAGTCTCTGAGTATTGTAGATAGGTACTCTTACTAGGTAGCATCGAATATAAAGATGTAGGTAGTAGGTAGGTACGTACCTACTACCTAAAGATACCTGAGCTGAGCAAAGACAAATAAGAAATAAATCAGAAGCGGTAACCCTTACGTTTTAAAAAAGCTCTACTTTATTCAATATTAACGTCGGAACACTTTAATCAAGATTAAGAGTATGGAATAAACTTTTGAAAATTACTAATTTAAATGTTACCTACTAAATAAAATAGTTTTTTTGTAATTCAAATAATTTTAAATACATATTTGAATAAAACTCAATTAAGTAAGCTTGATATGATTTAACGAACCCATTATTAACGGTAAAGTTTATTATCTCATCAAATAAATAGAATATGATTTTGATTCGGTTTATTTGATATGTTATCAATAATATTGATAACCGAGTTGTCTTGTATAATGTAAAGTTTAGTACTCACCGAGACAGGCGAGCACCAATACACCAACACACAGACACGCGTGTCGAGCCATGACGCTCGGAGAACACTGGCGGCTTCGACGCGCGCCTTCAACAAAGTGCAAGAGGTTTTCACTGCCCCTCTTCACCTATTTGTATTTATATAACCAGCCTGACAGTGTCAGCCAGGCAGTCAGGCCGCGCAGAGTTAGGTACACTTCGTCCTATGACCGCACCGCGGCTGCTCAATGTAAGCCATCACTCCATCAACGCTGCTTATAAAAGCCATCGTATTAGGTCGTTATCAGAAACAATCAGCCTAGGTACCTGTGTAAGTAACTAATATAAATGATAATGATGCTCATTGTTGCGAAACGTATCCACATTAAAATTCTTACAAATGGGATGTCCATTGGTTTCTGTTTATGTAAGATTGTTAGGCTTAGACCCATACTAGATCTTTCACTCGGAACACCATATTTGCAAATTCCTTTTGTACCTTGGCCAATTTATATAATGCTAACGAAAAACCGATGTAATGATTGTATGAATAGGTAATGATGGGCAACTTAGGTGCTCCATCTAATAGTCCTGTCAGGCACTAAAGCGTCCTGAAAAAAGATAGAATAAAGATATAAAGTGAAAAGCTTGCCCCTGACGATGCTAGAAACATTACCTACATAAAATGCGCGTTGTCACAAAAAACCTATAGGATAACTTATAAAGCTCTACACTTCTTTATATTATGTTAAATAATCTGAATAAAATTTTGTTTTTTAGTAAATAAATACAAATATATATTTGAGCTCCCACCATCACTCATCATAAGAGTAGTAGGTATTTAGAATTCTTTGTGAAGAGCTCGTCCGGGGGAGAACTACCACCGTGCCTTCTGCCGCCAAGCAGCGTTGCTGTGTTTCGGTTTGAAGGGTGTGGTTGCCGGTGAAATTACAGGCACATGAGGCTTAACATCTGTATGCCTCAAGTTGATGGACGCAGGGTAGTGCATCATGTAGGGCACGTTACTATCGTGCGTGACTTACAAGGCAATGTTTTGTGGCGATGGTCACCACTAAACATCAGGTGGGCCATATGCTTGATCCATCAACAACTAGTAGGTAGGTAGTTAAGTTTACAAGAAATGAGAGAGAATCTGATTAAAAGGTTGTATTTTAAGAGTAGTAGAGCTCTTTGTGAAGGACTCGTCCGGGGAAGTACTACCACCACGCCATTTTCTGCCGCCAAGCAGCGTTGCTGTGTTTCGGTTTGAAGAGTGTGGTTGCCGGTGTAATTACAGGCACATGAGGCTTAATATCTGTATGCCTCAAGTTGATGGACGCAGGGCAGTGCATCGTAGGGCACGTTCCTATCGTGCGTGACTTACGAGGCAATACTTTGTTATAGGTGATGGTTACCACTTAACATCAGGTGGGCCATCTGCTTGTTTCATCAACTAGTTGTATAAAAAAAAAAAAAAGGTTAATTAATTAGTCCAAAAATATCTAAGATTAGCTAGGTGCTTATTTATTTAGCAAGTCCAACGACGACCAACCGAATTCCTTGTAGATCAGACGGACAAACATACCAAGCCTAACATACTCGTCACCTCCATACAACGCCAATTCGCCCCGTTGCTTGAGTATTCTTCGCTCGCTCAATCGATTAGATAATTCTAAAGTACCTACTAGGTCGATTCGTAGGTAGGTATAATATATATGTATATACATATAGAATAATAGGTAGCTATATGTCCTAGAACATTTATTGGTATATGGTCTATCTAAGGTATGTAAATCCAAAAGAGGACACCTTTTTGCATACCTGTCAAGTGAGACTCACTTTCAATTAACGACAGATAGAACCTGTTTTTGTATTACATTTATGTCAATGCCAAAAGAAGGCGGAAAGAGGATTCCTTATTATTATGACTATAATAAGAAAATAAAAAATCAATACTTTAACGAAAATAAAATTGAAATGCCTTTTATCCACATAGAACGCATAGCGAAAGCAAAGCGAAAGTATACAAATAGGTGCAAAATAATGTTGTCACACTTTGTTGAAACACTGCTGTTATTTTTTATTATTATGAGATTTTATGTTTTTCTATTATTTTAATATCCTTTTTTTTTGACGCTGGGAAAAATGCGTTACGCATTCCCCCTGTTGGAGGATGGAGGGGATATGTGGGACTCCCCGGTTTTCCGCTCCCGGTATACCCACTAAACAACCCACGACCGCACGCCCCCCCCTTTGCAGGGAGGGACCCGGGAACGACCGTGAGTGCCCGGCCATTCCCGCCCGACGGGGAGGTGAATATGTGTAATGCGGGAGAAGGACCCTCCAGGTATTCTCCCGCTATTCACCACCGTGAGCGGCGCGAGAAGTTCCGTGTCTCTCGCGCGCGCTCTACCGCCTGGGTAGACCCGTAGGTCTACCCTGCCTCATCACGCTGTGCCCTCTGCTAGTCAGAGGTCCACCGTGTCGAGTTATTACTAGGGTGCACCAATTATTTTAATATCCTAGCTTAACTAAATTTTTACAGAGTTAGATTTTTTTTGTATTTCACCTTTTATTATTATGGCTAGGTATAAGTATTCAAATCATTTCTCATGTTTTCTAAATTGTATAAAAAGCATATATGTATAATAAATACTATCCACTACTAGGTATTTAAATGATGTAGGTGGATATATTTATGTGAAATCAACTGCACTACCTTTATATTATTGCATAATATTGCAAAATACGCTGAATATTTTTTAAAGATCTACCTGCTACCGTGGCGTGACGTGATCTCAGTGGGTACAGGGGTAGACGGCGATAACTTAGCTTTTACTGAGGAGCACATTTGTCGCAGATAGCCTTATGTATTACAGCCATTCCTTATGTATATGAACCTCTTCGCAGTGGCAGATGATAGTAATTCATTATATTCGGTGGGTCCCTCGAATGTCTTGTCAGAGTCGTGCATGACGACTTCGTTCACGTAGACGATTTTTTATTCGTGCTATAGCACTGATAAAATAATAAATAATAATAAATAATGCTATAGTTAAGTAAGATCTTGGTCGCATTTAAAAAATAGTTCGAGCTTCTTTGGGGTTGCCTTCACCAAAAGTTTTTTTTGGTTTTACAGTGTATTTGAAGTATTTAAGGCCTACTTAATAATGAAGTTTCTGAGCACTGTGACACCTTTTTGCTCACTGCTATAAATATATTATGTATTTATTTATTTAAAGATTAAAATTCTAGAATGTGCGTTGTCTCTATGTCAGTGAGCTATTCAGGACCGCACATACTAGTTATTATTCTGAGGTCAGAACTTTGATTCTTATAATAATAAATACCTACTGATTATTGAATACTTAATCACCTACCTATACTACCTACTACTAACTAGTACCTCCTAGTACTGGTAGTAGGTATTAGTATAGGTAGTTAGTAGTACAAGTTTTCTAATACGAATGATGAGTGGAGCTGGTATATTTGCCAGCATATACCTACCTAAAAGATAACAAGATTATTCAGATTAGGTAATGTAATATAATAAAGAAACCATCTTAAAGAACGGGTTTCAAAATAGCCAAACGAGAGCTTCTGGCAAAATGTCAATATATTCAGAGGTCATACTAAATGTGTATAAAAACTAAACTTTGCTTATAATAGGTAAGGTATGTAGGTATTTGTGTAGGTTCCATTTAATTTACAAAAGTCAAGGCTAACTTAGAAGTAATGTTTAATAAATTGACGTCACTATGCATAGTTTTATTTATTTATAGGTTTTTTACGGTAGATGAAACTACGGTAGTAGTAAAAAATATTTCGTTTATTCTGCAAGCATATTCATAATAGTAGTGGTCACTTTGAAATAAAATGAAACCTGAATGGAAATGAAAGATTCATGAAAAACTGTAAAAACGATAACATTCTAATTTTTTTACCTACATACAGTATTTGAGTTTATATTGAGATAATGGACTGACTGGAAAAACATTACAGTTATTTAAGTGTTTGTAAAGACAATGTAAACTAGTAGTTCGCCCCGAACTGAGATCTCGTGATGCGACCCGACGAACGCACCAAAACTTTGAGTAGGTGGTAGTCAAAGGCAAGTCCAAACATTATGTTTGGACTTTTTTCTGACTACCGCCTACTAACTTGGTACGGTAACCAAGTTTCAACTCTATTGGCCTATTTATTGAAGAGTTCCGTTGAACAGACCTTGGCTCCATCATCAGACCTGGTCGTTGTCACCATTTTATGAGAACTGAGTACCTCCTTAATTTATTTCAAGAAAAAAAAATAAGAAAAAGCAAAGTAACTGGCCGACCAGTAGAAAAACCTTGATGCCAACGAAACTCTTAGAGATGGGAGCTCTTGGGTCGCTGGTTATCTTAATTTAATTTTTTTGTTGTATCTCAAAAACCGTGACTTCTCAGAAAAAAAGTAAAAATTGTTTTGGAATGTCCAAACAAAGCCCTTTTGTATGACATGTAACTTGATTTTTTTAAGTCACTTTTTTTATTTTTGCCCCATTAAAAAACCCTATATCTTAAAAACCCTTCATCCGATTTTACTCATATACCAGTAAATTTCTCAAGTACAAGCTGTCGTCTTATCAAATTTCATGCAGATCGGATCAACGGTTCGAAAGTTATGGCCAGACAAACATACATACATACATACATATATCTACACTAATATTATAAAGAGGAAACCTTTGTATTTTTGTATTTTTGTATTTTTGTATTTTTGTATGTTTGTATTTTTGTATGTAACGAATAGGCTCAAAAACTACTGGTCCGATTTCAAAAATTCTTTCACCATTAGAATGCCACATTATCCCTGAGTAACATAGGCTATATTATATTTTCAAAAAAATCAGGGATCCTTACTAAAACTTCAATAATGTAACCCAAGGTGGAATACAAAAACCTTACATCGCGTGCGCTGCGAAAACTATTGATGATAGAACAAAATAATGTACTACGATTTTGTAGAACACGTCATCATCTACAAAAAATGTCGCGACAGCATATGTCTAACTATTATAGTTATGTCACAATAAGTGTTATTTTATTATAAAAAATTAATTGAAATGCCGCCGCCAGAAAAGGGTCTTTATTTGTACCTTGGTATTAATCCTTATCCAAATAAATCATTTCATAATTAAGACGGTTTCAATACCTATAGATTACTTCTTAAATTTTTCAAATCGGACATTCCATTCAAAAGATATGACGAAATTAAAAATGTTAACGGGTCCACGGGTCACGCTCGGGGTGCGATTTCATTCATTCAAGGAGAAGCGCGTGCAAATGTATGAAATAAGTAGACGCGAGGCTCGAACCCACGGTCTAAGTTTATCCTAAAACTAGTGGCTTCCCGCGGCTTCGCACGCGTTGAAGTGGTGAACCGTGATTGAACCACAAACATCCAAACATCGTAACTTTCGCATTGATTTGTATATTATTAGGGTAGGATTTTAAATACGTACTATTATTAGGGTAGGATTTTAAATACGTACTATTATTAGGGTAGGATTTTAAATACCTACGTAGGTATAAGGGATACCTATAGGCGTACATTACCTATATTAGGTAGGTAGGTATAGGTACTGAGTTTAGCACAAACATGACAAATACAACAAAGACAACCTTACACGGAAAATATGTACTTATTTGTTCCTAGTTTCTACCCCAAAAGCAAACGAAACGAAACAGCTTCACGACATTGATCCACAGGCACGGTAGATAGGTACCCTCAGATCTCTTCGTACCAACTCAAGATTCCCGTTTTTAGAACATTGACGCCTCGTTGTAGGTATTCTTTTTACTCGAGCGCAACGAAGGATGGTAACGTCTTTATGTTATTTATCCACAGAACACATTTTCTTTTAGTTTGAGGTTAATTACACAGTTACAGTTAAAAATCTCCCATACAAACCTTGAAACTTTGCAGGGGTAGTTTTAAAATATTGAAAACGTGATTTTAAATTATTTATTGTGGAGTATATTTACTTCAAGTTTGAAATCAATCGCACTATGCGTTAAAAAACTCCCATACAAACTTTGACATCCCTTTGCACGCTTATTATGGGTAGTTTTAAAAAAATTAAAAAAGCCTTTCCTATTTTTTTGCCTAAAAGTTCATATACTCCAAGTTTCAAGTTTGTAGGTTCAAGGTATACTATTTTTCATGCAAACGTTTTCAACCCTTTTACACCCCTTGGGGTTGAATTTCCAAAACCCCCTTCTTAGTACACCTCTACGTCATAAGACCTATGTACTCTTCAAATTTCAAGTCTCTAGGACCATCGGTCAAAAAACTCCCTTACAAACTTTTACATCCCTTTGCACATTTATTAAGGGTAGTTTTACAAAACTAAAAATGCCTTTCCTATTTTTTTGCTTTGAAGTATATGTACTCCTAGTTTCAAGTTTGTAGGTTCAAGGAACACAATTTTTCATACAAACGCTTTCATCCCTTTTTACACCCTTAGGGGTTGAATTTTCAAAAACCCCTTCTTAGTACACCTCTACGTCATAAGGCCTATGTACTCTTCAAATTTCAAGTCTCTAGGACCATCGGTCAAAAAACTCCCTTACAAACTTTTACATCCCTTTGCACATTTATTAAGGGTAGTTTTACAAAAATAAAAATGCCATTCCTATTTTTTTGCTTTGAAGTATATGTACTCCAAGTTTCAAGTTTGTAGGTTCAAGGAATACAATTTTTCATACAAACGCTTTCATCCCTTTTTACACCCTTAGGGGTTGAATTTCCAAAAACCCCTTCTTAGTACACCTCTACGTCATAAGACCTATGTACTCTTCAAATTTCAAGTCTCTAGGACCATCGGTCAAAAAACTCCCATACAAACTTTTACATCCCTTTGCACACTTATTAAGGGTAGTTTTAAAAAACTAAAAATGCCTTTCCTATTTTTTTGCTTTGAGCTATATGTTCTCCAAGTTTCAAGTTTGTAGGTTCAAGGAATACTATTTTTCATACAAACGTTTTCATCCCTTTTTACACCCTTAGGGGTTGAATTTCCAAAAATCCCTTCTTAGTGCACCTCTACGCCATAAGAGCTATGTACTCCTCAAATTTCAAGTCTCTAGGACCAGCGGTTTAGGCTGTGCGTTGTCTATATGTCAGTCAGTCAGTCAGTCAGTCAGTCAGGACTTTGAGTCTTATAGTATTAGAGATTGCACATTTATTAAGGGTAGTTTTACAAAAATAAAAATGCCATTCCTATTTTTTTGCTTTGAAGTATATGTACTCCAAGTTTCAAGTTTGTAGGTTCAAGGAATACAATTTTTCATACAAACGCTTTCATCCCTTTTTACACCCTTAGGGGTTGAATTTCCAAAAACCCCTTCTTAGTACACCTCTACGTCATAAGACCTATGTACTCTTCAAATTTCAAGTCTCTAGGACCATCGGTCAAAAAACTCCCATACAAACTTTTACATCCCTTTGCACACTTATTAAGGGTAGTTTTAAAAAACTAAAAATGCCTTTCCTATTTTTTTGCTTTGAGCTATATGTTCTCCAAGTTTCAAGTTTGTAGGTTCAAGGAATACTATTTTTCATACAAACGTTTTCATCCCTTTTTACACCCTTAGGGGTTGAATTTCCAAAAATCCCTTCTTAGTGCACCTCTACGCCATAAGAGCTATGTACTCCTCAAATTTCAAGTCTCTAGGACCAGCGGTTTAGGCTGTGCGTTGTCTATATGTCAGTCAGTCAGTCAGTCAGTCAGTCAGGACTTTGAGTCTTATAGTATTAGAGATAGAGATGTTCAAAAAATTTATGACCACCCATGCGAAGCTGGGACAGGCCGCTAGTACATACATAAAATGCCAAATCGCCCAAGTTGAAACTAGAATCTTCGTTCGCTTCGCTCACTCGATCAATAATATTTCTAGGATAAATTGGTCATGTTTACGCGGCCACAGGTAGGGACGACGACAACGTGTGCGTATGACGTGAGATGTAGAGTAAGCTAGAGGCATTTTAAATAGCTAAGTACCGTAACTTTTATATGGAAAATATTAAAAAGTACGTACATATATAAACCTAATTTTGAAATAAGAATAATACTTTAGTAGGTACATAAAAATCTACAGGGAATAAAACAGTGTCCTATGTAATATTGAATCCCGAGCCGAGCGCAACGAAGGAATCTAGAGTTTACTCTCGAACATAACGAGGAAGTTATGACTAGAATTTTTAGTTTAAGAAGATTTGATTAATTTTGTTTGTGGTTTATACTTTTTTGTTTCGCCTATTATTCACTGTCATACGATTAAATAAATAACTCTGGTGGTCTGGTGGCTCACATCAACAAAAATCACAAAAAAACTCGTAACTACCGAAAAGAGCAGAGCATACATTGGGTATGGGGTATAGGAACATACATGATTCGGGTAGGCCAAGGAGTGCTCCGTCTCTAGTCCACCGTACCGCTGGGATGTTTTTCCTGGGATACCCTGTATAATGTAGCTTTAAACATTTTAGCGTACAGTCAGTATTAAAAGTTGATGACCTGTTAGTTTTTTTTTAAATACTATATTACATACTGATAGAACAAGCAGATCAGCTCACCTGATGGTAAGTTGTAACCATCACCATCAAGCATTGCCTGGCATGTCACGGACGCCAGTAACGTTCCTGATGCTCCTCCTACGAAGGTCTGAAGTTTGGAAGAGGACAAAAAAATACAGTTTTCCGTCTTTTGAAACTTTGTTTATTTCATTTATTTTAATGTTGCGTTTATAACTTTGATTAATCAGAGTCCGTTTTGTCGCTGAACATAAATACATAAATTATTAATAGCAGACATACAGACGGACAGACTTGAGAAACTATTGGTCTCTCGACGGATTCACAATCCCGTTTAAATGCCGGTGTTGGTCTGAAAATGAAAAAACTAAAACGGCTTCACGACTTTGATCCCAGACACGGTAGATATCGCCACAGATATCTTAGTGCCAAGTACGATTTCTAGGGTCTTTAGGGTAGAGCTATGTCCAAACATTACATTTGGCACATAGCTGCCCATATTTTGCAGAAGTTGATTTTCATACGAGTCAGATTGGAAACCCAATGCGCTGTTCGAATACTAACTGGTCTCCTCACGATGTTTTCTTCCATCGCACCCCTGTGTGCGTGGCTGAACGTTTTCCATTATAAAAATCACCAATATTCACTCCACATCAAACACAAACAATTTTATCGCAACTCAAATGTTCCGTCTATTTCTTGGTTAATATTACGTGTGGCTTGCGACGCGCTCAAATCACAACCGTTTACGCGAAAACGAATGAATTTTACCCAAAAATCATGGCGGCCTATTGTTCTATAGACAATTGGCTCAAGCCAGATAGCTGTAGATTCTTGGAAAAGCTGAAAAAAAATAATGAATTTTGATCGCCTTTTCGGGTCAAATACCCCTATGTGCATCGTTAAAGAGCATTGGCATATTTTTTAATTAATAATTCCTAATAATATTAACTTGGCATACATTCCCAATACCTGAATAAGCAATAAATGTATTGAGTACTAGCGGCCTGTCCCAGCTTCGCATGGGTGGTCATACATTTTTTGAACATTTTAGGATAAACTTAGACCGTGGGTTCGAGCCTCGCATCTACTTATTTCATACATTTGCACGCGCTTCTCCTTGAGTGAGTGAAATCGCACCCCGCGCGTGAACCCGTAAACATTTTTAATTTCGTCATATCTTTTGAATGAAATGTCCGATTTGAAAAATTTAAGAAGTAATCTATAGGTATTGAAACCGTCTTAATTATGAAATGATTTATTTGGATAAGGATTAATACCAAGGTACAAATAAAGACCCTTTTCTAGCGGAGGCATTTCAATTATTTTTTTATAATAAAAGAACACTTATTGTGACATAACTATAATAGTTAGACATATGCTGTCGCGACATTTTTTGTAGATGATAACGTGTTCTACAAAATCGTAGTACATTATTTTGTTCTATCTTCAATAGTTTTCGCAGCGCACGCGATGTAAGGTTTTTTGTTTTCCACCTTGGGTTACATTATTGAAGTTTTAGTAAGGATCCCTGATTTTTTTGAAAATATAATATAGCCTATGTTACTCAGGGATAATGTAGCATTCTAATGGTGAAAGAATTTTTGAAATCGGACCAGTAGTTTTTGAGCCTATTCGTTACATACAAAAATACAAAAATACAAAAATACAAAAATACAAAAATACAAAGTTTACCTCTTTATAATATTAGTGTAGATGTAGATTGAGGCATTGCGCACATACATTTTTCGATGTTGGTCTTCATCTTTTAAATAATTCAGTAAATATTTGCAAAAAAACTTGATGAGTGCATTAAGCTTGCCGGTATATGAACTTATTTAGCCTTGCGGCCACATCCGGGTCTCGTGTTATGTAATGCATAGCTGTGGAGTTTGCTTCAAAACACGGCTGGCCACGCGGGCGCGGGTAAGGAGGTGCGTGGCAGCCAGCGCCTTGCACGAACGAACTCACACGACGTCGACGCGACGACACGAAGCATTTTTTTTTATTATTAAATTTATTTTAAAGGCTTTGTAGCTTAGCTACAACACTACCCAATAATAAAACATCAAAAAAATTACATGACACGAAGCGATGCGACACGAGACGCGGCCGCGGCTGTGTGGGAAGGCGATCCACACACATCTTGGTCACACAAATACATTTTTATCATGATTTTTTCTGTAGACTTACATATTATATTATGTTCACCAAATATGTAATGATTTTTCTACAGCATATTTTAATAATTTCCACGAATAGATTTCACAGTTCTCTATGCTTTAATTAAGTAGGTAAAAGCGTTTTGTTGTTTTGCCTTTGAAAGCTGCAATTTTATAAGACACCGCTATTCCTTTAATTTAAAGGTCCGTAGCTGCGTAGACCCGGACGTAGATGATACCTACTCGTAGCAATATTTCATGTTGTTTTACCTATGGCAGCCTCAACATATTTGATTATTTTCAAACGGTCTGAAGATGATTTTAATTTTATGACACCGCTATTCCTTTAATTTACATACAGTTCGAGGTCCGTAACTGCTTAGACCCGGTCTTAGATAATATTTCATGCTATTCTGATTTGGTACACCTACCTACGAATTTTTTGTGTAGGTATGTTATATCTAGGTAGATTTATTAGTCGGTACGGTACGCTAATAATTAAATGTTTATTAGCCCTCGTTTTTGTCTTTTTACTTAGCATGCATTGTCTGAAATAAACGTTCCATTATTTTTTACATCTACACTAATATTATAAAGAGGAACGATTTGTATTTTTTTATGTAACGAATAGGCTCAAAAACTACTGGTCCGATTTCAAAAATTCTTTCTACATTATAATGCTACATTATCCCTGTTGATTATCATTACATAGGCTATATTTATTACTAGAAAAGTTAGGGATCCCTTCTAAAACTTCAATAATGTAAGCCAAAGTGTAAAAAAATTGGCCATAAAATGTCTTTCATCGCATGCGCTGCGGAAACTATTGATGATAGAACACAAAAATGCTCTACAATATTAAAGAACACATTTATATCTACAAAAAACTCACCAATATCATATGTCTAACTATCGTAGTTATGTTACTATAACTTTTTTTTATATTTAACAAGTTGATAGAAATGCTGACCAAAATCAGACCATATTATCCATACCTTTATATTAATACTTATCCAAATAAATCATTTCATATTCAAGACTGTTTTAATACCTATAGGTTCTTGAATTTTTCAAATCGGACATTCCATTCAAAAGATACCTATTACGAATTAAAAACTTTAGTTCGCTTCATAAATTTAAGCGAACGGGGCGCGTTCTCGCGGAGAAGGGCATGCAAATTTATTTTATTTTATTCGGAAAACAAACAGTGTTAAATTCTATAATTAAGACTACTTAAAATACTAATCACCAATTAGATGTATGAAATGTATGAAATAAGTGAGACTCGAACCCACGGTCTAAGTTTATGCAAAAATTATGAAAAAACTATGTCCACCCACATGCGAAGCTGGGACAGGCCGCTATTCAGTTAAAAACTTGCATGACGCCAGTTTTCAGAAATCATAGATCAAGAGAATTGTGGAGGTGTTCATTTGCACTTTCAAATCAATGCGACTTGTTGCATCAGTTTGAAGATGGTGATCCGCCTGGCGAGATGCGGTTGTTACGTGGTATTGTTACGTTTACATTTTGACCTAAACGCACATCCCCGAGTCTATTTTTGACGTGTAAACTAATCAACTCTTACAATTTCCTTTACCTAATGGCAAACTGAACAGCAATATGTACCACAAGTAATGGGTAGGTATACATACAATTTAGAAGAAGTGTTGGTAGACCGTTGGACCGTTGGTAGAGGTAGGTATTAGCATATAAAATATTCAAAGGTTTTAAAAAAATATTTTCAATGTTAACGGAGTTTCTAAGAGAAACAAAGGATTGTTTTCTAAAGTCACGGTTATTTTGTATTATTATTTTTACAACAAGCTGCCCTGCCAATGACGTTTGTGGCACCGGCGCGGTGCGGCGCGGTGGTGGTGCCGCCCTTGAATTGCTTTGCAACACGACTTTATTGTAACGTTATTCGTTACTGATGACTCGTCTCCCGCTTAATTGCAAGCAATTAATTCGTATGATGAGTGATTAAGAAAAATCGAAAGATTTAATTTTAAAATAGGTGCCGTACGGAGTCGCAGACGCGGGCGCCACCGTGCCGGCAGTGCCGCGTCACCCGCCGCGCCGCGCTGCCGCCGTCTCTTGGCAGGTAGGCGCACGAGTCAAGGATTCTTCAAGATATTTTCCTTTCACTTACGACAATGCATACCTACCTACTAGGAATTATACCTACGTTAGTCACATGCACAAAAACACATTTGACTTCTTACAATAATAATTGTACCTATTGTTGGTAGGTAAATAAGGTACCAGCACAACTTATTTCCAATCTGTGTAAGCACTTAACTACCTCCTACTACACTGTTTTCTTGGAAACAAAATCAATATACTAGCTTGTTTGTGTTTGGTAAACTTATGATTTTTCGAGCCTTTGAATACCTATTGATTAAGTAATGATTGATGCTTCACAGTGAAGAGCGTTCACTAAAATAGTAGATCAATGATAGTGTGAAATTATAAAATAGGTATATCTATATTTTAAAGCAACATCAATCCATTCAGTACCTACGCTTTATGCGAGTTGATGAACATCATTGACTGAATTCAACATCTCACATGCATAATACAGGACATTTCACATACTTACATAATTTTTTACAGCTATTTTGGTCATACACATTGGTTTAAGGAACTATAGATACTGAGATTGGACCTAAACTACCCCTATATCTAGGTTACCACAATATTTTTGATTTAATTTATATCACATAGTTTTTGGATTGTAAAGATAATTTACCTTATATTTAATACCTCGCACTTGACCAGGCTTATTATTTATTAGATTTTTAGGGGGTCCATGCTACTCACGTCCGTAGGTGATTACCCTTGAGTCCCTAGCCGTACCGGCAAGCTATCTTTCGTGTTCCGGTACGATGCTCGGTGCAGCCACAAGGGGGTCGGGTCAGGATGATTTCATTCAGTACTGCATCACCGGTTATATATGAGATCACAATGAGCTTATGCTGTGAGGCTAGTCGCGGAGGGTAGCGGGATCCAAAGCACGGTGCACCGCTGGCCGACCGCAGGTAGTAGGGGCCCAAGTAGAGAGCCAGCCACTTTTGAAAGGCTGACCCGCCACTTTGCGAAAAACCCCGGGATGTCCCATCGTGCCAGTTGGCGACTGGACGAGAGGACCCGATAACCATCTCCGGGGGGTTCGGGCGTCCCCGCAGTCTCCCACCTAGTCCCCCGTTAATATAAGTGATCTGTTGTCAGTCTTTAGGTATGCAGTGTGTCTTGTCCTACTGCCGTCTTCCTACCACTCTTCACTCTTCAAACTAAAACTAACAATAAAATAAATAAAATAAGCAACAAAGTTAAACAGGGTGTGAATGTCCTCTCTCTTCAAGTGCACCTAGCAAATATCCGAGGTTTGCACTCAAATAACATTCCAGTCCACCACTATCTCGAGACTGCCAAACCTCATCTGCTTTTTCTTACGGAGACCCAGATCAGATGTCATTGATGCACTTGATGCATCATACCTAGCGTATCCAGGTTACGTGCTAGAACACAACTTGGTGTTTCTAGGTGACGTCAATGCCCATCACCAGCATTAGTTGTTCCCACAACAGTGCACTGATCATGGTGGAAGGAAGCGCTCATGTTTTCAATCTCGCTCAACCTCACTCAGATGGTCCATGAAGCGACCAGAGTTCCAGACATCGACGGTCACACCGCCAATTGCTTGGACCTAATCCTAACGACTGATCCTGATCGATACAATGTGTCTGTCACTTCTCCACTTGATAGTTTTGACCATTGTGTTGTGAAGTCCATATCAGCATACCCGTTCCAAGCCCTAGAGGTAACCATCGACTGTGGCAGTACGCATTAGGAAACTGGTACAAGATGCGGTACTTTTTTGCCTATTTTCCTTGGCGGCAAACTTGTTTCTCTTCTGGCGATCCGTCAACCACAGATGATATCATTGAAGTGCTACGTCGTGGAATATAATATTCCATACATAGACAATAGACCATCTAATTCACCTCAACCCTGGTTTGATGCTGAATGCAGAAACGCCGATGCGCTTAAGCAAAGGACCTTCATTAGTTAGGTTGACGCCAGAAATCTGACCAGATATAAATCTAGTGCTTTGAGAAGAGAGCATATACAAAGCCGCCAAAGCCTGTAAAAAGTTTTAAGGAGGGCTCGTTTCGACCACATAAGTCGAGTAGGTGCTAAATTGGCTTCACACCCAGCAGGTAGTAAGGCATTTTGGTCTCTCGCGAAATCAATCGAAACGAAATCCTGGCGCCCTTCGCTTCCTCCAATGCTTCGCTTGCTCACACTTCCGTAGAGTAAGCCATTCTGTTTGCGGAATCCTCGCGCCTTAACACGGCTGGTGAAGTGCCTCTTTTCGTCCCCTGTTGTACGACGGCAATGCCGAAAGTCCGCATACACCAAAAGGAGGTGCTAAAAACACTACACTGAACACTGAATAAGGCTAGCGGGCCAGATGGAATACCTACAATTGTCCTCAAACAATGTGTCCCTGAGTTGTCTCCAATACTGACTCGCCTGTTTCGGCTATCTCTAGAAACGGGCCTTGGAAGCTTGCAAATGTGCAACCAGGGCCTAAGAAAGGAAGTCGTGCCGACTCTGCTATTTTATAGGCCCATTTCTGTTACCTCTATATTGTGTAAAACAATGGACAGGGTTATCAACAAACAAGGTCCTAACGTACCTTGAAGCCAACGACCTCCTCAGTAACCAGCTGTACGGCTTTCGTCGTAAACGGTCTACTGGGAATCTTTGCCATACGTCATCCATATCTAGTCATAGAGAGACATCGTGAAGCTCTTGCTGTGTCACTCGACATATTCAAGGCTTTTGACAGGGTTTGGCACGACCGACGGTCTTATTAGCAAGCTTACCTCGTTTGGACTGCCGCAGTGCTTGCGTGGGTGCATTTCTGTCTTCCTGAGTGAACGGTCAATTCGAGTTATCATTAATGGTTACTCGTCTGACCAATTGACTATTATGAGTACCTAAGGGTACTCCGGCATTAATAGTCAATTGGTCAGACGAGTAGCCAGAAAGTCCAGTAGACCCATGAAAACCGACCCCTGAGGGTCGGTTCTCTCTGCAACCTTATTTCTGATACACATCGATGATTTGCTTCAGCCCGGTAGCAGCGTATAATAGTAGCGCTTTGCTTGCACTTTCCTAGTGCGAACTAACAAGGGGTGGAACTCTTTACCGTCGTCGGTATTTCTGGATCGTTATAACCTAGGAATATTCAAGAAAAGAGTGAACAAGTGGATTATAGCTAAGTGTGCTCCACCTTAGACTGCTTCTTCACTTCCCATCAGGTGAGATGGCAGTCAAACGTCTAGCTATCAAACAATAAAAATAAAAATAAATTGTTACTAGTTTGTAAATAATTTATTTTCTTTCTATCATTGTAGAACCTACCTACCTTCTGCTTAATCTACACTGTAAGAATGTGTTGTCTGCATAGGTACCTACATAGCACACACTCGTAAATTAGGTATGGTAGCTAGATAAGTAGTGGTAGTTGTTTAAAATTCAAATATACCTTGTATGTTTGGCCAGTGGCTAATACAAGGTCACGATGACTGAAGACGGTTTTAGTTACTTAGAGCTTTGGACTAACTTAGGTAGGTAAGTTTTTTTCTAAGCTCTTTCTATCTATAGAAATGAACAAACGTTAGAAAAACAGTAGGTATTGTGTGGGTAAGTATAAATATAAGTTGGGTACCTACCTCTTTCTCTTCTCTTTCATTTTTTTTTATTTTCCTAAGTGTCAGAACTACACACATTGTGTAAGTCAATTAAAAATTAATAATAAAGAATAATAATAAGTATGGCGCAATTGAATTCACCTGGAAGGGGGCAGGACCTACAACACAAGTCGTAATGACTTAGTGTAGGTTCTGTCATATACATTTTTAAATGTATAAGCCATTAATATTTAAGAAAACTGTTATATTGTATACATTATAATATAAGTGTGCTTAAAGGAAAATAAATAATTATCTTATCTATCTTAACTTATCTTATTGTAAGTACCACTTAGTTTTTTCTTATTTGGTAAACCTGATTGAAGAATAAAACATTAGCGTCTCGTGGGGAATTAAATATTACTTGAAGGTAGAAGACATGTCAAGGATCCGTGTCTAAGACGTGTTAGTGAATCGTCTAAGTAATGATTTTGAATAAACTAAATACTTAGGTACTAGGTACATAACTTTGCTGGTGTAGGTGTCTTCCAAACATTCTGTTGCGGTGGTGGTCCTACGTCTGCTACGGCTGGTTATTTCAGGAAATACGGGAGCTATGTATCAACTTTAAATTTATAATAATTTAAAATTTTACTCGTCTTATCCCGTTGCAAGTTAAGTTTATTAAATATATTTTAATCTTCAATGCCAAAAAGTCCAAAGTTGTAGTCACAATTTGAATCTAGTACCACTAAGTTGAATAGGTAGATAGCCTATCATCCGATAGGATTTATTTGCAAATTCTTTTGTATTTCTTAGTTTACGACTTATTACGAAAAATGTCCAAACAATAATATCTCACTTCCAAAGCTTGCAAAACGTGAAATCTGTACATCACTTCACTTTGCGTTGTCGATTAATACCTATGGCTTACACATTGCCTCTTCCATTTGCTAATTCTGAGAGAAATTAAGATTTTCAACATCAGCCATTTGCTTACAACTATCCTTTGATCAGCCTTACACGTTTGCATGATGTTTTAGTTAAATAGATTCGTGTTGAGTTATTTATTCAACTTTGTCTAAATAAAAGGTGACTTTATCGACAGTCCCGTTAGTCTATCAGTCAATAGATTCTAGCGTTTTTAACATTTCTCGGCCTCATAAGAAGTGTTAACAAAGATAGCTGAGTGTGGTACTCGACGCGTTGGAGGAAGACTTTCACTGCTTTCTCCGAGGTAAGCTAAGCTGCACTGCGCTTCTTCAGTTAGTATTGTAGATACACGCCTTGCGCAGTTCCAACTCTCTATTTATTTAGACGTTGCTTACAATACCTACAATTGTTTCGCATTGTCCTTATTCTCTACGTTGATCAACGTCGTGTTGCAAAACAAAATGGAAAGTTTCTTATGGCTTTGAGGATACCTACGTAGGTACCTACATGGTCGGAGGTGATGATGTGCAATGCAGCCGCCCACATGTCAGGGAGATTAAAAATGTTGGTGGCGCCCCGCACTGCGCCCGCGCCTCTATTGTTTGCCGGCTTGTATGCCATAACTAATACATGCATACCACTGCAATGTGTCACTTCACAGAGGCGGTTGCAGTCATCTCCTCATACCTAAATGAAGATTTGCGATTGCTTTGAGAGCTTTATTCAGTACTTGTATTTATATTGCTCCACACTTGTTGGCCATGTCTTACCTGTGGATTAGGCCGCCTAGGCTGGAAGAGTTAGTTGGTGATGGGCAAGCCCGCTAAAATCCTGTCCAGGCTCTAAGTACAGTGTATCTTTTCCTGTTTAGGGACATAAGTAAAATAATTATTAATAATTATCTACAATAGATGCGATGGTAAGGTTTATTATTATAGTTTTGTAAGATTCCCGTACTACACTTCTACACTAATATTATAAAGAGGAAAGATTTGAATTTTTGTTGTTTTGTATGTAACGAATAGGCTCAAAAACTACAGATCCGATTTCAAAAATTCTTTCACCATTAGAATGCTACCTTATCCCTGAGTAACATAGGCTATATAATATTTTCAAAAAAGTCAGGGATCCTTACTAAAACTCCAATAATGTAACCCAAGGTGGAAAAAATAATCCTTACATCGCGTGCGCTGCGAAAACTATTGATGATAGAACAAAATAATGTAGTACGACTTTGCAAAACACGTCATCATCTACAAAAAATGTCGCGACAGCATATGTCTGACTATTATAGTTATGTCACAATAAGTGTTCTTTTATTATAAAAATTTAATTGAAATGCCGCCGCTAGAAAAGGGTCTTTAATTGTACCTTGGTATTAATCCTTATCCAAATAAATCATTTTATATTCAAGACGGTTTCAATACCTATAGATTACTTCTTGAATTTTTTAAATCGGACATTCCATTCAAAAGATATGACGAAATTAAAAATGTTAACGGGTCGACGGGTCACGCACGGGGTGCGATTTCACTCACTCAGGGAGAAGGGCGTGCAAATGTATGAAATAAGTAGACGCGAGGTTGAACCCACGGTCTAAATTTATCCTAAAATGTTCAAAAAATTTATGACCACCCATGCGAAGCTAGGACAGACCGCTAGTAGTAATAGAGCTAGTATGAGTGGTAAGCGGGAGTACCTATATGTTTGAAGCCCACTAGGGCATGTCTCGAATGCATAAGCAAGATCTATCACAGATAAGTAGGGACCTACCCGAGAATCCGTAATTCCGAGGCGACATCTCGCCGGCCGCGTCGCACAGCGTCGTGGTTCACTCAACTCAAAAAAATTGGTGTTTTTTCGAAACTTTTCCAATCGTTGATAATATCTATACTTAGGTACGGCAAGCTTGACACTGGACAAAAACTTTCCTTAAAAGGCTGATGACTTTGGACCAGTCGTAGCATGGCGAGCGACTTGTTATTTACATTAGTTGTTTTGATAAATTAAATCAATTTCTGTTGAATGTACCTCTCTACCTGGTACCTACCTTTTTTGGTTATCGTAACATGGTATTGATTTTGTTTTTATCCTACTTTGGGTCAGTGACCAGAAAGATGTTCGAGGTTCTATAGATAAATAAATAAGTCTGAATTTAATCTGCCCCATACCAAATACTCCTTTAAAAAACGAAAAATTGAATGCTTCACCTTTATGCAGTACAATATACAGATATTATCTTACTGGTAGTAAGATTTCAATAGTTATTAGTAGACAATTTGTAACCACTTCTTTTAATTGGTGTCTGGCGAAACAGTAAGAAGTCATAACTCCTATCTGCGCCATAAAACAGTGTGATCAAATTGCACCTAGGTAGGTACTAAAGCGAATGAAATCATGGAACAGTAAGTAAGCCTACCTTATAGAAAGAACTATCATCAATGGTATATTTTGTAGGAAAGGCATTGTTATAACATAGCCCAATTCCCCGATAACGTGTGAATATTATC
This sequence comes from Chloroclysta siterata, assembly GCA_932294275.1. Lineage (NCBI taxonomy): Eukaryota > Metazoa > Arthropoda > Insecta > Lepidoptera > Geometridae > Chloroclysta > Chloroclysta siterata. Next base: position 8,031,063 of record OW028600.1, on the reverse strand, counting down.
ACTTCCACCATCACAGCCTCATTTAACCACCAACTCAGCTTGTCTATATGTTTTCACTTTCTGTTTGTAAAATTTAGCAAACCGATAAGAAATTAATAACTAAATACGTTTGTATGTACTAATTTGGTTTACCTGCCTAACTTTTTAAACGCATTTTACTGACTCGGAACTAGCAGCTTTGATTCGTTTTAATAATTTGGTTCAAAAGTTAATTAAAAAAAAACTATAGTCATTTTAATGATGTGCTGGCTGACGTACGTTTGTGTACTGATGTCTAAGCTTTACTACTATAATAGGTATATTCAAGAGATATATTATATATTGTATCCTAATAACCTATGAGGTATCTACCGTCTCATTTAAATACACACGATTAGGTATGTATACTGTGTCTAGCAAGGAAAATAGAAAGGTAAGATTAATTTTTGTAATTTTTTTATTTTAAACTTTTAAACAGACTTACTTCAGAAAATCACATAAAATATAAAACAGGCTTATTTAATTTTTATGTGAGTCTATATTATACATAGTAGGGTAGGTACTTAGACTACGGGCGGGATTGTGACCCGGTACACTTCAATACACTTCTTATACAGGAAAACATATTCATAGCCGAGGTTATATTGACAGGGCCAACTGAAGAAGACAAATTATAAATTAAAATGACTATTTGATTCAAGTTAAAAGAAATTTTAGTTGTTCCGTTTTAGCTACGAATATGTTCTCCGTGCAACAACTCTACCGAAATTATTATAAGGTAGGATAATAATTTTGGTGATCAACTAACTATAGCGCGTGGGGCGCGAGATCATGGCTCGGTTAAAAGTGGCCGTCGCCATTGGGGTCGTTGAGCCAGGGGTAGGTGACGGGGCAGCGCACGCACGTCTGTAGGTTGATGGTCTCTCCGGGCACCTCCTTGGAGGTCAGCTTGCATGAGGTCGGTACCCAGCATGCTTGCGTGCCTTCAACGCTGCACCGTTCCCTCCAGGGCTCGAAGTTCTTGGCTTCGGTGATGGTACGCGGGTTCTGGATCCATTGAATCACCTGAGTCATTGTTACGAAGTATACGTCGTTGTGGCTCTGAAGGATCTCGTCAATCCAGTAAAGGAACGCTTCCAAGAACTCGGGATTATTCCTCAGCCACGCTGCGTGGAAGTAGAGACCGAGAGGAGCACGGTTCTGCTCGTAGTGGCGATCAAAGTTGTGGTTCAAGAAGTTATAGAACTGATCTCCGGTGAGAATGTTAGAGCATGAGTCGACCATGGCGCAGCCGGGCAGGTACTCGTCGTTGGAAGGGTCCTCGCGACGGTCGAGCTCGTTCATCACCATTTCCCAGACGGCGTGGCTCCTGGTCGGGCAGCTCTGCAGGTTACCGTGGCAGCGGTGAGGCATCTTGAAGTACATTGTGTAGGGCCATAGAGGGGGGTTAGAGAGGGGCGCCGTTATGGTGCTATCGTACAAGAACGCTTGCTCCTCCATCATAGTGAATTGGTTGTTTCCACCGACACGCAAGTAAGGGGCGCGGACGCCGACGACGCTGTTGTCTGAGATGTTGGCGAACTTCTCGACGATAGTTCTCATGCCGGCCATTTCCTTACCCCAGTCGTCGACAGAAGCGTTGCTCCAGAATCGCTCGTCGTCGTTATGCCTATAAAAAAGTTTTATTTAGTAAGAATAATGTTTAGCAGCGACATAAAATGTATCGATGCTATACTATAAGTAACAAACTTACGTGATCGAGTGCACTGCGATCTCATGACCTTTCCTGTGAGTCTCTTGTATGGCGGAGTAGTTGGAGTACTTGTGAGAGACAAAGTACGTAGCTTTAATATCGCAACCGTTAGGGTTCTTTCGTTTTCCATTGAAGATTTCCTTGTAGAGTTCGATGTTGTTGTTATTGATGGCATCGTCGAAGGTAATGGTGATCATCTGAGGTACGTCCTTGGAAGGCAGGTCACCGGGGGTGACAGTGCCGTCCTCGGAACAGAAGCAGTCGGGCAACACGCACTGCGTGGGGTCGCATGGTGGGGCTCTGTTAGGGTCGTTGTCGATATCTGTCACAAAGAAAATTTGCTTTGTTATTTACAATTCCTAGTAGGTATGGCACCTATAGGTAGATTACGTATCAGATAAGTTTCGAATGAAATGTATTTGAATGCGAAGGCGCGGAAGCACGTGCAACTGTAGAGTAGTACCAATGTATCTCGGGCGGGGCGTGACTCGGAACCAGTATGGGTACTTTCGCTCGGTCAAATCATTGGCACAGCTGACATTCATTGGATTTCACTTTAGCTATACATTCTCAATACGTAATAAGTAGGTAGTTATGATGTCTACATAACTGAACCAAATGATGGAGTTAGCAGGAGTGGAATCAGTGGTTTCTTTTACTAAAACCAGTAGCAGTACCGGTGAACCAGACTTAGAGGTTTCTGTTAGAAGTAAAACAACGTTACCAATTTCATGTCGTTCACCTAGTAGGTACAGTCCAGGTCTGTGAACGGTATTTGGTATCCTTGTCATGTACATCATTACAATTCAAGTGATTTCGAGTCTAACAGCAACGCGTGGGATTGTATTGTTTGTATCTCTTGTGGAGTTATTTGATGCATACTACATCTATGTATACATATAACATAGACGGATGTGGCAGTCACTTGATTTTTTGAAAAACTAACCGGTCCTGAAGTCCATGTTTTAGCATATATTTTACGTGTTATTAATGTAACAGCAACATATAACATTATTAAATTTGCAACCTATATGGTAATATGGGTTGCAAAATTACAATGAGTTGTTTTAGGGTACATGATTTGTAGGCTGTCCGCCACAATATACAGTTTCAAGTATAAGTAAGTTATTTAACATCGAATAAAAACAGCTAACGATAAAAAATAAAAAAAGTTGTATCAAAAATTTAATAACCTGTGAAATAAATTATTATAAAATAAGTAAATCGATAGTGGCTTACCACAAGAGTTTTCGTCGGAGCCATCAGCGCAGTCTTTTTCACCGTTACAGAAGAGACCCCTCTCGATACAGGTGGCATCACCGCAGGCCAAGTATCCGTCCTGACACAGTGGTTCCTCGGTGTACAGAAGAGGCTTTACTTTACGCTCCTTGTTCTTCAACTTGCAGTTCTTGACTGCATCCTTCCAGTCGCAAGTCTGTTTCTCAATGTCAAAGAACAAACCGGCTGGGCAACGGATGGCTTGGATACCCTGTTATGAAACGAAAATTATGAAGCTGTCGATTATAAGCGTTGGGAAACAATATAAAGCGCAGCTGTTACAGGGTTTATGTAATTTACATTGTAATCTTCGTCGAATAAGTCTGTCAGTCGGTGTGGAAGTTAGCTTATTAGATAGCTTAGCAGGTTAGATATATTTTTTAGTTTGGTGTTTAGATAGATATGTAATCACTATTGTACCCTATACGATCGGGTACAATAGTCATTAATGTAATAATTGTAATGTGGTCATTAATTGTAATAGGTACCGTTATGTATGCTTGGTAAATCGCTTTCAGCGCTTCCGCTGAGCGCGATAAGGCCGCCCATTGTACTTAAATAATTTACTCCTAGATTTATGATTTATCTTTGTGTACAATAAAGTGTTATCTATCTATCGTGAAATATATTTCTAAGAAACTCATGTACTCATACACATATGAATCACTTTTTCTACAGAACGGTTTGTGTAAACTAACTTCCTGGTTTCAGACATTCTATAGTCATTGATCTTATGCTAATGTTTACGTTCGATTTGCATAAGCTCTAAGCATAACACTAACCACGTACCTACCAACTCTAATATGCGTAATCGCAATTCCTTAAAATAATTTACTATTAAATATATCTGCATAAACTAGTACAAAACGACAATCACCAACGGTTCTTCAAGGACAAGGACGAGTATCAACGGTCCATCGCTAACCTACAAAATCTTTAATTCATTGTGTAATGTCATGGATGAATATATGTACTACTTTATTGCGATTTTCCATTATTGAAATTGTGTGTACCTACTGCTTGGCATACACTACTATATTTATATAAGTATAAATAAGAAAAAACACAATGTATCCAAGGATATAAAAACGTGCGAGTAAAATCAATATTGCATGAAGGTGATAAGTAAACGCCTTTATGAAACGGGCTAGGTACAGGAAGTGCAAGCAATATTTTTAAATTGGAGTCAACTAGATCACCTCCACGCTATGGGCATGGTCTCGATATGGGCATGTTTACGGAGAGAGTGCCGGTTAAGGCAAGCTGGAGCACAGCATGTTTGTTCCGTGCTATTCTGTGGTGGCATTCCTTTGCCAAGGAAACCTCTTTTCCACTCCATCTCCATATGGAGCAGATTTTATTCCGGTAGAGCGTAGTTCATGACGTATTTCATTGTCCGTACAATTAGGGAATTATTGAGAACGCCTGTTTCTTTCTGCCGCCAAGAAGCGTTGCTGTGTTTCGGTTTGAAGAGTGTGGTTGCCAGTGTAATTACAGGCACATGAGGCTTAACATCTGTATGCTTCAAGTTGATGGACGCAGGGCAGTGCATCGTAGGGCACGATCCTATCGTGCGTGACTTATGAGGCAATCAGATTTTATTCCGGTAGAGCGTAGTTCATGACGTTTTTCATTGTCAGTACCGTACAACTAGGGAATTATTGAGAATACCATACACATAGGTGCGCTTACCGAGGCGGTGCACTGGATGACGTCGCGACAGTTGTCACCGTCGCCGGCCACCAGGCGGAACCATTCGCCGGCGTCCTTGTCCTTGCATAGCTCTAGTTCCAAGCTGTCGTCTTTTTTTGCTGTGTCGTCCGCTTGTCGCTTGTATCGGTGCCCATCAGCAACCGCTGCACAAAAACATATAAAAATTACATTACAATCTCAAACTGTTTAACGTTTGACTATAACATCTGATTTTGTAAAACTTTTAAGACTATGAAACCTTACATTAGCAAGTGCTTGAACTGTTTGATAAAAAGCAGCACGGGCGAGATCTGGGAGTGATATTACGTCCAGTCTACCTAAATTGGCAACCTCCTTACGATTACTATTAAAAATAAGTTTCTACTAACGGCACTACACGAGGCATAAAACTATAAGGTTGGTTTTGTACATCAGGATTAAAATGTCACTTGGAAGCGTACGAAGTGAACCGATCACTACGAGCATGTAAATGCTAAATGTCAAAGGTCGGATCGCTCGTGACATTTGACTCGGTTCGAAATGTCAGCGCTTGGGCAAGCGACAAGGACGACTCTTTCTATGTCCTCTATCTGTTCTATAGAACATTATGCATGGCATTTGATTTGTGCGCCGATCGGGGCTGACGAAATTATTATAAATTCAAAAAGGTTACGGAATAGTTGTTTTCCTTGAATCATCATTATCTATATGTTTCAGGAAACTTAACGATAAACTTATCTACTTATTATGAAACCAGTTTGCCACAAATTGATGTAACTATTAGTTGCTAAGATGAACTAAAGAAATAAGTGAAATGGTTCTCACAGTGTCATGTCACAATGCGGTTCACACCGCGCGTCTATCTTGTAATTTTTGCTCATTAACTGTCCTGGCTTAAGTAATATTGGTGAATAAGAAATAATTAGGATTTAGATCGGTGAGCATATGGATGTATGCGTCGAATATAGTGTGTACATAATTTATAATACAGGGAAACATATTAACTAACCAGTTAGTTAGCATTGCTCCTGTGCTGTGCTGTGAACGTGTCTTAAGATTGTGGTTGGTATCATGACAGCTACATTAGGTATTATATGGTATTATGTTTATCCTGGAATACACTATAGAATATTAATTTCAATAGGTACAAAACAAGAAACAAATGAATTCCTCTGCTAAAATATTCTTAGTACCTACTTTATGTACTTTGTACTTGATAAACAACACAAATAAAGTTGTGAATTAAAGGGTATACAATACAATAGACAAAATGTTGTCAACCGGTTTCGACAGGGTTAGAAATCTTTCAAACAATCGAACTAGGTTAGGCATTAACAAATTATTGCAATCGAGAACGCGATTCATACAGAGCCACAGAGCTCACATGCTGCGTGGAACTCTAATGATCGGGTATTCGTTGTTTTTATAACTGTAACTATATGACCTATGTGACCTGCATATTAATTTGTAAATAATTATAATTTTAGCACGATGAAAATAATTTCATAGCGAAAGAAAACTAATTAAAATGAGGGAAAAATATTAGTGCCTATGTACTTACCTATTAATGCCAGTACTCTCAAACGGTGAAAGAAAACATCGTGATTAAATCGGCAGCTTGTAGTAGAACCTAAAAAGTTCTCAAACATGTGTTAAGTGCTCGTAAGGAGCCTTTTTGAGGCGCAATTAAAATCTTTTCATCACAATGTTTCGAAAGAACTAGTGACATGATAGAAAAAAGACCTAATTAATAAACTTCGATAATCGGAAAAGTACCACCTTACCTATTACCAGTTTGGTACCTACCTATAACGAGGGCTCTAACACTAATCGGTACTTGCACAATATATACATTTATATATTGTATTTTAAATAAGTTCCAGGTGATTTAAATAACTCGATTTTACTTAATTACAAATCGAATTCCTCGACTTATTTTAATTGGAACATAAATAATGTAATTAAATATATTTAGCTACAAAATTATTATTTTCTGCCACGGAAAATATTAAAATTAACTTGTTCTATTTGACCCGGATATGCCACGTGTTTAAAAAGCCGTATCACTTTGCATAATTGAGACCTTTTATTTCTGGCTTTCCCTTGAAACTAATAAGAAACCACTCTGTTCTTATCATTTATTTTTATATGAATAATAAATACTATGTTATAAAACTTTCCTACTAAAAAAACGCAAAATACAAAAATAATCTTAACTAATGTGAACATTTCCTAATATCTCATGATGTCTTAAATCATTGAGAATGTTCAAGTGGTGGTAGTCAGCGACATATCTAAAAATTTAGCACAAGCCAATTTTGCAGTGACATAGATAACTTTACACTGAGTAAAATGTAAATAGATACAAGCCCGGCGGAGCGCGTTGAAGTCTTTTGTATGGAAGACTGCGGGCCGCGGTCCAATCATCAAGTCGTCAAGATGGTTTTTATGTAAAATTGTAGAGAATCACTTGACATTACATAATACTTGTATTTATGGATTAAATTTTAACAAATAAGTATGTAAGTACCTCCTTATGTAGACTTTAATTGATTTTATTTTAATGAAAACAGACAAAAAAAAAATCATTTTTATAATAAACTAGGTATAAAAATAAGATGTAAATTTGATAATTACGAGATTTAGAAAAGTTAAGTATGTATATAATATACCGATACTGGCCTTCCCTTGACCATTGTTGTAGGTACAGTCAGCGTCAGAAGGTTGTAACTTTCTCAGCATTTCGAAATGATTTGTCATCGTCTTCAACTCAATCAAAACTAAATGTATTATCATAAACCAATTTAATTGCATTATAATTGCAATTTTAGTTCGGTAAGGTAATCACCGACCTATAACGTTTTTCGAGGAACTAAACAACATTTATATATTTTTTTAATAATTCAAGCAGACCGGATATTTGTCTACCGTTATCGACCGTCGCGATGGCTCATTGGTTTGATCTTTTAGTCCTCCTGTGAAGTTTAATGCAAACTTCAGGAAATTTGGGCTCCCAGTTATCGGACACAGCGGATAAAACAGAAGCCTAGTTCACAGATTAACGACTATTTTGAAACAATTAAGTACTATTAACTACTATTATACCCGTATTGCAATATATTTTATTGATGATACACACCAACTTATGTATCACGCAACGTGGCCACAGAAATATTTTTTATTACAAGTAATATTTAATATTTTAAAGTAGAATTTTAGGTCAGTGGTGAGGATAAAGTTAAATGAACAATGTTACGTATTCATTAGATACTTTGTTATTATTGATTCTGGGTGTTAGATTCCTGAAGAGAACGTAAAACTCAGCTTTACGATTTTTGATAGTTCAATAGCTCAATACAGTACAAAACGTTTAGCAATGAAACAGAGACGAAGTAGGGTTCCTTCATCTCTATTGACTAAAAGTGCAAATTTAGAAATAAATGGATTGTTGGAAACGTGACGGATGTAGCAAGCGACTTGTACATTCAATTTGCCAAAGATGACGAAGATAGTGAGTGAAAGTATGTTGTGGTAAGGTGTTTGTTGCGAACAATTTTGTAATGCTTAGCTATTAGTTAAGTAATTTATTGCTTTAACCTACACAGTTCACAGCACTGTGTTTTGCATGCGGATCGTCCTGACTCGTGTTTTACGTTTTTAAAAGATAGTATAGGGGATACTCTTCAGAGAGCTGGCTGTAATAAAATAATAAATTGTTCAAGCACGTGTATCGAACCACGCACAAGGAAGGCTACCGAAGTCATTAGCTACGGATTAGTATCTCCTATGTAGGTATATTACGACAGTGAGGAAGTCGTAGAATAAGTAGTTTTACAAAATCGGTTGTTCTGGAAAACTACCTACGTAGTAAAGTTTATTCCGTTTTTTTTATACAACTTGCTGATGGAACAAGCAAATGACGCACCTGATGTTAAGTGGTAACCATTACCTATAACAAAGCATTGCTTCGTAAGTCACGCTCGATAGGAACGTGCCCTACAATGCACTGCCCTGCGTCCATCAACTTGAGGCATACAGATGTTAAGTCTCATGTGCCTGTAAATACACTGGCAACCCCATTCTTCAAACCGAAACACAGCAACGCTGCTTGGCGGTAGAAAAAAGCATGGTATAGTTCTTCCACGGACGAGCCCTACACAAAGCGTTCTACTACCCAAACCTTACTACTTGCTATAACCATGCATAGTTGTACTAAAATATGTTTTTCAAATGGTTAAGGAAGGTAAACAGACCGAAACAGAGTATTGCTAAATTCAGAGCCGTTATAAAATAAAAATAGTCAATTGCGAAGCAGAAGAGACAAACACAATTCTATCAAATACATAAACCTTGTAATGTGGGGCAGAGTTCATGCAAATTGTTGGCCTATGTGCTAATGACACAAAGGACGTATTCCTTTACTCTGTTAAATCATATACGGCTTAATAAAATCATTAGTGATGTCCAATGGTGGATTAATGATGAGTATTGTTAACAAACCCAAATTAACTATATTTGACCTTCTCGACTTTGACCTTAACAAAACAGAAGTTTGTACAGAAGTTACGACTACGACTCTCAATACTGAGGAGTATACCTAACAATTTGTCGTTTACGCAATAAAGCTTTTAATTTTATCGTGGGAAAGAAGAAAAAAAGTGGCTTCGTGAAACTATATTGTATTACGTAGTCCATAGACAATCTTTAATTAGAATTGGCTTACGTGATTGTATAAATATGACATTACACGCAAGGGTTAAGATACTCCTAATACTCTTATCTTAAGTTACTACTAGAACTTACTTTACTTTAGTGATTCGGTTGACTCTATGAGATATGACTATAACAGCTGCATTCATGTCAACGTTGTCATAAGTGCCCTATGTGGCATTATACAGCGTTTATACTCTCGAGACGTATAGGTGTTGTCTCATTCGCGTCTCATTATCAGTATTTCTACGGATAGACACTTTTACAAAGAACTGCAGCAAGGGGGTCGCCAGCCCATGGCCCAGGGGGGGGGGGGGGCAAGTTAATACTATGGAGGATGAGAAAATATGAATTGAAATACAGTCAAGAGCATGAAGCTTTACAGCTTGCAGCGCGAGTCTTTGCCTCTATGGCGATTGTAATAAGAATGGTTCCAACTTAGGCTTTAGGACTTTGGTTTCTTTGCAGCTGGCTATATTTTTTTAAAGTTAGGGGGGTAGCTCCTCCCTGCCCCCCCCCCCCCCCCTTGGCGACCGCCTTGACTACAGATAAGGTTTGAATTGAAGTGTACTAACTTTATTTATTTTTATTATGTATTTTTGAACAAAATCCAAAGCTCTTAAAATTCAATATAAATACTTAGATTTCTAACATACAGCCAATAACGGATTTACATTTTTAGAAAAAGTAATAACTTTGTATGTATAAAGTTCGACATAGGTGTGTACCGCAAGACAGTGCGGGCGTCGACCGGGCGCGTTGATCGAATACCAACGACAGCCGACCTTATGAATATTAATCACGGTAGTCTGACTTTCCATCTTTGACGCATCCACACGCAGAAGTACCTAACACTCACCTTGGGCCAACCATTCCACTATCTAACTGAATCAGACATTGCCAACCGCTATCTAATGCTTCTAAGTAATACGACTTACATAAGTCGTAATACTAAGAAATTATTTTGTATTTACGAGGCCACGCAAAAATTCAATAGGTTCGACTGTAGTAAGTACCTAAGGTAGGTAATCGGATGATGCCAAAACATTACATTCCAATTGACCCGAAAGATAAGATCAAAAAACCTTAAGGCCTAATTTCACCATGCTCTGTTACTAATCAAGGATTAACTGGCCGTTAAATGTAACCTTAGATGTCAAACGCGTACATTTTGACATTTTTAAGGGCCCTTAACCGTTTGTTAACAGAGCATGGTGAAACCGGCCCTAAGTCTTAGAAATCGCTATAACGAGTCAGTCTGTCAAAGAAAACACCGCCCAGGTGAGCAAGAATTAATCACTACTGCATAGCTACATCGATTCATCATCATCATCATAATTATTTATCAAATAAACGTTTACATCCTCACCTCAGGAGGTGTTGCTCAATCAAGAATTATCATACCCAGTCTCATAAGCAGGCGAGGATGTGATAATACGATATGATGTAATAAAAGTCTGAGTGATCGACCGCTTCACATTAATATAGACTCGCTCACATCACAGCTAAACAGTTACAAATGTTTTGACATACTACCCTTATTACATAAATAAAAGAAAACAAGATTGAAAATACATGCAATCGTTGCAACATTGCAAAACTATCAGCAACATTGCGTGCGGTACACGATCACGCAAGACGCGACTCACACTTGACCGTCAACAATGATTATTTTTGGTGACATAGATATGTAGTTATACGAACAATTTAGGAAACTTCTGCCAAATAATGAAAATTCCAAAAGAATGCAGCTAAATTGCAGTAATCAATTATGTATATAAGTTTGCATAATGGTTACGTGAAAACTGTTTCAAATTAATTTAAACTAGCATAAACGCTGTTTGCTTTTTATTTATGTCATGTAATTTAGTTTCGTTAGGTATTTAATTATATTTTAGTACCACATCAAAATACTTAATTTAATTAATTTACTTCATGGATTTTATATTATTCGAGTGTTGGGCAACCAAGAAAAAAAAGATATAAATAATTAAAGAAAGTTAGCACCAAAGATGTCCATCTTTCTACTCCCCAACGTTCTGATGGGTTGAGGAGAGGAGAGAATAAGTTAACGTGGTATGGAAATGTCAATGCGAAGGTAAGAAAGTTATATCACGAGAAAAGTAAAAGATATGGATGAGTGAAAGATGAAATATTCGGAAAGAAGTTAAGGAACGAGTGAATACCGAGATGACAACGGATATAGAAAGACAGTAGACGAGGAAAACCTGTAGTGCTGACCTCACTTAACGTGGTATGTGGTGATGATGATGATGATGGTTTTATGACAATTATGATAATAACTAATTACGGAATGATCAGTATTGATTATATTATTGAACAATACTAACCGGCTCGTAACTTGCTAATGATTTTAATAAATTATAGCAGTAATGTACCGAAGCGGAAGTACTCGCTTCGGTACCAAAATACGCTGAGCTTTCAATGGGCGTTGATGTTACCTGAATAATGAATCGGAAATCAAGCATACATTTCAAACCTCGTTCAAATATGATTGTTTTTGAGATTTTAGCTTAATTTATAATAATTTTTTCCTGCCCAAAATCTTGGAAATATCTTGGACAATTGTATCATTGTATCATGGATCTTTTTTATTGGGAACTTGCAGATAAGCGATCGATTCATTTATCTACACTAATATTATTTCTTAATAATATTAGTGTACAAAAATACAAAAATACAAATCCTTCCTCTTGGAAGGATTTGTATTTTTGTATGTAACGAATAGGCTCAAAAACTACTAGTCCGATTTCAAAAATTCTTTCACCATTAGAATGCTACATTATCCCTGAATAATATAGGTTATATTTATTACTAGTGATACCATACGTCTAACTATCGTAGTTATGTTACTATAACTTCTTTTTTACATTTTAAAAGTTGATAGAAATGCCGAACAAAATCAGACCATGTTATCCATAACTTTATATAAATCCTTATCCAATTAAATCATTTCGAATCCAAGATTGTTTCAATACCTATAGATCACTTCTTGAATTTTTCAAATCAGACATTCCATTCAAAAGATATTACGAATTATAACATTAGTTCACTTTAAAAATATAAAAGAACGCGCGGGGCAACGGGGCGCGTTTTCACTCAGCGCAGCGGGAACCCGGCGAGGAAGAAGGGCATGAAAGTGTATGAAATATGTAGCCGCGAGACTCGAACCCACCTACTAAGCTAATCCTAAAAACTTATGTCCACCCATGCGAAGTTGGGACAGGCCGCTAGTATTTCATATAGTGGTAGGTAATAGCTTCTCCATTGGTAAGTACTTTAGTTTGGAATGTCTGCGTAGGTAAGCTGATGCTACGGCCATGTAAAAGGCTGCTTGATGGAATGATGGCGTAGTTGTTTACTCAAAACCAATTACCTCTTCAGGTTAATCCACTTACTCCATCATTGTGATAGAGATAAAAGAGACACTGGGTGCGTCTCGTAAGGAGACCCACGGAAATTAGTAAAAGCATTGTTATGCATGATTAATTACGCACAAGTGGATTGTAGATTAAAAGAAAAGGCTTGAAAAAAAAATTCAAGGTCATCCGATCGGTGACGAATAGTTTTTGAGTCACACTGACTTATAATTACTGTTTTTTTTAGGAGACAAACTAGCACCGATATGCAGGATATGAAGGGATGCTATTAAGTTACTAAATTGCATCGTCTCGGAATAGTTGTGAATTATAATAATTCTTAGTAAGGCGACTCTTACGTACTAGTATGGAATGAAGAAGAATGTTCTAGGACAGGATTGTGTCGTTATGTTAGTACAGTACAGAGTAGTTAGCACGGAGGTAGTGAGCGCGCGCCCTCTACGGCGTGGCGTGTGACGTCACAGCCGCGGCCGCAGGCAGCGCAACACGGAATGAATGTGAAAGTTCTCCGCGAGCTCAGTCCGCAGCCGCAGCAGGTGCTTACCAGTGGTTTCACTGAATTCTACCGCTAAAGTAATTATATAAACAAATTTCAAGGTCTCCCTTCAGGTTAGCATTTCATCGGAACGCCATGACTAACTGTTTCTTTGAAAGGCTATTTCCGAATTCAGCCTGCTGAGTATTTACTACCATAATGTTACAGGAGCCACTGAACCAATTTAACATTTTCATAACACCGAACAGTTTTGAAAATGAAAGCTTTGATTTGAAAAATGTTTCACAACACTGACACACGATATAACGCTGGACTCGATGCGCAGTGTCATGTGAAGGAGTGACTATCCTTGAAAGGTTTGAATCGGAGTGGGTGGACGTCCTTTGGTCTCTGGTTGCAAGGCAATCTCGCTCGGCTGCATTCATTTGTAAACTCTCGGAGACACGGTCTATCTCGCGACGGTGGAGCACGGGTCAACTTCACTGTTCACTGTATGCAACACTTGGCATAACATCGACGTAATCACTGAATAATTAGCGGACGAGCGGAAGTGACGTCGCGTCTCCCGTGACGTCGCGAGATAGACGGCGATGGAGACGAAAGATAAAGGTTAGGACTCACCGCAGGCGAACAAGAGGCACGCGGCCAGAAGAGCGACACGGGCGTAGCGCGCCATGACGGGATCACAACAGGTCGTTGCGCGGCCGTCGTGCGGTTAAATAGTGGCCTCAATCTGCGCCCCGCCCGCCCCGCTCGCCCACTGTGCAAGCACCTCTGCCAACACCCTTCGCACTCATCAGCTGTGATTTACCTGCATCTTCATCTTCTGCTATACGCTACTCTTCTGCACACTCGTCCCTCCCGATATCAACACAACATTGGTGCTCAATATTCTGTAAGTTGTTCATGTGAAACAAAAGGCTTTGCTGTAAAAGCTCTTGTTGCCGAAAACACGTTCATAATATACAAATAAACTGGTGAGTTTGAGTATTTAAATATACTTTGGTTAAATGGCTATCAAAAGGCAGAAAGAAGGTCAACATGATTCTCCAAATTGTAAAATATTCGTGAATATGCGTAATTTATGCTCAATTTCAAAATTTTTGAAGAGAGCTACCCCAGCGGTTTTTTTTATACAACTAACTAGCTGATGGGACAAGCAGATGGCCCACCTGATGTTAAGTGGTACTCCACACTCTTGAAACCGAAACACAGCAACGCTGCTTGGCGGCAGAAAAAGGCGTGGTGGTAGTATTTCCCTGGACAAGCCCTTCACAAAGAGCTCTACTACTCTTAAAATTTTTCCAAAGAGCTCGATGTAGTTTACTTGATTTGGAACGAAAACCAGGACAGGGAAATCCAAAGATATTGCAATCCTCAAGGGGTGTCTGGAAATCATATTAGAGCTTTGAACACTGATTTACTACCAGGGCGACATCCAATTTTCATATAGCATAGGAGTCACCTAAGAATTACGCAAAAAAGTGGAAAAGGTAGTCTTTATTTGCCATTTTTACGATTTACTGTACTGGTGGCAAAGGTCGTTTGTATACGTTCAATGGGATCAGGGCGCTTAGTGAGCTTCAAGCTGAAGAGAGTCATCGCACTGGGCAGGTTCACTCGACGTTAACTTGACAAACAAATCGTGATTGATGAAACTAATATTAAAAATATATTGGAGTTTTACAGTCAAATTCCAAAAAAAGTTATCAAAAAAACATCTGAATTTAGTCTAGTAGACTAGTCGTTTTCTACACTTCTACACTAATAATTATTATAAAGAGTAAAGATTTGTATGTTTATCTACACTAATATAAAGAGGAAAGATTTGTATTTTTGTATGTTTGTATTTTTGTATTTTTGAATGTAACGAATAGGCTCAAAAAATACTGGTCCGATTTCAAAAATTCTTTCACCATTAGAATGCTACATTATTCCTGAGTAACATAGGCTATATTATATTTTCAAAAAAATCAGGGATCCTTACTATAACTCCAATAATGTAACCCAAGGTGGAAAACAAAAACCTTACATCGCGTGCGCTGCGAAAACTATTGATGATAGAACAAAATAATGTACTACGACTTTGCAGAACATGTCATCATCTACAAAAAATGTCGTGACAGTATATGTCTATCTATTATAGTTATGTCACAATAAGTGTTCTTTTATTATAAAAATTTAATTGAAATGCCGCCGCTAGAAAAGGCTCTTTATTTGTACCTTGGTATTAATCCTTACCCAAATAATTAGTATTCAAGACTGTTTCAATACCTATAGATTACTTTTTGAATTTTACAAATCGGACATTCCATTCAGAAGATATTACGAAATTAAAAATTTTAGCTTGCTTTAAAATATTATTAGTGAACGCGCGGTTCCAAGGGGCGCGTTTTTACTCACTCAGGGAGAAGGGTGTGCGAAATAAGTACACGCGAGACTCTAACCTACGTTCTAAGTTTATCCTAAAATGTTCAAAAAATGTATATCCACCAATGCGA
This sequence comes from Chloroclysta siterata, assembly GCA_932294275.1. Taxonomy (NCBI): domain Eukaryota; kingdom Metazoa; phylum Arthropoda; class Insecta; order Lepidoptera; family Geometridae; genus Chloroclysta; species Chloroclysta siterata. The sequence continues at coordinate 8,015,253 of OW028600.1, read as the reverse complement.
AGCTGGGACAGGCCGCTAGTAACGAATAAACTCAAAAACTACTGGTCCGTTTTCAAAAATTATTTCACCATTAGATTGCTACATTATCCTTGATTAACATAGGCTATATTAAATAAATATAAAAAAAATGGCCACCCGTGCGAAGCAGGGTCGGGATCCGCTAGTTTTTTATAAACTGTTATATTACGTAATATCATTTATGTTCCGGTGTGATTAAAACAACGTGTAACATAATACCCCTATAACCCTGGAATACCCTACTTCTACAGGTCATGGCGAACAACTATTGCAATAAAACTTTAGAAATTTCCAAGTTTTTCATTCATGAAATGCCTCTTAAACTTTCCGCCTAAATAATAGAAACTAATACAACATGACGCAGCCCTATTTACAGCTAGCTAGTTTTTGACCTTTAATTGTTAACTGTAGATAAAATAGGTAACAGAATTGCCACCATTTAGTAAACGCAAATAGCGTATGTACCAAGATTACGTTACGCACATTATCAGGGTTGTTTCAAATTTCTGAGACAATATTAATTTAACTTTTGCATGGGAATTTCGAAAACTAAGTACGTCAAAGTATTCCAGTGCTTGGTCTGATCACTTGGTCTTTGATCTTATAGGGGTATTATGTTACATGTTGTATAACAAATAAGTATAGTCACATTAAGTATATTGCTTTAATAAATAAAATTATAGCCTTATTATAACCACAGTTTGAGCTAAAATACTGTATAAAATTATCAATAGTTAAAATCACAGAAAAGTAGTAATAATCTAGAAAGAGAAAAATAAATCTTTCATAAAACACAGGAAGGTATTTATGATTTAGTAAAGAGAGACATAATCGTCATAGATTTAAAATCTGATCAATGCAACTACTGACAAACATTTAATATAGATGACATCTACACAGTTATATTATCATATTCATATTGTCCTATGAAATATACATTTTTCATAACATACAAATGTCCAAGTAGTACCTACATAGTACTAGGGCATAAAATATATGAAATACTTGGAAAGTTTTTGTAAAGGAGAGAAGTGTCTGAACAAAAATTATGAATATGTACACTTTAGCTTGTTTTATATTTAATGTTAATGTAATTTATTTGCTCAATCGCTTTCAATGGTAGGTACAATGCTACCGATTATGGTAAATGGTGTGTAAAAATATGTGCCAATTTTTTTTCTTTATAAACTAGTTCGTCCAGATTTCGATTTATTTTCTAAGTTTCAGTTGAAATTTATACTGGTGTAGATAAATATTTAAAAACGTTTATGTTTTGACACTCCTCAGTTACTAATAGCGTACCTCATGAGTTCTACTCATACTTCCCTATATGTCTATATTTATATCTATGTCTAATACAAACATATATTCAACATTTTATTAACCAAATACCCGCAAACAATAAGATAAAAAGCACTGCTAATGCTCTTCTACCTACGAAAAACCAAATTCACAAATAATATAGCTTGGAAAATTAGGGACATCGATTCTATGGAACTTAAACGTGTACATCTATAAGCCTAGAACTCAATATCACAATAAACTCATTCAAATATGAAATACACAGAAATTCTATAGTCAAACAAACACAGCATCCGCAAAAGGTTATGTAACTGCAAAACTGAAATCTGCAGGAACTTGCATCTCGTCATATTCATCTCAGAACATAAACAAAAGTGACCTAAATAAAAACAGCATAAAACACGCTACGTGAGAATTATTCCATGAAATTATACACAACCTAGGTAGGTAGGTATATTTCATACCGGCAGGTGCTTACATTATGTCTGCAATTAATGTCATAGTTAACTGCAGTGGTGATAAATGCAGTACAACACTTTGTTTTACTTATTAAAAATTTAAATAAGAAAAATCGTAATTCATAATTTAGTCTTACTTTTAGTACTTACTACCTACTCCTAAACAAATCATGCCCTTGGCATAAAATTATATTCCTACCATCTGATGTAAAGCTGGCATTCACAAAAACATAAGGCACCACGCATTTCATCGACATTCACAATATTCGTATAACACGTGGCCCTTGAAATAAAAATAAAACAGTATTTTTGAAGTTAGGTAATCCATAATATTTTCTTGCGTTAACAATCTAAGCGACATGAGACTTTCTAACACTTCTGGCATAGTAATAGGCATACCATTAAAATTCCACGATAGCAATATCCATTTATTCTAATCTGATTACAAATGAATCAATTAGATTAGTAATTACTATGAATTGTGTACGAAATTATAGTTAAAAGTATTGAAGAATGAAGCTCTTTCAAGTACAAACACTAGTAGTGTAGTGGCTCATAGAGGTACCAAGTCATAATACGTAAATATTACAACATCGATACAGATATCCAATTTTCTAAGGGGTACATAATTATTTCACATCGAAGACATAATACACATCAAGCTGATAATTATTTCTAGGTACTGGAGATGAGAGAAAACAGCACTGTTCATTCATTTTTATGAAATGTCCAGTTTCCAGATATACACAAGCAAGCAAAAATCCAGTGTATGAAAAAGTTATGTGATTGTAACGGGCAAAATAGTCACGTGTTGAGAGCATATTTTTTATTTCATTAGGTACCCCAAGTATGAGTTGTGTTTACCATATTTGGTTTTTGTTCCGTGTTCATTGCGGGTTTTGTATGAAGACGCGAAATATGGTAAACACAACTCATACTTGGGGTAGGTCCAGGTACCAGCTATGTCACAAGCAAATCAAAAGTGTAAGTGTCGTTGAATACAATTTTCTTCAGCACACAAAAGTTTTCGTTTCCCATAAGAGCTTTCTTTTAAATTAAATACTTAGCACACGTTAAGATTACATCGAACCTACAAACAACATCACAAAATCTTCTTCACCTCCCAATATTAATATTATCACTAACGCTTCAGATTATTTAACAATTTCCAAAAATAATATGATGTTACTATCAACTACTCTATCCTTTATTCAAAGTAGGTGTACCGAGTCTTTGAAATTTATAATTTTTTAAGAGATTTTTTTTATGAAAAGGTCAGTCGACCGTATCCGACATTAGATTAGACGGTTTATAGTGCGCGCGCTGCTGATCTCATTCATGACGAGATGGAACATTATATGGAGTAGCTTTACTCCTTACACAAACGTCAAATTCAATGTGATAGTAGAAAATACACAGATAGAACAACCAACATACAGTCACGGTACGGAATGCATAAGGTCAACACTACACAACATGATTACATGCGAAACGATAGCCATTTTATATAAAATACTTTGTCTACCAATTTATCTTTTAAACTCGCTACCTTATTTTTATAGGAAAAAACAGTTGAAAAAGTAGTTGCCATAGAGGTCAGCATTTTCTCCGCGGAGGTTTACCGCCGGAGGCTGCGCCGCGGCCAATGGCAATACCGCTGGCTATATCTTCTTTACCAGAAGGGGTATGTCAGCGGCCATCTCGCCTTGCTCAGCGGCTGCTTCTGTGATGACTACCTTCACGCTGCCGTTTCGTACTAGATGCTGAGAACTTAAGCTGCTTCCAGCCGCGGCTTGCTGTCCTTCCACCTGAAATACAAAACATGACAGCACCATTTGGAAATTATAAATACACCTAGGTAGCTAGTATAAACAAATATAAATACTAGTGGTTCGCCCCGAACTGAGCTTTCGTGATGTCCGCTCTAGTCTTACATTGATACCAAACACGATATTTGGTCTCTGACTACCCCCTACCTACTTGGGGTAATCAATTGTATCTCAAAAATCATACATTTGTCTTTAGATCGGATCTGGTCCGAAAATTAAAGTACGTGGTAGTCAGAGGCAAGTCCAAACATTGTGTTTGGACTTGCTTCTGACTACAACCTACTAACTATGTATGGTAGCCAAGTTTCAACCGAATTGGTCTATTTATTGAAGAGTTCCGTTAAACAGACCTTGGCTCCATCATCAGACCTGGGGGGGTATTTTAATTTCCTCGGTATCGGATTCGTTACGGAAAGTCATTTTTTGAATTTGGAATACAATGGCTCCTGAAAAGCCTTGTTGGAACGCGATTTTGACATTTCAGACAAAGCTTTTGACATTATTCGAAAAGATAACGAGTGACTTTCCGACAGCTATTGAGTGGCGGAAACCTTTCCGTGAAAGGGGAAAAAATGTGAATGTATGTAGGTAACTACTATTTACTAAGTATTGAATCGAGAGGATTCATCACCAAAAATAAATACTTATTGCTTAGATTGCTTTTCGGGTTTTTTTTTTCTACAACTAGCTGATAGAACAAGCAGATGGCCCACCGGATGTTAAGTGGTAACCATCACCTATAACAAAGTATTGCCTCGTAAGTCACCTACCTGTCGTCAATAGACTATAAATAATAATAACACACTGAATAATAATAATTTCAAAAAACTCATTTAGCTTCTAACCCCATACTATTCATCATCGTTTTAGTTCACTTCTACCAAAAATATTGATGGCGCGAATAAAAGAAATTCCCGCCAAAAATTGTGCGTGTTTACCTATACTTACTTATATCACAAAGTCGAATTATAAAACAATCAAAATTAAATAAAACTGTAGATGGTTCATAAATGGTAAACAAGTGACTGAAATGGTTAAAAATGCAATGTTTTTAATGTAAAATGCTAAACTATTTCATATTTCACCTAAGTATATTAATTTCAAAACCGTACAGAAACACATCGCGTTTTCTATTATATTGAATTCGAAATAAAAATTGTATTCCGTAACGAATCCGATATCGAATGAATCAAAATACCCCCCCAGGTCGCTATCACCATTTTATAAGAACTAAGTACCTTCTTAATTTGTTTCAAGAAAAAAAAAGAAAAAGTAAAGTAAAGCGAACTGTGATCTCGTGATGCGACCCGAGCCGAGGAGACGAACGCACCAAAATTTTGAGTAGGTGGTAGTCAGAGGCAAGTCCAAACATTATGTTCGGACTTTTTTCTGACTACTGCCTACTAACTTGGTACGGTAACCAAGTTTCAACTCTATTGGCCTATTTATTAAAGAGTTCCGTTGAACAGACCTTGACTCCATCATCAGACCTGGTCATTGTCACCATTTTATGAGAACTGAGTACCTCCATAATTTATTTCAAGAAAAAAAAAACAGCAAAGTAACTGGCCGACCAGTATAAAAACCTTGATGCCAACGAAACTCTTAGAGATGGGAGCTCTTGGATCGCTGGTTATCTTAATTTAACTTTTTTGTTGTATCTCAAAAACCGAGCGTCCCAGAAAAAAAGTAAAAATTGTTTTGGAATGTCCAAACAAAGTCCTTTCATATGACATGTAACTTGATTTTTTTATGTCACTTTTTTTATTATTGCCCCCTTAAAAAACCTCATATCTTAATAAACCTTCATCCGATTTTACTCATATACTTACTCATATACTTACTAGTAAATTTCTCAAGTACAAGCTATCGACTTATCAAATTTCATGCAGATCCGATCAACGGTTCGAAAGTTATGGCCAGACAAACATACATACATACATACATACATACATACATAAAATGCCAAATTGCCCAAGTTGAAACTAAGATCTTCGTTCGCTTCGCTCACTCGATCAAATATTATATGACACCCAGACAGAGTACAAACATCTATGGTTCATCAGCCATACAAATGTTTACTGTCGGTGGGAATCGAACCCACGGCCTACAGCACCGAAAGCTCAGCAGAAAGCTCTGCCATATGTCATAGCAGAAAATACAGCAATTTTGGGGCCTTGCGATGCTTCACCACACAGGGAAGAGATGTATTCAATTATTATGAAACTAATTCAGCTTTAGTCAAAATAATCATCGAATCAATAGGTAAATAACTAAGAATGCCTAGTAACGTAAATCTCTACTAACAAACATAGCCTTATACTTTGTTTTTATGATCATCTTAGCTGACACAAGTAAAGCCACACAGTGTTAAAAGCCTGTTATAATTACGACTAGAAAGTCTAAAATATGCATAGTTTATGGTAACAAATACTATAAGCTAATAGAAGTTTACAACAATCTATTTATGTAGAAATAATTCCCACGGAAACATTTGTACCTACTTTCGTACATTTGTACTAATTAACTTAATACGTTTGCAGACGGATTCCATTCAGATGACGAGGCCGACTGGAATCTAGGAACAACTAAGGTAATTGATTGCTTGCGTAAGCAACTGCAGCACGCGGACTTTTACATCTTCAGAAATATTAAGTAAGCGTATAGAGAAATCATAATAATGAACATTCATTTGCATAAGACTAGCTGTCATACTCTTCAACAAAACCCACCAATAGGTGCGAGAGAGACAAACAAACCAGCCGGCGTAGAGAGTCTACGCCGTAGACGAGGTTCGTTCGGGACTAAAAAATCTCGACAACTGGCGAGCATTGCGGTATACCTATAGGTGAGTCACACACTGCCCATTTGAATACCCTGTTTGACCATTTTGGGTAGTTTACCCAATACCTACTTTTTTTAATTTATTTTTTATACAACTTGCTGATGGAACAAGCAGATGGCCCACCTGATGTTAAGTGGTAACATCAGGTGGGCCATCACCTATAACAAAGCATTACCTCGTAAGTCACGCACGATAGGAAAGTGCCAACGATAGGAAAGTGCCACGCACGGCCCTGCGTCCATCAACTTGAGGCATACAGATCTTAAACCTCATGTGCCTGTAATTACATCGGCAACCACACTTTTCAAACCGAAACACAACAAAGCTGCTTGGTGGCAGAAAAAGGCGTGGTGGTAGTACTTCCCCGGACGAGCCCTTCACAAAGAGCTCTACTACTCTTATGTTGTTTTGTGATAAAATTAAGTAGGTTATATAAAATTTTATTTTAATTTGTAATGATTAGGTTATCGGGCAGTCCTCTTCTTTGTTTTTTTTGCATAGGGGTTGTAAGTTTCTTGAAAGCAAGTATGTAGCATAAGTTCAAGAGACCTCTGAGCTGCTAGCTAGAGCAAACCTCGGATGAACCACATGGGTTTGTTCTGGTAGACTGTTCAGACGCCTCTTTTTATCTCTTCTGCCACTATTGCTACTATTATCATTGCACGAATTATATTAATTCTATATTTTTAATGTTAGGCTAATTGAATTTTGTATTGAATGTTTATTGTTTATTTCAATGTGATCCTTGTGATTGAATTGAATAAATACAGATTTGATTTTGATTGTGATTTTGTATTCTTCTTAGTATAACTCTTAATCTTTAGTGAATGTAATTGATTTTTAAACGTGTTTATAAATGAATACAAATCAATAAATAAATTGCTATTCGTTATTCGATATTCTTCATCTAGACAGCTGAATCTAAGCAAGTTTAAACAAAAAATTACCAGTACAAATACCTAACGCAAAAAACAGGCCGATTAGGATCTTTACGTACTGTTTACTTTTGAATTTATGTATTCGAAGATAGTTCAATTTTTTATGTGACTGAACAAGGAAGCAAAATGTACTAAAATATCTCATACGTATGATACAATGATTTGTTACAATCCTAACTGTGACCAAATTATTATAGGCAAATAATATGATGTAAATAAAATCGGTAAACCTGCCAATAAATGGTAAAGGCATTAAGTAACTGCTGCAAGATTAGCAGCAATAATAATTACTAATGATAAATACATAATTTGTTAGTGGCTAAGTTCCTACTTATTTTATTACGCGTCATAGAGTTCTTATGCTTAGTTTTGTGAAAATTAGGTCACAAGTTTATCTAATATTTTTTTTTATTATAAAACCAATTATTACAAGTATGATGAAAAACTATAGTTAGAGGTAATGATAAATCATTTTATAACTCTCAAAAAGTCATAAATTTCTGATGCTGACCTACAGAGTAATCTAGTAATCTATAGTATCCTTATTAAGATAATGTAGGTATCTATCGCAGAAAACAAGAACGTGTTTTGCACAAAAAATGGTCATAACCTTTGAAAGGTTGTTTTAGTTAACTGTAAGTTGGTTATGGTCAACTTTGATTGATTAGCATTAAGATTTGGTATATTTATTGAAAAGTTGCTACAGATCGAACGTCGAGAAGTTATAGCAGCATATCTAGGCAACCTATCTGATACCGGTACCCCAAGTATGAGTTGTGTTTACCATATCTACTATATACATACTACATATTCTACTACTAACTTTCATCATACTTGCAACATAAAGTTCCGTATCGGTATCTCTATCGCGTTTTCATACAAAACCCGCAATGAACACGGAACAAGAACGAAAAACGAGAAACCAAATATGGTAAACACAACTCATACTTGGGGTACTCATCGCACAACACATATTTACCGAAAATTCGGTAGAGCAAGGTTTAGTTTCTGCGCATGGTTATAGTTTGTTTTGGAACACTCTTCATCGACACATAAACCGTCTGTTATGATCGACGGGCGAGTAAGACCGATTACATATTGTTACAACATATTTGTTTTCATATACATTGTTTCCGTAACAACCAATAATTGTTTCGGTGCACACTTGGATAATAAACCGTCTGTTTAACGGTAGTTTACCGATTATTGAGTTATATAAGTTCGATTGGCACCACACAGCCCTTCACAAAGAGTTCTGCTGCTGTTGGGCGGGTTGTGCTATGTCAGAAGAACAAAGATGATAATATTTTTACCTGAACGATTGCGTTACTCTGACATGGTAAAACCACCCTTAGTGTAATTATATTAAAACAATACAACACAATACAGTAATTGATTGAGACAACAAAAATCCGATATAATACCCGAAGGTGAGTTTGGATTCTATAGCATTTTAGCTTTCTTTGTAACGTTTAACGCTTTTCGTAGTCGACGCTTTATCGTGATGAGAGGTTTATACTTCTAATTTAGTATATAGAATAGAATATAATATAGAATCTGACCTTAGACTCTTCATTTCTTCCTTGGAGGTAATACGTCATGAGCTGGCCTTTCCCCTTGACCGCGACCAGCCCGCGCTGCTCGAAATAGTAGCCGAAGTCCTTTAAAATTTGGCACGTTTCTTCTGTTACCTGTCAAAAAACACAATATAGCAGTTATATATTTATAGGGTAATTTTTGTGATTGTTTACGTAAGATCAAAAACTGTGAAGCAATTGGTTAGTTCAAAAATGTGTTTCAATCATATTTACGCTAGTTTTATCGTAGTTATGAGTTTAAACTTGAAGATGAATTCTTATTTGATACATACCAGAGCCTAGAGTTTTGTGTTGGAATTTTCTTGAAAATGATTTTTAAGTTTACGGCAGCTGGATTTGGAAAACGAGCAAAGCATGTCCATTATTACTCTACCATGTTTACTCGTCGGCAAGAAATATGGGAACAACTTCACCACTTTTTTCCTTAGGCACGGTAGATATCCTCCCAAATCTCCAAGTATCAAGCACCAAACAAGATCCTTTAAGGATGTCTAGGAGGGGTAGTCAGAGGTACGTCCATCAAGCCCATCAAGCACAACGCCGCTAGTCGAAAACTAACTGGTTTTCTCACGATGTTATCCTTCACCATTTGAGAGAACTAGCATTATGCACATACATTTTTTCGAAGAGGAAAATCCATTGGTGCGCGGCCGGATTCGAATCCATATTACGACCAAGACCACCGGTGCTCTAAAAGATTGATGCATGATGCCTTATACTGATAATCTGGGGTCGGAATAGTTAGAGTTTTTAAGTACCAAATGACGTCAAATAAGCTACTACGAAATCTAAATATGGATATGCCTTTTTCCATCCCCGTGTCGGAAACGATTCGGGTTCGAAATCAAATGTGATAAAAACTGACGTTATCGAATCGAAACCGAAACCTTTCCGAATGTTTTAAAATAGCCCTGCTGTACGTGTAATGTTACTCAGTTTGTGTTTAATATAGGAAAAAAAAGTTTTAGAAGACAATAATATCAATCTTTGCATAAGATGGGCCATCTGCTTGTTCTATCGGTTAGTCACTACAAAGTATACAAAGTCGCTTTCTCTGTCCCTTTATCCCTATGTATGCTTAAATCTTTAAAACTACGCAACGGATTTTGATGCAGTTTTTTTTATAGAAAAAGTGATTCAAGAGGAAGGTTTATATGCATAATACAAGCATAATCTCTTAGGAATAACCCACAATAACCGTGCGAAGCCGGGGCGGGTCGCTAGTTATATATAAAAAAACCCACAAGTTTTAGTTTTTTTTTATAATCCCCAATTCCGGGTTTAAAAGGCATATCCATGTTAAGATTGCTTAGGTAATTTTACGTCATTTGGTACTTTAAATCTCTACCTATTCCGACCCATGCTGATGATTGATGCGTACCTGTATGCAGCCCGCCTTGCCGGTACTCTCCATCCTAGAGGCGACGTTGACTGTGTTCCCCCAGATGTCGTAGTGCGGCTTCTTAGCCCCGATGACGCCGGCGGTGATGGGGCCGTGGTTCACGCCCATGCGGAGTACGAAATGGTTGAACGACTGCTCGTTGATTGCTGCCAACACTCGTTGCAGCTCGAGAGCGAACTCTACCAGGCACATGAGGTGCCTCCATCGCAGCTTTGTGGTATCCGCGTTCTGGGGAGAAGTCAATTTGTCCGTTTTTTTATACTAGTTGGTGATGGAACAAGCAGATGGCCCTCCTGATGTTAAGTGGTATCCATCATGTGTAACAAAGCTTTGCCTCGTAAGTCATGCACGGGACAGGAACGGGTCCTACGATGTACTGCCCACTTTATAGTTAAGTATAGTAATAAGAATAAGAGTCATTTATTGTAAACAAGCTGGCGCCCGCGACTTCGTTTCAAGGATTAGTTTCAAGTTTTCAAGTTTATTTATTTATTTCAGTAGCGCAAATTACATTTTATTAATCAAGGTTGGGGCCATCTTTTAAGTAAAAAATACTTGTGTCAGAAGACCCCGCTCTTCTATATCTATATTTTGGTTAGAATGTTTTGTTTAGTTACACAATACCTTTATAAATTGTAGCCTATGTGTTATTGTGATGTATAAGCTATATTGTTGTAAAATTTCATTAAAATCCATTCAGTAGTTTTTACGTGACCAATTGATCATTTATAAGTTTAGGTACTAACTAGATTTTCACACACCTGTTACATTGTATTGTACCTAAATCGGACACGAGTGAAAAAAAAAGTTACCTCTGATGCTGTGTGTAAATCTTCTACAAGCGCTTGTTACTTACTACTCCTGATTTCGGTTAATGTACCGAACCGGTTAACCCTGTTTGATTTCAAATTGTTGGTAATTTAACAAAATCTAATCTAATTAATTGATTCAGGCGTGACTTTGCGGAATTCCATTGTTAAACATAAATTTAATGAAATAAATATATAGTACTAATCCGCTAATCTAATCTTATGTAAGTAAATCAAATGTAGACTTGAGTGTGCACCCTTCACTGCATCTGCAAACTCTGCATACTCTGCAAATTCTGTAACGTGAAAAAAGGTGTATTAGACACAACAAAAATACCACAAAAAATATAAAATACTTAACAAGACTTCGACACGTGTTTCGCCTCTCTACGAAGCATCTTCAGGAAGAATTGACTTGCTGTGCACTGAATGACGTCACCTTGACGTGTTGTCTCGTCGAGCGCCGAGCAGAAAGTCTTTCTGCTGCTTTCTGTGTGTTGTGTCTAATACACCTTTTTTCACGTTACAGAATTTGCAGAGTATGCAGAGTTTGCAGATGCAGTGAAGGGTGCACACTCAAGTCTACATTTGATTTACTTACATAAGATTAGATTAGCGGATTAGTACTATATATTTATTTCATTAAATTTATGTTTAAAATCTAATCTAATCTCTGATATAATTGTCAGACATAGAGTGACAAGGTAAATGGCCGTGGTGGTCCCGGCATAGAGTTGGACCCCTCCATCACCTCCCGTGGATGTCGTAAAAGGCGACTAAGGGAACACACCAGGAAATGGGCAGCAGCATTTCCAGAGTAAGCACCACCAACACTGCGGTCACCAATCCGCCTGCCAAGCGTGGTGACAACGGCAAACCCGATAGATGATGATGAACACGATAGATAGACGGCCCCCAGTCCCCGGCAGTTCCGTTATTCCTGGCACAGGTGGCGGTCATGGTATGGACTGACGACATTGTTAGGATCGCGGAATGTCGGTGGATGGAGAGGGCTCGGAATCATTCTTCCTGGAAATGTATAGGGGAGGCCTATGTCCAGCAGTGGACTTCTTTGGGCCGATGATGATGATGATGATGAGTGATAAGGTTTTGCTCGGAAACTTTTGTACCTAAGTACAGACAGCATCGATGAACCACAGCAATTCTTAGATAATAAAACCAGATATTTTAATGATTTTTATAGAGAATGGAATTTATTTTATGTTTCTGCAGAAATCTAATTAAAACACCTACCTTGACATTTTGCTCAGGGTTTAGACCCGATGCAGCCATGTAGGTGGAACTGATGGTTTTGATTTTAATAATGTCCCTGAACCTTGCATCCACAAGTAACTGAAATTGAAAAGTATATTATTAATTGGGTGAGATTCTTGGGAGTTCAAATCAAACAAAAAATCAAAATATTTTATTGCGGAACTTTAAACAAATAGGGTAGGTAACACAATAAGAAACGATGATAGCTACAGTAGTTATAAAAACTGTGACGTAACCATCAACGCCCACCTCCTAGATTTAGGTATGATTTGATATGATGATTAGATGCTAGTTAGTAATGTGTACTTACTACCATAGAACTCTTATTAATACACGTACCGTGTCAAAGTCCGATATGACTTCGTTGAGGAAACGCAGACATTCTAGGCCTTGGTTGTTTACTGTTTCTTCCGAGTAGAATTCTGAAATAGCAAGCAACATAACAAGTTTAACGTAATGATCATGAGGTTTTACTAGAATACATTAACATGATTGCTTCGCAAAAATACATCATCATCGAAGGTGAACAACCAATGAAAAAAATTAGGAAGGAAATGCAGCAGTTATATGTAACTGCTCCACCTCTAATTACAGGCACATGAGGCATAACATCTGTATGCCTCAAGTTGAGAACGCAGGGCAGTGCATCGTAGGGCACGTTCCAAAGTCAAAGTCAAAATGTATTTATTCAATAAAATCACAAGGATCACTTTGAAACGTCTTAAAGCTAGGTGACTCTAGGTGCCAGTTCCACGCGACCAAAGCCTAGAAGAACAGGCAACAAACTTACGGCTTGGTTCCTACCGTTATTTTGTATGATCCTTTTACAATGTAATAATATAATATATTATTGAAATGTTGTGAGGCGTAGGCATACAGAAAACATAATCAAATTTATAAGACAGCACACGCTACGCCTCAAACTAATAATACCTAATGCATAAATACAATCTATTAAATCAGAGAAAAATAAAAAAAACACACAATAGTAGGTACAGTAAAGACATTGCAGACATGTTAGCTGCCGATGGGCAGAGCGACCCATCGACAACGGGACATCGGGCCACGCATTTTTACCAACAATATAGCTATCTAAAGTATAATAAGCTTTCCTTATTAGATTATTCTTAATGTACACTTTAATACATTTTAATGTACAATTTAATAATACACTTCCTATCGTGCGTGACTAACGAGGCAATGCTTTGTTATAGGTGATGGTTACCACTTAACATCAGGTGGGCCATCTGCTTCTTCCATCAGCTAGTAGTATTATTATTATTATTTCAGCCTGCATGGTCCACTGCATCTCTTACAGTCTTGGGCCCTTGAGGTCCAATTTTCAGCAAATGTATCGAGGTCATCCCGCCACCTCCGTCTGGGTCGCTCGGCCGCTTCCCGTTGTTAAAAGTGTAGCTAGTAGATAAAAAAAACTGGTGCCCTCACTTGTGATAAGTTACTGTGAAAAAAAACACTCACCTGTGAAATTGGGCATGGAGGCGAAAAGCACGCCAACTTCAGCGTAGCTCTGGCTGTAGAGATCGCGGTGGTTCCGCTGTGCGCCCATGAAGTGGCGCGCCACGTGCGGCGGCAGAACGTTGTACACCAGAGCCTGAGATACATATCTCACTTAGAAAAAAAACTCCTACGCATAGTAGAGTAGAGACGAACAAAAAACAATAGCTACAGTCGCCTACACATTTTTTTTTCTGTACAACTAGCTGATGGACCAAGCAGATGGCCCACCTGATGTTAAGTGGTAACCATCACCTATAACAAAGCATTGCCTCATAAGTGACGCACGATAGGAACGTGCCCTACGATGCACTGCCCTGCGTCCATCAACTTGAGGCATACAGATGATAAGCCTCATACTACTCTTATAACAACATTCGTCCCTCGATCCCAGTCTGGATTTGCGAGCTTTTTGGTCAGAAATACCTATAGCTTTGAATTTAGATTTTCTGACGCAATAAACTTCCAAAGGAAATGGAAAACTGTAAAAAAACTGTAGTTTAAGTAAGTTGCCAGTGTTCCTTAAAAGTGAATTATTAATACTAACGAGTATGTCAGTCAATTTTTCGAAAAAAAATCCGCTTACCTGATTTCGCCGGCGGAGATCTCCCGCCTGTTCAGCCTGTTTACGCATTCGCTCCCCGCGTAAGTGACGAGCACGTTGCAAAGCCTCCAACTGAAAAAATACACGTTAGGTGTAATACTACTACTTAATATACCAATTACTAGGCACAACAAGACTATGTGACAACTAGTGGAATGCCCACGTCTTTGTCCGCGTGGAGTTATTTCTTATAAGCCTAAACTCTAGCTGCAATTTTCATAACTTGAATTTGAGAAAACCGTATCGTGAACTTAAAATTACGGTCTTGCCCCATGCTTCTATCTCTAGGTTAAGCTGTGCGTTGATTGTGCCGTGATGTGTGTAATTGCAATTAGTCACGTAATTAATATATAAAAAATATTATATAAAATTGACTCATGACTGTAATCCCACACGCACGGTGGACATCCATTCTCGATTGCAATGTGTAAAAAGACTACGAAACAACTCGAAAACTTAAATAGGATCTTCAGATTCAAACTCAGCATCGCATAGGTTCGATCGTAATACAAAAAAAAATGGTCTATTCCTGAAAGTTGTTTACGGATTTGTGCCCTACGTAAAACCATATGTGAAATCACACAACAAATAATCGTTTTTTTCATACAACTAGTTGCACAACAAGCAGATGGCCCACCTAATGTTAAGTGGTAACCATCACCTATAACAAAGCATTGCCTCATAAGTCATGCACGATAGGAACGTGCCCTACGATGCACTGTCCTGCGTCCATCAACTTGAGGCATACAGATATTAAGCCTCATGTGCCTGTAATTACACCGGCAACCACACTCTTCAAACCGAAACACAGCAACGCTGCTTGGCGGCAGAAAAAGGCGTGGTGGTGGTTCCCCGGACGAGCCCTTCACAAAAAGCTCTACTACTCTTAAACTAACTTAAGTTAACTAAGGATCTACTTATTTATAAAAAATGTAATGTATTGTATCGCTTTACGATCGCTTGTTAATAATGTTATAACAGCGGTAGATAGTAACATTTATATAACTCAATCGGAAATAGCCTTGTGGATTCAATATAAAGCTATTAGAATAATGTGCCTACTAAGAATATATATACAAGGTGTTCCATAAGTTGTGTATATAAACTTCAGGGGGCTAAAGTACCCATCAATATGAACAACTTTTTCTAAGGAACCAACACTGTGAACCCAAAAAAAAAACAGCTGTTTCATACAAAAGTTCAATACCTACCAGGCTAAAATGTATGAAACAGCTGTTTTTTTTTTCGCGTTCACAGTGTTGGTTCCTTAGAAAAAGTTGTTCATATTGATGGGTACTTTAGCCCCCTGAAGTTTATATACACAACTTATGGAACACCTTGTATACCCAATAATATATTTTAATTTCGTTATTTTATTCATTATTTTAACCTTTCATAGTTAATAAGGCTTTATTTAGTATTTTAATGATTAACAAATTTTGGCATTGCATGACATTTGGTAACAAAGATTTCTCATTAGCGTTTAGCGATCACTACTAGCGCCATCTGGTGCGTTTGGTTTAAGTTGAATTCAGTACAACATCTAGCAAAATCTACTGTGGATTTAACTTTTAACTTTGCTTTGCTTATTTTGGATGACATGGGGGGTAGGGGAGTCTAGATGATGACTACGTCATCGGTAGTTATTTACTTTTTACACGAATGGCAACCCTCACATTGTCTTTGCTTGTCTTACTCTATGTTGAATACCGTATCAGTAAAATCTAATCTCTACCCTAAATCTATTTTCTTATTTTTTTTAAATTATAATTATAACATTATAATTATAATATTAAAAAAACAATACATTAATTGAAAAATGTTTACGTAAGCATGGGGGGAGGGTTAAGAGCTTTGCTTACTTTTGCCGACTAGGGGGATGGGGGGGGGGTAAATAATTGTAATAAATCTGCTTACGTAATACTTGAACGGCCCCATATTTATCTGATAAATAAGCAACGAAACAAAAATAATGTAACAAAAAATGCAATATTTGTAAGATAATATTAAAAAATACCTAATGAAGATATCATAGCTGAACTTTCATCCACCCATAGCTATGCGTTTAGCTATTTATTCTGTTGCTTTAGTAACTCTCGACCTTTAAAAACAATGTGATGAAATGCCACATCTTAGTGCAGTCATTGTGTAAAGTCGATAAAGAAAATGTTCAACAAATGTGGAGATTCAAAATTGATGTTAAACCTTTGTTTATCTACTAGAAACCAACAACTGAAAACCTTGTTCTTAGTAGGTAAGTAATTAGATGTGAAGATTACGAATGGTACTGGTAAAAACAAAGAATCCTTGAAATACCAATTATATCGTGTTTTTACTTTTCGAACGACTTGAAACGTCTGTTTAAAAACAAAGAGTAAATAATAAATAAATAATAAATATTAGTGGACATTCCACACAGCACTATCTCGCCCCAAACTAAGCCAAAGCTTGTGATATGGGAACCAGATAGCTGATATACTACTTATATACTTTTTTTTTTTTTTTTGTAAATACATACTTATAATATTATATAACACCCAGACAGAGAACAAACATCTATGTTCATCACACAAATGTTTGTTCTCGGTGGGGATCGAACCCACGGCCTACGGCACAGAAGGCAGAGCTACTACCAACTGAGCTGTGAAGGCTGTCGTGTAGGCTGTAGTAAAATGGGTTAACTACAGTTTCTAGAGGAAAGTGGGGACAGTGAATGAAGGGCCCATCACTGGATAAGTAGGTAGGTAATGTAAACAACGTAAACTCGAAAGTTGTAAACTGGTTCAATGTAAACAACTTACTTATTAGTAAACAAAACGAAAACGAATTGTATTCGGTTTGTTCCTGTTAAACTAAAAAGAAAAATAAATTCTAATGTAAGCATCAAAGACAAAAAACTGGCCAAGTGCGAGTCGGACTCGCGCACGATGGGTTCCGTGTTCCGTACCATCTCTAATACTATAAGAATCAAAGTCCTGACTGACTGACTGACTGACTGACTGACATATAGACAACGAACAGCCTAAACCGCTGGTCCTAGAGACTTGAAATTTCAGGAGTACATAGGTCTTATGGCGTAGAGGTGTACTAAGAAGGGATTTTTGGAAATTCATCCCCTAAGGGTGTAAACAGGGATGAAAACGTTTGCATGAAAAATTGTATTCCTTGAACCTACAAACTTAAAACTTGGAGTACATATACTTCAAGGCAAAAAAATAGGAAAAGCATTTTTAGTTTTTTGAAACTACCCTTAATAAGTGTGCAAAGGGATGTAAAAGTTTGTATGGGAGTTTTTTGACCGCTGATCCTAGAGACTTGAAATTTGAAGAGTACATAGGTCTTATGGCGTAGAGGTGTACTAAGAAGGGATTTTGGGAAATTCATCCCCTAAGGGTGTAAAAAGGGATGAAAACGTTTGTATGAAAAATTGTATTCCTTGAACCTACAAACTTGAAACTTGGAGTACATATACTTCAAGGCAAAAAAATAGGAAAGACATTTTTAGTTTTTTGAAACTACCCTTAATAAGTGTGCAAAGGGCTGTAAAAGTTAGTATGGGAGTTTTTTGACCACTGGTCCTAGAGACTTGAAATTTGAAGAATACATAGGTCTTATGGCGTAGAGGTGTACTAAGAAGGGTTTTTGGAAATTCAACCCCTAAGGGTGTAAAAAGGGTGGAATACGTTGGTATGAAAAATTGTATTCCTTGAACCTACAAACTTGAAACTTGAAGTAGATGTACTCCAAAGCTAAAAAATATGAAAGGCATTTTTAGTTTTTTAAAACTACCCTTAATAAGTGTGCAAAGGGTGCAAAAACTGCCAAAGTTTCAAGGTTTGTATGGGAGATTTTTAACGCGCAGTTAGTTAACTTCAAACTAAAAGAAAATGTGTTCTGTGGATAAATAACAAAAAGACAGTTTGATTTTCGAAAACAACCCCTAAAATGTTACCCTCCTTCGTTGCGCTCGAGTAAAAAGGATACAACGAGGCGTCAATGTTGGTAAGGGACATTCTAAAAACGGGAATCTTGAGTTGGTACGAAGAGATCTGAGGGTGTCTACCATGCCTGGGGATCGAAGTCGTTTCGTTTGTTTTTGGGGTAGAAACTAGGAACAAATAAGTACATATTTTCCGTGTAAATTTGTCTTTGTTATATTTTTCATGTTTGTGCTAAACTCAGTACGCCTATAGGTATATTTTATACCTACGTAGGTATTTAAAATCCTTCCCAAATAATATACAAATCAATGCGAAAGTTACGATGTTTGGATGTTTGTGGCTCAATCACGGCTCACCACTTCAACGCGTGCGAAGCCGCGGGAAGCCACTAGTTATCTATAAAAACGGCAAAAAAATCACGTTCGTAGTATGGGAGCCCCCTTAAATATTAATTTTATTCTGTTTTTTAGTAGGTATTTGTTGTTATAGCGGCAACAGAAATACATCATCTGTGAAAATTTCAACTGTCTAACTATAACATCAGACGGACACACAGACAGACGGACGGACAGCGGAGTCTTAGTAATAGGGCCTTTGAGTACGGAACCCTAAAAAGGCAACCCGTAGGCTCCAAGGTACCTTGGAGCTTCAGTGCGGTAGTGCAGAGGTAACGAGCGTGTTCTTTGTGATTTGAGGCGCGGTCCGAAGGGGACAAGACACCCCCAAAAATCGTACACGTCAAATTGAAAAATCTAAAAATGAACAAAATAAAAAAAAAAAAAAATTGTCCCTAGCCGCGATGCATTTTATGGTTTGCTGTTATTGTAAAACTAATCCCATGTCAAGTCACTTGCTATCTCTTATCTAATTCGATGTAACTGAAATGGCGAGTGACTTGACATTCGATTAGTTTTGATCAAGCTTTCAGAAACCGGCCGTTATTGTATTACTAGTAGTTCGTCCCGAACTGAGATCTCGTGATGCGACCCGACGAACGCATCAAAACTTTGAGTAGGTAGTAGTCAGAGGCAAGTCCAAACATTATCTTTGGAATTTTTTCTGACTACCGCTTACTAACTTGGTATGGTAACCAAGTTTCAACTCTATTGGCCTATTTATTGAAGAGTTCTGTTGAACAGACCTTGAATCCATCATCAGACCTGGTCGTCGTCACCATTTTATGAAAATTGAGTACCTTCTTAATTTATTTCAAGAAAAAAATATAATAAAAAGCAAAGGAACTGGCCGACCAGTAGAAAAACCTTGATGTCAACGAAACTCTTAGAGATGGGAGCTCTTGGATCGCTGGTTATCTTAATTTAACTTTTTTTGTTTTATCTCAAAAACCGAGCGTTCCAAAAAAAAAGTAAAAATTGTTTTGGAATGTCCAAACAAAGCCCTTTCATATGACATGTAACTTGATTTTTATATGTAACTTTTTTTATTTTTGCCCTCTTAAAAAACCCCATATCTCAAAAACCCTTCATCCGATTTTACTCATATACTTACCAGTAAATTTCTCAATTACAAGCTATCGATATATCAAATTTCATGCAGATCGGATTAACGGTTCTAAAGTTATCGCCAGACAAACATACATACATACATACATACATAAAATGCCAAATCGACCAAGTTTAAACTAAGATCTTCGTTCGCTTCGCTCACTCGATCAATTATTAGTGACCCCCTCCAAAATTTCAGGCTGCGACCGCGCCTGACTCCAACCAACGAAAGAGTACCTAATGCTTTCATTATGACCACCGAAAAAAAATATTTTAAAGATTTTTTACATTTTGTTTTGTAACAAGTAATGAAAAAATCTGCTAAAAAGATAAAGTGGTTCGCTGATCCACTCCTGTAACTATTTGTAAGGTCCTGAAGTACTGTAGTGTGCCTATCACTTCACTTCTCATCGCAATGTAAACACGTAAACTCTCTGTACGTAAACATATTCTTTAAATAGCATCGCACGCGATCGTATTACCGCACTATGCGCACGCGACTCTACATCGAAATGAACGCTCTATCAAGGGTCTAACTACATAATATCGCATGCTTCTTGTCGAATATACTATTAAAAATATATTTTTTACTCCACGACACGGGAGTACTCTATACAACGTTAGTCCTAAAAAAATACAAGTATTTAAAAAAAAATTAGCTGGGGTATTTGTAAGAACAATTGTATATTTTACCACTTAGTATTTTAGGGATACATTATATAGGTACATAATACTCACATATCTGTCGAAGATCATAAAAGAAATTGCCACTAAATAGATCATGATGTTGTGGCGGTAGTGATGCAAGTTTTTTCTGAAATCAAAAGTATAGTGTCTATCAGTTTCTAGAGGTAACATATCTACACTAATATTATAAAGAGGTAAGACTTGTATTTTTGTATTTTTGTATTTTTGTATGTAACGAATAGGCTCAAAAACTACTGGTCCGATTTCAAAAATTCTTTCACCATTAGAATGCTACATTATCCCTGAGTAACATAGGCTATATTATATTTTCAAAAAAATCAGGGATCCTTACTAAAACTCCAATAATGTAACCCAAGGTGGAAAATAAAAACCTTACATCGCGTGCGCTGCGAAAACTATTGATGATAGAACAAAATAATGTACTACGATTTTGTAGAACACGTCATCATCTACAAAAAATGTCGCGACAGCATATGTCTAACTATTATAGTTATGTCACAATAAGTGTTCTTTTATTATAAAAAATTAATTGAAATGCCGCCGCTAGAAAAGGGTCTTTATTTATACCTTGGTATTAATCCTTATCCAAATAAATCATTTTATAATTAAGACGGTTTCAATACCTATAGATTACTTCTTAAATTTTTCAAATCGGACATTCCATTCAAAAGATATGACGAAATTAAAAATGTTAACGGGTCCACGGGTCCACGGGTCACGCCCGGGGTGCGACACTCAAGGAGAAGGGCGTATGAAATAAGTAGACACGAGGCTCGAACCCACGGTCTAAGTTTATCCTAAAATGTTGAAAAAATTTATGACCACCCATGCGAAGCTGGGACAGGCCGCTAGTATTATATATATTACTAGCGGCATAACATAATTTTTTTCAACATTGTGGATAACCTTAGACCGTGGGTTCGAGTCTCGCGGCTACTTATTTCATACATTTGCACGCCCTTCTCTCTCGCCGCTTTGGCCGCTGCGTTGAGTGAGAACGCGCCCCGTTGCCCCGCGCGTTCGCTTATATTCTTCGTTCGTTTTAAACGAACTTAAGTTTTTAATTCCTAATATCTTTTGAATGGAATGTCCGATTTGAAAAATTCAATAAGTAATCTATAGGTATTGAAACAGTCTTGAATACTAAATGATTTATTTGGATAAGGATTAATATAAAGGTATGGATGGATAACATGGTCTGATTTTAGTCGGCATTTCTATCAACTTTTAAAATGTAAAAAAAGATTTTACACCTTGGGCTACATTATCGAAGTTTAAGAAGGGATCCCTAATTTTTTGTAGTAATAAATATAGCCTTTGTTACTCAGGGATAATGTAGTATGCTAATTGTGGAAGATTTTTTGAAATCAAAGCAGTAGTTTTTGAGCCTAGTCGCTACATACAAAAATACAAATCTTTCCTCTTAATAATATTAGTGTAGATTTTTAGGATTCTAATTTACTGAATATATATGAAATGACAACGAAGCCATTTGGAGTTTGCAGCCTGACTGACACTTCGTTAAATTTATTTTTATCGTTCTCATATTTGAACCTCAGTCGTGACGCTTCTAAAAGGCCATGTCTTGTGTGTTGATAGGTCATAAGCTCATGGTTCTAAAGCAAGCGGTTGTTCTTAAAGATCATGGGCGTCTTCTGTGTTATAGGATTTCACTACAAGTACTAGGGTTATATTTAATTCATAAAAAATAAGTATTTGTTATTAGTTCAGAAAATGATACTTAACTGTACTTATCTTAAAACATCGTGTTATAAAAAGACGGCCCTCTGACAGAGTGCCGTCGTTTGACGAGTCCGCTGTCGGTAAAACGATGTCGTGTCGTGCTGTCAAAAAAAGCTTTATTTTGACAGCACGACATCGGCAATAGCGATAGCATTGAGATTCGTGCTACGCTACTGCTATCGCTTCAGCTTGTTTTTAGATCTGCTGGCACGAGAGTCGGTGACTTTACTACTAATAGTGCTGCCTATAATAGTTTAAATAAACTTAAAGGTACTTACAGTCCAAAATTACTTGATGTATAGTTTTTAAACGCGTACATATCAGTCATATTTATCATCCAGTTCGGCATGTAGGGGTCCCAGTCGTCCCAGGCCGGCTCCTGGACGTCGGGTATAGAAATGAACGGAGCCACGTACGTAGTGGCCACCGCTAAGAGAAGGACCGTGCGCGTGACGCACGACGGGGGAGTTATCAGCATGCCGCAGCACAGACCGCAGATCGCAATCTGTCAAAACCAAACGTGCTTTATGGCAGGTTGCCAGCGACATTGCCTCTGGCTTTCACCTACGTTTTCATTGAAAGTGACATCATTTTGTGTGTCTCCAACAAGTTTTAATAATTCCTATATCGCGCTGTAGCAGATGCATAAATATGATCACTGATCGTTAAGATATTTAGATTGTAGTGTTCTTTGTTTAGACTATAAAATCCCTCTTAAGTACACATAATTCATCTAAATCAAATAAAATCATCAAGAGTTTTTAAATGCAGTAGTTGCAGTAAACTTTAGATCAACTCAGGGTAGATCAGTGAACATGTTGCAGCAGCTATACAGTCGCTATCTATCATATCAAACAACAGGAGTGGAAAAACGCAACCCAGCAGCGCGATACAAGTCTAAACATTACACTTGTACCGCACTATGATTACAAGGCATATTCAAGGCATATGCAAGGTATATTTGTGTGCTTATTATTATTTAATTAAATGTTATTATAAACGTATACCGCGCTGCTGAGCGATGCGGGATTCGATACCATCGGCAGGACAAAATTCATGATCTTACAAATCTATTAAAATATAAATGCTAAAACTATTGCCATCCATTTTAAAAGTAAGCTTAAGATAAATTCGTAAGTATTGAGGTAATATCAGCGACACATGTAATCCTAGTATAGGCGTTTGTTTCACCAATAACAAGATTTTTTTTTAATGAATCTGATATTATAATTTAATTAACTTTATCCATATTAACATGTAATTTAAACCTTTGCTGTAATTTGATTTTACCTATTCTTTATTATAACTTGACATTATGTATCCATACTCATAATTGAAATTTACATTGTATTTTTTAGCAATTAGCATAAGAAAGAGTTCGCTAACGTTTTGGCTCCAGCTATAAACCCAAATTATATTTTTAAATAAATAAATATATCAAATAACAGATAAATAATGAGACAAAAATTATTATCCCGACTCATTGTATGTATGTTTCCAGAACACTAGTGAGAAGCTCGGTTACCCATATCACAGGGAATCCTAGTTTGGGGATCAAGTTGAACCTTGTCCTGCTTTTGATTCTGAATTAAACATGCATGTACCAATAGAATTTAATATTTAAGATTTTGTTATAGAATTTTAGTTTTTGTTATTTGTAGTTCACATCGAATTATTTCACTAATGTAGGTAAACTTCTGCTCCTCATTTTCTAATTATTTCCTATTTCCTAAGTACTGAATAAATCAGTCCATTGATTTAAGTGTTTCAATATTCTAATATTGACAGCCCTCACCGCTCACTTATTAGTAGGTCTGTCTTCAGCGCTATAGGCCGTGGGTTCGATCCCCACCGAGAACAAACGTATATGAGTATTATATCAGCTATCTGGTTCCAACAGTACAGACTTTGCTTAGTTTGGGGCTAGATAAACATGTGCGGAATATCCACCAATATTTTTTTTTCTTTTTAAATGTTATATTTTTTTAATTTATTCAAAGTTCACTCAAAAGGAAATTAAACAAATTGGAAATGACTGCGTTCACTAAGTAAAGTTTTATCACAACTATTACCTACAATAAATAATTATTCATAACTATTATTATGTATCTGTTATCAGACTTCCTACAAAAAAACATAATTGAAATTTTAGCACCCGTTTTGGAGATACACCTCCCGACTTATACATAATAAATATTTATTGTCAAACAAAAGTGTTACAGCCGGAAGGAACGAAGAAAAGACACAGCCATTAAACTTATAACACACCTCGATTTCGTTGAGGGTGTTTTTCATGTTATGTCATCGTGTGCAAGGTAGCCCAATAAATATTGAATACCAAAACTAAGTAGGTAATAAAAAATAAAAGAATATTACTCCCTTATCTATTACAAACAGCTTGTAATAATCTAAAAATTTTTCTTCAAGATTTACTAAAAATGCAGCAACTTTTCAAATTATATTTTTACTAACAAGATGGGCGTCTTTCAAACGGATGAGTGCTTTCTTGCAATTTTATCAAGTATCATGTGGTAATAGGAAACTCAGCTGTAAATATTTGTGACACCTCTGGTGTAGCAAACGTCCATAGGCTACGGTAACCACTTCCCATCAGGTGGGCCGTATGCTTGTTTGCTTACTTGGTAGTATAAAAAAAAATGCTGTAGGTAAGACAGGGATAACCCAGGACAGACAACTTAGGACGATATAATAGAAAACTTTCAAGATCATACGAATCTTACCCTGATATTTGACGATTCACTTTTTCTCGGAACTTTTTCGTGATTGGATACAAAATTGCAAAATGTTTCGAAGAATCAGGAACAAGGTTTATTCGTATAGGGAAATAATAAACAAAAACATTAAGGACTTGTTTGGTGTAGATAGGTACATTCAGAGAATTCTGGTTCTGACTCAGGTCTGATAAATTGTATTGTCCTCGATCTCTCCGCTGAACTGTTGCGACAGAATAAATTAATATCTAATGATGTAACAGCCGCGTCTAGCCAAAAATTTAGTGCTTGTGTTCGCATGTTTCTGCTAATTTACTACGAACCTATATAATATCTATACATAGCGTACATTGAGCATGACGAAGTATCTTAGGCATATTTGGCTGGTATTTATAAAGGTAAAATGTGAAAGTGTAGATTGTTTACATGGTAGTAGTAGGTAGTATGGGTGCACATCTCGGTGTATGTGCTGATGCTGGGCATTATGAAGAATGCTCTTATTTGACCGCAAACAATCTGTGAACAATTAGTATAGGTTAGAAATATGGTACAAAAAGCTGGTGCCCGTGACTTCGTCTGCGCAGGATTAGTCACACAATATCTTTATAAATTGTAGCCTATGTGTTATTCTGATGTATAAGCTATATTATTGTAAAGTTTCATTAAAATCCATTCAGTAGTTTTTACGTGGAAGAGTAACAAACATCCATCCATCCATACTTACAAACTGTCGCGTTTATAATATTAGTAGGATTATGATTATTATGAAATATTGGGCAGACCTAACTGAGCATTAGAAAGAGTAAAACTCTGCAGTGGGTAGGCAGAGAGAAAGGATTTCAGTATCAAATGTTATAACTCTACATTTCGGTTTTCCTAAGAAACAAAATTAGGTAGGTACTTATGTAGGCACAGGTACTACTTAGGGGTTTTCTCTGAGTTATAGTATCTTTATAAAGATTATACTAAGGATTTTTATGAGCTTCAATGTGCTTACCAAATGTGACAGGTTCGATACTGCAAATAGTGACAAGTGAAGTACGGAGTACATCTTGCGGAAGTCTGTTACGTCTGTGGCCTAAAACATAACATTGGAAACTTTATTTATTATATATTATTATTTTATATACTTATTTATTGCCATAGACCAAAAAAAAAATACTTAGACTCTTATTTACTCTTAAATGATCACAAATTAAGGTATAAAGATTGACAGGATATAGATATCTTCGGGTAGATAAAGACACAACTTTTCAACTAAATAGCATATATCTATATCTAAGTATAATAATTCTAAGGTGGTGTAATGAATATACAATGCGTGCTACAATGGCGAAAACAAATAAACAGACACATAAAAGTAATCATCAAATATTTTATTTTATACTACTTGCTAGTGAAACAAGCAAACGGTCCATCTGATGCTAAGCGGTAACCATCGCCTATAACAAAGCATTGCCTCGCAAGTCACGCACGATAGGAACGTGCCGTACAATGCACTACCCTGCGTCCATCAACTTGAGGAACACAGATGTTAAGCCTCATCTCATATTACCAGTAATTATGTAAGTTATGTAACGAAATAGACAATATTTTAGAATATTATTCTATTATTAACTAAGTACATTTTTTTTCTTGGTCTTCATACGTTATTTTTTGTGACCCCGATTAATTACCTCTGTCGAGATGATGTTTTCGAAAACTGGTTTTATTTTATAACTTTGTCTGATCAACGAAAATATATATGAAAACGCGGCACCGGGTACCTACATAGGTCAATATAATTTCGCCATTGTAGTTATACGCACATTTTATGAGAAAATACAGTCTCTACAAGTCGCAGTTTGTTCTAAATATTTGAATCTTACCTCTAAACATTTCCAGTTTAGCCGAATGATTACGTAAGATATGCTAGTCACGATACATACAATAGCATATATCGCATAGGTTAATAATACTATGCGCCAGGCCGTCACGAACAAAGCCAGTACAATGAGCGGGATGAACAGGTATACTGGAGGCAGCAGTAGAAATGAAGGGTGGCTGTGGCTATCCCCACGGTGCAGGTATAGCTTCTCGGCTTCGGGAGCAAATCCCAGGCACCAGCCAGTGGCGGCCAATTCCCTGTATTCAAAAAGAGGTGAATTAATTAATTAAAATACTTTATTGTACAACAAACAAAACAAAAGAACACTAAAAAATATAAATAATATTAAAATAAAAATATACATAATGGGCGGTCTTATCGCTAAAAGAGATCTATTCGAGATACGCACGCGATAAATTACAGGATTAATTCATAATAATATTTAAAAAACAACACGTTAAATATGTATGTTGTATATAATTATTGAGGACTATTTCATATTATCTACTTATTCTTTACTTTATATTATTTTCTGTATTTTAAAGAATTTTTATCTCTGTTTTTACAGATTTATATTCATTTATTCTTGGAAATTCATATTACACTTGGAAATTGGAGTAAAACGTATGCCAGATATATGAGCTAATCTTATAATATATTGACTGAGATTCTGAGAGATAAATTAATGTATTAAATAAATATTAGCGGACATTTTACACAACGATATCTAGCCCCAAACTAAGCAAAGCTTGTACAATGGTAACCGGATGATTACGTGCCTATTTTGTCAGCTATCCTTTTATGTAGTATTTATAACTTTTTAGTTTTTTCTTGAAAAACATTGCCTCTGTGCTGTGGAAACTTTTAATTAGCTTTCAAAGAGATCAAGATATTATAAACTAGCCGACAGACGTTGTCCTGTCTTAACTATGAATATTGAATTCAAATTGGTACAACGCATCAATCAATCGGTGTTGTCAATCATAAGGTTACATTAAAAAAGTTTAGATTGTCCAAAGCGCTAAGGTCTCTAACCTTAGAAATAATTTTATATACCTAATGGTTAAGTATTTTTAAATTTTATAATTTTCCGCGAAATTTTCTTATTTTTTCTTTCATGAGACCTTTTCCTGACAGTAACAAACACAACAAAAAAATAATTATCGAAATCGGTCCAGCCGTTTACGCGTGATGGCGTGACCAAGGGAAATAAGGATTTTTATACATATTAATATAATATAGATATGTATAGGTGCTACTGGTTGCTTACCTACTTACATTACAAACCACTATCATAAGAAATTACTTGCAATTTAATTATTTGAAATTAAATTCTGAGAAATGGCCGTGTTCGATTCACAGTTGTGTATGAAAGTAAATGAAAATTTGTGAATCCTGTTTCTCTTACCTCCAAAATAAACATCATCTTTCGTTAGAGCAAATTCCAACTCTTACAGTTTCCGACTTCCCCTACTGACCGGTCGATGAAACACCCTGTATACTTTGTTCAGTCCTACTCATATAAAAGGAAAGTTAAACTGGAAAGCAAATAAAAGGTAAAATATGGTAGTGTAATGTTGCTTACTTGTCATCATCGCGGTTCCTCAATTCCTCCTCTAGCATGTTATGGATGAGCATGTCTTCAGAGGCCTGCTTCTCGCTTTCGGCCGACAGTACCTATGGATATTTATGAAGCGGTCTATGTAACTGAGAAGCAAACAATTTGATGAACTCATGTTGACTGCACGTTAGCAAATACCTACAGCAGTTATCAAAGAGAAAAAAAGTAAGTACCTCAACAATTTCAATATAAAATACGTGTGGTAATATACAGGGTGTGTAAAGACCACGCCCGAACTGAAGAGCATGCATGCATACGCAGCTACTCCTGATAACTGAAGAAAAACTACTCTTATTCAGTGACCTCGTTTTTAGTTTAATTTATTAAGATAGACAATAATGTTTTTTGTTTTCTTTTTTTTTTTAGTAGGACCCACTAAAGTATTCGGGAGTAGTCTGGTAATTATATTGGCACTTAATTAAGAAATATATTTTTTATTCTTTTATATACTTTTTCTAATTTTATTTTCAATTAAATTTCATTAGAAGTAATGCTTTCAAAATAAACACCAAAGTACTTGCAGCTATTTTGATGACATTAGGCACACCTGAGGTTTTCAGACTGAAAAGTTTATATTTTATTTATTAGAAAGTATCGAAATGTATTGAAGTTGTGAGGTACTTCTTCGAAATTGAATTCTAAATGGGGATCAAACTGAGATGATATTTTATTCGCGTCCCAACTACGCTATATCTAGGTAGCCGCTAGCCTAGTGCCCTAGTTGCCCTAGCTGTCCTATTTATTTGGGCCAGGCGAGGTGTGAGTGCGGGCCCGGAGCGGTCGAAATGTCAACGAGGAAGGGCGGCGGGGTACAGTAAGTGCACTCACCGAGTCCTCTTCGTCATCCCTCAGGTCAGAGAGCGTATCACCCTTTTCATCTTCCGCACCCTCGCCACTTTTCTCATCCCCGTGGATCTGCAAATTTGTAGGTACAAGTTCTAATAAAGGCTTTGGTTCAAGGCAACGATTTGTAATGTGCATGTTTATTTGTTCATATAGTTATTGGATTTTTGCTTAAATTTTAATTAGGTATTATTCATGAAAACCATTGGTAGGTAAGTAATGTACATGTTATGCATACACATTACATTCTTGTAATTCGACTATCTGATTATAAACTAAATCCGTCATTGGCATTGTAAGATTAGCACTAAGAAAATATGTAATAAATTAAGGGCTGTGGATTTAGATTGATAAATTAAAAAAAAAATTACCTACCAGCCCAAAGTTACATAATTTTTGTTAAATTTGACGGTGAATATAATTTGAATAGTTCTTTAAGAAAAGTATTTTATTTGCGTTTGTTTAATAAGAATAAATGTGCACCCCCTTATCCAGTGCCTTGCTTAAAGATTGCAGCAAACTTTTTAGAAGTGTCGTTAGAAGAACGACAGCTTTAAGTCTTTCGGACTTTTTTATGACTTTCGTATCAGTCTCATCTGTTTTTATGTGCACTTTGCAGCTTGTTTTGAAAAATACATATTGAACTGAAGTATGTAGGTATTTTTCAAACATACATTGTTTAAAAATTATACAGATGTAATGTTATAAATAAGGTAATCAGGTCAGCCGCGGTAGAGTTAAGTTTCGATTAATTCATTTACAGTTTAACTTTGAGCAAAATCTCTATTTGCTACTTTCTCTACCTCATAACTTCCTCGTCTACATCGTTCTTACTGTGATTATAAAGATACTTGAGAATACTTGGGTATAATGCCAGACTACTTAACAAAATTATGGTTTAACTCATATTTGTACTGTGGTTGAAACCGCCATGTATTCTAGTCCTTCTTACTTCCTACTCCTACTTATACATATGTGTATGCGAAAGTGACAATGGTTGGACGTTTGTTGCTCCATCACGCACAAATATTGTTCGTAGCTTGAATTAGCATATGTTTTATCCTGAATAATTACCGGGAACGGGGTAGAAGTAATAAACAAACCCAATACAGGGAAAACGCCTTAAATATTAATGTTAGCAATCACTACTAATACTTGAGCGAAGCTGCTGGTGGCAGCTAGTGTTTAATAAAGCTTAAGGTTCGGCCAAACCTGCGTTTTAGTAACGCGGGAAGCGGGAGCGTCGGCGGACGCTATCCATATTTTTGTATGGCGTTTTGCCCGCGTTGCGATTGCGATCGCGTAGGTGTGCAAAGCGCCATATAGAAAGTATGGGTAGCGTCCGCCGCGCGGCAGACGCTCCCGCTTTGCAGTCGCTTTGGTCGCGCAGGTTTGGCCGAAGCTTTATTCTTACCGGTTTCAGAACTCTAACAATGAAATACGTTTTGATTCCTGCTTGGCGTAGCATCTCTTCTCGTTTCTCGCCGTAAGCGGGTTCCACTTCAAACTCATCCTTTAGAAAGCCTAGGGTCACTTCAGAGACGTGCACTCGCCTAAAACAAAAAAAAAATTATACTCTCTAGTTATTCTTATTTATGTGAATTATTTATTTAATATGTAAAGCATTATTGTAAATATCATTTTCTCTACGAGGAAAGCTGTGGAATGCACAACGCACATCATTGAACGACTTACCTACTCCTAAATGTGAGAAATCTAGCTGGGTACCGACCGGCACCTCTTATAACAGACTCGAACTGTCATTTTCGTACCGGCAACTACCAAATATTACACATCATCACCATTATCACTTAATTGTTTTCACAACTGCTAAAATTTACAGTTCAATTCTAGAGTTGCCGGTTGGGCCGCTCCGCTGGTCTAATAAAATATGTCGAAAAAAATAGAGCTCATTGATAGCGCGTACGTTGGAGTTTATGTACATACCCAGCCATTCCGCTGCTCTCCATCTTGTTAGCGAGCTCCACATCTCGCGAGTACACGTCAAATTGCCACTGACGTTGGCCGAGCACCCCGGCCAATACCGCGCCCGTGTGGATGCCTACTCGCATATCTACCGGCGAGTTCGTAGTCTGCTGAACATATCTATAAAAATGCATTAGTCAATCACTAAAACTTGCGATAAGTCAGCAAGTTGGCTATATTTTTCAATCTCCCTCTATATTAAAGCAATAAAAGTAAATGCTTACTTGATAGCTTTGACCATAGATAGCCCCATGTGCACACAAAGAACGGCATGGTCAGGTCTCTCGACAGGCGCGCCGCTGATGCAGTAATAACAGTCACCCAGAATTTTTATGCGAAGTTGTTGATATTTCTGCAATATATTACAATGTGTAACCTTAATAAGTCTGTTAGGTGTTTACGAGCTTGACCCAAGAAATGTTATCGACGGATCCATTGAATTTAGGATTATACTTATTCGCCTGTCCAAATATGAATACTGTTACTTTTGTATTTGTTTTATTACATAGATTCATAACGAGACGTAAGAGTCGTATAAGAGTGTATTACGATATAATAGAAAATCGCTATAAAATAATTATGACATGTGTATAATCGTAGTGTCACACACGAAAACTTGTACCTTCCTTCTAGGCAGGTGATCACAAATATATATAAATTAACTGAAACAAATATATAAAAATAATATGTAGTACTAATCCCCTAATCTAATCTGTTTAGAGCTGATTTCATCATGCTCTGTTAGTTGCTAATCAAGGATCAACAGGCCGTTAAATCTAACTTTAGATGTCAAACGCGTTCATTTTGACATAATTAACGACTCTTTAATCCTTTGTTAATCTAACAGGGCATGGTGAAATCAGCTCTTAGGGCCGGTTCCACCATGCTCTGTCAACCTGCCCTTAAGCTAACAAATAGTCATATACAATGTGTAACATAATACCCCTATATGGCCAAAGAACAAGAGATCAGACCAAGTACTGGAATACTTTGACGAGTGCAAAGTATGAAAACTTCGCTTTCGAAATTCTCATGCAAAAATTTTCAACAACCCGGATAATGTGTATGTGACCTGGGTATATACGGTATTTGCGTTTACGAATTGGTGGCAGTTCTATTACCTATTATTACTACAGTTCACAATTAAAGGTCATAAAACAGCTGTAAATAGGGCTGCGTCATGTTGTGTTACTTTCATTTTGGAGGATAGTTTAAGAGGCATTTCATGAATAAAAACTTCGAAATTTCAAAAGTCTTAGAACAAAAGTTGTTCGCCATGACCAGTAGAATACTTCCGGGATTATAGGGGTATTGTGTTGTATATATTATATATCTGATACCTTGTCAGTACATACCTCAGCTAAGCGGTCAAAGCGAGCAAACAGCTCGTTAAGTATAGCGACTAAATCTTGAGCTGAATAGGTGGATGAAATTGCCGTGAAGCCGACGATGTCTGCGTACAGGATGCTGTTTGAAAATAAGAGGTAGTCGTAAAATAGTGTTATCGATGTGTGTGTGGTGCTGATATTAAGTGGGTACCTATTTCATCATCTCTGAGTAACGCTATACGTCAAATCAAGATATTATCATTGACGAGTTTAGAAGTGATGGAAATTATTTTCCCGATTCCGTTAGGTACTCTAGAGTTCATCAAACTTACGTATCATATTAAAGAATACTTTTACACGTCCGTTCTTTGCGGGTTATTAGTTTATACCTCACTCTCAAGAACTTGATTATTATTTAATTCCACTTCATTTCATAATAGTCAAATTTTAGTGCAGACGAGCATCAAAACTTTTAGCAAACGAAGATTTTATTGGCGCACTTTGGCCCTATTTGTATAATAAATGAAAACCCTATTCAACTCACCTAACATTTTCATGTCGTGACATATAGATTTTCTTGAATTGGGTATCAATAAGTCCAAGGTCTTTACGCATCTGAATCGCCACATGTTCAGGTAAAACTGATAGAAGTAACCGCTCCTAAAAACATGCTTAGTTTTAGTATATTATCTCATATGCCTAGTTCGTAAAATTTACAAAAAACCGTTAATAATAAGGTTTTGTGAAAAGTGTCTTCTGCCTCTTATTGGCTAATATGTAAAATATCAGTGTTACATTACCCAATGAGAAGAGCGATCCAATAGACAATGGTTCTTAGTGCTACGAACGGATGCTCGTAGTATATAGGAAGAGACATTACTGCGTAGTAGGTAAGAAAGCAAAAAATATAAGCTACCTGTTCTTTACTTTGTTGATCAATCGTCAGTTTGTCCCGCAAGCTTCTTTTAGTCTCTACGAAAGATCGGCGATGTTGATTTTCGTAAATAACAAAGCCTGTTGCGCCTAAGAAATTCGCACAACACAAAATACTTGCGTTGCAAACTTCCTGTAAATAAACATTAAAATTAAAGATAAATGTTTACAGAACAAAATAACTGGTACTAATGAATAAGAAATACATCACTCTTACCTGATTGTATAAATCTGGTGGTAAAAAGAAATCATTCACCATATCAGCGTTCAAATACTGTATACAGAGGTAAGCAACCAAGGAGAGATGGCTGTAGAGTAATAACGTAGGTGCACTAAATGGCAGAGTAGCAAGTGTCAGGTACTGTAGGAGAGCAGCCCATCCGAGCAACTCGTTGAATGTGTCTCCTGGTCTACGCAGTGCACTGATCAGCAGCTGCGCCCATATCACGAACCACGTCATATGGCTGATGAAGGTTCTCTTTGATGGTACATAGTAGTGCAAGGTAAGCAGCGTCAAGTTGGCGATAACTGCTGACAGCGTCAACCCATATGCCGCAACAAAATTAGACTCGCCGGGAACCAAGGCAGTAAACAGTTGCAGAAGCAGTCCAGTAGCTATAAATCGGGGGATGGCTCGTTGTTTTTGGCTTTTTGTGTACTCCAGGAACAGTTTCTGATCTCGACGGGTTGTAAATAAACCAGAGAAAAACAAGGAATAGAAATGATATGTTTTTGGCTTCGGTTGCTCCATAATTGTTTTTTTTTATAGCACTGGAATTTAGATGTCACTATTTAAACATGAGACACTCAACACTCAATCGAAATAAACACCACGTTTGTTTAGTTGTTGAATGGACTGACTACCTACTTGTAATAAATGGAACCTAAGTAGGCATCTAAATTATCAACTGAATAGAAATAATGTGAATGTGACCTGACTATGATAAACAAAAACATAAATGTGTGGGCATGGTTCGGTACAAACGACTATCGGGGTTGACGGTTTTGCCGACAAAAGAGTTTAGCCGGTTTTTTCGATCGACACAGAAAATGTAATGGAAACAATTTCAATTTTTTTTCACTTCTACGAAAGCATGGAAAATGCAAATTTAACTCATTTCTTTGATACCCAAGCACGAAAGATATCTCCTCAGATCCTTTAGTACCAAGTACCAACTCAACACAAGATATGTAAGGGGTCGTCAGAAGTACGTCTAAATAAAACATTTGGCAGCTGTAAACATTTTATAGGTAAAAGTTTGCCAGCCCATTGCCGCTGCTAGAATACTCACTGGTTTCCTCACGATGTTTTCCTACACTGATGAATAGCACTGGCCTTACGGACATTCAACGAAGGGAAAAATCTTTTTTTTTTACCTAAATTATTTCACGGTCACAACTCACAAGTCAGTCACACTTTGCCGACAAATGTAGCGACGCTTGTCAATGCCTATTGTAATTAGAAGGTTGGTATCTGAAAACCATGTTACGTATGTCTTCAGAATGTCCAGTTAGTGAATGCATATTGGAACAATGTTTCAGCGTGTAATTTATTCATTACTCGATCAGGCCGTCTCGTTACGGAAAGTCACCGCTTTGTCTGTTCGTTGCTGACACGTTTGTACGTAAGCCGAGGTTTTAAAATGTTTGCCATGATAGAGATAGAGGCCAAGTTAGGTAAGTATTCTTTGACAACCGGGTACATTTTACAGTTTAAAAGATACCCCATGAAATACACACTACAAACGGTAGTACCTCTTACCTACTGTTGTAATATGGTCTCGTTTGGGCATGGTGTCCTAGAAAGTCCCTTCCTACGTATATATAAATATTACCTACATGGGGTCAGTGACACAAACGATCTTGAGTTGGTACTTGGTACTAAGTGATCAAAGGGGATATCTACCGTGCCTGGGGATAACACTGACACTTATCATATCGATACCAGTACCAGTACCTATGACATTGTTTTTCGTAGGAACCTATTTATAAAATCCGACGCATGTGTCTGTATGTAGACAGAGATTTGTAACTCTCTACTAGGATTCATTTTCTGACATTTTAGGAAGCAACATAGCTTTTTCATTTTATTTGTTTTTCTAGTGTTATTTTGAGTTGTGTTGTATAATTTCGGTGGTATTTTAACCAACATTACTTGAGGTTTTAGCACAAAGTGTAAACATTTGGAATGAAAGTGTATTGTGATATCCTGATTTGACCGAAAATGTTTCCAATGTTTTGAAGAAAACCGCCATCATTTTCTTCAAAACAAATGACGGCCGACTTGACTATAGACTGACTTGACAAAAAAGTATTTATTCAATACAAATCACTTGACACTGGCAAGATTGTCTGTCGAATGACAGACAGGAGCCATAAACAGAGAGAAGAAGAAGAAGAACTCTCTACTATTTGTAGAAGTGATCCATTGCGATTCCTACATAATATTTCCAGTTTTTTCAATAACAAGAAAGTTACCTTTCACGAGTCACGATATTTGTGCCATGTTTTGTTTCAAGAGGCTATACAGTAACACCTAATAAAACATCTGCTTCTGAAATGCTCTTGGCTTTGTTTGTTTATCTAAAGCTATAAAAACCGCTAGTTCTAAAAATCCTTCGCTAATAGTTTGTAGAGCCGTCATTGCTCTTCATTATCGATTAGGTACCTATGAGTAAGTACAGTCAGAAACAGAAGTAGTTTTGCAGAATGTAGGCGCTCTGCACTCTGCACACGCAAGCGCAGTGGGCGCTCTTCAGTGCAGTGCAGGGCAGCGGGAGGTCTTGCGCTTATACACTAACTAGGAAAGGTCGCTGTTACACTCTGGTGCAGCAGAAGTGCGCGATGCAGCCGCCGAACAAAGACAATGACACCTACAGCTAGTAGTATCCAAGTTGGTCATCGTAGGTCGGTAGCACGTTGTGTGTGATCTTAATCTATTAGTCTCTTTGACATTCATTTTACGATGAACCTTAAAAAAACTTAATCTAATATTTACGACCCATAAACCAGACCCTATGAGTTTGTTTCGTTACTAATGTATAACATTAATAACCAAAAGCTTAGAAGTAAAAAGCTTGTAAGTGCTTTAACAAGATATGTATTTGCATTGAAAAATGCTAGTTTTAAATAACTTTTGCTTACGACAGTACTCATGCCGCTGACAAGATTACTCGTTCGCATAATTTCCGCTTCTATCGAGGTCTTCAATAAGCTTGCAGTGCATTTTCATTAGAGCTCATCCTATTGTGCTGGGAGAGAGCAATTTATTTTCTGTGCTAGAATCTGACTCTTGAGATTGTATTGTTGTGTTTGTCTTTTGGTTAAAACTACTTACCTTAATAATAATATACCAGCAGAGTAGGTATAATAAAAACTATTGATAAATCGACGTTTTCAGAATCATGAAAAAAATTGTCTCTACGAGGAGAGTGAATTCTACAAAATATTATAGAAACGGTAGCGATGATGTAAGAAATTTAGAAATAATTATAGATCACCGAGGTAAACAAAGGACCTACATAGCTAGCTACATTGTTTATTATTTAGCGTTTCAGTCAACTCACCAGCTCTCTCTTAACACCTATAGGTATTGCACATGCACAGCATTTCCTAGATTTGTTCTCGGTTAGGTACCTACATCACATCTCTTTGTTTCTTATATTAATAAAGTTAATGGTCGCAACGTATTAAGGTACATTATTAATGTACCTTCATAATTTGCAGCATTTACTAAATCTCAACTACATCACAAATCAATGTGACCTATGTCACAGATAAGAGAATACCTAGCCTATGTGTAATTATTGATGTCATATCAATAAGCTCTAAATTAACGTCGCCGTCACCTTTTTTACGTTACTTAATTTTTAATTGATATATATGACTATTGACTATCTGTATTCATGTTATGTTTCGTATTAAACAAATATTTTCTATTCTATTCTAAAATATATGAACTACTTATGTACGTTCTTGGACATATTTCCTCCAAGAGTACGTTCCTAATAACTTATTCATACCACAGATAACCATACCTACCTAAAACGAAATACCTAACGTTTTTAGGGCTTAACAATTAAAACCATATCATATCATAAGGTACGGTTCCATAATATAGAAAATGCAACTCTAAAATGTGAACTCTAGATACTACGTAAAAATTATAGGTATCTCCTTACAAATAAAATAAGCAATAACAGAAAGCAGAAGTATAACGTAGCCCTTAGATGATGAGATTACTTATTCAATTGATAATATAAAACCATTTCCCGCCGAAAAACGGTAGCGATGATGTAAGCAATTTCCATGAGAGTCTCACTAATATTGACCCATAAATATTTAATCCACAAAGATCTGTCGATTTGAGCGAGGGTAAATGAGATGATTGGGGCGAGATTACTTAGGTTTCAGTACAGGTAGGTAGTAATCCGGATATCATAGGGGATGCGGTACACAGAGGGCGCGAGGGCGCGGAGGCGCCTGGGTGGACGCGAGGGAGGCGCGCGTGCCTGTGTGCGACTGCCGAACCGCCGATGCCGCCAAGCCCGTGCCCGTGGGCCGACGGACATCTCGCGCAGCGCATCTGCGCACTTCAGCCCTCCAGCTCCCGACATCCACAACACATTGATTCCCATATTATTTCGAGAGCACTATTTTGTTAAGCGTCTGTGAAAACTATAAGCCGCGATTCCTTAGGTACCTTCGACTGGCGCGCCTAATTGCCGTTTTGGAAATAGATAGAACAGCACCATCTGACCCAATTTATTAATACTTATGTCTTAGAATTCAAATGATAGGTTCAATTAGAGAATTTTGGCTCATACGACAGATTGAAAACTAGTTTCCTATTTATTAGTTATAAAGATTTTGTCTTGTTTGTTGTAGTTTGGATATTTTTTATAGTAATCAATAGCTGACATATTGATTACTTTAAAAAATATCCGTCATAATTAACAACATTAAAATATTTATTAAAAAGTAAAAAAACCTGACTGCCCAAACTAAAAGGAATGGAAACAAGATTATGTTTTAAATTTCTTCTTGATAGTGAACTCCAGTTCTTCAGTTTTGACGAATGATACAATTTAATAATCACAGGCAGTCGGAGGCTCGTGTACCTATGTCCTAGCAGTATAATAATAAAATAATGATGCCTCCGACTGCCTGTGATTATTAAATTGTATCATCCGTCAAAACTGAAGAACTGGAGTTCACTTTCAAGAAGAAATTTTAAACAAAATCTTGCCTCCTGAAAACTCGAGTCGGGGAGGACGTTATCTTTATGCAAGTTACAAAAAAAAACTAACCTACCAGAGCAAAAAATAAATAAAGAGTATTTGGCAACCTGTAGGTATAAGAAAATGTAATAGATAATCCATTTTTTTATTACTTATTTATCACTTTTAATTAGACTCAAATGAAGTTAGAGTTTTCAATTTCAGCTACGTAGCCGAGTTTCAAAACGACGCACATAGCAAAATCCTATAAGCCACGGGCTGATGACGGCAAAATTGAATCTGACTAAGTACACAAGGTGTTCCAATACTTGTGTTTAAAACTTCAGGGGGCTAAAGTCCATCAATATGAATAACTTTTTCTAAGGAACAAACACTGTAAACGTAAAAAAAACAGCTGTTTCATACAAAAGTTCAATACCTACCTGGCTAAAATGTATGAAACAGCTGTTTTTTTTTCGCGTATACATTTTAGCCAGGTAGGTATTAAACTTTTGTATGAAACAGTTGTTTTTTTTCGCGTTCACAGTGTTGGTTCCATAGAAAAAGTTATTCATATTGCTGGGTACTTTAGCCCCCTGAAGTTTTAAACACAAGTATTGGAACACCTTGTATACATTTAGTACCTACATTATATAATTTATGGTAGGTAGGTAGGTACATAATTACGTACCTATTACCTATTTATTCTGTGCTTCAACTAAAGGACACCAACACGCGAACGATCCGTTTTCATAGAATGTATTCCGATTTTAATTTACCAAAATTTCAGAAGCTTATGAGTAAATATGCACTGCCCCCCCCCCCCCCCTAAGTTAGAAAGAAATAAATAAAGAACGAAAGAAAGAAAGAAAAAGGATTTATTTTGGTATAGTATTTATGTTATGGTTAACGTATATATGTGGACAAAATATTTGCATTTGTACGTTCTCGTAGCAGCCTCGTAGTATCTTAATACAATTTTATTAATATTATAGAACCCCTCAGCTATTATGCCGAACATAACAAGCACATAGTGCATTTGAATAATAAAACGTAATCCCAAAACATATTAGGGACGAGAGCGGAAAATCGTAGAGCTCGTAGCACTTGCTACGAATAATTCAATATTTTCTACATGATCACATAACAGTAAAACTCAATATAAAAAGAGGGTATACGTGCTTGAGTACAGACGATATAAATAAATAATACGGTTTTTTTTTGGAAATTTTTAGGGTTCATCATAAAAACGGAACTCTTCTAGGATTATTTTATTTTGATCGTAAATCAAAATCGGAGAGCACCGGTGGTCTAGTGGGAGAGACCCTGCCTTCCAATCGTAAGGTCATAGGTTTAAATCCGGTCGTGCACATATGGATTTTCATAAAGAAAAAAATATGTGCGCAATGCCAGTGCTCAAACATGGTGAGGAAACCAGTTAGTAGGTATTCTAACAGCGGCGATGGGCTTGCAACCTAGGAATACTAACTACTGCAAAATGTGGGTATAGGCCAAACGTAATGTTCGGACGTTCCTCTGACTCCTTCCTTAGAGACGTCCTTAAGGCCCAGTTTCACCATGCTCTGTTAGTTACTAATCAAGGATTAACAGGCAGTTAGATCTAACCTTAGCTGTCAAACGCGTATATTTTGACATATTTAACGGCCCTTTAATCCTTTGTTAGTACTAGGTACTAACTTAATTTAGAATCTTTAGGGCCGGTTTCACCATGCTCTGTTAGATTAACAAAGGATTAAAGGGCCGTTAAATATGTCAAAATGTACGTGTTTCGGTACTAAGAGATCTGAGGGGATATCTACCGTGCCTGGGGATCAAAGTCATGACGCTGTTTCAGTTTCAGTTTTTATTAAATATATGGTGACTTAAAAAACTTAAGCCAAATAAAAAGCATTTAAACGAAAAAACTGAATCTAGTTCACGACTCTGATCCCCATGCACCAACTTAAGATGCTTCCGTTTTACAAAATAGGTATCGCTGTGGTAAATTACCGGGATAAGTATATCAAAAATAAGGAAACAGAATTATTATCATGCCTGGTTCCTTCGACTTTTCCTCATTTCCATAAACCGTATTCCGGCCATTAGGCGTATTTCCGCGAAGCGCGAGCAATTGACAAAAAGGAATCCGATATGGGTTTTTCTTATTACATAAAACACATTGATCCAAGAAAACATCTGTATTTCATAAGTCGTAAGTATTAGGTAAAAGGATTTTTATCTTTTTAGATTTGGGAGATAAATAGAGATTTTAAGTTATATTGATATTTATTTTATTTTAAATACTAGCGGCCTGTCCCAGCTTCGCATGGGTGGTCATAAATTTTTTGAACATTTTAGGATAAACTTAGACCGTGGGTTCGAGCCTCGCGTCTACTAATTTCATACATTTGCACGTCCTTCTCCTTGAGTGAGTGAAATCGCACCCCGAGCGTGACCCGTGGACCCGTTAACATTTTTAATTTCGTCATATCTTTTGAATGGAATGTCCGATTTGAAAAATTTAAGAAGTAATCTATAGGTATTGAAACCGTCTTAATTATGAAATGATTTATTTTGATAAGGATTAATACCAAGGTACAAATAAACACCCTTTTCTAGCGGCGGCATTTCAATTAATTTTTTATAATAAAAGAACACTTATTGTGACATAACTATAATAGTTAGACATATGCTGTCGCGACATTTTTTGTAGATAATGATGTGTTCTGCAAAGTCGTAG
The DNA here is from genome assembly GCA_932294275.1 of Chloroclysta siterata. NCBI lineage: Eukaryota > Metazoa > Arthropoda > Insecta > Lepidoptera > Geometridae > Chloroclysta > Chloroclysta siterata. The sequence goes on along the minus strand of OW028600.1, from coordinate 7,973,494 downwards.
TACATTATTTTGTTCTATCATCATTAGTTTTCGCAGCGCACGCGATGTAAGGTTTTCTTTTTCCACCTTGGGTTACATTATTGGAGTTTTAGTAAGGATCCCTGATTTTTTTGAAAATATAATATAGCCTATGTTACTCAGGGATAATGTAGCATTCTAATGGTGAAAGAATTTTTGAAATCGGACCAGTAGTTTTTGAGCCTATTCGTTACATACAAAACAACAAAACAACAAAAATACAAATCTTTTCTCTTTATAATATTAGTGTAGATGTAGATAAGTAATAACGCCTAGAACAATTCTGTATTTTTTTTTATTTTATTGAATACTAGCGGATTGTCCCAGCTTTTTTTATTTCAACGTATAATGTTTATTGTTTAAATAACAAAATTCTAAAATATTTAATAAAATTTATTTCGTTCTCTATGGAATAAAATAGCTAAAACTGTGTCGGGAACCTCTTTGATATTAGATACTCGTAGTTAACTAGTTACCATCGTATGACCAGCGGGAAAGACTTTTTTTCTATAAAATACATATTTTTCTTTTCAAATTCCTAAGTGGCAACCTATATATTTATAAATTTCAGATTATATTATGTCATTATATTAAAAAATAAAACTGACTCTTTTAATCAGTTTTATTTTTTTAGAAATTGAATGTTTCAAATTGTGTAGCTTATAGAAAAGCAGTTGACAAAAGGAAGGTACTATCGGCGTAAGATATAGCTATCCAGTTTGAAACAATTTTGCCTTGCGTTGGTTTTGGGTTACTGGTCACACCTTCTTTTTTTGTTGTCTATTTTGACCAATAGAGAGTTTTATTACAATCAGGTAAAGCGGCATTTTTAGTACTTGACCAGCTCCATGAAATACTTAGCTCCTATTGGTCTTTAAAAACAAAAGAAAACGAGCAAGCCGGGGGTGGCAATCGGTCACTTCACAGAAAAATCACCCTTAAGTTGGATAAGCATATCTTACGCCCATGTAGTAATCTTAATCTTAATATATTATATAAAATGCTAATGTTCGTACGTGTGTCCACGGTTTTCTCTATGATCCGCAACTTCGATCAACTTCCCGTTGGGATGGCAAATACCCCTTGGTCTCCTGGTGTGCATAAGGGAGTTTGGTCGGGGTGGGTGGAAGAGGGTGGTTGTGGGGGGCGAAAATGTGGAATAATATATATCTGTCCTTCTCTAACTATACATGTTAGAGTAGGACAGAAAACATCTGTAAAATTCTTAAAATCTCGGGAATCTCGGGAATGATCTAGAATGTTCCGGAATGTGTGCAATGCAACTGATGAAATCAATCTAGAAAGTTCTAAAGCTTTCTGGAATGATCTGGAAAGTTCCAAAAAGCCGTGCAATTATTGTAATCGATCTAGAATATTTCAGTAAGCTTCTGAAATGATTTAGAAAGTTCCAAAATGTGTGCAATCGATGAAATTGATTCGAAATGGTCTAGAAAATTCTAAAAATTTCTGAAATGATCTAGAAAATTCTAAAATGGTTGCAATTGTTGTAATCAAACTAGAATGTTGTAGAAAGTTTCTGAAATTATCTAGAAAATTCTAAAAATTTCTGAAATGATCTAGAAACTTCCAAAATGCCTACAACTTGAAGATCATTCAAAGTTCGAGTGAACAGTAATTAAACAAATTCAAGTAATTCCGAGAAACAAAAACGACCGAACTATTTGAATATTCTAGAGTGTTTTGGTACTAGAAATTTCTATATTTTGTGTCTGTGCCTTCGCTTGACCCTTATGAGATATCCCTTGCATACTAGCCACATCGGACGTGCTATCTGCTCCCTTCAGCGTGCGGAGAGCCTCATACAGCTGTCTCTTTCGCACACTCACCGCCCGCTGTCCACTCGCGCCGGCTAGTTCGCTTGACGCTGCAGTACGCTTTTGTTGCTAACCGCAACGGGTGTGCGCTTGCTCCCGCTCCGCGCAAATTATTACTGTTTACGTACCAATACCAATAAATTGTTTAATGGCAGTGTAGTGTTTTTCGTGCTACCAAGTATTAAGGAAAGTGGTCAGGTATGTCACTTTATATTTTATGTCGTGTAATAACAATCGTAATAACATTATGTTTCCAGTAGGTGGGATGATCATGTTTTGTAGAAATATAGTTTTACATTACATAGATCGTCTTACATTTGAAGCGTAGGCATTCCTTGCCTACGTACGAGTTGTAGGTGTCGTATATACTTTATACGTTTCTACCTACTAAGTATATAATACGGTATATAATTATGCTATGTGAAATCAGTCTAATCTAGTTTAATCTCTTTTTGGCTTTGTTTTTATGAAGTGTTTTTAGCTATTAACCTATTGCATGGTTTAACTAAAATCCACTGATTCGAGCGCTCCTTGCCTCAATCATGAAAATTGGATTTCTAAGACTTAGCGGCCCCTGCGCCCTTGTCTTAAAGGCTCATTTCTGACTCTGTTCACATCTAGAAAGCGGTTTGCAACCCTTTGTTGATGTGTAGACAGAAATCGAGTTATCCCGGCTCGAAAATCGAGCTGACGCGGCCCAAAAATTGAGCCGTCGCGGCTCAAAAAACGAGCCGGTGCGTCCCAAAAATTGAGCCGTCGCGGCTCAAAAAACGAGCCGGTGCGTCCCAAAAATCGAGCCGTCGCGGCTCAAAAATCGAGATGGCGCGGCCCGAAAATTGAGCCGTCGCGGCTCAAAAAACGAGCCGGTGCGTCCCAAAAATCGAGCCGAAGCGGCTCAAAAGTCGAGCAGTTGCGGGCTTATAATCAGGCCATCCCAGCCTAGAAATCAAAGCATAGTAAGCAAAAAAAAAAAAAAAAAAAAAAAAAAAAAAAAAAAAAAAAAAATTGCGCCCCTTCTGGCCGAAAGTAGAGTTGAGATTTTTGGGCGATTCGCTGCCTAAATTGAGCTGGAGTTGCCCAAAGTGGACACGGTCACCCATAAAAGTGATAGTTTACGATCCCTTCCATTCGTTTACAAACCTAAGAGTTGTGTCTATCAGATGAATACTTATATGCAGAAGGCTTCTGCTGCTGAATTCTTATATGCCTGGTTCTCCATGAGCTTGAAATGAAATGAAATGAAAATGAAAATGATGACCTGTCCGGCAATGAAATTCTGGCCGAGCTAAAGCTAGTGGCGTCGAGCTATCGAGCTTTCTCCCAGGGGCTGGGAAGATTGGACAGTGCATGAAATTGTATCTTTGGATCTGGACTCTGCAACGCGCACCAAGTTAAGGTTCTGCTTGCCCGCAACTGAAATAGCTAAGGCCTTTGATCCCTCTGCATCTTCGCTAAACGATGAAGCCTATACGGGTATGAAAATCAAAATGCTTTCCTGGCCGTTCTGCCTTGGCTTGGTTCTGGGTCCTCCATCCAAGGCAAGAGCCTTGCAGATTAAGTTGCACTGAGAGCTTGTGACGCAAGCTACTAATAGTTTCAAGCACTTGCTGGTTACTACAATGGAAGCTTCTAGGGCGTTGGGGTAGATATCGGACACGGAAACGGATAGATCAAATGAACTTGCGTCTACTAATAAGCGAGTTTCTAGTGCAAGTCGAATTGCAACCCTAGAACAAGAAGCTAAAGCTACTGGAATGCTCTTGCAAAATATATATATATTAAAGCAGACTTGATATTGACAAAAGGAGCTGGTCATCAACGATCATTCCCTTACCAGAATCTGAGATCAAGGCTCAAGGATTTGTTTGTCAAAGAATCCGAGGGACGAGAATGGAAAGAAGAACATCTGGACATGGAACAGAAGAAGATACTTCGACGTGTATAAAATACTTCGCGCGGCCCCTGTGTTTTCAGCTCTGGCAGTTAATCCGTCTTTGAAGCATTTAGCTCCTACTAATGGTCTAGCTGACTATAAAGAAAAGACTGAGGGACCTTATGGCTCCATAACGCATGCTGCTTGACTTGAACGCGCTGCCCTCCAAAGAGTCTTCAACAGGGTTATTGAGATGTGCCCAGTAGCGACAAGAGCCATCACTACAGGTTTTTCGTTCGGGTTCGATCAGTGAATTTCTTCAATGTTCTGACAACTTGCTTCAGTTCGTTTGTGGCAGAGATCTCAGACTATAAAGGATGTAAAGCTATATCTCCATTGATTGAAAGAAAACGTCACTTCGTCCTTGATGAGGATTCCAATTTCAGAGAGTTTTCCTTTTGATGAAAAGAAATTGGAGGATTTCTCTAAGACATAATCAACTAATTTTGATGCTAGCATTCTTTTGGCTATGCGATGCTGAGCTTATGGCCGTAAACCGTCTGGCTCTTCACACAAACAGGAGAGGTTTCAAAAGAACGGTTACCAGTCGACATTGAAAAGTTTCTGACTATTCTCCGGATTGGATAGCATATCATCCAACAATGTCTAGGAGCTTGGAAGACCAGGGCTGTCCCAAACTGATATTAAATATAATAAATGACTATACGATTTCATTTGTAAGAAAAGCCCTAGCGATTCCATTTTCAATGGAATTTTGCTATCAGATGTCAGTCGTATTTCGAAAATGGTGAGCTCAGGAGTCTTGAAAATGTTTCCCCTGTCTGTCCTCGGGTCTTGTGCAAATTTGTTTTGGTGCCCAAAGCGGATAAATCCAATCGATAATCGATCTAAGAAGGTTAAACCCGTGAAAATTTCGTCTGGTCAATCATTTAACAGTTCCCAAGTTCCTTCAGAAACTAGGTAAAACTCCATTTTTCACCAGCGTATTTCCATGAACCGGTGATAGAAACACATCGGTGTTTTCTGGCTTTAAGCTATCAAGATCACCTTTATGGCATGGTCTGCCTGCTATTCGGTCTGTCTACAGCTCCGATCATCTTCTCGAAAATCGCAAATTGGCTAGCAACCCAGCTTCGGAAGATTAGCATAAGGGTATCTAGTTGTCTACTGAGTCGACTTCTTCTTGCTAATCTGCTAAGTTGCTTCAGAAGGAAGCAGAATTCACTGTAGGATTCTATTTAGATAGATTCTGTAGGGTCTGAGATCCAGTTCAAGACATCGAGTTTCTGGACATTGTTCCTGGATGGAGGACAAATTCAGGCAAAATAATAATATATATTCCAGAAGTTAGACTTGTGAAAAAAGATCTCCTAGAACTAATAAGTGCAAAATCTATTCTGGGAAGCTTATACTTTATAGCATTCGTAGTTCTTTTGGATCGAATGCTTTGTCGTCGAATTTAGATCGCCAGCAATGGTCTCCCAGAAGTCTCTCCGAAGCGAAAGTTGAAAATTCCAGGCAAGGTGATTCAAGTTCTGTAATGGTGATTAGACAATCTAAGCCGAGAATCAGATATTATATTCATAAATCAGGTAGAGATTTATAGAGATATCTTTGGTCGCTTGGAACTGGCACCTAGAGTCGCCTAGCTTTGAGACGTTTCAGAGTGGTCCTTGTGATTTTATTGAACAAATACCTTTTGACTTTGACTTTGACAGAAGCTTCAAACATAGAATGGGGAGCTCACATCCTGAACGAGTTACTACTAAGCGCCACTTGGACAAAACAACAGCATTCGTGGCACATAAATCGTATGGAATTGTATAGCGTCGTGCAGAGAAACATTAAGAAACGACAAAACGATTCTGATTCAATCGGACAATCAAACTGTCATTTTCTATGTGAGGGAATAAGGGCACTAAGCTCCGAATGCTGCTTTCAATATTAGAATCACTACTTCGGTTAGAAAAACGTTATCACGTTCAAAGTTTGTTAAGATACATTCCGAGAATTTACAATTGCGTTGTAGACCATCTATGTCGTTAGTAAATAATCCCCGACTGGTACTTGAGCAATGTGATTACTCAGAAACTATTTGCAATATGGGGGATTCCGTCGGTGGACCTATTCGCAACCAAGATATTCAGGGTGGTCTCTTGTCTCTCAGTTTCCAGAGGATCAGGATGCACTATTCATAGACACTTTCAGCAACCAATTGAGTTTCCAAATAACCTGAGTGTTTACCCAAATTTTAAGTTACTTGAATACTGCGGAAGGAATATACTTTTTAATAACTCCGAATTGGCCTCAACCATTTTGACACCCCGATTTGCGCAAGAGAGCAATATATAAAACCGGTCCTTCGAATATAGGGTCTGCATCTTTATCTGACCGAAATTTCAACGGGCCAACCACCACCTCAGGTCCTCCAGCTTCATTTGCAGGTATGGAATATTCAGACGATGTCAGTTTATCAGAAGACTCTTGGAGACCAGGAACTTTAAAGAAATATTCGTCAGCTTGGAAGAAGTGGCGAAAATGGGCTGTTAGAACCAATAGATCTGTACCAATAGATGGGCCAAGTTCAGAAAAGTATTGCTTTATTTTTCAGTTACTTGCATCGTTGCAACGCGCTTATCGTATAATATAATACGGTCTTGGTAAACAAGTCTGTAGTAACAACATCTTTTGCTGATCCTTTTAATGCTGATCAGATTAAAAACCACCCGGTTGTTAAACATATACTCAAGCTTAGCTGGCACTGGTGAGAGGAAGTCATCTTTCTGGGATGTTAATGTATTGGTCATCTGGTTGAAGTCTCACTTACCTGACACTTGCAGTTTTTTTCAAGTCTCTAGGCATTTGGCTTTAATCTTGCTTGTAGCCTCTGGAAGGACATGACATAACATGACTTTTGTCTATAGATTCGGTATATTTTCAGGAGTTTGACTCTTACAGATTCATGTTCTGGAAACAAACAGATTCGAAAATTTTCTAAAATAAGGATCAGATTTTAATTTTTGGTTAAACGTTCTTATAACTCTGTCAAATCACAGATGTCTCTTTAGACTATCTTTTTATAACAACTAGGGTTAGTGTAGGTACCTACGTGCGTCCACTAAAGATGTTATTGCTGGATGGGTAGAAACTGCCCTTAAGGAAATATACATTAACGCCAGTCCGTCAAGCATTCGTTCAGCTGTATATCCTTCGCGATTTACGATGGTATTTTTAAGAAAAGTAATATATTAATCAAAATTTTCTAAAATATTACTGTAAAGCGGAGTTGTGCGACTAAAGAAGACGTTTTTCCTTCAATCTGTTTTGAAGCTGTTTAAGTTAAATGCTGTTTGGAAATCACCTGTTTCAATGTTAATTTTAGAAGTTACATACTTAAAAAATAAAACAGTTTCTTTTTTCTTTTGTTATTTTGTTATTACACGCATAGGTTTAATTTAACTACTATATTCACAGTACGCCGTACATAATTGTGGCGCCGGCAGAAGATAAACACTTCTCATAAGGGTCAAGCGAAGGCACAGACACAAAATATCGATGTTTTTCCCCCGAAGGGATAAAAACATTTATTTTGGGTCTTGCCGAAGCTTGACCCTTGGTTTTAAGACCTTGCCGGCTTAAAAGGTACTGAAGCGTCAAGCGAACTAGCCGGCGCGAGTGGACAGCGGGCGGTGAGTGTGCGAAAGAGACAGCTGTATGAGGCTCTCCGCACGCTGAAGGGAGCAGATAGCACGTCCGATGTGGCTAGTATGCAAGGGATATCTCATAAGGGTCAAGCTTCGGCAAGACCCAAAATAAATGTTTTTATCCCTTCGGGGGAAAAACATCGATATTTGACGATATATAAGTACTTACTTGACTTTTCGTCAGTACATGCGATGTATTTTAACCCGAGCAACGCCGGGTTTCGCTGCTAGTTTATTATAGAAAAAGATATATAAGTTCAGAATTAAATTTAATACGTTTTAGGTACGTATCGTACCTACCTATTTTGGTACACTGGAACTAGGAATGTTTACTACCAATATTAATGTTTTTTTTTTATACTACTAGCTTATGGAACAAGAAGATGGCCCACCTGATGCTAAGTGGTAACCATCACCTATAACAAAGCATTGCCTAGTAAGTCACGCACGATAGGAACGTGCCCTACGATGCACTGCCCTGCGTCCATCAACTTGAGGCATACAGATATTAAGCCTCATGTGCCTGTAATTACACCGGCAACCACACTCTTCAAACCAAAACACAGCGTTGCTGCTTGGCGGCAGAAAAAGGCGTGGTGGTTGTACTTCCCCGGACGAGCCCTTCGCAAAGTGCTCTACTACTCTTGTAATGTGTAGTGGACTGAAATAATTTCTTAAAATTTTCATTATATTTTCTGTTTAGAACAAATCGAACAAATCTTTCGATAACATACCACTGGCTTTAAGTTCGGCCAGTCTTGCAGAAAGGAATCTAAAATGCTGAAAGATGATCTAATCTGAAATTTTCATCAAGGATTCTAAAATTCTAATCTCTGGACTATCCGAGGGGGTTCACACTGTACAAAATCAAAATCAAAATCAAAACGGTCTTTATTCAGTACAATCACAAGGATCACTTTGAAACGTCTTTTAAACTAGGTGAATCTATCGCCAGTTCCTCGCGACCAAAGCCGAAAAGAACGGGCAAGAAACTAACGGCTTGGTTCCTAGCGTTTTTCTGTATGATCCTTTTTACAATTTTATTATGGTACCTACCTACTTAATTGTTTAGTGTTTTTAATGAGTTGGAGCATAGATCAGTCCCAAGCTTTTTTGTCATCTATATAATCAAATATTTTATAGTAAGCTTTTGTACAAAGTTTTCTTTTTATTATGTTTTTGAATTTGCTAATCGACAACTGGTGAATCTCACTTGGGACTTTGTTAAAGAAGCGTACACATTGTCCTGCAAACGATTTGCTTACTTTAGTGAGCCTAGTAGTGGGAACAGCGAGCTTATCTTTATTTCTAGTGTTAACATTATGATGGTCACTCTTTTTGGCATATAAATTAATATTTTTTCTAACATACATTAAATTTTCGTATATGTACTGACAGGGTAAAGTCATTACGTTTATTTCTTTAAACTTATTTTCTAACGATTCTCTGGGACCCATGTTATAAATTGCACGAACAGCCCTCTTCTGCAGCACAAATATGGTGTTAATATCTGCAGCACTCCCCCACAACAAAATGCCGTATGACATAATGCTATGAAAGTAGCTGAAATAGACAAGTCTTGCGGTGTCCACGTCTGTAAGAAGGCGGATCTTTTTGACTGCGTATGCTGCAGAGCTAAGTCTCTTCGACAATTTGCCTATGTGTGGGCCTCATTGAAGCTTATTATCTAAGGTTATGCCTAAAAATACGGTGGTATCCACGAGGTCTATTTTTTCATTTTTGATTTTTACATCAGCATTTATTTGTTGGACATTTGGTAGTACAAAGCGAATGCATTTTGTTTTATTTTCATTAAGTAACAAGTTGTTTACATTAAACCAGTTTACGACTCTAGAGATTGCATTTGAATAAAAGTGAAGTGTCATCTGCAAACAGTACAATCTCGTGATCATCTACTACTTGAGGTAGATCATTAATGTAAATTAAAAACAAAAATGGCCCTAATATAGAACCTTGTGGTACACCCATTTTTACCACTGACCCCGGAGAGCGCTTTCCATTCACGTCAACACTTTGTATTCTGCCATTTAAGTAAGAAATGAGTAGGTCTAGAGCAACACCTCTAACACCATAGTGGTTCCGTTTTCTGACCAACGTTTCATGGTGCACACAATCGAATGCCTTGGAAAGGTCACAGAAAATGCCTAAGGCGTCTTGCGACTGTTCCCAGGTCTGAAAAATATATGTTATTAACTCAACTTCAGCGTCGGTGGTTGAGCGACCCCTTGTAAATCCAAATTGTTTACGGTCAAGTAAGTTATTTATAGTAAAGTGCCTTTGTAACTGAACTGAGTACCTATAAGTTTTTCGAAAATTGTACTAAATGTAGGTAGTAGGTACTGATATCGGGCGAAAGTTACTGGGGTCAGAATAACTACCTGATTTAAATAAGGGTGTTATTTTACTATGTTTCATAAGGTCAGGAAAAACGCCACAATCAATACATTGGTTGAATATAAAAGCTAGATCTGGTGCAATAATATCAATCACAGTTTTACGGCAAAAACAGAAATGCCCCAGAGGTCCGTGGTTTTTTTTACATTTATCATTATAAAAGCTTTGATGATGTCATTAGTATTCACATACTTAATCGAATTTAAACTGTTGTTTGAATTCTGGTAAGTTATCTTTTAACAATGACTCTGCGATTATGTGGGAAGAGCTTAAGGACTTTGTAGTGGAGACTGGAATGTCAGTGAAGAAGGTTTCAAATGCTTTGGCAACATCATCATCTTTGTTAATGATGGTGCCGCCAACATTCAAGTTGTATACGGTGTTCTGTGTCTTGACTCTTCCTGTCTCACTATTAATTATTTTCCAAGTAGCTTTGATTTTATCTTGACTAGTTTTGATTTTTGAACTTAAATATTGTGATTTAGCAATGCGACACACGCTTTTGAAAATTTTAGAATAGTTTTTAATTTTTCATTTAATTCTTCACTGAATTCTATACCAAAAGAACTGTTTCATCAATATATGGAGCCGGTGTCGGGTCTGTGTACAGTATATAGGTATAGGTAATTATCGCTTAGTGATATAGTAACTGCTGTTTTAAGGGGCTGACAACCATCAAACAACTTCTTAAGTGCTTTATTTGCTTTGTTTTTACTTCGTTTTCTTGCTCATCAAGATTTTATTGGTCAAGGAGAGCAACGCATAAGCACTAAAAATATGGCGGACCGACATGCGTGAATGTCATTTTGACAACTGTTGTTTATGTCCAGCTTGTCATCATGAGTCATCTACATTTCGACCATTTTTTAGGAAATGCGGGTAAGAACCGAACTTTTGTTCTTTGTTCTGGCATCGTTCTCACGAGTCACGTGGTTTTGCCTCGAAAGCCATCTTCTCTGTGACTTTTCAGAGGCTTTTCGTTGGCCTTTAAAGCTCACGGTGGTCTCTCCATGTCAATTTTTTTTTGTTCTGCGTCGTGAAAGTTATTACCGTCAAAAAAGCCATAAATCTGTCAAAAAAATTAAAAATGCAATGCGTCATATCAAACGTCAATTACAGACTATCATGGCGGCTATTGAAATGTAACGACGTCATCGCTCGAGATGTGCAGATACCCAGCGTTGAGAAGGCCGTGGCAATGCTGGCGCGACGAATGTTCGACTGCGCCGACAATTGCCACCATGCTCATCTCAACGCAATTGCTCCCCTGCGCACCCGACCACCAGACACTCAGACACCCTGGCGGCCACTGCCCCGCGAACTCCTGGGCACACCCGAACCCTCCTGAGGCGATGTTGGAGTGAAAATCACGTGACATCAAGAAGCCACCTCCATATGAAGCCACCGCTGGTCATGAAGGCCACCGAAAAGCCACCGAAAGGCCTAACAAAATATGGCGCTCGGGGCAAAGTCAAATGACTCGTGAGTCGAAGCTCACGAAGTTGAAGCCAGAAAAAAGAACGAACGTTCGATTCTTACCGCATTTCCTAACCAAGAGGGTTGAATGAAGGAAGTGTTGACGACTTGAAATGTGCACTTATTAAGAAATTCGAACAGATCAACATTTAGTTATGATACTTGTATTCTCTTATCTATCATAATATGGTGATGACAACTTTATTAGCCTACTTATTATTGAAATTGCATTCTATTCTATTCTGTTCTATTCTTCTACTTTCCATACATTTTCTACGTTCACTCACATGCGGTCTTGCATGCACCTATGCGAAATACTCGCACGTCAAATTATTAAAGTTCCGTTTCTAGACTTTTTCGTTTCTGGTCCAGCAGGCATACTAGATTTACCGTAGTGCCGTAGTTAACGAAAATATTAGTTACCGGGGGACCTTTAGGAGTGGGGCCAAGCCTCCAACACCATCTAAGAATCGACTGAGAAGTATTTTTTTGGGAGCCAATAATGTACGGCCAAATAATGTACAGCATGATATTGCACAGCACGATAATGCACACCCAGATAATCCGTGTCCACTGGTTTGAATTATTGGGTGTGCATTATCACATGCTGTGCAATATCGTCACGAGTCAATAATGTACACCCAGATAATGTACAGCATGATAATTGGAAGCCACTTTAGTACCGTTGAGTCGGATTGGTTAGGTTATGTTGAAACATAAATTACGCACGAGGCGAGCGAGCAAAGCGAGCGTGCCGCGGTAGCGGCCGCCGAAGTGCCAGAAATTAATTTTTACGGCACCAAAGTGGCTTCTAATCATGCTGTACATTAACGTGCTGTACATTATCATGCTGTGTAGTAACTGGCTGCACATTAACTACACGTGACAATATTGCACATCCAGATAATGCACACCCCGATAATGTACACCCAGATAAAACGAATCCAAAAAGGTACCAAAGTGGATTCCAAATATCATGCTGTACATTATCGTGCTGTACATTATCATGTCGTACAATAACCGGACTCATTTTTTTAATATTCCCCAAGTATTCCCCCAATATTCCTCATTGAACCAATCTATTTATTTTAAATAAAACCGTCACCCAGAGTTAATAACGACCTGAGACAACTCCGTAGCCGCCATTTGAACCGAGTTCAATAAAAAGTTTGAATTCTCTTGACACTGGCAAGATTGTCCGTCATGATGACAGTCACATAAATAAGATGAGACTTGGCAAAAGACAAGTATCCAACGCCAGAACATAATTTAAAAACAAAAAAAAATCGTATAGATAGAGTACTCTGCGGACCATAGATTTAAAATACTATAGATTGCCTACGAGCGTATACCCGAGCAAGACGGACAACAAGTACATACAATTTATGGGTTGCCACATCATACTATTTTCACCCAACCAAGCATAAGCTATGATGTCGCCGCGGCTCCAGTTGTTTGTTTAATGATGTTTAATTAAAGCTAGTTTCTGCAGTTTAATAGTTTGTACCCTCCTCTAGGTTACGCCATTTTAATATCTTCTAAGGAATGAGCTAGAAAAAGCCTACACAGCTCAGTTGGTAGCCTTCTGCGCCGTAGGCCGTGGGTTCAAACCTACCGAGAACAAACATTTGTGTGATGTGATACTAGACGTTTGTTCTCTGCCTGGGTGGTTGTGATTTGGCTTATTTTGGGGCTATATAGTGCTGTGTGGAGCGTCCACCAATATTTATAAAAAATAAAATAAAAAAACAGGGCGAACTGGCACTAAGCTGGCAGTTTAGACATTGACATCAGAACCCTAGGCCCCGCGAGCTAGAGTCCTGGATTTTCCTAGCGAGGGGGACAGAGCTAGCTAGTGGTGCTATTCTTCACATTCTACCACCTACCAATCGTTTAACTATGTTACTGCACCAGCTAGGTAAAATTTTTATGAATAAAAAATAATTTATTTATTTATCATCGATTTATTTATTCTACATCCCTACTCATCAGAAACCGTAATTCAAAAGGTTAATTTTTAACGCGTGCTTCAATTTTAAATTAAGTAGGTATAAACAATACATCTTAACAAGAGTAAGCCAGCTTATGCTAGAGCTGACCATAAGCCTGAGCAATGCCACCACTTTGCCCTGAAGCGCGAAGTGGTGGCATTATAAATACAGCTATCCTCAGAACATCACTATGAATATGTCATAAATACATTAAAATATATCACGTGTAAGTACGTATTTATTTATTAGACGATAAATATTTAATAGTTTGTACATAACAATTTCAGATGAGAATATTTTCTTAATTCTCACTTTTTAAAGCAAGATTTTTGAACATACTTTTTATATCCAGAAAAAAAAGCGGAGATACCGTTTATGTTGAAATAGCCCAAAAGTTTTTTAGTCCGTAAGTTTCCGCCTGTTCTTCTAGGCTTTGGTCGCGCGCGAGGAACTGGCGGTACATTCACCTAGTACCAATTTAAGACGTTTCAAAGAGATCCTTGTGATTGTACTGAATAAAGACCGTTTTGATTTTGATTTTGGAGCTTGGTGACCTGGAGCTTGGTAACCCGTAGCTTTAACCCACCAGCCCAAAGTAGTTGCATCTTTGGGAAATCTGTAAAACAAACATGTTATTATTAGGCATATGTAGGTATTTAATCATACTACGCGATGGTGGTCTCAGACATAAAATAACTACCAACTTCTCATATGAAAATCGTGAGGAGACTTAAATGATTAAAATGTAACGCAAAGCTAAAAAAATAAATTAAATGAAATTAAAATATATGTACCTACTACCTATACCTATATTATATATTTTTTCATTATATACTTCAAACAAACCTTATTTCTTTGAATAAGGTAATAATAAGTTGCGACATTGTCATTTGTTTTCTAGATTATTGTGTGTATTTGAACTTATCCTAACATATCAGAGTCGAATCCACCCTAAAGTTGTTCGTTTCCCAACATTTTTGGCAAATAGATTTTGTTTTTGTTGGCAGCCCGAAAGATCGTATAACCCAGCCAAATTATGTTTCTATAGAACTGTATCGGTTTGAATAGCCATGTCATTTGTGTGGTTTATAGTAACCTATACTCAATTTTACAAAATAATTAAATTCTAGAAATCTACTATGATATGCGATAGAAAGTAAACACAACCGTTAAATGATTAATTGTGGACACTGTGCATTCTCCGTTTTATAGTTTAATTGACAAATAGAACATAAAAGTGCTACTTACCGAAGGAAGCTTAATTTTCAGTTTTCCGAGCTGTATCATTATCACAGCCTAAAATACTACAATGCACCACATTATAAACTTAACTCTACGTATACTGGGACCTAGGCACACACTATTTTCAAAGAACTTTGGCACTAAACACCTGTAAACTCACAAGCACCAAGCGGTTTGTTTAGCACCAAACTTGGTGCTAAACAATCAAAAACGTATACGCAGAAAGGGACAAAACATTTATATTATATTTCTCTCACTCATAGGTATAATTTGTATTATTGCGTCTCTCTTACTCTTGGTATTATTATTTGATGCTCTATCTATTGTATTCTTGATCTAAGCTGCGGACAGACAGTGTTAACGTTTTAGCGACTTTGTCGGTAGATCTAGGGGATTTTCAAACTGCTCTGAGGGCATATTACGAGTTTAGTGCCGATCGAGTGATCGTCGATCGCTACGATACACCGAATTTTGAGATTGAGAACCTGTTTTTTTTTCATAGATATACGCTACGTATAGGGTTGCCAGATGGCCGGGATTTCCGGGAAAGTCCCGGAATTTCACGTGTGGTCCCGTGTCCAGTAATTACACTTTACTGTCCCGAAATTCATGATCACTAGTTTTTTTCCACAAAGTAACTACACCAAGGGGCGGCGCGCATGCTCGTACCTCGGACGAGCCGAGACTTATTTAAAGAGTAGCTTAATTTTTATTTGGAACTAAAAATTCTAATATATGATTGTGTATGGTATGAATACAAATTACAGTGTTAATTAATATCTACCTATAGATTTTATAAAAAATAAATATGTTTAAATATATTAAAGTCATTATTTTTTCCTTTTAAAATAAGTACCTAGTATATTTGAAATATTTTTTGTATTGCCCGTCCAACAGTAAACATTTGTAGTTGGATTTGGACTTTAAAAACTCCAACTCCGTTTGTAACCCCAGAAATGTCCAGGAAATAATAAGCCCGTATCTGGCAACCCTAGCTACGTATCATACGCTAGATGCCGTTGATTTATTTTCATAGAAAATTCGGTGTATCGTAACGATCGACGATCGGCACTAAACTCGTAATAAGCCCTCTGGCGACATTCTTTTCAGATTTAGCGACGGAAAATTATCTAGCGATATCTAGCTACTCTTCAAAATAACTCAAAGTAACCTTAATGCATTATGGCAACAATAATAATCGAGAGTGATAATTCGGCAATTCCCCTAGCAGTGAAGTTCATTCTTTGTAATACCAAACACTATTCGGTCTCTCTATCTATAGCATTAGAAAATGTTAGTTATTGCTCTTTTTACACAGCGCCAGCGTATCAGGATCCAACTACTGAAAAACTACTGCAGATAGAATAATTGTTTCACATTTTGATAACAAGTGCTCTGTTTGTTAGTTTTGTTCTAATTTTACAAGAGTTATACAAGATATAATGAGATAAAGTGATGCCACAGTTTTTTCAGTTTCGATTATCATTATCACCATCAGCCTATCATAGTCCACTGCTAGACATAGGCCTCCCATAATGAGTGCCATAGGTCCTGTATCTTTCCTTTTTTCGAAGTCGGTTAAAAATTAGCGACATCTGGCTGGATTTTTCATATATCTGGCGACTTTTTGATGCCAGCTTAGCGACTTTTAATTTACCTGAGCGGCAACACTGGATTATAGATTTATTACTATCTTAGATCAAGAATACAATAGATAGAGCATCAAATAATAATACCAAGAGTAAGAGAGACGCAATAATACAAATTATACCTATGAGTGAGAGAAATATAATATAAATGTTTTGTCCCTTTCTGCGTATACGTTTTTGATTGTTTAGCACCAAGTTTGGTGCTAAACAAACCGCTTGGTGCTTGTGAGTTTACAGGTGTTTAGTGCCAAAGTTCTTTGAAAATAGTGTGTGCCTAGGTCCCAGTATACGTAGAGTTAAGTTTATAATGTGGTGCATTGTAGTATTTTAGGCTGTGATAATGATACAGCTCGGAAAACTGAAAATTAAGCTTCCTTCGGTAAGTAGCACTTTTATGTTCTATTTGTCAAATAAACTATAAAACGGAGAATGCACAGTGTCCACAATTAATCATTTAACGGTTGTGTTTACTTTCTATCGCATATCATAGTAGATTTCTAGAATTTAATTATTTTGTAAAATTGAGTATAGGTTACTATAAACCACACAAATGACATGGCTATTCAAACCGATACAGTTCTATAGAAACATAATTTGGCTGGGTTATACGATCTTTCGGGCTGCCAACAAAAACAAAATCTATTTGCCAAAAATGTTGGGAATCGAACAACTTTAGGGTGGATTCGACTCTGATATGTTAGGATAAGTTCAAATACACACAATAATCTAGAAAACAAATGACAATGTCGCAACTTATTATTACCTTATTCAAAGAAATAAGGTTTGTTTGACTTAAGTACATAATGAAAAAAAATATAATATAGGTATAGGTAGTAGGTACATATATTTTAATTTAATTTAATTTATTTTTTTAGCTTTGCGTTACATTTTAATAATTTAAGTCTCCTCACGATTTTCATATGAGAAGTTGGTAGTTATTTTATGTCTGAGACCACCATCGCGTAGTATGATTAAATACCTACATATGCCTAATAATAACATGTTTGTTTTACAGATTTCCCAAAGATGCAACTACTTTGGGCTGGTGGGTTAAAGCTACGGGTTACCAAGCTCCAGGTCACCAAGCTCCAAAATCAAAACGGTCTTTATTCAGTACAATCACAAGGATCTCTTTGAAACGTCTTAAATTGGTACTAGGTGAATGTACCGCCAGTTCCTCGCGCGCGACCAAAGCCTAGAAGAACAGGCAAGAAACTTACGGACTAAAAAACTTTTGGGCTATTTCAACATAAACGGTATCTCAAAGTAAATATTCTCATCTGAAATTGTTATGTACAAACTATTAAATATTTATCGTCTAATAAATAAATACGTACTTACACGTGATATATTTTAATGTATTTATGACATATTCATAGTGATGTTCTGAGGATAGCTGTATTCATAATGCCATCACTTCGCGCTTCAGGGCAAAGTGGTGGCATTGCTCAGGCTTATGGTCAGCTCTAGCATAAGCTGGCTTCCTCCTGTTAAGATGTATTGTTTATACCTACTTAATTTAAAATTGAAGCACGCGTTATAAATTAACCTTTTGAATTACGGTTTCTGATGAGTAGGGATGTAGAATAAATAAATCAACGATAAATAATAAATAAATTGTTTTTTATTCATAAAAAATTTACCTAGCTGGTGCAGTAACATAGTTAAACTATGTTACTGCACTAGCTAGCTCTGTCCCCCTCACTAGGAAAATCCAGGACTCTAGCTCGCGGGGCCTAGGGTTCTGATGTCAATGTCTAAAATGCCAGCTTAGTGCCAGTTCGCCCTGTTTTTTTTATTTTATTTTTTATAAATATTGGTGGACGCTCCACACAGCACTATATAGCCCCAAAATAAGCCAAATCACAACCACCCAGTC
Source organism: Chloroclysta siterata (assembly GCA_932294275.1). NCBI lineage: Eukaryota > Metazoa > Arthropoda > Insecta > Lepidoptera > Geometridae > Chloroclysta > Chloroclysta siterata. The sequence continues at coordinate 7,955,391 of OW028600.1, read as the reverse complement.
AGAGAACAAACGTCTAGTATCACATCACACAAATGTTTGTTCTCGGTAGGATTGAACCCACGGCCTACAGCGCAGAAGGCTACCAACTGAGCTGTGTAGGCTTTTTTCTAGCTCATTCCTTAGAAGATATTAAAATGGCGTAACCTAGAGGAGGGTACAACTAATAAAATTGTAAAAAGGATCATACAAAAAAACGCTAGGAACCAAGCCGTTAGTTTCTTGCCCGTTCTTCTGGGCTTTGGTCGCGAGGAACTGGCGATAGATTCACCTAGTATATAAGACGTTTCAAAGTGATCCTTGTGATTGTACTGAATAAAGACCGTTTTGATTTTGATTTTTGATTTTATTAAATTGCAGAAACTAGCTTTAATTAAACATAATTAAACAAACAACTGGAGCCGCGGCGACATCATAGCTTATGCTTGGTTGGGTGAAAATAGTAAGATGTGGCAACCCATAAATTGTATGTACTTGTTGTCCGTCTTGCTCGGGTATACGCTCGTAGGCAATCTATAGTATTATAAATCTATGATTACTATTAATTATTACTTCGTCTATAGGTCACTGACCTCAATAAATACACTGGACAGGCTTTCACCATTAGAATGACAGCAATTTTTTGTGCCAATTTGAAGCGCCACTTTTGACATACGAAAGTCCCTAGAACTAATTGTGACGTATATTGCAAATGGCTGCCGTGGTAAATTACATAGAAGTAGGGATGTTCCGATACCACCAAACGCAAAGTATCGATACCTACTCAAATCGTCTTGCGATACTACTAACTGGAGTACCTGAAAAGTATCGATACTTACTCATATCTATAGTATAAGTAATTTAAACTTTTTGGAAAATTAAATGTAGGCAGATATTTGAAACTAAAAATTAAATAATGAATAATCTTATAATAAAGAATTATTAAGTCAACCAGCTATTATACTATTCTTCATTTCAATAGATACCTGCTTGCTTCGATAAATCAGAATAATGTCAATTTATTCAGACGCACAGAACCTTATTAGATACCTTTTAAGTGATAAAAAGCTTCTTCCACAAATTGTGTGACAAGTACATAATAGTCACCCACAGCACAGCTACATACAAACCATGAGCGTATAGCTATCGATAAAAACATTAGATGTCGACTTGCGTGCATCACTAACTTTAGTTCCATGGACTTTCGTATTTGCTTACAGCGCCAAAATGGCGTAAATCAAATAGGCACAAATCTATCTTGCCAGCCGCCTGTCCAGTGTATTTATTGAGGTCAGTGCTATAGGTAGAGATAGAGAGAGATAGAGACAAGAAAAAGAAGAAGAACCAAAGTAATTGTTTGTTTGGCATTTGGCAATCAATTGTTGAAAAGTAATAAAAATGGAAAGAATAACATCAGTGTGACCATTTGTGGCAGATTTCTGCCATTTTGGCAGATTTGGATCCAAAATTTTAGCTGTGGCATATTATGCTGACGATTTACAAATGTGGCAGATTTTGGCAGATTTCAAAGGTTAAAATGAAAATCATGCTAATTTTAAATTACATTACATCATATATAAGTAATAAAAATTTAAATAAGGTTAATATATAAAAACTAGTGGTTTGGTAGTGCCGCGAGCTGCGCGCAGCTCGCGGAGGTGTGGTTTTCCTATTTTAGTTAATACATAAAAAATAATTAAATAAAATGGCAAAAAAAACCTCTACTTTGGATTTCAATGTTACTGTAATTTTATTTTTCCACCGATCTGTAATATGTGTATGTGGTAGATATAGATAATTAATATGAAATAAACATTTTTTCTGTTATTAGAAACAAACTTCTTATGCCAGTTTTATATGTTCTTAATGACTTAATGCTGCATCATTCAACATTTCGTTATTTTCGTTATTTTAGGTGTATTTTTTTGTATGTTTAACGTAGTTATAAAGTTGATTGAAAAAATAATTGAAAATACGTTTTTTTCTTATTTTCATGTTGGCATATTTTTGGCATTTTTTAACGTCGAGTGTGGCAGAATTTGGCAGATTTTTGGGTCCGTGTGTGGCAGATTCGCCATTTTTGAGATGGTCACACTGAATAACATCGAAGCTCAGTCAGAAAGAATAATTAATTTTATATCTATTACTACTTACTATGCAAGCACTCAGTTCTGTACTCTGTTCTGAGTGAAAAACGACTTCTTTAAATTGGTAAGGGTCAATAGATTCTGTGCAGCCGTGCAGGTACCAATAAAGTATCTATCTTCTGTTTATTTGGTTCGTTACATTCGTAAGTGGGTTTCCAAACCCCCGACTCGAATAGAGTACCTGTGTATGTATTCTGTAACTACAACCTTCTCTTGTATATTTCACTAGGGTTATAGAAAAAACATTGAAAGAGAAGCGGCTTGTAGTTATGGTATTGAGGTACCCTAAACACTATTTTTATAAGTAGGTATTTTAGAGGGAAGTTTTCAATGGATTTCTTCAGTTATAATAAAAAATATAGGAATTGTTAAACTAACCTATTTTCAGGTAGCCAGAAATCCTCGCCAAGATCATGGATGCCATTTTTATGAAGCCAGTGCAGCCAAAAGTTTTTAACGCTCTAAAAAACTTGGATATAAGTACTCTGATGACATGTACGTCAGATGAGATAAGGCCAATCATTCCATGCCTTGTCAGAATGGCCCTTATATCCCCTTTGGATATTACAAACTATTGTGCTGAAGCCAAAAAAGATGTACTTACCTTACTTGCTGGCATAGATTTGGTTAACTTCATAGTTTCACTACTCTCTATAGAGTTCCATGCACTTGAAGTAGATCTGAAGAAGGAACAGCAGCTAAGGTAAAGTAGCCTACAAAAGCACCTACATTTGAAATTCATGTTATCCCTAATGACCCCACCTTCTGGTTTTAATTGATCAAACCTTAGACAACCTAATAGAATGGTACTTTGTTGGTACTAAGAGAACTGAGAGGTGCCTGCCTATCACCATGCCTGGGTATCAAAGTTGTAGAGCTGTTTCTGTGTTACTAAATTTTAAAAAATAAACAACACTCAATAAACATTTGAATTTTCAGAATGAAAAATGGTTCTCAAAGTAGTGAATCTTGTTTGATACCAGCTATTATCAATGGAATAGCCACAGACTTCGAGCAGTCAGACTCTACTCGTAGAGTAAGGCTAGTTCTCTCTGAAATCTTACAAATGCAGGCACAACTCACTGAATACAACCAAAACAAGCATTCAAATACAGAGTTAACTATAAAACCTTCAGAGCTATTTGATAATGATGTGTACCTGGAAGAAGTTACTGATGTCATCTGCATCAGTCTTGCAGAACTGCCTAATTGCTTAAGCATTTGTGATATAGTGGAGGTACTGCTGTATGTGAATAAAGGTCCTATCATCATATCTTGGGTGGTGGCTAACATGCCAGATACCTTACAAGAAGGTAAGAAATTGAATAATCTCAGTCAGTGGAATACCACATAACTTCCATGCCTTGTGTGAAGCCAATTTTCCACAAACTTCACATTTAATTTTGGATTGGAGTAGGTATCTCAGATGTGGCTCTCTATATTCTTGATACTGGTTCTTTCTAGGCTAGCTTATTATGCGCTTTATTATTAGTATTGAAACTACTAGGGTGTGGTATACTCTCAACCCATTTATCTTTCAGTGGCTGAATCTCTAGTATTGAATGCCGAGAGGAGTGAAGAGGGTGGTATAAGAGCTAAAACCCTGGCCACTCTTTGTGCAGTGTGTCCCTACCTTGCCGCATCTGTTAGAGCTAAAGCAGCTTCAGCATCCAGGCTTCCAGCATTGGTTATCAACCTAACTCTGACACACCATCAGGATGATTTGGTAAGAAAATTAAAATTTTACTGATATTGTTTTACATTATTTTGTATTATTGTCATTAAATTACTCATAATAGTCCAGCCACCTTTTATTGTGTTGCTAGCTACCCATTCATTTATCTATTCTGTTGATCCTGTTCATTTTTCAGGATTAAAAGAAGTCTATATGGTGTTTCAGGTTACAAGCTATGTATATTTATTAAATCTAAATGAGCCACAAACTACCAAACATATTAGCATGTCATTAGATGGGACTAACATTCAAATTATTATTGTTTTAGATATCTTTTATGTCTGGTCTCTTATTGGGATCAGATCAAAACACAAGAGGCTGGTTTGCTACATATTTACGCAACTCACACAAGAGGGCCAAAGGCGATGGGCACACAGCCCTCGCAATGTTGCGACAAGAACTACTGAAGAGGCTGACTGAGTCCATAGCAGGTGTGGAAGCCTCAGCTCTGCTCAGACTGTACTGTGCTTTGAGAGGCATAGCTGGGATCAAGTTCCATGATGATGAAGTGGCAGGCCTACTGAGGCTGGTCACTCAAAAACCTCCACCAACACCAGCTGGAGTTAGATTTGTTTCTTTGAGCCTTTGTATGATCTTGGCATGTCCATCACTTATGGGTTAGTATTTATAAAAAAATGAAAACTATCAGGCAGTCAGCAACGCTACGATTTTATTTATTTCGATAATTATTATTTTGCAGCTGCTCCAGAACATGAGAAGAAAGCGATAGAATGGGTCCAATGGCTTGTCAAAGAAGAGGCTTACTTTGAAAGGTAGTAAATACAATCTTTTATTTTAATCATAGACCACAAAAGGGATCAAGTTAAAAATGATTTTTAAATAGGGGAAGTATTTAATCCAGGTCTGAAAAAATATATGTACTTAACACATATATTTTTTCAGCCCTGGATTAAATACTTCCCGGTACATTTATAAAAAAATCTTGCTAGCGCTCGGGCTTTTAAGGGATTAGAATCTTTTTCGGCATTTTTACCTTGCCTGAGGATTAAAGACTTGACTCACAACTGAGCCTATTTTATTATTATTCTCTCTTTCAATCTGTATGTTTTCATCACTACTAGGTATAAAAATAAGTCTTATAGTTGACAGGGTGAAATAAAGTGGTGTGGACCAAATTGTAATTCGTATGAATGTTAGAATTACAGCACAATTCAATATTGTTCAATGTTTCAGCAATTCCGGCGTCACAGCATCTTTCGGCGAAATGCTGTTACTCATAGCAATTCACTTCCACTCTGGACAACTGGCGGCTGTCGGCGAGCTCGTTTGCGCAACTTTGGGAATGCGCGTGCCAGTTCGGCCCAATGGTCTCGCGCGCATAAAACAAGCTTTCACTCAAGAAATTTTCACTGAACAGGTATTTCATTGCTTTTATTTATGTCGATACTTTACATTCATAATCAAACAATAAGCCTGACTGATTGAGATAATACAGTTATTTTCCTTAATTTCTAAAATATATCTCGGTAACTTATCTAGCATACCTACATGTAATGTTGTACCCACCTTTTGTTTCAGGTCGTAACATCACATGCTGTAAAAGTTCCAGTGACTGCAAGCCTAAACAGCAACATCCCTGGTTACTTGCCGGTACATTGCATTCATCAACTATTAAAATCGCGCGCGTTTTCAAAACACAAAGTCCCCATCAAAAACTGGATTTACAGACAGATATGCAACTGCACGGCGCCTCTGCATCCAGTCATGCCAGCCTTAGTAGAAGTTTATGTAAACTCTATACTTGTTGTGAACAACAAAGGAACGAATGAATATGTCAATAAACCTATTTTAGAGGAGGAAATCAGAAGAGTATTCAGGAACTCGATATTTGGCGCCAATTTCGACACGCAGAGAAAACCTAAATTCAGTCCTATGGAAATCGATAATGAACCAGCCATAGAAATTGATATTGAGAAACCAACATTGGCATCACAACTGTTGCTTATTTACTATCTCTTACTGTATGAGGATGTCAGATTAGCTAACACAGCCACACTCTTGGCGAATGGCCGAAAAGTAAAGAGTTATTCTGCTGCGTTTCTATCTGAATTACCCATAAAGTTTTTACTCCACCAAGCGCAAAAAGATCAAATGAGTTATGGGGGACTATTCAGTCCTCTGCTAAAATTGCTTGCTACTCATTTCCCTCAGTTGTCTCTCGTCGATGACTGGATGGATGACCAAGCCTTTGGGGACACAACTCGCCACGTTAGCGGCATAAGTCTTTCAGAGGCGTCTATAATTGAAGCTTTCCAAAGCATTGAAGAAAACCCTTACAAGACTGGCAAAATACTAAAAGCAATGCTGAGCAAAAATCCGACGGATATTTGGCCATTTGCAGAAATATTCGTGAAGCATTTCAAGAGTGTGCTGGGAGACCAAGTTCCACGCCATATTCAAGAATTATATAGAGAAGTTTGGCTGCGACTTAATACTGTCCTACCCAGATGTCTTTGGATAATGACCATAAATGCATTACTGGACATCAATGGTAACGCCAAGAACGTAACAATAACACAAGAAAATGTGTTAGTAGACCCTCTACAAGTATTACGATGCGACATAAGAGTATTCCGATGTGGACCAATATTGAAAATTATTCTTAGAATTTTGGAAGCTAGTTTGGCCGCATCCAGAAGTCAGCTTAGCCGACACTTGTTAGACAAACCATTGCTTGAAAAGAGTGGTCAGTTAACATTGGAATCTGAGCGAGAAGAACTTAAGAATGCTTTAGTTGCAGCACAAGAAAGTGCTGCTTTACAAATCTTGTTAGAAGCCTGTTTGGAGACACCAGAAGACGAATCGAAACCAGAGTTAATGTGGTCGTTGCGCGAAGTAAGGAGTGTGATCTGTTCATTCCTTCATCAAATCTTCATATCAGAGCCATCATTAGCAAAACTGGTGCATTTCCAGGGTTATCCCCGAGAACTGTTACCAGTCACAGTACAGGGTATACCTTCCATGCATATCTGTTTGGACTTCATACCTGAACTTTTGAGTCAAGCCTCTCTGGAGAAACAAATATTTGCTGTGGATCTAGTGTCTCACCTTTCCATACAATACGCGTTACCGAAGGCGATGTCTATAGCGAGGCTTTGCGTGAATACTCTATCCACGCTGCTATCCGTGCTACCGAGTGATTTGCGCTTGGAATTATTTCAGCCTGTACTAAAATCACTTGTACGAATATGTACCGCATTTCCGTCTCTACTAGAAGATATAACCTCCTTGCTGTTGCAACTAGGACGGATTTGCAAGTCGCAAGCTTCCCTCGGCCACTGCTGGAATGACACTAATATCTTGGGTGAAGGCGCGTATGTTCAATCAGACGTCCAGCCCGATACTACGGTTTTAGTTGCAGAAGTACTCTGTAGGGATATCAAATCAACTATGTCGGAAATAGTTGAGAAGGCTCTTCTAAATGATAAGATATACTAGAGCTTAATAATGAAGTACATTATACATTTGCTACAGACTTGTACAATTGTAAATAAACAAATCTTAGTAATTAATGAATTTTATTTTTTAATACCTTAGTACACTATCAACAACATATTAGATGGCTCGATAGGATTCTGTGTTTCTAATTGTCGGTACATCCAAGCACACTGGTTTCTGGCTGAGTGGTTGCCGATGTCATTGTACAGTTGCGCCTGAAATAATAAGACTGTTCTATGAAAACACCAAGAGAGAAAAACTATAAGTAAGCAAAAGAGCTAAAAGTCTTGTAGTAGCAAGCACTGAAGCTTCATCTTTTTTATTTGAAAACTAGTATAGGTACAACCTCCGATCAAACGCAATCACACTAATTATTATTATTTCAGCCTGCATCGTCCCACTGCAGGGCAAAGGCCTCCCTTCCACTCTTTACGGTCTTGGGCCCTTGAGGTCCAATTTTCAGAAAATGTATCGAGGTCATCCCGCCACCTCCGTCTGGGTCGGCCGCGGTTCCGATTCCCGTTGTTAGGGCTTCACTCGGTTGTTGCTCTCCCCCAGAGTTCCTCTGACATACGGCACACGTGGCAATCACACTAATACTTTAAATAAATTATTAATTGAGTGTATGTCACGTCCAGGAATAGCTAAGCTAAGGAAACTAAAAAAAAAAACAATAGAACGTTAATCGCTCTTAATTACCTGCAAATACCATGTATGTAGTAGCCTGACGTGTGAGCCTATTTTAGAGAAGTACGTCTTGACAGTTTGTAAGGTTTCACAGCACGAGTTGATCACCTGCGCCCGCGCCTCTCCGCTCGTCGGCGCAGTAGCTACTCTGCATTTCGTATACAACAGCAACGCTGCAACAAAACAAACATGTAATTTCACAATTTGGGAATAGAACCAACGGCCTGTTTGATTATAATCAGGGAACCCTTGAGTAAAACCCTAGTTTTACTAAAGTAAACATATTTTAAAGGTGTATTTTCCGGAAAAAAACTTAGTTATTGTTATTTCTCAATGAAAAACACTAATATATTTAGGGAAAAGTAAAATTGAAGATACCTCTTGCCATATCATAAGCGCTTCCATGTGCCATTACCGTCGGTAATGCTTTCCTGACTAGTATCAGCGCGTTCTTTGCACATCCCATACTCAGCTGAACGTTCGCTATGTGCATTTCGACCGTCGCCGCCATGTAGTGCAAATGGTACTTCCTAGCCAACGACAGCGCTTCGTTCAGCAACATTATGTTTGTAGAGTGAATACTACTGAATGAGTGTTGAACTTGTGAAAGTAATATCATCGCTTTCAATCTCAACGTCATGAAGTGTAAGCTATCGTCTTCATTCTTGCAGTAATCTAGGATGTCTTGAAGAGATTCCTGCGCCTCGGTTGCATCTCCTTTGAGGAAATACATTTCAGCCTTTAGTAGTTGACTCTCCCATCTGTCTGAAGATGCCAGTTGTTTTATACTTTGCTCGGCCTCTTCCCATTTACCTGGAATATGAAAACGGAATATTCAAACAATCATAAAATGGACATCCGTTATGCTAATGGTTACATTTCGGACCCAGCTCATAGTAAACCCTTTTCTGCCAGTACCCCGGTGACACTGTTGGTAATTGTCATACATATTAGCATTTATATTAGCTTCATCGCAATATTTCGCCGACTCGAACTAGGACATCAAGACATTGCATCAATTGACGGACACGATTTACACAGACAGTGAGTGAGTGAGTGAACTTACATCTTCTTTTCTTTTACTTGTAGCAAGGCTACGTGGGAAGAACAGAGATAGATGATCACTGTTTGATACACAGTTGCAAAAGGTTTTAAGTCTTATGGCTCCCTCCATCTGATATTTCCTCCAAGATTTTTGTTCTTTCGAAAAAAAAAGGTATCAGACCGGCTCGCAAGGCTTGTTCCGCGTGGCTCCGCTCGGCGACCAGGCGCGCTCCGAGATGCGCCGCGAGTGCGTCCGCGCCTGCTGCGTCCCCGCGCCACGCCGCCACGGCCGCTGCGCCCGCGCCGCCCGTGCCGCTCGCCTCCGTCCAGTACCACACCGTGCCGTTACCCACGTTGCATTCTGCAATACACATGCTTCTATAGTCTCACAGCTCTTTGATAGCCATCACAGCTCAGTTGATAGTAGCTTTGCCTTATCTGCGCTGTACCTAGGCTGTGGCCACACAGAACAAAAATTTGTGTGATGGACAAAGATGTTTGTTCTCTGTCTGGGTGTTATTATGTATATTAAGTATGTTTTTACAAAAAAAAGTATATAAGTACCTACTATATCACCTATCTGGTCTCATATTACAAGCTTTGCTTAGTTTGGGGCTAGATAGTGCTGTGTGGAAAGTCCAACAATATTTATTTACCTATAGTTGTAATCTCAATCCTATCATACTTCCTACTATTATTCTTATATTATATTCAATTCTATCATAATCAGCCTGAAGAAATCCACTGCTGGACATAATCCTCCTCTTATAGATATCTAGAAAAAAACAATCTGAGCCCCTCCATCGACTAACTTCTGGCGATGCTCACATTATCGTCCGTCGATCGGGAAGGAACTAGGAAGGCGCCCCTAACTTTGAAATGAATGAAAAATTTGAAGTCCACCACTAGGTGCATTCAGCTTGACTGATGCGGAACTTGTTCTAAATGTATGATAATTATAAACAATAATAATGTCTGATTTTGATTCATACTTGTGTTGAGATTGAGAAGGAGCTGACAGGTAACCGACGCCATTTCCGTCTTGCCGTAAAGAGACCATAGCGCTGCGGTATTTGCCAACCCGGCTATAGTCAGATCGGTCATAGAATGTAGGTAGTTTAAGGAGTTTCCTTTTTTTATGATCTGAAATGTGAAGAATCTGTTAGCAAACCACGAATACAAAAATATCGTGGTAATCTAATCAGCACCCTGAACTGCGAGGTTGCAGTTCAGGGTGGACCACTAGTAACAAATGTGCGAAACCATACCAAGTCAGTAGGCGGTAGTCAGTACCAAGTCCAAATATAATGTTTGGACTCTCACCACTACCTACTACTACCACCTACTTTAATTGTCTTAGCATTCAGATCGCATCACGAGATCTCAGTTCGGGGCGAACCACTAGTTTATTGTACCGATAGGTCATTAGTTAGCTAGTTAGGTTTTTTTTTAATACTATTAGCTGTTGGAACAAGCAGATTGCCCACCTGATGTTAAGTAGTAACCATCACCTATAACAAAGCATTGCCTCGTAAGTCACGCACAAAAGGAACGTGCCCTACGATGCACTGCCCTACGTCCACCAACTTTAGGCATACAGATGTTAAGCCGCATGTGCTTGTAATTACACCGGCAACCACACTCTTCAAAGCGAAACATAGCGTTGCTGCTTGGCGGCAGAAAAAGGCGTGGTGGTAGTACTTACCCGGACGAGCCCTTCACAAAGGGTTTTACTACTCTAGGTGGTAGTGGGAGCCAATAATGTACGGCCAAATAATGTACAGCATGATAATGCACACCCAGATAATGCACACCCAGATAATCAGTGTCCACTGGTTTGAATTATTGGGTGTACATTATCATCCCGTACAATAACATACTGTGCAATATCGTCACGTGTTGATAATGTACACCCAGTTAATGTACAGCATGATAATTGGAAGCCACTTTAGTACCGTTGAGTCAGATTGGTTAGGTTATGTTGAAACATATAAATTACTAACGAGGCGAGCGAGCAAAGCGAACGTGCCGCGGCAGCGGCCGCCGAAGTGCCAGAAATTATTTTTTACGGTACCAAAGTGGCTTCCAATTATCATGCTGTACATTGACGTGCTGTACATTATCATGCTGTGTATTAACTTGCTGCACATTAACTACACGAGACAATATTGCACATCCAGTTATTGCACACCCCGATAATGTACACCCAGATTAAACGAATCCAAAAAGGTACCAAAGTGGATTCCAAATATCATGCTGTACATTATCATGTCGTACAATAACCGGACTCGTGGTAGTTACCTGGAAGACCTCCGCGGGCTTGGCGCCCATGAGCGCGACGTGCTGCGTGACTAGCTGCGCGACGACGGCGGCGTGGCGCGGCGCGCGCGGCGCGTGCGACACGAGCGCGGCGCGCCGCGGCCGGCCGCCCGCGCGCGCGCCCCACGCCGCCGCCGCCGCCACGCACGCGCCGTCCATGCACTCCTGCCCGCGGGCTATCGCCTCGCGCACGCACTCCATCGCCACGGACCTAGCGACGCGACACGACACGACATACAGCCGTTACTTTGTTACATTATACCCCGTTTACACTCAGCTCATGTCCGTGGAAATGTGCAGAGACATGGGAAGGGCAATGCGAGCATGTAAACAGGCTACATCCATGTCCACTCGCGTTGCCGCTCGCGTTGCCCGTGTTGCGTGAACACACATTGCCGGCGACGCTGCCGCAAACATATGGACGGCAACATTTCCGTCCACGCGAATGGCAACACGAATGACTAAATGTAAACGCAGTATAACGACCCGACATACAGGACAGCGGTAGCAATCGAGCCGTAACATTGTTACATTAGAAAATTATGTATTGCAAAAATATACGTTTTTTATTTTATTTATCTTTATAAATAGTATAATATTAATTAAATAGCACTAAGAAAACAACTAGGGTTCGTAAGAATAATGCTATGGGAGAGTCTTTTTACAAACCTCTAGTTATTTGCAATGAGAACAATAATGAAATCACCTTTTTACAATTACAGTCAAAACCTGATATAGCGACATTGAAGGGACCGTATAGTTGCCGACGTTATATCCGATAGTTGTTATAAGCAATACACATACATATGTAGGTACGCTATATGTATACGCTGTAATATTCCTTCAATGCTTATCAATAACATTTAAAATCGTCCGTATTGTTTTGTTTTGCTTTGACGAGAAGCGGTTGGTCGTTATAGTCGATGAATATAGATAAAGTTTCGTCGTTGTAAGCGATATGACGCTGTATCCGGTGTTGTTATAGGCGGTATGTTTGCTGAATAGTTTACTAGAGATTCGGGCGGGACCTTACAATCTGGCTGTAATAACCGATCGGTCGTTGTAAACGATGTCGTTATAATCGGTTTCGACTGTATGTACCTGTATGTTTCTGTAACATTATATTAGGCAATATTGGAAAGCTATACATATTATACATAGGTACTAGTATTCTCTTATCTGTGACATAGGTAACACTTCAAATAAACATAGGCAACCTAGTTAGGCGAGGCAACCCATTAGGCGAACCACTAGTTTATTGTACCGATAGGTCATTAGTTAGCTAGTTAGGTTTTTTTATATTAGCTGTTGGAAGAAGCAAATGGCTTACCTGATGTTTAGTGGTAACCATCACCTATAACAAAGCATATGCCTCGTAAGTCACGCACGATAGGAACGTGCCCTACGATGCACTGCCCTGCGTCCATCAACTTGAGGCATACAAATGTTAAGCCTCATGTGCCTGTAATTACACCAGCAACCACACTCTTCAAACCGAAACACAGCAACGCTGCTTGGCGGCAGAAAAAGGCGTGGTGGTAGTACTTTCCCGATCGAGCCCTTCACAAAGAGCTCTACTACCCTTGCCTCTTCTTCTAGGCTTAATAAATTGACACTTACTTGTGTCCAAACTGAGTATGCATAGCTGCTCTATTCAACGCAGCGTATCTGGAGGTCTTATTTTTCTCGGAGCCATTTCCGTTGGCGCTTATATTAAACACGGTGCGATCGAAGCAGTTGTACAAAGAGTCCTGGGCGCCACAGAACTCTTTCATACGTATGCAGTTCAGGAAACTGAGAAAGTGCTGAAAAAGGATTATTTATTATTACATCTCGATTTTAATTAACAGCTCAGTTACAAATAGCTCTGCCTTCTGCGCTGTAGGCGGTGGGTTTGATCCGCACCGAGAACAAACATTAGTGTGAACATAAAGGCTTGTTTCTCTGTCCGGGTGTGATAATGTATTACAAGCTGCTGCCCGCGACTTCGTCTGCGCAGGATTAGTCACACAATATCTTTATAAATTGAAGCCTATGTGTTATTCTGAATATAAGCTATATAATTGTAAAGTTTCATTAAAATCCATTCAGTACTTTTTACGTGAACGAGTAACAAACATTCATCCATCCATCCATACTTACAAACTTTCGCGTTTATAATATTAGTAGGATATCATTTATGTTTGTATTTACAAAAAATAATAATAATATAAGTATTATATCAGCTATGCTATCTGGTTCTAATATTACAAGCTTTACTTAGTTTGGGGTTAGATAGTGCTGTGTGGAAAGTCCACCAATATTTATTTTATTAACAGTATCAGTGGCTCACGGCACAACCCACGGAACAGTTTACAATTCTGTGGCACAACCTAAGAGACAAAGTTAACAAACTGGCTGCCATTTTATCATGGAGAGAGAAAAAAAAAAGAGTTAGTGATTTGTCGATAAAATTCACCGTATTTCACCATCCAAAGTCTCCGACACCGGTAACCAGACACATTGTATAAGAGGGTAGTCAGAGGTACATTACATTTCCAGTAGTTGGTTTTCTATACGAGACCTGTTGCCCATCGCCTACCTAAGGCCACGCAATACCAGTGTTGCAGTAGCCTTCAAAGAGTGTCTGTGCTATATTTCAGACATTTAGCTCGCTTCAGAGATTTTGTTATGAAGGTTTCATCAGTGAGTGGCCTTTCGTTTGTAAATATATATTTAAAAATAAACTTACAACATCGGGATACTCTGGGATATCATTTATAATCTGGGTAATAGTTTTCTGTAACTGCTTAGGAGGAAGTGCCTTTTTTTCATTTATTTGTAGTAAGTTAGCCTGCTGCGCTGTGAATAGCTCTGCCTGCTTTCTGGACCACTGGCATTCTTCAAAATTACTGAAATATTAATAAGATATTCAAAATCAATTCTGGAAAAAGCCTAGCTTTTTTTAATCACTACTCACTACATAGTATAAAACAAAGTCGCTTTCTCTGTTCCTATATCCCTATGTATGCTTAAATCTTTAAAACTATGCAACGGATTTTGATGCGGTTTTTTTTGTATAGAAAGACTGATTCAAGAGGAAGGTTTATATGCATAATACAAGCATAATCTCTTAGGGATAACCCACAATAACCATGCGAAGCCGGGGCGGGTCGCTAGTAGTAAAACATTTTAAAGTGTTTTTGTTTTATATGAGGCAGTGAGATTTAACTAGCAGATAGTCCACTTCGTGCGGGATGCGGTTCCTTAACCAATTATGCATCTGTTTTAATGCTTTGTACTCATCATCATTATCATCAACCTATGTTCGTCTACTGCTGGACGTAGGTCTCACCCAAGACGTGCCACTGAGCCCGGTCTTCGGCTCTTCTCATCCAATGTTTGCCAGCTACATTTCGCAGATCGTCGCCCCACCTCGTTGGAGGGCGTCCTACACTACGCTTACCTAAACGCGGTCCCCACTCAAGTAATCGTTTGCTCCAACGATTGTCGGTTCTACGGCAAACATGGCCGGCCCACTGCCATTTCAGCTTGCTAATCCTTGAGCTATGTCGACTACTTTCGTTCTCTGTCGGATAACCTCGTTTCGGATTCTATCCCTCAGAGAGACTCCGAGCATAGCTCTCTCCATAGCTCGCCGAGCGACTTTCAGCTTGTGGACCAACCCTATTGTTAGTCTCCACGTTTCGGCAGCATAGGTCCATCATTTTGGGAGGGTTTGCCCTAATCGCCATCCTGGGCATGCGGGTTGGCGATCGCAGAGGCACAATTTGTCACGCCACTAACGCTGCTGCCCGTCAGCGGCTGGGGATTTGACTGTGCCAGGATTGAGGCCTAACCGACATCGACCGGTCGTCATAGCCTCGTCTGTTACTGCAGGATGTACCGCGTGCAGGTGAAGGTTGACTATTGGAGCTAGGGGTGTTGTGTAGCTCCCTTACATCCCTGCTTTGTACTACAAATCGTATAATGCGTATCTCATTATACAAGTGGAAAAGCAAAGATTCTATAATACCTACCTCAGAACTTATTATTCCAGTGGGATTTGAACCCAAGGACCTTCCCCTAAATATGGGGAATAACCATATTTAGGGGAACTGCATTTACAAAATAGTTTTTTTCATGATTTCTTCAGGTATGGCAAAGGCCTCGCCCTCTTTAAAAAAATATGAAATCTAAATAAATGTGCAACTTACTTATCTCTATCTATGACATTCAATCTCATTGAAAGCTCTAAGGGTTTAGATTCATCAGCAGTTGGAGTTGCCGAGGTCGAGGTTACTTGTGACTCCATGTTGTTTAGTTTCTGGAACATAACCATTATGCAACTGTTAGGCTCAGACTTTATTTTGTCTGAGCTGTTAGGTTTATAAACAAAATTATAAATTAAGTAATTATAAACATACAACATAATATTGTAGAAGATTTATACATCGTTAATGGTATCTTCATGCAACTATGTCTCAACTATGGCGATGACAAGAGCTAATGTACCTCTCGCTGGCACGTTTCGACATATTGAAAGATATAAAATCACTAAAATCACTTTTGAAAAATCGCAATTAACGTATCAATCACGTTTGCAACACTTAAAAGTTTGCATATTTTTTATATCTTTCAATATGTCGAAACGTGCAAACGTGCCCACAGACCAACGGTTTTAATTGTATAGCAAAAACCATATTTTATAGAATCAAAATATAAATAGTTTTCAAATGTACTTACAAATACAGTACTTTCATGTAAAACTAACTAGTATTTTTCAAAATGGTTAACTAGGTATGTACTTACCTCTTTGCTGAGAGATCTTATCATCAAGCCAGGTCTTCCTCTTTGATAGTAGAGGCAGAATGATTTGTAAAGTGAAACCACTTGTACAAATGTCAACTTGTCCAAGTGTAGCAATATTCTTCTCAAATACAATCCTGGAATTCATAAAACATTCATTACTATAAACAGAACCTACTTAAAGACATCATTTTATAGGCATGGACTTACACTAACCACAAATACAAAATATACGTTTTGTATTTTGAACTTAGGTAAAAATTCGGAAATTTGAATACAGATTTTTAAGGCAAAAATAGTTAAATAAATTAAGAACAGTAATCCTGGTAATTAACACTGGATTATAAAATAGAAAGAGTAACGGGCGGTTTCTGAAAGCTCGATCAAAACTAATCGGATGTCAAGTCACTCGCCATTTCAGTTAATACATTGTATTAGATAAAGATAGCAAGTGACTGGACATGCGATTAGTTTTGATCGGGATTTCAGAAACTGGCTGAAACAATTTTACAGCCACTTTAATTCAAATAATTCTTACCTAACACACTGTATCTGGCAATAACACAAGGGTTTGTTTCACTTTGTTCTATCATCAGCTTGTCAACGGTAGAAGTAACACAATCCATGAGTGCACTGATTCCATTCACATAAATGTTTTGGAGTCTCACACAAAAGTTTTGAAGGTGTACACTTAGCAAGTTATAGCGGCCATCTGTGAGTAGTGCTTCTAGTTCCTTAAACTCCATGTCTGGGCACTATAAAAAGTGATAGCAATTTAATCTGCTGAATATTTGTATTTATTTAAACTTATAGGTAAAATTTTGAACACAATCACTCCTGATGTTAAGTGACGATGCGGTCAACAGTGTGGCATGTTTAACTAGAAAATCTTCTCTTGAAAACATCCAAATTAAAGGCATTCGAAAAAACGGATGCCAGTATCTGGAACATATATTTACCTAATACCTACATACATTTCAGATGCCTAGTAACTGATGGGCTAAACATTTCATTTCCATTAGAATTGATTACTATAAACTAACCTGTATAAGTTTCAGTGCCAGCATACAGAAATCTTTCCTATATTTAGGGGATACACTGCAGTCCACCATTTTCTTGGCTGAAATAAGGAATTATATCTTAACTGCTTTAAAATTATTTAATTTACATAATATTTAACAAAACTTTCAAAACTAATGTGGCCCAACCACATGTAATATATGTGCCTAATGTCATATTTGGATGTATTTCTGACTACCCCACCCCCACATATCCTCGAATAATCTTGGGTTGGTACTAAGGAACTCTGTTTTACAATCCTAGGTTGGTATAACAAGTAGAATATAGAGTTCAGAGCAGCAACTGAAGGCAATGTGCTAAAAGGTTGGTAATGTTACATTTAAGGATATAATTATTCTGATAACCATCAGACAACTTGCACATTTTTATAGACCAAATTTTTGCTATGTATGCAAACTTCTAAGAATCAAAATTATATTTTTGATAAACTTCTTGAGACTTGGTGGTTAGCAATTTCATAACATTCAGTGATTTTATAATGTTATCTTCATATAATATCAGCCATCTTCATGTCAGCATATGAAGATTTATCATCAGCCTTCTTTTTAAAGGTAAATCTCTCAGGCTTTTACATTGCAGTTTGAAAAACTGCAATTTCTACAGTTTTTGTACACAAGTAACTTTTAATTTATTATGCAATCCTACTCTGGAGTTCCCATTCTGGGTTGATAACCAGCATAGGATGGACATCCAAGATAGGTACTCCTAGATCTTTAGCTTCCTGCCAATGTTAACTCTTGTTTATAAATATAGTCCCTATGACATTGAACTATAGATAGTTCAACAGGTACTGATGATATCCCTTCACGAAAACGAACCTAGAGTATTTAGGTCCAAGATCCTTCCAATGTAAATTTTAACATAAATTAAAGATATTATTAAATTGCTAAACTGTTTAAAACATAACTTGTTTACCTTCTACTTTCAATAGACCATATTCTCTTATAAAAGCCACAACAGCTATTTTATGTGGCGTAATGTTTTCAACATTTCCTTTCATGTTCACTAGTTTAATAAAATCTAAGTTTTCTCCGCTCACTAGATCCATAATTAAATATCCGATTGTAAATAAAACAAAACAAACGAACGTAAATCAAGAATGAAATGAAATACCGTAATTACCGTATCCAGTGTTGCCAGACCGTGCCTGAACGTGAACCCATAAAAGACTAAGGACCGGTTTCACCATGCTCTGTTAGATTAACAAAGGATTAAAGGGCCGTTAAATATGTCAAAATGTACGCGTTTGACAGCTAAGGTTAGATTTAACGGTCTCTTAATCCTTGATTAGTAACTAACAGAGCATGGTGAAACCGGCCCTTAATCCCAATTTGCCAGGGAACAATTTTTGAAACCAAAGACCCATCTACCTCTACCTACACTAATATTTTATAGAGGAAAGATTTGTATTTTTGTATGTAACGAATAGGCTCAAAAACTACTGGTCCGATTTCAAAAATTCTTTCACCATGAGAATGTTACATTATCACTGAGTAACTGCTATATTAGAAAAAAATAGGAATCCCTTCTAAAACTTTATTTATTTTTATGTATTTATTTAAAGACAAAACTTCAATAATGTAACCCAACTAGTATTCTCTTATCTGTGACCCAAGGTGTAAAAAAATTGGACATAAAATGTCTTTCATCGCATGCGCTGCGGAAACTATTGACGACAGAACACAAAAATGTTCTACAATATTATAGAACACAACAATATCAACAAAAGAACTCAATGATACCATAAGTCTAACTATCGTAGATAAGTTACTTACTATAACTTCTATTTTTACATTTTAAAAGTTGATAGAAATGCCGCCGACCAAAATCAGACCATGTTATCCATACTTTTATATTAATCTTTATCCAAATAAATCAACAAACAATCTTAATTCACGATAGGATTCAAAATTGAATACACAATTGCACTACCACGTCAGTAGAATTGTAAAAATTTGGGCACGTCAGTTGCAGAAGGATAAAGAAAAATAATTGAAAATGTTTTTTCCATAGATTTATAATACTATAGATTGCCTACGAGCGTATACCCGAGCAAGACGGACAACAAGTACATACAATTTATGGGTTGCCACATCTTACTATTTTCACCCAACCAAGCATAAGCTATGATGTCGCCGCGGCTCCAGTTGTTTGTTTAATTATGTTTAATTAAAGCTAGTTTCTGCAGTTTAATAGTTTGTACCCTCCTCTAGGTTACGCCATTTTAATATCTTCTAAGGAATGAGCTAGAAAAAAGCCTACACAGCTCAGTTGGTAGCCTTCTGCGCCGTAGGCCGTGGGTTCAATCCTACCGAGAACAAACATTTGTATGATGTGATACTAGACGTTTGTTCTCTGACTGGGTGGTTGTGATTTGGCTTATTTTGGGGCTATATAGTGCTGTGTGGAGCGTCCACCAATATTTATAAAAAATAAAATAAAAAAAACAGGGCGAACTGGCACTAAGCTGGCATTTTAGACATTGACATCAGAACCCTAGGCCCCGCGAGCTAGAGTCCTGGATTTTCCTAGTGAGGGGGACAGAGCTAGTGGTGCTATTCTTCACATTCTACCACCTACCAATAGTTTAACTATGTTACTGCACCAGCTAGGTAAAATTTTTATGAATAAAAAACAATTTATTCATTTATCATTGATTTATTTATTCTACATCCCTACTCATCTGAAACCGTAATTCAAAAGGTTAATTTATAACGCGTGCTTCAATTTTAAATTAAGTAGGTATAAACAATACATCTTAACAGGAGGAAGCCAGCTTATGCTAGAGCTGACCATAAGCCTGAGCAATGCCACCACTTTGCCCTGAAGCGCGAAGTGATGGCATTATGAATACAGCTATCCTCAGAACATCACTATGAATATGTCATAAATACATTAAAATATATCACGTGTAAGTACGTATTTATTTATTAGACGATAAATATTTAATAGTTTGTACATAACAATTTCAGATGAGAATATTTTCTTAATTCTCACTTTTTAAAGCAAGATTTTTGAACATACTTTTTATATCCAGAAAAAAAAGCGGAGATACCGTTTATGTTGAAATAGCCCAAAAGTTTTTTAGTCCGTAAGTTTCTTGCCTGTTCTTCTAGGCTTTGGTCGCGCGCGAGGAACTGGCGGTACATTCACCTAGTACCAATTTAAGACGTTTCAAAGAGATCCTTGTGATTGTACTGAATAAAGACCGTTTTGATTTTGATTTTGGAGCTTGGTGACCTGGAGCTTGGTAACCCGTAGCGTTAACCCACCAGCCCAAAGTAGTTGCATCTTTGGGAAATCTGTAAAACAAACATGTTATTATTAGGCATATGTAGGTATTTAATCATACTACGCGATGGTGGTCTCAGACATAAAATAACTACCAACTTCTCATATGAAAATCGTGAGGAGACTTAAATTATTAAAATGTAACGCAAAGCTAAAAAAATAAATTAAATGAAATTAAAATATATGTACCTACTACCTATACCTATATTATATTTTTTTTCATTATGTACTTAAGTCAAACAAACCTTATTTCTTTGAATAAGGTAATAATAAGTTGCGACATTGTCATTTGTTTTCTAGATTATTGTGTGTATTTGAACTTATCCTAACATATCAGAGTCGAATCCACCCTAAAGTTGTTCGTTTCCCAACATTTTTGGCAAATAGATTTTGTTTTTGTTGGCAGCCCGAAAGATCGTATAACCCAGCCAAATTATGTTTCTATCAGTGTTTCCACTTTTAGGGATTTCGCCCTTTTTTAGGGCGAAACTACTTATTTCGTGTACAGCTTAGGGCTGTTTTTATTGAGACAGGGATTTAGGGAATTTTAGGGCAAAAATTAGTTGATGTGGTAACCCTATTTATTCTATGCTCTATGGCTCTACCTCTCTGAAGGGATTCCCCAAATTAGTTTCGTATTATAATCCGACAAAATATGTTAGATTACCTTTTGGATAATTCTATTTACCTATGTTGTAAAGGACATCAGAAATTAGTAACATGATTTATGGATTATTTTCGATTGCTATTTTTCTATCGGTCGCGAAACAAAATTAACTAATTGTATTATCATATTTGACTGCTTTTATATTTGAAAATTGAAGACACAGGTGATGATAGTGAGCAAGTGCCTTCCTCATCTAAAGATAAAGGAGGAAAGTCAGCTGCAAGTACAAAGAGTAAGTGTTTGTGCACAGGGGGACACAAATGAAAACTCCCGAACTTATTTTACTGGTATATTGCCTTTATACAGTGTATTTTTGGAAAATGGGTTGGGAACAATGTTTTCTCTTGAGTTAAAATTATTGAAGTGACAGTCAGTATGAAAAACACAATGCGCCTCGTAGACTTAGTAGTAAGCGGCGACACTCAGGAACATTGCTAGTGTTTTAGACGTAGGCGTTGACATCCTGGCCCCGTTGAAAAGCTTCGGTTTTCAACCCTCTAATTCATCTGAAGTAGGCAGGGCAACAAGGCGGACTAAAGGGCGGCGTACACATCCTCTAATTGTGTTTACGTCAGCTACTCGAGGTATCCCGTCTTCTGGTCCATAGAATAGTCTTGTAATTCGACCAAGTCTCCAGCAAAGCGGCGGTACATCGTCTTCTTGTAACAGTACCAAGTCTCCTATGTTAGGGTGCAAGGAGTTGGTTTTCCACTTATGGCGTTGCTGCAGTTCAGCAATATATTCTCGCTGCCAGCGCTTCCAGAAATGCTGATATATCTGCTGCACTCGAGCGTAGCGCTGCAGATTGTTAGGATTGCAGTCCTCCAGGACAGGTGAAGGAGGAGCAGTAAGAGCCCGACCAATGAGAAAGTTCCCGGGAGTCAGGCAAAGGAGATCATCGGGAGAGGAAGACAAGGGGCATAACGGACGGCTGTTTAATATGGCCTCTACTTGTGCGAAAAGAGTTGATAGTTCTTCGTATGTCAAGTGAGAATTACCCATAACGCGTTTAATATGAAATTTAGCAGATTTCACTCCGGCTTCAAAGATGCCACCAAAGTGAGGAGCGTAAGTCGGGGAGAATACAAACTTAATTCCGTCTTCACTTGCAAAATCAGATAAGGAATCAACATTAGCTTTAAGGAATTGGTTAATTTCTTTCGCACCTGCTACAAAATTGCGTCCGTTATCGCAGAACACTTCCGTTGGCTTGCCTCGACGTGACACGAAACGGCGAAAAGTCATGATAAAAGCGTCTTTTGAGAGATCACTAACGGCCTCAAGGTGTAGGCATTTGTACCGCAAACAAACAAAAAGGCACAAATAACATTTTATGACAGAAGCACCGCGTCCTTTTCTGTTCAAAATGAAAAATGGACCGGCAAAATCTAAGCCTACAGTTTTGAATGGGAAGCTTGGCGTAACGCGTTGAGCAGGTAAGTTACCCATTATAGGCTTCATAGTCTTTCCTTGAAGTCGTCTACATTTGAAACAGTTATGGAACGTGCGTCGAGCTAGGTGTCTACCATTAATGGGCCACACAAATTCCCGAATAGTAGATAGTAGAAGTTGTGGTCCAGCATGGAAATTTCGTTTATGTTCGTATTCGAATAGAATTTTTGTAAAATGATGATTAGAGTGCAAAAGCACGGGATGTTTTTTGTCAAAGTTAAAATCAGATGCGTCCAATCGACCACCAACGCGAATAACGCGATCATCACTATAGAAAGGAGTCAATGATAAAATGTGAGATTTTGGACTTAATGATTTTTTGTTGGCCAATAAGCCATACTCAGTCACAAATGATTCCTGTTGTGATAAGCGACATAAGCTCAGAAATGAACTATTCAGTTCATGAGCTGAGAATGACCCGGTGAGACGCGATTTAGGGTTTCTCGTGTTGTTTAAAAACCGTAATACATAAGCAAATATTCGTTTTAATTTAGGTAAGCTAGAATATTTATTGAATTGTATAATAGAAATATTATTAGTTGTTAAGTTAGTTATAGTTGAAGTAGTTTTAGTTTCCGGTAAGTTAGTTAAATCAATTTTTGCATTTAAGATAGGCCAAGTACTCTCTGGTTGAGATAGATAAGGCGGACCAAACCACCACAGCGTTGTGCTACTAATTTGTTCTGGAGAAATTCCTCTAGAAATTAGATCAGCAGGATTAGAGGATGTTGGCACGTAACGCCAAGAAGCAGAGTTTGTGAGTTCACAGATTTCTGAGATCCTATTTGACACAAACATTTTCAAAGTTTGGAAACTACTACGGAGCCAGGCAAGAACAATCGTGGAGTCACACCAATGTACCTGGGTCAGTATATCGCATCTTAATGATTCTTTAACGACCTTACATAATTTGGCTGCCAATAAAGCGGCACATAGCTCGAGCCGTGGGATTGTAGTTGCTTTGATTGGAGCAACCTTTGATTTAGAACAGAGCAATGTAACAGTGACTTTATTATTCAAATCTAGGGAGCGCAAATATATGCAAGCTCCATATGCAGTTTGCGACGCATCACTAAAAGAATGAAGTTCTACTACTGCAGGTGCGTCGCAGAGTACATATCTAGGTATATTGAGATCAGAGAGGCTAGGTATAGCCATGACAAAATTATTCCAATCCTTTTGGATTTCGTTAGGGATCGGATCGTCCCATGATAGCTTGTGCAACCACAACTGTTGCAGCAAGATTTTGGCTTTGATCACGCATGGACTTAACAATCCCAGAGGATCAAAAATTTTAAATAGAGATGATAAAATTAGTCTTTTAGTTAGGATATTATTATCAGATGTAGGTGGAATCTTGAATGGAAAGTGCAATTGATCAGTAGATGGATTCCAACCTATACCCAGCGTGGATGAAGATTCACTTACAACCAATTTATCGTTTGAGCTCGAAGAAGTTGACTCTAATATGGAAGGTAAGTTGGTTTTAAACTTTCTGAGGTTAAAACAGCCTTTTTGAAGGGCGGTAGACACAGATTGATGTATGTAGCGTAATGCGCTATCGCTACTAGCCCCAGTTATTAAATCGTCGATATAAAAATCGTGTTGTATTATCTGTTTGATTGCAGGGTCTAAGCATTCTTCACCTAGCTGCCAGAGGCAGCGCGTACTCAAATAACTAGAACTTGCCATTCCGTAAGTAATAGTATTGAGACGCAAAGTTTTGATAGGTTTGGTCTCATCTTCTCTCCAAAGAATGAGTTGAAGATTTCGGTCCCCCCCACCATTTACGAGACATTGCCTGTACATCTTCTCAACGTCACCCGTAAGGAGGTACTTGTATTGACGAGCTCTTATGAGAATGGAGAACAGTGAGTCTTGCATATTTGGACCTACCAAAAGGATGTCATTGACAGAATACCCAGACGAGGTTGGAGCAGAGCCATCAAAAACGACTCTGATCTTGGTTGATTCACTGCTGTCCTTGAAGACAGCATGATGACATAGAAAATAGGAATTGTCGGGTTTAGCTATAGGAGATTCCGATAGGTGACCCAGATCGGAGTACTCTTGCATAAATTCAACATATTGTTTTTTGACTTCAGGTTGTCTCTTGAATCGTCTTTCTAAATTGAGCAGTCGTTTCTTCGCTAAATGGAATGATTCCCCGAGACAGTCGGGTGAATCTTTAAGAGGTAGCCCTACAGAGAACCTACCTGAATCGAGGCGGGAGGTGTGAGACAGAAAATGAGCTTCACATGCCTTCTCGCTTTCACTTAGTTTGGATCGTTGGGGAACTTCTTCAAGTTCCCAGAACTTAGTGAGTTCTTGATGAATATTATCGTCACCATTTGATGTGTTCGAAATGATGGAATGATTGCATTGAACAGTGTTATTGTATGAATTGTTATTTGTATGCATAGGACCTGAAATAATCCAACCAAACTGGGAACTTCTTAATTTTGGATTGTTAGGACCGAGCGAGTGTTGCTCGCGGCCAAGAATATCCCAGAAAAGATCGGCACCGATGAGAACATCAGTCGGCGCTGGCTGGTGAAACATAGGGTCTGCTAGCTGAAACTCTTTGGAAATCTGTAATTGATTTACATCAATAGGAAACCTAGGTATATGACCCGTCAATTGGGGTAATACAAGGAAGCCTGCGGTGACATTGAATTGGTTGACTAACGACTTCAACTGGGCCACACAGGATTCTGTGACCTTACCTGTTTTTTGATTGCCGATGCCTATAATATTGACCTGGCAGTCAGAGTTGGATGGTAACAACAGTTTCTCCTTGAGTGATTGCGTTATAAACGAGGACTGGCTACCGCAATCTAATAGGGCACGAACCCTTTCTGTCTGGTTCGTCCGAGGATTGGCCACCTCAATGAAGGCGGTAGACAGCAGAACCTGGTTTGAATTTTGTTTTGAGAAGTTTGCTATGGTATCGTCAACGCTATCAGGGACGGCCGTGACAACGCTGGAAGTAGAAACGTCATTGTTAGTACTGGACGGTTTATGTATAAGAGTATTATGTCTCCCGTTGCACTTAAGACATGGGCCTAATCGACAAGTTTGGACTCTATGTCCAAGCCTCAAACAGTTGGTGCATAATTTTAATTTATGTGCTTCAGCGATACGCTCTTCTACGCTCTTTGCTAGGAAGGTAGGGCATTCATAGATACGATGCCCTTCATGACAAACGACGCATGTCATGCGCGGGGAGGAAGCGGTGGCTTCATCGCTGGAACGCAAACGATCTTGTTGGAGCTCGGTTATTGTTTGGATTAGTGGACACAGTCCTTTGAGCAGGTTGGGTGGACACTGTCCTTTGTATAGATTGAGTAGATTTATTGGAGTTCCGGTTCATAGATTCGAGAACGTCAGCGCGATCGATTAAAAATTTGTAAAATTGCTCTAATTTGGGAACGTCATTCAACGCGCTACGACATTCCTCCCACTTTAGAAGAGTATTATTGTCCAGCTTGGGACTCATAACATGTATTATCAGGACATCCCACTGGTCTGTAGCCTGTCCGAGGCTGGACAACGCACGCAGGTTTTTAGTTATGTGATCTACCATAAACCTTAATGATCTATCCGATTCGCGTGAGGCTGATTGAATACTCAACAAAGAATTTAAATGATGATTTATCAACTGACGCTTGTTATCATAACGCTCGCACAATAATTTCCAAGCGTTGGTATAGTTCGCGCTGGAAACCTCGATGTTTGAAATAATGCGTGCGGCATCGCCCGTTAGGTAAGATATCAAGTAGTGAAACTTATGTATAGAAGCGATGCGCTCACTGTTGTGGATTAAAGATACGAACGTGTCACGGAACTCAAGCCAACGGAAGTATGACCCGTCGAACTTGGCAATTTGTATTTGAGGCAATTTAAACCCCAATGGTTCGCGATGATCGACATTGCATTGAACAGCAGATATTTGACTCGTATTGAGGTCCTTGTAACTACTCTCATCATGTTTGCTTGAATTGTATTTTTGTATAAGGTTTTGAGCAGAAGCTATGTTTGAAATGAATAACTGCTCAATGTCATCTCGCTCATCGACTTCGTTTGATAAATTACTAGAATTAGATACCTCAATCTGACTTTGCAAGTCGTCAAAACGATTCGATAGGGACTCAAATTTACCAAGCCTAAGTGTTAATTCAGCTAACTCAATTGAAGTTAGACTTTCTTTTGACCTTGCATGAGCTAAGTAGTTCTTAAATTTGGTAATTTGGCCCTTTATGGAGCTACGTTTGACGAATAAATCAAGTAAATCTTGTGAGTCCCTTGCAACAGTTTCACCTCCCATTGCGAATAACAATCAATACAATGTGTAACTTTGTTTTAGATAACTTAAAAATAAAGTATTTTTAGCATAACATGAATGCAAGTTACGTTTTTACATACCGAACAAATAGTCACGGCAATAGAAGTGAAACTCGTTAACAAAAAACCAAAACAAAAAAAACTTGTAAATTGTAAATAGTTAAAGTAGGTAATCAAATTAGCTCACGCTCCTCGACTTAGGCGACACCCTTGAAGCTGCACTCTGCCCCAGCTGCTCTGAGAACCAGCAGCAGGTCTGGACTTCTTCAATGCAGCCCGTAAGATAGAGAGGTACGTGCGAATGCGCAACGTTTGCCTGGAATGTTCGGCGAAATAGCGTGAATATATTGTAAAATAAACTATCTTGTATTAGTACAAAGATAGAAATGCTTTGAGTGGAGTATCTATGGAAATTTAACTATTATTAGCCTTATGCATGTATGAACTTTGCCTAATTTGCATAATTCTAAACATTCATTTGGAATGTACAAAATAGTGTGTACTAAGGAACAAAATACAACCTTTCTATGGTATAAAATTAATGACGTGGGTAGAAAATTTTACTAAATATTTACTGTAAAAATGAGTTTAAATGATGGATTTAATTAATACGGTTACTTGATTTACGTACAGTAACACTGTATAAAAGAAATTAGCACAAATAGTAGACCAATAAACTAAGGAAACATGTAAAAAAATGATCGGGAATTTTAGGTAGGTTATTGGATAATTTGGGTAGACTCACGGAACAAGTATAGGAAGGAAACTTATCTGCATTGGCTTGGGCTGCGGCTCGATGCTGCTTGCTGATCGATAGCCGGCGATGGCTGCAATGGATGTACTTCCAGTAATTCCGTAATGTTGTTTTTGTAGTTGGAACGGCCGGCAGCCGGCTTCGGCGCTTTGGGTCGCGGACCGATTTATGGCGTTGCAGGTTATCCGTTCGAATTTTAGAATTTGTTGTATTTCCGAAGATATTTGCAGTTCTTGATACGGTCGCCAGATGTTTGTGCACAGGGGGACACAAATGAAAACTCCCGAACTTATTTTACTGGTATATTGCCTTTATACAGTGTATTTTTGGAAAATGGGTTGGGAACAATGTTTTCTCTTGAGTTAAAATTATTGAAGTGACAGTCAGTATGAAAAACACAATGCGCCTCGTAGACTTAGTAGTAAGCGGCGACACTCAGGAACATTGCTAGTGTTTTAGACGTAGGCGTTGACAGTAAGAAATATGCGCAAAAATTAAAACGTCTTGGTTGGAGCATCCAGATTTCAAGTCTTGGCTAAAGAGATCTGACTAAGGGCTCGTACACAAAACTGCGATGCGACGTCGCATCGCAAAAATCTGCGAGCTCGTTGTGGACTTTCCCGTGGAAGTTCTTGCGATGCGACGTCATATCGCATCGCATCGCAGTTTTGTGTACAAGCCCAAAGGGGAGACAAAAGCTTACTGTAAAGTATTTGATTGTGATATTGTGTGTGGAATGTCCGAATTACGGCGACACAACAGAAGTGCTAAGCACTCCAAGCAGGTAATCATAAAATGTGCAAAGAGTTTTATTTTTTTTAATTACCATTCGCCCTAATTTAGGGAATTTCGAAAAATAAATAGGGATTTTTAGGGAAAATTTCTAAAGAATTTAGGGCAAAACCAAAATCTTAAGTGGAAACACTGGTTTCTATAGAACTGTATCGGTTTGAATAGCCATGTCATTTGTGTGGTTTATAGTAACCTATACTCAATTTTACAAAATAATTAAATTCTAGAAATCTACTATGATATGCGATAGAAAGTAAACACAACCGTTAAATGATTAATTGTGTCATTGGGCTATTAGTGACAGTGATAACGAAGTGCCCAGTTACTAAGTTACAAGTTACTAATAGCCCAATGACATAAGCTTAAACCTCATTTAATTTCAGGATATACCTAGTAGAGGGAAGGCTATTAGAATATTGTAGCGGGTCGCATCTCACAATCATGGAACTATAAATAAATCTATCCATCTATATATCTACTTGTATCATTTTCATCCAAACAGTCCTTCCATTTTCTTCAGACCTTCCACTTTCCTTTACCTTTCTTTCAATGAAGAAGAAGAAGAACTAGTTACCGATTCTAATTTTACTCTCTGTAGCACACCTTCTAATGACGTCATAACGAAATGTCAGCATACTCTTGGTAGTGGGATAGTTCTATCGGTCTGGTCAAGGTTTTTCCATTCTGGGTTCGCACAGCTGACAAGAGACTCGTTATCAAACATTACCTTTGCCTTCATAGGTAATGTTAGATATTGCTAGTGAAGCAATAGCACACCTATAAGAAAAGTTTAGTTAAAGCTATAATTTCATGGAAAACCTGCATCAAACTCTCCAGAATTGTAGTTGGTAGTAAATTTTTTGGATGCCGCCCCTTTCTTGCTTTTGTAAATATGTAACACTATATGTTGTATGTTTTTTTTTTATTTTTGTTTTACTTTTAGTATCTTAGACCAACAATTTTTCTATCTAGTAATATCTAATAATTATAGGTAACATCTTTTAGTTTTTTTTAAATGTTTCTATTGTTAATATTACAGGCATCAATCTTTTCCGTAAAGCTGTATATGTGTTTACATTAAACCACTCTTATAAAAGAGTAACAAAGTTCCATTTTATGAAACTAAAAGGCATGCATGGCCCGTTTTTTAAAAACATATAGGGTTTGGATATATGGCAACTGCTGACTCCCAGAGAAAGTTTACGTAACATCATTATTAGGTATACCATAGAAGTAAATAAAATAAATATCTGTTAGCATCATCAGAAACCATCTTATTGTACGATCTGCTACAGTCTACCAGAAAGTGTTTCAACGTCTGTAGGTACTTACCGCAATATTGCATCAACTTTAAGTCCAAGAAAAATATAAGAATCAGCAAGGATTACTGACTCCCCATTTAATATAGTATTGGTTAGTTGTAGAACCACGTTTTGCAAGGTAATTTTAATTCAATTCGTTTTCCTAATATTAACAAAATTATTAACAAATAACGGGTGAGCCAGTTAAGTATTTTTTTTCCTTGAGACCAGACAAGCAGACGGCCCACCTGCATTCAAGTGGGAAAAGCACTGCCACGCAAGCCACGCACGATAGGAACACACCCTGCCATACCATGAACTATTCGTTTAGTAAAACTTTATCTAAGGTCCATGACCTGGTTTAGGATGCTATAATGTTTTAGTTTCACTAACCACATAATGAGTTTTATTTTATTTTTCGACACTTCGCATTAATCCCCAACACATTTTGTAGTGTTCAAAAATCATATACCAACATATTACCGACATAGCAACGGTCGTTTATTGACCTCTGTTAAATCCAAGCAGATGGCTATGGTGTACAACACAATGTTAAAATCTCATACTTGTAAGAGGTATTGCCTATATTAAAACCACCATTTATGATCGGTTTCTTCATTAGCACAGGTAGCATGTTTTTTTTTCAAACTCAATATCGAAAAGTGTTATATTAATTGGATCACAAGTATTACTTTGAAAGCTATGTGAACCAGTCAGTACGTCCTTTCCACGCAAAGTCTCGAAGAACAGGCAACAAAGTTACAGCTTTGTTCATACCGTTTTTTTTTGATACTTGTTACAAAATACCATGATAATTATTCATCCCCATAATAGTAGGTACATTAAAATACATTACAAAATGTCTCTCTTGTAAAATACTTGTCTAGCTTGGTTAGGTATTGCAACACCCGACTCAGCTGTTATATGCGTACCCGCAAATATTATGAGTTAGTTATATGTACCGAGCTTATTGTACCGTGATTCCACCCATGCCAAAACATCGTCGTCCTCTGACTCAGTAATATACATTCCGATCAGATACAACTGAAGCGCCCTTTTACATTACTCCCAACTTCTGAAGCTGACTCACCCCAACAATCTAGACTATAGTGGAGATGAGTAGGTAAAGGCTTTAATGGGGTTTTTTGATACATATTCGTTTTCTGTCATAATTTAGTTATAGAACTGTGTGGAATGTCCATCAATATTTATACTATTTAAATATTTCATTTTTAATAGAGCTCCCTATAAAGATAGTAATTCCCTTTTAGGTACTGTTCAGATTTATCCAAACTAATGTTTAGAAAACATAATTCTGCTGCTTTTCAACTTATTCTCAAACTGTAATTTTGTAACAACTTTAGGTACGATTCAGTTTTTCGAAACTATCTTTTAAAATTAATAATTCAGATACTATTCAACGTATTCTGAAACTGTCATTTTGTAACAACTTTTAGGTACCGTTCAGATTTTTCCAAACTACCTTTTAAACTTTTTAATTTAGATACCATTCAATACTATCATTTGTTGTAACAACTTTCAGGTACCGTTCAGATTTCTCCGAACTTCCTCTTGAAAACATAACTCTGATACCGTTCAACATTTTGTCAAACTATCTTGTAACAACATTTAGGTACCGTTCAGATTTCTCCAAACTACCTCTTGATTTTGATACCGTTCAACATTTTGTCAAACTATCAATTGTAACAACATTTAGGTACCGTTCAGATTTCTCCAAACTACCTCTTGATTCTGATACCGTTCAACATTTTGTCAAACTATCAATTGTAACAACATTTAGGTACCGTTCAGATTTCTCCAAACTACCTCTTGATTCTGATACCGTTCAACATTTTGTCAAACTATCAATTGTAACCACATTTAGGTACCGTTCGATATATCAAACTACCTCTCCAGTGGAACCTTATTAGGTAGTTCTCGACATTAAAATAGGCACAAATAGTAATTTCTAGAACTACGTAATTTAGCAAAAGTAAATTCGCTCACTTAACATTCACACATTTTACTCAGTGTGTTAGTGTAGGTAGTTATTTACTGTGCAACTAATTTTATCCAATAAACAGAAGTATTTCTGTAACTGGTTTATAAGTATAGAGTATTTATCTATTTGTCGACAATTAACTTAATGTAACACTGTTACACTAAGTTACATAGTTTACTTTCTGCAAACGCAACGGCGACAGGCCTGTTTATAGGTACAATCAGTGATAAAAACCAGCATTGTCCCATAAAGTACGAACATCAAAAAGTCGGTAGCGTATTGATTTAAATTTTGTTAAATATTTTACCCGAACAAGTGGGTAGTACTTGCTACTTGTACATAAATTGATGTTGTTTTATCTTACTTCATAAACGAATGTTATGAAAGTAACCCAGCCGAAAAAAGGTTACTACCTGCCAACTCAGGTGTTTCGTAACTAGGTACGTAAGTTCTATAAAAATGCATTAGCTAGCGTTCGTTTGCAAAACAAAACCGACTCATTTAATCTTTTTACCATGGCTTTTTACACTTTTTTTTTTGTATTTATTTGGTACTTACTGTAATGGTTTTGAACCACTGGCAGGGTCGCCACTTGTACTGTACAGGTTGCTTGGGTACCAAAGAAAACACTTAGTTTTTAGGAACGTCCGCCTGGGCCGGCCGACCGCAATTGAGTGCCCGCTACCCGCTATCCGTCCAGGCTTGCCTGTACCCAGACAGCGCGCATAGTTTATTGTTATACACTACACTGTGCATTCTCCGTTTTATAGTTTAATTGACAAATAGAACATAAAAGTGCTACTTACCGAAGGAAGCTTAATTTTCAGTTTTCCGAGCTGTATCATTATCACAGCCTAAAATACTACAATGCACCACATTATAAACTTAACTCTACGTATACTGGGACCTAGGCACACACTATTTTCAAAGAACTTTGGCACTAAACACCTGTAAACTCACAAGCACCAAGCGGTTTGTTTAGCACCAAACTTGGTGCTAAACAATCAAAAACGTATACGCAGAAAGGGACAAAACATTTATTTTATATTTCTCTCACTCATAGGTATAATTTGTATTATTGCGTCTCTCTTACTCTTGGTATTATTATTTGATGCTCTATCTATTGTATTCTTGATCTAAGGTTTTTTCCTTGTTTTTTCATTTAATTTTAAGATGGGTGACCGACTGGTTTCATTAGAATTGGATCTGGCAGCACTGATACGGGCTAACTTAAAAAAAAACAATATTTCTCTTTGGTTTGTTGTTGGTTGGTTAATTTGGTCATGGATGGAGTGAAGTTATTTTTATATTTTTAGTACTTTTATTTATTTTATAAAGTTCTTGCAATCAGCTAGACGAAACGAAAATGCTCCTAATGTAAAATTATAGTAATTATATTGGTTTCATCTACCTATGTTCTTATGGATAGAAGTTTTAATTCATCTCAAAAATGGATAAAGCGTGGATCGTATTCGCCACTGTTTTTTATTGTTTTGTGACCGACACTGAGACCTCTCGTGTTACTGTATATCAAGGAGACACCCTACCTCACCATGGTCGTTGTGAACCTATAACTATTGAGTTTTGCCAAGGAATAAGGTACAACCAAACGATATTTCCAAACATACTCAAGCACGCAAAACAAGAAGATGCTGGCCCTGAAGTTCATCAATTTACTCCCTTGATTAAGGTGAATTGTTCTCCAGATCTCAAATTCTTCCTTTGTTCAGTTTATGCACCGGTTTGCACCATTCTTGATACTGCTATACCACCATGTCGGCATTTGTGTGAGTCTGCAAGACAGAACTGTTATGAATTGATGATCAAGTTCGGCTTCCATTGGCCTGAACAATTAGAATGCTCTAAATTTCCTATAGTAACGGGAGATAATGTCATATGTGTTGGGGATAATAATGCAACCCATGAATCTCGAAAGCACAGTGGAACTAAGCTTCCAAAAGTGGATTTTAAATCAAACATAGAAAAGGATCCATCCAAACTCCATGGAGCAAAAGATTATGGATTTGTATGCCCTGTACAATTTAAAGTTCCTAAAAATTTAGATTTGGAATACTCATTGAAAGTGGGTGATAAAATAGAATATGATTGTGGAGCACCATGCAATGGAATGTTTTTTAGTCAAGATGAAAAAAACTTTTCTAGACTATGGATTGGAGTTTGGGCAACTCTATGTACAGTAAGCTGCCTATTTACTGTCCTCACATTTCTGATAGATACAGACAGGTTCAGATATCCTGAGAGACCAATAATTTTTTTGTCAGTATGCTACCTGATGGTAGCTGCTGCATATGCAGTGGGATGGAGTGCAGGAGACAGCATCAGTTGCCAAGGTCCATTTCCATCCACTGTGAGTGGAGCAAGATTACCCAACATATCTGTTATAACTCAAGGCACAAAACATGAACCATGCACAATTCTTTTTATGGTGGTGTATTTCTTTAGTATGGCCTCCAGTATTTGGTGGGTGGTGCTAACCCTCACATGGTTTCTGGCAGCTGGTTTGAAATGGGGCCATGAAGCCATTGAGGCTAATTCTCAATATTTCCATTTGGCTGCTTGGGCTGTTCCTGCTATAAAGACAATTTCTATCTTAGCAATGGGAAAAGTTGATGGTATGTTTAATTAATTTCAATTACCTAGTCTATTTTTAGGTTCATATTAAAGACTTAGTTTTCTTCATTTACTAACAGATTGAAATAAAAAATTAAACATTAAGAATTTTAGAAAGGAATACATGTTGTGATCATTGAACCATGACCCTATCATGTTTCAATAATGATTGCTCTGACTGTTTCTCTGTATCAATATCACTTGATGAAAAACCATAAACTTAGATGTTTATCTAACAGTTCTATATTTATTATTTTTTATTACAGGTGACATACTGTCTGGTGTCTGCTATGTGGGACTATGGGATGCTGAAGCACTTAGAGGATTTGTACTGGCTCCACTATGTGTTTACTTGGTTTTAGGAACTATATTCCTATTTGCAGGCTTTGTTTCTCTATTTCGTATCAGAACAGTCATGAAACATGATGGTACAAAAACTGATAAGCTAGAAAAACTTATGATTCGCATAGGAGTATTTGGAGTCTTGTACACAGTACCTGCACTAATTGTGATTGCATGTCTTTTCTATGAACAAGCCAACTATGATGCCTGGATGGTAACTTGGCATAGAGACATGTGTTCTACAAGGCAGTACTCTATACCCTGTCCTTTCAACTTTAAAGAAACTGATAGACCCAAATTTGAAATGTTCATGATTAAGTACCTGATGACAATGATTGTCGGAATCACATCCAGTTTTTGGATATGGTCTGGGAAAACATTAGTTTCTTGGCGTCAGTTCTTTGACACATTAAAGGGCAGAAGAGTTGAGGCTTATGTATGATTCAAAGCAGCTGTGTACTCATGCATGACTTACCTATCTTGATGAATGGCAGGTGTATTTTTTTGGTCAACAGAATGAAAACCAAAGAACTGAAACATCATTCTTTTCAAAATCTTGGTTTCAACCAAAAAGTGGACACTTGCTATTGCAGTTTTCGCCTTTTGATTTATGAACTGCTCCAATTAATTTGAGAAATTTTTAGTAGCATTACCTGTTCATCCTCAAGATGTAGTGCATTCATTTTGTACTGTGCCAGAAGTAGACCAGGCAGGGTTATTATTGCCTGTTATTATTAACACAGTGGTACTTATTATTTTAAGGCCATGTAACTAAAATCAACAAGCATTTGAGCTTTACCTAGCCATAGAATCTGAATTTCTAAGAAAACTTTAAACAAATTGCCATGTAAGTTGAAAGTAACTTTGTGAGTCTTTTAAGTTTGTATTTATTGCAAACCAATTTATTTATCATAGAAAAATACTACCTATACATATAATTTGTATAAAGTGTAGGCATATTGGTCTGTGTCCAGAATGCAAGCTATTTTAGTGTCAGCTGTGTAAACATGAATCAGACATACCCTTTTAATGAAAATTGTGCAGTGCCTCAGGTCTTGATAACCAATGCATTTAGTATAACTTAGACCTCTTATCAATGTCCTCACCTTAGCCTGCACAAGTGACATTACAAGGACAAAAGTGCAGCTAGAACTAGAAGCTATTATAATCAAATAGCCTCTATTTTTAATGTTTTAAGTATTATTTTTATAGGGCACTTAGTATTGTAAGTGAATCAATTCTCGTCTTCTCTAATCTCTTATCAATGATGAAATTCAATATAAGGCTGATAATTGTAAATATTTTACTTCTTTTACATTTATTGTTCTTTTACTCTAGTTTTTTACTATAGTTTACTTGTCTGAAGTAAGGATAAAATAATAAATGTATTTTTTACTGTATGTACTGAAGTTTACTTTACCAGGCAAAGGCATCTGATGTCTTATCTTACTTACTTTGAAAACAGCTGCAATGGAGGATCCAAATAAATAACTTAAATACAATTTAATAGCTTACGTAACTTTTAATAATTCTTACCCTATATGACATAATTTATTTAAAAAATTAAAATCTAGTTATAAATCTTACACCTTTCACTCATAGAAAATCAATTTTATTAGCTGATAAATTACTTTAGTTCAGGCACGTGTGTATTTTCCCCAGATGTGCAGCATAAAAACAGATGCAATGAACAGAAGAGACATCACCAGCACAGGGACAGGGCCACTGAAAAAGAAATGTTTTTAAATACCATTACATAATACATTTATTTTTAAATTCAAATTCAAATTATAAACTTAAAAGTCAATTTTTGAATATAAGTACATTTTCTTAACACCTATGATGACTAGGGCAATAATAAAATGTGTTATTTGTATAAAAAAAACTGGTTAATAGCTGGCCAATGGTAGTGTAGCAGAATTACAAAGGATATTTTTTAAGTTAAAGATTAAGAACTATTTTGAAGTGTTCGTGCAGCCGACTATATAGTCTGATTGATTGATGACTTTCTTAAATTTCTAAATTAATTTTTATTAGCTCCAATAATAGTATTTTTTTAATACTCATAAGCTTACAGTATTAGCTTTAATAAAACTGTCCAGTCATCATTTACTTATGATGTTGACTGTATCACAACATGACTGTATTTGTAAAGATGTAATTTTATAACTGAGGGACAGCAATTTATTAAGTGGTGCTAACAAATTTCCAACCAGACAAGAGTAATAACTAAATATCCCCATTACAAGAACACAATTTATTATAATAGCTAAAACATAGGACCAATTAGTCCCACTTTCAATCAATCTAATTGGTCCCATGATTTAGCTATTAAAATAAATAATGGGGATGTAAGATATTTACAGATAAGTAACAATAAAATAAATTCTATATTATCTTTCGAAATGCATACTCACACTTTAACTCCTGGCGAATCGTCTGTGTAGAATCGCCACATGCCTCCAGATCCAGCTCCTGTAGTGCGGTTTCGTGCCGCAGTAGTGGTGGTGGTGGATTTCCTTTGGCGGACTGTTCCTCCGCTAGCAGATCGGGGAGCAGAAGTCGCCTTGCTAGGTGACCGACTACCGGAGCCAACAGAGGTGGAGCTTGGAGAAGCAGGCTGCAACAATAAAAATGCAATCATGACATAGAAAATCATTTTGAGAACAAGGATACATTTTTACTAGGCCACAAGAACTCACCATGTTTTAAGCTAACTGCACCAAATATATTAAAACTATTACACCCTCTGATTCTAACCAAAACACTTAAATCCGGTAAGTATGTGTATGTATGTAGTTACTGTACTTTCCATCGAACAGAACCAAGAGATGAAAAAATGTTGGTTGGTTGGCCTGCAACGCGTACAATCTCCTTGACACGTAGCTAATAGTGTTGCCACTGGGTTAAGTCATCACTACGTTGAGTGCTGCTAGTATTTTCAAACTTGGAATGAACAAAAATAATAAATAATACGTAAGGCCTGGCACGGCAAGGTATTTTTTTTTAGGTGACGAATAAAAATAAAATCTTATTTTATGTAAATTAAGTTGAAATTTTAATGTTATCGGTCGTAAGTACAAAAACGGGAGCACTGGTGGTCTAGTGGTAGCGGCCCCGTCTTCCGATAATAAGGTCGTGGGTTCGAAACCGGTCATGCACCAATTAGTTTTTCTGTTGAAAAATTTATGTGCACAGTGCTACTACTCTCAAACGGTGAAGGAAAACATCGTGATGAAACCGGCATGTCGTAGAACCTAAAAAGTTCTATAACATGTGTCAAGTGCTCGAAAAGAGCCTCTTGGGGCGCAATTAAAATCCTTTCACCACACTGTTTCGAAAGGAACTAGTGACACGACAAGAGAGAGTACAAAAACAATACTGTGGTATGCTTAGGCATGCCTTGTCGGCAGCCTTCGGATCGGAACGCTTCAGCATCCCTCGGAACGCTTTGCAAGTCTTCGGGATACCGCGGCAAGAAAGCGTCCGCCCGAACCCCGTGGCCCCGCGCGTAGCTTGAAACGTGTCCTTGTCAAAACTTGTGTTTATTAGATATTTATCTCGATGACTGAAGAATGTTTGCATCATAAAATCGCGATACGCAGACGCATAAGGACGTCGCGTCGCGACATACATAAGGATGCCACGGCAATAGTTACCGCCAGTGTGCGCTTACATGTAGGGATTCCGAAGGATCGCCTACCATGCCTTGCCGCCAATGTGCGCCGGACTTAAAAGCCAACCCACACGGCAGAAAACAAGCCTCTCTGCAGAGGCAACCCTGTCGAAGAATCGATTGGCAACGCCGTCAAACGTGGCGCCCACACGGTAGCCAACAAGTTTCCAACGTCAGTTTGATTTCAGATCGCGTACGTTCGTCGCCAACAGAAATCATACAATTTAAAAAAAATAAAGCGAGGAAATTGGAGGATTTTTTTAGGTTAGGTAATAAATGCGCAATAATACCTAGTTAGAGTATAGAATACAATGAGAACAAACATCACACAAATATGTATTTGCTCTCGGTGGGAATCGAACCCACAACTTACAGAAAAGACCTGCTACAAACTGAGCAGTGAGCTCCGAGAGCGAGCTGTCAAATAAAAATAAGCAATAACTCTATAGCGTGTACAAAATTATATGAATGCATGATTGTAAAAACCCCCCTCAGACCACTTTTTACGAATTCCTAAAAGCAACAACTCTATAGCGTGTACAAAATTATATGAATGCATGATTGTAAAAACCCCCCTCAGACCACTTTTTACGAATTCCTTTTTAGGATGGAAAAATGATCCCTATATCAAGACGGATCGATGGAGCAAAAAAACACATCTCGGTCATAGTTCTTTTCGGCAGAGTTAGGGGCACCAAAATTTCGATGACCGTAAAAACCAAGGTGGGTTTTTACAATCAACCTTAGGGCAACACCTGAAAACTGATAGCTTGATTTGGCTTTGAAAAGCGACCCGAAACCTGAAATACGAATATTATAACAAAATATTCAGGGAAAACTTTTCTCTACGCTTTGGACGACCAGCAGTTGACATGTGCTGCCTGCGCGAGATTCTTATAGCATTAACAGACGATCGAACTTGTACGGGCCGGACAGCGGGTTCGGTACGCTCCGTACCATATCCGTTCGTCTGTAGAGTTGTCTGCCGAACATAATAATTATTATTTCGTGTCCGCTCGTGTCCGATGGTTTGCGCGTCGAATTTGGTCCGCTCCGTACAAATCCGCGAGTCTGTACGCTCGGACCGGACAAACGCAGGGCAGTCACGACCACAGAACAATAATACTCCTGCTAGTCACGATCTCGTGAGTAATAGTATTCTGTGGTCACGATCGAAACCTTCTGGAGGTAGTACGTGCGTCAGCGCATCTTCGCACTATGGCGGAAATTTTAACAGAACGCGAAGTTCTTGTCGAGGTTTTGGTACTGTTTAAAGACTATCCGTGCTTGTGTGATACATCTCATGACTTGTATTGAACAGGGACGCTCGGAATCAAGCTCTAGAGATTCTTCGGGTTTGTCATTCAAGGTTTGATAGAAGTATCACTGTAAATGATGTGAAAAAGAAAATAGAGAATATGAGAGCCGCGTACAGACGAGTCGGAGGCATGACGTCCGAACTGTGTACAGTACACGCGGTTAATGCGAGATCCGGCCGTCTGTTGTGGCTAGCGGATTTGTACGCCATACCCAAGTCCGTTGTCCGGCCCGTACAAGTTCGATCGTCTGTTAATGCTATTAGACTTAAAAATCAATTCAAAAACTCAATGATGTAGCTAAAAGGGTCACTATCGCTTGAAACAAAAGACCAACGTGTACCGAGAAAGGAGTCCGGTTATTGTACGACATGATAATGTACAGCACGATAATGTACAGCATGATATTTGGAATCCACTTTGGTACCTTTTTGGATTCGTTTTATCTGGGTGTACATTATCGGGGTCTGCATTATCTGGATGTGCAATATTGTCACGTGTAGTTAATGTGCAGCCAGTTAATACACAGCATGATAAT
This sequence comes from Chloroclysta siterata, assembly GCA_932294275.1. Lineage (NCBI taxonomy): Eukaryota > Metazoa > Arthropoda > Insecta > Lepidoptera > Geometridae > Chloroclysta > Chloroclysta siterata. Next base: position 7,915,050 of record OW028600.1, on the reverse strand, counting down.
GTACAGCACGTTAATGTACAGCATGATAATTGGAAGCCACTTTGGTACCGTAAAAAATAATTTCTGGCACTTCGGCGGCCGCTGCCGCGGCACGCTCGCTTTGCTCGCTCGCCTCGTGCGTAATTTATATGTTTCAACATAACCTAACCAATACGACTCAACGGTACTAAAGTGGCTTCCAATCATCATGCTGTACATTATCTGGGTGTACATTATTGACACGTGACGATATTTCAATGTTTCTGTTTGCTACTTATGCGGTGTTATAGCTTATCATATTGTATTACAGAGTTATTTTACAATGAATGACCATGATACATCTGATGAAGACATTGCATACTTAAGTAAAGTAAACATACTGGAAAGACTTAACTTGATAAGAATTTAATTGGTTGAATTGATGAATTTTACAAGTAGAACGTCAATGAATATTTTTTGCTATTATTTGGTTTTAATTGACTGAGCTTACTATTTCAGATCCATGTATGAGTTTGGATTTTATTCGAATAAACATAGAAAACCTACCAATAGTAGAAAAACTTGGTGATCAACATCTTGAACTAAATTATGAATTACGTCTCTCCGCTTATCTCTACTTCGCTTATGTGTGTGCCAATCGCTTTATTGCCTGCTAATGTCCTGTCTTACCAAATCGCAAGTAAAACTCCGCATGATACTCTTGCTTGTGTACCTGAGGTAATGGAACTAACCGCTTTTATCAAGCCTAACTCAAGCCCAAATGAGCCGTCTGAAACTCTAACACCTCTCAGTTGCATTAAATACTATGAGAGATGAACTTGAAGATGGGCTGCCTAACCAAAGCTGAAGTAACTTGTCTAAAGCCCATGTTCCGCTTGTGTGTTCACCACTTCATTAATATAGCTTGATAGATTTTTTACTTTTACTTTTACTTTAGATGCACCTGCTGCAGATCAATCGAACCCAAGACCGGATGAGTTGCCTGAAGCTTCTGTTTTGCTTGTGTGTTCACCACCTCTTTTTCCCAGCTTAACAGAAGCACTTTCTGAAGACGAACCTCACCCAAGCTTAGCTTTTCGAGGTAACATTCAACCTAGCATGAATGTAAAGAAGACTCGGTCTTCTGCTCCGCCTAAGTCTAACATTCCCGATCCATCGTCTAACAATAGAGTGTTCATTATCAGCGATATTCCGTATCATGGCGACATGACACACCATAAAAACGCAACAATAAAGCCACGAAGAGAAGAGTGAAAAAGGAGAAAGTTAAATAGGATATAGACGAGATACAAACGCAGGTAGTACAAAATTTAAAGTAAAGCATGATGACTTTAAGCCTGCACGATCCTTGAAACTACCGTGCACTTCTACTTTTTGCTTCAGATCAAAACTGAGAGCTTACGATATCATAAACTCGGAATCACGACTGCGGTTATTCAAGCAATTAAAAAAAATGTTTTGGGAACAAAGAAGAGCATACAATTTTGTTCATGAAATTATTTGAAAATATAAGAATTTAAAAGAAGGTCACAAAAAATCCAGACTCAAAATGAGGGGAAAGTCGAGCATACTATCTCACAATTAAACATGAAAGATATCAGGTCTGTAAGAAAATGTTCCTAGCTACTCTCGGCATCAAGGACTGGTTCGTCAGGTACTGGTTAGAGAAAATAGAGTGTCAGTGCCATGCCTCCTGATACCCAAACATCACAGAATCGGAGAAACGGTCCAGAGAAAACTGATTCTAAGGAATATGTCATCCTGTTCCTGATTATACTGCATATTTTAATAAATAAACCCTTAAAATATGTATGTTTTTCCATATCAATGCATTTAGAGTATCATTAAGCGAACTCAGCATAAAGTCATCTATATTTTGGTAAACACCGCACAAATCGCTGGAAACACAGCCTAAGTCACCTAAAACACCGCACAAATCAAATATAAGCAATAGGACAAGGAATTTAAAAGTTTTGATTATTTAGGACAATATAAAGGACTAATCAAATGTTATAAAAACAACATCTAGTGTAATTGCTTTTAAAACCATTAAAAAAAACAGTTTTTTGTCTCTCCTGAAAAGTAGCTGATTATGAGTTACGCGGTGTTGTTTGCTAGCCGACGATATACTACTTAGTCTAAGGATGGAATAGGTAGTGGAAAATACATTCTTGCTGAAGATGATGTCACAGATTGTCGTACCACTACCACAAAAACCTGCGTACGGAGCATCAACTCTAAGAAAATGGCAGACCTAAAAAAGTGCGTTGACTTTGTGCCGGAAGAAGAAAAAGTTATGTTTTAGAACGACATTTTGGAATGGCCTTTAACTGATCATTTCGAAAATGACGAATTAGAATAATATGTGCATATTTGTAAGTAATAGCTTCGTTGTTAGGGTAAACCCAAGCAAATAAAACATATTAAACATAAAAAAAAATGGACTTTGATTGTAAAAACACACCTCGTACATGATGACTGTAAAAACCCACCATAATCGTAATTTTCAAAAAAATTATAAAAAAAACGAATAATAATTAATGTAAAAAAAATATTACATGTGGTCTCTTTTGTTTTACTATATTTAAATACACAGAAAAATAAATTAATTTGGAACATTATTTTACACCAGATAGTTTTTATTGATTTTCCGAAATTTTCCACGCCTTTTTCTGCCGCCAAGCAGCAACGCTGTGATTCGGTTTGAAGAGTGTGGTTGCCGGTGTAATTACAGGCACATGAGGCTTAACATCTGTATGCCTCTAGCTGATGGACGCAGGGCAGTGCATCGTAGGGCACGTTCTTATCGTGCGTGACTTACGAGGCAATGCTTTGTTAAAGGTGATGGTTACCACTTAACATCAGGTGGGCCAACTGCTTGTTCCATCAGCTGGTTGTATAAAAAAAAAACTTTTGTATTTGGTCTGAGGGGGTTTTCACAATCATGCATTCAAATACTGGACTGTGCCTGGGGTGGCCTGGGTAATCATTATGGATAAAAAGAAAATTCGACTACACTAATTTCAACTAAACTCGTACTCGTATTGCCATTTCAGTACTTTTCACTGAAAATTATATATCATCATTATGGATTTTTTTTGGATTTTTTTGTATTAAAGATTCGGAATACCTAACGCCCATCTTAATATTTAATCTGTCTTGTAATTTGCGTTTTTAAAATTACCTTTTCAAAATGTTCAAATTGTACCTAATTTTTCAAAGTAAGGTTGAAAATAAAGTATTTTCACATACTTTATTTGTATGCAAAAGTACAAAGTATTAGTACCAAAAATAAAGTAGGATATAACGTTATTATAAAGTATGGTTGGCAACCCTAATTGTGATCATGGAGAAAATACAAGGATGGGTCCGAATGTGTCCGAAACAATGCGTTTAGATTAAGTTGTTTCGGAAGGCGATGTATGAATGTTGGTATTATTAATAGCATCTTGGCTTGTCCCCTGTCGGGTCAAGCCAAGATGTTATATAGGTTGGCAGAATTAGGGTTAAATAAGTAGATTAAGTTTTGATACGAGGTGTATTTTTTTTGATGTTTTATTATAGGGCAGTGTGGTCGCTCAGCGACAAAGCCCTTCAAATAAATTAAAAAAAAAAAAAGGATGGGTCCGGTTAATGTACGACCATGTATTACACAGCCCGAGAATGTATAACCCGGAATGCACGGCCCGGAAAACGCAGCCAGGAATTCATGTACAAAATGTACATGAAATCCGGGCCGTGTTTTCCAGGCTGTGCTTTCCCAGCACAGTCGGGATTGTACAGCCAGGATTACACGACCATGGATTCTGTGACCATTGCTCTGATTGGTCGAAAGCCTATGCTCTGTTTAGATGCACTACACAGTGGGTATAGGCAAGTAGTACGGATTAAAAATTATATAAAAATATATTAAATAAGTGAATTATTCAGAGATTAATGTTAGAAAAAAATAAAATTCTGGCACTTTGGCGGCCGCTGCCGCGGCACGCTCGCTTTGCTCGCTCGCCTCGTGCGTAATTTATATGTTTTAACATAACCTAACCAATCCGAGTCGGATCAACAAGTGAGTGAGTAAGTAATTGACGAGTGTAAACAAAGCCTAAGTTTTGGCATCAACATTTTGGGTGCCAATAATGTACAACCAAGGATTGTACAGCGGAGGAAAACACAGCCCGGAATTGATGTACAATTTGGTCGCGAAATCCATGGCTGTGTAATCCAAGGCTGTACATTCCAAGCCGTACAAATTCAGCACACCTTTGGAAAGCACGACCCGATAAAACGCAGCCAAAATTTTGATGCCAAAACTTAGGCTTTGATTACACTCGTCAATTACTTACTCACTCACTTGTTGATCCGACTCGGATTGGTTAGGTTATGTTAAAACATATAAATTACGCACGAGGCGAGCGAGCAAAGCGAGCGTGCCGCGGCAGCGGCCGCCGAAGTGCCAGAATTTTATTTTTTTCTAACATTATTCTCTGAATAATTCTCTTATTTTATATAATTTTTAATCTGTGCTACTTGCCTATACTTATTGTGTAGTGCATCTAAACAGAGCATAGGCTTTCGACCAATCAGAGCATGGTCACAGAATCCATGGTCGTGCAATCCTGGCTGTACAATCCGGGCCGTGTTTTCCAGGCTGTGCTTTCCGGGTTGTACATTTTCGGGCTGTGTAATACTTGGTCGTAAATTAACCGGACCCAAAATTTTGGCTGCGTTTTATGCGTTTTATCGGGTCGTGTTTTCCAAAGGTGTGCTGAATTTGTACGGCTTTGAATGTACAGCCTTGGATTACACAGCCGTGGATTTCGCGACCAAATTGTACATCAATTCCGGGCTGTGTTTTCCTCGGCTGTACAATCCTTGGTTGTACATTATTGGCACCCACAAGGATCATTAAATCATAACTTCAAAACAAATGACGGCCGACTTGACAAAAAAGTATTCAATACAAATCACTTGACACTGGCAAGATTGTCTGTCGAATGACGGACAGGCAGGAGCCATAAATTGAGAGAAGAAGAACAAACACTGAGGATTCGTTTTCTGTCATTTTGGGAAGCAACATAGCTTTTTCATTTTAATTGTTTTTCTAGTGTTATTTTGAGTTGTGTTGTGTAATTTCGGTGGTATTTTAACCAACATTACTTGAGGTCTTAGCACAAAGTGAATTTCATTTGGAATGAAAGTGTAATATGTGATATCCTGATTTGACTGAAAATGTTTCGAATGTTTTGAAGAAAACCGCCACCATTTTCTTAAAAACAAAATATGACGGCCGACTTGACTATGGACTGACTTGACTAAAAAGTATTCAATACAAATCACTTGACACTGGCAAGATTGTCTGTCGATTGACGGACAGGAGCCATAAATTGAGAGAAGAAGAACAAACACTGGAAAAATTAGGAGCAATAGGTTATGTTAGCGTGTTGTGATTGATTTTATTAAAATAACAATTATCTATCATTGGTTAGTGTTCCGTGGTGTTATGGCTAGAGATTCATTATTTTACTATCGGATTTATTGTAATAAAGTACGGTAATAGGAAAGTTGTGGTGTGGACTGGGTGCCCTTGGTGGCGGTGTACATATTATAAAGATGAGGAATTTCCTTAGGTTTTAGCTGGAGTAAAGCAAAAGTAAATTATAAATTCATTGGTCGAAGAATGGTCCTAGGATTTTCCAATCACTGTTTCCGTAGATTGTACTCAATTCTCAAGTTTTCTAAAAATACAACTGCCAACATGAAGAAGTTCTACTTTAGATACATGGATCAGGAAGATAGAGTAGATATATCTTTTGCATATAAAGTGAAGGACTCCGCTAGACAATTCAATTTCAGCAGAAATCCCTCAGAATTGGTTAAAACACTACTTATAAGGATAGAAGCTAACCTAAAGAAAGCAATCAGCAAGGCTCATAAAAAAAAGAATATGATGGATGAGACAGCCATTGATATACAATTATTTGATACAGCTGGTAATGCTGTGCCTACAACATATACTTGTAAAGAGTTACTCAATATAAAAGAACCACTAAACATAAAAATTTATGACACTGTTTATGAGGCCATCATTAATGCTCCATGGGTTGTAAGCATATGTTTGCCACAGTGTTTATTAGTTGGTTTCACTGTTATACCTGTCAATTTAAAAACCCAATATGCTGATAAGGAAGAATGCATTTTTAAGTGGTACAAAGGAACAAATATAAATGATAAAGGTAATACTGTAAGTGAAAACCATGTAAAATGGGAGCTAGTAGGTAATCAGTTTACCTATGTACCTACTGCAAACGATATTGGCATGAATTTGAAGCTAGAATGTACACCAAGTAAGTACCATATCATATCAGCTGGCTGGTCACATAACTTTGTTGCAATCAGTTTCTGTTTGTAATAAGTAAATATGACAGCTATGCTGTTAAATTTTAGCTGCAGTTGCTAACAAAGTTAGATTACAATTGGTGTTTCTATTGTATGATAATTGCAAAACTTTCATATTGTTTTATATACTTATTGGTTTCATATATAAACTGATTGCAACAAAGTTACATAATCACCCTGCAGTAAATGCTATATAGTCAAATAAATCCTTTGTGTGAATATTTTATTTATTATTTTATTTCTATTATATTTTAAGGTGATGGATTGAAATTTGGTCCTGCAGTTGAAATAATTTCAAAAACATCAGTTGAAGCTGGCCCTGGGCAATGTCCATTTGAAACAAGACATCTGTTCACTACATCACTGCTTACAAATGATAGGTATGCTTTTCAAAAAACTGAAACAACTTCATGACTTTGATCCCCAGGCATGGTAGATACCCCCTCAGATATCTTAGTATCAAGTACTAACACCAGATTCTTTGAGGATGTCTAGGGGGTAGTCAGAGGTATGTCCAAACATTACATTTGGCACATATCCACATTTTGCAGTAGTTGGTTTTCCATATGTGACAGGTTGCAAGCCCATCGCCCCTGTTAGAATACTAACTACTACTAATATGCTTTTCAATAAATTAATGAACAGTATGGTAGAACACCCTAGTAGGAACATGCAAAACTTGTAATGTTAAAAAATCACTACCTATTCACTTTGCTTTTGCATAATTTGGGTATATTTATTGAAAACAATCTATGAGAAAATTTGTTTATTAGTAACACTCAAGTAATTTCTGGAAAAAAAAATCATTTGCATAAAAATAAAATTAATTGGCTGCAAGTTAAAAGGAATCTAAGCTTTCTTCATTTAACCCTTAATTCGACGGTTTTTTTTTTAATTAAATTTCTAAAATCGTTGCAGATTTCGGTTCTTAGCTTGTATGGGACCTTAGGAAAAATACCTAAAAAATTCTAGCTCTTTCAGTTTCCTGAAAAACATACGGCCATTATACTGGACATTATAAAGTTCATAAGAAATTGATGCGCTCCAACCATGTGCAGTATACTTCCCACTGTCAAAGAGAAATAATAAAAGAAACTAGTGGTTCCGTAGGAAAATATTAATTATATTTGGGTAAATTAGTCTCATAACTTTAAAATCTTATAAGTACCAAAATCTCACTTTTGTTTTGAACTTTAATAATTAGTTATCTATAAAGTCATGCATGAATCACATGGTGTTCGTCGATCTGGAGAAGGCGTACGACAGGGTTCTCCGTGAGGTTCTGTGGTGGGTTATTAAAGAGAAAAGAGTGCCTGGGAAGTACCTGCAGCTTATTCGGGCCATGTAAAGCCGAGCTAGTACTCAAGTCAGGTCCGAAGCTGGCGTTACCGATAAGTTTAATGTGGCTGTAGGCTTGCACCAAGGATCGGCTTTGAGCCCTTATTTGTTCCTCCTGGTAATGGATGCACTGCCATCAGACATACAGGAGGAGGCACCATGGTGTATGCTGTTCGCCGACGACATTATACTTATCGGAGAAGACGCAACTGAGGTCCAGAGCAGGATGTTAAATGGCAGGGGAAATTAGAGTGTCGGACTGAAGATCAGTAGGAGCAAAACAGAGCATCTGTTTTGTGACTTCGGTGGTCCCTCCAGTTTAACCAGTCTGTTCCGATTTTCGGTTCAGTAGTACAGAATGATGATGAGATTGACAGGGATGTAAAGGGTAGAATAAATGCAGGATGGATGGCGAGAAGTCACAGGAACAACATGCGATCCAAGAATGCCCCTAAAACTGAAGGGGAAAATTTACAAAACGATTATACGACCTGTCGTTTTGTATAGATCGGTATGTTGGGCCACAAAAGGGACGGATGAAAGAAGAATGCATGCGGCGGAGATGCGAATGTTGAGATGGATGTGTGGAGTGACGAGAATGGATAAGATAAGGAATGAGTTTATTAGAGGCAGTTTGAAAGTGGCACCAGTGATTGAGAAAATGAGAAGCAATATGTTAGCGTGGTATGGGCATGTCAGGCGAAGGGAAGAATGTCATGTAACGAAAAGAGTGTTAGTTATGAATGTGGATGGATATAGAAATAGAGGAAGGCCAAAGAAAAGATGGATGGATTGTGTGAAGGATGACATGGGTAAGAAAGGAGTGACGACTGAGATGACGGATGATAGAGAAGTGGACCTGTTGTGCCGACCCCACATTAAGTGGGATAAGGGCAGGAAGATGATGATGGTCAGTTGTAGCACGTTGTTAATAACAGAGGTCAACGGAAGTCCCTCATAGTTCACGTTTTCTTCAACTTCTAACACAGGGTTGTTCTCACTGCTACTGACGCTAGGATGGTCCTCTGTTTGAAGATTTTCGTTTCCAGTGTCCTTGAAAGTTTCACTTTCAACGTTAGTCTCGTCACTGGCGATTGAATTATTGTCTTGTGTATCACTTTCGGAGTTGTCTAATATATTCATGCGCTATATGCATGAATTGATGGAAGGGCAGGGTGAGGAGGACCACTCTTCAGTTCTACTATCAGGAATTTGGTCTTCATTCTCAGGTTCAGAACCAGTATCTATATCAGAAGGAGCATTTTCAGGCGGCACCAATGCTACTATGCGTTATCCTCTAGACTTGAAGCTCTGAAAAACGAAAGAAAGTAAGGCTCCAAATATTTTATCTGCGGATCTCTAAAATAGTAATACAAAAAACAACAAAATATAATTTTCTAATTAATACGGCAACGGGAAGCATACAAGACATACGATATTATATATAGTTACCTACTACTTCGACAAGGGGAAGAATACTGGACATAGTAAGTAAGTATATAGTAGTTACTTTACTAGTAATTCGATGACGGGAAGTATACTGAACATACAAGTTGTGGGTGTCGTAAAAACTAAACTGAACTCAGTAAGAAAATCAAAACATTATTAGTAGCTTTCCGGGTCTGTTATCTGTAGTTTTCAATAATATTACAACAAAATAAGTCGTAAAACAATGAATAAAATGCAACTTACCGAAAGCTCGCGCAGCGCGTTCCTTCTCCCCGCCATCTCGCCGGCGACTGCTCGCGATCCGTTGATGTGTGTGTGTTACCGATTTTTGACAGCGTAGTTAGATATTTCAGGGTGCTATTATACACCTTGAAGTCAAGACATATGGTTAATTTTTTTATGTAGATTTTTTTTCATTCAACGCGAAGTATACTGCACAGCGTCGAATTAAGGGTTAAGATATATTCAGAATAATTTAATTTAGTAATTCTCACCCTTTTTTGTTCAGTTTCAGGTGTGTTTCTTACAATATATTGGCAGATTTGTATTGTGATTCCGATTTTACAAGAACAACCCTTCACCCCTATTGCCCACCATATGCATTGCATATTGACTACAGAAAACAACTTATCATTAAGGAGTTACAAGGTTACTTTACAAGCTTTTCTTTAATATTTTTTTTTTATTTAAATGTATGTAGGTAATTAAACAAGTTGATGGCCTAACTGATGTTGAGTGATTACCTCTACCTAAAACATATGCATTACTTCTGAAAGCATGTGCACCAAGGATGTGCCCTATGTGGCATTGCACTTTGTCCATCTTCCGAGGCAATATTATGGTGTGTGTTCAGTATCACATGCATACATTTGCACCAGAACCTTCTAAAGTAAAATAAATATGTAAAATTATAGTAAAATCTTTGCAAAACTTTAATAGCAAAGATAAAATTAAATTCTCTTTTTTTACATATAAATAGATATTCAAAATTTACTCTTGTAAACACAGGCTCTGATAATGTCTAGAGGGATCACCATAGTGCCATTTATAGATGGCATATTTACCCTTCAAATCAAAACACAGCAGTGCACCCATAGCTGCTTGTCAATTAAAATGTATGTTAAGATGCAGGCAACCAACATGTTTAAAGATATTAACTGAATCTGGATATGAAAAATTGCAAACAACTAATTATTGGAGAATAAAATTTTAAAGATTCAGCAAATATAATACTAATTATGATCAAAAATTAAATTAAAAAAAATATTTTACAAATTTTCTTCTTAATTATAATTTTTCAGGGTACAATGCTGACATAATCTGTCTCCAAGAAGTTGATTCTAAAATATTTATCCACTGTCTGAATCCGCATTTCCAATCTATGGGATTAGAAGGCTCATTTTATAAAAAAGGAAAAGAAGTTGCTGAAGGGTTGGCAATTTTTTACAGAAGAAGCAGATTTAAGTAAGTTTATTTTTTAGTGTGGCTAAGCCACAAAATCCAAACTTGAGCATTTATAATAATAATTAATTTATATGAACTTTAACATCTCGAGAGCACAGATGGTATAGCGGTAGCAACACCGCCTTTCTATCATCGCTGACTTAAATTCGGTCGGTTTTTTTTTCTAAAAATGTATAAACTCTCTAAGAAATCATCGCATCAATAAAAAGCTGCTGTTTTGTCAGCTCTGCACTTGCCTATTGATCATGTTTTTCGTGTTGAAAACTTTGACTAAGCTGCGATTTAAAGGTGCTGGACAACCTTCTTCTACAAAGTCCTGCTTACCTACATTACTTTTTACTTAAAACATCTTAAATATTTCAGAACAATTGGTGAAGAAAAAATTGTTTTAGCTGAAGCATTAAAATCGCAAGATTCACTGAGGTCGATTTGGGATGCAGTTCAACTTAATGAGCCTCTAGCTGAAAGGGTTCTTAACAGATCCACAGTGGCAAGTGCAACATTCCTAGAATCAAATGACAATTCAAATGAGTTGCTTATTGTTGGCAATACACATCTGTATTTTCACCCCGATGCTGATCATATAAGGCTGATACAAGGAGGAATAGTAATATACTGGCTGACAGATTTGCAGAAAACTCTTCAAAATAAGGTAATTATCTATTTCTTTAGCCTTTTTCGTTGCCAGCGGCCAACGATTTTGTGAGTTGTGAATCGCGTAGTTTATACACTGCATTATTTTGCAAAATCAGTCGAAATTTTAAATTCGTCTAGGTACGCAAATTATTTGTTACGCGACTCATTTTACGCGATTGAAATTATGCGCGTCTTTCCTTAGATAGATACCAATTTAATTTTTGCTTAACAAAGGTCAAGTGTGGTTGCCGGTTTAATTACAGGCACATGAGGCTTAACATCTGTATGCCTAAAGCTGATGGACGCAGGGCAGTGCATCGTAGGGCACGTTCCTATCGTGCGTGACTTTCGAGGCAATACTTTGTTATAGGTGATGCTTACCACTTAACATCAGGTGGGCCATCTTGTTCCATCAGCTAGTTGTATAAAAAAAAAACAATGCAAATCAGTAGGTAGATACACATTCCTTTTGAAGATCTTCAAGTATTTGAGTTAGGTACTTATTAACCTATGTTATTTTGCTTCTAGTTTCCTGAAAAAAGGATTTCCCTCATAATATGTGGAGACTTCAATAGTGTACCATCTTGTGGTATTTACCAACTGTTTACCACGGGACATGCGCCCAGCTCTTTACCTGACTGGAAATCAAGTAAGTTTTTTAACACATACTATTGTCAGGATCGGTAACTATTCTTATAAGATGCTCTATATTTGATTCCTAGATGGCGTTGTGCGAGCTAAAAAATAAAGTTTTCTTTGTTAACCCTTAACCACCTGACATACGTCTCACAGACGCAAGGAAATTAAAATCGGTAATATTATGGCGCGCAAAGCACGTATCATCTTGTACGTCCCTGTACCTTCTTGCCGCGTCCCTCAGTGCCGCACAAACGCTCGTCGTGGTCGGAGGTGCACGCGTTTGTCACTGGTAAGTAAAAAACTGTTGTTGTCCGTCTGTGAGACGGATGGTAGGTGGTTGCGTAACTTTTTTAAATTTGTTTTTTTTGTGTTTCACTTTAAAATGGCTTCTAATGATGGTGTTATTGAACTTTAACGATCTTTGGTTTCAAAGATCGTTAAAAAAGATATAACTATATCATCTAACGTCCCAAAACCAAATAAAGCAGTGATCACTCTGTCGAGTATGCATCATATGCCAGACGTAGATGATGTTACGAAGAAACCGGAAATCACCTCAAGAGAAACGCAGGACACAATAAATGTGTTTTGAGTGAAAAAAAAAACAATTTGTATGGAATGCTCCTACAAAATGTGCATTCACAGTCAGGAAAATTTATAAGATTGATGCCTTGCAATTTTGCAATAGAAGTGATTATAGTGAGACAGTGATTATTTTATATGTCTTGTTGATTATTCTATTTTTATAAACAGAAAGAAAAAAAATCCTATCTCATGTGATTATTTTTATAGAACTCGTTTTTTGAATAACAATTTTTTTAAGCTAGAATTAATAGTTGTTTTAAACAAATTAAGATTTTAAGAAAACATATTAAGTTTTCTGCGCCTTGTTTACTTTAATAAATACTTTGATATGTATTTTGATAGATTTTAATTCAAAAACCAAACCTTTCACCCTTGGATTTTACGTACGAAGTTCTTTTCACTCGCCCGTCTATGAGACGTATGGTAGGTGGTTGTGTGACAAGATTAGGTGGTAGGTGGTAGAGGGTTAATCCTACGAATTCTACCGCTACCGCCTAATCCAATCGACTGATCAAGACGAATTATATAAGAGACGTACGGTACTCGTCGAGACATTTACTAGTAGCCACTGAAGAGCTCCATTATCCACCTGCTGGCTACAACATCGAACCCTGGTTACCAAGCCCATTCTATTAGTTTTGCCAAAACGAATCATATGAGCCTAAACTCGAGGGTAGAGTTCCACTATCCACCTCCTGGCCACTGTAGTTCCGCAATCCACCTCCTAGCCCCATCATCAGATCAGCTCCAAGATACCAAATTATAGTGTTGTTATCCGATCTACAATACGATAGGTACGACAATTTATTAAAAGTGGGTTAAAATTGACTTCGAAGGTTCCGTTACATACCTACTTAGATTGATACAAGTGAAGCTATTATAAGCGTGTTAGGAAGTTGGATTTTATACATAGCATTACTTTAAATTTTGACTATTATTTACAGATTTAAATGAAGCAGTAACAAACTTAAGTCTACGACAAAACATTTTGTTGGAGAGTGCTTGTGGAACACCAGAGTATACAAACTTTACCAACGTCTTTGCAGACTGTTTAGATTATATTTATTATGAGAAATCTAATTTGGCGGTAAATCAAGTAAGTACTAATTAATTACCAGTGATAGGGTTGAGTGTGAGTGAGGTGAAAGTCCCGGTGAATCCGTTGTTTAGAGAATCGACTCAAAAGTTGGACTTACGAGAAATGGGTCTTCCGCAAAGTTCCGTTTAGTCACAGAATATTATAATCATTGGTTCAACAAGCTTGAATCAATGAACTATGCATTTTTTTTAGTTTTTGATATAAAATTTGATGTCTACCTACCTACCTAATATTACCTACTATACGATTTATTTTCAGGTTGTTCCATTTCCCAGTATAGAAGAATTAAAGTTACACAGCGCTTTGCCAAGTATAGTGTTTCCATCGGATCATATAGCTCTTATATCAGATTTAAGATTTAAGTGAAAAATAAAAAATAGATACGTGAATACCTACCTATTATTAATATTATTCCTCCGTATCCGCTAGACTAGAGGAATTAACAATGTTGATTATTAGTAATGTTTGTAAGATTATATTAATATTTTTTTGTTTATTTGTTTTTTTTTATTAGTTTTATTCGGAAAATATACATTTAGGACCTACCATATACTAGGTAAAACAAAACCTACCTACAATATAATATTCCTATGCTGAATTTACTTATCTACCTCATACCATACGATACGTAGGTAGTAGACCTATTATTTAATTGAATCGAGTGAGTGAAGCGAACGAAGATCTTAAAATAATAATTGGCATTTTATGTATGCATGTTTGTCACGCCATAACTTTTGAAACGTTGTTTAACCGATCTGCAAGAAATTTGATAAGTCGATAGCTTGTACTTGAGAAATTTACTGGTCAGTATATGAGTAAAATCGGATGAAGGGTTTTTGAGACATGGGGTTATTTATGAGGGCAAAAATAAAAAAAGTAACCTACATTAAAAAATCTAGTTACATGTCATATGAAAGGGCTTTGTTTGGACATTCCAAATAAATTTTCTGGGACGCTCGGTTTTTAGATACAACAAAAAAGTTAAATTAATATAACCAGCGATCCAAGAGCAAACTCCCCTAAATAACTAAGAGTTTCGTTGACATCAAAGTTTTTCTACTCGTAGAAGTGTGAGTGCGCTCGCCTCGGCGCGGGGCGCGGCGACGCGAGCGCACTCACACTTCTCAACGCTTTGATTACGTAAGAAGCCTGATGTAGGTAGATGTGTAAACCATTTTATACGTTTTTTGACAAAAAAAGTTGGCAGCCCTATACAATACACTTTAATTCCAAATGCTTACAATTTGTGACTTGTGTTATGATGACCTCAAGTAGGTAATGTTGGTTAAAATGCCAGTGAAATTACACAACTCAAACTAAAATAACAAATAACACTAGAAAACCAAATGAAATGAAAATTTAATTTTGTTTAATTTATTTATTTATTCACGAACAATTTTTTCAGAATTGTAGAATCGTATTTGAATGTCAACTTTTATCTGAATAATTAATTAGATTATAGTAGATTATCCGCTGATTGGTTTCGCGATTCGCGAAATCCGAGCTCTTATTTGAAATCCGATATGGCGGGAATTCGTGCGTGCGGTCGGCGCGACAAATGAGTCCGGTTATTGTACGACATGATAATGTACAGCATGATATATGGAATCCACTTTGGTACCTTTTTGGATTCGTTTTATCTGGGTGTACATTATCGGGGTGTGCATTATCTGGATGTGCAATATTGTCACGTGTAGTTAATGTGCAGCCAGTTAATACACAGCATGATAATGTACAGCACGATAATGTACAGCATGATAATTGGAAGCCACTTTGGTACCGTAAAAAATAATTTCTGGCACTTCGGCGGCCGCTGCCGCGGCACGCTCGCTTTGCCTCGTGCGTAATTTATGTTTCAACATAACCTAACCAATCCGACTGAACGGTACTAAAGTGGCTTCCAATTATCATGCTGTACATTATCTGGGTGTACATTATTGACACGTGACGATATTGCACAGCATGTTATTGTACGGGATGATAATGTACACCCAATAATTCAAACCAGGTGGACACGGATTATCTGGGTGTGCAATATTATGCTGTACATTATTGGCTTCCCGTCAAATTACAATCGGTACTTACGAACTTTTTTCAATGAAGCTGTGTTGACAGAGTTATTTAATCTAACACAATAAAGATAATTTACCTAATTAGCTAATTAAATTAAATGAATTTAAAGAACAAATAACACAAAATAAACAAATGTCAGGCTATTTAAAAAGCTATGTTGGTACGTTGTTTCCGAAATTGTCAGAAATCCAACAAAAATGTTCGCAGGTTTCGAGGGAAACCACCGCCATTTTCTCAGAAAATGACATTTATATAACTTGACGCTGGAAAAATTGCCTGTCGGTATGACGGACAAGAGCGTGATTTGAGCGAGAACGAAGAAGAATACTATGTAGGTGTCTTGTTTGTACCTATTTTATTTACACAGAACAAGAAAGATCACTTTGGAATTGGGTGGAATGGAAGGCACAGCACATCCAGTCCAGTCATTAGTTTTAGTTTGTCCTGGCATTGGAAATCTTAGTTTGATTGAATCCCAACTTACTTATTGATAGTCTATCAATATGCATAAAGTATATTCCAAATCTTACTTGATCTTTCAAGCTCGGAATCATGGGGCGAATGTATTTTATGGTAAGTACATCGATATTTACTAAAGTGGGCTTTGTTTCATTCTATTGCGTCGAAGCGTAAAGAGAGGTAAGAACTGTGGAATCTGACTGAATCACTTTCAGATCATCCATTCCCGGCTGTAGGTCATCAGCTATAGGTATAGGTAATTTTTTACCTATATACCAGCTAACAATCTTGATGTTAGGATAAAATGCCAATAATTAAGAGATGAGTGCAGCCTTGAGTAGGACCATAGGTAGGTTAGCTAGCACATTATTATTTTATTTCGTTTATTCACTTACACCAATAACAATAACAAATAAATTCAATCAGGTCTAAATGTTAGCCTAATATGCAACTAAACAAAAAATAATTGCATTACACACTGTCCAAATTAGGTATAAGCAAAAATAATTAAATACTCATTAAACTTTAGTCTAAAAGTAACCTAACTCTTTATTGGAGTAAAAACACCCCTCCAACAATATAGCTTTTTCTGTTTAGTATTAAATTTGATAGACCCTTAACTATTTAAATTCAACCAGTGCTTGATTCCGATTAGTGTTTTGCAACTTGTTGTTTCAGAGTATAAGGTAGGTATGTCAGGTATCCCGGGTTGGCTATAGATATCCGGTACCTGATTTTAACTATGGTTATAATTTAGGGGTCTTGTTAGTGTTCATCATAAACCTTTAGAGCTATTTTTGGATCCAGGAGACACATCTTGAATTAATTATGATGAAAACAAAAATTGCATAAAATGCAGTGTAATTCTGTCAATTTTCATGATTGTGAGAGGCGAATTGTCAAAGATTCGAAAGAAATGTGTGAATACTGTTGGCGGCAATTCAATTTTTTATATTAGGTACCTACTCTGTTTTATTTTATCTTTTTAGTTCGGTACGCTTCTTACCGCATTCGGTCAAATATAATTAAAACAAACGTATCAATAATTGCGTATATAATAATTATAATCAATAAAACGTATCATTAGAGTGTTTACAAGATTTCATAAAAGTCTTGATATGGCCGACTTGTATTGGTTAGGTTATGTTGAATCATGTAAGTTACGCACGAGGCGAGCGAGCTAAGCGAGCATGCTGCAGCAGCGGCCGCCGAAGTGCCAGAGATGTTTTTTAATTACACTAATCTCCGGAATATTACAATTTGGGAGGTTATCATTTTACAAATTAATTAATAATTTAAAAACTATCTATCCCCTAGAAAAAAGGATTCCAGAGGAGGACTTCTCATCCAAGACCCCTCCCTTACCCTCCCCTACCCCTTAACGCAGGTACCGGGTATCTATAGTTTAACCGGTATCCCTCCTTGTTAGTAATCTGCTGTCTCCGAGTCACAGTTTCTAACTTAATGGGTGTTAGTAAACATCATTACAAACATTACTAGTATGTGTAGGGAGAGAATAGTCACAATATAAAATTTTACAAAATATATTGCAGTGTAAGAACCAGATGAATATATCAACTTTTATCAATTCCACAGGAGAGCCGAAAAACTGTGCATAACTTACCCCTTTGAAACCCGGAGTGCTATTTAGAGGATTACTTATATGTATATACTTTTTTAAATTGTCAGATATTTATAATCCTCTAACTAGCACCTCAAAGTTCAAAGAAGTAAAAAATGCATAGTTTTTCAGCTCACCCCCAAAATGACAAAAAAATAATATATTTATCTGGTTCTTACATGGCGATAGGTTTACCTGCACTATGGTTTTATTCAATGAAAACTTTCTCAATATTTTAGATGTAGCTGTTTTCCAATAATTATTCATGTGTATATTGATTGGTAATAATAGAGAAAATTCTTAATTGCACAACTTAAGGGTAAAAAAAGGGTAGGTAACTTAAAGCCATTTATTGTATTATATACCAGTTAACCTTAGGATATAATGGATACATTCTGTCATTTTGTTACAGGTAATACTCATTCTGTGGTTCAAAACTTGCATAAAACAATAGTTATGACATTTCCTCAAACTGCTCCTTTGAAACTACCAACCAATGTAGTGGATATAAACTCTTCAGAAATGGGAAGATTTTCTCCGCTTAGAGAACGTGACATATCAGGCCCAGTTATCAACTCATATTATCAAAAACAAGAGGATATGTCAAAAATTGATATAACTGTGCAAGCTGATCCACATGTGAATAAGTATGACTGCAGAGGTGCAGTCAGTTTATCTTCATCAATGCAAAGCAATGTGCCCAGCCCCTTTACAGGTGACCATTCACATCTCAACATGCCGGGCTCACAGTGGGGCCAAGGTCAAAAATACCTGTCTGACCACTTACACAGCGCCCATTACTTGACCTTGAGAAATGAATACCGTGGAAGGATGCACCAAGGTATGTTTGACATTGAATTTATAAGTTGAATGTACTAAGAGTTGCCTGGATATTCTTAGTTTTGTTATGAAAGGTCACCCTGCCTGCATACATAACTAATCAAAACATAATAACAATGACATTATTCATGTAAGCAGATACCTACCTAGTTTAGTTTACCTACCTACCCATACCTACCATCTCAAAGATTGTGTTTTATATGTATCTAAATTATGATCTTATAAGGAGATAAACATATGTACCTAACTGTAATATTAAAGATAGGTATGGAGTATTTTATTGGTGTAGGTAGGTATGTTGAGTTTTTTTTATCACATCTCTGGTATCTTATCATTACATTGAAGTTCTAAGTAGGTAGTTTTATTTTAACTTGAGTGTACTCTTTTGATTGGTGGTGCCTTGTCTTTCATCTCAAAATTAAAATATATCAATAAAGTTTCTATCAAAATTCAACTGATATTGCTGCCTCTTTGGTTTTAATGTCTTTGTATTTTTTCAAAGCATAGCTGTTGGAACAAGACTTATGAGTACTGAAGGAAAACCAGAGTTGAGCACAAAAGAGAAATTGAAAAAGGCTGTCAAAGAGTATGGCTCTACAGTAATTGTTTTTCATGTTACAATTTCAATACTATCATTGGGAAGTTGCTATCTTCTAATGTCTAGGTATGTACAGCTTTCTTACTTTTTCATTCATTACTTTTTATTATTTTCTTATGCAAACTAATACCAAAATGTGATGGTAAAAGGTAAAAAGGTAAGAGATGGTTTGAACTGTTCAAAGTTCATGGCATAAATCTTAATTTAAACTTATTTACAACCTTACTCTATATATTATTGTTTTATTAACAAGTTAGCCACCAATACAATACTGATAATCTACATTTTCTCTCTATGGTTCTGGCAGAAAGAAGTCACAGAAGTGTTGAGTGGTAAGGCACCCAACACTTAGCATAAGCTGAATAACATTTTAGCAAGAAAAATATGTTTTTATTTTACATACCCATATTTTATTGAAATCAGGCTTATATACCTAGGTGTTTACAGGTAGATAAGTATAGTCAAAGAGGCCCTCATAGATGATGGACCAACAACAGTTTAAGGATAGCAGGAAGTCAGTGGAGGGCACAGAATCTTTCTTCCTGGAAATGTATAGGTAAGGCCTATATCCAGCAATGGTCTTCTTCTGGCTGATAATGATGAGGCAATGGAAATCAGTGCATGAAATTATTTTTTGCATTGATTTTTATTATTTGATGATTTGATAGATATTAATATTTAACTTATTAAGTATAAATTGTTATTTTTTCATGATCATTCATTCGACATATTATTCTTTTTCAGCGGAGTAGACTTAGTGGCAATCCTGAAATACTTAAATGTTGGTGAGGGTGTCATAACGAAAGCAGCTGGATCCAATGCTGGGACATTTGTAATAGCTTATGCAGTGCACAAATGTTTTGCGCCAGTAAGAATAGGCATAACATTAACAGCTACTCCATTTATAGTAAGATACCTGAGGAATATTGGATTTTTAAAACATAGCGTAAATGCTGGTGGTGGGAAATAACGGTTTATAATAAATAATTTTAACCAATTTACTTTCGTATTATTTAAAAGTCATTTATGAGCGCAGAACATTCCTTACTTAAATCGATACCTAGGTATGTCTAGAATGTTTGAAGGTAGCACCTTTTAACCGAAAGTTTAGTATGAATATCAGAAGTTACCTCGCGAGCTAGAAACCCTATTCACTGTTCAAAAGTTATATTTGATAGGACGCCCCACACTCGATGGACCGACGAATTATGTAAACGAGTAAAAGTAGGTAGGTAAGGTTAACGAAAGGTTAGGTAAGGTTAAGGTTGTAACCTACATAATGAGAAGACGGTCTTCGTCTACTTGTTTAAATACCGCAACCGCAGACCCGACTTATGGCTAGGTAGAGTACCTTCCCTACCAAGCGATATAAGTCGGTGGAGATGGAGAGAACTCGAAATTGTCCTTCCTGGAAAATAGGGGAGGCCTTTGTCCAGCGGTGGACTTATGAAAGTTAGAACCTGTAGACTAGGTCTAAGTAGGTTGGTTGCCTTGCCGGCAAGACCTGCCACTGCATCACTAGGGTAGGTCTTGCATATTATAGGGAGAAGTTAAAAAATCTCTACACGTATTTATTAAGTATTTTCTTTCAAAACTTCCGCCATCCACAAGCTATAATGTTGCCAACTTTGAATGAAAAAAACTTCTATATATTCCGTTATGGGGTGGGGGTGATCAATCAAGTCTCTCTCTCCTGCTGGTTCCTCTTGGTTGCTCTTCTTATTTCGCCAGCAGTTTATTTTCATAATTTAAGAACAGATTAGTTCAGAATCTGATTTTAATCGCACCACCACTGATGCCAAAATGAGTGAACAATGTCTCTGACATTTAACAGATAAGTATTTACATAGCATAAAACAATCACCATGGAACATCTGTAAGTACATACCTGATTCTTATCCGCCTAAGTAGGTAGGTATATAACGTTTAATAATTTAAGTTTTAACAATGGGTAGGAAGTAGGTGGGTACCACCAATGTACAATAGCCTACTTTAGTCGAACCGCATGAAGCAAGTGTGAACTGCTGATAAGTGGAGTAAGGTTCATACAGTGACTCGCAAGATATAACTACGTCAATAACATAAGGTGGTAGTAGGTACTAGTGTACCTACTATTCGATAGATAAGAGTGTCAAATGTTCTTTGTTATTAATAAATACATCGCCTTAATTGCTCACTTTATGTACAAAATTTTGTAGCAGGATTGTGTAGAAGTGAGTGGATTTGATCTAAAATGTTAAGTCAGATAGTTTGCGTTATTTTAATAGTTTTTTCTGCAACGATGGCAGGTGTTACGAACAGGTGCGTATCAATAGGTACATATCTACATAAATAGACCATACCTACTTGTTTGGTACTCAAACCTACAAAGAAATTAGTTAGCCTATCTTTATTTTTCATAGGTACCTTTATATTATATTTTGTAAACTAACCGAAGGTCTGTTATTTCAGTAGCAGAACGTCTTCTGAAGATAAATATCTATTTGATTTTACAAAGAATGACGATGTAGACGCTTGGAGTGAACAATCGGATACAGTTCGTGATGTCGGGATGTCAAAGGCTGTCTTGGTTATTCATAAGAACTTAAACTATCGCAGAGCAATATTTTTTGCTTTACTGAACCCCCAACTAAATGGAGCTGGTTTTGCTGGAATAAGAGCGCTTCGCACCTATAACCTCACAGGATGCACGACTCTGCAGCTACAGTGTAGAAGCCAAGGGCAGTTCAACGGATTCAAAGTCATACTAAGACACAAGGGATTGAATGACGAACCTAATTATTCCTTCGAGCAATTTTTTCAGGTGAGTATTACAAACAAAGTCACGCGGGAAACCACTTGTCATCAATAAACTGTCATTTCTCTCTTAGTTTAAACCTCGCGCCATTATGTGCTAAAACAGGGCAGTGCGTTTTTCATAAAACTTTATTTTAACACCGTTTAATGTGGAATTATAATTTCATGCGTCATCGTTGAGCTTGAGGTGCTAATCAGAGTGTCCGACAGCCAGCCACATTAAGCTAATTAACATTACCTATGGTGTAAAAGAGGAGGCCTATACCAAAGAGTATAATAAGTAGTATGCCTATACTCAGCAGTGGGTGCAAACGGGCTGAAATGATGATGATGGTGCAAACCCAAATGTTTTAACCTACGAGAAAAATAATTACTTACCTAATTCAATCTTATTCCAGGCACCAAAGGACGAATTCGCCATCCGTAATCTCAAGTTCTCCGATTTTAAAGCCTATTATCGCGGAAAAAAAGTTAATAACAGTGAACCACTGGACTTATCTCAAATAACCAGCCTAGGGATCCAAATGTATGGTGGAGTTTATCAGCCAGTAAAACAAAAAGGTCCCGCCACTCTGGAAATTGATTGGATAAGAGCCGCCTAATGACGTAACTTTAAAATAAATAAATGTGCCACTAAACAAAGCACTGGTTTTAATCCTTAGTTTTTATATAATCACTTTTAAAATTGATTATTTTGATGTAAGTTATCAACCTGCTTTTCCTAGGACTAAAGATATAATTCTAGACAAAACTCAAATATAATCAGCTTTGCCACTTGTTAACTAGCTAGCATGTAGTCTAGGATGGGCGTTTAGAATTTTTTTAGCAAGAAATAATAAAAAACAACAACTGTATGTAGGTACCTATAACAAATTTATTTACTTCAAGAGATTAGATATAATTATACCTAAATTAGAAATAATATACTAAGGTCACTGTTCACCAAAAATCAGACATTTATTGTCACTGTAACAATGACAGCTAGTGTAAAAAATTCCTTGAAAGACCAGATATTGCATTGGTGAACTCTAGCCTTAACATAGTATAGTCATATTTATCGTTGTCTTGTAGGCAATAACAGTGATAATGCGGTCATCGCGTCCGGGAATAAGGAATGGTAATTGACAAGGGGCACATAAGCGGCTGTAATGACACGACCGGCGAACCACCGGCCATGCAACGAGTTGACTGACGCGACAGCCGTTGCTATCGTTGGACACTTGCAGTAAACATTTCCCTGGGGCGACGCTTTATCAACATACACGTGGAGAACTCCACCATGTTTATTGCATTCACTGATGACATCATCCCTGATTTCGATGTCCCAGCTTGGATTTGATTCACTGTAAAAAATGTTTCATTAGTATTTTCAGTCAGATAGGATGAGTTGAGTTTTTTACATAGTAACCATTTCCTTCAGCACTAGTGTATCTGAATTCGATCTCAGTGTCGAGAAAATCTGTATTGGTACTAAATCGATTCTTTTTAATACTTAAGGAAATCTTAACTATGAGAAAAACTCAACTCATTAGTACCTATCTAAAAATGAAAAAAGACAACAATGTGGCAGATATGTTTTGTACTATTCCCTGGAAAGAAATCGGCAACCGTGAAGGCGACTATGAATACTTACCTAGCAGGGTCAAACATGTTGTTTAGCATGAAGCATTGTGTAGCAATTGGCGGTGCGATTTGCGGCTGAGGTGCTGCTATTGTTGAGCTGTTACCCATCAAAACGGATGCGGCAGCAGGCGGGATCTAAAACATTTAAGAGATGAGTTACGAGACTAGTTAGAAACTATTCTGCTGCATATAATACGAGGACAGTTTCGAAAGAGTTTAGTACCTAGCCATTACGAAAGAGTATGTCTGTGGAGTGATGACCTATTTCTTTCGCCAAACAGTAATTCTAGCTATTGTTATAGGAAGAGATATCATACTCAGATATCGTAGCATAGGCACTTAATTGGTGGTTGGCCAAAAACAGCTGCGAGATAGAGAAACATACTTGTAATCCAGTCCCTTCGGCAAGTTTGAACATCAGCTGTAGTCGGCCGGTGGCGCCTAGGTCGACGCCAGCTCGATCGAGCTCGTCCGCATCAAATCGAGAACTAGAACCGCCGTCAGTGCGCTCCGTCACATTACCCACTTTCATAGGGCGCCCAGCTAGTTCAAAGCCATTCAACTGCTCCATTGCTTTCTTCGCGTCTGTAGCGTGATGAAACTAAAACAATAAAATATTTAAGTTAGTCTTAAATATAATTATATTTTTTCAAGACTATCATTTCTGTACAACAAAGCGAATAAATGTATTCAGGAATTAGTTTGCTTAAATAATAGAGAGTGTAAACAAATACTGTTAAAATGGTTGAAGACGATAAGTTATGAGAGTACGGAAGGGCTCCTCAAGATATTGAAATAAAATAATTAAAATAATGTGTACTTATTGAATAAAATTAAATATTGGATGACATTTCACACTCCATTAACTATATAAAATTAAATTTAATCATGAAACTTTATTCTTATTTTTGAAACGCGATACAAAACAACATAAAGGTACTTACCTGGGTACTCTCCAAACACACAATTAATGCATGCTTTTATATATTATTTAAATATTCCTAACAATTTACTTATTCCTAATTATCTTAATCTTAAATAGCTATAATAATAATAATAATAAATTAAAAATTAATATTATATAATAATAATAAGTATGGCACAAATGAATTCTCCTGGAAGGGGGCAGGACCTACAACACAAGTCGACATGACTTAGTGTAGGTTCTGTCATATAAATTATTAAATGTATAAGCCATTACCATTTAAGAAAACTGTTATATTGTACATTATAATATAAGTGTGCTTAGATGAAATAAATAATAATTATCTTATCTTAATTATCTTATCTTATCTTTCATTTTATTTAATTTGGGGCTAGATCTGTGTGGAATTGCCACGAAAATTAATTAAATTATTACTTACAGTGAGGAACCCATATCCTTTACTTTTTCCAGTGTCAGGATCTGTCATAAGTTGGATGTGATCAATTTTTCCAAAAGGCTCGAATATGCCTCGCAACATGTCCTCCGTGATGTTAAAGTGTAGCGATCCCACATACAATCTTGTTGGCCCATTGCTTGCTTTTGGTGCTAAGTTAGGTAGAGTATTTCCCACTCTGTTTTTTTCTGCCTGTGTGTGCTGTACAATGATTGGCACGCCTAGTAACTTCTGTCCAGTCAGACCTAGAGCCTACAGGAAATAAAGAGTGCTAATTAATTTATTAATAAACAAACCCATGACAATAAATTTTATACAAGAGGAAAAAAACATTGCTTGTTATTATGTTAAATGGTTGAAGAGGTAGGTAAATTAATCTATACCTACCTAATAATAACATATTTATTGTAATTAACTTACCAGGGGAACAGATTCTGCATCTTTAAATTCGATATAAGCTATACCCTTAAATCTTCTTGTTTTGTTGCATGTGATAAGTCTGACATCCCTTACTTTGCCAACAGATGAAAAGAATTCTTCCAGATCTTTTGCTCGGATGCGTTGAGAAAGTTGCATGCAAAATACTGTGCGTAAATCTCTCTCTTCAGGAGGTAATTCTTCAAGTTTCGGCTCCAAGCCACGAGATTTAGAACGATATTCATTAGCTGGATCTCTTTCAATGCTCTTTTCTTTTCGAGGTGGCCCTTCGCGATTCCGCTCCCTATTGATAGGTTCCTTTTCTTTGCTTCGTTCCTTGTCTCGACTACGCCTTTTATCTTTTTCCCGCTCACGTTCTCTATCTCGTTCACGGTCGCGATCCTTGTGACTCTTATGGTCCTTTTCTCCCCTGTCTTTATCGCCCTTATCCCTACGGTCTTTATCCCGATCGCGTTCTCTATCTTTCTTATCATCTCGGTCTCTTGAACGATGCGAGTCCTTGTCCCTAGATCTCCTCTTATCTCGTGACCGACTGCGCCTGAACAAAAGTACTTCCTTAATAACAAGATTAGATTTTTAATAACTAGATTTTAAGGATAATGGTGGTGTGATCTTACCGTCTACTACTATCGCGATCCCTCTCTTTGTGCTTTTCAGAATACTTGTCGGAGCGATGCTTTGATGAGGTAGTGTTTTCCTGTCACACAAAGCACAAGGTAGAAGCAGCGCCACCGCAACACACGCCGAGTGAATAAATAAAAATGCATTAGTTCAATTATAAAAACAGTTCTCATGCATTTGTGATATTTCAACCTTGATAATATTTTGTACATCACTGATGAAATAACACAAATGAATTTGGTTCTGTTGGTGGTTATTTTGCGACCAATGTTCATCCGAGTCGTGGTTGCAGCACCTAGAACTTACCCATCGTACCACGCACCACTGACTATGGATAACATCAACAGGAATATTTCTGTAAAAGATTTATGACCCATCAGAGTATGGTCTTTTTCAAAAATATTTAATGAAATTCAATTCTTGCTTACTCAAAATAACTATAGCTCTTTATTTAAAATAAATATATTATCTATTTTCAGACATTAAAATAAAAGTAATAAAAAAGTTAAAATATTATATTGATACCTCTCTGTTTGTTCAGGTTGGTGATGTATGCTGGACTATTACCACAAAGTTCTATAAATACAAGAAATGATTCCCAAATGTAGTTTTGTTTTATATTTGATGCACTCTTCAAAGATTGTTTAACAAAATATATTTATTAAAACATTATTTAATTTTATAGGTGGTTTAAGCACATATTTTAAAGCACTGTTTAGAATTTTCTTAAAATAATCAACACATTATGACTTGCTAATAGCTGTTAAAAAATCTTTGAAACAGTGTAACCAACAAGTGGATATAATAATTTTCAGTAGATAATGTAGTAATCCTTTGCATCTTCAATTAGGTAATTACATTTAGAGCCCAGATATTACTGTAGCATTGATATATGCTACTGAAATAGCTGGACTAGGCTGTTCTAGTAGGCTGAATGTTAATACATTGATAGGTATGTCATAATGACAGAGTCCATTCTTTATATCGAAATATAAGAAAAATTGGATTTAGAAATCTCTTCGTTTCAGTATCAGTTTATTACTCAGAACAGTGTAATTTTGAGATGTTCCATTACTGTTTCCGACTGACGATATGACTTCAATAAAAAGAGGTAGTGAAGAGACTTTCAATATTTCAGCAATTATAAATTATAAATTTACCTATGGTAAAAGTATACCAATAGGATGATTAAAAGTGGGCTCTCAAATTAACACAAAGTGGGCTGTACAAACGTTGGGTTAGTATGTCTGATACCCAACCACCAAGTATTAAAAAACAAAAGAGCAAATTTTCTATTTGCCACCTCTTAACTAAACCAAAATATTTGGTAATAAATAAATTATTTCATTAAATATTACAAACAAAATTAACCACCACTCTTCCATCATTTTGAAGTCCCAGTTTTAATACTCTTTACTTTGATTTGAAGGTTTGTATTGTGCAACTATTCTCAACAAATATTTCTGCTTAAGTATCATGACTGAAACTCGACTATTAAGTTAAGAATGCTATTCTACAGAAGCGAATAGTAGTCACAACACATCTTCGTGGCTCAAGCTGGTCATGATATGCAATTCTGGGGAGAAGAATCACTAATTATTGTAACCAAACCTAAGCCACAAAAATATATGGTGATTACAAGCTGGCCGGTCCATTAAGCGTTTGTGAAGTTGTACAATGAGGAATAAAAAATGATTTGGCAAGTTAAGCTCATTTTTCCGTTATCAGATTTGACATTGCAGAACAGTTGACATGGAATACAAAATTTTGATTATGAAACCAGATAGGTAGGTTAGGGTTTCTATTAAAAAATGTGGTTCTTGAAAATGTTATATTTTACCTAACAGTGTATGGACAGACCAACATCGCCAAGATAGTACGCGGAGACTTAATATCTGCATGAAACGAATAACACTTACCGACTTTACGTATGGGGCTTCAAGCATAGCCTCTACATCAAAATCTTCAGCCATTCTGAAAACATTAAAAGCCAATGATTATAGTTCTCGCACTTTTTCGTGTCACGTTTACAACACGAAAATAATTTTAGTGGATGAGCAGAACCGATTATTCAAGCAGCATGCAACAAAATGGCGTGAGTACTCTAGCTAGTGACTACTAGGTACACTACGTTTAGGAAGGATTTGGGCTGGCCGCAAAGCACTTTGCGCAGACTTACATATCTTTTGCTGAATATAAATCCAATTGTTATTTAAATAATATATTAAAATATTGCAATGCAGACGAGTTGGACGAGAATTAATTTTTCTCTTTACAATTTCACTAAATCGGGTTTTGTAAATCCCAAGCAAAGCAGACAGAAAGACGAGCGACACACGCACACAAGAACAGAACATGTTTTTTTTTTTTAATATCATCAGTCAGTCTGACATCGTCAATAATCGTCATCTAAGATCGGTCAGTCAATCAACCACAGATGTGATCCATTTTATTTTTACCTATTCTAAAATAATAAGTGATGCCCAAAACACTAATTATTTATCTATCAAATTTAAACTTAAAAATAAGTAGATAGATACCGTTAAAGAATAAAAAACCGATTTTTTTACTTTTCCATAAGTTCATATGGCAACATTCTACTGAATGAAATAAAAAAGAAGAAAAATACTGATACTAGCTTAGACTAAGTATCACTGCCCGGGCTACACGAGGCTAGTTTTTCAAGCCAGGATAGCAAGCTAGTTCTCTTCTTAAACTGTCTTGGCTAGCTGACCTGGCTTGGAATATGCTAGTTCTGTTTACATGAGGCTATATTATTTTAAGCTAGTATTATTGCTGTGACCGAGGTAACCAAACGTCCAAAATAAACAGCACGCAAAAAAAAAACACTCCAGATGAACAATGCTCCAGACCGGGTTGATTTATCATTTTTTGTCAGTTCTTGAGAATACGTTGCTCTTAAATTTTTAATTTTACTATTTACCTCTTTGTTAGTCATAATAATATCCATCGTCTTTAATTCGTCACACATTTTTTGTAGCGCTGAATCACGTTTAGACTTGTCTTTATAACTTGGAAGGGTGGCGTTCCACAGACATTCATGGTCACGGTACAGTTGTACGAACTTTAAATTAATCTCCGTACTTAGTTTGGGCATCTTAAAATCTCAAAAACACGTCGCGGAGAAAAACAAACTATTAAATTATCCTATTAAAAACTGTCCTGGCTTGTCAACTACCTTACTAGTTTACTAGCTTAGAAATGAAGTTAGTTTTGTCTACACGAAGCCAGAAGTACTAGCTTGCTAGCTTACTGACACTAGCTTTCTATCCTGGCTTGAAAAACTAGCCTCGTGTAGCCCGGGCATTAGACTAGGTATGAAGCTTAGACTAAGGTATGAAGTATCATATACCTCCATGGATGCTAGTTTATAGTTTACCATGGATCAAGTATACAATAAATCTATGTAGTTTACACTTTACCACATGGAGGTACTATATACCTTTACCATCTAAGAATAAACGAGTCCGGTTAATGTACGACTATGTATTACACAGCCCGAGAATGTACAACCAGGAAAGCACGGCCAGGAAAACGCAGCCAGAAATTCATGTGCAAAATGTACATGAAATCCGGGCCGTGTTTTCCAGGCTGTGCTTTCCTAGCACAGTCGGGATTGTACAGACAGGATTACACGACCATGGATTTTGTGACCATTGCTCTGATTGGTCGAAAGCCTATGCTCTGTTTAGATGCACTACACATTAAGTATTGTACTATCCCATTCTCAATTAGGTAAGTAGCACAGACTAAAAATAATGTAAAAATATTGTTGTAATTTATTATTATTGTTCTGATTTTCTGTCTTATTTAATTAAATTAATTATTAAAAGAATAATTAAAAGAATTATTCAGAGATTAGTGTAAGAAAAAAATAAAATTCTAGCACTTCGGCACTTCGGCTCGCCTCGCGTAATTTATATGTTTTAACTTAACCTAACCAATCCGAGTCGGATCAACAAGTGAGTGAGTAAGTAATTGACGAGTGTAAGCAAAGCCTAAGTTTGTGCATCACAATTTTGGCTGCGTTTTATCGGGTTGTGTTTTCCAAAGGTGTGCTGAATTTGTACGGCTTGGAATGTACATCCTTGGATTACACAGCCATGGAATTCGCGACAGTTTGTACATCAATTCCAGGCTGTGTTTTCCACGGCTGTACAATCCATGGTTGTTCATTATTGGCACCCAGATTAAACAACTTGACCAAAAAGAGTAGAAAATAATAGGGGCGCCACTTTCCATACATTTTCGACGTACACTCACATGCGGTCTTGTTTGCATCTATGCGAAATACTCGCATGTCAAATTAGTTCCGTTTCTAGACTTTTTGGCCAAACTGTACCTACTACTGGCTGGGCTGACAATTGACGTACAGTACAAATTAGCGATGTAACGATCTCGAAATTTTTCAAACCGACTCAAACCGGTCTGAAAAATAAGCAAACCGACTTGTAAATCGAACCGCAAAAATCTATGTAAACCGGTTTGAAACCGGGTTACAAACCGAAATGACAAAGTCAATACGACGAACCAATTTGTATTGCTCATGCTAGAATTTTATGTTATGGAAACCGAAACGAATGAGTTAAATTTGTATTCATAATCCGGTATGAATACAAATTTAACTCATTCGTAGAACCCAAGAACAAATTGAATCGACTTTGTCAAGTCAATCTCATTTTCATATTTCGGTTCGGTCCGACCCGAAGTACCGACTAGCGGTTCCGTGCCGCACCGTGCGTGAGTTGAAGAGGGACAGCGATCAACAAACCGCTCGCTTACTCAACTCGTCCAGATCGGTTTGGCATAGTAGGTTCAACCCGCGTTGAACGGTTTGAAGCTCAACCCGGGTTGAACCGGGTTGGTAACCCGAGTCGTTACATCGCTAGTACAAATTAATTACCTACAAATCAATCGAATGTGTACAATTTTTATGAAATCTAAAATTTTATTAAATCCTTACTCGAAATTTCGTATTTTTTTGTTCTGTACTACTTGGGAGTGTTTACAAGTTTGTGTCATAACTTCTTAACATAACATTTAAGTAAGAAAAGGAAAAGAACGGCCAGTACAGAAACATGACCACAGCGGCGAGACCCACATTTGATCCTGCTAGAGGTGGCCAAGGACGAGGTGAAAAGGATTTGAGTGCTATATCTCGCCAGTATTCCAGTAGAGATCTTCCTGGTCATACTAAATTGAAATACAGGTATTTTTTATCATTATTAGAAGGTAGATAAAGTTTAAAGAACCTGAGAGTAGGTAAGTAAGAAGTTTGCCCATTTTCATTTAGCATAGTGCCTAGCTAAAAACATATCGTTTTCTACAGAGAACAAGGACAAGGAACAACCGATGAGCTGCGTACACGAGACTTCCGTAAAGAGTTGGATGATAGGGAGAAGGACATCAAGTCTACTGGCAGCAGAAGACAGAATGAGCCAATTCTTAAACGGGCTAAGATTGATCAAGTGCCAGCTGCCAGTTTGGATGCAGATGATCCCCTTGAAGGAGATTCCTCAGATTCTGATGACTCAGATGATGACACCGCTGCACTCTTAGCAGAGCTGAATAAAATTAAAAAGGAGAGAGCTATTGAGCAAGCTAAAAAGGTTGGTAAAAATGTGATCAATTTTAAATCTATTCAAATAATATGTTAGTTTATGAGGAGTTGCTGCTGCCCATCTCCTAGTATATTCTTAGTGCCTATCACAGAGAAGTTGATGGAGGGGTCCTATTTTATACTCATACTATATACAACACTGAAATTTCCTATTCAGGAGTGTGACTATGGCAAACCTCCCTAAATATGGAAAAGGCCTATGTCCAGGGGTGGACTTGTTTAGGCTCATGACAAAGTATTAATATACTTAAAGACAGTAATAAGGAAATGGAAAATACTTAGAGCTGATTTCATTGTTAGTTACTAATCAAAGATTAACAGGCTGTTAAATCTAACCTTAGCTGTCAAACGCATACATTTTGACATATTTAACGATGCTTTAATCCTTTGTTATTCTAACAGAGCATGGTGAAATCTGCTCTACCTACCACAGATCTGACCAGCTCAGTGTCACTTCATTTAAATTTTGAAAACACATCCCAAACCCATTAACCTAGAAAACCTCTGGTTATAACTAAATAACCGATCACAAATGAATAGTCAGAAAAAAAATGTGCAAATACATAATTATATTAGAACTACAATTTTAACCAGTACAGTAACATTGGTAGTGTATTTTGGCAAGATATAATCACTATACAATCTATGCATCATCAGCAAGATTTGATGAGATTTATAATTTTTGGCAGCTACTTGCTTGTGAAACTTGAATAAATTGGAGGATGTGTATTTTAGTTGTAATTTACTGTACTGTGCTGCTTGAAATAAATGAAGAATATTACTGGAAACTATGTGACTGACAGGCATAGACAACATAATAATTAAGTGATGTCAGCCTGCATGCAATAAATGTAGAGATAGCTAATTGTTTTGAGGTAATTTTTGCTGATTTTTAAGTCCATTTGGTAGTTCTTTATAGTTATTATTTGGTCAGTTAGCATAGAATTGAATGAATGGTCATTCTGAGTTTTTGTGTTCCTGATTTTTATTTCTTGAGTGCTTAGCATAAATTCATTAGCACAGATTCACCTTGTTAACACATATTTTTTCCAAAGGATGCTGAAAGGAAACAGGAAGAAGAAAGAATAAGGATGGAGAATATATTGTCAGGAAATCCTTTACTGAACTACTCAGCAGCAGGACAAAAAAATGATTTAAAGGTTTGTACACCATTATTTTTACTTACTTTCCAATTGGTCTCAAAACAAACTAATATTTGTGTATGTTTTCAAACACCGCTATCTAGCCCCAAACTAAGCAAAGCTTGTACTATGTTCCCATAGCAGCTGATAGCTGATAGAACACTGAGCATTTTGTTTGTTTTTTAAAGATTGTGTCAGTAACCTGACAGAGGCCTATTATCATGAATGAGAGAATACCTTGATCAGCGCCGCACAGTTAACCAGCGCCGCACTGTACCTATACCTATCTAGGTACTGTGCAGCATAAAGCAGAGACAATGGCCTTTTTGACCCCACACAATGATGCATGGGTATCATAAGTACCTACGTGTTATTTTAATATATTATTATTATTATTTTTTCACCTACTGTTCTACCTACTGTTTATTGTTTTTAATTTTATATTTAACCTACTTGGGTCAAAATAAAAAGTATTCTTTCTTTCTTTCTGAATGTAAAAAACCTGAATAATTAGGTAGGTCGTATTATTCAATATACCTAACTGCATAATTTAAATAAGTTGTTTTCTAGGTAAAAAGGCGTTGGGATGATGATGTGGTGTTCAAGAACTGTGCCCGGTCTGAACCAGAGAAAAAACTCAACACTTTTATCAATGATTCACTGAGATCAGAATTTCATAAAAAGTTTATGGAAAAGTATGTGAAGTAGGTACTTACTTACCCTTAGTTTAATCCCGATTATTTGCAATTAAAATAAAAAAACATTCTTACTCAATGCTATTGTATACAAACAATTTGTCATTATAGATTTTTAAAAAATGTGGATACCTTTGTAATGCCTATTTGAGTAATAAACCCTGTTTGAGTAATTTTGATTCTTTTCATTCAAATTGTAATGTAGGTTCTGGTATTTCTGGTACCACATAATAGTTTAAAGTAAGTATGTTTTGGTATATTCAACATTAACTTATACCTCGTGTGTTCATAAGTTTTGAGACGAACTTATTTAATTAATTTAAAATAAAGTAATTCATGCAAACTTTTTTAAACTTTTAAAATTTAAAATTTCGAATGTTTTGAATCAGAAAAAATATACATTTGAATATTTGTTTCATTCTCCGTGAAAATGGCGCCAACAAAAGATTTGCGTGCGACTGTAATTTCACTGTTTCAAGCAGGAAAAAAACCAATGCAAGTTTTTAGTGAAATCCAAAGTTTGGGATGTAGTCGGAACTTTGTGTATTATACCATAAAGAGGTACAAGGAGACCGGCTCTTTAGAAGACCGTGGAAGATGTGGCCGCCCGCGGTTTGTAAGGACGCCCGCCAACATTAAAGTAATCAGAGAGCGAATTCGTCGCAACCCTTGCCGGACTCAAAAGAAATTAGCTCTGCAGACCAACATTTCGCGAATATCGGTGAACAGGATACTTAAATATGATCTTAAACTAAAGGCCTACAGTCGAAGGAAAGTGCATTATTTAAACGAGCGTCTTCGTAAATTGCGACTGGAACGATGTCGGAACCTATTGAAGAGACACGATCCAAAAAATATCCTGTTTACCGATGAAAAGATCTTCACGGTGGAAGAACAGTTTAACCGGCAGAACAATAAGGTTTACGCCAGAAGTTCAAAGGACGTCCAGCCATCTGTACGCAATGTCCAGCGTACTCATCATCCAGCAAGTGTGATGGTTTGGTGGGGTGTTTCCTACGAGGGGGTCACTTCGCTTCATTTTTGCCAGCAAGGCGTCAAGGTGAAGGCACAAAATTACCAAACCGACATATTGGAAGCGGTGGTTAAACCATTAAATGATACGCTATTCGCTGGAAAATACTGGGTTTTCCAACAGGACTCTGCTCCCTCCTATAAAGCTAAGACTACCCAACGTTGGCTGGAGGCCAATTTGCCAGGCTTCATTCGGAGCGAAGATTGGCCCTCGTCAAGCCCTGACTTGAATCCTTTGGATTATTCTTTATGGACGGAATTGGAGCTGAGGGCATGCAGAAAGTCTCACCCAAACCTGGATTCTCTCAAGCGAGCCCTTATTAAAGAATCGAAACGGATTCCCATTGAAAAGATTCGTGCCGCCATAGATGAATGGCGCACGCGTTTGAAGGCCTGCATTGAATGCAAAGGCGGCCATTTTGAATGATTTATTTTTAAATACAGATCTAGATGTCAGTAGTTTTAATTTTAATATCCAATAAATGAATACTCAACTTAGCTCCAAAAATATTTTAGTTTTACTGTGTCTCAAGACTTATGAACACTCGTCTTAGCTCTATGGGAGGGAGCAGAGTCCTGTTGGAAAACCCAGTATTTTCCAGCGAATAGCGTATCATTTAATGGTTTAACCACCGCTTCCAATATGTCGGTTTGGTAATTTTGTGCCTTCACCTTGACGCCTTGCTGGCAAAAATGAAGCGAAGTGACCCCATCGTAGGAAACACCCCACCAAACCATCACACTTGCTGGATGATGAGTACGCTGGACATTGCGTACAGATGGCTGGACGTCCTTTGAACTTCTGGCGTAAACCTTATTGTTCTGCCGGTTAAACTGTTCTTCCACCGTGAAGATCTTTTCATCGGTAAACAGGATATTTTTTGGATCGTGTCTCTTCAATAGGTTCCGACATCGTTCCAGTCGCAATTTACGAAGACGCTCGTTTAAATAATGCACTTTCCTTCGACTGTAGGCCTTTAGTTTAAGATCATATTTAAGTATCCTGTTCACCGATATTCGCGAAATGTTGGTCTGCAGAGCTAATTTCTTTTGAGTCCGGCAAGGGTTGCGACGAATTCGCTCTCTGATTACTTTGATGTTGGCGGGCGTCCTTACAGACCGCGGGCGGCCACATCTTCCACGGTCTTCTAAAGAGCCGGTCTCCTTGTACCTCTTTATGGTATAATACACAAAGTTCCGACTACATCCCAAACTTTGGATTTCACTAAAAACTTGCATTGGTTTTTTTCCTGCTTGAAACAGTGAAATTACAGTCGCACGCAAATCTTTTGTTGGCGCCATTTTCACGGAGAATGAAACAAATATTCAAATGTATATTTTTTCTGATTCAAAACATTCAAAATTTAAAATTTTAAAAGTTTAAAAAAGTTTGCATGAATTACTTTCTTTTTAAATTAATTAAATAAGTTCGTCTCAAAACTTATGAACACACGAGGTATATTTGATTGAGTGAGCCAAGCGAACGAAAATCTTACAGTCAACTTGGGCGATTTGGCATTTTATGTAGGTACATATGTATGTTTGTCGGGCCATAACTTTCGAACCGTTGCGTTGGATGCTCCGATCTGCATGAAATTTGGTAAGTCGATAGCTTGTACTTCGGAAATTTACTGGTATGTATATGAGTAAAATCGGAAAAAAAAGTACACAAATATATTATCAACTTACGTGTCATATAAAAGGGCTTTGTTCGAACATTCAAAAACCCTTTTTACTTTTATTTGAATTAAAATTTAAATACCCAACGAACTTATAGCCCTCATCTCTTAAGAGTTTCGTTGAAATCATAGTTTTGGTAGGTCGGTCAATTCTTTTGCTTTTACTTATTTTTTTTTTCTTGGAATTAAATGAACGTATTTAGTTCCCATAAAATGGTGACGGCGCCGGCGACCTGGTCTAATGATGGAGCCAAGGTCTCTTCAACGGAACTCTTCACTAAATAGGCCAATAGAGTTGAAAATTTGTTACCATACCAAGATAGTAGGCGGTAGTCAGAAGCAAGTCCAAATATAATGTTTGGATTTGCCTCTGACTACCACCAACTTTAAATTTCGGATCGCATCGCATCACGAGATCTCAGATCGGGGCGAACCACTACCTAGTAGGTAGGTATTATATTCCCGGGTATTGATTCTTCAATGAAAATGAATCCAAAAAACATGTAACAAAAACAACAATTTCCAGTATAGGTATTGCATTATATGTATATAATATGAGTACTACCTACGTGACTTAAGTACCTACTTACAATTTTGATAAGCTCTAATTTTATGTTATAGGTAAGTACGACAATTTCAGCCCAAAGATAATATGTACGTGTAGTTTGAACAAAAACAAAGCTGATTATTAATGAACATGTGCCATTGTGTCCTTTTAATCATAACTATGCATCCGCTGCATGCAAACTCGATGATTAAGCGCGCAGGGTCGAAGACTTGTCCGGCCGCATGGTGTTTATTGAAACGAATGAAGTGTGTCGGTCGAGCTCGCTCGAGAGTCGAGACTCGAGCGAGATGAGCGAGAGGTAGGTAGGTATGTGCGGGCGCGGGGTGTCATGTCGCCGGTCGGTAGGTAGCGGTAGCGGTCTACCTTGAGTGGGCAGGTTCACCGGCTGATCCCGCCGCGCCGCGCGCCTCAGTACTCGTCAGTCCAGCACGCAGCGAGCGCCCATCCAGCCCAGCGCGCATTCTCGCGGCGAACATGGCAAGCGCGCGGTCTGTGTGGCGATGCGCGAGCATAGCTTTGTTTATTGTCGCGGCTCAGGCCACCCTCTCGGGATTGTACATCGACAACGGCGTGGATCAGACTGTAATACATCATTCGATGACGCGCGACGAGCGGAAGGTGGTCGAGGTGGAGATTCTGGAGCTTCTCGGGCTGGGCGAGCGGCCGCGAGGGGCGCGCGCGCCGCCGCTGGACCGCTCGGCGCCTAGCTTCCTTCTGGACGTGTACAAGCAGCTGGCCGAAGAGCACGAGCAGGCGCGCCCCACTCGCAGCTCCGAAATGGCACTCACGGGAGATGAGCAGCAAGCCATCGATGAGAGCGATCTCATTATGACCTTTCAAAGTAAAAGTTAGTAACTTTGCAAATTACTGTTAGTAAAAGAAAATCATTTATGTTTGACCACACATCTACATGCTAGGTAATATACCTACGCATATAAACAATCTATCTTGCAGTTAACGCGCACTTTGTCTCAAATAGATTTGTTTACTTGCATGCTTGTGAGTAGGTATTTGACCTAACTTCCGATTTAAGTGGATGTTCTGATCGCATCGGAGTTTATTAAGACGCTGATTACCGCTAAGCATGCTTAATATGCAAACGAAATTTAGATCTTAATGTAAATAATGTAGGATGATTAAAGCAAATAAAGATTGGAATTCGGCTCAGTGATTGCAGGTAGGAGGTCCAAAATGACTCACTGGTCCCTTAATAATAATTGCCGGTATACCGGAGCCGAAGGATCTATAGCTAGTGCCGGCTACGGATAAAGATAAAATATATCATTAAACATTATTGAAAGGCCATTTCATTCTTAGAAATGAGACCATCCATTGTTGGTACGTTCTACCCTTTACTTACTTCTCTTTTTTAAAATACTCTAGTGTTTTAGCAGCAAACCTATAAAAAAAAACTATAGGCATGTTAAAATATCTTCAAAAAAGAGCCTAGGTAGGTAAGCCTAGTACCTACTACGTACCTAACAGTGCTAACAAAATACAACGTGTAACATACCTACCTGATACCCCTATAACCCCATAGTACATACGTACCGACTGTATTAATGTAAACGCTAGTTGAAGACTGAAAAATTGTATGACGTTTTTTGTATTTTAGGTATATATATATTTTATAGATAGGTATATATTTCTTTTGTAGTTTGATATTTGTCGCACGTCATTCTATGTTTATACCTCTACTTAGGGGGGTTGGTAGAAAATGCTTGTGCATTAAGCCCTCCTTTTGTGCATTAACATTGTGTTTTGTGCAATAAATGATAAATAAATAAAAACCCCGGAAGCAGGGTATTCTACAGCTCAAGGCGAAATACTATTATTAGAGAAATACTATTGTTTTCAAATTTCAAAGTTTTTTATTCATGTAATGCCTTTTAAGCTTGCCGCCAAAATGCAACTAACAAAACATGACGCAGCCCATCGAGCACATACCCAATAGAGAGGAAATGTAATTTATTTTGTTTGACAATAATTTCGCCAAATCACTGCGGCTGCGATGGGTACGTGCTCGATGACGCAGCCCTATTTACAGCTGTTTTTTGACCTTTAATAATTGTGAACTGTAGATAAAATAGGTAACAGAACTGCCACCAATTAGAAAACACAAATAGCGTATGTACCAAGGTCACGTACAAATTATCAGGGTTGTTGCAAATTTCTGAGACATTATTAATTTAACTTTTGTATGGGAATTTCGAAAACGATGTATTCAAACTTTTTACACGTCAAAGTATTACAGTGCTTGGCCTGATCACTTGTCTTTGGACATAAAGGGGTATAATGTTACACGTTGTATAATATTGTGCGAGCCAAGTCGGCTTGTTCTCACTAACAAACAATAATTCGAGGAAAAATGGTAATATGCTAACCTAACTGCTGTATTTATAGCATTATCAATCGACATTCGTTTTTTAGAAAGAAGGTCAGTTAATAAACATAAGTAAATCTACATCTACATCTACACTAATCTACATCTACACTAATATTATAAAGAGGAAACATTTGTATTTTTGTATTTTTGTATGTAACGAATAGGCTCAAAAACTACTGGTCCGATTTCAAAAATTCTTTCACCATTAGAATGCTACATTATCCCTGAGTAACATAGGCTATAATATATTTTCAAAAAAATCAGGGATCCTTACTAAAACTTCAATAATATAACCCAAGGTGGAAAACAAAAACCTTACATCGCGTGCGCTGCGAAAACTATTGAAGATAGAACAAAATAATGTACTACGATTTTGTAAAACACGTCATCATCTACAAAAAATGTCGCGACAGAATATGTCTAACTATTATAGTTATGTCACAATAAGTGTTCTTTTATTATAAAAAATTAATTGAAATGCTTCCGCTAGAAAAGGGTCTTTATTTGTACCTTGGTATTAATCCTTATCCAAATAAATCATTTCATAATTAAGACGGTTTCAATACCTATAGATAACTTCTTAAATTTTTCAAATCTGACATTCCATTCAAAAGATATGACGAAATTAAAAATGTTAACGGGTCCACGATCACGCGCGGGGTGCGATTTCACTCACTCAAGGAGAAGCGCGTGCAAATGTATGAAATAAGTAGACGCGAGGCTCGAACCCACGGTCTAAGTTTATCATAAAATGTTCAAAAAATTTATGACCACCCATGCGAAGCTGGGACAGGCCGCTAGTAATTTATATAAGCAACAAAAAACTAACTAGTAGTTCGTCCCGAACTGAGATCTCGTGATGCGACCCGACGAACGCATCAAAACTTTGAGTAGGTAGTAGTCAGAGGCAAGTCCAAAAATTATCTTTGGACTTTTTTCTGACTACCGCCTACTAACTTTGTATATAACCAAGTTTCAACTCTATTGACCTATTTATTGAGTTCCATTGTACAGACCTTGGCTCCATCATCAGACCATGTCGCTATCACCATTTTATGAGAACTGAGTACTTTTTTAATTTATTTCAAGAAAAAAAAAAATAAGGAAAAGCAAAGGAACTGGGCGACCAGTAGAACAACATTGATGTCAACGAAATTCCTAGAGATGGGAGCTCTTGGATCGTTTGTTATCTAAATTATATTTTTTTGTTGTATCTCAAAAACCTAGCGTCCCAGAAAAAAAGTAAAAAAAAGCCTTTTCATATGACATGTAACTTAATTTTTGTATGTTACTTTTTTATTTTTGGCCCCTTAATAATACCCATATCTTAATAACCTTTCCTCCGATTTTACTCATATACTTACCAGTAAATTTCTCAAGTACAAGCTATCGACTATTACATAAGTACATAAAATGCCAAATAGCCCAAGTTGAAACTAAGATCTTCGTTCGCTTCACACACTCGATCAAAAATTAATGTAGGTAAGCGATAGTCAAAGGCAAGTCCAAACATAATATTTAGACTTGCTTCCGACTACCGCCAAGCCTTTTGGTATGGTAACCAATTTTCAACTCTATTGGCCTATTTATTGAAGAGTTCTATTGAACAGACCTTGGCACCATCATCAGTAAAAATTGTTTTGGAATGTACAAACAAAGTCCTTTTATATGACACGTTACTTGATATTTTTGTGTAACTTTTTTTTTTTCCCCTTTTCTAAAACCAATTACCAGTAAATTTCTCAAGTACAAGATATCGTCTTACCAAATTTTATGCAGATCGGATCATAACGGTTCGAAAGTTTTGGCCCGACAAACATACATACATACATAAAATGCCAAATCGCCCAAGTTGACTGTAAGATTTACGTTCGCTTCGCTCACTCAATCAAATATACTAGAAATACGTAAGTAGGTACGTTTTTACGTTACAACATATCATATTTATATGACAGAACATATCATATTTATCCAATATGTTTTAAGAGTAGTAGAGCTCTTTGTGAAGGGCTCGTCCGGGGAAGTACTACCACCACGCATTTTTCTGCCGTCAAGCAGCGTTGCTGTGTTCCGGTTTGAAGAGTGTGGTGGCCGGTGTAATAACAGGCACATGAGGCTTGTTGATGGACGCAGGGTAGTGCATCGTAGGGCACGTTCCTATTGTGCGTGACTTACGAGGCATTGCTTTGTTATAGGTGATGGTTACCACTTAACATCAGGTGGGCCATCTGCTTGTTCCATCAGCTTTCAGCGATAAGACGGCCATTGTCCCTCCAGTTTTTGAAGTACCTACTGTTTTTGTTAAATTATGAACTTTTACGGTGTACGATAGAGCTATTAATAGTAGATCCTACTAATATTATAAACGCGAAAGTTTGTAGGTATGGATGGATGGATGGATGTTTGTTACTCTTTCACGTAAAAACTACTGAATGGATTTTAATGAAACTCTACAATAATATAGCTTATACATCAGAATAACACATAGGCTACAATTTATAAAGATATTGTGTGAACTGTCCAAAATATGAGGATAAGTGTCAAGTAAGTAGGAAAAAATCTACCATCTGCGAGCTATTCGGCGTGCGCTGCCAAAACCGCTAGAGATACACATATGTACTAATACGCCACGCTAATATAAGCTACTCGAAATACTAATCCTGCGCAGACGAAGTCGCGGGCACCAGCTAGTCTGTCATAAATTATTTTTTAATAGAAACACCTGCACTGGGTGTCAGGTTGCCTCGTCGAACGACCACACACCTGTGGACCCATCCTTTAATTTTATACAAACCTATTTACCTACATAACTAACATAATATTAAATCGGTTATGTATTAATTTAAATAATAAGCATAATATTTATATCTCACACTATATTAACAGTCTGTTTTCCTATATCCTACTATCCTACTAATATTATAAACGCGAAAGTTTGTAAGTATGGATAAATGAATGGATGTTTGTTACTCTTTCATGTAAAAAATACCGAATGGATTTTAATGAAACTTTGCAATAATATAGCTTATTCATCAGAATAACACATAGGCCACGCTAATATAAGCTACTCGAAATACTAATCCTGCGCAGACGACGTCGCGGGCACCAGCTAGTATATAATAAAATCATTAGTAGCACCCCATGTCTGAGTTTAGCTTTTCGTTTTTCGGTTTCAGGCCGTGAGTTCTCAGCACGCCCGATAAACGATACCTGACTCATCATTCACAGGAAAACAATATACTTTTATAGTTCATCACTACATAGTATAAAACAAAGTCGCTTTCTCTGTCCCTATATCCCTAAATTTAGAAATGTACATAGAGGTACACGAGATAGAGGTACATTGGCGGTTGTCAGCGTCTTAAATTTTATCATAATATCTGGAAGAGATCACTGCTAGCGATAAGGCCGCCCATTGTATTACTACTATCGTAGTTTTTAAGTAAAAATGTGTATCTTTATTTGTTGTGGTAATCAATAAAGAGTTATCAATCTATCTAAATGTTCATTAATATCTAATTGTTATGTAATATCTGGTAAGTATTGTTTTATTTTTTGGTGCAAAAATCATACATGGGGTTTTGGCTGTACGAGTTGATTGTTTAAAGTTTTTTTTTTATTCTGAACAATTTTGTGCGCCTGTTATTAATTCATAAATCGATTTATCGATATTGTAAGAAATAAAAGAGATACCTACGTATAGTCCGCGTATAGTGTTACCTACGTGTCCGTTAGTCCTATCCGCGTCCTGTTAATAGTTTTTTATAAATATATTTTTTTTAACAATAAACAATTTTCATTAACAAGTGGTATATATGCAACGGAAAAGTTATATAATGGCCTGTATTTCATTATTTATTTAAAGATGAAATTATTTCTAGGACACCACCTGGGCGCGCTACGTCACGGACACGGAAGGCACGTTTGGTTCGAAGTGGCGGGAACTCCAGGTGATGCCTCTGCGCTTCTCACGGCAGAACTCAGACTACACCAGTCTCCCACTCAAAGCGAGGACCCTACCAGTCTGTATACCGTCGTTGCGCATCGGGTGCTAAGCGTGGATAACTTGGGGTATGTGAATCAAAGGATTAAAGCCTTTTTTTAAATACCAGTCATTGTAATAATGTAGGCACTAGGCAGGCTACCATAGTTTGAGGTACGGTCTTGGGAGAAAAACGTAGGGACGCAATCACAAGGTTAAATATATTATGTATGTATCTACGTTTGCATAGTGGTGATTTAGGCAAATAAGATTTGCGTTGTAGGGTTACGCCTAATTTAAAGCAGCTGATATGATAATCTCAATTTAGTGTGTGTTGCTGGTGAAATTACTGGCACTTGAGGCTTACTATCTGTATGCCTCAAGCTGATGGACGCAGGATAGGCATGTAGGACGCGTTCACATCGTTCGTGACTTACGAGGCAATGCTTTGGTTTACAATAAACATCCGGTGGGCCATGTGCTTGTTTCATCAGCAAGTGGTATACTTACTTTCTTGAATGCTCTTACATCACAGAACACAGAAATACATTCGTAGGCCCTTATTCATATTGGTCGCTGAGCGCTCCACAAGTCCATTACCATCTCCTTTTATTGAAATTTGTGACAGTAACGCGGATATTTTATTAGGGCCGCTATAGTATGTCAGGAAATATTATTAAGCCTTAAATGACATATTATCTGTATTATATGGTTTCCATGTTCACAGGAGTTTACAGTTGGAGGAAGTAGCACGAGTGAACACCAGCGCAGGGGCTGAAGGGTGGCTGGAGTTGAACGTGACGACGGGGCTGGCAGCGTGGCTGACGTCACCGGCTGACAACCGAGGGTTCTTCATCACTATGCATCCACACTCACAACCTGGTAAGAAAATATGAGTCGAGAATCAAGGGAAATCTTGTTTTGCCAACAAAGGTTGTAAAAAGTTTATTGTTTTCTCATTAATAATAATGCGACTCTGAACTGAAAATCATAAATTATTTATTTGCTTCAATGGTGTACACAAAATCATAAAATTAACAAAATATGTGGTACTCATTCCCCATAATTTGGATGCAAATTATAAACAGGTGTGAGTTATAACAATTTAGGTAAGTTTGCCAATTTTAACTCAAATAATTATTTATTTTTATACTTACGAGTATATGTACTAACTACTTACCTACCAACTTATAGGTAAGTATTTTACTTACCTATAAGTTGGTAGGTAAGGTACATAGCTAAATTTATATATCTTCTTACT
Source organism: Chloroclysta siterata (assembly GCA_932294275.1). Lineage (NCBI taxonomy): Eukaryota > Metazoa > Arthropoda > Insecta > Lepidoptera > Geometridae > Chloroclysta > Chloroclysta siterata. The sequence continues at coordinate 7,870,634 of OW028600.1, read as the reverse complement.
AATATTTTAATATACCACGCGATTTCACTTGCGTGAAGCTATTTTCTTACAAAATTTAACCCTCCGCTTTTCAGGCTGAATTTCAGCAATTCATTTCACATGTATGCACCATGACTAACATAACCTACAAAGTCAGTCAGTCATAAATTCAAAGACTGTGTTGTCTTTATGAAGATTGATATTCGATCACCAAATCTCGATACAAAAGACTTCAACGCGCTTCACTGTTTCCGACAGTCGTCGTACAAATTATTGTTTTTTTATTCCACGCTAGTGCTTCTATACCATGATATAGAAGCACTAGCGTTGTAATTTGTAGTAGGTAGTAGAGTTGGTATAGAACTCCATGGAGTTCTATACCAACTCTACCGCTACTCATGTTTAAATTACAGACTACTGCAAACTCAAAGAGGGATCAATTATTATTTTAACACAGATAAAAAAATGCGTAGCTGTTATCCCCATGCACACAGAATATACAAAGTATGCACCCCCATGCATATATATGCATACGAATATACTTACAACTAAGTAATTAATAACGTATTTAACCTACAGATATCATTTTATTTCCATTTTGTTAATAATTAATTCTTTTCACTAAGGTAGGTAAGATGCAGTCACTTTTACTAAGATAAATAATATATGGAGTTACTTATTTTTTGGCTAATATAAAACACTAGGCCTGTCCCAGCTTCGCATGGGTGGACATAAATTTTTTGAACATTTTAGGATAAACTTAGACTGTGGGTTCGAGCCTCGCGTCTACTTATTTCATACATTTACACGCCCTTCTCCCTGAGTAAGTGAAATCGCACCCCGTGCGTGACCCGTGGACCCTTTAACATTTTTAATTTCGTCATATCTTTTGAATGGAATGTCCGATTTGAAAAATTCAAGAAGTAATCTATAGGTATTGAAACCGTTTATTTGGATTTATTTAGATAAGGATTAATACCAAGGTACAAATAAAGACCCTTTTTTATCGGCGGCATTTCAATTAAATTTTTATAATAAAAGAACACTTATTGTGACATAACTATAATAGTTAGACATATGCTGTCGCCACATTTTTTGTAGGTGATGACGTGTTCTGCAAAGTCGTAGTACATTATTTTGTTCTATCTTCAATAGTTTTCGCAGCGCACGCGATGTAAGGTTTTTGTTTTCCACCTTGGGTTACATTATTGGAGTTTTAGTAAGGATCCCTGATATTTTTGAAAATATAATATAGCCTATTTTACTCAGGGATAATGTAGCATTCTAATGGTGAAAGAATTTTTGAAATCGGACCAGTAGTTTTTGAGCCTATTCGTTACATACAAAACAACAAAAATACAATTCTTTCCTCTTTATAATATTAGTGTAGATGTAGATAAACAGCGGTCACCGATCTGTTTACCAAACGTGCTGGCAATGCAAATCCCCCTCACTCTCATTCAGTCTCACTCAGACTAATTATTATGATGACCATGATTGATGACTAACGGTTGGATTGACGTTCCTCATTAACCTCATATCAACTTGCAGAGCGTAATGTGAAGCCCGAAGAAATTGGCCTGGAAGAGCCAAAAGGCGTGGTTGCAGAGGGAAAGCAGCCGTTCCTTGTAGCATTCTTCAAGAACGGACCCAAACTCGGCACCTCTGACGCCGGCGCCCGACGGAAGCGTGAAGCGAGGCGGTGGAGAGCACACGGCTACTCTGAAAACTATTTGAGAAACCCTCTAACTGGTGAGTTTTTCGAATTCGACAGATGAGTTATAGTTTTACGATACGACAGATGCATTTTGAGAAAGTCTGATGGTATATTATGCAATTAGAGAATAAAGGACGGATTTGAAGCGAGGGCCTTAGATGAATCACTCGCTAATCCATATATCTATATAAATCCATTTTATTCAAGAGTTGCATTCTATACTTTATACCATGACTACGAGAAAAAGAAACATTTAAGCGAAAATAGACTTTTAATGAAGAAAAAAAGGAAGGTTAAATTAATTATAATAGAACACAACACAATTTTTATTCTAAAGTCGACCAATTAAATCTCGAGGAGTTATTTACCAAGGAGTTTGTATGTCGAATATTCTTTGCACAAGGAATTTGTATCAAGTCTTTTTTGCGCAAGGAGGTTGTATAGCATTGAGATGGAGGGTATTGGTGTGTTCTAAATTCAAACACCAAAACAGTGATTAGATGCTTTTTAATCACTGTTTTTAGTGAATAAAATAAGCTTAAGGAGGGGGAATGGTGTCGAGTAATATTTGGTTCACAGTTACGGCTAAACAATTGAATAAGTATCCACTAAAAAAAATGATTGTTTAGCAATGAAGGGAGCAAACAACTATTTTAATGGCGAGAGTGTTTTCTTGAATTCAGAGCGTAGCGTCAAAGTACTTCACTCAAGCTTAAAATAGTGTTGTTCCCAAGGTGGACACTACTTTATATCACTCTATGACAAATAATATTTTTTGCTTCATACCTAATCTAGCAGTGGTAGTTTTTGTTCTTTGGTAGTGGTGACCTTTCTCGTAAGTGAAAAAGTTCAAGGATCCAGCCAACACCTACTCACAACAATATGTCGTAAAATAAGTAAACAATAGTTTGCACGAACACGGTTGTTATAATATTGTGCATGACCTAGTAGAGTTTCAGGCCAGACTCCACCGCGAGCGGAGCGGAGCCATTAAGGACTCCGTTTAACTGGCAAGAATAAACTGCATACTTGTATTTCCACCAACAAATAGTCAAGCGGAAAGGACTAAGCGAGCAGAAAGTGTTGAAATGAACTCGCTCAGCTCTTTTTCCTTTTGCAGTGGAAATCAAAATATAAAACTCTTTGTTGGTGGAAACGTAAACCTATTTCATTGAAAAGGAGTCCGTTCTCGCTCATTACCCTTTCGCGGTGGAGACCGGGCTTAACATCGACGTTTTCCGAAAGAAGAAAAATTATGACACTCAAACTCTTTGAAAGACAATTGTTATTTGTTTCAGATACGTCGCATTGGACTACAAGAAGCTGCGAAATTCAAACTCTCTACGTTAGCTTCAAGGATCTGGAGTGGCAGGTTCGTTCTCAACTAATGTTTGCTTTCTGGTGTATAATCGGTACAGTCAGCATCACAAGTTGATGACCTTTTCAGATCTAACGACTTTATGTAGGGGATAATCGTTTTAATAAATAAAATAAATTTATATGAACACCTTGAAAGCTTTCGTGCATTTTTGTTATATGAGTACTATTTGCTCAAGAAAAAAGCATAATAGGGATGTAAAGTGGTAATCATTACCTATATGTTTGATGGACGCAGAGCAGTTCATCGTAAGGTACGTTCATATCGTGCTTGACTTACGAGGCAATGCTTTGTTATAGGTTATGGTTACCACGTAACATCAGGTGGACCATCTGCTTATGCTAATATCAGCAAGTAGTATTAAAAAATATACTTGCAGAAAAATCTTGGTAATCTATCTTGATATCAAGATAGACCAAGGGATATCACTTTGGATACTAAGAGATCTGTGGGCGTGGATATCTAACGTGCCTGCGTATGGCTGTTTCTGTTTTTTCATACAAACTAGGAGGCCTGTCATGGCTGAATGACAATAATGTTTTTTTTATACAACTAGTTGATGGAACAAGCAGATATCCCACCTGATGTAAAATGGTAACCATCACCTATAACAAAGCATTGCCTCGTAAGTCACGCACGATAGGAACGTGCCATACGATGCACTGCCCTGCATCCATCAACTTGAGGCACACAGATGTTATCATGTGCCTGTAATTACACCGGCAACCACACTCTTCAAACCGGAACACAGCAACGCTGCTTGGCGGCAGAAAAAGGCGTGGTGGTAGTACTTCCCCGGACGAGCCCTTCACAAAGAGCTCTACTACTCAGATTAGTAAATATTATTGCTTTTATCAATGGTTATCGTTAAGAAGTATTGTCTTATGTTTTCGGGAGTAGTCTTTTTACATTATAATATTTCAATCACATGGACTAGAAAAAAAAACTTTTTTTTTTATATCTATCAGCAGAACGATAGGCGAACTGTATCCAAACAACAGCTCATTGTGATTAGGTACCTACTACATAAAATAAGTATCCATTAAAATTACATGAAGAATCACGTGCCTCAATTGATTCAATATATTGTATACCTATAATACTGGTAATACCTATGTAATAATGACTACTCTTGAAAAAACAATGTTTTTATTTGCTCGCAGGATTGGATAATAGCACCCGATGGCTACGGGGCTTTCTATTGCAGCGGGGAGTGTAACTTCCCTCTGAACGCGCACAAGAACGCCACTAATCACGCTATTGTGCAGACTTTGGTCCATCTGCTCAACCCTACAAAGGTACCATTCCGCATACCACTTAGGGGGCTGACAACTATCAAACAACTTCTCGCTCGCACGTTTCGACATGTTGAAAGATATAAAATCACTAAACTCATTTTCGAAAAATCGTAATCAACCATCTTGTGTGCACATTGCATACAGTTTAGTAAAAAATTCATTTTGATCGATACAAGTTTTCCTAATACTTAAAAGTTTTCTTATGTACGAAAACTAGTAAAGCAAACTTTTGAGTAGGAAAACATGTATCGATCAAAATGAAATTTTTACTAAACTGTGTGCAATGTGATTGCACACAAGATAGTTGATTGCGATTTTTCGAAAATTAGGTTAGTCATTTTATATCTTAAAAAAAAAACACTTTAGAAGCGCTAAAGGTGTAGCCCCTCTTCAAAATCCAATGAAAAAGGGCATTGAATAAGTGAAATTGTAAATCAACTTTTGTCGCTGACAATACACCTAAGGTCGTGGGCTCAAAACAGGTCGTGCACCAATGAGTTTTTCTGTTCAAAAAATTATGTGTACAATGCCAGTACTCTCAAACGGTGAAGGAAAACATCGTGAGGAAATCAGCATGTGGCATGGCTGCTTTTATTTTATACAACGTGTAACATAATACCCTTATAAGGCCAAAGACCAAGAGATCAGACCAAGCATTGGTATACTTTGACGTGTGCAAAGTTTCAATACTTCGTTTTCGAAATTCCCATACAAAAGTAAAATTAATATTGTCTCAGAAATTTGCAATAACCCTGATAATGTGTACGTGACCTTGGTACATACGCTATTTGTGTTTCCTACTTGGTGGCAGTTCTGTCTATTTTATCTATAGTTTACACTTTTATATATATGTATAGTTTACAGTTATTCTTATAACAATTAAAGGTCAAAAAACAGCTGTAAATAGGGCTGCGTCATGTTGTGTTACTTTCATTTTGGCGGAAAGTTTAAGATGCATTTCATGAATGAAAAATTTCGAAATTTCAAATTCTTATAACACTAGTTGTTCGCCATTATCTGTAGAATAGGTATCCTGCTTCCAGCGTTATAGGGGTATTATGTAACAAATGACTTAGCTTCTAATTTTACTTCAAATTTATTAAATAAAAACCACTTTGAAGTCAAGTATTTTTTATTTAATAAAATTACCAGGTTCATTTTAAATCATTCTACGAATTTATAAAATAAATTTATAAGCCTTTATTATTACTATTATTAGTGAAGATTGAAAATACTTTTATTCGGTTTTCAAGGTTGTGCTTTTTTATTTGTTAGGATCGTCATAAAATAATACACAAAGCTTAAAACTATATTGAAATAACACAATCTTTCGACCTGTGATTACTCAGCTAACACAGGTACCTATTATAAAATAATTGGTTATAATAATTTATAATACCTATGTTAGCTGAGTGAGTATATGATAAAAATGATATGAATTCAGTAATTTCAGGTAAGTTTTACGTTGCTTATGATTTTTTAAGAGCTAAACAATATTTTGACAGTTTTTTTATTAGTTTTCGTGTTTATGTACACTTATGGAAATCCTACTCATATAATGGTTACTTTGACTACTTTTGGTTTATTTATAAAATCTTTAATATTTTACCAGGTACCGAAACCGTCTTGCGCGCCCATCAAGCTGTCACCGATATCCGTGCTGTACTACACCGACGATTCTAACGTGATTCTGCGCAAATACAAGAATATGGTTGTTAAAAGTTGCGGGTGCCATTGAATTTATCTCAAAAAACGGAATTTAATAATAAAGTAAATAAGAGCTGAATCTTAAATTAATAAGTAAAATTAAGTCTCTAATTAACTCCCTTTTTGCTAAAGTTTGTTGATGCATCTCACTTCCGTGTTATTTTTGAGTTCTGAATCTCATCTTCAGTCTTTATCTAAATTACTTTGAAACAAAGTCGACGGTACGTACTCGTACGTACACGAGTAGGTACGGTACGAATAGACTGTTTCGACACCAAAGCGTTTTGTAAAGGGACTGATAGACCGGTCCCATACGATGTTGAAGACGCAGTAAAATCTTATTTTAAAATTTTATAACTAAAATTTTAAATCTGAAATTTTATTTTAAAATTTTATAACTAAAATTTTAAAATAAGATTTCACTCCTTTTACAAAACGCTTTCGTGACGAAACGGTCTAGTCGTACCGTACCTACTCGTACGTACGTAGTACGTACGTACTGTCGACTTTGTTTCAAAGTAATTGATGTCAATAATTTTATTTTTACATGTCCCGGTAAGACACGGTCGGCGATAAGATATCGTTACTGGAGTCTCGTTTTTTGATTATTTCTATTGTCTGATATTGAAAAAATGCCTGTGTTGTTATTAAAGTTCAAATGTTAAATATTTAAAGCAGGGCATTTTTTACTAATTTTAAGGCGAGTACAGGAGCGTACCTCTCGCTCGCACGTTTTGACATGTTGAAAGATATAAAATCGCTTTTTTGAAACCCATTTTTTAAAAATCACAAACTACAATTTTTACATATTTTAGTAAAAAATTCAGTTTGCTTTACTAGTTTTCATACTTAAGCAATATTTCAACATGTCAAAACGTGCGAGCGAGAGATACATTCGCTCTTGTATTCGCCCTATGGCATATTTATCACAAAACAACGTCTAGCTGTAATTTATCAGATTAGAACAAATTAGGTAGGTAAGTATATAAGTAATTGTATTGTAAGAGAATATTTTTGCAAGCAAAGTAATAAATGCAGATCTATATTGATATGACTTTCTAAGCTAATTGTAGATACCAATGATGGTTTTATGTATTGAATTTATATTAAATCTAATAAATATTAATCTAATACTCTTCACATCAATTAAATTAATAAAGGCTCAGAACCTTCTTCTTGTTGATAAACAAAATATAGTGTTATTTAACAAGACAGGCAGATTGAATATATGACGAGTATTTATCTCATATTATCTTAATTTTAATGTCCTACATATGTTTCGGTTGAGTCTGGTGAAATATTAAACAATTTTTACTTTACTATGACAACGAATTTCTCCTCAGAGGGCTTATTACGAGTTTAGTGCCGATCGAGTGTCGATCGTCGATCGTTACGATACACCGAATATTCTATGAAAAAAAAACAGGTTCTCAAAGAATACGCTATATGCCGCTGATTTATTTTCATAGAAAATTCGGTGTATCGTAACGATCGACGATCGGCACTAAACTCGTAATAAGCCCTCTGTTGTACCTAACTGTTTGCCTATTTACAAATATCTGTCCAGTCATGTTCCAGTCTGAAAGCTTTACTTATTATTAAATCTTTTACGTCCACTATTTAATAAATAGATATATTTTGATTTAGATAAGTATTAGTAATTTATGTGCCAACTCAACAAGTCAAATTTTAAATAATAAGTGGTTTGAGATTAGTGTGTCAGCTAAGGACGGTATTTTAATAGCTTTTAATGTTTGTAAGATTATTTCATAGTATTATATTTTCCATGTAAATCGAATGTATTATTTTATCATTAGTACAACCCTTTTATCATAATAATATGTTGGATGTTGGTGAGTATTAATGAATCAGTTTCATTATTCTGCTAATGTGGATTGCACTATCTTATCATTATAACCGGACCGGATAAATTTAGTACATAAGTACCTAGATGGTAGTGACTAGTTATACATAATGTATAAACGAGCAGTATATGCTCCCTCCAACTCTTTCTACTCTCTTCTCTTGTCGTGTCACTAGATTCTTTCGAAACAGTGTGGTGAAAGGATTTTAAGTGCGCCTCAAGAGGCTTCTTTCGAGCACTTGACACATGTTATAGAACTTATTTTTTTTTAGGTTCTACGACATGCTCACGATGTTTTCATTCACCGTTTGAGAGTACTGGCATTTTGCACATACATTTTTGAACAGACTAATTGGTGCTCGACCACTAGACCACCAGGTGCCCTCGTGCACCATTCTTTCTACTGATTTGCATCATCGCAAATTATATTACGTAGCTCGGAGTTAGATAAACCTACCGATTTATCGAATAACCGTCTTTATCGATCTAGGTACGTAAAATCTTTGATAACGAATTTATTGTAGATACAAAATACGTAGGGCACACTATTTATTTACATTTGATCATTTATATGTAGATAGGTAAGTTGATAGAGTACCAAGTCGGTATCAATCACTCCTTCAAGTTTTATCAATTGTACCTATTGATCATATCTTTAGATGTGAATCAACGCTGTTGTGCTAAAGTAACGCAAACTTCTTGAAGCAAAGTTGTCTGAATAAAAAAATATAAATTTCTAATAAAAAAGTCATTAAGCTTTTAAATTATCCTTTAGTGACTATTGTAAGCTTATAGACGTGTAATGAATCGCTGGCTCGAATCGATAGTGATGTAAGTTGTGATAAGCGAAAATATTGGCTAAAACTGAGCATTGTTGTGCGTCAAGACTAGATTGGGGATTTACAAGGGGGAGTCAAGGGCGTAGCAGCCTCCCATGTGAGTAGAGTGTAGTCGTCCGGAGAGCGGGTAACGGCGTCCGGCATCACTCCGCCGCCGCCACCGAGCACAGCGCACGCAAGGCGCCCAAATAAACAATGCTGGCCACAATCAATACCCACCACCTGCACTGAATAAACGGAACGCTTAAAGACTTTCGTAAATATTTAAAACATGTGGCTTCTAATTTTTATCGGTGCATACGTGTGTGCGAGTGCGAACGGTGAGACGCCGGTTTTTCGCAAGTGTTGTTCCCGGAATTACAGTTTGATAAGTGTGTCAGAATATGAAGACGAAAAACACTTCGACTGCTTGGATCGTCAAAGTGTGGAAATGACCTATAACATTTCAAATGCACCACTTATTATCAGCGATGGTGTAATAGTAGAGCCCGGGATGCCAGAATCCTGCGATGGATTACGCGAAGTAAATCTCACTTCGGCGGAGCTAAACGGCCAACTGTCGGATTCGACATACCAGTGCTACGACAGGTTGGTCCTAGAAATCGTGAATAACACAAAGAAACCTAACATTCCCAAGACGTTAACCTTATCTTGCATTCAAAACGAGACTGAAAAGTTACCAGATACCAATTTATCCATAGAACACATTCGAAAGTGCTGTCCAAAAGGACAAATCTACGATCCTGAATTTCATTTGTGTAGACACAGTGATCTAGACAGCAGCGAAGAGTGGGTAGTAAGAACTTTGAACGTGAGCAATGATTTCATTTATGCTGTGGAAAATGGATTACACTGCAAAGCTGATGAGTACGGAGTAGAGTTGAGTGAAGATCTCTATTCTATGGAAATAGAGGGGAGTAGTTTAAGAGTTCTAAAGAGAAGTGGCGAAGGTGGAGGATTAGCCTCACAAGGCGAGTGGTGCGTGGACCGTCAGTACGGGCGTCCAGGACTGGTGGCCCGTGTGTGCACACGTAACTGTAGCGAGTATGGAGCGTACTGTGTAAGGAAATGCTGTGCTGTCGGCGAACACTTCAAGACACGTCGCTGCGGCAGTGTTATCAGTAAATGTGTGCCTAATGACGATGAAGTTCTTTTCGGGATTGATGTGTATATAAATCCTTTAAAGGAGCAGGGCATTGGAGGTAAGAAATTACTGAATTCACACTTGTTTTATACATCCTTCGTAGATAAGCATAAATAAGTACCTATAGATTCACAGACAAACGTTAGATGTAGATATGTATCTACAAGCACAGAATAAATAATAGTATAAGGACAGTTAACTCCAAAAATATCTAGCTAAGTAGACTAGACTTCTGTGTTTTGACTTAGACTTTTATTTTAGACCGTTAGTGATTTGTAGATAAGAAGAAAGTTTATCGTTCATTGTATGAAAATGACTTACTGAGAAATTCATTTGATCCGATAAATGATCATTTTATTACTATATGTAGGATGATTAGCGAAATCTTTTGGAATCGATTGTACCTAATTACATGACACAACGAACGCTTTGTTACCAAAGGTATTACGAATATTTTATATTGACTCGAACGTGCAGAAGTGTCAGTTGTGCAATTGACTCAAATGGCTCGAATCTAAGAGTAGTAGAGCTCTTTGTAAAAGGAAGTACCTACTACCACCATGCCTTTTTCTGCCACCAAGCAGTGTTGTTGTGTTTTGGTTAGAAGAGTGAGATGCTAATGCTTTGTTAAAGATATAATGTTTGGTGATGGTTACCATTCAAAATCAGGTGGGCCATATGATTGTTCCAACAAGTTATAAAGAAAAAAAAAACTGCATTCAATCAAAACAAAAGCAGGTCAATAATGCCTGGAATGCAATTCTTTATAAAGACGTACCTACCTATACCTACTTATAAAATAACTGTTACCTTAAGACTACCTACGTTATTTATTTTTATGAAGGCAGTCTATTAGTCCATATAATTGGAGGAAATATCAATCCCGGGATGCTGCTAGAGCTATATCTTCCTACCTAAGGTTATTATCGAACATTGCAAGAGATTTCGACGTTTTAGGGTTCCGTACCCAAAGGGCAAAACGGGACCCTATTACTAAGAATCCGCTGTCCGTCCGTCTGTCTGTCTGTCTGTCTGTCTGTCTGTCCGTCCTTCCGTCTGTCACCAGGCTGTAATCTCATGAACCGTGATAGTGAGACAGTTGAAATTTACACAGATGATGTATTTCTGTTGCCGCTAAAAACAACAAATAACGATATTGATAACGGCAACAGGTAGACGCTTGAAATATTCACGTTGGTGTACTAAAATTTTTTGTCTTTTTTTTGGCAGAAGTCATAGGCATCCGAACAGGCCTAAATTGTGGGCTGAAAGGGAAGGTGGCATTGAACCGCAGTGAAGAGCAGGATTACCACTACCTCTTGAAGAACGGCGATCTGAAATCACCCACGGCCTCCAACGATGAATACTGCTTCGAATCCTTCGATAGCAGCCACTGTCCCGGTGGTGACATATTTGTAACTTCTCTCGTTTGTTTCATCAAGGCACCGGAAAATAAGAACTTTCGAGTTTCCTTCGTTGTAAGTATAAAGTTCACTTTTATTATTCTACTAATATTGTAAATGCTAAAGTTTCTATGTGTGGGTGTGTGTGTGTTTGAGTCCATTCCAAGTACAATATAATTACTATTTTTATTTTCGTTAGCCGAATTAACTCGTATACGTCGCGTCGACCTCCAAATATCCTTCTTCCTACTAATATTATAAACGCGATAGTTTGTAAGTATGGATGGATAGATGTTTGTTACTCTTTCACGTAAAAACTACTGAATGGATTTTAATGAAACTTTACAATAATCGAAGTTTAGAAAAATAATCCTTCGCTTGATCAATATGCATAAAATGTTTACTGATCAGTGCCAAATAGTCATCAATAATAAAATACTTAGGTATAAGTACCCCTTATTATTAGTATACGAAGTGTTCCAATACTTGTGTTTAAAAACTTCAGGGGGCTAAAGTACGCATCAATATGAATAACTTTTTCTCTATGTTGTTTCATACATTTTAGCCAGGCAGGTATTGAACTTTTGTATGAAACAGCTGTTTTTTTTCGCGTTCACAGCGTTGGTTCCTTAGAAAAAGTTACTTTAGCCCCCTGAAGTTTTTAAACACAAAAAAATAAAATAAAAAATAAAATAAATATTGGTGTACACACACAGTGCTATCTGGCCCCAAACTAAGCCAAAGCTTGTACTGGTACAACAAGTATTGGAACACCTTGTATATTCCATGAAAATACAAAAATAAAACGCCTTTTTCTTGACTAAGTTATAATTCCATACAGCTGATCACCATTTCAAGCGTATGTCTCGCACTGACGCTTCTCGTGTACTGCAGTCTACCGGAGCTGCGTAACCTGCACGGGCGCACACTTATCTGTCACGTCAGTATGATGCTGCTCGCCTTCTGCTGTCTTGCCAGGGTTCAGTTCTCTGAGGTGCCCAACGCGATACTCTGCACTGTGCTAGGTAAGAAAAAAATTAAATTAACTAGTAGTTCGCCCCGAACTGTGATCTCGTGATGCGACCCGACGAACGCATCCAAACTTTGAGTCGGTATTAGTCAGAGGCAAGTCCAAACATTATCTTTGGACTTTTTTCTGACTACCGCCTACTAACTTGGTATGGTTACCAAGTTTCAACTCTATTGGCCTATTTATTGAAGAGTTCCGTTGAACAGACCTTGACTCCATCATCAGACCTGGTCGTCGTCACCATTTTATGAGAACTGAGTACCTCCTTAATTTATTTCAAGAAAAAAAAATAAGAAAAATCAAAGGAACTGGCCGACCAGTAGAAAAACCTTGATGTCAACGAAACTCTTAGAGATGGGAGCTCTTGGATCGCTGGTTATCTTAATTTAACTTTTTAAATTTTATCTCGAAAACCGAGCGTCCCAAAAAAAAAGTAAAAATTGTTTTGGAATGTCCAAACAAAGCCCTTTAATATGACATGTAACTTGATTTTTTAATGTAACTTTTTTAATTTTTGCTCTCTTAAAAATCCCCATATCTCAAAAACCCTTCATCCGATTTTACTCATATACTTACCAGTAAATTTCTCAAGTACAAGCTATCGACAAATCAAATTTCATGCAGATCGGATCAACGGTTCTAAAGTTATCGCCAGACAAACATACATACATACATACATACATACATACATACATACATACATACATAAAATGCCAAATCGCCCAAGTTGAAACTAAGATCTTCGTTCGCTTCGCTCACTCGATCAATAAAAACGTTCCGGGATTGTGACGTGACGTTTTGCGACGTGGACGAATGGGACGTGATGGGAAAATACCGCCTCGATTCATTTTCTGACATTTTGGGAAGTAACATAGCTTTTTCATTTTATTTGTTTTTCTAGTGTTATTTTGAGCTGTGTTGTGTAATTTCGGTGGTATTTTAACCTGTATGTATACTTAACTATGGACTGACTTGACTAAAAAGTATTCAATACAAATTACTTGACACTGGCAAGATTGTCTGTCGAATGACGGACAGGAGCCATAAATTGAGAGAAGAAAGAAAGTACAGCCTCGCCCATAGGTAGATTAGAAACAAGAAAGAAGAATAATATATATTCCCTTTGTAAAAGATAGAAACTTTAGAGCGGGATCATGATTATTGGATTAGCTTAGGTATAAGATGAAAAATTAAAATTGATAATAAATAACATAGGTTCACATGTAGCATGGTAGACATTACCCCAGATCTTTCGGTACTTTAATTGGTAAAAAACAAAGAAAACTTCTGTTCTCCCAGGTATCGATAATTGCCAGTATATACATATATACAGGGTGTCCCAGAAATCAACGTCAAGCCGAAAACAGGCGATCGGCCAAGTCATGATAGTTATTAGAAAAATATAAAAAAAAATATTTGTCATGTACCTTTTGAATTATGAGTATTACAAAAAATAACAGAAAAACTGACACCCTGTGATGATCTTTTAAGTCCTGTGACTACAAATATTAACTTTTCGTGAAACTTTTTTTTGTAATGTAACCATGAATAACCTTTCTGTAAAATACAATTCAAAATTAAATTATAACTGCCTCAGTTTTAAATAAAATGTTGGATGTTTAGCCAACATTTAATTTAAAATAATTACATCACCCAACTTTAGCCGACTGTACCGTAAAAAAAATGTACTACACTATTTTGGCAAGTAACTTTAAAAGATGGCGCATTTAGTCTGGATTCCAAAATGGTACGATACTTGCTAGAGTACTCCTTAATTTTGGAAGAAAAAAATTTTTTTTGAACTAAACCGGATTCCATGACAATTTTATTTAATTTGATAAAATGTTTGTAACCTTTAAATTATGGACTTAAAAATGCCTATGCTGCGTTTTTAAGTCGCCTTCAATTCACAGGTACAAGTACATACCATTTTGACAATGTAATTGAAACAGATAGAGTCGCCATCTTGTCGAAAGAGTAATATGGGTTATCAAGTAATTTGTTAGTTTTAGGTGAAAGTTTGAAATAAAATTCAGTCATTGGATTTCTTCAGTCATGACCTAACCTAACCTACATCTCCTTAAAAATGACCGTGTAATTTTAAGGACATTTTTAAGGAGATGTAGAGCTTGCATTACAGCTGATGGCAAACAGTTTGAACATTAGCTGTAAATCTACACTAATATCGCACGTCACAACTATTACCGTGCCAACTCAAAATATTGCACTTTTGAGTTAAGTATGCCATCGTAAAGAGGATTTTTTTCTCTACAAAATGATAATACAGTTGTATTTTTACCTCCTCCAATGGCTAAGAAAATCACCTGAGACTCTTTATTGACCATTCATTTCATTCATTTATTCAACAAGAAGCACCGTCGCATCTCAACATAGTCCGTTACAACATAACAGCGCAGGAACCAAAACGTAATTTTCTGTTGTATTTTAAAATAAAACATCTTTTTGGATAAAAAACGTCGCAGGTGAGCAATCAATATAGTTGTATTTGTAAGATGATACTTTATTGTTCGTCCAAAATAATATTTTGTCTTCATTTAATACCATATTGCATGTTCATTATTTACTTTTTGAGGGTAGGACGGAAAATAACTTGACTTGATACTAAAATGCATCAATTTTTTTGGAGTTAATACGGTATGACTCGTTAAAGTTATTGTATTTTGGCTGTGTGCAGGTGTCTATTTATGAATGCTACGGTTTGATCTGTGAATATATCGGATAAAACTTTTACTTTCACATAAATTTTTGGAACAGATCAATAATGAAAAGGCATAAACGGGCATTAATAATCTTACACTTTATTAGTATTTGCCGCATGTAATAGCAGTTCTTCCTTCTAGCATAATAAGAACTTGTGTATTTGACATTTATTTATATTTAGTTAATTTTTTGCATAAAAATATAAAATTAGAGTACAATAGGAAAGATTAATGCTTATGCATTTTCTACCAGCTAACCTACGTGGTGACTAATGCGAATAAATACCTTTTTTTTAATATAACTTGGTGATGAAATGAGCAGATGGCCCGCGTGATGTTGATTGGTAACCATCATCTATAACAAAGCATTGCCTCGCAAGTCACGCACGATAGGAACGTGCCCAGCGATGCACTGCCCTGCGTCCATCAACCTGAGGCGTACAGATGTTAAGCCTCATATGCCTGTAATTTCACCGGCAACCACTAAAAACCTCTTCAAACTAAAATACAGCAACGCTGCTTGGCGGCAGAAAAAGGCAGTGTAGTAGTGCTTCCCCGGACGAGCTTTTCACAAAGAGCTCTTAAAAATATCTTGTATCTCCTTGATAATATTCTTTCAATAACTGCTCTCTTAACCAAAATGCTGCTGATATCATGACGTGTATGCCAGTACAGCTCTTACAGAACTGTATTATAATAAAATTATAATTAAATTAATGGCACGTTGGTATTAAATGAACTTTATGAGAAGTCTCGACTGAAATACATGCAATATCGGGGAGATACTATTTTTCGTGGTCTGTGTGTTAAACAGTAGGTTGAGCCACAGTATTGTGAATTCAAAAACTGCGTCGATGCACGTACTTTCAATTATTTTGTTTTATAAATTGTGTACGGATTCCGATTCCTGCAATCTGAGCGCAGTAATAATACTATAGGACTAGCGATTCTTAATACGTTTAAGCACATGCACTCAATGTTAAGCATTTATTTTCATGATTCGTTTAACATTGGTATAAAGATGACTAACATCATTGCAAACGATTTTGCACGAGATTGCCAGCTGACGCAAATGCCATTCAACAGTCTTAAAACCCATAACCTTATAGCCCAAATAGTTTGAAATCTGGGAATAGAATTCACAAACGTAAAAAAAAGAGTTCCACCTAAATAAATCAAGACATGAAACGATCAAAACTGCAAACTGAAATGGACTGAAAAGGTAGGTAGGTGATTTACAAAGAAACAAGAATTTATGAAAAGAACTGTGCCGAGAGTTTCACAACGTGATAGAATCTGAAATGGGGAAAACTTAGAAAATTTAAAACCTCTGGGGAATATAGGTTCTCAAATGGCGACCACGAGCTGAAAGACGAAGCGTTTTACGAGGAACCGATGGCATTGTGAGGATCACAGGAAAGACAGTGGATGGAGAGGGATCAGAATAATTCTTCCTGATAATGAATAGGGGAGGCCTATAGTGATGAGCCTATGATGATAATAATAAAGTTGATTTTCTAAAAACAATATTATTTGGTATTTTGTTGTGTTTAATCCAATAAGATCAACAAAAAAACCAGTAATAGGACTGCTTGTATTGATGAAAATGTGTATCAATAATGGCTAATTTTGATATACGACCGTCGAATTTTACAAAAACCTCTAAATAAAACAGGCATTAACGTCTTATTTCATTTTTGAATTAATTTAAACTGGCAATATAGTACTAACTCAAAGTGCTAGTGAAAAATTACTGATAACTTTAAAGATATTCATTATTTATTATACCAATACCTTAGAAAGTAAAGTCAGATAACATACCTTTAAACTTACGTTTAAAGTTAGGCATGATAATGTAGATTTTAGACAATATGATTTTTTGAACTTTCAAAACCTGTTTTCTCGAAATCGACTTTTTTGAGTTGGCACGGTAATGTTTGTGAGGTGCGATATTATAAAGAGGAAACCTTTGTATTTTTGTATTTTTGTATGTTTGTATTTTTGTATGTAACGAATAGGCTCAAAAACTACTGGTCCGATTTCAAAAATTCTTTCACCATTAGAATGCTACATTATCCCTGAGTAACATAGGCTATATTATATTTTCAAAAAAATCAGGGATCCTTACTAAAACTTCAATAATGTAACCCAAGGTGGAATACAAAAACCTTACATCGCGTGCGCTGCGAAAACTATTGATGATAGAACAAAATAATGTACTACGATTTTGTAGAACACGTCATTATCTACAAAAAATGTCGCGACAGCATAATGTCTAACTATTATAGTTATGTCACAATAAGTGTTCTTTTATTATAAAAAAATAATTGAAATGCCGCCGCCAGAAAAGGGTCTTTATTTGTACCTTGGTATTAATCCTTATCCAAATAAATCTTTTCATAATTAATACCTATAGATTACTTCTTAAATTTTTCAAATCGGACATTCCATTCAAAAGATATGACGAAATTAAAAATGTTAACGGGTTCACGGGTCACGCTCGGGGTGCGATTTCATTCACTCAAGGAGAAGCGCGTGCAAATGTATGAAATAAGTAGACGCGAGGCTCGAACCCACGCTCTAAGTTTATCCTAAAATGTTCAAAAAATTTATGACCACCCATGCGAAGCTGGGACAGGCCGCTAGTCCTTGATATAATTAAATTAAAATCATGACTGAAGAAATCCAATGACTGAATTTTATTTCAAACTTGCACCTAAAACTAACAAATGTCTTGATTACCCATATTACTCTTTCGACAAGATGGCGGCTCTATCTGTTTCACTTACATTGTCGAAATGGTATGTACTTGTACCTGTGAATTGTGAGCGACTTAAAAACGCAGCATAGGCATTTTTAAGTCCACAATTTAAAGGTTACAAACATTTTATCTAATCAAATAAAATTGTCATGAAATCCGGTTTAGTTCAAAAAAAATATTATTATTCCAAAATTAAGGAGTACTCTAGCAAGTATCATACCATTTTGGAATCCTGACTAAATGCGCCATCTTTTAAAATTACTTGCCAAGATAGTGTAGTACATTTTTTTTTACGGTACAGTCTGTTAAAGTTTGGTGATGTAATTATTTTAAATTAAATGTTGGCCAAACATCTAACATTTTATTTAAAACTGAGGCAGTTATGATTTAATTTTGATTTGTATTTTACAGAAGGGTTATCCATGGTTATATTACAGAAAAAAGTTTCACGAAAAGTTAATATTTGTAGTCACAGGACTTAAAAGATCATCACAGGGTGTCAGTTTTTCTGTTATTTTTTGTAATACTCATAATTCGAAAGGTACATGACAAATATTTTTTTTTATATTTTTCTGATAACTATCATGACTTCGGCTCGACGTTGATTTCTGGGACACCCTGTATATAATTGCTAAGTAGGTGTATAATTACGGCCATACCGAGTCAGACCAAAATGTTTGATTGACCAGAATGTTTGCTTGTAAATAAATATTTGTTCCATGCCAGGGTCATCCAGCCAAAAGCCAATGGTTTTGGCCTTTTCATTATTGTCTTTACATTTTTCATAGTGTTGCGTCGTGTATCTAGGCATTAATACCTACTTATACCTGTTTCATTTTTTAGAATTCATTCTATTTTTAACTGACTTTAAAAAAAGAGCAGGTTCTCAGGCTCTATTTTTATATACCTACGTTTTTTAAGTGATTTAAGTGATATCTTAGCCAGTCCTGAACCGATTTGCAAGATATGATCCCGTTGTAAATGAGAATGGTAGGTACGTGATAAAAAACGGAATTTTATTTGGGAAGTTAATGTGAGTGGGTTGTTTTCATGCCACCTTTTTTGTTTTACATAGCGCCATTTTTGCTGAGCGAAAAATACATTGAAAGTACGAGTAAAAGCGGATATGTAGCTATTTCGGATGAATTGGTGGTCTATAGAAAATGTTTTTTTATTTCACCCCATAGAGTCATTAAATGACAAACAACACACGTATCGCAATTACTGATCGAGAAAAAAGAAACGTCCTCTAGGCTGAATCAATCACAAAGATGATGTGGGGTAAATATTTGCACCAAATTAGCCACAGTTCGTTTACTATATCCATGATAGGACAAATTAGCCATAAATATTTTTTATCGGCTACAGGAGGTAATCTACAAACATTGTTTGTTTCGAGAGATGGCTGTTAAATGGTTTTTGAGATGAAAATAAATATTTTTTATTTATTTTTTAAACAAAATCCTCTTAAGATACAATGTAAATACTTAGGTTTCTAACATACAGCCAATAACGGATTTACATTTTTTTATTATATTCTAATTTAATTTGTTTAATTGGGCTTATGCCCAAATAAACAAATAAATTCAATCAGATTGTGAATGTAGCACCGAGTAAGTATAAGGTAATATTGACATTAAAAAAAAAACATCCTTTCCAACCCTGCAATAACGCAGCGTATAATGTCAATAAAAATCCTTACGACATTCCTTAAAAATATATACTCACTGCATACAAAAACTTTCAAGATGAAGCGAAGTTTGCACTATCGTAAAAATGGATGACGGATTTGCATCAGAAATATTATTATAAGTTGTAACAGGGCAAACATAGTCGCTAAGCGACTCGAAGCCTTTGTTTCAGAGTACAAATAAGTAAATATTAACAAAACCCATATAACTTATAATGGCATGGCGTGAGTTTCACCCGTTCCCGTGATATTCACAAACGGATGAAGATATAAGCTGTCCAATTATTACGCATTACGCTTTTGTTTTTCATAAAGTAGATTATACAAGTAGATTATTCTTATAAAAATCTATAACTGATATAAATATTAGGGCCTTATTTAGAGCGCTTTCTCATGATGTGGTCGACGGTCTCGACACTACAGACTAATATCTGATAAAAAGCTGGCAGCTGAGATACGCTTCATCATTAAGTAAACAGTACTAAGAAGGATTTTCCATGCGCTTTCTTAGAACCTTTGAATGATCAATGAATTACGTATCGTAAACATCGAATTGGCATTCATGCAAAGGAATGAACCTAAAATGATTTGATTGATCATTGTGCACCTATTTATTATTTAACAACAATTTAATAGTCAGGCGAGACAATTGAATAATATATTATCGTAAATTAAATGGTTCCTTACAAACTGATTAAGTTTCTGATTCTATCCACCCATTTGGTTCGTGAGTTCTCTTTCATGTGCCGGCTCAAGTGTATTAAAAAATAATATAAAAAAAATATTATTTATATTTTATTTAATTATATAAGTTTGTATGAAGGATCGTTCCAAAACGGCAGGGAACCAAATCGTAAGTTTTTTGCCTTCGAGGCTTGGCATGAAATTACGAATCTTGGGTTAAAGATTTGAAGTTGACGTCGAGAAAAGATAAATTCCTTCAATTTTTTTTTTAATTTATTACGTAATTTTTTAAGTTTACGTGAACCGATTTCGTATCCTGAAAAAAAAAATGTGATGGATGAGGGATAATTAAATCATCTTCCAAAATCTGAAGAACTCAAACATATAAAAAACAACATAATATTAAATCATCGAGACATGAACGCCCGCCCGCGATCCACCAAATGACTAATCGAATGGCAGGCACTTACCTAGTAACTATGTAGGTAAAGTATAGAGTTAGGTTTACTTTACTTATGGCATTGGTGGTTAAGTTTTGTAGTGATGTAGGTCAAATTACTCAAGCAAATAATTGCTTGAAGTCTGTTTCGTAAAAGGGGTAAAACGATTAAATCTATATCCTATGGCCTATAGAAAAATAGACCTACAAAAAAAAATTATGACCTCATTTCTTAATACCAAGGAAAAACATGGAATTTAAGGAAAATAAGATCTAGGTTAATTGAGTGTTTTGTAATCAGAAAACGATGCGAAAAGGTGGAATGTACTATCATCTGAAAACAGAGCGTACAAGAACGACGAACGGTGTTCATCAATTAACGCTTAATTATTTGCGCAGGGTACGGCATCTACTTCGGCTTCGTGGCAGCGTTCGCTTGGCTCAACGTCATGTGCCTCGACATATGGTGGACATTTGGGTGAGTACTTACGCTACTTACAAACATTCAGAACCGTTACTAAATGCAAGTGTGAATCACCCCAGCTACAATTCTGAGATAAATATGCAAAGCACAAAATGTTTAGGTAATATCAAATCTAATAATTTGTTTGAACCACACCGGGCCAAGTTAAATCAATGTTTGCGAAGTTAGAATCACGCCTATTAAGTCTTGTAATAACAGTAGTAGGTAAGGTACACGAGGCTTTACACGTTTTATGCCTCAAGTTGATAGACGCAGGGCAGTGCATCTATTGTTGTCAAAATGTCAAGGTTGCCTGGGAGAGATCGCTCTCAGTGATAAGGCCGCCCATTGTTTTGCCAAAATGTATGCCTTAAACCTGTATTTTGTTTCTGTGTGGTGAACAATAAAGAGTTATCTATCTATTGTCACAATTGATCGAGGAAGTCAGGCAAATCTCAAAATATTATTTGAATGATGCAGAAAATTTCCTAGTCCAAGTTGCTTTGACGACTTGTTCTTCATACGTCATCAAAATGGTTGTCATTAGATAAATCTCGAGCTAAAAAGTTAAAGTATAACGTAAGCATCAAAAGTGCTTTGATTATGGATATCAAAACATTTTTACCTATATTTTTCTTATTGGCATATTAATAATGTAATCTGAAAGGCTATCTTGTAGTACCTTTAAAGTGAAATATGTTTTAGAAATTACCTAAGAAATAATTTAGCAGGTGAGTCACACCTGCTGGATGTGACCAGTAAATATGAACTCGTAAGGCACGAGATCTCAGTCCAGGGCGAATCACTAATCCCTAATCGATGTGTTTTAAAGAACTAAACAATAAAAAGGTATAAGTACGGATTTTAAAGATTTAACAACCAAAAAATACCACAAGGCTTATGAAGCTATTGAAAGCAAAGTTACAAAACAAATACAACTATCATAACGGGAAAACCAGTTTTCCTGTCTTTACAGCTCTACCAAAAGACGTGAAATTAAGCTGTCCGGGCAATTTGCTCATGTAAATTTATGCTAAGAACGATTTCTTCCGGTCTATTGAGAATCAAATCTTTTATTTCGGAGGATTGCGTGTTTACTTTAGGCGTCGATCGCTTCTTAGTAAATTTGTAATAGTATTAAAAATGAAAATGTTCAAGTATCTTGGAAAATTATAAGGTTTAGTAATAGTTAGTCGATTATGATGTACCTCTTAACAGAATCAGAAAACAAAATAGGAATTTTGTATGATTAATCAATCTGGGAATGCAAATTGTTTGAGTGGTTTGATGATTTACTATATCAGTCTATACAGCAAACAAACTCGGATAGGTATGAGCTATCCGAGTTTTTTTAGTGGCTTGTCGCATGAGTCTGTGATATTTAGATACTGATTAATCTGTTTATTTATCATTTGCTCATGGCAAGAATGGATTTAATTATTTACTTAGTTAGCGTAACAAAATTGTGGCTATAGCAAGATGGTTTCCAAGCTAGAGGCTTATCTATAGCAGTAAGGTTCAAATTCACGTGGACCGCTTCGTCATATAGTTGCCACTTTTTTTGGTACACAGTATGGTTAGCAGTTTTTTGGGACTATGGCTTTGTCTACGTTTTTATACCTCAAATCGATTGTACCAGCAGATACCAAATTCCAAGAAATAATGGGTACCTATTAGGGCATGCAGTATCGATACTTTTCTCAGTACCGGTAATTTTCGGCCGATACTGGCTCAGTACCGGTAATTCCCGGTACTTTCGATACTTTCGATACTGAGCTAATTATCTTAAATTAACAAACTGTATAGTCGTAAAATGAAACAAAAACTGTAGTACATAAAATAACTTAAGAATATTCGTTGTTTTTATATGATTTAGAACAATAATATCACTTACACACAACATTTAGAATAGGTGAGATCAAGCTAAAGAGAATAATCATCAAATGAATCAACAACTGGAATTAACAGTAACAAGCTATGTTATCTAACTAAATCAATAATTCATATGTAGGTATTTATTTAGAACAGAAGTACCAAGTGTGGTTATTATATCTTTTTTATACTACCCCCATTTTATTTACCCTTATGTTTGTTAGTTGTCACAATCCAAAATTTGATTATTGTAGTATTTCTGGTTTTAAAGTAAACGTGCGATCATTAAATAATTGTTTATAAAAATATTACAACAAAAAAATCCATGCCATGAAAACAACATGAAAATAAATCCCTATCCTAAACCTAAGACTGTAAAAAAGTGGGTCACAGAATTCAAACCTGACTAGAGAGAGATGCCCTAGATCTGGTCGGCCTCAGACGTCTACAACTAAGGAAAACAATGAAAAGGTGTGTAATCTCATTAGGGAAGACCGAAGACTGATCATCAAGAAGATTACACACACAGCGACCATCTCCTATGAACATACAAAAAACATAATTGTCAATTAACTTGGATTTTCTAATGTTTCAGCTAGGTTGGTCCCCATGTTGCTCTCAGTTGAGCAAAAGCGCGTTGAGCTCACAAAATCTTGCGACTGTATTGTCATGTTTGAGGCTGACCCTCAAGATTTTCATAGCTGATTAGATAACAGATGTAATCTGAGTTCACCACTGTGAAAAAAACCGATAAACCGACCACAAAGAAAGCGCAATCAGTTTTGTCGGCTGGCAAGGAATCAAGTGTCAGTTTTTTGAGATGCTAAGGGTGTCATCATGGTTGACCACCTCGCTAAGGGCGAAACCATTAGCTCGGCATATTACTCAACCCTTTTGCGTCGGTCGTTGGAAGAAATTAATGAGAAATGCCCAAGATTACTGAGATAGAAAATCTTGTTTAATCTGGATGGATTGAATCCATGCCTCAAACTCAAGATTGTGGTTTCTACGTAGCTTATTTTCCTGATTTGGGGCCTTATGCTCACTTCGAGCGAGATTATCTCACGATGGAGATGACGTCATATCTCGTTCAATAACTCGTTGACCTTGCGTCTCGCATGAACTTTGTATGAGAAAATTGGGGAGTTAGATAGTGAGAATGGGGATAAATAGTTATCGAACGAAATATGACGTCATATCTAACGTGAGATAATCTCTGTCGAAGTGAGCATAAGGCCCTTGGCCTTGACTTTTAGACTTTCATCTGTTCCCAAACCTCAAAAAAACAATGCGGTGGCCAAAAATTTTCATCAAATGAAGAGGTCGGAAAATGTGTAATTGGATATTTTATTTATTTGTTTTAGGAAGACCGACAGCGTATTAAAACTTAAATTCTGAACTACGTAATCGTAATACTTAAAATTGTTTGGATTTAATAAGAAGGTTGTTAAATTTAGGTTCATAAGTCGTAAAAACATAGAAATATAAATAGAAAAGTCAAACTGAACGCAGTGCTAGTGTTTATTTATGGAAATTGATATATATCGTACTAGAAAACATCGACAGTTTATGAGTGATATCGAGTATTGAAAGTATCGAAAGCACCGGTACTTGCATTGTGGAGTACCGGTACTGATCAGTATCGAAATTACCGGGAATTTCGATACTGATCAGTACCGGGAGCATGCCCTAGTACCTATGTACCATTTATAGATTGCTAGTGGCTGCTAGTGGTTACATCCATTGCATAATCGATTAAAATTTTGATTAATCGAAGAGTTCGATTGAATTAGGTACCCTAATAATTCTATTAATCGAAAGCTGGAAATTCGATCATGAGAGCAACGTGAAGCATTATTGACCTACTTATATCATTTAAACATCCATCATAATTTGGACACGTCCTTTACGTCTAAAAATAATTATATTCTAGGGTTCGAAAGGGTATCATAACATCACGAGCTAACAAAATATGCAGTTAGATTATACCTGTTTATTTATCTACATCTACATCTACATCTACATCTACATCTACATCTACATCTACATCTACATCTACATCTACATCTACATCTACATCTACATCTACATCTACATCTACATCTACATCTACATCTACATCTACATCTACATCTACATCTACATCTACATCTACATCTACACTATCTACACTTCTACATCTACACTAATATTATAAAGAGGAAACATTTGTATTTTTGTATTTTTGTATGTAACGAATAGGCTCAAAAACTACTGGTCCGATTTCAAAAATTCTTTCACCATTAGAATGCTACATTATCCCTGAGTAACATAGGCTATATTATATTTTCAATAAAATCAGGGATCCTTACTAAAACTTCAATAATGTAACCCAAGGTGGAAAACAAAAACCTTACATCGCGTGCGCTGCGAAAACTATTGAAGATAGAACAAAATAATGTACTACGATTTTGTAGAACACGTCAACATCTACAAAAAATGTCGCGACAGCATATGTCTAACTATTATAGTTATGTCACAATAAGTGTTCTTTTATTATAAAAAAAATATTGAAATGCCTCCGCTAGAAAAGGGTCTTTATTTGTACCTTGGTATTAATCCTTATCCATTTCATAATTAAGACGGTTTCAATACCCTATAGATTACTTCTTAAATTTTTCAAATCGGACATTCCATTCAAAAGATATGACGAAATTAAAAATGTTAACGGGTCCACGGGTCACGCGCGGGTTGCGATTTCACTCACTCAAGGAGAAGCGCGTGCAAATGTATGAAATAAGTAGACGCGAGGCTCGAACCCACGTTCTAAGTTTATCCTAAAATGTTCAAAAAATTTATGACCACCCATGCGAAGCTGGGACAGGCCGCTAGTACCTATATAAGCCTATACCACTAATACCTATAATAGCCAATTCCTAAAATTTGACCTCGTACCTTTATGAAGCAAGGCAACAAGGTGCCAAGCCATGTATTATTATTTGCCAAACGTATTCCTTTGTTCCGAAGTTTGCTCTCGTTTATCCACGTAAATAACAAGGCGGTGACGTACCTAATCTTTGCTTCAGATCTTGGAACCATAGTATAGTGTCATGATATTTTAGGTGTCAATGCTTGAAACTGTGGAGTTGTAGCTTTCAGCATAATATGATTCATCAAAGTTGTTATTTTGTAAAGCGTCTGTAAGTAGAATTCGTGTTTTTGATTTTACAAAGCGTTGTAAACTAATTACTATTGTCACTCCTCATTAACAGCTAGTGTTCATTGAAAAGGTCAAACCTCATGACATTTATTTCATTAGGTGGTTGTTTATGAAAATGACAAGACTGAATGTTATAAAGGCGGGTGGGGCTGTAATTAATCCTTGTCATTATCAGACCACTCTACGGAATACCGCCTTTTAGTGGATAGGTGCACTAAAACTAACCAAATTAAATGCGCACATATATTTTATTCGATTTACTTACTTATTGTAAAGATCGCAGGAAGTGTACCTAAAGGGCTCAAAACCGTTCTTACTGTTAATAGGGGGGATGCTATGTCCAGCAGTGGATTTCTATAGTTTGATAACGATGATGATGATGACATGATAATCTAATGTTCTAATCTAAATGATAGTTAAATTACGAACTTGGATGGAGCAGATACGTTTAAAACGGAGATATGTCTGTTTGAAATACCGTTACGTTTTGCACGATTCGATAAAGATTAATTTATTAATCACAACACACGCACGAGAATAGTTCCCTGGTTTGTTTAGAATTTCTTAGTTTGTTTTGATACTTGAATAATATATAAAAGCATGGAAAACGAATTTAAAAAAAAAACTATAATCTCAAATATCAGTATGTCTTGATGAGCGCCTCTATCGGGCTTGCTTAGAACTCACGAGTCTCCATACAAAAATAGCCTGACGATACGGAAAATGAAAAACGAAAAACAAAACTCGGACTTCAGGTACAGAACTTGGACAATTTATAATTTGAAATGAAACCCTGATTGCGTGTGTACTCATGGAGCTATCGATTGTATCACCACATATCCATGAAATGCTTGTTTTGCGATTAACGATAACTAGATTTTACTTTATCTGATATGAAATATGTTGAAGTTTATTTATCCATGGTATTTAGTGGGCCAATCCTATCAAAAGGGGCTAATGGAAAGCAGTTACACTAATAAAACAGCCCTAATAGTGGATGTTTAAGCAATTCACCGCGTCGCATGCCGTAAACACCATAAAATTAATAGGCAGATAAAAATAACTATTAACGATGTTACCAGTTCCTTTTCTTTACGTACCTATGCTTAAATGAGAAGGTTGCGTATGTATGAGTTTCAGTTTCTGAAAAGAAAAATTTGATATCCCACTCAGATTGGGTTATGCTTTTCTTATGCCCATAGGTTTTAGGTCACGGAATGAGTCAATCGGTAAGGTAAGAAGAATAAATATACAAGTCCAATCCAATGAGCCTACAATCACCCACTGCACTGCTGGGTATAGGCCTCCTCTTTAGCACGTCACGCTTTCCGGTCAATTTTTTTTATTTGACGCTGGGAAAAATGCATTACGCATTCCCCCCATTGGAGGATGGAGGGGATATGTGGGACTCCCTGGTTTTCCGCTTCCGGTATGCCCACTAAACCCAGCGGCACTCCCGCGTCGCCTATATGGAGGGGAACTGGGAAACTGGCAGAGCCTTTTCATCTAGTCCCCCGCCGGCGACTGGCCCGCCATTACAGCGGGCCCCTGCAATGCCCCCGCCTTTACGGCGGGACCCGCACGCCCCCCCTTTGCAGGGAGGGGCCCGGGAACGACCGTGAGTGCCCGGCCGTTCCTGCCCGACGGGGTGGTGAATAAATGCAATGCGGGAGAAGTCCCCTCCAGGTCTTCTCCCACTATTCACCACCATGAGCGGCGCGAGAAGTTCCGCGTCTCTCGCGCGCGCTCTACCGCCTGGGTAGACCCGTAGCTCTACCCTGCCCCATCACGCTGTGCCCTTTGCTAGTCAGAGGGACACGCGGAGAGGCCCACCGTGTCGGGTTATTAGCCACCATGAAACACGTCCGCAGTACTCTGCAGGCGTGTTTACCAGGGTGCACCACGAGGAGGTTACCCGACCTAGCACCCCATGCTTTCCGGTCCTGCGCCAACCCATTTAGCTCCCGCGGTCCTAACGATATCATCAGACTACCTGGCTGTGGTCTGCCTCGTGGTCTATGACTCCCGCGTGGCCACCACTCATTCACTGTCTTTGTCCATCTACCTAAATATGCTATATATAACGTGTAACATTATACCCCTATAACCCTAGAAGCAGGATATTCTACAGAGCATGGCGAACAATTTTGGATATAAGACTTTTGAAATTTCGAAGTTTTTCATTCATGAAATGCCTAACTTTCCGCCAAAATAAAACTAACAGAACACGACGCAGCCCTATTTAAATAAATACAAAAAAAGGGAAGAGTTCGCTTGAAAATGATAATTATCATTAACATCAGCATTCTAAATATTATTATTTTTTTTACCGTTATTATGCCTAAAAGAAATAGTTACCTATTCAAGGATTTGATCAAAATTTGACTGAAACACTTTTTTTTTCAATGTATCTAAATACGCTTCATTCTAAAACTGAGCATCTGACTGGAATCCATAAAAAATAAATGATCATTACGAATACCATCAATGGCACAAATTCAAGAGACCAGGGTTAAGTCGGGCTGTTAATGACGATGAATAGTGATAATCACTACACAAATGATATTAGGTACATTTATATTTACTAATTGCAAAAATGGCTTGGGTACAAAATGATCCATTACCAAGCCATTCTCGCAATTAGTTGTATCTCTACTTTTTGATACACACTCAGTGTTATTGTTTGGAATCGAGCCAATTTCCTGTTTATCGAAAAAAATTATTGATTCAACATTTATTGTTGCGTTACTTCGATGCATTAAAGTTAAGTATTTTAGCGTTAAGAAATATTAGGTAAGACAAACAGGAAACTGGCTCTATTCCAAATAATAAGCCCGAGTGTGTATCAAAAAGATACCACTAATTGAGAAAATGACTTGGGTAATGTATACCATTACAATAATAGACCATTAAAAAATAGAAATTAATATTTTATTATGTTTATCCGAAAACGGTTTGATTCGTCATTTATTTTAGCGTTCATTCAACGCATTAAATATGTTTTTGGATATATTTTATTATAAAATTCTGCTTCTTTAAATTATTAACAGGTCTATGCGATCAATCCGGCCTATGCGTAAAGCTGGGTCCGAACGGCGCCGATTCCTGTGGTACTCACTCTACGCTTGGAGTATCACGATACTTCTGACGCTCACCATGTTCCTCCTGGACCGATACCCTGTTACGCGCTACGTCAAAGCCAACATTGGAAATGGAATGTGTTGGTTTGGCTCTAGTAAGTTTTTCCAGCATACCATTTTTAAACTTCTCTGAAAATACCTTTAGCGTCATTCAGTAGTTCAGTTCTATTATCTGCTATAGGTACTATTATCTTCACCACACTGTTTCGAAACAAACTAGTGACACGAAAAGAAGAAGTAGATAAATAAGATTCCTCCCATGGTCCAACATCGTGTTTTTGCAGCTATTTCAACATTATCCATTACTGCAGACAAATACCTACAAATTGTTTATCATAGGTACGAGTAGGTTCGCAGATTGATATCTTTGATCATAACCAAAACATTTTTGTATCTATTCTCAGAAAATAATTCTTTGTTTGTTTTTAGTATTTTTATTATTTATTCAGTTAGTAGGTATATTAGACAGGTATTTCTGAAAATTATGGCCGGTTCCTAATTGTAAGAACTTAGAAAGCGCGGTTTTTGTGCACTAACTAACTGTAGCAAGGGCTTTTTCTAGTATGTATGAATCTAGTTAAACATTATAAAATAAATATTAGGATAAAAAAGTTTTATTCGCTTTAGTCAGAACCTCCTTACTTTTGATCTTATTTGCGTATTATTGCAGTTGTACTTTTGGACGTCTTTTATTTTTTTGTTGTATATTTGTTACACGATCACTCCTTCAATTATGAATTAATTTTGATGATTCTTTTTTTGTTTGGTAGGTTATACTTTAGAGGACCTACCATATAAATTTTATCAAAATTATTTTAGCGATCTTTTTAAAAATAAACAAAAACATTTAAAGATGACTTTTTGGTTTTTGTTTTTCGATGTATTTGAAGTCAGTTTATTTTGTGAAAATAATAAAGAAAAATAAAATCAGATGCAATTTGATTTGACACACTAGCAGCCAGTCAGCACCATTCCGTAACTGTAAGCAAATGTATTGTTTCCAGCTCAAAATTCAGCGACAGACTGGCCCCACTACATATTCTTCGTGATCCCAATGGGTATCGGCACTTGCACCAATCTAGTGCTTTTCACGCTGACAGCTCGGCATTGCGCTCGCGTCAAGTCCGAAGTACATCGAATGCAGGCCGGCTCCGTGGGCGATCGTGCTAAAAAACGTTTTCGAGTCGATAGAGCTAAGTATGATTTATTCATTTTTTTATCTGTCAAAATTGAGAATCACTTCTTAAAATTAAGCGACTACGATAAAGTTTGCTGACATTTTGATATTTTATAAGATCAACGAACTCAGAAAGAAATATGGTACTTACATAAACTTCAATACAATAATGGTATATCATAATTGCACGATATGTACGCTGGAGTTACCACATGTGTTCAAGTGTATAGTTTAAACAAGTAATCTATAATTACGCAATGTTGTAACATGGAATATCTCATGATTCAGCCCAAGTATGAGGTGAACTATTTCTGGTAAACAATGAAGGCCGATAACAATAGTCTTTTGTAAGTGGTTAGTTCCTGTTTCATGATTGGGAAAACGTTGACTTCATCTTAACTCACACGACCGTCTTCGAACTCATAATGTACAAATATAAGTATTTATTTTATTTATATCAAGTTACAAGTCAATAGGTGCATTGATGGATAGTTTTCGAATTGTAATGATTAATGCCCATTTTGTGGTAGGTAATTTTTATGAAATGAAAATGAAATTAGAGTTCTCTTGGATCGTTGGTTATCTTAATTTAACTTTTTTGGTTGTATCTCAAAAACCGAGCGCCCCATAAAAAAAGTAAAAATTGTTTTGGGAATGTCCAAACAAAGCCCTTTCATATGACATGTAACTTGATTTTTTTATGTAACCTTTTTTATTGCTGCCCCTTTAAAAAAACCCATATCTTAATAACCCTTCATCCGATTTTACTCATATACTTACCAGTAAATTTCTCAAGTCTCGACATACCAATTCATGCAGATCGGATCAACGGTTCGAAAGTTATGGCCAGACAAACATACATACATACATACATACAAACATAAAATGCCAAATCGCCTAAGTTGAAACTAAGATCTTCGTTCGCTTCGCTCACTCGATCAATAAAAAATAATATTTTTACATAACTATGCCGAGATCATAATAATTTATTTAATTCAGGGTAAGTAGGTATTCATGTGCATTGACTTTGACCTGGCAAGAGCAAGCCCTCGGGATAGCCTCCGTAAACACGCTACTCTTTAATAATACCTGAGTGTAATTAATTTATTATCTACTAGTGGCTTCCCGCGGCTTCGCACGCGTTGAAGTGGTGAACCGTGATTGAACCACAAACATCCAAACGTCGTAACTTTCGCATTGATTTGTATATTATTAGGGTAGGATTTTAAATACGTACTATTATTAGGGTAGGATTTTAAATACCTACGTAGGTATAAGGGATACCTATAGGCGTACATTACCTATATTAGGTAGGTAGGTATAGGTACTGAGTTTAGCACAAACATGGCAAATACAACAAAGACAACCATACACGGAAAATATTTACTTATTTGTTCCTAGTTTCTACCCCAAAAGCAAACGAAAGGAAACAGCTTCACGACATTGATCCACAGGCACGGTAGATAGGTACCCTCAGATCTCTTCGTACCAACTCAAGATTCCCGTTTTTAGAACATTGACGCCTCGTTGTAGGTATTCTTTTTACTCGAGCGCAACGAAGGAGGGTAACGTCTTTATGTTATTTATCCACAGAACACATTTTCTTTTAGTTTGAAGTTAATTACACAGTTACAGTTAAAAATCTCCCATACAAACCTTGAAACTTTGCAGGGGTAGTTTTAAAATATTGAAAACGTGATTTTAAATTATTTATTGTGGAGTATATTTACTTCAAGTTTGAAATCAATCGCACTATGCGTTAAAAAACTCCCATACAAACTTTGACATCCCTTTGCACGCTTATTATGGGTAGTTTTAAAAAATTAAAAAAGCCTTTCCTATTTTTTTGCCTAAAAGTTCATATACTCCAAGTTTCAAGTTTGTAGGTTCAAGGAATACAATTTTTCATACAAACGCTTTCATCCCTTTTTACACCCCTTGGGGTTGAATTTCCAAAACCCCCTTCTTAGTACACCTCTACGTCATAAGACCTATGTACTCTTCAAATTTCAAGTCTCTAGGACCATCGGTCAAAAAACTCCCATACAAACTTTTACATCCCTTTGCACACTTATTAAGGGTAGCTTAAAAAAACTAATAACGCCTTTCCTATCTTTTTGCTTTGAAGTATATGTACTCCAAGTTTCAAGTTTGTAGGTTCAAGGAATACAATTTTTCATACAAACGCTTTCATCCCTTTTTACACCCTTAGGGGTTGAATTTCCAAAAACCCTTTCTTAGTACACCTCTTCATAAGACCTATGTACTCTTCAAATTTCAAGTCTCTAGGACCATCGGTCAAAAAACTCCCTTACAAACTTTTACATCCCTTTGCACATTTATTAAGGGTAGTTTTACAAAACTAAAAATTCCTTTCCTATTTTTTTGCTTTGAAGTATATGTACTCCAAGTTTCAAGTTTGTAGGTTCAAGGAATACAATTTTTCATACAAACGCTTTCATCCCTTTTTACACCCTTAGGGGTTGAATTTCCAAAAACCCCTTCTTAGTACACCTCTACGTCATAAGACCTATGTACTCTTCAAATTTCAAGTCTCTAGGACCATCGGTCAAAAAACTCCCTTACTAACTTTTACATCCCTTTGCACATTTATTAAGGGTAGTTTTACAAAACTAAAAATGCCTTTCCTATTTTTTTGCTTTGAAGTATATGTACTCCAAGTTTCAAGTTTGTAGGTTCAAGGAATACAATTTTTCATACAAAAGCTTTCATCCCTTTTTACACCCTTAGGGGTTGAATTTCCAAAAACCCCTTCTTAGTACACCTCTACGTCATAAGACCTATATACTCTTCAAATTTCAAGTCTCTAGGACCATCGGTCAAAAAACTCCCTTACAAACTTTTACATCCCTTTGCACATTTATTAAGGGTAGTTATACAAAACTAAAAATTCCTTTCCTATTTTTTTGCTTTGAAGTATATGTACTCCAAGTTTCAAGTTTGTAGGTTCAAGGAATACAATTTTTCATACAAACGCTTTCATCCCTTTTTACACCCTTAGGGGTTGAATTTCCAAAAACCCCTTCTTAGTACACCTCTACGTCATAAGACCTATGTACTCTTCAAATTTCAAGTCTCTAGGACCATCGGTCAAAAAACTCCCTTACAAACTTTTACATCCCTTTGCACATTTATTAAGGGTAGTTTTACAAAACTAAAAATGCCTTTCCTATTTTTTTGCTTTGAAGTATATGTACTCCAAGTTTCAAGTTTGTAGGTTCAAGGAATACAATTTTTCATACAAACGCTTTCATCCCTTTTTACACCCTTAGGGGTTGAATTTCCAAAAACCCCTTCTTAGTACACCTCTACGTCATAAGACCTATGTACTCTTCAAATTTCAAGTCTCTAGGACCATCGGTCAAAAAACTCCCATACAAACTTTTACATCCCTTTGCACACTTATTAAGGGTAGTTTTAAAAAACTAAAAATGCCTTTCCTATTTTTTTGCTTTGAGGTATATGTTCTCCAAGTTTCAAGTTTGTAGGTTCAAGGAATACTATTTTTCATACAAACGTTTTCATCCCTTTTTACACCCTTAGGGGTTGAATTTCCAAAAATCCCTTCTTAGTGCACCTCTACGCCATAAGAGCTATGTACTCCTCAAATTTCAAGTCTCTAGGACCAGCGGTTTAGGCTGTGCGTTGTCTATATGTCAGTCAGTCAGTCAGTCAGTCAGTCAGTCAGTCAGGACTTTGAGTCTTATAGTATTAGAGATGAAGGTTGCACTTCAGTTAACTGATACTTGGAAGGTACCGAAATCTGAAGCATTGTTATAGGACCTTCATGTGGGGTGTACATTAATGCGCTGTTTTTTTACTATCATCCATTAAACCCTCCATCATAACCAGGGGTCGGAATAGGTAGAGTTTTTAAGTACCAATTGACGTAGAATTACATACGCAATCTTAACATGGATATGCCTTTTAAACCCGGAATTGGGGATTAACAAAAATTGTTTTCTATAACTTATGGGTTTTTTTTATATACAACTAGCTGATGGAAAAACCAGATGGCCCACCTGATGTTAAGATTGATATTATTGTCTTCTAAAACACTTTTTTCCTATGTTAAACACAAATTAAGTAGCGTTACACGTTACACGTACAGGAGAGCTATTTTAAAACATTTGGAAAGGTTTCAAATCGGTAACGTCAGTTTTTATCACATTTGATTTCGAACCCGAATCGTTTCAGACCCGGTGATTAAAAAAGTCATATTCATATTTTGATTTCGTAGTAGCGTATTTGACGTCATTTGGTACTTAAAAACTCTACCTATTACGATTCCTGATCATAACATAACATCAAATGGCGAGAAGTTAGTGGATGGAGAGGGCTCCGAATCGTTCTTCCAGGAAATGTATAGGGGAGCCCCTCTGTATAGCTGAGGACTGCTTCAGACTGATGATGGTGAACCCTCCATCGTTCATAGTTTATCCTTTCGAATCAAAATATTAACACTATAAATATTCGTCTTATGACTTCGTTGAAGGTTTAGTTAAGAGAATATTCACAGTAGAAAGTAGGTACCTAATTCTTAAATATGTTTTTTTGATAAATTTTACTCAAGGAGGTATTTAAAAAAAAAGAGGAGGTTATCAATTCGACTGCACTTTTAAAAAAAAATATTTTTTACCGCGTTATACCTGCGTCATTTAGTTGAAAAAAGAACCAATTTGAAAATATTTTTTTTTTATTTTAGGGATATACTCTCAGATTGGTCCTTTCATAAACATTTCATCAAAATCGGTTTAGTAGCTTTTAAATCAAAATAACAGGAAAAAGTTATCATCCAAATAAATGAAATTGCGTTATTTGCTTTTTTATGTTTTCAGTGTATTTAAAGTCGTTTTTATTTGCAGAAAAGTTAGTTATGGGTTAGTTACGGCTGGTTTCTGAAAGCTCGATCAAAACTAATCGGATGTCAAGTCACTCGCCATTTCAGCTATTACATCGAATTAGATAGAGATAGCAAGTGACTTGACATCCGATTAGTTTTGATCGGGCATTCAGAAACCGGCCGCTAGTCTTGGGTCAATAATCTAAAAGATTATTTAATTTTGATTTAACTTGTTTTCCAGATACGTACTCACTGGCAAACTTTGGGTGGTAATGGGCGCGGGATGGATCTCGGAGCTCTTATCTACGATAGTCACACGACCTGAATGGCTCTGGTCAATTGTGGATCTTTGCAACGAGCTGCAAGGAGTGTTCATTTTCCTTATCCTGATATTCAAGCCTAAATTGTATTATCTCATCAGAAAGCGACTGGGTAAGTGGAGAAATCGTCAAATTTACTTTGATCATCGAGATCAAAAGATCATTGAACCTACCTACTTAATTATTATTCGCTATATATTTTAAGTATCACTTATTATCTGAGAAGGTGTATTATTAACTTTTCCAGATGTTTAGAATTTATTTTATTTTTCAGGTTGTTCAAGGATACCCATAGATACAAGTATATACTGATTTTCTCTCTCTCTGTCGTTATGTAAAGCTGTCTTATATCTTTTAATCGCTACTTTCAACGTGGCTGCTCTAGGTGTTGTAATTTGCCTTATTAATTTACTAAACCGTTCGATTTCAAACACTTATTAATCACAATTCAGACACCTAAACTAAAATCGTGGAAGTGACATTCTTCGTAGCAGTAGTTTGTTGTTGATAATATATTTAACATATAATTAGGTATTATGCATTATGCACGTTTGCTAAAGATATCATTGTATGGACCAGTATTAATTATTCATGCTCATAATAATTCATAATATACAGGGTTGGAGAAACCAGATCCGCAGAAGCAAGGAACGTCGTCTGGCAGAACTTCCTCCACCTTTTTATCAAGAACCATCAGTTTGGATGACCGCGCCACTTTACGCATCTCACAGGGAAATAACGTGAAGCAACCCTAATTTTACCAATATTTACATCATAGCATGATTTAATTAATCATTCGACGGTAACAAACTGACACATCCCTTTTTAAATATACTCATTTCGTTCAGTCTTAAAGTTAGATTGTCGCTTTTAAAATATCTTTGCATTTACCCTAGGACCTACATACTAAACGATACATGATTTGGGCGGCAGGTAATAAAAAGCCGTCGTCGTTAGCAGCACCTCCACAGAGAATATGCTCTATGAGGTATTCTCCATCCACTGCGTTCATCACTGAAGTTGCGCCGGCCTCCATACCTTTCGAACCGAAACGCAATCAGAACCTTACCACTTACCTGTATTCTTGTTATTGCAGTTGTATGGTTTAGGGTTGCCAAATAACTTGGTTTACGCTTATTTTGGTTTTACTTAAGCTTATTTTAAGAAAAGAACCCTAAATTGACGTCCATGGATGTTTACTTAAAAGTTTTCACCTATGGGCAGGATCTCAACAGGTGATGACTTTTAGAAAACAGACATCAGTGAATCTACACAAACTTTCACAAAAACCTATAAAAATCGACCCATGGATGTGTTTTAATGTTTAACGACTATGTCTAGTCATAGAATAAGTGTCTTACGACTTATATTAATGATCTTGAGACTAACCGAATATTTTATGATTGTGTGTTAGATAATAGTTATAGGAATATTTAGGATGATGTGGTTTAGTTAACCTTAATCTGGTTTAGGAACTATTACTTTTCTCTAAGTTTGGAGTCAAATATAATATGCTTCTGTATTATGTATGTGATAATGTTTTTAGGCTTTTATATATATTTTTATGAACGTTCATTAGACGACAGATTAGAGAGATATATATAGAGAGTCTGTAAAAGTAATGTAGGTACAGATCATAATCAGTGAAAATCTATGTACCACACCAGAATCACGATGTGTCCATACTTATAGATATTTGTGTATTGGTGATTCTTACAGAAGATTTTTTTTACTTATCGATTTTATCTTTACTTAAAAACTTTGTATTTTTTTAATCGCTGTAATTTAAAAATAGTTTTTATAAAAATTCTCACATTCTATTTCATAGACAAAGAAAAGTTATTCAAACATTCTGTGTGAACAGAAATAAATAGAATATTGTAATCGTTTTAATTCTGATTTTGCGGCCGAAGAATTGTCTCGGCTCTTCGCGTTTTTTGTTGTGTTGTGCAGCAATTTGCATTTAGATACTTGTTTATTTTTTGTACGCTTACAATATCGAGGACATCAAACCGTAGCGTAGCAGAAAGATTATATTTATGTTTATAGAAATGATCACTTGAAATTTATACCAAACACAAAGATTAATGGTGTTCCTAACTTAAATCATTGAAAATACAGGGCAGTGAATTTTTACTTCAAAAAAATCATGTTTGCTTGTTTTATTAAATATTGAGTGTGACGTGTCGGTAGTAGATAAGTAGATTTTACCGTGCACTATATTATTATTTTAAAAGTTTTGTGCCTAAAGTATTGACTTTTATAATATTTCACCAATTTTGAATAGATCTAAGTGTATTTCATTCCAACTGTTGTTTTATTTGGGGACGTTTTTACCGTTGCAGAGTAATGCATCCGACAGATAAAACTATTTTCTCAACTTAAGATTTGTTAAAAACAAATACACATATTTTAATGTGACGAATAGCGTTCTCTGCGATGTTAAAACCCACCTTTACTCGTTTGACTGTTTTAACTGTTGCTAACAAACAGTGAACAATGTCTAGTAATACCTACTCAAGATATTCGAGGATATCAGTTTTCAGAATTATGTATATTTTGTTTTTTATTATATACTAAGAGCTAATGGAAGAAGCCTATGGCCCAGCTGATGTTAAGTGGTAACCATATAATAAAGCGTTTCCTTGCAAGTCGTACACGATATGTAGGTAGTCGACACGCCTTACGATGCACTGCTAAGCTTCATGTTCCTCTCATTTCACTAGCAACCACACCATTCAAACCGAAACACAACAACGCTGTTTGCCGGCAGAAATAGGTACTTCCACGGACGAGTCCTTCACAAAGAACTCTACTACTCTAGGACAATGGATACAGGACAGGTATGTACAGTAGTATTTTGGTGTTCACTTGTCAAGTGTAGTAAGATTTTAAGGTTCATACAATCGTAAACGATCCGTTCCGTTCCGTTTTTTTCCAATCGGAAAAAACGGAACCTTTACGTTATTATTGTCTAGATTCAGCGATCAGCAAAAAAAAAAAAAATTTGAAATCATCATACTATTTTCAAATACGTAAATACGTTAAGAAAAAAAAATATCGACTTATTCATTCTAGCTAGTTATTAGCCGTATGTTAACATTGAAACGCTTTGTTTTAAAATCTATTTTTATTATTCTTGTATAACCATTTTTGAATTTGGCTTATATTAGATAAATTGTTAAATTTCTCATACAAGCAACTTTAACAATGTCTTTCTAAATATCAAATTTAATATAGTGCTCATTATATATACAAAAACAGCTGTTAACCTGTTAAATAATTAATTGGTCCCAAAAATTTGATATCACTGGAATGATGTTTCTGGTTTTATTTACAATTTATGTTTTAAGACTAATAGTGCGTACAAATTTAAATTCATACCTTCTCATATTGCCTAATAATAACACTTTATAATAAGTGGATTAATACTTTACATATATTAAACTAACT
Source organism: Chloroclysta siterata (assembly GCA_932294275.1). Taxonomy (NCBI): domain Eukaryota; kingdom Metazoa; phylum Arthropoda; class Insecta; order Lepidoptera; family Geometridae; genus Chloroclysta; species Chloroclysta siterata. The sequence goes on along the minus strand of OW028600.1, from coordinate 7,831,493 downwards.
AAAGTCTATTGATAAAATGAGCAACAACAAAAAAATCATTATAAATCTCGAAGTAGCTTACCATAAAATTAAAAGATAAATAGTTTGTACCAAATTAAAATAACAAATACTTTTATGCTTAAAACTAACAGAAGTTAAAACTAGTTAAGTATAATTAATAACAATACTGATCATAATTTATACTAAAGTATAAATATTACGGCTACGTATATTATACAAGGGTGTATTCACGAAATGGTTGAAACTACTATACACTGGTAACAACTGACTCAGCCATTTCTATCACAATGAAATATTTCAAATACTTATTTACCTAAGTTCATTAAGTACTTTTTAACCGGATTATATAAAACGCAAGATAAGAGCATAAATTGTGACGTGCGTTGCTGTGCAATGTTACAATTTCACTCTGGGATAAAAAAGGATAATTATAAACACTCGTGGAAATTTTACACAGCGCTATCTAGCACCAAACTAAGTAGGTAAAGGTTGTAGTAGGTATCATGGACCCCAGATAAGTGATAGATCTTAAACATTCTAATTCTGTATGGTATTCACGAAGGTATAAGGTTTTCATGAATTTTGTATTGCGAATTGGCCAGGCGAGGACGGACACAATGGTTCGTAGTGAAAATATTTGATAACATTTATGTTTTTACTTTAGTGTCTATAATGGGTTATAGAAATGTACATACAATATATAACTTACAATTCTTAGAAAGTAATTTTAAGGACCCACAGGCTTATAAAAAATTGCCAAGACTGGCTTCTAATAATAACATCTTCATTGATTCTTTGCCTAATGGAAATGTCATGTGGCATTTTGCCTATTTTCGATGGCCCTTCACTTATGGCTTCTGCAGCTAGTATTTAATATTATACTTTGCCATTCATCGATGGTCAGATATGTATCAATTATTGTGTTCTACACATTATATAGTAAGTGCACTTTATTGTCGATTGTTCGGCTGTACTGTGATAGGGGTCGGTGTGCTGTAGGCAGTTGGTGCAACGGGCGAGTCTGGTGGTGACTGAGCTTCGGCTTCGGCATCTCTCTCTGTTACCTCTTCTTCATCAATGATAGAAATGTCTCGAATGGAAGGTCGGTGCGATCGTCTCCAGCCTGGAAGAATAAAAAGCAGTGTTAGTAAAGTTTTGACATTGGTGCAAGGATAATACATTTAGCACATGTGCAGAGGTGCTACATGGCATAAATATCAGCAGCCTGATCAGGTTTTAAACTCTCTTTTTAACTAATATTTGTCTGCACAAAAAAGTTTTAGTTGGATATAGTTATAGTAGGTAACCTGGTAGGAAACACTAGTAGGTGTGATCATAAGTAGATACATAGGTACTCATTTAGTTTAGAGGAAAGAGAACATGAGCGGATATCCAGTCTCGTGTTCGCTTATTTACAATGAGCTCATAGCTAAACATACGAGAATTCCACAAATAGATAAAGAAGGTCAAAGTGTATCGTTCAAATTATTGATATCACACAGTGCTGGTAATTTTTGCGTTAGTCGTAAAAATGCTGAGGGTAGCGGCAAAGGTCTGCGCTGTTGTTTTAGTGATTACATATTTTAGTGAACAGTGTTACTCTTTGAGTATTAATTATGAACACGTAGAAAACAACGACTTCAAGAATGATGAAGATTTGTTTGCACTTGAGACGCTCAACTATATTGAAGAATTAAACGATGAACCCGTGACCGAGATTCCCAAGCAACCAGAAGATAACCTTTTTAAATTGTTATTTGGTGACGATTTGGAAAGAGGCGAGGGGAACATAGAAAATAATAAAATTGACGATGAACTCAAATACGATGACTCTGAATACGCAATCAATGCAGGGAAGTATCGTGTGACCAGGCAAGCACATGCTGGACAAGCTCGGTTATATCCAAACCTGCCTTCAAATCCATCTTATAACCAGTATCAACCATATAACAACAATCAAAACCCTCAATGGCAACCAACAAACAATTATTCTCAGCACGGTTATCCTTCAAATGGCTATCCCTTGTCAGCTCAACAAAACGCAACTTACGGACACAATCCTTATAGCCCAAGTCAAGGTCAAAATCCCTTCTACAGTAACAATCCATCTTCCCCATCATTACCTGGATATAGATCTCCAAATAATACATTTAATAATTCTGGACAAAACCGGCCTCCCTACAATTCACATGGACAGTTCAACAACAACACATATCCCGGCTATCAAACGCCAGGATACCGACCAGGCAATACAACTTACAACCCTAGTCAGAGACCACCATATTCTCCAACGACTCCGAGTAACAAGCATCCCGTAATGTATGACCCTACTTCGATCAGGCCTTCACATAATAATCACAACTCATCCTATCCAACTGTACGACCTTCTTACAATGCTTCAAATGGTCAGAACCCTCAATACTTTAATTCTTATCCGAACAATCCCTATGGGAAGCCCAACTCAACTTTACCTCATAACGCACCACCCAACCAGGGGCCTTATCACAACCCATCAAACGGGGGACAGTACCCTACTTATAATAATAATGCAGGTGGAAGTCCATATGGACAAAATCCTCAAAGTATCAATTCTTATCCACAAGGACCAAACCAGAACCCCCATAACAATCCTTATAATGGTCAAAATCCTGCTTACAATGCTTCGAACGGACAGAACCCTCAATACTTTAATTCTTATCCGAACAATTCCTATGGGAAGCCGAACTCAACTTTCCCTCATAACGCACCATCCAACCAGGGGCCTTATCACAACCCATCAAACGGGGGACAGTACCATACTTATAATAATAATGCAGGTGGAAGTCCATATGGACAAAATCCTCAAAGTTTCAATTCTTTTCCACAAGGACCAAACCAGAACCCCTATAACAATCCTTATAATGGTCAAAATTCTGGTAGAAATAATTATCCAAGTACGTCAAACCCTGCTAACGGATACAACCCATCGAAGCCTAACCAACCACCACAGTATGGCAGCGGACCGGGACAGTATAATGACATACGCTATCCGCCTCCGCCGGGCAACGGCGGCACTGCTCACGATCCTACGAAAGTGTCTCCCGAGTATTTCTCATACCCGCATTAATAAACTGTACAATAAAGTTTTGTAAAGTGGTGTCAGGTATTTTATTTCACGTGTCACATTTAAGCCCGAACATCAGTAGCCGTTTGGAACATGAATAACACAGGTACCTATACTTAAGTAACGTACGATTGGTATGTACCTATATGACAAAAAAAATGTAACGCGACTCAAAAACTTTCTGAACTATTGCTAACTGGTATTACTGGTAACTGGTTTTATTTGAAATTATGTAGGAAAAAAATGATGTAAGTTGGTACCCATAAAATTTCTTCTTATCAGTGACTGTTGCTCCCTGGGGCTCTGTACAAATAAATCATCTACTTACCCAATACATATGTACAATAGAAAGGTTAATCCAATGAATCCAGATCTCATCCAGTCTCTTGATAGGTATAATATAAAACTTACCTTCCAATACAGGAGGTTTAGTAGTCCTAGACAACAGTTTGGGCCCGGTGATCGTGATAACAATGGCACCGAGTGGAGCAGTGATGGCGATGGACAAAATGCAAATAGTGATGATGACCTCAGCATATTTCACTAGTTCAAGGTCAGGGCCGTCGTCCCCAGCCATCTTGCGGACTTCGTCTAAAGCAACTGGGGCTAAAGCAGCCTGGAATAGTAAAATTAAGAAATTATTGTTACTTAATTTTAACATCATTAAACAATCATTATCATTAAGCTGTAGTTATAAAACCTTATTTTGAATTGTCTCTTCTGTTTGTTCGTTTACCGACTATGGCATTAAAATCGTAAGATGAGTGGGTATGATATCAAAATACGCTCTAAATGATAACATATTTTTTTGGTTTGATACCCTTGAAATTTCGTATACAAGAGATTATCTACTGTGTTTTAGGCAGATTCTTGGCAAAACTGACGAGAAGGTATATAATTTAGTGTACCTGCACTGTTGCTTTAGCCATCCAAGCGAGGCCAACGAATATCTTCTCCTTCATGTTAAGGTTACTCCGGACGGCGCAGGTACTTGTAACTATGGCACGCAACACCACGCAAGTCATCAGAATGCCGCTGCCGACCAACACCATATTTAGCTCCAACTCAGCTATCTAAAATGGATAATTAATCAATCGATTGAAAAGAACAAACAGGAAAATCAACACAATAATAATTGGCTTCAAACTGATATTGATAGTACGGTTGGTTAGTTCAAAAGAGGCTTATGTTAATTCAGTGAAGGTTATTTTCTTTTTTCTAATTACCAACATATTGACCCAGTAAAACTACAGGGGTTTTTGCTTTTTTCGTGGTCATGGCCACCAAACGATGGTCTTCTGTAGGTAACTAATTCAATTAGTCTATTAGAGCGTGATCAAGGGCTTCATTGCCAGTTTTTTAGGTCAAGCCTTAGTGGGTTTCTGTCTATAGCCTTTTGTTACCAAAGTATTTACAGCAGATACGTTGCAATTGTCCATGATTATTTGGCCAGATTTTAAGTAAAAGAGCAATTTAATCATATCCATACTAAAATATATTTATCCGAACTATAGCGTTACACTTTGATCGCCAAATCTGCCCTTAGTGGTGTACCTAATGTGCATGATGTAGTCACCTATCTGTTTCAGATAGAGCACTAGATTTAACCTTGTTACTTGCGTTGCCATTGCTAGTGTTATAATATATTTATTGTTTTATATCATATTTTTATTTATTTGACACATTATGAAATGAAAAAAGTTATTGGTTTAGAAAGTTGGGTTTCTGTAGGGCACGTCCATATCGAGACATGCGAGGCAATGCTTTGGTGATGGTTACCACTTAACATCAGGCCATATGCTTGTTCCATCAGCAAGGAGTTGAAAAAAAAGTAGTTACCACGACTTGTGCGCCAGTGACCGCGAACAGCATGGGCTCGAAGAACATCCAGAATATCTCGAAGGCGGTCGCCACCGGATTGTCTTCCAGCTCCCAGCCAAGGTCCACCCAGTTCTTGCACGCGATGAAACCGAACGCGATCACTGCCAATGGTCCTGAAAATGGCACAATTAATCTTAAGCACAGATAAGAGAACACCATTTAAGTAATGTAGATGTATGCAAAGTTGAACAAGCAAAAGTTGGGGAAAAATCATGTGATGGTTTCGTTAGTGGCTTCAATGGTTTTTCTTTATAGCAATAGGCAGAAAGAAAGATTGCCCGATAATGTTCAGATTTACTCTGCTTATTGATGAATATGAACTTTTTTATTAAGGCATACGTTTCAAACCTCAATCCACACCGGGACTATCCAACCCACAGTTGTGTGAATTCTAGAGTAGATCCTTGCTATCCAACGTTAAATTAATATTCCTTTATTAAATACGAAAGCTAAGTAGTTGTCTTTTTCTATGTCTAGACTAGACAATGAGTGTCTTCTGAACCACGTTGCAGCATTGCCACTTACATGATTATCGGATGATTTTGTGATTAAAAGAGAAAAACCTGAATGTCCTTACCAGCACCACCCCAACCAATCTCTTCAGAGCCTAGCACTGATACCAAGCCACCCACCAACAGCAACAAAACTCGCAGAGGTACCAAGAATGCGTCGTTACGCTCGGGGACGAATTTCACCAGATAGCCACATAACACTCCAAAAGCAATCCCGCCGATAATGCTGAGAGGACCCTGAAATAAAGTTTAATCAGGTAAGACCCAAAGTGGAAGTTTCGACTGCTCGAATAACCTATTTTGAAGCGTTAAAACTGTAATTTTAATAAAAAAAATATATGAATAATATATTAAAATACAACAGTTAGTGACTTTTGGGGCAAACAACACGAATAGAAAATTGTGACTAATAAAAACACAAAGATAATACTCAAAATAATAATTTTAGTGTTTCCATTTCAGTTTAATTTGATTTTTATAAGAGATATTTCAAAGTTTTGGTATTTTATTGTAACATAAAGTTACCTGAATTATATTATAAAGGACCGAAGATCCGGAAAACATAACAGATGAGACAATGCCGAAGATAGCGACACTAGCAGCATCATCCACCCCTGACACGGCCAGCACAAGTGTGGGGATGCCTTTGGACACGCCGTAGCCCTTGCCGCGCAGACGGAACAGACATGGCACTATGACCGCTGGTGACACTGCAGCTATTATTGATCCTAACAGGAAAGCTGAAACAATGGACATTATTTAGAAATCATTTGGCATTCAGCTCGTCCATTGCTTTTGATTTGGTTTTATTTTAAAAACGTGACATTTTTTTAACGAAGAAGAATACCTAGTTTATTTTAGACTAGCGACCCGCCCCGGCTTCGCACGGTTATTGTGGTTATCCCTAAGAGATTATGCTTATATTATGCATATAAACCTTCCTCATGAATTACTCTTTCTATAAAAAAAAACCGCATCAAAATCCGTTGCGTAGTTTTAAAGATTTAAGCATACATAGGGATATAGGGACAGAGCAAGCGACTTTGTTTTATACTATGTAGTGATGATGGCAATTTTCATGCCAGTGTAGGATGGAGGTACGATGTTTTCAAATAACAGTAACCCATCACAGATTACCTTATATCTACTACGACCCATAAACGCCGGTTTTATAGGCTCAGAGTTATTTACAGTATAGGTACGTCGGTAAAGTAGACAGTTGAGTAAGTAGGTAGTTGAGTAAAATGATAGTTATGTTTTGACCAATTACTTAGGGAGGAGAAAGTGTAGTGGGTCATATTTATAGCCTTGTTGTAAATATCTAAACACATCAATAAAATTATAGGAGACTCGTTAAATTTGATTGTTATATCTACGAGATTTGCATGGCAGTAAAAATTCATGGTAATGTGTTATGTACTGCAAAATGTAAATTTGATTGCTTAAACTGTATGTCCACTGCTGGAAATAGTCCTTCAATAGTGGGATTTTTCCAGGCTAATCATATGATAGGTATACTCATTTTGCACTTACCCCAATTCCAAGGTAGCCCAAGAAAGAAATAAGACATGACAGCGCAGAGCACACATTCGAAGGTCCACGGAACTAATGCAAGCTTGATTACAGTAAGAAAGTATTTCTTCATGGCTACTGGGTCTAAGTCGAGACCGGCTCGAGTGAGGATAATTGTTAAAGCAATTTTTCTGAAAAAAGAATTAAATAATTGATTCGTTTTATTTTACCTTGTAATTAATAAGTTTTATAATAAATATAATTACAGACACTACACTTCATAATTATTATTATCTAAATGTAATAAGTTTTTTTTTACGTCACGTACCTGAAAGATCTGAAAATTTAAATAACAGATCTTACCTTTTTATTCATAATGTATTTATATCCATTATGAATTAAATTATAGCAACTGTATCTACTGATATAAAAACGACCGCTACAAGGAAACAGTTAAAATAATTAGGTTAAAATCTATTTAATTACCTTATATAGGACGTGACCTTCTGATAGTCCGAGTCAAAGTTGATGAACCCTACGTTCTTTAGTATTATTCCAACTATCAACATTCCGATAAGGGCAGGTAGGGTGGTGATTTTCATCATTACCCAGCCACCGAAGTAGGCGGCGATCGTGATGGCGGCTAGCGTGAAGAGCTGGCCACCCGGGGCCGCAGTGGGGCCCATGATGATCCATATTATCATCCAAACCAAAACGCCTGCAAAAGTTTTGTTATTAGCAGTGACGTAGCTAGGTGGAAAAGGGCCCATAGAGAATGAATCAGGCCCTCACCCCCTCTTTCCACATAGCTTGAACTTATATTGGCCCTTAAAATAAATAATAAAAAAAAAATTGTGAGCAGGCTCAAGGTTATCTAGCTTCGGGAGCTGGCTGACCCTCTCTTTTCAAGGCTTAGGTTAGAGGGCCCCCTGAGCTCCGGGGCCCCGGTGCACTGCACCACCTGCACCTACGATAGCTACGCCACTGGTTATTAGGTACTTTATCGAATAGGGAAAAGCTTTACATCCTATCAAAATTGATCTAACTTGAAATAATAATTTTAATAACCGACATGACACATTTCTTGTATGAAATCAATTGATTTCGGATCACGTTACAGCGGCTTTCAAATTAGTACACACCCTCTCAATCAATATTCGTCCAATTCAATAGGATGACCTACATTTTGAACTTTCCGCAGTATTTATAGAACAAGATACATTAACAAACAAAAATGTTACAAATTTGGAATTTAGGGCGGTTTTGGGAGTTTTAAACTATATCATTGAGGTCAAAAGCCAAATCAACGTCGTTGGTCTACTACCAAGTTATTGTATGATAAAAAAAAGATATGAAATATCTGGTATTTTGATCTTAGGATATTAAGACTCACCAATCAGGAGGACTGAAAGGGTCTGTGCAAAATGTCGGTAAGAAGGGCACAGGGGGTACGGGCATAATTTCTGCCAGTGTGGTGGCTCCCACGATGGAATTCCGGATTCTTCTTGATGACACTTTGCGCAACAAGCGTACCACCAAGACCTGAAACGTAATTTTATTAAAAACATTGCATTGGACTAGTTACATACTCAATTGCGTATATTGGTGTCATAGAAAAGTTGCCAGTTCAAGTTTTGGAAGTTGCATAATATTTTAAAGCTCACCTCTCTATGTGTTCGCTCTGTTGTGATAATGCTTTCTTGGAATATACCGAGGATGTTGTTGAGTATTTCTTAAACCTGCCTTCGATGTGTGCTTGTCGATCTGAAGACCAAGAACGGAATGATCAAACTAAATGTAAAGTGAAGCAATCGATCGAAATGCCGTGTGAAACCACACATGTTTTGCCACCTGTATTTTCTTCGTTACACCTGCGAGAAAATAAATAGTCTCATCCACTATTTTCTAATAGTATAACAATTTATGTTACTTTTGTAGATTTTAGAAAAAGATATATAATAAATCAATATATCATGTTCTGGTGCTTATGATCTTTTGAAATAGATAATTCAACCACTAAGGGGTTTTCGATGGCTCATTCATCATCTTCCTGCCTTTATCCCACGCTAAGTGGGGTCGGCACAACAGGTTTTCTTCTTCCACTCTTCTCTATCTTTCGGCATCTCGGTACTCACTCCTTTCTTACTCATTTCATCATTCACATAGTCCATCCATCTTTTCTTTGGCCTACCTCGCTTTCTAAAACCATCCACATCCATACCGAACACTTCTCGTAATATGACTTTCTTCCCTCTTCATGACATACACATACCACGCTAACCTATTGCTAACCTATTTTCGATGGCTCATTATAATATACATTTGCTGCAGTAAGATAGCTACTGGTATTGACTCTTATATTTATTGCCCTTTCGAGATGAGTGTTTTAAAGTCTTGCCTAATCGCTATAGTTTTCTTTTGTCTGGCTCGATTCGTTCTTTGCTCTTCATTGTTATGATGATAGTATTATTAACCTGCATGCGAAGTAAGACGAATTATTTTGCTAGAGTGTTATAGATAAATAAAATAAATAACATTACCTATTATTTTAACCTTGATTATATAAGTTCATAAAGGAATAGGGAATATTTACTTATTAAACGCCAATATAATAAACCAAGTTAATTCGTTTTGTAAAATGAACACATTGCAAAAACATCATTTAGCATACCATAGACTAGCCGCCGGTTTCTGAAAGGCCGATCAAAACTAATCGCATGTCAAGTCACTTGCTGTCTCTATCTAATTCGATGTAATAGCTGAAATGGCGAGTGACTTAACATCCGATTAGCTTTGATCGGGCTTTCGGAAACCGGCGGTAGGTTCTATAGAAAAATGTTACGACCCCTTTCCTCGGAAGTTTTGTCGAATTTAACAGCAGTAAATAAATGTAGGTAAAAATACTTTCATCTAAAAATATGCTTCGCGTATATGGTACCTAACCATAAATGCTCTTATTACAAACGATGCTGCTTCCCCAGGCTATCCGTATATACCAATCATCGCATAATTTCGTTCGCAGAATATTAATAATGCATTGTTCTAGAAGTGCTTGTCTTTGTCTCAAGTGTACGAGGACGATAAATCGTCTCCTTTGGGTATTAGTACTCACCCCAGGAGGAGTCCATTTCAGAAGCCATTGCATTGTGAAGGTTACTCTTGCGGCGGGAAGGCCCCTCCGCCTGCGCTGAGACGCGGCCATTCCTGTAAATCAAAAGTTTTTAGTAGCTTTAAGTACCTGAACTGAGAACTCGCTGCTCGCGATATACCTTACATGCAATCTTACGTGAACCGTGAAATCGTTAAAATTGTAACATAAGGAAGCTCACGTTACTTTGGATAAAGGGTACGGCTGGGAGTAAAAAAATTATTTAAAACCTATTTCACCACCTCTGAGTAACACTAACTGCCAGGTTTAAACCGCTAGATTTTTACATGACGGATAGCGTTGCTCAAGGAGGTGAAAAAAAATGTGGAATTCGTACATAGCGTCATGTAGCCCTGAATCGCAGTAATTATTTTTATTTTGTGCCCAAAGTGAGAAAAGGTTGTGTATGTGCATTGTGCATTTTTTAATAAATTAAATATTGTTAGACTTATAATTTTTTTACATTACATTATTTTTTAACTTATGTTAAAGCTTATTAGAACTCAATTTATGACGGTACGATCAAAAACTTTAAGTTCCTACCAGGAAATTTCAAAGCAATTACTAGCACTAAAACTTTCATTTTCAATACTACCTCTGATAATTTAAGATCGCAGAATCTCGCTTATCCAGTTACTGTAAATAAATATAGTCAACACGTTATTTATACAACTTTTAATTTAATGCCTATTAAAATGCATTGACTGCTCGTGAAACGACCGTACTGCCGAGAAATTATTATTTTTCATTGAGTCATAGGTTCGCTGATTGCTGTTTCAAGGGTAGATCTGCGAATGATTTCTATTAAGCTCAGGTCATGTGACAGTTCTAAGGTTAAGTACGTTATACCTATTACACTAGGCTAGGTATATATATAGATATAGATACTACGTTCTACGAAGCATGATTACACTATTTTTATCCATTGTCATTGTACATGATTTTAAAATTTATAATCCGTACCTATACCTTTACAGGCTTCTAATCACACAATATTTTCTCAACAGTATTAATAACATACAGACTATATATGTATCTATGTATTTTACGTTCAATTTGACAACAAGCGTTTTAAAGTTAATATCTGAGTAGGTATAATGTCGCATAATATGTGAAACATCTGTACAAATAAGTTTAATAACTTTCAAAAGGTATATGTACCTATATTATATATATAATATATTATTATTAAATATTAACACCATCATCAGTATCAGTAAACAAATAAACATCACCTTCTAAGATGCCCCAATTTACCTATGTATTAATACCATTATAATTTTCATTATGTACCTTCTCTTTAAATAAAATATACTTTGATCTGAGACTTCGTAAAGTAATGATGGCAGCAATAGCGGCGCAGTTTCAGCGACGCAAGGTAAGTACCTACCTGGCTTTAAGGCTCTATTGACGGAAAACTACGACTACGAGCGACTAGCCTAGCCAGTAGGTCAATGTTTCCGTCGAGTTGTAGGTAAGTAGTTACTTTGATCGAGAATAATCAGGTAGGTACGCAAAGAGAACAAAATAGGTAAAAAGTTTGTTAAATCGACCGTGATGGCTTGAAATCTATAGAAAACGTGATATTTTTTCGAGGCCGACATATAATAAACGTATCGGCTAAACTATATGTCCTAGGCGCGTGGAATTTGAAAGGTCTTCCTTTTGTAATGTATACAAGGGGTACGACAATATCACCGCTTCAAAGATTCATATTTGTCAAGAAAATATCGCTATCGCTGTTCTATATTTTGATTTTAAAAATATACCGACAGGATAGATAGATATACTTTACAGTATAAAGAAACAATAAAATGCACCCCACTTTGCTTGTAAAGAAAATTCATGGTGAATATAGATTCGACATTTAGGCACAGTAAGATAAGATAATGTTTATTTCCAAGAAAAAAAGAATAACATATGCATAACAATAACAGTATAGAGGTTCTATGTCAGACTTCAGAACTGGTAAAAACACCTAAGTTGTAGGCTTCTCTAGAGTCGAGAGGTGCCGGTTTTGTCATTATGGTTTGAGTAGAAAATGACTAGTGTAGGCACTTTAATAATCCTAAAATTTCGTTACAAGCTTTGTTACTATGAATATGAATCATGGTTTAGATGTATAAGAAATATGATAAATATACTTTTATATTGTTTAACATCCGTGTTTAGTGAACAGACGAATGTTTACTGTAAGCAATAAGTTGATCTAACAAAGGTCGTACATTGTATTGTATTGTACTTACTTATTTTTACCCAAGTACACAGAGTTGATAAATCTTAATACCTATACAAGAATGTCAAGATCTACAAAAGGCTTAATTTTAAACGACAGTCACTATGTGAAGTCACTTATAAACATTACTTAAAATCTGTCCTGTCATCACAGGTAAGATGACAATAGTTTAATTCTTATTCAAGCATTTTTTATTTGAATTTTATCAGATTTTCCATCGTATTAATGAATTTCAGAACATTAGCTTTGTGTTAAATACCACGGTTCATTAAATATGCAACGAATATACCTATAAATGCGAAAGTTACGATGTTTGCGGCTCAATTCCACCGTAACCTCTGAATCAATTAGAGTAAAATTTTATAAGCATTACTAGCATTATACTTTTTATTCCGAAAAATTACCAATAACAAAGTAGAAAACTTGAACGAATCCAATAAAGGATCATTTCTTAAATATTCGTGTTAGCACTCACTAATAATAATACGTGAACGAAGAGGCAGCCAGTATTGAATAATAATTACATATTTGCTAGCTCCATGCTGAATGCTGTAAGCACATGAAATGGTCCATAGAACCACCATGATCCGAGTTTAGAATTCATAAATGCTTTATTTGTATTTGTATGCTTATTTTATACTTTTCATATTAAGCTCATACTATTAATTTATCGAACATATTATTATTACAAACACACCACTTTCAAAAATACGTTAAAAAATTATCAACTTGATAATACTAGGTGTCAAACTTATGAAGCCAGCACTATCTTTGAAAAGAAACATCCTGCAAGAGCGTAAAACAAAGTTGTGTATTTTATTATTTAGGTACGACATAAAGATGCTTTGGTCGTGATCACGACTACGAAGTTGCTGAATTGGGTACCTATGTCACGTTTAGATCATTTCGGGTGCTGCACAAATTAAGCAGAACGGTTTCAACAATAGATTGGTCACATTGAGTTGTTCTAATTGATCTTTTTAATAGTTGTTTTTATACAAGAATTTGTTTACAGATAAGTGTTATTTTTAGTAACAGGTGAATAAAGAAAAAAAAAATCTTATACAAAAGGCAAATGAGAGAGAAAAACAGTTCGAAAAAGGAATATTGTTATGTATTGGGGATCTGTTTACAGTTCTTAAGTACATAAGAAAACCCTTTTGTTTTTTAAGCTCTGAAACGATATAAAAAGATACATAGTAAAGATTTGGTTATTTTCATGTCTATCAAGCCAACTAAGAAAAATAAAATCAGGTATAAATGAGGTCGCGCGTTGATGTCTTTAGTACTGAATATGGGTACATGTTCAGGCGACTTTATGTACTCGCAGAACAAGTAGGTACTATGTCATCTGTTAAGAGTTAAAAACTCACAGTAATTTTCCCTTGTTTACCTTCACAGCACCAATTAATTTTTAGGGTTCCTGACACAAACAAGTAACTATAGCATACCCATCCGCCTGACCGTTTATCATACATATTTTTTTTATTAATTCGACCATCCATGACATACAATCGACGATTTTCATGACCAATAATAAAAATAATAAGTTAGACCTTATATTTTTAAATTTCTAAGACCGTAACACTGAAGTGTGTTTCTAGTACAAAATATATAAAAAATACCGGTACCTGATGTATGTTTATATCGACGAGAATGGCTTAATCTGATTTAAATTAAAAATGACCAAAACTACTATTAGTAAACAAAAGTTTTCTAAAATCTGTTATTACCTTCTCCAATATAGTCCAAAACAATGTGAAAATTATTCTCTGTCTATTTTGATTATGAGCTAATATTTTGACACCCACTTTTAAATGTGAAATAGAAACTCCAAAAATATTTTACGTGAGATAGAAACTAAATGATACAGCTATTTTTCACAACTTTTTGATAGGCGACCATAATATGAATTACCCTGCAAAATTTCAGTATCATTTAATATTATGGATGATATTAGGTAAACAGACCATTATACTGAAAATTTTCAGGGTAATGGACTGAAAATGGACCGATCAAGGAGTGTCTGACAGACTTGGTGAATATAACATTTGTTTTTTTTTTTGTGTTTTTGTAGGAGTCCTAAAAAGTGTAAGTATGACTCTATGACTTTCTTTCTTGCTATTTATCAAAGAGAGTATTTATATTGTATGGTGATGGTCCATGGAACCCTTAGTGCGTGAGTCAAACTTGCACTTAGCCGGGTTTTACATCTATGGCTGACAACCCTATTATCACTTGCAGCGTTCCCTGGCAGTGGTGGGAACTTATCTTAACAACATAAAACACTTTTTCATGTACATATTTGGATACATATTGTAATATTTCATAATTTTGTCAAATGACAAATCAATGTTTTTAATACAAATAAGAATAATTTTATTGTTAAACATAATCAAAGTTTGTTAAAAAAACTGTTTTAGAATTTCATAATATGAACGGTTTTCTTATAGTTTCTATATAAGTACTGAAATATAAATACCTAACATTTAAATATTATTTGACATAACCTACTCGTAGGGTTCTTTAATTGGTCGTTACAGAAAAAAAAAACTGTAAAGGCAAATCAGCACATCGAATGGAGAATGAATTCATTACAGTTTGTTATTTGAACATCAATACGCACACCTACTAACGAACGCGTATGTAATGCCAAACCAAGTGGAGCTAGTGGCCCAATGTCACGGTTAAACAATTTATATGCATCATTACGTAGTGTATTGTAAAAGTCCCTTTTACTTTTTTTGGTTAGTCAAAAACAGAGACTGCATTATTCATAGACTCTGTTGACACAGGGTGTGTGTAAAAATAAAATATGATTCGAACAACCATGTTATGGTAATATCTAACCGAACAAAAAGAAATATGTAATTTTAACATATTATTATGTAGTTTGGTACAAATTACGTTTTGGGTTGGATGAAACCAACGATTGTCGATTCTGTTGTTGCATTTTTTTTATACATTTTGCTGATTGAACAAGCGATATACCACCTTATGTTAAGTAGTAAACATCACTAGCAAAGCGCACTGCCTCGTAAGCCACACATGATAGGATGCTCTACGATGTACCACCCTGGGTTCATCATCTTTAGGCATACAGATGTGGCCTCATGTGCCTGTAATTTCACCGGCAACCACACCCTTCAAGCCGAAATACAACCACGCTGCTTAGTTGCAGAAAAAGGCATGGTGGTGCATTCCTAAATTAACTTAATCACTACATAGTATAAAACAAAGCCGCTTTCTCTGTCCCTATGTATGCTTAAATCTTTAAAACTACGCAACGGATTTTGATGCGGTTTTTTTTTATAGAAAGAGTGATTTAAGAGGAAGGTTTATATGCATAATACAATTATAATCTCTTAGGGATAACCCACAATAAACGTGCGAAGCCGGGGCGGGTCGCTAGTTTGAAATAAAATGAAACATTTTTAAAACAACCTTGTTTGCATCAAGACCATCTTTTTGCTGAACCTTCGTAATTTTATTCGCCGAATCTTGGTTATTTGCGATTTTTCAAAACTTTCAGTGATGTCGAGTATAAATAGAATTAGTCAAATAGTATATAGATATATTAAATATAATATAATAAATTAAATTTGTTTTTGCAGAGGTTCATCACAGCTGTTGCAAAATATTTGGAAGACAAAAGAATATTATTTAACAGTTTTCTTGGTATTTTATTCCGTAGGAATAAAAAAGCTCAGACTATCTGAGTTACGGCGGCTTTTAACATTTCAGAGCGACGCTGGTCAGAAAAAAATATTTCTGTCCACAAAGAGGGAATAATTTTTATCTGACGGTAGCGTTTCTCCATGGTGCCAAAAACCTGCCCTGAAAAGCATTGTAATAATAAGCATAGTAATTAATTTTTAAACAGTAATTAATATCAATTAAAAATATAAAAAAATGCAAATCAAAATATAAATAATACATTGCACTTTGAGATGTGACTGTTTCAATGCTTATACTAAAACTGTAGTGAAGGTAATTTATTAAGATCTGGGTGACGTTACTGAATTCTGCTTATGAAATCAATAGTGCTTATGATATTATGGTTCATGCTGAAATGTTATTTGTAACTATTTAAAATTTGGGTTTAAGTAAGTAAAATTAAGTTATTGTTTTATTTACTTACCAACAATGCCGGTTGAGTGCATCTGTTTCGAGCGAGGAGTCCGAAGGTAAGTAACTGTCATAGTGACAACTGAGGCTGCTGTGAGACATCCTACATGGCACTCAGTGAGTCTTGTTCACTTTACTAATAGATCAGCGGGCGAATATACGGAGCGGTTGTCGCGGGAGCATGGGCATGCCGCTCGGTTCAGCACGCTCCACACCTATGCCGCGGCGAATGTGCATCATAAAGGAGAAGGTTCGGCTGCGAGTGAGTCGCCCGCCGCGCCTCACCCCGGGCACGTGACTGCCTCCTCCGTGCGTTCAGTTTCGCCGGCCGGCTGGCCGGTCATTGGCCGAAATGTGTTTTTTTTCCTAAACCCCGAGAGTAGGTTCTGTGCCATAGAAGCGTTTAATCATAGCCCGGGGGTACGGTACGGCTCACTCGCTAACGGTCGACTGAATGAGATCGCGTCTGATCGCGTTGCGTTGCCGGCTGTCGCCGTGTTTATAATTCACGCTCCGGCAACTCAACTCAAACAGCGTTTTCGCATAACAACTGCACCCGCCGCGCCCCGCCATCCGCCGCTATCCTTCCTCGTGCATCGAAACAATATGTGCCACAGCGATCAAAAACAAACGAGTGATACGTCCCATGTGGTTTTATATGTCGTCTGTAAACGATAAGCCACTGTGCTGTGGCGACAATAAGGGGAACTGATTGTTTAGATTGCCACCTTTGTTGTAGCGTTTGAACTGTACACGGTCAGCAGTATCTTCGTAAACAGCTTATAGTTATCATGATACTCTATAGCTTAGTTGAAGATTCATGTGAAATATACTTTGAAAGCTTAAGACATATTCTGTTTGCGTCTACGCTTAGGGTTAAGGAATGCGCTAGATGCATTTGAATTGTGATACGAGGCGAGTAGGTACGTTTGGTACTGACTGACCAACTTCTGCTTATTATATTTCGTAACTGCCGAGAGATACAATTATTTTAAGCTTGGTACTAAACTAGTACTAGTAGGTACCTGTATTAAAAATTTTAGTACAAGTTCGAGCAATATTCACGGTTTGAGGGTTCCGTACATGACACAATTAATTATTATTTCTTGACCGCAAAATCAATACTATATGCACTGAGCAATTTTTTGCGGCATAAGGGTCACAGTTGATATCTTCAGGCGTTTCTGGGAAAATTGAACACTTAATAAAAAAAATAAAAATAAACTTAGCAAGTTGAGTAACTTCTGTAGTTAGGTTTAAGTATACCTAATTAGTATAAACCTAACTACATTATTACTATTATTACTGTTATTATTATTATTATTTAGTATTATTACTGGCCGATTTACCTTGTCAACCGTTTTCTACCTGAGGGCTTATCACGAGTTTAGTGCCGATCGTCGATCGTTACGATACACCGAATTTTCTATGAAAATAAATCAACGGCATCTAGCGTATTCTTTGAGAAACCGTTTTTTTTCATAGAAAATTCGGTGTATCGTAACGATCGACGATCGGCACTCGATCGGCACTAAACTCGTAATAAGCCCTCTAGTTTAATACCTGGGCCGATCAAAATTGAACTTTTGCTTTAAAATATCTGACGAAATAATAAGTATATACTTATACGTTAGCGGGCTTCACTTTCAATTACGCATATTACAATTCTATTGATGGAATCAGATGCCTCCAGCTGTACGTTCATGTAGGTTTTTGTCAATAGATTATCATATCTAGGTAATACTAATAATACAAAGTTGATTTTTGTAAACTACAGAAGCTAATGTAAAGCCTTTTAGGTGGAATAAAATGATAACCGCTCTCATAGGTAAACCTAAGCAATAAAATATGGAGTATCTAGTTGCACTTATAATTTTCCGTTTTCTACTTATTGTGACTATGATGATAACTCTATACGTTGTAGTATAGTATTTTTATTTATAGTTATTCATAATAATGTATTAGTTTAGGTATTCTACACATAATGGGACATGACTTTTGTTTGACGCCTTTTGGAAATTCGGCTTATTTCCATAACAAATCATTTTGGGGGCAAATGAGTTCAAACTGAAGCAGCTGATTTTGGTTACTTTTGTTGTCAGACTTCATGTTTATACCTACGTTTTTTAATAAGTCTCAGTAGTACTGAGTCCAAAACCAGCTGATTTACAAACTGATGAACATTAAATATTCCAAACTTATCAAAATAATAAGTTTGGAATATTTAATGTTTTTTGTTTTTTTTTGGGTTCATTTGTTTACAGAAAAATCCCCATTCATGTTATTTTGTATGTGTATTGTTTTAAATAATTCTTTTGTCAAATCAATTATTTGATTTTTCTTTTATTGATAATTCTTTTGTCAAATCAATTATTTGACAAAAGAATTAAAATAGGTACACTTAAATACATTTTAGGTTTAAGGGGAAGACAAGAGCTAATGTGACTCTCGCTCGCTTTGTGTGCAATCACATTGCACACAGTTTAGTAAAAATTTCATTTTGATCGATACATGTTTTCCTACTCAAATGTTTGCTTTACTAGTTTTCATACATAACCAAACTTTTAAGTAGGAAAACTTGTATCGATCAAAATGTAATTTTTACTAAACTGTGTGCAATGTGATTGCACACAAAATGGTTGATTGCGATTTTTCGAAAATGAGTTTAGTGATTTTATATCTTTCAACATGTCGAAACGTGCGAGCGAGTAGTTGTTTGATAGTTGTCAGCCCCTTAATAAAAATGATTTACAACAAATAGGTAAGTATTTTTGTATAAGTATCTATCTAATTACACGCAAGTATCAATAAGCTCATAAGTCATGATTAAATAGGTATTACCAGTATTATAGGTATACAATAGATTGAATCAATTGAGGCACGTGATTCTTCATGTAATTCTAATGGATGCTTATTTTATGTAGTACCTAATCACAATGAGCTGTTGTTTGGATACAGTCGCCTATCATTCTGCTGATACATTCGTAGTACAGTCACCCGGTTGAAATAATTTCACAAATCAAAGGTCCATGTGATTAAAAGATTATAGTTTAAAAAAACGCCTTCTGAAAACATAAGATAAAGAGCTAATGTGACTCTCGCTCGCGCGTTTCGATATGTTGAAAGATATAAAATCATTAATCTCATTTACCAAAAATCGCAATCAACCATTTTGTGTTTAATCAATCACATTGCACACAGTTTAGTAAAAAAATAATTTTCGATACATGTTTTTCTACTTAAAAGTTTGCTTTACTAGTTTTCGTACATATGCAAACTTTTAAGTAGGAAAACTTGTATCGATCAAAATGAAATATTTACTAAACTGTGTGCAATGTGATTGCATATAAAATGGTTGATTGCGATTTTTCGAAACTGAGTTTAGTGATTTTATACCTTTCAAGATATCGAAACGTGCGAGCGAGAGTCACATTAGCTCTTGTCTTCGCCTTAACGATAACCATTGATGAAAGCAATAATCTATACTAATCTGAATACTCTTTGGGAAAGATCCTAAGACCTACGAGTATCTGGGAAGTCTGTGCTAACGTTCTTTTCAGTCTTCGTGAGTTGTTTTATAAGTGGCTTCCAATAATTATCATCATAGCATTTACTTATTTACGTTTTTCCACATTAATTTGAAAGCTCGAGTCACCAAATGTAAGTTCATGCCGAATGTGTACTAGTATATTTGAGATCGCCCGTAGCAGATAAATAAATCAAACAATAGTTTCATTGACGATATATTAATTTATTCTTCAGAGCATCAATAGCATAACTACCTTTCTAATGATCATCACGTGATGCCAGGATGACTAGGTGCCTAGATTTTTACATCACATGACCCTGCTATCACGCACATCACGGCCATATTCTCAGTACTTACCTACCTTGTCTAAATGGGGCTGTATGTGTCAGACAATTAGTACGCGTGACAAACTCTTTTAACTTTTGGAAGTGCTGAAAAGTCAGGACCAACATACTGAAAATACCACCAACAATAAGCGGGCTCTTCGATCACAATATGTGGACAGCAATGGAATTTTATTTATATTAAAATTTCTTTGGTTTCATTGACGAATTTAGTAAGGTTTTTGCATCCATTGGAGATTATATCTCTAATCTCTAATACTATAAGAATCAAAGTCCTGACTGACTGACTGACTGACTGACATATAGACAACGCACAGCCTAAACCGCTGGACCTAGAGACTTGAAATTTGAGGAGTACATAGGTCTTATGGCGTAGAGGTGTACTAAGAAGGGATTTTTGGAAATTCAACCCCTAAGGGTGTAAAAAGGGTTGAAAACGTTGGCATGAAAAATTGTATTGCTTGAACTTACAAACTTGAAACTTGGAGTACATATACGTCAAGGCAAAAAAATAGGAAAGGCATTTTTAGTTTTTTAAAACTACCCTTAATAAGTGTGCAAAGGGATGTAAAAGTTTGTATGGGAGTTTTTTGACCGCTGGTCCTAGAGACTTGAAATTTGAAGAGTACATAGTTCTTATGGCGTAGAGGTGTACTAAGAAGGGATTTTTGAAAATTCAACCCCTAAGGGTGTAAAAAGGGTTGAAAACGTTGGTATGAAAAATTGTATTCCTTGAACTTACAAACTTGAAACTTGGAGTACATATACGTCAAGGCAAAAAAATAGGAAAGGCATTTTTAGTTTTTTTAAACTACCCTTAATAAGTGTGCAAAGGGATGTAAAAGTTTGTATGGGAGTTTTTTGACCGCTGGTCCTAGAGACTTGAAATTTGAAGAGTTCATAGTTCTTATGGCGTAGAGGTGTACTAAGAAGGGATTTTTGAAAATTCAACCCCTAAGGGTGTAAAAAGGGTTGAAAACGTTGGTATGAAAAATTGTATTCCTTGAACTTACAAACTTGAAACTTGGAGTAGATATACGTCAAGGCAAAAAAATAGGAAAGGCATTTTTAGTTTTTTTAAACTACCCTTAATAAGTGTGCAAAGGGATGTAAAAGTTTGTATGGGAGTTTTTTGACCGCTGGTCCTAGAGACTTGAAATTTGAAGAGTACATAGTTCTTATGGCGTAGAGGTGTACTAAGAAGGGATTTTTGAAAATTCAACCCCTAAGGGTGTAAAAAGGGATGAAAACATTTGTGTGAAAAACAGTATTCCTTGAACCTACAAACTTGAAACTTGGAGTAGGTACATATACTTCAAGGCAAAAAAGGAATAGGAAAGGCATTTTTAGTTTTTTAAAACTACCCTTAATAAGTGTGCAACGGGATTTCAAAGTTTGTATGGGAGTTTTTTACCGCGTGGTGCGATTGTTTGAAAGGGACATTCTAAAAACGGGAATCTTGAGTTGTTACGAAGAGATCTGAGGGTATCTACCGTGCCTGGGGATCAAAGTCGTGAAGCTGTTTCGTTTCGTTTGTTTTTGGGGTAGAAACTAGGAACAAATAAGTACTTACATATTTTCCGTGTAAGGTTGTCTTTGTTGTATTTGTCATATTTGTGCTAAACTCAGTACCTTTACCTACCTACCTACCTAATATAGGTAATGTACGCCTATAGGTATCTCTTATACCTACGTAGGTATTTAAAATCCTACCCTATTAGGGTAGGATTTTATATATTCGCTTTGATTTTATATACAAATCAATGCGAAAGTTACGATGTTTGGATGTTTGTGGCTCAATCACGGCTCACCACTTCAACGCGTGTGAAGCCGCGGGAAGCCACTAGTTTATACATATACAGCGTTGCGTTGGGAGCAACTTTTTATCTCATTACAACGTACGTGTGTCGTACGTGCGGGGCTAGAAAGCCACGTGTACAACCTGTTAAAAGCCAGTAAACGATAATAAATAAAAACTGGCCAAGTGCGAGTCGGACTCGCGCACGAATGGTTCCGTACCATTATCTATAAAATCGGCAAAAAATCACGTTTGTTTTATGGCCCCTTAAATATTTATTTTATTCTGTTTTTAGGGTTCAGTACCCAAAGGGTAAAACGGGACCCTATTACTGAGACGCCGCCGTCTGTCTGTCTGTCTGTCTGTCCGTCTATCACCAGGCTGTATCTCATGTATAGTTAGACAGTTGAAATTTTCACAGATGATGTATTTCTGTTGCCGATATAACAACAAATACCAAAAAACAGAAAAAAATAATTAAAGGGGCTCCCATTCAACAGACTTGATTTTTTTGCCGTATTAATAGATAATGGTAATGGTCGGACGCATGCACTAAGGGTTCCGCCCTTAATGCACGCGTCCGACTCGCAACCAATTATTTAACAAAACAAATCATGTAAAAAAAAAAAATTATATGAAGTATGTCCACACACGCAAATTACCTTCACTGTTCACCTTATATACTGTATACCATAATAGCTGTTCGGCTTGAAGAAATCTTCTTGAGAATTGACATAAAATAATCACCAAACTGAATATAATAATATAATAGGTATTTATTTTCAGAAAAATACAGAAAACTTTACAATAGTAGTAGGTGCAACATAGGTGCGGTGTTTTGGCGAATACAGTTTTTGTTGAATATACAATTTAAGAATTTGGTCTCTATCTGTACTTTACAGTGAAAAACGTTGAACCTTGCTCTAACTAAGTTAAAAAACTTGTGTTTAAATGTGTGAATAGAAAAAAAATATTCTGTTTTCAAAAGTTCTTATAAAAAAGAAATTATGCATACACAGACTTATTCAATACATTTTACAAGTTGAAAAAAAAGCACTAATTCTGCGCAGTAAACATAGTAATGACTAGTTGCCGTCCGGGCTTCGCTCGCATATACGTAGTGATTGCTAAGTTAACCATTTAAGGGGCTGACAACTATCAAACAACTTCTCGTTCGCACGTTTCGACATGTTGAAAGATATAAAATCACTAAACTCATTTTCGAAAAATCGCAATCAACCATTTTGTATGCAATCACATTGCACACAGCTTAGTAAAAATTTCATTTTGATCGATACAAGTTTTCCTACATAAAAGTTTGCCTACGTACGAAAACTAGTAAAGCAAATTTTTAGTAGGAAAACACGTATCGATCAAAATGATTTTTTTACTAAACTGTGTGCAATGTGATTGCACACAAGATGGTTGATTGCGATTTTTAGAAAATGAGTTTAGTGATTTTATATCTTTCAACATGTCGAAACGTGCGAGCGAGAGTCACATTAGCGGCATTTTCTTTTTATTGGATTCGATCATGCTTCTTAATATCCAAACATCGTTTCAGCTTATCCAGCTTTTGCAATTAAATAGAAGTAGAATACCAAGAAAGTATGATAAGATAATATTGGATTCGCAGGGATGTCACTTTAACCGCATCGTTTGGGTCTGAGCAACAACTCTGGCATGCGCTACAATGTTATGACAGAAATACCTCGGAGCAGATAGCACATCAGCTTTATCTGTTCTATGTACGATGCCATTATCATTTCAACAGGCGTTTCAATAACTGCTGTGTTATGGTTAAAATGTTTTTGGTCTCTCTTTATTTTTTTTCCTTAGTATATTAATATTAGAATGTATTTTTTTTTCAATTTGCGTGTGTGGACTTCGTGTCTTTTTAAATAAAATAAATTTCCCATTTTTGTATTATAAAGGTTTTACTGATTATTTACAGGAACAACAAGATGTTATTTTTAATCATGGTTTTTTTGCGGCAACGCCTTTTTAAATAAAAAATCTGTAGGTAGGTACTTGATTGTACTTGATGACTTGTAGGACAAAGCGAAGAAAAGGAATGATTGGAAGCTGTTAGAGGAGGCCTATACCCGACTAAGGGCCGGTTTCACCATGCTCTGTTAGTTACTAATCAAGGATTAAAAGACCGTTAAATCTAACCTTAGCTGTCAAACGCGTACATTTTGACATATTTAACGGCCCTTTAATCCTTTGTTAATCTAACAGAGCATGGTGAAACCGGCCCTTAGGGTTCTTAGTTAGTAAGATTTAAGTATTACTGTTCGAAAAAAAAATTGTTTATAAATAATAAAGTTTTTTATTTATTTTTATTAGTTTACTTGATTGAGGACAGTATAGATTAGTAGTTATAAATAGGTACAGTTTGTGATTTTGTACTCTAAACCATACTAAAATAATAGAAAAGTGATCTTTGTGATTTACTGAATAAAGACCGTTTTGATTTTGATTTTAGAAAATATTGAAGTTTGTAGTTTTGTTTGTGTTTATTTAATTATCTATCTTAAGAATCTTAAGTAGGTACCTATCTTATATTAGTTAATACTATGTCAAACCAAACCATTTGTGTGAAAACCAATAAAACTAGGTCTCTAGTATGGGCAGAGATAAGAGAATACTAGTACTATAGGCAAGGTAGGAAAACTTATGGAAATTTTAATTATTATGATTTGTAAGAGTAATTATGATTAAATTTTCAATGTCTTGTTGTAAGGTCAGAAAGTGGAAAGATGTTTTTTCCTCAATTGTAGGTATGAGCACTCCTCATAATGTGAGGATTGCTATTTCCTATGTTCTACAGGCTCTTAGATCATTCGAGATTTCTAACGTTATGGTGGTATGTTTAATAGTGCCTTTATTGTACTCTTGGTGACTAGAGACTTGAATATTATAATACTCGAAAAAAAACGCAATACATTGTTTTTACTTATCTACGATAGGTAGCTTTGAACGTCATCAATACATAATGAAACGAATACGTTATCCTATAATGTTTACTTTCGGTCTTTTATTTATTTCAGATATCATCTGAGCAAAATTTCAAATAAAAAAAGTGTGATATCGATTTCTGGCTGGTCCGGCTCTTCTTAAAAAAGCCACGTGAAATCCAATCGGTCTAATTCAGTCTGTTTTCCTAACAAGCTCATCTCAGAATCTTCGATACCGCTTTATAATCAGCTATTACTTACTAGAAAAAGAAGTATCGGGGGTTCAAAGAAGAAGCAAAAATAATAGTATTTGAGTATTCTATTAGCTAGGTATATGGTTCCCTTAGCTTTGCTTAATTTGGAGCTAGATTGCGCTTTGTGAAAGTGTCCATAAGTATCTATACTTTCTAATTTGCTGAATTTACAACTTTTCAGAAAAACTACCTACTTACTGAACTGTATACAGTAATTAAGTAAGTAATCATAATGTCGATATGCCTACAAAAAATATTGTTGTCTTATGAATTTTAGGAGGAAATAGTCTTCTCAATATCATGTAGTGTCCTGTCAGAGACATACCTTTCAGAGGGTAAATTTTCCCGATCCTTGCTGTCAGCGTCCGCCATAATGGAGACTTTCCGCTTCTCTGGCACGGACACGGAGGAAGGAGTTCTTGAAGGGAGCTGTGCGGTGGGGAGCGGCTCGGGAGCCTTGGGCTCACTGGGCTGGTTCTTCAGATCACTCAAGTCAAATGGATACTCTTTTATCGCCGTCATTCGGACGCTCGTTTTGCGAACCTTAAAGTGAGAAAAGTTTCATGATTTTAATTATACAACTATTTTCCATTTTTTTAATAATAATAAATAATTTATCTACAAAGAAAATTACAATGATGAAAAAGAAAATGTGGATGTATAAATGTTAGTAAACTAGTAATACATATATTACTATTACATATAGTAAACTAGTAATACATATATTACTATTTTACTAACTTTTATACATCCACATTTTCTTTTTATCATCGATTGCGGAAGGCAGCGAATGGTTATAATAACTATCATCAAAATATTAGAAGTTTGTAAAATAATATGTAGTTCATTTATTTATTGTACTTAATCGATGATTGGTACGTTTTTGAATTTTGGTAGCACAACACTAAAACTATCTTAGGATAAGGTTAGTTACAAATGAATGCACACCTTTTATAAAAAAAAAACTGATATTTAAATCAACGCGTAGACGTTTGATCCGGTGCTTTCAAAAGCTTAAGCTTAGCCCAATAGTTACAATTTCAAAAGGAAAGTAACAAACGATCACTTTATTCAGGTCCTATACGTCTGCCCCATCACTGATATACACCGAGACTGATTGTGATAAGCAGTCAGTACAATAAGAAACCTCCAACTTAACAGATATACTCTAAGTAAAGTTAGCTTAATATGAGAGTCGAGGACGCGGAAAACCTGGTGACGTACTGGCAGCACATCAACAAAGCATCTAGAGCTTAGTTATTCACTAACATGTTATGTTTAAGTGGTAGGTGACGTAACAATAGTATGAAATATTAAGGCGATGACAACTGCTAATGTATCTCTCTCTCGCACATTTCAATATTTTGAAAGATGTAAAATTATCGAAGCTATTTATGAAAATTCGCAATGAACCAAGTCACAGTTCGGCAATAATATAAATTTGATCCAATAAGATTTCCTAGTAAGAAATTTGGATAACTTGCTTGGATCAAAATGATTATGCTAAAATGTGTGCCATGTGATTGCACACAATTTAGATACATTAGCAATTTTTCATAAATAATTTCAGTGATTTTATATCTTTCAATATGTTGAAATGTGCGAGCTAGAGGTTCAGTTCACCATAAAACAAAATTGATACAAAAATATTCCGATATTGTATGAAAATAAAGTATCTCGACCTCAAGTTGACCATAAACTAAAAGACGAAAGATCGTAGTTTTACGAATGGCTGGCACATAATAGCTCAAAGTTTGTATAACTTCGTAAGCTTCTGTTACAAACCCCTTCAAATTTCTATCACAAACCCCTAAGTGGCACATTTCAAACTGTAATGAAGAGCAGTTGGTCATTATAATTTAATCATCATTTAATCATATTATTGTTTATTTATGTAGTTATTTAAAGTTATGTAGTTATCAGGTTAAATTATTATATGAAATAGGTACCTACTAAGTTTGGATCAAAGTAAATTCATGTTTGGGTTCAAAGATTGATGTAAATTTTATATTTTATATTTATGTATGAATTTCAGCAGAATACACCTAGGATATATGAGTTGTTTATGGAATAATATGGGGTAATATAACTAGCAGTGAACGTCTACCGTAATTAATAAATAACAATGGTAACAATACGATGGCAGCGAGATGAAACTTAGTGCTTATTTTATAGTGAACTTAAGAAGAACATGGTGGTAATATACCTGGCAGATAGAGTTACTACAATAGAAGACGGCGTAACGGCCCCTTATTGATACGAAGCCAGTCAACCCATGTTCGTACAAACTTATTTAGAAAAATATAAAAGACTAGCGGCCTGTCCCAGCTTCGCATGGGTGGTCATAAATTTTTTGAACATTTTAGGATAAACTTAGACCGTGGGTTCGAGCCTCGCGTCTACTTATTTCATACATTTGCACGCTCTTCTCCTTGAGTGAGTGAAATCGCACCCCGTGCGATGGACCCGTTAACATTTTTAATTTCGTCATATCTTTTGAATGAAATGTCCGATTTGAAAAATTTTAGAAGTAATCTATATGTATTGAAACCGTCTTAATTATAAAATGATTTATTTGGATAAGGATTAATACCAAGGTACAAATAAAGACCCTTTTCTAGCGGCGGCATTTCAATTAAATTTTTATAATAAAAGAACACTTATTGTGACATAACTATAATAGTTAGACATATGCTGTTGCGACATTTTTTGTAGATGATGACTTGTTCTACAAAATCGTAGTACATTATTTTGTTCTATCATCAATAGTTTTCGCAGCGCACGCGATGTAAGGTTTTTGTTTTTCACCTTGGGTTACATTATTGGAGTTTAAGTAAGGATCCCTGATTTTTTGAATATATAATATAGCCTATGTTACTCAGGGATAATGTAGCATTCTAATGGTGAAAGAATTTTTGAAATCGGACCAGTAGTTTTTGAGCCTATTCGTTACATACAAAAATACGAAAATACAAATCTATCCTCTTTATAATATTAGTGTAGAAGTGTAGATGTAGATAATTACTCTAACAGTAACTAGGAACCAGTAGACGTATGTCCATAGAAAGTTATTTAGAAAAAAAAAACTTTAGTTGTACTAATAAGTTTCGAAACGAGCCATTACAAACCATAACGAATAAGAAACGTGCTTTTGTAAAACCATGAGCAATTTCTTTGAGCTCACAATTAATTACCATGGTAGTAAATAGCAAGTATTGCCGGTGGTTGTATGCGGTCAGCCGCATTGTATTTATTTGCTTAAGTGGTCTCATCACAATCACATGACTGTTCACGAGGTTCCGACCACGAGTTCCCTATAATTGTTATGAGTGTATATGCGCCAGCGCAGACGCGCTTATCGTATCACGACAATTAACTGGCCCGCTGACCCACCCGACGTGACGTTCTATTTGTTATGAGATCTTAATTAAAGGTAAAGGACAACGGCCTCGGAAGCACGAGGAGTCGTTGCCAGATGGCCCTGTAGAGAATGCATTCGAATTTAATTATTCTTGTCGTGTCACATGTTCCTTCGAAACAGTGAGGTGAAAGGTTATAAAGGTTATAAGTGCGCTTCAAAGGAGTCTTAATTAAAGGTAAAGGACAACGGCCTCGGAAGCACGAGGAGTCGTTGCCAGATGGCCCTGTAGAGAATGCATTCGAATTTAATTATTCTTGTCGTGTCACATGTTCCTTCGAAACAGTGAGGTGAAAGGTTATAAAGGTTATAAGTGCGCTTCAAAGGAGTCCTTTCGAGCACTTGACACATGTTTTTGAACTTTTTAGGTGCTGGTTTCCTCACGATGTTTTCCTTCAC
Organism: Chloroclysta siterata; assembly: GCA_932294275.1. NCBI lineage: Eukaryota > Metazoa > Arthropoda > Insecta > Lepidoptera > Geometridae > Chloroclysta > Chloroclysta siterata. Next base: position 7,802,271 of record OW028600.1, on the reverse strand, counting down.
CGTGAGAGTACTGGCACACTACAAATGTATGTGCAATACATCTTTGAACAGAAGAACTCATTGGTACACGACTGGTTTTGAACCGACGACCTTAGGATCGGAAGGCGGGCTCGCTACCACTAGACCGTACCGTACTGTAATTTCAGTATTCGAATTCAATTCAAGACTTCATTGCTTCTCACTCGATAACCGCCAGCAGTATCATTAAGATTACCAATAAAATATTAATTATGTTAGTTAATACGGTACACGAGCATGTGACGAATCAATAAAACCGTTGACGATAATCATTAACCGGATAATTTCCATACGTCGCTGATTTGTTTCGAGCGTTAGCACATGGATGCAGTGTCTGGAATCGTATAAAAGTAGCTACATATGAAGATGGATTTACGTAGCATGGTGGCTAGGTATGTTGATAATATTTAAAACGATTTAAAAAAAATGGACAAAAAAGCTTTAAATACCGTAAATACCTTTTCTTTCTTTCTTTCTTTCTTTCTTTCTTTCTTTCTTTCTTTCGACTGTGGAGGTTTGGGTTTGGTAGACAGAATCATTTTTCTTTCAATCATTTAAGTTCAAAATAAAGAGATATGTTATCTCTTTATTTTGAAATTAAAACCTTTTTATAATCCATGGCAGACGATGCACTGGCTTCCACTATGAGTATACAAAAATCTACCATCTCGACAGATTTTAAATTTTATCAAGGTGTTCCAATACTTGAGTTTAAAACTTCATGGAGCTAAAGTACCCATTAATATGAATAACGTTTTCTTTGGAACCAACACTGAACGCGAAAAAAAAAACAGCTGTTTCATCCATTTTAGCACTGAACGCGAAAAAAAAAACAGCTGTTTCATCCATTTTAGTTTCTTTGGAACCAACACTGAACGCGAAAAAAAAAACAGCTGTTTCATCCATTTTAGCCAGGTAGGTATTGAACTTTTGTACAGTATTGGAACACCTTGTATAAATGGGGTTGTGAAATTTCTCCTTTCAAAAGTGACTGTCAGACAATAATACGTATTTATACTAAGTTTTATAAAAATATTTGCAAACCTCCTCGGTTCTAAAACCTTAGGTACTATTATACTTGATTTGCACAACAGTATAGGTAGTTCATTAGCACTAAATATTTGTCTGTCCATGATGGTCATAATCTTGCGCTAAGAGATTCAGTCACGATTCCAAGCGCGTCCCAACTACAGCATAAAACATCAATCAAGGTAAATATATAACAAATATCATGTATATATTTACCTTGATTGATGTTGGTCCCGGCATAAAATAGGATATTTTATCGCAGGAAGGGACTTCAGAAGATGGGCACGAGCATCTTCTGAGTAATTGCTAAATACTGACACCGCGGTCACTCTTTTGGCAAGCGTGTTAACTACAATAAAACTCCTAAACTATATAGGAAATATATAGAGGATACTTAAGTCCAGCAGTAGACTTCTTCAGACTGATAATAATGATGAATTTTAATGGTTGTCCAAGTTCAAAGGATTAATAGGCTCGGAGACATAAAGACGTTAACTGGCTTTGACAATGATACACTATAAAAGCGCGAACATAAGCAGAGTTCAAAAACACAAACAATGGATAGTAATGTACTTCCTAAAATAACATAATTTCCAAAATCGGTAACAGAATTGTAAAAAATATACCATGTGAACGACTCTAAACTGATGATGATTAATGATTTGTGGTAAAGAGACTCAAATACGCGCCGCCGTTTTATGCCTGTTTGTAGGCTCATTCTACGTTACGCAGATACCTAATAATTATGTATCCAAATAACAAACACTCAAAAGGTTTATCAAGATTACGTTAGAAGTTTTACACAATAGTTTTCAATCTTTCATATAGTGAATTATTATAGTTTTTTAAAGTAATAAGCAAAAATGCCATAATACAAACAATAAATACTAACCATCGTGCTCTGGAACCGCTGAGTAGAACAGGAGTTTGTAGAATTCACTGGTATTTAATTTTACAACGAGCAATTTACAAACAAATTAATAGTTATACTATCGCACGTAATTCAATAGGAGGCGTCTTGCCTTTGAGTATATGATGACACAACTACGTGATACTGTTAATGATAGTACTCGTCCACTTGTCCAATGCAACGCCTTGCCTAAATATTATCATGGATGTCAATTGGACTTGAATTGATATCTAATAAAGTTAACATTGCTGGTACAGAATTATGTTTATTCGCGTAGTAGTTATAAATGCTCTTAGCCTTAGTTATAATCATCGTCAAGAACGATTTTGAGATTTCTCCACCAATGACTTCGATCCCAAACGTTCGGTTTCGCGATTAAGTTTAATCCAAGTTTCGGTCTATGTTACATTTTATTTTTTGATATAAATACATGCTATATTACTATAGTGTTTAATTATTAGCTATATATATCAGGAGAATGTTATTCAAAGTCAAATTGTATCGGTTCTTTACTGCTGCAATCCTATGATTTTGTTAATAAAAAAGACGCTCATAAATGATTTTTTTAATTAAATTTAAGGTTTGATAGAGAACAAGAAAAGAATGCAGTAAGTCTCCTACAGATTGAAAAGACTATTCAATCTGTGGTTCTCATTTATCATATATGTACGTATAAAAATGGTAATAATGTATACGAATAAAATTGAATAATTTAAGTTCTGTGCTTAAGTTCTGCATCAAAAGAACATAGAACTGCAACAAATTCATTTGATAAGAAATGAATTTGTTGCAGTTCTTTTGATGCAGAACTTAAGACCTATTGCAATTTTGCTAACTAATTTAATACTTATTTTAAATAAGTGTATTGTAATGTACTTATAATATTAGTAAATTTGAACATTTTCAACGGTTTTTGTTTGTCTTCGTATTTCATATCTAATTAATTTTTTTTGCCATTCGCCGAGCTCTATGTTTAGTGATGGCTATTAGCAACTGTATTTTCCTTACTATTTAATATTCCCGCCTTGTTTAGAGACACTTTATTACGTGACCGTCGACATCATCAAGGTAATAGAGTACAGTCGGCTGCACTAGAATGTATATAATTCGTGAATATCAAGTTATAGTCGCTGCATTTCAATGGACATTTTATAGTACTAAACAAAAAAAAAATGATATTCCACACAGCACTATCTAGTCCAAACCAAACAATTTTTTTTATAAATATGTACACAAAAAAATTATAAGGAAAAAAATTGTACTACACAAAATATATTTGTTCTGAGGATGGATCAAACCAATTGTGTAATCGTAGACAGTGGGGACGCGGTCACACTGTCTACGCGTAACGTGGTATTAAGCAAAGCTACTAATACCAACTGAGCTGAGTAAGGGATGTCCAGAATTTAAAGATCATGAATACCTAACCGTAGCTATCGTACCTCTAGTCCGAGATTTTATTTTTTGATTGATCGATTGAGCGAAGCGAACGAAGATCTTGGTTTCAACTTGGGCAATTTGGCATTTTATGTATATATGTATGTTTGTCTGGCGATAACTTTAGAACCGTTGATCCGATCTGCATGAAATTTGATATGTCGATAGCTTATACTTGAGAAATTTACTGGTAAGTAAGTATATGGGTTTTTGAGGGGGCAAAAATAAAAAATGTTACATAAATAAATCAAGTTACATGTCATATGAAAGGGCTTTGTTTGGACATCCCGAAACAATTTTTTTGGGACGCTTGGTTTTTGAGATAAAATTATAAAAGTTAAATAAAGATAACCAGCGATCCAAGAGCTCCCATCTCTAAGAGTTTCGTTGACATCAAGGTTTTTCTACTGGTCGGCCAGTTCCTTTGGTTTTTCTTAATTTTTTTTCTTGAAATTACGACGACGACCAGGTCTGATGATGGAGCCAAGGTCTGTTCAACGGAACTCTTCAATAAATAGGCCAATAGAGTTGAAACTTGGTTACCATACCAAGTTAGTAGGCGGTAGTCAGAAAAAAGTCCAAAGATAATGTTTGGACTTGCCTCTGACTACTACGTACTCAAAGTTTTGATGCGTTCGTCGGGTCGCATCACGAGATCTCAGTTCGGGGCGAACTACTAGTATTAATTTGTTTTACTTTGAGTCATGAGAGTTCCCAGCACACCCGATATCGCCCGGTAACACCACCATTAAAGTTACGCATTGTATACATTATAGTGCAGTCGACTGTACTAGCATTTGGGTATTACTACATAGTTTTAAAATTAATGTCCTTCTTTACTGAAACTTAGTTTTTTTACATACTACAATAAAATGAATAATATGTGCACAGAAGCCTACAAAGAAAAGTGGCAAACCGACAAAATTACAAAAAAACAATAACTTTGTGAGAATGTCATGTGCGTCAATTCAATATCAACTTGCTAAATGTTAAAATAGATGCTTTGGTACTGTATATCTGTGTTATTAATAAATGCCTGTTTTCAAAGTAGGACTTTGGCATTTTATGTATGTATGTAGAGGTATAAATGTATGTTAGTCGGGCCATAACTTTAGAACCGTTGCTCCAATCTGCATGAAATTTGGTAAGTCGATAGCTTGTACTTGAGACATTTATATGAATTTATATGGGTATATGAATTTAATCGGACAAGGGGTTATTGAGATATGGGATAAGGGAGCAAAAAAAAATTGTTACACAAATATACCAAGTGAGGTGTCACATGAAAGGGTTTGGTTTGTACATCCCAATACCATTTTTATTTTTATTCTAGGACGAATGTATGATTTTTGAGATACAATGTCATGTAACGAGAAGAATGCTAGGGATGAATGTGGATGGATATAGGAGTAGAGGTAGGCCAAAGAAAAGATGGATGGACTGTGTGAAAGAGGACATGAGTAAGAAAGGAGTGACTGCTGAGATGACGGCTAATAGAGGAGAGTGGAGGGAAAAAACCTGTTGTGCCGACCCCACATGAAGTGGGATAAGGGCAGGAAAATGATGATGATGATGATGAATTGGTAACCCAAAGTAGGTAGGGGTAGTCAGAGGCCAAATATCGTGTTTGGTATCAATGTAAGACTGGAGCGAACATCACGAAATCTCAGTTCGGGCCGAACCACTAGTAATATAAGTACCTATATAAGCTACCATTCACATTAATATGAGGCATAAAATTATGTAAAATAAAAGTAAGTAGGTATTAGGTAATGATTGTGTTTTATAACCCAATAACTGTTTCAATAAAATGATTTAGAAATATCAACAAAAATATCAAACAATAAAAACATGATATATAATAGAAGATAATTTGCTTTTTTATGTTATAATTTGACCAAACTAGCATAAATAAGCCTTACGTAAGTAATAAGTACTTACTTATTCAATAATTCCATCTACGAGTATACTATTAGCTAAGGATCCAGAGAGCATTTCGGTATTTGACAGCCTTCACAGCTCAGTTGGTATCATAGTAGCTCTGCTTTCTGCGCCGTAGGCTGTGGGTTCGATCCCAACCGAGAACTAACATTTATGTGATGAACAAAGATGTTTGTTCTCTGTCTGGGTGTTATTATATATTATAAGTAGGTATGTTTGTTAGTTTGTTAGTTTGGGGCTAGATAGTGCTGTGTGGAAAGTCCACTAATATATAATAATGTATTTCCAAAAAAAAAAGGAAATGTATTATATAAGCTATTTGGTTCTCATATTACAAACTTTGGCTTAGTTGGGGGCTAGATAGTGCTGTGTGGAATGTCCACCAATATTTATTATTATTCTTATTTATAATGCATCGCTCGTGTTTCGTATTGATCATATTGAAATTCAAGTTCGCATCCAGACGGTTGTTTTAAGTTAAAGTAAAGTTGCAAAACAGTGGATGGACGCAGGGCAGTGCACCGTTGGGCACATTCCTATCGTGCGTGACTTACGAGGTAATGCCTTGTTATAGGTGATGGTTACCACTTAACATCAGGTGGGCCATCTGCTTGTTCCATCAGCTAGTTGTATAAAAAAAACAGACGTATAGCAGCGTCGTTAGGCTACTGCTAAGCATGGGTATGAGCTAAATATAATAATTGGACGACTTCTGACTACCTCCTCAGAAAGCCTCAAAGAGTTTTGAAACTGATTCTGTTTTTTTAGCGTTTTTTTTTTGCAATTGATGGTCCAACCCCCTTCAATCTATAGCAGGTTTGTAGCTGACAGATGGTGTTGTGTTGTGGCGTAATAGTAAGTATAAATACGGGAAAAAACCATACAAAAATAAGACAATAAATCGCGTCTTTATTACGTCCTGACCTACAGCACAACATTGACCGTAGACAAAAATTTAGTTTGCCAAATTTTTCTACTTCCTGTACCACAAGTCTGAGTTTTGTTTTTTTGATCGAGTGAGCGAAGCGAACGAAGATCTTTAGTTTCAACTTGGGCGATTTGGCGATAGCTTGGCGATAGCTTGTACTTGAGAAATTTACTGGTAAGTATATGAGTAAAATCGGATGAAGGGTTATTAAGATATGGGGTTTTTTAAGGGGGCAAAAATAAAAAAAATTACATAAAAAAATCTAATTGCATGTCATATAAAAGGGCTTTGTTTGGACATTCCAACACAATTTTTACTTTTCTTCTGGGACGCTCGGTTTTTGAGATACAACAAAAAAGTTAAATTAAGATAACCAACGATCCAAGAGCTCCCATCTCTAGGAATTTCGTTGACAGGTTTTTCTACTGGTCGACCAGTTCCTTTGCTTTTTCTTATTTTTTTTTCTTGAAAGAAATTAAGAAGGTACTCAGTTCTCATAAAATGGTGACAACGACCAGGTCTGATGATGGAGTCAAGGTCGGTTTTCTCACGATGTTTTCCTTCACCGTTTGAGAGTACTGGCATTGTGCACATAAATTTTAAAACAGAAAAAGTCACTTTTACACGACTGGTTTCGAACCCACGATTTTAGGATCGGAAGACGGGGCCGCTTCCACTAGACCACCAGTGCCAGTACTCTCAAACGGTGAAGGAAAACATCGTGAGAAAACCGGCATGTCATAGAACCTAAAAAGTTCTATAAAATGTGTCAAGTGCTCGAAAAAAGCCTCTTGAGGCGCACTTAAAATCCTTTCACCACACTGTTTAGTGACACGACAAGAGAGAGACTACGATATGAAACTACATATAATTAAAACTATTTTGTGCTTGTGTGTAATGTTCATACCTCTCAATAAAGAGGTATTTATTTATTTCATAACAAAATCAATACAAAGTCAATACTTGTGTACCATGTCTATTTCAGTGATTTCAATCTTTCAAAATGCTGAAATGTGTATATTAGCTTCTTCACCATTACTGTATTAATTAATGTATTTAATTAATTTCACGTTTATTGCATGAAAAGTACGTACATACTTAAAATAATGTATGCGGAAAAAAAACTTTATGTAGGTAACCCAAACATGTAAAAAAAACTATAGTTGCACCTCAATAAATTGTTTTGCTTGTTATATACCTGTTCATAACAATTTCACAGTATAGGTATATAAGGCCCGAATAAGTAGTACAATATAGTTTTCTCCGTGAAATTTGTCGTATAAATATAAATAAAAATGCACTTTACTAAAATTAGATTTACAGTTTGTTGATTGGGCAGATCAACTCAAAAACTGCATAACTAGGATAGAGATATTTTGATAGTTTTCAAATCTGTTACCTACTAAGTTTAAAAAATACTTGGGTAAGAGCCCACATAAAAATGCTATCACATACTCACAATGTTACTACGTAAACTGACATTGAACAGAGCAAACTATTAACACTGGGACAGTGTATATACTTAATACACAATCATAAAAAATGAAAATGTAAACGTTATAGGCTTTAAGTTATACTCATTATGTTACTTTCCATATACATAAAAAGCTGTGGATTTTGTTAAATAAATAAAATATAAGAAGGTCTGTGACCTAATATTATATTGTTTAACCAAAAAAAATTACTTTTAACAAGAATCTGCTCTAGAAATAAGTTTGACGGTTTGAATATTGCAACACTGAAACGATGGGTTAATTTAAAACACAGTAATAAACAAACAAAGTTTCCTTATTTGAAAAGAACAAGCACTATACGTACCGTCCAAAATCAACGACGATGCCAGACAGCTCCACCATGAAACGCACTCCGAGTGTGAAATACAGATGCTTACGATTGCTGCGCTATCTACCTATATAACCTAGGTTATAACGAATATCGTAAATTATTATATCCGAGATACCGAGAAACAATATATGATACAATAAACGTTTGATCCGAATATGTCGATAGTGGCGATATCGGCGGTGTGACGAATGAGGCGGCTGCGGTCCTCGAGGTCCGCGGTCACGAGGCTGAGTATCTCCTCAGCTACTCAAGATAAGACAAAGAGGAGATCTCGGCTGGCGCTCGGAGCCGGACTGTCGCGACACCCGCCCGAGGAATCTCGGCACTGCTATACTCTACGTGATCGCTCTACAAAGGGCACGTTCCACACAATTCACGATATTATTTTTTTCATGACCTAGCACGTGGTTTGCACCCCGTATTTGACTCAACGCCTTATTGTGCGACTGTTAAATAAAAACGTTGACGTAATCGAATAGAAACCTACAAGGTATTTCTTTGTTTCATATATTATCACGGTGGAGTTACTTTTGTTGCGAGATGATCGTTATTTTTGCAGTCGCATCAGAATGAGCGAGCTTCATTCTTTAATGTGATACATTTTTCATATTTAGATACGGATGATTTTATGAAATTCACGATAGGTAACTTTAAGGTATAGGGAACAGTTCCTTGCAATTGGCGGAGCAAAGCGAGTCACGACTAAACTAAACTATTTACCTACTAGGATAACACCTTTACCTACCACTCGTCACTAATTTGTATTGGACACTATTTGTATTTACTTGTGTAGCAGACAGAACAGTTAATGTCACATTTTTGAGTCAAGCTACACGCTCAGTTTGTTCGGTTGGTAGTAACTCCGCTTTCTGTGCTGTATTATTCAGAACTTTAACTTTTACGTATTTATACAACGGGTAACATAATACCCCTATAAGACCAAAGACCAAGAGATCAGACCAAGAAATGGAATACGACGTTCCAACGTTTTCGAAATTCCCATGCAAAAGTTAAATTAATATTGTCTCAAAAATTTGCAACAACCCCCATGATGTGTACGTGACCTTGATACATACGCTATTTGCGTTTACTAATTGGTGGTAGTTCTGTTACCTAATTTATCTAAAGTTCGCAATTAAAGGTCAAAAAACAGCTGTAAATAGGGCTGCGTCATGTTGTATTGTTTCATTTTCGCGGAAAGTTTAAAAGGCATTTCATGAATGAAAAACATCGAAATTTGAAAAGTCTTAAAACTAAAGTTGTTTGCCATGACCTGTAGAATACCCTGCTTCCGGGGTTATAGGGGTATTATGTTACACGTTGTAAATTGACATTGTAACCAGTTAGATATATTTTACACCCCTGGGGTATTAGTGTTCTAAGACCGGTGGGGTGGTTTGCTTTGGTACCGCTTGGTTGTGGCACTGAGGTAGTGCCAGACGTTAAAGGCCATTTTTGTATTTGGCCAGATTGAGAAGAGGCGGTGCGTGGCAGCGGGATTGCTGTAGGAGTGTTAATACTTGTAGACAGTTTCTGCTGTGGGCATCATAGAAACAACATGCTTGTCTTTAGGAGAGGGTACTACAGAATATTATGAGAAGCTGCGGCGGCTGCAGAAATTTTGCGATCTCAAACTTTTTTGATTTTATGTGAAGTGCATGGACGTGCAACGTGGATAACATTCCAGTTTAGTTTCGTAGCCCATAATAACAGTTACGGCAGTACTTTATTGGTCCCTCGGCGTCGACATTTCTTTCATACTGCGCATTTTAACCGAGAGATCAATGTCTTTCACTGCATGGGTTTCATCAGGATTAGTGGTTGGCACCTTCGAAAGATAACTTTTTTTTAATACAACTATCTGATGGAACAAGCAAATGGCCCACCTGATGTATGGTAACCATCACCTATAACAAAACTCTGCCTCGTAAGTCACTCACGATAGGAACGTGCCCTACGATGCACTGCCCTGCGTCTATTAACTTGAGGCATACAGATGTTAAGCAGTCATGTGCCTGTAATTACACCGGTAACCACACCCTTCAAACCGAAACACAGCAACGCTGCTTGGCGGCAGAAAAAGGCATGGTGATAGTACTTCCCCGGACGAGCCCTTACATTGGGGTGCCGAGTTTTTTTTGATGCACTTTGTCTTCCCCTCGCTTTGTTGCGCAGCGACAAGCGGGGTAGACCCATGCTTCGACAGATTACTACGATCTGTATTCGGTGGACAGATTATATCGATACTTGGTATCCATAACTTAAAAAAAAAATTGTTTGAATACGTAATGCAGTCTATTAATATTACAAACGCGTCGTCGTGTCGTAGTTAGTAAATTTATGACTAAGTAGATAGGTACTATAAATGGTTACTATTTTTAGGACTCAAAATTGGTACCTACTGATTTATTTTAAGCTCCACAATCAATGAGCATTAAGCCAACTTAGTGGTTTTTAGGGCTCCGTATCCAAAGGGTAAAACGGGACTCTCTGTCCCGTTTTACCCTTTGGATACGGGACTCGTATCTGTCTGTCCGTCTGTCACCAGGCTGTATCTCATGAACCGTGATAGATAGACAGTTCAAATAAATAAATATTGGTGGACATTCCACACAGCACTATCTCGCCCCAAACTAAGCCCAGGCTTGTGATATGGGAACCAGATAGCTGATATACTACTTATATACTTTTTTTTTGTAAATACATACTTATAATATTATATAACACCCAGACAGAGAACAAACATCTATGATCATCACACAAATGTTTGTTCTCGGTGGGGATCGAACCCACGGCCTACGGCGCAGAAGGCAGAGCTACTACCAACTGAGCTGTGAAGGCTGTCAAAAGAAGATGATGTTTTTTTAGTATTTGTTGTTATAGCGGCAACAGAAATACCTGTTGCCGCTGCGATTTGTAACAAATACTAAAAAACAGAATAAAATAAATATTTAAGGGGGCTCCCATATAACAAACGTGATTTTTTACTCGTATTTGCTCGATATTGATAACGGCAACAGGTAGACGCTTGAAATATTCACAGAATATTTGGTTATATATTCACTTTAAAAATAAATAATTTAATTAAAATAAAACTAATATTTAAGAGGGGCTCCCATACAACAAATGTGATTTTTATGCCGTTTTTATAGATAATGATACGGAATCCTTCGTGCGCGAGTCCGACTCGCACTTGGCCGGTTTTTTTACCAGTCTTATCGTATTCTATTTTAGATTACAATATTTATTATCCCTTTTATATGTACTTTCATTTCAAATTGTATTTTACCTACCTACGTACTTTATCCCTATTTACATAACATTAAGTTAACTATGTTTTAACATATATATAACTATAAATTGACAGCCCTCACAGCTCAGTTGATTGAAGTACTGCCTTCTGCGCTTTAGGCCGTGGGTTCGATCCTCACCGCTTACAAACATTTTGTGTGATGAATGAACGTAGATGTTTGTTCTTTGTCTGGATGTTCCATGGTGTTAGAAACAGAAAAAGTTTAAACATAGGTTAGTAAATTATTACTAATAGCGATTTGGTCCTCTTGATATAACTTATAAGTATGCATTTACAAAAAATAATAATAGGTAAGTATTATATCAGCTATTTTGTTCCCATAGTATACGCTTTGCATAGTTTGGGGCTAGATAGTGCTGTGTGGAATGTCCACCTTCTTCTTATCGTGTCACTATTTTTTTTCGAAACAGTGTGGTGAAAGGATTTTAAGTGCGCCTCAAAGAGGCTCCTTTCGAGCACTCAATGTTTTAATTGTTCCTTTCTAATGTCCACCAATATAAATAGATTGTGTGTTATCTATTTTGTGATTTTAGTACCTAGAGGTATATATTATTGTGTAACAACTTACTTACCTACTAATCAAATGGATTGTACTTGTCCGAAATAAAAAGCTTTTGATTTGATTTGTAACTAACAAGGATCATACAAAAGACCAGTTTTAAATTCAAATGGAACCAAGCCATACGTTTGTTGCCTAACTTGCCTCTTCTAGGCTTGGTCACGTGGAACTGGCACCTAGATTCACCTAGCATTATGAGACGTATCAAAGTGATCCTTGTGATTTAAATAAATACCTTTTGACTTTATTTGAAACAGATGAATACTATAATGCGTTCTTATCACCTTATTTTTAGAGAAAACTTACTGTCATTAAACAAACTATCATAGTTTTTTTTATCTGTAAATATCTCATGACTTTCTTTAATGTGATTAAACATTGACCAGGAATAAAATAAATATAGAAACTTTAAACCACGATCTTAGATGATGATGATTTTTCATGACATTCCTCTGATACGCGTTCGACCGTTATTTTTATGTATTCCTATCTAGAAATTTGTTTATATTTTGTGTTAATAGCACTACGATATTAGTAGCAAATAATTGTATGTCGTTTTGCAAAGTAGACCTCCAGGCCGTTCAGCCGTCCAGCTCCTTCGGTTTGAAGAGTGTGGTTGCCGGAGAAATTACAGGCACATGAGGCTTAACATCTGTATGGCTCAAGTTGATGGTCGCAGGGCAGTGCATCGTAGGGCGCGTTCGTATCGAGCGTGACTTACGATGCAATGCTTTGCTATTGGTGATGGTTATCACTTAACATCAGGTGGGCTATCTGCTTGTTCCATCAGCAAGTTTTATAAAATTATATAACAAAAATAAAAAGGACCCTGAGATATTTATGTAATTTAGAAGTAAGAGCAATCACTCTTTGTTAAAAGGAGTCCTAATTATGAACTAATTACACAAATTATGTAGATTGTAATAGCTCATTAGTACCTGCTTCCATTAGTCTTAATTATTTTTTATGTAGCACGGCCGATGGAGTCCTGCCAGACCACGTACAGTTAGCACCAGAAAGGGATGACATTTCAGAATTTTGTAATCGGTATTGATACTAATACTAAACTTTTGAAATTTCAATGTAATCTTTCACCTTAATGCTACTTGAGTCAGAGTTTTTACTTCTCAATCGATTTAAAAAGGCGATAACACCATTATTTATTTATCACAATATGCGTATGAGCTAGTGAGCTCTGTGAAACTTGCAGGCCATTTTCGCGGCTGTCATGGCTTGACGACTGTTGTTATGAATGACTTTTCTGCTGCTTGACGACAGAAATAGACATGGTGGTAGTACTTTTCGAGTCCTTCAAAAAGTAAAGAGCTCAACTACTCTCAAAAAAATATGTTGTTGAAAAATTGAAGCAACAGAGTAATTTTAAGGTAGTGACGTTCAGAGACGTCGTAAAAAAAAAACTACTCTCAAAATACATTAGGCTCGAAGTAAAATAAAATGCCTATATAAAATACAAATAATTAATGAAGGATTCAACAATTTGTTAGATTGGACTAATATACGAATCAAACAATCATGGCTACGGATCTCAAGTGGGATTTGTTGAGTTGTGTGGCATCATTATCGGCAACAGATCAGTTTATAAGAGATCGGTAAGACTGTTATCGTGTGGATAAACGTAACTCTTAGCTTGAAGTGAGTGTTTTCCCGATAGTGCGCATACGCGTACAATTTATATTAATTCACCGATGGTGGATTGTACTGACTTATATAAATAAATAATTATTAATGGACATAATACTATGATTAGAAGTTTGGCAAAGTTTCGCGGCAAAAATATAGTTAACGGGAAGTCAAGCATAGATTTTAAAAATTCATTTAAAGTTTTCAAAAACTGATTTTGATTTTGAATTGCGTGCGCATTGTTTCAGAATACAAACCTCAATCACACTTGTCCGTTTTATTTTACCCATTACCTATTGAGTCATTTGCAACAATTAACAGCTTACCTAGTCGGTATCCTCCTGGTAATTAGGTAGGAAGGTAACATACAAGAATTTATAATTAGCTTCCATAGCAACTGCAGTTGCTACCTAGATTATCAACCATCTTAGTTCAACTTTTATTTCCTCTAGCTACATTACACTACCATTTCTGTTTTACTCTATTCCTGCCAGTACCTTGTGGTGAAATTACAGGCACATGAGTCTTAACATAATACCTGAAGGCCTGAAGTTGATGGACACAGGACAGTGTATCGTAGGTCACGTTTGTGAATTGCGAGGCAATGCTTTGTTACAGGTGATGAATACCGTCTAACATCAGGGAGCCATGTGCTTGTTCCATCAGCAGTTAGTCTACAACCCCTTATACCCAATTCTTTATAAAAAATAGAAAATATACGAGTTGTATGAATGAGTTTACAAATCAACGTGACAGAAACTGAAACACGACACTTTTATGCTTCACGACTTTTTTATGCACGAGCTTTTATCCTCAGTATGGTAGATCCCTTCAAATATCTAAGCACCGATAGATTTTTTTAGAAGATTTTTAAGTACTAACTTAAGCTTCTTAAGTACTAACCTAAGATTCTTAAGTAGGTACTAACTTAAGATTCTTTGAGGTACTCGCTTCTATGTTCTTGTAGTAAGCATCATTTTTCTTTTTGTAGTTTGATTTGTATCCTTATGGACGTCTAAATATTGCACCTGGCACATATACACCTAAATCGTCATTTTTGACAAGTCCTTGACTTTTTTTTTATACCACTAGTGGATTTCGGTTTCTCGATGAGACGGCAGATTATAAGTAGGTACACACGCGTAAACAATGAGAAATAAATCTCTACAGCTACCTACTCAACGAGCGCTAATTTCTTTGATAAATAACTCTCATTGAAAGACCACACAATTGAACTAATTATTCTAGTCATGTACAGTACAATTATCGGGTATTTGCAAGTTATTGTTGGCTAAAGAATATCGAAGATAATTTGTTATCATAAGAAATTGTTCCGAAGATTCTGTAAGCTACAAAGTAAAAAAAAATAAGGACATTTTCACATAGCGCTATCCAGCCCCGAACTAAGCAAAGCTATAAGTAAATAATACCCACCTACTTAAATACTTCTTTTGTAAATACAACTTAGTAAATTTTTTTTTGATATAATAAAACACAGGAAAAATATCTATGTTCATCACACAAATCTCAGTGAGAATCGAACCCACAACCGGCACCGAAGAAGGCAGTGCGCTACTAAGCTGCGCTTTCATGGACTGGGAAATTAGTTAAAGAAAAGTTGTGAACGAAATACAAAACTTCAGAAATCATCACGCTCAGTATAATGAACTTTTGGCATTGAACCTTTTTATTTATTTATCAAAGCGTTAAATGGAGAAACGGATACTACAATATTTATATTTAACCTTAATAAGATTTACAAAGTAAATTAAGGTTAGAATTTATTGTAAGTACTTAACACGATATCCCCGGCTTTATTTTGTATGACAGGCATCATGGTAGGTATAATATACGAATTATCCATCGGTCGATAATCTCTTTTTGTCACGATCTCGATAAATTGTGATAATCGCATCACATGGTTAGGTACTCGTCAAAGTCAAGTTGTTTGTTACTCGACAAATACTGACAGTCTGAATTACACCGTATCTTGGTCAGTTGACGTAGATAATACAAAGATTATTTACCGCACTTCTTATTTCTTTGAAACTAAAAACTCAATGCATGTTTCTATATTTTTAGGGTTCCGCACCTCAAATAATATTCTCTTATTACCTTTGTTGTCATCTTTTCTGTCTGTCTGCCAGAGCTCAGTACTGGTAGGATTACTTGCACATTTTATCAGTAAATCTGTAATTCTGGGCATGATATAAGCTCTTTGTCCATAATATAAACAAATATTAGTGACACAACTAATAGAAAACAGATTATGGTATTAAAAAAGCTCCAGCAATTGGGTAAAGCCTACTTGGAAATGTTTCCCGGAAATGCTCTTTCAACTTTATAAGTCAAAGTCAAAAGGTATTTATTCAATAAAATCACAAGGATTACTTTGAAACGTCTTAAAGCTAGGTGACTCTAGGTGCCACGCGACCAAAGCCTAGAAGAACAGGCAACAAACTTACGGATTGGTTCCTACCGCTCTATATAGGTCTAGGTACGAGTCGTAGGTACCTACCAATTCCAATGTCTGCAATGATTCACAGTTTAAAATACGTCACCGTTTCACTAATTAAATTGTATTATTGAGAGGCGCTTTTTTATAATGAATGGGTTCTCATACTTTAAAATAAATAAAACACAAAAAAGCTTTGTCTCGATATGGAACCTAGGAAGAGTTGTTCTGTTCATGCACTCTCAGTTTTCGGAAGGGATCTTTTAAACCCCTATGCAGCTGTGTCTGTGAGAAAATATCCTAAATAAAAATTAACCTAACTAAGGCTTTATACCACTACTTAAATTGAATTGTATGGAATCCAATAATTATAATAATATTCTTAGTCGACACGGAAAAGTGCACTTGGGTAAACTCACAGAAAAAAATAACGCTTATCATAAATCATCAATATAAATCTTTAAAAAAAAAATTGTTTCTCTTTTGCAGACGATTTTTATTAAAAAGGTCTCTAAAGGAAGGGTTTCTTGTATATCTTTTTAATTCAAAACTCACTGATGTAGCTGATCTCGATGTCCTGCCCGTAGATCCGGTGACTTGTAGATGTAGTTTGACAGCTTCAACTCCTGAACGCTTTGTATGGTTCCGACCAGACGCCGGCGCACCAGCCGCTGACGGCTGTCGCTTCGAGCTTCTAAAGTCCTGCTTCGACGACCGACTCTCTTGCTTCCCCGTTCGCTTATCCGGCTTCGATCCTCGAACCTCCTGTTTCGTTCGTCTATCGCGTTTCTTCATCGTTACAATTGAAGCATCTTATCACTCGACAAGCTCCGAAATGTAAAATATTCTATCGGAAGTAGATCACTCAAGATAAGATATTTAGATCGAAGGTGAAAGATCTGTGATAAAAAATACAGAAGTGGGAAACGTGCCGACGAAGGCCTTTGTTAACACCTCGTTACGATCACGTAGGAGCCTTGAACTGGTGTTGTGAGCCTTGATGTGGCGGCAGTGACTGAGTTTGTTTGTTGAGGGTTGCTACAAGCACTTAGCACCGTGTATGTTGGTGTGCGTAGCAGCGGCGCGGGCGCTCGGGTGGACTGAAGGCGGCGTCGGCCGCGGCGGCGCTCCCGGTACGACCGCCTCTCGCCTCTGCCGGCATCTTAATTGAAGGAATCTCATGACACTTTTAAATGAGCTGCTATGTCAAGATCATTAACACAGAATAATTATTATCATAAGCAATTATCTGTAGAAGTATAACGTGGTGTAACCAAGGTATACTTGTGCGTTAAGTTATTGTATTTGTCAGAAAGCCTATACTCGTCTAGGGGCACAAAAATATTAATTAAGTAAATTATTTTTTTCAAGTTTTATTTTAATAAATAGTTATCAACGAATTTTCAGCATGATCTGAAAACCTACCTCTTGTATGTCAGATACAACAAAAACTTGAGTCTCGTCTCTTAGATCCATTTTCCGGTATACAAGTATAACCTAAAAATACGCACAGGTAGCCAAAATACATATATGGAACCAAAATCGCGCTATTAATAAGAATAAAATTCAAGATAAATAAATAAATATCTGCGGAAATTTCACACAACGCTATCGCTTAAGCTCATGGCCAGTACCCCATAAGAGAATACAGTTATTTCATAACTTATTTTCATATTAACGCCATCTGGGCTATGAGTTACAAACCAGATGTTCAAGGAAAATAAATAAAGGTACTGGAGCTTGGAGCAAGGTAGAGCAGTCTATCATTTTCATTTTAATTCAGGAAAATATTCAAAGATGGCGCTGATATCAAGCTTTTAAATGACCTAAAGCCAAGTTTATTTAGACTTTATTGCATACGTCCTAACATTACATTAGGCACTTTTCTAAGTAAGATTTATTATAATATGTGTTATCGCCACTGCTATTGTAAAAAAATATAAATTCAGACAGACATAAAACAGCTTCATCTAGCGCTTTCTTAGTAATATCTACACTGTCTACACTAATATTATAAAGAGGAAAACTTTGTATTTTTGTATTTTTGTATGTAACGAATAGGCTCAAAAACTACTGGTCCGATTTCAAAAATTCTTTCACCATTAGAATGCTACATTATCCTTGAGTAACATAGGCTATATTATATTTTCAAAAAAATCAGAGATCCTTACTAAAACTTCAATAATGTAACCCAAGGTGGAAAACAAAAAACCATACATCGCGTGCGCTGCGAAAACTATTGAAGATAGAACAAAATAATGTACTACGATTTTGTAGAACACGTTATCATCTACAAAAAATGTCGCGACAGCATATGTCTAACTATTATAGTTATGTCACAATAAGTGTTATTTTATTATAAAAAATTAATTGAAATGCCTCCGCTAGAAAAGGGTCTTTATTTGTACCTTGGTATTAATCCTTATCCAAATAAATCATTTCATAATTAAGACGGTTTCAATACCTATAGATTACTTCTTAAATTTTTCAAATCGGACATTCCATTCAAAAGATATGACGAAATTAAAAATGTTAACGGGTCCACAGGTCACGCGCGGGGTGCGATTTCACTCACTCAAGGAGAAGCGCGTGCAAATGTATGAAATAAGTAGACGCGAGGCTCGAACCCACGGTCTAAGTTTATCCTAAAATGTTCAAAAAATTTATGACCACCCATGCGAAGCTGGGACAGGCCGCTAGTAAGGTATATTAAGCGAGGTTAGTAGGTAATACAGTAGCCAGATAGCTGATAGAATACTTAGTTCCTTTTTCTTAAATAAATTACTAGCTTCCGTCCAGGGCTTTGATCGCGTACTTATCAGTAATGATGGCTAAAATTAATTCTTAAGACGTTTTCCTTTAACTAGGTTCGTACATGTTTTCCACCCCATTCCTACAATTTTTTCGGGATAAAAAGTAGCCTATATGCTTATCCAAGCTTCGAACTATATTTCGTCTTAGTTTCATCTCGATCGGTTCAGTAGGTATTAGGGCGTGATATAGTGCTCGAAAGGAGCCTCTTGAGGTGCACTTAAAATCCTTTCACCACACTGTTTCGAAAGAAACTTGAGTGACACGACAAGAGAGAGGGCGTGATTGAGTCGTTAACATCCAAACCCTGATATAGATTGTTCACTACATAAACGTTTGTTCCTGGTGTGAATCGAACCCACAACTAAATAAACAGGTATATGATTTTTTTAAAAGGTTTGAGAACAATAAAAAATGCATGTACATTTTCTTAGTACAAGTTTTTATATAAAAAAAAGGCCCCGCGGTTATGTTTGCACCATTGATTTGCTCCATTAATGGTGCAGACATAACTGGTTAGTTATGTTTGCACCATTTAAATTGATACAACTACTAACCTTGCTTTCCTCGCCGTAGATAAACTGAATAAAAAAATAGTTTGTAGTTTGTTTTTGACATGGTTTTTTAGAAAAGAAGGTACACCAGAAAATAACAGTATGTCCGAGGATTATGTACATTTTAAATGACATTATCAAAATGTTATTTTTACTACCACATATTTTCCATACAAATAAGAAGAAGAATGAAAAAACAATCTTTTGATGACAGTTGTCAAACTTGAACTACTTTACACTATTTGACATGGCTTTTTAGAATAGAAAGCACTTACATCAGAAAATAACAGTATGTCCGAGGTTTATGTATGTTATGTTTAAATGTTATTTTTGCCACCAAATGAAAAACCAACCTTTTGATGACGGCTGTCAAACTTGAACTACTTTACAAGTGACGTCTGCACCATTAATAGGGCAAAAAAATTAATGGTGCAAACGTAACCGCGGGCGAAAAGCGTGGTTGTTAACAATGAACCAGCAGTGTTTTAAAAAGTTTGTAATAAAACGCAAACCATCATTAAATTATAAGCTTTAATCCTTAAAAGTTTGGCACATCAAGAAGGTAACTTTGATCATTGTGAGTCCACAAACAACCTCCATAATCTACACTTTCTACAGCCTATTTATGTTATGTCGTCGAATATAATAGGTAATAATTCCTCGTAAAAAGGATAAGTTCATGGCAAATCATTTTACAAAGTCAAACAGCATAATATTCTCGCTTTTATACTATTAAACATCAATGATAATATCAAACAAAATGTGATACAGAAGAATACCCATTTAGTATTCAGCGGAGAGCCTCAGTCTAGAAATAATCGAATTTATTATTTACAAAAGTACACCGTATTGCTCATTCTTCTGTGAGAATAATCTCTAATTCTTCATGCCTACGATCCGGTATCTGAAAAATATAAAATTAGTTGTTACATTTACGTGAATTTCATTGCTTACGGGCAGAGCAGAGCTGCAGATCCTGAGCTGGAGAAACACTACTTTTGTTGTATATTTGCGGAAATAACAAAAAAGTATCTTTATATCATTCCCCTTCTAAAAAAAACTTTTTTAATTCATTGAAAACAGTGAACAAAAAGCAGTTTTAATCACTGTTTTGGTGTTTGAATTTAGAACACACCAATACATCCTCCTCAATGCTATACAACTCGACATGCAAACTCCTTTGGCAAATAACTCATCGGGATTTGATTGGTCGGCATTAGAATAAAAATTGTTTTGTGTTCTATTTTAATTAATTTAACCTTTCTTTTTTCTTCATTAAATGTATATTTTCGCTCAAATCTTTCTTTTTCTCGTAGTCATGGAATAAAATATAAGTGCTTCCCCGTTTGACCAGAGATTTTTCTACCCAATAGGTATTTTGCTTCTTTCGACCCAAAACATTTGATTCAAGTTACCTTTTGTACCCACACCAACTTATTCCTAATTTCTATTGTTTAAATTCAAATAAATGACACAGTGAAACCCAAAAGTAGAAGGGTTAGCAGACTAAAAAATATAGATACTTATTATAAATATTTTTATTAATAAAATCAGTCTCGTTCAGATAATAGTCAGTCAAATTTGTCTACTAATAAATAATAATTATAAAAACTCCATGTTGTAGGCACACAATTTGTGATCAACTCACTGTTACTGTTAGTAATAATTTCATCAAGTTCGATTTTTTATAAATATTGGTGTCTGTACTGTTTAGAATACACTGTGACTTAGATTTTTGGATTGGGTAGAACGGAGCATATGTTTTGGGTTGAACGGGTAAAAATAATATTGGGTTGAACGGGGAAGCACTCTCTACAATATTTTTCTGCTGTTTATTTTCTTCTGACAAAAGCCTAGTTGATTGAAGGGTTATAAATCTAAGTTTGCAGTAGTTTTCTCACCGTTTTCATATTTTTTCTCCTTGTCTTTCATTAATATCGGTCCCAAGTATTTGGCGAGTACAAATACGATTGGTGTTGTGACTAGTATGGCTTGCACGGTGAGTCTGAGGATGTCTTCGGCGTACTTAATCTCCAGTTGGGTGCCACCGCTGATGATAAGCGTGTTAATTGGCAAGGGGCACAGAACGGCCTGGAATTTAACAAAATTATGTCAATAAAGTCGTCTAATTGGTGACCATAATAAAAGTATGCTCTGAGAAAGTGACTAAAGATAGATTAAAGTTTTATTATTAGTATGTAATATATAACTTTAATTTTTACGAGATATTTTACTGTTCAACTCGGAATAAATTGTACCTAACTAGCAACCAGAAAACTCTTCGAACATTATTACACTTGGCAACGCCTTTCCAAACTTTTCTCTGTGGTTTTTCCATTCAGCAACTTTCTCTTGATAACATGGCGTTAATAGTAACTTACAATTAATAAATCCTTTTGTTAACTTTGTTCAAGTGAAGGTGTCAAGTTAAGTTTGTACATGCACAGGTGTTTTAAAGTTAGACAGTTTTCATTTTGTTATTTTCACAATAAAAATGACTCCTAATTCTTTTAATAGTATCATCATGACAAGTTGGTAAAGAACCAAAAATCATCCTACCTATCTGCTTACAAAATGAAAAAAAAAACATGAATTCAGAGTAAAATAGGACATAATTATTGTGATCTATTCTGTTCTTTACTATAATAGGATCTTTATGCAGAAAAGTTTAAGATAGACATAAATCTATAGTTGATAGCGTTTGAAATTACAGGCTCAGAATGCAGCAGTTTATAGGTAAGTTGTCGACTACCCGTCGCGTGTTGGCACATAGCAAAAATGCAATGTTATACCCGCAATTTTATGAGCATGCCATGAAACGAGTCTATCGTCAACTCGACTGGAAAAATCTCGCTCGTTCAGTTGTTTTGACTACTTTCAAAACAAGCGACGCGACGTCTGCTGTTCACTACGAGTTACCGGTTATGATACAAATAAAAAAATATACTGGCAATGCGCTGAAATATACCAGAATATTCAAGTTGTACGGATTGTTATGTCACAGGTTGAATTCTAAGAGGCGGTAAGTATTTTTTTAGCACCTTTAGCAGAAAATAAAATTTAACTCGTTCCAGTGCAGAGCATTGTTTGATTTATCGAGAATTGGAGTAGTCACTAAGAAGTACAGTAGAAAGTATCGACACGTAATTTTCTGCTTACCTCGACAATGGTTTTCGGGGACCAACAACAGCAAATAAAGATTCGTTCCTTGATGGACATGCCCCAGCACATCAGCGCCGCAGCCCCCAGGCGGACAGTCAGACATATCGCCAGGATAGCCAATCCAAACAGGAAAGTTTCGGACATCGGACCTTTTATCTGAAAGTAGAGCTGTTTATCAAGGTTGCCTGAAAGAGATTGCTCTCAGCGATAAAGTCGTCCATTGTTTTATCTAAATGTATGCTTTAAACCTGTACTATGTTTCTGTGTTGTGAACATTATGGAGTTATCTATCTTGTATGTCTTCATTAACTTGGAACTTAGTGTCGTCGCCTTAAATAAAGACTGTAAGAAAAGTGCCAATGGATATATTCTTAGTAATATTTATTTCAAATTAAGTTAAAGAAAATTACTCATGAGCCTACGTGGCTAGATTGTAATGATATTATAGTAAAAAAATTAGTCTATTCGAAGATGTTCTATTCCCTTGGTAGGACAAATGTTTTGTATGATTTAAAGATATTTGTTTCAGGTACTGTGTAACTATTAGCCAACCTTAGTGCTAGAAGCACAGAAGCTGGGTGCTTCGTAGACTATCATTAATCAAAAACGGTACTGGGGTTTCCTAGTATTTGTTTTTGTAGAGTTTGATTTCAGAACAATAACGTGGGGCCGCAGATTCTTTTTCGGCCGGACAGCTTCTGAACCACTGTCTATTGCGTTTTGTTCAAATCATCATAATTGTTATAATCTGTGTGTACTCCACAGCTATGTTGAGATTTCTACGAGTTATCACAAAAAAACAAACAGTACCCCAAGTATGAGTTGTGTTTACCATATTTGGTTTTTCGTTTTTGAAGACGCGATAGAGATACCGATACGGAACTTTATGTTCTACTACTAATTTTCATCATACTTGCAACATAAAGTTCCGTATCGGTATCTTTATCGAATGGTGCCCGGCAAATCGATTCATGGAAACGACGAGGCTTTTAACGCAGCGGATGTTTTCGACGAGCGCCGCCTCGTTCACGAAACGTCGCGTCACTTTATATGGTTGTTCGAATTTTTGCAAGCGCTCTGTTACGTCGTTTCTCCCGATAGCGCGCCCAGTAGCGTCGCGTGGCTGATCTTAGAGCGTCTTTAGCAAAAGTACAGTTCACAACGTAAGCCTATGGTTCGGAGCATTTTCATTAATCGTTTAAAGCAACGAAAACAAGTGAAATTTGTTTGTAAAAATCTGCTTAATTTGCATAAAAATAACACACTTCTATGAATAATTAAAAAACAAAAGAAAAAAATAAATTGCCCCCTTTTAATGAAAATAATATTTTTTTGTAATAATAATAAGCTGACCCGCCAGCAATTTCATCCGCGTGGAATGCTAATCTTTTATAATAATTGCGTTGTTCACAAAATAAAGACCACCTGATGCCTTGTTGCCGAAACTAGTCCACTTACCAAGTACCTGTAGATTCCCTAAAATCTAAACACTACAAAGCGAAATTAAATTAACATAACCCGCTCTTATGCCCCAATATTAATGTTAGCAATTCTTTGCAGATTTAAATTAGTCAGATGACTTTTTGTGGGTAGACAGATTTAAAGTTTTATGGCGTTAGCCAAATCAAAATCTTGTTAAAAATACTTACACATAAACCATTAAATGATAAAATTAACTGAATTTACAATAAAAAAAAATAATCCTTATGTATCGAGTGAGCGAAGCAAACGAAGATCTTAGTTTCAACTTGGGCATTCATACATAAAATGCCAAATCATTTTATGTATGAACGTGTATGTATGTATGTTTGTCTGGCTATAACTTTAGAACCGTTCATTCGATCTGCATGAAATTTGATAAGTCGATAAATTGTACTTGAGAAATTTTCTGGTAAGTATATGAGTAAAATCGGATGAAGGGTTAATGGTTATGGGGTTTTTAAGGGAGCAAAATTAAAAAAAGTACCATAAAAAATTTAGTTACATGTCATATAGAAGGACTTTGTTTGGACATTCCAAAACCATTTTTACTTTTTTTCTAGGACGCCCGGTTTTTGAGATACAACAAAAAAGTAAAATTAAAAAAAGCAACGATCCAAGAGCTCCCATCTCTAAGAGTTTCTTTGAAATCAAGGTTTTTCTACTGGTCGGCCAGTTCCTTAGCTTTTTCTTATTTCTTTTTCATGAAATAAATTAAGGAGGTACTCAGTTCTCATAAAATGGTGACAACGACCAGGTCTGATGATGGAGCCAAGGTTTGTTCAACGGAACTCTTCAATAGATAGGCCAATTGAGTTGAAACTTAGTTACCATAGCAAGTTAGTACGCGGTAGTAAAAAAAAACTTGCCTCTGCATACCACCTACTCAAAGTTTTGGTGCGTCCGTCAGCTCGCATCACGAGATCTCAGTTCGGGGCGAACCACTAGTTATACTATAATAGCGACACTAGGATTGCAACCTGTCACGTTATTTATTTATTTTAGGAAGACCAACAGCTTATTAAAACTTAAATTCCAAGTAATATAGGTAAACAGAGAAGCCAATTAGCTGTCCTCACGAATATTTACAGAGTAGATGAGAAAAATGCGCAAACAAACAATTACGGCCTTACTTATAAAAAATATAAAAATCTGTCAGAACAATAATCTGTGGTTATAATATTATTGCCATCTTTATCCAGTGGGTAGTAACAAACAGTAACAGTTAAGTTTAACAATGCTAAATTAATAACCTATGCATACTTGCCTACCTACCTATAACATAATCAAAGAAATAACAGCTCAGCAGCCGCCGCGCCGAGCTCACACTCGTGCAAAACAAGTCTATTGTCTTCTTATCTTATGGAATACAAACACCTGCAAAATGTAAGTTCGTACCTACCATGATATTACATAATCAATTGAAATTCACAAGCACACCAAGTTTTAATTCAATCAGACTATTTGCTGAGGTGTTCCGTTGAACAACTTCTGACTCCATCATCAGATAGACTCATTGTCACCATCAGACAGCCTTCACAGCTCAGTTGGTAGTAGCTCTGCCTTCTGCGCCATAGGCCGTGGGTTCGATTCCCACCGAGAACAAACATTTATGTGATGAACATGGATTTTTGTTCTCTGTCTGGGTGTTATATAATGTTATAAGTATGTATTTACAAAAAAAAGTACAAATGTATTATATCAGCTATCTAGTTCCCATATTACAAGCTTTGGCTTAGTTTGGGGCTAGATAGTGCTGTGTGGAAAGTCCACAAATATCTATTTATTATTTATTTATCATCTTACGAAATCAATTTAACTTAACGGGCATACTAAGTCTCATTTAAATAAGACTATTTGGTGACGAGTTCCGTAGAACAACGCCTGACTCCATCATCAGATTGGCTTGTTGTCACCATAATACATCATAATCAATTTAACTTAACGGGCATACCAAGTCTAAATTCAATCAGACTATTTGCTGAGGAGTTCCGTTGAACAACTCCTCACTCCATCATCAGATCGGCTCGTTGTCATCATAATATTTCATAATCAATTTATCTTAACAGGTATACCCAGTTTCAGAGCAATCAGACTATTTTCTGAGGAGTTCCGTTGAACAACTCCTGACTCCATCATCAGATCGGCTTGTTTTCACCATAGTATATCACAATCAATTTAACTTAACGGGCATACCAAGTCTCAATTCAATCAGACTATTTGCTGAGGAGTTCCGTTGAACAGCTGCTGATGATAATATAGAATCAGGGTCAATATTTTCAAATGCTTTTAATACCAATTCTCTGCGCTGCCTGTACTATCGTCGAAGGGACTCTTCAAAACAAAACTCGACTCAAAACAACGCGTTGCTTGGTGACGCGACGTAACGACACTCGACTTTAAAACAAGCACGACGAAAGAATCCGCTGCGTTAAAAGGCTCGTCGTTTCCATGAATCGATTTGCCGGGCACCATTCTCTTTATCGCGTCTTCATACAAAACCCGCAATGAACACGGAACAAGAACGAAAAACGAAAAACCAAATATGGTAAACACAACTCATACTTGGGGTACAGATCCTACGTAGGTAGGTATAGTTAAACAATGACAAAAATAAAAATACGGGGAAATGAGAGTTCCGATCGACCGTTCGTCTTGGTATGCATCATAATTGCTTCCGTTTAAATAATTGCCGGTAATTTGAAAATAATGAAACCATTTTTTCCATTACTTTTATTGTTTATGGTTTTGGCTTCGACGTTTTTATAAAGTGGCGGATTGGAAAATATAAGCGATTCTTTTTGAATTTTCCACTTTCCGACGATACAAACCAATTTTAAAATGGTTAAATGTTTTGACATCCAAGTATTTTTTACAAATTGATAAAAATGTGCGTAGACAATAAAAATAAAAACTTATAGTCTATAGTTATATAAAAATGGCAGGTGGGAAAAGATAAACAATGTTACCCATGGACGTAGTATATACTGGAGGGAGCCATAAGACTTACAACTGTGTATCAAACAGTGATCATCTATCTTTGTTCTTCCCATATAGCCTAGCTACGAGTAAAAGAAAAGAAGTTGTAACTTCACTCACTCCATCTCACTCACTCACTGTCTGAGTAAATCGTGTCCGTCAGTTGATGCAATGTTTTGATCTTGTTTTGACGTTCTAGAAAAACTCCGTAGCAACATTGCGATGTAGCGAAAGAAATTGTGAAAATATTTAAAGAATTATTATTGTCTAGGCAAAATATATTTGAAAAGGTGAAAGTATGTCTTGTGAAGCTGTGTTTTGTGTATCAAAAACAACAAACAAAAGGAGGAGTTAAAGACGAATTTAAAAAAAAATTTAAAAAATACGTTTCTTCTCCCATAAAGACTGTAGGAATTACATTTTATTAGTACTAGTCATATTTTCCTATGTGAAAATGATGTAAACCCATTAATTAATTGCAAAATAAAATTATTGTTTTAGACATCTGTTCTAGTGATGTACTTCCACCGACCAATTTAGCTTTATCGATAATATTTTATTTTCCGTTTTTGATATGAAACATCTAATGCGCCGGGTCAGATCGGCTGTTCTGTTGTAGTTTCAATTTTTCACACCTAATAGGCGTCTCGCGACGGCTCAATTTTTGTTAAATTTCACATTATTTTTTTAGGTTCTTATAAATGCCCAGAATGAAGACGGGAGTGGATAAAAGCTGTTAGGCGTGAAAACTGATAGACTACAAAAAATTCTTATGCATGGACTCAATGGCCATAAGAAAGTGTATCGAGTGGGATGGACATCGCTCTCACGGTTAGGTCAATGTGGGAAACATTATTGACGATGATAGTGTTTCAGTGTCTATAATGGTTTTGGGCTTTCGCAATAAAAGTCAGCAACCAGTTAAAATTAAAAAGTTGAATTACAATTAAAACGCCTTTTTCATCCATTTCTTATTCTATCGATAGGTTAGTCAATGTTGTCCCTTCTCTAGTCACTCACGCGAATACATACAAACTAACAAAAAACGGCCACGCCAAAAACCGAAACACTCCGTCTATATGATACTTAGTCTAAGATTTTACCCCTATTTACGTCACGAAAAAGAGGCCTCCAGCTGCCTAGTTGCGGAAGCCAGATCACTCACCAAGTACTCTTAAGAACATGTATAATGTTGCCATAGACTAATGGTACTAAAATAACTAAAATTATAAGCTATGCTTAAATATAATGTTTATTTGTAACCTTGGATGGTTTATTGTCATAATCCCTACTAAGCTGTCCCCACCAGTGGGGATTATGACAATTGGATGTGCCTTTGACTACCCCCTCTAAGAATTTTGAGTTAGTACCTACTTGGTTCTTGTGATCTGAAAGGATATCTACCTTGCCAAAGTGCTGTTTCTTTAAAATATAGGCATAGTTTATAAGTATGGGTGTGAGTACGTTACCATAAGCCTAGGTACCTACATATTTAGGATCGACTACCAAGTGCTGGAAATTAACCCAACCCTTTCAGAGCTAATTTATTTACATCATAATACATCAGTTATACTTACTATTATGACAAAATATAAACATTGATAAAACTTTTATGAAAACGAAGCTATCCAACCTACATGTTATCCTAACTCTACGCTAAGTTATCGAGATACTTTGAAGCTCGCTTTGTTTCTGGTAACTACCCAAAAGCGTTTTGCATAATTTTCTTCAAAATTGTTTTCTGCCCTTTTCTGTTCCGGTGTAGATAAAACGCTATAGTCATAAAGTTTGTAACGAAACCGTTGTATAGTATAAAGTCGGCTATTTACTCAACTACCAAGTAACAGAACAATTTTAATAAAATAAACTAGTAGTTCGCCCCGAACTGAGATCTCGTGATGCGACCCGACGAACGCATCAAAACTTTGAGTCGGTAGTAGTCAGAGGCAAGTCCAAACATTATCTTTGAACTTTTTTCTGACTACCGCCTACTAACTTGGTATGGTTACCAAGTTTCAACTCTATTGGCCTATTAATTGAAGAGTTCCGTTGAACAGACCTTGGCTCCATCATCAGACCTGGTCGTCGTCACCATTTTATGAGAACTGAGTACCTCCTTAAATTATTTCAAGAAAAAAAAATAAGAAAAATCAAAGGAACTGGCCGACCAGTAGAAAAACCTTGATTTCAACGAAACTCTTAGAGATGGGAGCTCTTGGATCGCTGGTTATCTTAATTTAACTTTTTAAATTTTATCTCGAAAACCGAGCGTCCCAAAAAAAAAGTAAAAATTGTTTTGGAATGTCCAAATAAAGCCCTTTCATATGACATGTAACTTGATTTTTTTATGTAACTTTTTTTATTTTTGCCCTCTTAAAAACCCCCATATCTCAAAAACCCTTCATCCGATTTTACTCATATACTTACCAGTAAATTTCTCAAGTACAAGCTATCGACATATCAAATTTCATGGAGATCGGATAAACGGTTCTAAAGTTATCGCCAGACAAACATACATACATACATACATACATACATACATACATACATACATAAAATGCCAAATCGCCCAAGTTGAAACTAAGATCTTCGTTCGCTTCGCTCACTCGATCAATAAGTAAGGGATCGAAATATTAAATTAGCAGCTTCATTTATGCCAAAACGTGGACTTTGACAAGACAAAAAAAAAGGTTAAGACATGTAGAAGACCATGGCCTGAAAATTCGATTTCTAGAGTTGGCCACAGCTCATACAAACATTATAACCTCGTACTAACCTCAATAACCCTCAATAATTATTATTTTCTTTCAATACCATAATTCACAAGCTCGAAATGGCTATAGACGGGTTTAATTACTTCGAAAAAGGTGCCAGTGTATGCGAAAAGAACGGGTTCGCAGGCAGCCCACATCACGCGGTATGCCGTCGAGGCTGGGTTGTTGTTTAGCTTCCAGCCGTCCCGGGCCCAGTAACGAGCAGCCACGGAGTTACATGCCAGAACGGCTACTCCAGCTGAAATAAAAAAAAAAGTTCTATAACATGTGTCAAGTGCTCGAAAGGAGCCTCTTGAGGTGCACTTAAAATCCTTTCACCACACTGTTTCTAAAGAAACTAGTGAAACGACAAGAGAGAGAGAGAGCTGAAATCAAAGTGTAAGTCAGGTAAACAGGCCTTTAGGAGTATTTTACCTTATTCAAATAGCAAAGTAGACATTTTTGACATTATGACTCATACCCGTGCTTATGGCTAATGTACCTCTCGCTCGCACGTTTCGACATGTTGAAAGATATACCTTATATTTTATATCTTTCAACATGTCGATGTTAAGTTATTACTTAACTCATTTTCGAAAAATCATGGAACCAAGTCATCGATTTTTAGTAACAAGAAAAACTGCATACGTAGATGATAAAAATGTTACTATGAAACATGATGTCTAAAATGAATAATTCGGATATACGACTTACCAGCTCCGCCCCAACCCACGTGCATAGTGAAGAAGCTGGCAAAGAGTCCGCCTAGGAGCACGAAGAGTACTCTCAGCTCGGTGACGTAAGCATCACGCTTGTGCGGCACCACGCCGGCTAAGCTGCCCCATGCGATGCCCATGCCCACGCCTACGAACAGAGTCAACGCCGCCTGTGAAAAAACAGGTTCTACGTTACATAGGTACCTACGTAATGATAAATTGATTATGTTTTTTTTTCACACAGTAAATATGCACTTTGTAGGTGCTCTCAAAAGGTGGGCTCTTGAAATCTCTAAAATTATGCTACTAAAATGCCTCTACATTTCAAACATCTTCAAGGAGATACCTAGATCTCTAAGGGGATGTCAACCGTGGCAAGGGACTTCAAAGGAAACACCATCAAAATTGCATCATAAATAATTATGCAACTAGGTAAAAGTTCATGCCTACTTGGGACGTAAATACTTGATATCTAAGGTAGTTGGGTGCCCCGAAATATTAAACCAAGAGAAAGCTTTTCGTTACATAACTGTGTATTTTAGAGTTCGGAAATATACCTAAATATTCATGCGTATAAAATAAAGGTTATTCATCCATCGAATCCCGTGTTGGTAGCATCTGAATTTTCTGCACGGCCTGAGCCAGTTAGGAATATTGTGTGAACAGAAATCACACGAGCAAATTTGCACGAGTGTAGATTTTATGTTAGTTTGAACAGGATTTAAAAATACGGCTCTTATCTCTTTGTTATTTTGTGTAAGTAATTATAATTACACATCATTCAGTCGTTACATTGTATTATGTGTAATTCAAATAATTATTGTCGCGGAATTTAAAAGTGCACTTACCTAGTCTGTAAAAAAATATGGCCGAGTTTTTCAACTTTCACTGTGTCGGGATTGAAAAACATTACCAAAACATTACAAAGCTTGACTTTACTAAGGGCTTCACGTGGTCCCGCAGATTATGTTTATGATTATACAAACATAATCAATAAAATATCGATAGGTATATGGTGGATTTCATAATGGTCACTGTTGCCATTTCCACGCCATTTATTATAATCGACAAAGATGTGACAGGTGTGCATTTATCTTTTACTTACCTAGGTATTTACTTATACTATGTATATAAGTAAATATTGAACGTTACAGATATATGATCATATAAATAGACACATACACACACAGCTTCACAACTTTGATCCCCAGACACGGTAGATATCCCCTCAGAAGAGTAGTAGAACTCTTTGTGATGGGCTTGTCCGGGGAAGTACTACCACCACGCCTTTTTCTGCCGCCAAGCAGCGTTGCTGTGTTTCGGTTTGAAGAGTGTGGTTGCCGGTGTAATTACAGGCACATGAGGCTTAACATCTGTATGCCTCGAGCTGATGGACGCAGGGCAGTCCATCGTAGGGCACGTTCTTGTCGTGCGTGACTTGCGAGGCAATGCTTTGTTGTAGGTGACGTCTTAGAGGATAGTCAGAGGTACATACCCATATTTTGAAATAGTTGGTATTTCATACGTGACAGGTTGCAAGCCCATTGCCGCTGTTAGAATACGATATGGTTTCCTCACAGTGTTTTTTTTCACCGATTAAGAGCATAATACCTACATTGACAGGCGCTATTATACCAAGAAACCATGAGATGGTATACCTAAGTACTCCCCTAATGATTCCATTTCACCTTCACTCACCTCACCATAGTAAAGTGTAATTAATTTTCGGTTATAATGGAACCTTTGATGTGTTCTGTTATAATAGCGGAATTGGGAATACCTTGACAAGGTGACAAAAGCGCTCACATAATAATTAAGGCAAGTGTTTGGTAAGATCCCAACTACAGTGATTTAAGGTAGAAAATCTGTGTTTTGTTAGTTTTTTTACTATAGGCCTAAGTTTTTTTAATAAGATACGACTTGCTGGTGGAACGAGCAGATAGCCCACCGGATGTTAAGTGGTAACCATTACCTATAACAAAGTATTGTCTCGCAAGTCACGCACGATATAAACATGGTCCATCATCTTGAGGTATACAGATGTTAAGCCTCATGTGCCTGTTATTTCACCGGCGAAACCGAAACACAGCAACGCTGCTTGGCTGCACGAATAGGCATGGTGGTAGTTCTTCCCCGGACGAGCCCTTCACAAAGAACTCTTGGTAGTTAAGTTTTTGTAAAGGTACTAAAAGTCAAGTAAATCGTTTTAAATAGAGCTAATAAAAGTGAGGTTAGTTGAAGATATATAGCAATGGTGGCAAAAATGGAATTGTGTAATTATATTTTCAAGGATTATGCAGGCATCTTACATCCTTGCTATAGAGAAAAAAAGCACAGGGAGACCAGTTTTGATTTAAAGAAATCAGCAAGTATATATTTACTAAAGAGTTAAATCGTGCAACTGACTAACTAACTAAATTCAGAAGAATTCAGAAAGATTTTTGTATAACTGTAGTAGAAAGATGTGTAAAAGAATAAAGTGCACCGGTATTCCGTGATTTTTCCATTTTTTGCTGTGGTGCTTGCGATAGTGGAATTCGTGCCTCTCTGTCAATGTCCGTGAGTCAAAATTTAGTGAGTGTCCACACACTGCAGCACAAATTCATTTGATGTTCACGGGGTAACTGACAGCATTGATTGTGACGAAAATTTGTTAGTTTGTACAACGCTTTTACCGATTGCAATGCAGCCATTTACGATAAAAGTAAGTGTATATTTTTTGTGCCACCTCTGAATATGATTGTGTGTCTTACGTAAGGGAATACACTCAACCCCATAATTTACAAATGTGTTTCTGTGAAGGCGAATCTACATACGCGCACAAAAATACGCACAAATCCCAATATTATTATAATATATGTTAATGCGAAAGTTTAGATGTTTCGATGTATGGATGGTTGAATATTTCTATAAAAGCAAAGTGGTAGTTATGATTACGTCTTCGCAACGACTGATCGGGATGCAACTTGCAATAAATAAAAGAAAAATAAATAGGAGACCTGGATTAGCATTTAACTGACTTTTTATTCGTATACCAAGCAAGCAATGCTGCGATTGGATAATATATAAGTTATACTTTTTTATGCTTCGTTATTGACCTATTTAATCCCTTATAATCGGAAATAAGCACATACCGTTGTTTCAGCCTCGTTTAAATTTAATAAATTTTGTGCCTGAATGGCTAAACGAATAAGGTTTATAAAGCAAACAGCTGCCAACCGCGGTTACGCTTGCGTGGTGTCCCCATTCAAACTGAAACATAGCTACGCTGCTTGAAAAAGGCATGGTGGTAGTACTTTCCCGGACGAGCCCTTCACAAAGAGTACTCTCCCCTCTACTACTCTTAGAAGTAAAAGTAGTCAATATGCTATTCCCGAACCGATATCTATTCTATGTTTAATGTGAATCGGTCCAGCAGCGATATCACTACAACATATTAGGGGAGTAGGGTTTACTTACTTTGGTATACCGGTATATATCATGCACATCGACGAACACGTAGCTGTAGATGACTCCAAACATGCCCACACTAAGGGCGGTGTCCGTGCCTCCCGCGGTGCATACGAATTGAGGCCAATTCCGCGTCCGGTTCGGACTGTTGCCTACACGTATCACAGTGGGCATCACCACCGGACAGGACACTGATGCGTAAAATGTACCAAACATCAAACCTGTGGAAATTAAATTGGAATTATTGTGGAATTCTTGACCGAAAAAAAGAATTTAAAAAATCTAACACAATTCTTTTTCGTCTATATTCGTGCACTGTCATGATATCATGGGTCTTGTCAAGACAGACAGGAATGGAAGTAAAGAATATACTACGCTGAACAGATTTATTAAAAAAAAATGTTTCAAAAATTACAATACAAAATAAATTGTTTATGCTACAGATAACCTAATTATATGTTTGAGAAAGAGAACAGTAAAATACGCCAAAATTAATAAACTACTTTCTTATTGATTTCATAGCGCCTGAATTTGAGTAATGACAGATAACGTGTAAGATAAGGCTGCTCATTAAAATACACAAAAATCTGACTCAAAATTCATAAAATACCCCGCGAACCTATCCAGGCGACCTGGTCTGCTTACATGTTTTAATAAATCGTAGAATTACATTCCTCAAACGTAGGTAGACATGCTGCTCATGTTGATAACATTGCGGCACTATCGCCATTATAGAAAGTCATAATGCGGATAATGCCATCGGCTTACCAAGTTTGTTCATTTCAACAAACGTTAAACGAACGTAACTATATTTAATGTCAATATTGAGTCGTTTTACTCCTGTGTATAGTTGAACGCGTTAATCTTAAAATCTACGTGATGTATATATAATTTTATTTGCTTTTAGATAACATACCTTTACCATGATACGTCAATGTCAATAGCGAATTTAATTGTTTACAATTTAATTGCAACATTCGCTGCTATACCTACTCTATGGCGAGCGGTCATCTTACAAATTCAGATCACAAAATGTTTTGTCTAAAACCCAACCAC
This sequence comes from Chloroclysta siterata, assembly GCA_932294275.1. Lineage (NCBI taxonomy): Eukaryota > Metazoa > Arthropoda > Insecta > Lepidoptera > Geometridae > Chloroclysta > Chloroclysta siterata. The sequence continues at coordinate 7,767,235 of OW028600.1, read as the reverse complement.
ATAAAAAATCTAATCAAATTCCGTGCAATTTTGTGCTTGACAGCATCAGACAATATTTTATTGAAAATAAATATGTAGTATAGTAAGATTTCATAATTATGTGGTGGTACACTGTACGCTCAATATGAAATGCAAAGCAGTGACGTACATTACGTAGGCTGCGCTCGGGTGAAGCGTCTGAATACCTCGCCCGCCTCCACACGTCATGCAACGAAATGCATTCAAACCTTTTGCAATACGAGTTCCACAGAGGAATTTATTGAATTGGCTTTGTACCGCGTATACACCGCGGTCCATTGTACTTCGTTCGTGACAAATTTTATTACAGGAGGTTTGAGGCGTGTTCCGCTCTATTGAATATTATTATTTGGGTGCTTTTTAACCAGTTTATTTCGTCCAGTTTCATTTCAGAGTGAATATGACACGCTTGCGACCATGATAATTGTATTGCGTGTGCCTAAATGAAAATCAACGACGAATTGTAGTTGGATGAATGTTTTATTGAATTTTTGTATACTAAGTAATTGAATGGAATTTGTTATTCAGTTATTTGTTTGCTGCCGAATACGGCACGCACAAGAGGTCGACCGGGAAAATGGTAGCGTGTGGACGTGTTCCTGAAGTATAAAAAGTCCTGAAGTGGTAGGTAGACCGTAGACGGTAGTGGTAGTGGAAACGCAATGAAATTTTTTGAAACACACACAGCGACGTCGTGCCATTTTTTAATTTATTTTAATGGGAAGAAACCTACACCTTTGACTGTACAATTAAACAGGGACAGTATCACGATTTGGATCCCCATGCTCGGTAAATATTTCCTCATATCTCTTAGTACAATGTATGAACTCCAGATTATTGATTAATAGTAGTACTAATCGAAAGAAACCAATTGCACATGCAAACACAAAATCATACATAAAGTCATACACAATATATAAACACAACCACACTTCTATCCACATCCGTAAACATACACACAATTATTCACACACTTCTATACAAACCGCTAAACACACACACAATCACTCACACATTTACTTTTCAATTAACTGTCTGTAGTCACCTTCATACTGTTGTACTTTTTATGTATTTATATTGTCACTCAAAATTTTTGTAAATTTCTAGTTAATTTTTAAAATAAGTCTACTTGGTTTATATTCACTGCCAATCAAACTACGTCTCTCGCATATCGGGTTTAACGTATTAAATTGTACCCCTAATATAAGTCATGGCATGTATATAGGTACCTTTTCGGCAGAGAAAATAAATAAATAATCTTATCTTGAGGACGTCGGAGGGGGTCAGAGGTACTTCCAAACATTACATTGCGAGCATATCACTTCAACGATTGTTTTAGCTTATTAAATATTTGGTCACAGCCCGCAAAATGCTTCTAGACGTATGAAGACCACACTACTTACCCCAAATCCATGGGTGTCCGAAGAAGAAATGCATACAAGTCGCCAGTGTCAGTACTTCTAATGTCCAAGGAACTACACCCAACGGGACTATACTCCTCCAGTTAGCTCCCATGAAGTTAATATCCCACGCTAATGAACCTTTTCCAAGCACAATCACTGGGTAAATTTTCCTGAAAACAAGATACAATAATGTCCTCTTAAAAAGTCAACACTGGAACACATAGCAAACACAAAAATTTTCAAGGTTCTGAATATTTTATAGTGTCAGATTTTAAGATATGTAAATAGTAGATTGTCCATACTTTCAAAAGTTATTTACACTTAACGATGAACAAAGCTGCTGCTGTTTTTCCTAAAATCTAATGATAGACTAAGGTCTTTCCGGTTTTAAAAATAAAGTGTGGGTTGACGATGCGTGATGCGAGATAACAGGTTCATTCTTGCCAAGGAAAACTAATCATTCTAGTCTTTACCAGGAATAATAGTAAATTATGCAATTAGTGAATAAAGGACGGATTTAAAGCGAGGGCCATAGATGAATCACGACCGTAGGGAGTGATTCATGATGATTGGATCACGAGCGTAGCGAGTGATTCAAGTGTTAGAATCCTGAGCGACGCGAGTGATTCATGGCCCCCGATATAAATCCGTTTTATTCAAGAGTTGCATACTATACTTTATACCATAACTACGAGAAAAGGAAAGGTTTAAGAAAAATAGACATATAATGAAGAAAAAAGGGAGGTTAAATTAATTAAAATAAAACACAAAACAATTTTTATTCTAATGTCGACCAATCAAATCTCGAAGAGTTATTTGCCCAAGGAGTTTGTATGTCGAGTATTCTTTGCACAAGGAATTTGTATCGAGTATTTTTTGCGCAAGGAGGTAGTTTAGCATTGAGATGGAGTACGAATGTATTGTTGTAGGTATTCTAAATTCAAACACCAAAACAGTGAGTAAAAGGGCTTTTTATTCACTGTTTTCAGTGAATAAAATAAGCTTTTGAGAGGGGGAATGGTATAAAGTAATAAAGTCAAAGTCAAAGTCAAAGTTACTTCTTGGACTTGGATACCACTTCGGCAAAGTGGAGGCTAAGACTACTAAAAGGGCCTTGAATACAAAACCTTAATGATGGTGAGAATCTAGTCAAAACTATGAAAAATAGCCAATCCAGGCTTGAACCTTGTTTGCCTCATTGATTGCTAAAAATAGGCAATTAAAACGAATTATGTTACCTTAGGAACATATCAATAGATGTAAACTCTCTCATATCGAGGTACCCCAGGTTCCTCGCGAGTATGCCGGTCAGCAGCGCCGCCAGGAGAGGTGGGAATCCAGTAAGTCCGATCAAAACTTGTCCGCTGGTCCACGCCGCGATTGCAACGATCGCTAGCCGGAACCACGGCCCGTTCCAGATCCAGCCGTCGCCCCAGCCAAAAAACAGTAGACCCCATACTAATAAAACTGAAAAATACTGCTACTTACTAAAGCGGTCTGGAATAATTCACTTACAGGCAAGCTTTGTATTGCACATCTGCAGTGGGTTTGCATTTTTTATGTACCTTTAAGATTGGTTTGCTCACCATAAATCGTACGGCTTAGGGTGGGTTTTACGCTATCCGTCAGATAAAAGTTTTGGACTATTGTAGACAGTAGACACGGAAAATGTTATACTGACCGATAGCGGTACTTTGAGATGGTAAAACCTTACTCGGCTCCACATGTAATGACCACATGTATTTGCTGAGGCCGTCTGTATAATGAAGGTGGGTAGAGGTGCTGGGCAAACCAACTAAGTTTAAAAGGATGCAAAGCCCTGTTAATAGATTTTCAGTAGTAGAGCTCTTTGTGAAGGGCTCGTCCGGGGAAAGTACTACCAGCCTTTTACTGCTGCCAAGTATCGTTGCTGTACTTCGGTTTGAAGAGTGCGGTTGCCGTTGTAATTACAGGCACGTGAGGCTTAACATCTGTATGCCTCGAGCTGATGGACGCTGGGCAGTGCATCGTAGGACACTTTGCTATAGTGAGTGACTTTCGAGGTAATGCATTGTTGTAGGTGATGGTTACGACTCAACATAAAAAAAAAATATTCTCATGTTATAAGGTATTTTGACTTTCAGATGATATGGTATGTTGCTATTTTAACATAAAGTCGTAAGTGCAGGTCGGTAATTTCACTTAAAGACCTAAGTCCCCGGACGGGATTGATGTGGTACAGTATTGTTTATGTTTCGTTACGATAGCATACGGCTAGGGAAAACATACTAATTCTATTCGTAACTAGTAGTTCGCCCCGAACTGAGATCTCGTGATGCGACCCGACGAACGCATCAAAACTTTGAGTCGGTAGTAGTCAGAGGCAAGTCCAAACATTATCTTTGGACTTTTTTCTGACTACCGCCTACTAACTTGGTATGGTTACCAAGTTTCAACTCTATTGGCCTATTTATTGAAGAGTTCCGTTGAACAGACCTTGGCTCCATCATCAGACCTGGTCGTCGTCACCATTTTATGAGAACTGAGTACCTCCTTAAATTATTTCAAGAAAAAAGAATAAGAAAAATCAAAGGAACTGGCCGACCAGTAGAAAAACCTTGATTTCAAGGAAACTCTTAGAGATGGGAGCTCTTGGATCGCTGGTTATCTTAATTTAACTTTTTAAATTTTATCTCGAAAACTGAGCGTCCCAAAAAAAAAGTAAAAATTGTTTTGGAATGTCCAAACAAAGCCCTTTCATATGACATGTAACTTGTTTTTTTTATGTAACTTTTTTTATTTTTGCCCTCTTAAAAAACCCCATATCTCAAAAACCCTTCATCCGATTTTACTCATATACTTACCAGTAAATTTCTCAAGTACAAGCTATCGACATATCAAATTTCATGGAGATCGGATCAACGGTTCTAAAGTTATCGCCAGACATACATACATACATACATACATACATACATACATACATACATAAAATGCCAAATCGCCCAAGTTGAAACTAAGATCTTCGTTCGCTTCGCTCACTCGATCAAAAAAATATCGTATAATCAGACCGTTAACCACGTTATATGGAAGACCGTACTTACAAGTGACTAGTGGAATCCCGCGCGGCTTTGCGTGAAACTATTTTCATACAAACTTTACAAAAACAAAGTTTCAGGAATTCCTTTCTTAGTTAAACCTTAACCTACAACAAGAAGCCCTCGAATTTCAAACTCCTAACATTTATAGTTTAGGCTGTGCGTTGATTGTCAGTCTGTTAGTAAAGTAAAGAGGTACTTCTTATCACATCTATTCGTTGACTTAGTTTATTCTTCGTAAACAGTGGATAAAATAGCTCTTCGCACCTTAGAGACTTAAATGTTATTTGAATTTGGAATGTGGATATTGTTAGTAAAAGTAGCAATCACCATAGATATCAATCACACTCATTGTATGAACAAGTGACAGGATGTATGTAATCCGCACGAGAGCCAAATTTTTTTTTTAGTTTTTAAATATAAACGTATTATTCTTATCCATAATTACTTATGTTTCTAATGGAGGGTGATAAAAAGTAGAGTGTCCACCTCGGGAACACTACTTTTTCAGCTCGAGTGGCGTACTTTGAATCCCTCGCTGCGCTCAGATTTCTACTTTAGAATCATTCACTCCGCATTGGATTCAAAGAAAAACTCTCGCCTTTAAATAGCTGTTTGGTGAACAATCTACTATTAGTAAGTAGTTGTATCAATTTTATACTTTGGGAATGAGCCAATTGCCGTACTATTTCACTTAATAAAAATACTGGACACTCACCTAGAATAGCCAATAGGGTAATGTGAACAATTGTTGGTGCTGCTTCAGCGTACCAAGTTGCACCTTTCTTCACAATATCTTCGTCAACATGTTTACTTTTTGAGTATTCAAAATTGTTGGAACTATCTTTTGAACTGAAATAATAGTTTCATTAATTCATATTATTTAAAAAAAATACACTTTTCAAACATTGTAGAACAAAATTACTGGTTATTATCCATTACGACAATTTTACACGGTAGTTTGACTATCAAACTCTCGTCTTCAGTCATGACTGCTTCAAAATATCGGATCTTAATAAGATAATTGAACGAAGAGAATGCAAACACTTTGCGTAAACTAAAGGAGTAGGTACTTACTCACGTTTTAGGTTCTTCCTCGCTACGTATTATGTAGACGCCTTTACCAATGGCGGTCGTCGTTTCCTTATCTGAAATACATAATTCAGTTGAGTTTACTTGTTTTTAATCGAAATTCAGGCAGTAAAAACCGTACTTCTTAAAATAAGATAAATGTTATAAAATTATTGTCAGGACCAAATCCTCTCGGTTCCATGTTTTGAAAAAAACTATTTAGGTACATACAATTTGAATAGGCTTAGCTATCTATTTCAAATTTGCAGCATTTTTTGAGTCCTAACTGTGGAACAAAGCATTGCTATTTAAATAGATAGGTACATTTAGTTTAATTGCAACCAAGCATATACAAAAATCAGTTTCTATGTGTAAAATGTTTTTATCAAATCTTCTTACGAATAGAAAATGATTAATGGCATAAACAGCGTTGAAACCGTCTGAAAAGAACGGTCATCCTTGACTATCAGGGTCTATCAGGGAAGGGGAGCCAGTAAATCCCTTTCCATAATGATGTGTCATGTAACAGAAATGAATACGGTCGTGCCAGAAACCACATTTAAAAATCAACCCTGTTTCAACTTTAGAAACTCATTAATATTATGTTATATTAATTAATTAATGAAACCGCTCTGGGAGAACGGGTTGGTAAATTATTTTGGAATAATATGAAGGGTGATAAATCTGTGGGTATCTCGCAATGAGATCTATTCGAGTTCGGTTCGACATGGAGTGCATATTAAGCCGATAGAGAATTTATTCATGGCGGAACAACGTGCCACTGATAGCAGTAGGTATTAGTTTGATATTTGACTCGAATTGTAACAACCAGCTGATAAGAAGCCAGTAAAGTTATTTTTCAGGAATAGTTTCATTCAGTTAGTGTTCATGAGTAAGAACTGAGTGAGTTTCATGAGTTTTTATTGAATGTGATGGTGACTCAGTACTAAATTCACGAGCATTAATTATTTTCAATTGACTCAAAGCCGTAATGTAGCTGCACGATTGTTTTACAAGGGGCTAACTAAAGAATGGTATTTCTGTCAAGGGCGCTAATTGAATCCAGAGCTGAATTTCAGATTAATATACTGCACCACGCGCGCCTCCGGCAGCGTGGCGCGTTAACTACGCTGACGTCGGCAATCGTCATATTAATGTAATTGTTTTAATAAAAAAATACTGGCTACTAATTTAGTCTGAAATAGCGAGGGATTCAACCACCTGAGGCAAAGTAGGTATAAAGTTATTTTAGCTGCGAGTGAAATACGCCGTTTTTAAATTTTTCCAAGAAATTCAGATGAAGTAGGTACTCGTAGGAGAGCGAGTGCTTTATTTTTCCCTTGTCTGAATGTTATGAAGAGCCAATTTCTGAGTCAAACAAGATAAAAATGTATTATGTGACAAAAGTTACAATCACTTCTTCAGAAATCTTAATATTCCATTGTCGTGCTGTTAAAAGTTTTTTTTGTACATGGCCATGATTTTCCATCATTTCCATTCGTCGGAAAAATTATTTAATCAACATTCATTTTATTACTACTGATACTGCTATCACTTCTGCTTGTTAAGCCTTAAGGGTTGCCGGTATTGATATTGATCTGATCAGTCAACAGCTTCTATGTCACATGCTCGTAATTTATTATAAAAAAAATTGCATGCAAATATTTTCCTTTTGTATTTTAACTAACTATGTCTAATAGATAAAGTTGATAGTAAGATTAGTCAGCTACTGAAAAACATCCTATCTATAGTCGGATAGGATTATGATGTTTGGATGTGAACTTAGAACAAATATGAACTAGTTTCCCCAATCGCAGGCCACGATTTGCATGTAGGCTTCATTTTATCCCGGTAAAACCGAGAACGGGGTTAAAAACATATTACGAACCCAATAAAGAGATAACGCCTTAAATTTTAAATATGTTAATAAAAGCAATCACTACTTAAACGCGAATAAAGCCGCAGACGGCAGCTAGTGGTTTAATACAGTTAAGGCGGGAATACACATGACTGTAGCTGGCACACATGTATAAAAGCTACTTGCACATGCCATCTACTTTCATGTGTACTTATACGCTAACTGGCATGCCTGTATCTGCCACGCAATTAATTGCAATACGATGCTATTTAATTCACTTGGAATGTTTTCCAATGCAAAAAAATGCTTGAGACTGACATGTGCTGTCTCGTGAACTGGCTTGTGTAAGCGTCTTGCAAATACAGGCAAGCAAGGACGCAAATTGCATGCATTGCATTTTACAGGCACGTGTATTCCCGCCTTTATGCTCATTATGTATTTGGCAATAGTGTTCTGGTTAGTAGGTATACTATAATACACGATTTAAAGTTGATTCTAGCTTTAGTCATGAATCTCATATCATAATAGGAAAGCTTCCGTAATAGTCACATGTGTGATATGATTCACAAAAGCAGCCGATTTAAGGCGTAGGTAGTTTCTGTAAAACTTATACTCTAATCTAACTTTCTAGTGCCGCCTCGACGTTAATCAAAGAATAGCGGAAACGCCATTTTTAGATATCCTAATGCGTCTTCCTACGCACATTCAGTTTATGAAATTTTAAACTTGCACATGAGTGTCACAATGATACTATTACAATGTCTTCTATTGAATATAATCTAACGAACCATGCCTTTCTTCTCCCTGGCTGTTTCTCTGAAGTCGGGTAATTCGTGGTCAATTTCGTTCTCTTCTGCATCTTCAGGATAATACACTCCACAGCATTTGCATACTTTATAAAATGCCCGCATCACCCAGGTATTACGTTGTTTTATTTATTATTTTGCAATATGGGGCCTTTTCCATTTTTCCAAAAAAATTGTTATACTTATTGCTTAAATGATAACAATATTATTTTTCACTAATCCACGCTAACAATTTTAATTTTATCTTACAAGTATAAATTTTTCTGACAGAAGATTTCGATGCTCTTTCTTTTTTTTTATTCACCTCTAAGGAGTTCTGCTCAAAAGAGCAGGCAGAATGCTCTTCCAATACCATAGACGTTTCCTGCCTATAAAAAATTCAATGAGTTTTTTCACAATGTTTTTAACTCTATTTTAGTACTAGAAACTTAAATGATTTGCACGAATAATGTCCAAACAGAAAAATGTCCAAAGCCAATCTCCATTAGTAAATATGCCCAATAATAAAAATGACCAAAAGTAAAAATGTCCAATAATAAAAATGTCCAATAATAAAAATGTCCAAAATTAAAAATGACCAATAATAAAAAGGTCCAAATATAAAAATGACCAATAATAAAATGGTCCAAAAGTAAAAATGTCCAGCCAGTCTTCAATCGTTATGTGTAGAATCATGTCGTATACCGGCTCGTCGTGCCCGTTTACTCCCACGTTCTGTTGAGTAGTTCTGTTCACAGAACTACTGTGTTTTTTTTCCATTAGTTATGTGACTTAAAAGACTATGCTTTACACCTGGTTTCAATCTCAACTATTCCCACCTTTTCTGTTGCGTAGTTCTGTCTGTCCCTTTATTTTCATATGGTCAGACTTTCAAATGGTCAGATTTTCAAATAGTAGCTTTCTAATCGGTACAGTCAAGTGTTATTTATCAGCGTTTCAAATTGATTATTCGCAAACTACAGAGTAGAAGTGCAGAAAAGACTGACAGTTGTCAAATTGGCACTTACTGTCAGATGTGACAGAAACTGTCTCAAATCCAAGATAATCAAGGAAAACAGACTGTTTCAGTCAATATTGACAATGAATATTGAATTGACAGTAGATGTCAAAACTGAAACGGTCATAACTAGGAAACTACTCGAGCTAGACTTTCAGTTCGTAGCTCAAATGAAAGGAAAGAACAAAATCTACATTTTCTACGACAGCTGTCAAACTGACAGTTTCTGTCCGATGTACGAGTAGTTTCCAAGGCCGTTTTAAATTTGACATATGTCAGGTTGACATTAATTTTTTTTGTGTTTTCCATTGTATAACTTGCATTTGTGACAGTTTCCGTCACATCTGACAGTAAGTGTCATTTTGACAGCTGTCAAAGACTTTTCTTGTGAAGAAGTGTGACTTGTGAAGAAGTCGTTTTGAATCTCAAAATTGACCTGATTCTAGAGGGCCTTTTCTGTATATGGTCAATTTTCTAGTTGGGCGTTTTTATAGTTGGACGTTTTTCTAGTTGGACGTTTTTCTAGTTGGACGTTTTTCTAGTTGGACGTTTTTCTAGTTGGACGTTTTTATACTTGGACATTTTTATACTTGGACGTTTTTATAGTTGGGCATTATTTTGCTCTTGGACATTTTTCTTTTTGGACATTATTCGTGCAAATCACTTAAATTTAGGACACGTAAAGCCTTTTTAACTCTATTTTAGTACTAGAACTTTAGGAAACGTAAAACGTAAATATTTCGTCTGCATCAGCGTAAAGCTACGCTAATGACGTGCAACGTGGCGGATTTTGTCGTTTGATTGGACTTCTAATCAATTCAAATGTGATATTACCTCCATGAATTCAAATCTCACCTTATGCCTCGTGAAGAGATGACGTCAGCAATGCGATTGCCGCTGCACGAAATACACGAAGATTCAATTCGTGAATTCTAAACAAGTCTAAGTTTGATTATCTCGAAATAAAAGAGCTCAAGGTGGTCGAAGATTGGTACAACTCGTGCCATAGAAACTATTCGTAAATGACGCCGCTAGTAATTAATGCACTATTGTTAACAAATAATACCTTTCACTCGAACTCTTGAATGGTAGGTATCTATAGATTATCGCCACTAATTAAGGTGAAGTGGGAGGCAATGTAAAAGTTTTTACCGTTGGCAACTAATTCATTTTTATTAATACAGCAGTAGTTTCGATAAAGGGCTAGAAACACTTGACTACAATTCGGTTCGATAAAAGGAAACGCAAAGATAAACCTAGAATCTCCATTTTTGGACAAGGCAGTTTCATTTGATTGTTATAGGAGATATTTTAGTTATGAATTATTTCAGTTCTATTAATTAGATAAGCGACGTATTTCATTTTAGTATAATTTCTTTGCTTTAAGCATTCTGAACTGATTCTGACTGAACATTGAACTTCGTAACTTTGAGGTAATTTGAAACGGCAAAAATTAACTCGGTCAATGGGCAAGTCGGGTCATGGCGAGAATTGGTATCTTGCAGCATATGCCAATTGCTGGAATCACGCAACGTGACAAACAATGCTCAATTGTTTCTATTTATAAAGGCGTATTGATTAAGAGAACTTAATAGTAGTTATAAACCTTACATTCAGTTTTTATGCGACCTAGACATTATGAACCAGCGGAGAGGGCCTCGGACCCATTCAAATGATAACTTTTGTTGTTTTATTCAATTTATTTTTATAAATGATCTTTTTATTGCTCGTATTGAAATTTACTCACTATACGTAAATGTAGTTTTATATAAGTTTTTTTCATGATTTTTGCTGATGGAAAAAGCAGAAGATCCAACTGATGTTTAGTGGAAACCACCACCACAAACCATTGCTTAGCAAGTCACGCACGATAAGAACGTGGTCTACGATGCACTGCCCTGCGTCTATCAACTTGAGGCATACAGATGTAAAGCCTCAAGTGTCTGTAATTTCACTGGCAACCACACCCTTAACCTCTCACATGCCGGAACGTAGATACACGCGAGACACAATACATTTTCTATTGTGGCTGGAATCCCAGCATACAAGAGGTTAAAACCGAAACTCAGAAAGGCAGAAACAAGCATGGTGGTAGTACTTCCCCGGATGAGCCACCAAGCATCCCGAGCAATCTTTTATGGCAATAAAGATATTACGTATTCAATATCCTACTAAATATTATAAACGCGAAAGTTTGTAAGTATGGATGGATGGATGGATGTTTGTTACTCTTTCACGTAAAAACTATACTGAATGGATTTTAATGAAACTTTACAATAATATAGCTTATACATCAGAATAACACATAGGCTAAAATTTATAAAGATATTGTGTGAATTGTCCAAAGTATGACGATACTCGAAAGTGTCAAGTAAGTAGGAAAAAATCTACCATCTGCGCAGACGAAGTCGCGGGCACCAGCTAGTATTATATATTTATTATATGCGATTATATGCGATTGGTGTAAAAACATAAATATTGAAAATAATTTATTACGATCTTAACTGGTACAGCCTGTTTCTTGTAAAATATCAATTTAGTACAAAATATTAATTATTTAGTACCTTTCAAGTTTGACTATCGAAAGTAATTTATTAACCCTCTTACATTATGTATAACGATTACCTACTTACTTGCAAATATTTACTGAGATTTAGCTACAAAATTTTAAAATTACCTATACTCGGATAGTTGTCATATCTGGCATAATTTTTGACAGCCTTCACAGCTCAGTTGGTAGTAGCTCTGCCTTCTGTGCCGTAGGCCGTGGGTTAGATCCCCACCGAGAACAAACATTTGTGTGATGAACATTAGATGTTTGTTCTCTGGCTGGGTGTTATATAAAAGTACTAGTGGCTTCCCGCGGCTTCGCACGCGTTGAATTGGTGAGCCGTGATTGAGCCACAAAAATCCAAACATCGTAACTTTCACATTGATTTGTATATTATTAGGGTAGATTTTAAATACCTACGTAGGTATAAGAGATACCTATAGGCGTACATTACCTATATTATGTAGGTAGGTATAGGTATTGAGTTTAGCACAAACATGACAAATACAACAAAGACAACCTTAGACGGAAAATATGTGCTTATTTGTTCCTAGTTTCTACCCCTCTACTGTCCTTACTTTGCATTAAAAATCTCCCATACAAACCTTGAAACTTTAGGCAGTCTTTTGCACCCTTTGCAGGGGTAGTTTTAAAATATTGAAAACGTGATTTTAAATTATTTATTGCGGAGTATATTTTCATCATATTTGAAATCAATCGCACTATGCGTTAAAAATCTCCCATACTAACTTTTACAGTCATTTGCAGGGGTAATTATCAAAAATTTAAAGTGTCATTCTTAATTATTTATTTCTTAGTATGTTTACCCCAAGTTTTAAGTCAATCACACCACGCGTTTAAAAACTCCCATACAAATTTTGACATCCCTTTGCACACTTATTAAGGGTAGTTTAAAAAAACTAAAAATGCCTTTCCTATTTTTACCCTTGGAGTACATCTACTTAAAGTTTCAAGTTTGTAGGTTCAAGGAATACTATTTTTCATACAAACGTTTTCATCCCTTTTTACACCCTTTTAGGGGTTGAATTTCCAAAAATCCTTTCTTAGTACACCTATACGCCATACGACCTATGTACTCTTCATATTCAAGACTCTAGGACCAGCGGTCAAAAAACTCCCATATAAACTTTTACATCCCTTTGCACACTTATTAAGGGTAGTTTTAAAAAACTAAAAATGCCGTTCCTATTTTTTTGTCTTAAAGTATATTTACTTCAAGTTTCAAGTTTGTAGGTTCAAGGAATACTATTTTTCATACAAATGTTTTCATCCCTTTTTACACCCTTAGGGGTTGAATTTCCAAAAATCCCTTCTTAGTACATCTGTCAAAATCAAAATCACAATCAAAATGAGTCAGTCAGTCAGTCAGTCAGTCAGGACTTTGATTCTTATAGTATTAGAGATAGAGAAGAGATGTAGGTATTTACAAAAAAATGTATAAAAGTAGTATATCAGGTATCTGGTTCCCATATTACAAGCTTTGGTTTAGCTTGGGGCGAGATAGTGCTGTGTGAAATGTCCACCAATATTTATTATTAGTTATTAAAATACACAATGTTCAGAATCAGTAATTGAAAACCCTCCATTCCCCGTTTTGTATTGACTTTTTTGTGACTACAGGATTATTCAACACCAAAATACTATCAATAAACGTTATTAATGTGAGCGATAAACTATCAACGCATCGATGAATTCGTGGGTATACTCACTATTTTTTAACTTTGCCTGTGAGCAGGTATTATACTCGTATCAAAAACAGCATATTATGCCCCATATTTTATACTCTTGTGGAAACTATCTTTTACAGCACTTACTTGTTTGCATTTTATTCAAGACACTTATTTTTATTTCTTTCAATGAAACCACTATTATGAAATTTTAATTTGTAAACTTAGCAAACACTTTAAGACATGATCATGTTTAGCGTTTGCAAATACTGGCGGTTTGTGCGCATGAGTTCTCAACAGTGTTCGCGCTATGATGACCAAAGCTGTGTAGCTACTTAATTATACTGCCTTCACATTCAGAGAAATATTTACTTGTAGTACTTACGTACTCGCTGACTATATCGCACAAGTGTTTAGGGGTAGACAGAGAAAGCAAAATACTCCCATCAACTGTCTCACCTCTAGCGTCCTACTCATTCTTGTTCGTCCGCGCACCGCGTTCGCACAGATTAATACAGGGATTTTTCTTCGGTTGAGCGACGACGAAGAAATTCCGAATCGAAGTCGTGAAGGAACTAAAGAAGATGGACGATGGAGAAAGAAAATGATTAGATAATTTTTAGTGCAACTACCTAACTTATTTTTTATATTTTTATAAATATCCGTTGTATTCTTCGGATATTCTCGATGCATTCATTGAGCGGTGCACTATAATACATATTTAATAGCGGGTAGTGTTTTGTTGCATTCATCGATAACACTTATTTTTACTTTAGCCCCTACCTGCATATTTATCTACCAACCCCTTGAATTCTTGGGGTGTATCAACTGGTTTTCGTTGTATTCTTCGAATAACAGAATTTTGTGAGAAAAATGTATCAACATATAAATATTACTGGCTGGCCCGTTGCCCGTTGACCCGGCCGCCGTACATTTGTCTTTAGCGGATATTTTTTATTTGCTAATTCGGACCATCTCAATCCATCGGTTGACTTCCTTGACATTGTTGCTATATCCAGCGTCGCTGATATGTAAAATGCTGAAGCTGACCTAAACTAAATTAAGCTCTCTAGTAGAAGTTTATATTTATCGAATAGGTTCGGCCCTTATTGGCTTTTTTTTATACAACTAGCTGATGGAACAAGATGGCCCACCTGCCTTGGCTTCAAGCCTAAAATTCAGAATTTCACACTGTGGATCAATTTAAATATAGAAATAGAGATAATTTTATTTTTGAAGAAAATCTAGGTAAAAAAATCTAGTAGCATAAAGCAGCTGATTCAACAAGCAATTAAATAAGTATGTTAAAACGGAACATTTTAAGATCGAGGACATCAGAACTGCTACTAAACTCGTTACTCAAGGATTCCTCTGATTAGTCAACTGGTATTGTTGTAGTACAGTTCTGGACATCATCCATGGTACCCTCGGTATGTATTGAAGAGATATTGATACTCCTTCCAAGTAAATATGTTCTTCTCTCTCCTTGCAGATCAATATATCCGTTGCATCATCAACTTTTCCTGGCTCATCAGGTAGACCTTCCGCTGACAATCTGTCCTGGAATTGGCATTAGGTGTGATGATTTCTTTATTTTCACAGAATGAAATCATGTCTCTTGTCGCTCATGTCGCACCCGTGCCGGTATATGTTGGGAGCGATATCATCGAAGTTGTAGACCACTATGTGTATCTGGGTCAGACGATCCAACTAGGTAGGTCCAACTTCGATAAAGAGGTCAGCCGACGAATCCAACTCGGATGGGCAGCGTTCGAGAAGTTACGCCGCATCTTCTCGTCACAGATACCGCAGAGCCTCAAGACGAAAGTCTTCAACCAGTGTGTGTTGCCAGTGATGACGTATGGAACTGAGACGTGGTCGCTCACTATTGGCCTCATCAACAAGCTCAAAGTTGCTCAACGGGCTATGGAGAGAGCTATGCTGGGAGTTTCACTACGGAATAGAATTAGAAATGAGGAAATCCGTAGGAGAACCAAGGTAGCCGACATAGCTCGCAGAATCAGCAGGTTGAAGTGGCAATGGGCAGGTCATATAGCTCGAAGGACTGATAACAGTTGGGGAATAAAGGTTCTCGAATGGCGACATTGTTAGGATCGCGGGAAGTACGGCGATGGAGAGGGTTCGGAATCGTTCTTCCAGGAAATGTATAGGGGAGGCCTATGTCCAGCAGTGGACTTCTTTGCGCTGATGATGATGATGATGATGATGATGAAAGAGAAACAGCTAAAATATAAATATTTATTTAAACAGAAAGAAAATGAAAGAAACATCTTCACGACTTTGATCTAAGGCAGTGTAGATATGCCCTCAGATCTCTTAGTACTAAGTACAAATTCCAGATTCTTTGAGGACTAGGTACGTATAAACCTAGTCAGGTATTTTTTTAATTAGATAATAATGTAACAAAGGTTGCTTGTTTTGATTTTGCTCTAAATATGACGTCATTTAATGTTCATAGTCACGGAGTCGATGTTATCAAAAAGAATAGACCTATCCATCATCATCCATGTTTGTAAGCCTAAACACACACGCCCGGTCACATGTCTCACTGTTAACCTCGACCATGAATTTCACGATGTTTTCCTTCTGCATGTGATGTGACAGGATACATTATATTTTATCGGATGTTATGTATACCCACGTATACCTAAGCATCTTTGGAAGGCAACCGATTTCCTCCTCAATATCTACAATATTGCTAGTAGTTTCCTCTTATTGAGTCTCAAGATCAATGAAAATGAAGGCCGTGATCCACCATTCTAGTTCAGTGACAGATAAGAGAGCCAGGCAAGTTTTAGGTACAAAAAAAGGAAGAACATTATTTTTGAATAATTTATTTTAAATATCAATATTTTGTATTGAACTAGGAGTATTATTTCTTCTGTTTGCAGTTGATTGGGACGATAGAGTTTGCGTTGTATCTGTAACAAACACATAAAGCGGTTTAATAGTCAGATTCCAGATTTTTTTTACAACATGCTAATGTAACAAGCAGATGGCCCACCTGATGTTAAGTTGTAACTATCACCTATAAAAAAGCAATGCCTCTTAAGTCATGCGCGATATGAATGTGACTTAATGCGATGCACTGCCATGCGTCCATGAACTTGAGGCATACAGATATTAAGCCTCATGCCTACGTCATCCTTGACGGAGGCCGTACTTGGATAAAACTACTTACTACCTATGAAAGTTTTTATACCTACACTAGCTGGTGCCCGCGAATCCGTCTGCACAGGATTAGTATTTCGAGTAGCTTATATTAGCGTGGCGAGGTACATATGTGTAACTCTAGCGGTTTTGGCAGCGCACGCCAGAATAGCTCGCAGATGGTAGATTTTTTCCTACTTACTTGACACTTATCGTCATATTTTGGACAATTCACACAATATCTTTATAAATTGTAGCCTATGTGTTAGTCTGACTTATAACCTATATTATTGGAAAGTTTCAGTAAAATCCATTCAGTAGTTTTTACGTGAGAGAGTAACAAACATCCATCCATCCATACTTACAAACTTTCGCGTTTTTAATATTAGTAGGATATGTTAGCAGCCCCCATAGAATTAAGATAATATAAAATTTAGAATTAGAATTTAGATAACTTGATAAGACTAATACCCGTAGGTGGAAGTTAAATTTATTTGGTATGATAATGATTTTGTATAAAATCATTATCATTGCAGTGAATTAGACTTTATCTGTATTTATTAATTGAATCAAACATAAACTTTGGTCATGTATTTGTACAAAATATATTCATTTGTTAAATTATTTATGGCGTATTATAGATGTGTATGATTGTATATCTACATACATGTTCGAAATCATAAAGATAAGTACAAAATATTTTATGGTACATGACTTGACTACATTATCACTTCGCAGAAACATAATTTAATCTTGCCCAGGGTTTTAATAGTTTTCGGCTATTTCGTGATATTATAACTACTTACTAATAAAAACAATAGATTTTATTCGACTACCACACTAAACAAGTCGCAGACGTAAGCTAGGGAGCGAGTGTATATAGGTATCATAAATCAAGATAACACTGCAAATAAATGCATATAAGAGTAGTAGAGCTCTTTGTGAAGGACTCGTCCGGGGAAGTACTACCACCACGTCTTTTTCTGCCGCCAAGCAGCGTTGCTGTGATTCGGTTTGAAGAGTGTGGTTGCCGGTGTAATTACAGGCGCATGAGGCTAAACATCTGTATGCCTCAAGTTGATGGACGCTGGGCAGTGCATCGTGGGGCACGTTCCTAATATCGTGTGTTAATTACGAGGTAATGGTTACCACTTAACATCAGGTGGGGCATCTGCTTGTTCCATCATTCCATCTGGTAGTTGTATAAAATAAAAAAACCGGCCAAGTGTGAGTCGGACTCGCGCACGAAGGGTTCATTATCTATAAAAATGGCAAAGAAATCGTTTGTGCCCCCTTAAATATTTCTTTTATTCTGTTTTTTAGTTGTTAGAGCGGCAACAGAAATTCATCATCTGCGAAAATTTCAACTTTCTAACTGTCACGGTTCATGAGATACAGCCTGGTGAAAGACGGACAGACAGACGGACGGACAGACAGACAGACGGACAGCGGAGTCTTAGGAATAAGGTCCCATTTTACCCTTTGGAACCCTAAAAAACAGATTTTTAAATTAATTTCTTTCTATTTTTAACATTGTATTGATACAATCCATTTTAGTTTGTCTACGCACTACTTACCTAACATTAATAATATTACCATTGGGTACCTACCAAATAATATTCTGTGACGAAGGATACGCAATTTATGAATGCCAAGATATTGATAGTGATTGGTTCTTGACATGACAGATAGAATGGTTTCTATTATATGTGCCAGTGTGCTAGCTTCAGCTTCTAGTAATTATTCTGAGGCTTCAGCACTATTTTCGATTAAATTCGAAGAAAAATATATGATAGACAACGTAGTTACTTTTTTCCCGGGTCTCGGATTAGGTTCGATACGAATAAGGTAATATAAATTCGTTATACAAGGTATTAATATGATATTTGGAGGTATAGAGAAATACAATATGATAATATTATTATGATTACTGCTAAGAAATGACTCTGTTTTTATGTAGAATTTTTTTTGTCATTTCTGCATCTTGTAGCAGACACACTCTTTTTATGCCATAGCTGGCAGGCAAGCAGATGTGCCACCTGATGGAAAGTGGTGACCATTGCCCAAGGACACCTGCAATACCAGAGAAGATTGCTGATGCGTTATTCTGATGTTGAACCCACATACAGCCTCGTCACAGTCCTGACCTCACACTAGTTTCCCTGTCTCGCTGTATTTTGCAATAACGAATACCATATTTTTTTTTCAACCCTAAGCTTACTTGATAGAAGCGTGTTTTTTCGTTTTTTATACTACATACTTAATTTATTACTTTTCGTCTTATTTTATCTTTAACAAACTCGAGCGGTTTACTTAGTGGTCACTGAAGAGTTCTAAAATCCATCTCCTACGTCCATTATCAGACTGTCGTTACCAAGCCCAATAGCGAGTCCATTGGGTCAAAAGTATCAGCATATGAGCACAAACTTGAGGGGTTTACTCGTAGTCACTGCAGAATTCCACTATTCACCTCATCGCTCCATCAGATCAGCTCCAAGATACCAAATTTAGTATTGTCATCCGAACTACATTGTACGTTTCATTTTGATACGACAATTAGAAAGAGGTAAAAATTGACTTTAAGATTATGTTACACAAATAGATAGAAAATACGAGTACAAGTGGAGGTAATAAAAGCGTGTTAAAAATTCAAGAATTCTCATTCATAATAATTTTTTATTAGATAATCATTTAATAACGTATGGATCTTTAGATTACCTTCATTTATAGATTCAACGTAATTATATAATGAGCTTATAGATCAAGATAATAATGATTCTTTTATTAGACATTATCTGTTTTAAAAATAAACTGTTATCTTATACACAAATAACCCCATTTATGTGACGTATTTATAGCAGATATAAATATAATTACTGAGGTTGCTAAGTGTATCTGTGTAAGTTCACATAATGTAACAATAAACCCCTTTATTAAATCGATGATTGAAACAGGCGAAAATGGTAACTACCCACCGATGTTCAACCAGTAACTTCTTGTACTTTGTGATAAATATAGCTTTGTAAATACATACGCATAATTCATTATAAATATTGCCCAGACACTGAATTATGAATATCACTCAAATGTTTGCCCTTTTTTTTTTTTTTTTTTTTTATACAACCAGCTGATGGAACAAGCAGATGGCCCACCTGATGTTAAGTGGTAACCATCACCTATAACAAAGCATTGCCTCGTAAGTCACGCACGATAGGAACGTGCCCTACGATGCACTGCCCTGCGTCCATCAGCTTGAGGCATACAGATGTTAAGCCTCATGTGCCTGTAATTACACCGGCAACCACACTCTTCAAACCGAAACACAGCATTGCTGCTTGGCGGCAGAAAAAGGTGTGGTGGTAGTACTTCCCCGGACGAGCTCTTCACAAAGAGCTCTACTACTCTTACTGCCCTGAGTATGCATACTCTGTGTTGAACCCCCAACCGCATATAAACACAAATTAAATAATATTACACCGTCAGATCTACTGTCAACTGAGCTGTGAGGTCAGCCATCCTAAAACAAAACTTAAAACATCGAATCAGTCTTTACCTTCTGGCCCTACTCTAGATTCTTGTGAAAGAAGAATAGGGCCCAGAGCTGTGGTGAGTGCAGAACCCAAAGTAGACGTTATGAGTATAGCGATAACGATTATATTTGCATGCTGTGTTGCTATGCGCTTGTCTTGATTACTTGCGTCCATCCACAGGGAGTCTGATGCTACTCGAACCAGCACTGCCTGAAATTTTTATAATAAAATGTTATAAAATGAAACATAGTCCTCTGATCCTCTCGATTGTGAATCTCTCACGAGGATGGTGCATTTTAAAATAACTTAATAAGTAGAGGCAAGACATATTTAACTAAAACCTCAAGCGAGTCAATTCAGTGCAAGGATCAACAAGGTATAATAGTTATCAAAGGCAGAAATGGTCAAATTATTATCGACAGCCCTTTGAAACGCCATGCTTTGTAATCCGTTTGACCTAAATCCGGTTACCGAACATATCGGTCCATATCCTTCGCCTTCGTCAAGGACCGAGTACTTTGAAATGTAGTGTATCAACTGCAAACGTCCCTGACTTCATTCACGTAAGCAGTTGTTTTACACGCAAATGGCATCAGACCTGCATAACACTGAGAAACTGCACGCACTAAAGTAATCAGGCTTTTGAATCTATTGTAGATGATTTATTCAACGTTAGGGGCCCTTTTTTCACCCGTACTGCTATGTACAGGATGCTGTAATGCTTGGGACAAGATTGGAGTCCGTTGCCGTATTTTAGTATCTGTGTGTATTAGTAAGGCAAATAAATGAGTTATCCATCTATCTTGCCCAGTAACTACCAGAAACGGGTATTAATAAAAACCCGGGAGCCCGCTTGTTTTAAAACATAACTTTTTTGTTTACTGATAGAATTTGTAAAAACTGTATAGCTGTTTTAGTAGCAATGAATCGTGTCGTTAGGATTCCTAATGAAATTTGAATATGATTTTGATATACTTGAAGTTTCACTATGCCTATTGCCTGGGCTACGATTAGTTTGGACCGATGTCGTTAAATCAATTGGTGTCTGCTACGTTGGCAAAGCTGCTAGTCAGTGTGACCACAGTATTCGAGACGGGACTAAGGGAGAGAGTATATAAAGCTATAATAAAATAGGCTCTCCTAATGAAAAAAATATTAAAACAAATAAATGTATTTATCAAGGCATTCGATGATGGCAGAAGTGAGCCGTAGTATTTACAGGATCCAAACAGGAAAGTTTAATTATTTTAAGATTTAAATTAATACTAAAATAGCCTTAAGGTTAAAACAATATCGTAGCGGGCTCATGT
Source organism: Chloroclysta siterata (assembly GCA_932294275.1). Classification (NCBI taxonomy): domain Eukaryota; kingdom Metazoa; phylum Arthropoda; class Insecta; order Lepidoptera; family Geometridae; genus Chloroclysta; species Chloroclysta siterata. The sequence continues at coordinate 7,745,758 of OW028600.1, read as the reverse complement.
TACATGAACTGTAACTTATAAGAACATGTAAACAAACGTAAGACAGTAAAATTTATCTATCTATTCTTGAGAGACTAGTTCAATCATAACAAAACCAACATTAAAATAAACATAAATTTAATGAAATAAATATATAGTACTAATCCGCTAATCTAATCTTATGTAAGTAAATCAAATGTAGACTTGAGTGTGCACCCTTCACTGCATCTGCAAACTCTGCATACTCTGCAAATTCTGTAACGTGAAAAAAGGTGTATTAGACACAACAAAAATACCACAAAAAATATAAAATACTTAACAAGACTTCGACACGTGTTTCGCCTCTCTACGAAGCATCTTCAGGAAGAATTGACTTGCTGTGTACTGAATGACGTCACCTTGACGTGTTGTCTCGTCGAGCGCCGAGCAGAAAGACACATATTTTTTGTGGTATTTTTGTTGTGTCTAATACACCTTTTTTCACGTTACAGAATTTGCAGAGTATGCAGAGTTTGCAGATGCAGTGAAGGGTGCACACTCAAGTCTACATTTGATTTACTTACATAAGATTAGATTAGCGGATTAGTACTATATATTTATTTCATTAAATTTATGTTTAACAATGGAATTCCGCAAAGTCACGCCTGAATCAATTAATTAACATTAAAATAATACGTAACGTTTTTGAGTTTCACTGCGCAGCCACGCGAACGCTCCACAGTCAAGTTGTCGTTGTCACGCTCTGTAACTCAAATATGTTTATCTTCACTTTACGAATATCAAATTTATCCATGCATCTGTTGGTGCACTTCCAATATCTATAATATCTTCGTATATCTTCGTACCTAGGCCGTGCCGAACAAAATTAAGGATAAAAATAATTTATAAGAAAATTTATAGCACTAATTTGAAAGAAAGCTATAAATAAAGCTAGCTAGTTAGTATCGGAGAGACAAACTGGCTAGTTTCTGTAACTTTGGCTGCCAAAATACCAATTTCTTACTGAGAAAATAAGCATTAGTGTAATTACAAATCTATTAGTGCATGGCATGATCATGGTTTTAGCTCGCAAAGGATTTTTGTAAAACGGAGTCATCATTAAAATTTATTATAATCATTAAAATTTATTATATATACATTATATTTAAAATTTATTAGTATCTTAAACTAGATTAGTGTCGATTTTTCTAAATTAACTTTTTGACAGTACTTAAAATCTCTTTTTTCAGTTTATAAACTGAATTAACAAAGACATCTACTATTATAATATTATTAAATAAAATAACGTATTGGAGAATGTATTTTCTGTAATGTTATTTAATTATTATTAAATAAAGAATTTGAATATTAGCGCTGTCGTAGGAGACTGCAAGAATTCACACGAATCTACCTACGTACATACGTAGGTAGAATCACGTGTCTAAACTACCTGGTTATGTAGTTCATGTCAGTGTGTTAAAAAAAACATAAATATATAGGATATATTTAGGCAGATTTAAACCAAGTTCTCTGGATTAATCACCTAAGAACAAGCATACAGTAGATACCAGTAGCAGTAAAACCACGCCTTTTTCTGCCGCCAAGCAGCAACGCTGTGTTTCGGTTTAAATAGTGTGGTTGCCGGTGTAATTACAGGCACATGAGGCTTAACATCTGTATGCCTCAAGTTGATGGACGCAGGGCAGTGCATCGTAGGGCACGTTCCTATCGTGCGTGACTTACGAGGCCATGCTTTGTTATAGGTGATGGTTACCACTTAACATTAGGTGGGCAATCTGCTTGTTCCATCAGCTAGTTGTATAAAGAACAAAGAAAAAAAAAGAGTTTTTTAGTTGATTATGATAATATCATAGACAAATCTTTCTAGTTAGAAGTGTAGATTAAGACCGCCCATTGTACATTTGTTTTTCTTTAATTGTTACAATTTGTCCTAATTTGTAAGGTAGGTACAATAAAGAATTTTCATTCATTCATTCATGATCCAAATCTCATCGCTATCATTCTGTGATGCTTGTCGATAGTCATGTTGTAATTTTTTTTGTTCCTACATTGTTTTTTTTGAGGACGTCTATGACAGGCTGCCTGACAGAAAATAATATGTTTATTTAACAAGCAACCACTGATTAGAGGTATAATGTCATGCTTGTTCATAGAAAATAGCCTCGGCCTTCTACCAAAAGGGTAATCCGTACATTTCCAAAACTATACGACGGTTGTTGTTTCTTAGCTAGTCAATCTGTCAGGTTCGTAGAAATATACAATTACGGAAAAAATATTGGATTATTCATAAAATAAACGTATGAAAACAAATACTAAAGGAAAGTGGTTTTCATAAGCATGGACTAAACCTTATTAAGCTCCCATAAGGGAAAAGTGGTACGCTATAGACTATTAAGTTTCAATCCAATCTAAATATAATACAGCTTGGTCATGTGTACTAAAATTTTAGTTACATACGAGATTTAGAGCTGGGAGACGAGGTTATAAGTCAGTCAGTTAGGAGGTAAGTGGCTTTTACCAAGGCCATTTGTTGTTCAGCGGTTTGGCCCTTCAGGTACCTACATAAATTTTGCTGTTTCCCACTAAATTATGTTCCATCTATTTAATGGTGGGTACCTATGTGTTTTGGCTCAGGTCAACTGTAGGTAGAGCATCAATTATTTTATATATGATTTATTCTTTTAATTGTAATCCATCCAAGTTACTATTTTATCAATTTACAAAAAATCGAGCTAGTAGAGTTTGTTGAATCAGCCATACCAATCCACTATAGTTTGACTAACGCAGTGTGTGTTCCGAAAAGCATTCCCTGCGGCTATCCGAATTTAGGGGGATTTTTTGACTTTTTCCCAGAAAAATCCGAGTACCGTCAGACAAAGGTACAAAAATTTATTTACACTGATATTTACTTTTAAAATTCAAATTAACTGATATTAGTTTCACAATTCATATTTAACTACCTCTAGCAAATCAATGAGTAGGCAGTACTTGATCATAAGTTTTTAATGATGATCAAATAACTATTTATGTATAAAAAAATACTCTGAAGCCAATAAATATTTGCTTTTAAGAACATGGAGCGCGTCATATCCATGTTAAGCATTGCACAGATTGACCGAATACCCAATGTCGAAATTCGATGGAGAATTAATTAAAGTACAGACGTGGGTAAGAGGATAAATCAGTTGAAGTGGAGAGCCAGTCACTTGGCTAGGCGGGAAGACGGTAGACGGGCAAAGTAAGTGACCGAGTAGTGACGATGATTCCCGAATCACCGATTATAAGGCAGACCAAAAGCCAGGTGGTCTTATGATATCGTAAGGCAGGATAGAGTAGCATGTTAAAGAAGAACCCAGCAAGATGACGAAAGCTGATTGGATAAAGATATAGATGATGATAATATTACGATAATCCTTAAAATTGCTTTTAAAAACATTTACCCTGTTTGAGTTTCAGACCATCAACTTTGTGGTTGATAGTAGGTAAGAAAATTGCTGTTCTACTCCATCAACCTTAGGTTTTGTTTCTTAGAACCGGCGTCCGTCTTGTGGTGACCATAATTATTACTGAGTGAATGCAGCAAACCTTATTTTATTATTATTGACTAATATTTATTTGCAAGCTAACTTAACTTTGTCTGATTTCTGAAAAAGAAGGAACACGTGGTTCAGCTCGCGTTTTTTTTCTATTTAATTTGTACAACGATTAATCGTGAATGCTGGTTTGAATTAAATGAATGAACCCTGCAAATTATTTTTATATCTTGAATTAAAATTTTAATATCAATTTTGTAATAGCAGGATTAGTAAAATGAACAATAAGTAGGAATGTATAATTAATTAAACTAAAGTGTGAATCAGAATAGCCAAACAGTTCCGTGCAGACTCAAAGCAAATTAAACTGGCTTTAGCTAGAGGACTGTTAGTCTAGTTCTCGCTCGTTAATGAAAAGATCACTTTAAAGTTATACTCGTAATGGAGCATCACAGCCCAAATAGAATCACTAGTTCACGTAAAAGTGTAAGGCAGGTTTTATAGTCACGCTGCTAGACGCGCCGCTGGGCAGCGCGCTGTTAATGTTCAAAGTTAACTGCTCAAGCGCTGGCGCTGCTCAAGCACGTGATTTTGAAACGCAACTACTACCCTATACATGGGCGAACGCGCGCATCTCCGACGGCGCTGCCGAAACGCGTAACAATAAACCTGCCTAACAGAAACGCATGCGAACCAATGACAAAACAAGCAGTTGAACACTGGCTGTTGGGCTGTTATCTATGCCTCAACAATTACATTCCCTCACAGAGCATGTTCGCTGAGAGCGTGCCCCATGTGGTACTAATGTACCACATTATTACATAGGCACATGTAATACCACCACCCCAGTGGGCTATCTTACTTGTTCCATCAGCATGGCAATGGCAATATTAGTAAATTAATGCCGCGGATCTCGCTGCACAAAGCCTGAGCAAAATGATGCAGAGAAAAAGAGGACTGACTCTAGGACATGCGGCAAACCTGGCAAAATAGTAAAAAATAACCCGTGGAATTAATCAATTTATATAGCCAATTTATCTAGAAGAATTTAGAATATTAAAATATTCTAAACTCTTGAGCTATCTTATTATTATTTATTGTATTCATTGTAACTTTCTTTGTAAATAAAAACACCCTTATAATTTACATTGTAAATGAAAGAAGAAAGAAGATTTATTTTTATTGGTTTTAATTTTTATTTCATTGTAATCTAGCCATACTTTCTTTAGCTGTGACGAGACGGTGCGGTGTGGCGGCTGGCCGCGCCGCCAACGTCACTGCATTTTACATTACTACCACTATGATTAATTGTCTTCGTGTATAACGAACCTTTACTTTTTGAAGTGGCTTATCTATTACACAAAGATCCTTTGGGTAATTTGTATATTTTTATTGATTGCGAAATGAAATGTACGATATTGAAAGTGCCGCATGCGAGTTTTAATACTTAATTCTGTTTTTTTATTTACGATGATAAAGATGATGTCGTTTGGGCCGATTTCTACAGCTATAGTGATATTGTTACTGCTGATGCTTATTATTTATTTGTCTTTCGTTTGCTCTGAAATGACTTTAATAACCAATTTTTGATTTACGCACATAACGTGCATGGCATATCCTAACAAGGTATCTTTACCTTATCATGTTAGTTTCAAGTTGGCAGAGTCGTTTAACAGAGAAAGAGGTCGAACTAGCGTTTGAGTGTAAACAGACATTATGATGGTAGGTATCAATAACCCTTTTTATTATTTAGGCTATTGACGTGGACCAAAGTAGGTACCTTCCTATTAATATCCTATCACATAATTATAATTAAGGTTAGTATAATAGAGTCATGGAAAACTTTACCTTTACCATTAGAATTGCTAATATCGTGGAAACAGATCGGTAAACAATAACTGCTAGTCCGAGAAGCAATAAAATAAATTAACTTTGACAGTCGTACGTTGTTCCGTAAGTGTACCGTAAGCACGAGTTTATTGCTGTCAACTGTAAAATTGTCTTAGAGCGAGGCACGTTGTTTTTGCTTTTTTTTGGCGTAGCACGGTTTGCAGGAACTTTTTTTTATTCTGTACGGTTAATGCAAACCGCACGGTATTAGTCATGTTCTCGCGGGCCAGCATTTTACGCTATGACGTAGTTTTCTGTGCAATTCAGAGTTGCCAACAACCTCCTAAATGAAGACACGTCACAGAGTAAATCAATTCAATTACTTTACATAACGATTAAACAAGTAGACTTTGACTAATAACTTTTACTTACAACAAAATCAGAGTCAAAGGTCTATCTATTCTTTATATTTTTATATATTTTTCCTTTATTTTTCTTGTTACTTGTGTTTCTTTTATCTTTACCCTTTGACAGTTGACGTAGAGAAGTAAAATTTTTAACAAAATTGGTTTCGCTATGATGGCGCAGCGCTACAAGATTTTTTTCGTGAAACAAACTCGTGCTATAGGCTCTGTAATAGTTGCACCGAAGTTGATAGGACTACACTTTAATAGGCATAGTTCGGATAGGTGAATGATTTGCAATGAAATTGTGTTGGGTTGCTCGGGGTCGGCGTAAACATCTGGGTCCGAGTTTGAGGGTTGGTAGGTAATTGGCAGTAACATTTATGCTGGTTTCTTTGTTGTGGTTTCTAAGCGTATTGCGTATGTTTAATACGTTATACTTTATAACTTACTATGGACTTACTATGAGATGAATAAAGTAGTGGGTCGCCCCGAACTAAGATTTCGTGATGGTTCGAACGCTCCGAAAATTAGCGTGGGTGATAGTCTTAACTTTTTTTATTTTGCCCCCTTAAAACTCCCATAACTTAATAACTCGTTGTTCGATTTAACTTATATAAATTTCTCAAGTACAAGCAATCGACTTACCAAATTTCATGCAGATCACACCAACGATTAGAAAGTTATGGCCCGACAAATATACATACATACATAAAATGCCAAATCGCCCAAGTTGACTGTAAGATTTTCGTTCGCTTTGCTCACTCAATCAAAAATACAACATTATCGTAGAGTAAAATACCTACGATTCTTCTACTATTAATTCCGCTATGAAAAAGGTCATACAAACTAAAAACTATATTTTTTTTTTCCTAATCGATTAGGTATGCGACTACCCGTAGTAAAAATTGACTGAAATGTGTGCCCAGTCGCGCGTGACAGTCACCGGCGAACGTGACAGACGAAGGGCGACAGAAGGTTCTAGTACCTCTAATACCTCTACGATCGCTGTACCCATATCCCAGAATACGTATACGTTTTACGTACTGAGGCGGTCGTTTGCATCAAATTTCTCGGATAATAAGTTTTAGATCACTTAGTATAGACGTATTTCAATGTGAAATTGCATTCGATCAAATTGCGAAGAGGTCACATTGAAGGCAGATATCTATTTTAGGTTTTTAGTTATCATTAACAGTTTGAGCCTATCCATCCACCGACTTTATTTTTTAAATGTTTTTTAATTGCGGTCCATCGGGTGATGTCCATCATTTCCTGCTATGAGTACTACATTACATCTATAGTGTATTACTACTGGTAGTTACCAGCTACTGCCAGTACACTATACCTAAACCAGGTTTTTTTTCAGATCATGCAAACATCTGTACCGTCCTCGCCAGAATCGAACTGTACATTCAAGTCCCGTTTTTATAGGTTTTAAGATTTGTTTGGAGTAAAATAAGTTCGAAGCTCATCCGATAAGGGTTACTTTTGCGTCTCCATACAAAACACGAGCTCGGAATACAGAAAAACAAAAACCAAAAACAAAACACGAGCTTGAAGGTACCTCTTGCGTCTCCAATTCGCTAGATGCGCCACAAAGTTGGTCAACGTACCTCGACAATAGCTTTCGGTATCCAGGTAATGGCGATGAACAGGCTCTCCTTGACAGATAGGTCGTTAGCCAGAGCCACGAGGAACGCTGCCAGCAATCGGAGAATCAGTGCAGCCATTATGCAGGCAACTATGAGACCGAACTCCGTCAGAGTAATGTGCGACACCTGAGAAAATAATGCAAATTTAACACCTTCCTCTATCAGTAAACCGTTTTAGACTAACTCAAGGTGAATTTCAGTAAACTGATAGTCTCTTCTCTCTCTCTCTCTTGTCGTATCACTAGTTTCTTTCGAAACAGTGTGGTGAATGGATTGAAATGCGCCTCAAGAGGCTCCTTTCGAGCACTTTACACATGTTATAGAACTTTTTTTGTTTCTACGGCAGGCCGGCTTCCTCACGATGTTTTCCTTCACCGTTTGAGAGTACTGGCATTGTGCACATAATTTTTTTGAACAGAGAAACTCATTGGTGCACGACCGGTTTCGAACCCACGACCTTAGGATCGCAAGGTGGGGTCTACACCACTAGACCACCAGTGCTCTAATAAACTAATAGTTAAAGTCAAAGTGTATTTATTCAGTAAAATCACAAGGGTCAATTTAAACGTCTTAAAACTAGGTGAATCTAGTTCCCACGCGACCAAAACTTAAAATATAAGCCTCATACTAAGGGCGGGTTTGACCCTAAAAGAGTAACGGAATCCGTCAGATAAAAATATTTCCAGCTCTCTATACTAGTCAAAAACAAAGACGGAAATGTTTTACTATGTCGACTAGCGTTACTCTGAGTTGGTCAAACCTGAGTTGTAATAACAGGCACATGAGTCTTAACGTCCTATTCTATCCTAAAGTTGATGGACGCAGGGCAGTGCATCGTAGGGCACGTTCCTATCGTGCGTGACTTACGAGGCAATGCTTTGTTATAGGTGATAGTTACCACTAAACATCAGGTGGGCCATCTGCTTGTTCCATCAGCTAGACCGCCCTAAGTTTGTTTAATCTAACCGGGTATTTATTAGTTTTTATAGCCTTTAACTACACTTAAGGAAATCATAAAGGAAATCATAAAGATTTCCTTAAACCTTAACCTGGATACGTGACAATAAAGGTACGTGCAACATACCTAAGTAATACCACAGTTCTAAGCTTAGTTATCGGTGATATTAAAATTAGGTTCTCCTAACCTACTTAATTTAGGTGGTTATTACCTACGTTTGATTTGCTTAAAATGAACATAAAGATTAAAAAGTTTTTATTCATCTTTTATGCAAAACTTCCTAAAAGTTGAGCGGATCGTTAAAACGAGAATTAAGCGTGATCGTTATTCCGTTTCTTTTCGGCAGCGCCTTGTTTTCCTTGATTATTTACGATTTACGATCGCTCTGTCTATAACTCTAGTTTGCCAATAAACAAGTACTTATGAGTATAAACGGTTTAATTTTTTTTTTAATACCTCCAAATAGTATCCACTAAGTGTGAAGAGCATCGGTTCAAATACCCTCCAAAGAAGCTTGTAGACTTCAGAGACGGGATTCTTGTTGATAGGCCAGTCACGGCGCGCCCAGCGCGTTGCCGCTGTGCCGGCGCATATCATAACGGCTACCCCGGCTGAAAACATACCGACGTATCAACTCACCCTACACTTCTTCGCTTATTTATTGCATCTATCTGTCATTTTGACAGACAATCTTGCCAGTGTCAATTGGGATAATTCAAAATGGTTATAAGGTAAGTACCTCCATGGTAAATTCGATTTTGAATAAAATGGCGCTTGCTTTAAAACCAACGAGATAATATTATCGTGCTTTTGTTTTAAAGCTAGACTTTTGATCACCATCAGTAAGTGTAGTTGTAGTCTAAAGGGCCTGATCGACGGACGAGTAAGACCGCGGTTTTATGGCTCGTCGGTAAAGCTCGCCGGTGTATCATTGCAAAACCACGGTTTTAAATACCGCCGAGCCTGGTTCGCGGCTCGTCGTCGTGCTATATTTTTTACTCGGCATGTGACATGACAAAGCTTGCCTTTTTTCAATCCAACTTTTAACCCAAACTTTAGGGCGTTTTCTTTTTTTTTCATAACTGTGTAATATCCTATGGCGAGATAACACAAGGCTTCAGACTCGGAACAAGACATGTTTGCGACTGTTTTGCTTGTTAATCGATCAGCACCAACGAGCCGCGAGCCAGGTTCGTCGGTTTTTAAAACCACGGTCTTACTCGCCCGGCGATAATAGGCTTTAAGCCTATTATCGACGGGCGAATATTATTATTATAATGGTTTTAAGGTGGAGCACGCTTAGTTACCAAGATATACTAAACATTCATTGCATCTGTTCACACTTTGTGGTAAGACCTCAAGAAATGTGCGTTAAAACACGAAATAACACAACAGAACTCAAAATAGCACTAGAAAATAATTAAAATGAAAAAGCTATGTTGCACCTTACAGTTCTAAGCGTACGTGAGGTTACTTGCCTATGTAACGCTTAAAATTAGCATTTGCAATGTCAAACACTTTGGAAAGATAACTAAAATATTGAATTTTTCGGCAGATTTTATAAGCAAGGCAGTAATAGTACAATGTTACCTAGGGTGAAAGTAACTTATTTAGTCCCGAGATGGGGTTTTGAGGGACTAAATAACTCTTTAACCCGAGGTAAACACTGTGCTTTTCATTACGAATACAAGGAAAGTAAAAATAAAAACATGAATTAGCTAAAGAAAAAATGAGTGAATTGTAGTTGATCCAATCCATGCTGCATTCTAACCAAACAGTTTTTATGTTCGATCGAAAAAGGTTAGAATCTATATTGCATTCTAACGAAAGAATTTTTATGTTAGATGTCATTTGATGTTATAGCTTTTTTTTTTTTTTTTATTGTTAATAGCTAAACGTTTGACTGCCATCTCACCTGATGGTAAGTGAAGATGCAGTCTAAGGTGGAGCACGCTTAGCTATAATCCACTTGTTCACTCTTGTCTTAAATATTCCAAGGTTATATCGTTCCGGAAATACCGACGACGGTAAAGTAGCTACTATATTATATTTACAAAAAAGTTAAAATTGCATGTTTAGTTAAAAAGAAAGAAATTAAATATTTTTAATTCAGATAATAAAGGGTTATAATTATAAAACCTATTTAAAAAAATCCATTACAGTTTTCACTAACTTGGCTGAATAAGTACCTCTTTGGTAATACACCTCTTTAGTTTCAGAATGTCAACATTCATACTGTTGGCATTCGTAAACCAAAGAGGTTTATTTTCCTAGGTAATGTGAAAATAGAACTAGTTTTTTTTTATAATTTGACAGCTGTCAGTTGAAAACGATTCTCCCTTGGGCTGAAATGTATTACTTCCAACCCGGTACGGTAACTAGATTTTTCATAACATAATGTTATGAAAAATCTAGTTACCGTTTCTCCAGTGAAAATTAAGTTTTTCAATACTCATACTCGAAAAGTAGGTCTGAAGTTGCCTTAGGAGCGGGTTGGAAGTAATACATTTCAGCCCAAGGGAGAATCGTTTTCAACTGACAGCTGTCAAATTATAAAAAAAAACTAGTTCTATTTTCACATTACCTAGGAAAATAAACCTCTTTGGTTTACGAATGCCAACAGTATGAATGTTGACATTCTGAAACTAAAGAGGTGTATTACCAAAGAGGTACTTATTCAGCCAAGTTAGTGAAAACTGTAATGGATTTTTTTAAATAGGTTTTATAATTATAACCCTTTATTATCTGAATTAAAAATATTTAATTTCTTTCTTTTTAACTAAACATGCAATTTTAACTTTTTTGTAAATATAATATAGTAGCTACTTTACCGTCGTCGGTATTTCCGGAACGATATAACCTTGGAATATTTAAGACAAGAGTGAACAAGTGGATTATAGCTAAGCGTGCTCCACCTTAGACTGCATCTTCACTTACCATCAGGTGAGATGGCAGTCAAACGTTTAGCTATTAACAATAAAAAAAAAAAAAAAAAGCTATAACATCAAATGACATCTAACATAAAAATTCTTTCGTTAGAATGCAATATAGATTCTAACCTTTTTCGATCGAACATAAAAACTGTTTGGTTAGAATGCAGCATGGATTGGATCAACTACAATTCACTCATTTTTTCTTTAGCTAATTCATGTTTTTATTTTTACTTTCCTTGTATTCGTAATGAAAAGCACAGTGTTTACCTCGGGTTAAAGAGTTATTTAGTCCCTCAAAACCCCATCTCGGGACTAAATAAGTTACTTTCACCCTAGGTAACATTGTACTATTACTGCCTTGCTTATAAAATCTGCCGAAAAATTCAATATTTTAGTTATCTTTCCAAAGTGTTTGACATTGCAAATGCTAATTTTAAGCGTTACATAGGCAAGTAACCTCACGTACGCTTAGAACTGTAAGGTGCAACATAGCTTTTTCATTTTAATTATTTTCTAGTGCTATTTTGAGTTCTGTTGTGTTATTTCGTGTTTTAACGCACATTTCTTGAGGTCTTACCACAAAGTGTGAACAGATGCAATGAATGTTTAGTATATCTTGGTAACTAAGCGTGCTCCACCTTAAAACCACTTTAAAACCATTATAATAATAATATTCGCCCGTCGATAATAGGCTTAAAGCCTATTATCGCCGGGCGAGTAAGACCGTGGTTTTAAAAACCGACGAACCTGGCTCGCGGCTCGTTGGTGCTGATCGATTAACAAGCAAAACAGTCGCAAACATGTCTTGTTCCGAGTCTGAAGCCTTGTGTTATCTCGCCATAGGATATTACACAGTTATGAAAAAAAAAGAAAACGCCCTAAAGTTTGGGTTAAAAGTTGGATTGAAAAAAGGCAAGCTTTGTCATGTCACATGCCGAGTAAAAAATATAGCACGACGACGAGCCGCGAACCAGGCTCGGCGGTATTTAAAACCGTGGTTTTGCAATGATACACCGGCGAGCTTTACCGACGAGCCATAAAACCGCGGTCTTACTCGTCCGTCGATCAGGCCCTTTAGACTACAACTACACTTACTGATGGTGATCAAAAGTCTAGCTTTAAAACAAAAGCACGATAATATTATCTCGTTGGTTTTAAAGCAAGCGCCATTTTATTCAAAATCGAATTTACCATGGAGGTACTTACCTTATAACCATTTTGAATTATCCCAATTGACACTGGCAAGATTGTCTGTCAAAATGACAAAGGGTTATAATTATAAAACCTATTTAAAAAAATCCATTACAGTTTTCACTAACTTGGCTGAATAAGTACCTCTTTGGTAATACACCTCTTTAGTTTCAGAATGTCAACATTCATACTGTTGGCATTCGTAAACCAAAGAGGTTTATTTTCCTAGGTAATGTGAAAATAGAACTAGTTTTTTTTTATAATTTGACAGCTGTCAGTTGAAAACGATTCTCCCTTGGGCTGAAATGTATTACTTCCAACCCGCTCCTAAGGCAACTTCAGACCTACTTTTCGAGTATGAGTATTGAAAAACTTAATTTTCACTGGAGAAACGGTAACTAGATTTTTCATAACATTAATGTTATGAAAAATCTAGTTACCAAACGGCACTACAATTTGTGTTGTGCTAAAGCCCTTTTGGTAACAACATACCAAAACGGATTATAATACTAGGGGAAAGGTATAACAATGAACATTAATTCACTCTTAAAGTGAAATGAAATTGCTAGCCAGTCTTTTTGCATATAGAATTGGATGCAAGGGACAGACACCAGACAGATTTAAGAACTATTTTAACAGCTGAAATGTTCATGTTGAAAAACACAAGAGAATAAACCAAATCGTGTGCTCATGTAAATTCACGAGATAAAACCAGCTGTAACTTTTATTCCATGAACTTGAAAGGTACTAAGTTTATCAATGTCAAGTAAGGTCACGTCCAAAGAGGCTATCACAGTTTTACTTCAATTTAATAAATTGGTGTTTTTATTCATGAGATTAGTTTTATTTCTAACAGAGCTCCATTCGCTTGTGAACTCTTATTTTTTTGATTGAATGATCTCTAATTAGTAGTGAGAGGTTTGTATACTAAGAATACTTGAAGGTTGTTAAAAAAATTAGTGCTGCTAAAGTAGGTAAAAGCAAATGAAAAAAAATATATAATTACATTTGAAAGACTCAGTGAATGTTATCAAAATCAAAGTTAATGATTTACTGCTCTATCGTTCGCTTTGAAAGGAATCACAAGACGAAGAATAGAATGGATGTACTGTTTTGAGGTATATAAATAAATCTGACATTGAGAAACTCATAACTAATTATGTGGTTGATTGAAACTAATTGGAAACGACTGTGCTGCGGACGTATTAAACACTTTATTCGTATTGTAGCTATTCAAGAGCCTGCGACCCAGTAAGTATTATAACTAACTTTATGATAAATGAAGAAGTTGTATTTTTTTTAATCCGTTGCATTTGTTTTACGTTGTAGGTCAATAAAAATGTATAGCTGTGACTAATTCACTGTGATATAATAGGTATTAAGTTGGATTTTATGTAAGTAATGTAGCTACTATATGGACCCGTGTAGTCTGAAATAAAGAGATTATTATTATTATTATTATTACTTCTTGAAGTCTACCCCACTAAATCCAAGTTGCTGGTTTTGCAGTTTACCACCACTTTACAACATTCAGCTTCAGTCAGTTAAGCTCTATACGAGTACTTGCCTACTGTACCTTAGTTAAATAGTTACTATAAACTTCAATAGAAGATATTACTATTGTCATTTGAAATCAATATATTGTATAGAATGTGATGTTTCAAAATAATAGTGACACATAACTGGTAGGTACCTACATCGCTCTGTACACTATGCAAAGTCTGTTCATTATCTGTAATTATACCTTTCTTGAGCACTAGCCTCCTTATTATGTAATCGTAACAGGTTCATCACAAACATAAATAGACAAAATGCAAAATGAGGGTACGTGCCTTATTTCTTATTTGACACAACCCTGACATCTCTGAGTACTTTCGCTGAGTTTGAGTACATGTATGAGAGGATTATCTACCGTGCCTGGAGATCAAAGTTGTGCATCCGTTTCTGTTTTATAAATAGACCATCACTACTGTCAAACGTCACTTTTCTAAAACATTAACCCTCATACTATAAAATTGTGTTTAAATTTAAATAATGCTTAAAATTAGCGCTGTCTCTGTTTGCCATTTCGCATTAGTAAGAGATGGTAATAGTTTAAGCATAGTTTATCGTTTGACAGATTTTTTGTAGTAAGGCCATAGGATTATGAAAGAGCCAGAGTTATGAAATGGGCCCGCGCAGAACGTCATTCTAAAATTCAGTTCACATATTTGCCGCCAGTAGGCTATTCATGCCACCCCTACTGACCTCTACAATTCGATAACCTAGTTTACAAAGAGATTTATTTAAAACAAATTGTCAATGAAATTGAACTAATGAAAAAGAGGATTGATGTGTCAGTTCCTTTTCCAAAAGCTCAATCTTATAAGAAACCCAAAAATAAGAAATAGATATACATTTAGAAAAAAAAAACACTTTTGCCGCCCCCTTAAATCTGCTGCCCTAGGCTCCAGCCTACTCAGCCTGCTGGTAAATCCGCCACTGCTAAAATGTTAGTTATTAGGTGCTATCGGCAAGTATTTAATTGTAACTTCATTAATATTTATACCTCGTAATTGGTTATAGCTGGAGTGGATTGTGTCTGAGAACGAGTCGCAGAGTAAGTATCTTATTTCCGAGAAGGAATTCCCAGACAGCCAATTAATTTAAAACTGAAAGTTGTGCTTGAAACAAAGATACCGCAGGACTCTAGATTGAAAAATAAAAACGACGTGACTTGACCAAATAGGTGTTTATATTGAGTTTTGAAGTATCTACCTAGTCGTATCTGTAATCTGTATCAGCCAAAAACAATTACCTCAAAAAATATTATTGTAGGCCGGAAGTAGGTACGAGTAGGTAAGTTTAATGATTGTTTTTATTGTAGAGTAGTTAAAAGTTAGTTAGAAACACTTAAAAGAAAATAGAAAATTAAATTATTGCACTCTTATGCACTTAAATTAATATCATTTGATTTTAAAACTATATTAATATAGCAGATTAATAAAATTTCATAATTACACAGTATTTCACACTTTTATCCGTTTGCCCTTTTTTGGCAAAGGCATCCCTTAAACTTGGCACTCACTGAGAGAAGAAAATTATCAAGTGAATCGATATTATTCAAGGCAAAAGTATTTGAATAAATTTCAATTATGATAAGTTAAAAATCATTTGATATTAGAACAAAAAACATTATTCTATTTTTGAACAATCTAGGGCGGAAGAGATTGTATCAACGCTCTCTTCTCTTCTCTCTCTTCAGAAACAAAGTTAGGTACTTCTTTAGCAGGAAATAGGGTTTGTTTTGAAGTAATAAACTAAAGAAACACTCTGTAAGGATTCTGTACAGACAAGTATAGGTTTGATAGTACCCCAAAGGTTTCTTTATGTGATCTTTTATGGAGCCGTGTGTTTTTTATTGGCTGAAATTTTTAGTGAGTAGTTAGTTGGTAAAATAAAGAAAATATTTTGAGAGTATTTTTCCCAATAGGTACATTGTATTGTTACACCGGCCGCCGGTTTCTGAATGCTCGATCAAAACTAATCGCATGTCAAGTCACTTGCTATCTCTATCTAATTCGATGTAATAGCTGAAATGGCGAGTGACTTGACATCTGATTAATTTTGATCGAACTTTCAGAAACCCTGCCGATAATCATTTTTATAATGACTTTGTTTTTACGTCTGGTGGATATGATCTAACTAATATACGTTACTACTATACGACACAAATGCTTATTAAAACTATGTTAAGAAGAACACAAATACAACCTGCATATCAACATTTTTTCATTGTCTTCAGTATTTGCCTCGCAATAACATATACAATCATTACTCTGACTTTTGGACATTGTGACTCATATTTTCCTCAAGTTACAAAAACAAGCTGAAAGTAGGCTAAAGTGCCCATTTATTAAAGCCAATTGAAACTGCCAATGGCCGAGAGTGCCCGAGTAGTATCTACCCGAGAGTTTCATCAATATGCTTCTATTATTTTATCTTATTCAGACTCTGTCGAAGTTGTCTTCGGTTTATTTTAGTTCACTCAAAAACGGTTACCGTTGCGAAAACAACTGCTTATAAAGCAACGAAACTGTATGATCAACCAATCAATTGCAAATGGTTTCTCAATCCAACCAAATTAGTTATTATAAGCCAGATAAGAGAATACAAGATTTCAGCGATTGTCTTTTAGTTCACGTGGGAATTGATAGTGGAAATATATTGTGGTTGATCTAGATGAGTTTAATTAACCAGTCTCGTACGGTCAGATGCTCCTAAACAATCGGTAATGGACTATTTCAGCCGTTTTGCTCGCTCACTTCCAGCCGGCAGCCGTCCGGTTTTTGATTTTACATTAGACTCCGATTTTCATTAGACACCTACATCGATTGTTGCGTTGATTGGGACAATTTCGGAACTCATTAGATAGCATTCGAGCTCAGTAAAAGATGGGATTTAAGTGGGATCTTGCTTGCTTTATAAAAAAATAAATTTAGCAGAACCTTCCTCCTGATTTCTACTCTGTAGGTTGGATCCCCACGGAGAACAAACATTGTGTAATTTATATACCTAGATGTGTGTTCTCTGTCTGGTTGTCATATTGTATAACACGTATGTTTTTCAAAAAATACTATAATAAGGTATTATATCAGTTATCTGGTTCCCATAGTTTTGAAGCTTTGCTTAGTTTGCGACTAGATGGCGTTGTGTGAAAAGCCTTCAAAAAAAGTTTAATTTTGGCTCATGGATTTTATCATCATCTTGGCTTGGCTCCTAGGGCTTGATACCGGCATAACGTTTTAAATCCCCGAAGCATAACGGCCAGGTGGCACATCATGCTTTAGGATTGTTTTAGTTAGTTTGGAGACCACCTGTTGTTGAATGGATAAAACCCTTGCTTGGGAAAATATTTTGGCCTCTTTTTTTTTTTATTTTGTGTTTAGATTCGAGCACCTATTTTAAAACGAGTGGATACGGATTTCATTTGTTTGTCCTCGGTTGAGAGGTAAAATTTCCCCTGTCAAATTTTACGTCCGAAAAGTGCGATGGATTTCTTTGGCTTAATTGCCTGTTTCCCCTCAACTAAAACAAAAGACGATGTCAGAGTTTATTTTAGAAATGGAAGAGATTGAAAATTAAAGAATCAGGTCTATGTTACTCTACATTATATTCAAATGATTTTAATCTTCCTGCAGAAGCATGTTTTTATTTCGAGTATTTTTTGTCTCTATGATATTTTTTTTTGCAAAAGAAATTAAGAATATTCTACACTGTAAGAGAATCTACTACTAGCTCCTGAAATCTTTTCTTAACTAGTTTAAGAGCCAACGCATTCAAAATATATATTGTAACTTTATTACATAATTATGAAAGAAATCGCTTTCAGCGATAAGGCCGCCCATTGTACTTTATTAATTTACGCCTAGATTTAGGATGTATCCTTGTGTACAATAAAGTGTTGTCTATCTATCATCTATGATAACGAAAACAACATTAACGATTTTAATGTACACCCAATTTTAAATTATCGCAAAATATATTTCTTGCATCCAACACATAATGCACGTTTTTTTCACCTCGACAAGCACTAATCTCTCAAATAATTATATAAAAATAAAATTAAATTACAGAGGTTAAATACTTACACACTCCGCCCCAGCCAACATATCCACTTGCATATGTAAGCAGAAATCCTCCTCCGAAAATTAGGATACTCCTAATAGTAGGTGCGTAAAAGTCACTGTGGTCTGGAATGTAGTCGCATATCACACCCCATAAAATCCCGAGAGCAATACCTACGAAGATTGCTAGCAAACCCTGAAAAAAAAAAACAAAAAATTCAATTAAGTCACAGACCTCAGTGCTCAGTTGGTATTAGCTCTGCCTTGTATATAGTCTAATAGAATAAACATAGATGATTGTTCTCTGTCTAGATGTTATATTGTGATAAAATGGTATTTACAAAAACCGTATATAAATATTATATTTGCTACTTGGCTCCAAGCTTTGCTTAGTTTGGGGCTAGATAGTAAACAATGAATAAATGATTATTATAAGGTCGTGACTCTAACTTTAACCAGTGTTGTTTTAGTGCTGATAAATAAGAGGAAACGCATATTATTATGTTTTAACTTCGTTTTTATAAAATATTTTAAGGTTTTTGTAGCTTCAAACAAAATATTACTTATACCGTAAATCTAGTTTAATAATAATACAACAATGTCAACGCCACCGCAGAACACGATCAAATAATACTAAACACATATCATTACGATATTAAATACACATATCAAATGAACTGCATGTAAATGTGTAAAGTATTTTTAAAATGTTTTAAGACAAGCTTTGCATAAACAAGTATTTGACATAGAGCTCACGCCATTGATCTATCTTTATGTACTTGCTCGATGGCTCACGCGCGGCAAATGTAGTTTGAATTTTAATAAAAAACTAATAAACGCTGAGTCTCTTCAGTCGTATTGTAAATCTAGGAATTTATATTCGAGTAGCAATTTTATTTTATTACTCTCAAGCTCTCTTAAGCTTGCCGTTTTTGAACGCATATCTCTAGAGTAATATTCAGTAAGAAATGGAAATGCATTTTGGGTGGCAGAGGATTATCTTACATCAAGGATTTTAGACGTGTTTATTCCTACTTCATTCGATACATATATTACTTATCTTTATAGAAAAATAGTATTAACATAGTTCATATTTGTTAATAATTCTAAAAAGGTTTACATATATACACAGTTTTTATATCTCGAATCGAACCCGCAACCGATAGAAGGACGGAATATCGCAAACATGATTCGGGTTGCTCTTGAAATGTTACATCTCTGGACTTCCGCTTGAAGCCTAATTTTATTTATTTATATTTATTATTTATTTATTATTCATTCATTCTTGGGAATATAACCCAAGAGATATTGACAATAGCTGTTAATAACTTTTTAAATTACCTTAACAATTCTATAGGTGAACGGTGCAGGGTAGAATATCGCACTATTGATCACTCCAAACATCCCTTCTGTGAACGCAGTGTCCAAGCCACCAGCATTTGCAACTAGAAGTGCAATTTGCTTCTTGACTCCAAGGCCTCGTGCGGTCAGCGCCATCGCAGTGGGTACTACTATGGCTGGTGACACAGACGCTAATATTGATCCTAAATGAAGCCCTAAAAACACAAATTAATTTACATAAGAATTAAGTTCTTAAAATCCTATCTTACCAATGGTATAAATGTGAAAAAGAATTGTGGTGCGCGTGTGTTAGTCGATAAAAATGTAGTGCAACAAAAAAAAAGATAAAGAGAAATTTGTGCAAATAAATATTCAATTCCAGACTTTTATAAGACCCAAACGTAAAACGTTACTCGTTAGTAATTGAATCTAGTATAAGCCCGCAAAAATCATCTATTTTCGTTTAATAAATATCTCAATAATAGACCTTCCAAAATTCCTCCAAGCATTGTTATAAAGAGCTTGGCCTTTTAAAAATGGCTGAAGACTTTTCTTAAAAATGCTTACCCCAATACCATGGATAATCGAGTAGGATGTGGGCGAAGAAGGCCGTGGATAAACACTCCACGATCCACGGTAGCGTGGCCAATGAGAAAACTTTTACTGAATTATTTTTTATATAATCCCAGTTCCATCCGAGTGGGCCTTTCGTCAAGATAATTACGGGGTAAATTCGCCTGAAAAAGGAAAGCGCAAAACGATTCCGTTCAATTTGGCATCGAAAACTTACGCATATTTCTAAATTAGCTACCTAATCGATTGAAAGCATTTGCTATGTTCATGATATCGATATTCTCACAAAACATTACGAACGATTATATTGCACTAGGAAACATTGAGTCAATGTTATTAATTTGATAGCTTTTATGAGGTAAGGTAAAAGTATAACGCTATTTCCTATTAATTAGGCTAAAAGACATATGGCCACAAAATAGATAACCTCTCTCGTATGTCTACGTAAGACTTGCGTCACAAGACTTTACGTTTATATTTCGGTAAAAATATTAGATGTGAATCTACGCGGGTTATAATTAGTCAATCAATTATTAAGTTTTAAGAGTAGTAGAGCTCTTTGTTAAGGGCTTGTCCGGGGAAGTCCTACCACCACGCCCTTTTCTGCCTCCAAGCAGCGTTGCTGTGTTTCGGTTTGAAGAGTGTGGTTGCCGATGTAATTACAGGCATATGGGGCATAACATGCCTCAACGTCTGTATGCATCGTAGGGCACGTTCCTATCGTGCGTGACTTACAAGGCAATGCTTTGTTATAGGTGATGGTTACGACTTAACATCAGGTGAGCCATCTGATTATTCCATTAGCTAGTTGTATAAAAAAAATGTTCTACGAAAAAAATATAATAATATATGTGTTATTACTACCAGATTTTTCGTAAATAAACAAGGATATACCTCAGATGAAAATCTATTACGTCCGCAACAGGATTTTCTAAGAAATTCGGTGGACCGAAATTTCTATACAGCGCCCCTATTAACGTCATCCCTACCACGGGGTTGATTGTTGTATATCTCTCCAGCGTGTGCCCGACAGAGTACCCGGCGATTACTACCCCAGTCATGTTGAAGAGAAACCCTCCAGGCAGGACCACGTCTTTGAAAACGAACCATGACGTGCACCATAGAGTTAATCCTGAAAAAAATATTGAGATCAGTAGATATAAATCTACTTATGAAGAAAAATGGATATTGGATTTTGTTACTAAAGTTTGATAAGGTATGCTATTTACTACGAACCCGAGTTTTCAGAGAAATGTTTCCGAGTGGTCTGTAACATGAGTAGCTATTGTTTTCAAGTAGATTCTTAACTACCTACAAGGAAATCATAACAGTTTATAGTGAGTGTTCTTATCAAACGTTAACTTTTAATTATTATCACAACATTTAATTAATGTCATCATGCATACCTATTAAACAGGTAAGTGCGTATAAGTGTCTTTGTATGGTATTGTTATCAAAGCATTGAACACTCACCACATAGCAATACGCCAATGTATTGTCTCAATTCGGAAACAGAGGGTATTGCAAGCAACAACTTCCTAAGGAATATATTGCTTTCCTGTTTCTCATGTCGCTGTCTGTGGAAAGAAACACATGGCAATAAGCTATTTTTACTTTCGCTTGTTTGTTTATGGCGCTACAAAGTTTATACTTACTCACGTTTTTGAGGGGCTGATGTCTAGTTTCGACAGGTTATTTTTTCTAAAATTAATATCTGAAAGAGAAGCGGAAAGGGTTGGTAGTTCCTTTATTTTGTCAGCACTTAGCGTCAATCGGTCCTACGGGTCCAGTTGAGGAGTCAGTCGGGACAGTTAAGCAGACAGTTGAGTCAAATTACAAGAACTTTGAAATGAAGTTTATATTCTTGTTTCTTTGTGCTTTCATGGTTTTCTGTCTGTGAAAACCCTGCAAACAAAAGTTATTTGTGAGCTAAGATGCATTAAAACGATGCGTGCAAGAAAGTCCGCACTTTACACGGCGCTTAAACCGATTTATCTTCAGGTTAGGATAGCCAAATGAAAGTAGTTTTTTAAAATTTGCTAGAACTTTCCAAGCTTAAAGTATACATATACTTAAAATGTAACAACTGTATGGGCTGAACACGTCATTTATATCCGGGTCATAATTCGGCAAAAAATATTTTTTTCACGCGTAACGACCGCATCCTTACGTAGTAAGAGTCGTTTATGGTCAGCATTATTGTTATGACCAGCTTAGAGCCCCGTAAATAATTTTAATAGCATTTACTACTAGGTTAGATGGGTAGAAATAAAAGGCTTTTGACTTTGGCTTTGACTCAGGATGAGAAATTTATGCTTATTGAATGATTTTGATAATTTAGTACCGATCTACTAGGTCTAATAACATTTGAAACAACAGATTGAAATAATGAATTTCAGAGTGTACAACTTGAGGCATACAGATTATAAGCCTCATGTGCCTTTAATTTCCCTGGAAACCACACCTTTCAAACCGAAACTGGCGGTAGAAATAGGCATAGTGGTAGTATAATTTTTGAAACTATCATGGATATTTACCATATATTTATTTTTAGTTTTGACTTTAGTTCGACCCGTGATCATGGTGCATGGCAATGTGCCGAAATATCGGGAAACAATCAAACTCACAAATCATGGTAAATATCCCGTTTTAAATTAAAATTATAGTGGTAGTACTTCCTTAGACGAGCCTTTCACAAAGAGCTCGACTACTCCACATGGTACGAGAACTAGTAAGTAAGGTCAAGTCTAGTGAGATCCCATATTTATCCCATATGACAATATTTATAAATATAAATATTGGTGGACATTCCACACAGCACTATCTCGCCCCAAACTAAGCCAAAGCTTGTACTATGGGAACCAGATAGCTGATATAATAATTAAATACTTTTATTTGTATAAATATACTTATAATATTTTATAACACCCAGACATAGAATAAACATCTATGTTCATCACACAAATATTTGTTCTCGGTGGGGATCGAACCCACGGCCTACGGCGCAGGAGGCAGAGCTACTACCAACTGAGCTGTGAAGGCTGTCAATTTGAATGTAAAGCCTTGAAAACAAGTTGTTTGACGGTTGTATGAGTCTTATACATTTATTTTTTAATTTGTCTTTAGATCTGATATCTAGTTCTTTATTTATCCCTATATAATGGCTATAATTTAAAAAGAAAATCGGATTTCTCTAATGAGGTAATATAGCTATTCGGTTTTAGTAATTAAATATTAATGTTATCAATATTCATAAGTAAGTACCTCTAAAGTAGGTAGGTAGAGCTAAAAGCATACTAAAAGAATGTTTCCGGATTAAGTGTGGATGTAGTATAATCTCAATTTTACTGCTTGTATCGCAGAATAGTATCGTTTAGTTTTAACATAAAATGGGATAAATCGTAAACTTCGGTTTCTTTCCCACAATCGCTTTTCGTGCGATACATTTATGGCCGATACGGATTTCCGGCGTTTTATTATAATATTGTAAAAGCATCAGGGCTGGTTGCAGAGTCTGTTAGGTACACTAACAGCTTGTAAAGCCTTTTAACTGACTTTTATATTTGTTTTGTGTTACACCATGCCCTAACAAAGCATTATCTTAACTGGCTTATAAATCTAATCGCTGGTTTTGGGGTCCGTTCAATCAGTAACAGTTGATGTCAAATTTACGTTAAAATGGACACGGTAATCAAAGTAATCTTTTGATAATTTTACGGTTGTAATTATGATGCCCGATTAGTTAATGCTTCAACAAGAGTTTGGTACGACAAATATATTATTTATACCAAATTCAAATTTCGAATAAAGTCTTCTTCTTCTTCTCTCCGTTTATGGCTCCTGTTTGTCATTCGACAGACAATCTTGCCAGTGTCAAGTGATTTGTATTGAATAAATACTTTTTTGTCAAGTCAGTCTATAGTCAAGTCAGCCGTCATTTGTTTTGAAGAAAATGGTGGCGGTTTTCTTCAAAACATTGGAAACATTTTCGGTCAAATCAGGATATCACAATACACTTTAATTCCAAATGTTTACACTTTGTGCTAAAACCTCAAGTAATGTTGGTTAAAATACCACCGAAATTACACAACACAACTCAAAATAACACTAGAAAAACAAATAAAATGAAAAAGCTATGTTGCTTCCTAAAATGTCAGAAAATGAATCCCTCGAATAAATTCATATCATTACGTGAATTTCATGTGTCATTCATGTCAGAAAATAAATAAAACATAATTTGTAAGCTCACCTGTTTCACAACCGTAGTTAGCCATGTTCCACGATAAAACGCACTCAAATTCATTCACAAAAATGTACGCGAAAAGTGACAGTGATTCTGCCAACCGACGCGAAAGTTTTTCAGCAAGGCCAACATTAATTTACTATAGATAATCAGCGAACACGAAGACTGTCTGACTGAAAGACGTACACGAGCCCGTGTGATCTCGTTAAGTGTCCTTCTAATAATACAATTCGTCGCATGCGCACTGCGTTCAATTGCCATAATAGAAAATACATTAATCACCGTACGTCGAAATATGACGGTGGAAGAAATAGTTATGTATGGACAATAATCGATGCGGTTTGAAAATATGGGTGCGAGAATTATTAAACACGGAACGAGTATGTTAGACGCGTGGCGTCGGCACACATTTACTCTCTTTCGTTCACGCCATCGCAAACAAACGTAGTTTTTACTACCACTAATTATACGATCTCAAAATAATATGGTCTTTGGAAGAGTCTATTCTACTTTAGCATACCTGATGGATTACGCCTACAAATTCAAGCATTGCAGATTTTTGTCAACTCAATTCAAATGCAACGAATTCAACTCAATATCAGCTACAATAATTAGGATAGTTACTAAGAAAGTAAAAACACAACTGTTTCATACAAAAGTTCTATACCTACCTGGCTAAAATGTATGAAACAGCTGTTTTTTTTCGCGTTCACAGTGGTCCTTTGGAAAAAGTTATTCATTTGATGGGTACTTTAGCCCCCTGAAGTTTTTAAACACAAGTTTTGGAACACCTTGTTAACACCACCATACGTTCATTGATAAAAACAATATCAACTTTCACTCTTCGTTTTCAATTAGTAAATGTATGTACTTTTTATTTTATTGATTAAAGTAATTAATATAGCTCACTTCAACGTGTAGTTTCACAGCCTTATTTATTTTAAGAAATGGAAAGATAAGAAAAGTGATGAAGACTTATCAATTTATTTTTACAGGGTGAGAATAAACTGTAATGGGTCTTTACGTGACCTTCGTGATAAAATTTATAAATATCATAAAAAAGTTGTGGCTGTGGTTGGTCTTCTAATACGTAACTACTCGTAAAATAAGAAAATATAATACGCATAATATTTTTGAGTTAGCCATGTCAGTTTAAAATACTTGGCACGAATTCAATAGTAGTAATTTTAAATTTAGTTTTAACCCAATGCTTGCTATTGTTAGACGGCATTGGCAAATATTAAATATTAGAAAAATTTGGAAACACAAAGAGACTTCGAACTTTAGACAGTGAGAGTGCAAGGCCCATTATGCGAAAACTGCTGCTTTGATTTATTTATGGACGCGTGACCTCTTCACCAAAACAGCCTTTCTACAATATTATATTTACTATTCTGAATCCAGAACTGTCAAACTACTCGTAGACGTCAATTTCAATGTGATGGTATCCCAAAGATTTTTATATCGTCCCAAAAGTTATTATCCGAGTGGGATTTGAATCCACGACCTTAACCTTGATTCGCGCTATTATCCGCGCGCGTGATAGTATCCGTCCGGCTTTTCTAGATATTCTTTATTTAGAAATAATTAGCAAAGTTTCCTTCATAAATAGTTGACGGCAAACGACTATTCAATCCGACAACCATATATGTTTTTTCAACCCCAAACCTTCCCAAACATAACAAAACAAAAACGATTATGTAGAATCACTGTGACCACTTCAGACTTCTTCGACTGAAAGTATAGATACGCATATACCTACACTATCTTTCTTCTACTTACCTTTCATATACAAACACTGCACTCATCGAGATGGCATCTACTCAAACATTGAGTCTAAAAGCATTCATAAATAGAAAGTCACCATCTTGTTCTATTCAGAATCTGAAGACTACACAAAACGGTCTTTATTGATGTAGAGCTCTTCACATTGATGGGCACATAATGTTCGCAACACGCAGAAAAGAGATATCTTTGCATAGTGCAATGGCATGCAAACGTTCGTTATTGTGCCGGCAAAAGGAAGTCATTCCGGCGGTAAACAATAATGCACGGTCGGAAACGTCTTTCACGGTAGGCCGGCCCTAGCTGAGTTGGCAAACGGCGAGCCTCTAAAGAGCGGGCAATTTGTGCAGTAACACCAGCCGGATACTGGCTGCTCATTAACTATGAACGCCGTCATCAAGACTCTTCTTCAGCTGAAAAAACGGCGTTTAACAGTAGCACTCCACTCGAATAAGCGTTGCGGTGAGGTGCTTTTGAACGACCTACGCCACAAAGTGCATATAAATTGCGATGCGAAATTGAAACGGCGAGATATGAAAGGAGCAACTTCTGAAAGACAACTCGCGGGCTCCCTATATAACGCGACCTTTTAAAAGGAATGAAAAGGGTTGACTACAAACATCTATAGGCAGGTATCTACTTTGTGAGGTTAGAAAATACGAAGCAGTAAATTACTCAATTGTTGTGTCCAATTAGAAGCTTCAATTGAATGTATTATTTTGTTTTCAAAGAGCCACGTTAAATTGTTTCTTAAGTTTTCATTAAAATTAAACATGATAGTTTCAAAAATTATATTGTTTCAGATTTAAGTTTGTTTATTTTACTCAATTTGCATAATCTAGGTTCACCACAATAAAATTCTATACAATATACTTAGTTTTAAAAAGTTACAAAGTGGTCCTCTGGTGATGCCCGTTGACTTTGACTTTGAGACAATTATTTGATGGAATTGCAATCTGCCAAATTGTTTGGACATGACGCTAACGAAGCCCTTAGATCTTCAAAGGATCTTCAGTATGTAACTCTGTGAGCTTATTTTTTTATAATTTTTTACCAAACACCATATAACCACTTGTCAAAATAACAAGTGCAAGCGTACTTAAAGCTTTCGAGGCGGGATTGCAAATTGCACACTTTTATCCGGCCAGCCTGATCTGATCTACAGACTTAAAGCTTCCGTACGTAGCACTTTTGTTGAGGAACAAACTTCTTGCAAGTCTAGGCTTTGTTTCAATCCGTAGCACCTGTTCCCAGGAGTTGGTCTAAAAGTCTTTCAATAATTTTTAAAGTACGAATAAAAAAACAAAAGAATTGTGACCAATTTTACAAATAAAGTATTTTTTTCTCGGCTGAAGAAGGCTCGTCCTCGAGATCTTAAAAAATAAAGATCTTATATTTCTAAAAAAATACATATTTTGTGTTTGTCTACAACTCAGGCACAGTAAAAAGCAAAGTAGGTATATTGATTCTGAATTAGTTATGATTGAAGTTGTAGGTATTTACTGAACAAGCTTCACTCCTAGAATGGTGTAATAATTAAATTAAACCAAAGAGATTTTATAACTTTCATTGAAAAGCTAGGTTATAAAATATTGCACACGAGATCGTACCATTTTACGGAGAAAAGCGAGATGTTTTCTATAAAAGCCCGGGTAATGCGGGCGTCGACGGCACGGTGCGCCGTGGAAGCCACCAATTACAGGTGCATCCGTGGTTTTTAGATACTTTGTCGTGCCGTCCGCTTAGTCTACGGATTTACGTAATAATAGCATCTGCGATGTAAAGACAAGCTGGAGCGCTTGCGGCGTAGCTTACTGTGCTTGTTTCTTTTTAGAAATAATAATCAGCCTTCTTTTGTAGTGTCTTTAAATGACACACATTGTAAAAGTTTTAATTATTTACCATATGATGATTACCATATGATGACAATAAATATTATGGACTATTGAGTATTAATGCCTGAATTGGTAACGCGTAGAACGTTAGCAACGTTCTACGCGGTCGCTAATTAGATGAGTGATTGCTAATGTCATTTTCACCTGTTTATCCGTACCTTATACAGGCCATCTTAAGTTAATACTGGGTATAGTAGAATTTGATACCAATTCAGGCATTAATACTCAATACTCCTACATATTGTCATCACATGGATAATAAGGCAAAACTTACACTCACAGTGGTAGTCTGACATGGACCTAAGCCCTTTGAGCGCACGTTGCTAAAATTTTGCTGCCCGAATAAGCAGTTGAGGGTCTATACTTTTGTTACCTGTTGTATTGGAGAAAAGGGTAAAAATAAGAATACGCAGGGCAGTTCTTACCTCCACGATTGTACTGTATAACAATGCCAAGGTTAATTGTAAGAGTGAATCTGATGATTGTACTTGTTCAATTTGTAATTAACACCTCTTTTCATTCGTTTTTTAAATGCTAACGCCATCCTTTAGTATAAAGTTTGAATAAGTACGATTCATTTTGTTCTGTGCAATAAATAATTTTCTATTTATCTATCTTTAACATCGTTTGTTTTACCTCATATAAGCAAAAAATGCGCCTGCGAACCTTTACCGAAAATATTTATTGAATTACTACAGATTCTGATATTCAAATCGCTGATTTTAACAATGCCACTCACAGAGATAAGGACCATGCTAGAGAAGTTCAAAGATCTCCGCGCAGGTGCAATAAACTAAAGTCTGTGTATTTTCCAAACTCAGAAACGTTTTCAAACATCTTACCATACATCAAGAACAAATAACGTTCAGATTTTTCAAATGGATCTTGTCCAAAACATCTGAAGACTGAGTTAAGTCACTTGTATAAGTTATCTAGGGATTTATGCTGACCCCAGACATATACATTTGGATTCGATTGAAAGATTTTTGACTTTCGTACAATAAACTCTTATTTCGGTGGTAATCTATCAACATGCATATTCAAGTTTCTGGGAGTTGTTCGCACAGGGCTAGCGCTAACATACAACTGTTGCATCGACTAAACTGTTTCGTCGAGTTGTGTACTTTTCGTGATTTCTACTCAACTGAACAGTTTAGTTGATGGAAGTGCGTATACAATCGATTTTATATCTTCTCAAATCGACCAGTCTTTATTCAGCAACGCTCGAGTCAAGGTGTTTACAAACCATGTCAATTAACAACAAAGTTTTAGTTTGTGCTTTGCTTTATAGAAATTTTAAGAGAGATAAAAAAAGAAGATACTGTGTACATCCTGTACTTAGTGATAGATTATCTAGTGGAATATTTCATACGTTACATTCTAAGCTGAAAGAGCGGATCGACTGTTTAGTCGATGGTCTGCGCACATCAATACAATGCAATACAAATTGAGCGCTTGATCGATAGTTGTCCAACTTTTAAATCAAAAGCAAATCGATATAGCTTTTTGGCTTTTTTGTCGAACAACTATCGAGTTGACTGTATGTGCGCTTTAATATATTCTTTTAAACATATGATACACAACAAAATAGTTGTTCAACTAAAAGTTGTATGTAAGCGCTAGCCCTAAGTAATTAGTATAATCTATCTATCACACAATCATAATCATTTATTCATAATAATAATATATGTCAAAAAATTAATATCAGTCAGGTAGGTAATTTTCGTATAAGATAATCATCTACACTAATATTATAATGAGGAAAGATTTGTATTTTTGTATTTTTGTATGTTTGTATGTAAAGAATAGGCACAAAAACTACTGGTCCGATTTCAAAAACTCTTTCACCATTAGAATGCTACATTATCCTTGAGTAACATAGGTTATATTATATTTTCAAAAAAATCAGGGATCCTTACTAAAACTCCAATAATGTAACCCAAGGTGGAAACCAAAAACCTTACATCGCGTGCGCTGCGAAAACTATTGATGATAGAACAAAATAATGTACTACGATTTTGTAGAACACGTTATCATCTACAAAAAATGTTGCAACAGCATATGTCTAACTGTTATAGTTATGTCACAATAAGTGATCTTTTATTATAAAAATTTAATTGAAATGCCGCCGCTAGAATAAGGGTCTTTATTTGTACCTTGGTATTAATCCTTATCCAAATAAACCATTTCATATTTAAGACGGTTTCAATACCTATAGATTACTTCTTAAATTTTTCAAATCGGACATTGCATTCAAAAGATATGACGAAATTAAAAATGTTAACGGGTCCACGGGTCACGCACGGGGTGCGATTTTACTCACTCAAGGAGATGCAAATGTATGAAATAAGTAGAGGCGAGGCTCGAACCCCGGTCTAAGTTTATCCTAAAATATTCAAAAAATTTGTGACCACCCATGCGAAGCTGGGACAGGCCGCTAGTTATCAATAAAAATAAAATAAAAAAGTTAAATAATTCACACGCAGTGTGTCAAAAAAACAAATACAAAGACTGAAACGTTCAAGAGTTACCTAGTGTGCTAGTAGGTACAATATGTTTAGGTTTTAATAGCCAAGAACTCTTCCACTGTGTAGAAGGATTGCTTGATAAGCCAGGTTTTCAGTCGGTATTTAAAAATATTTAGGCTTGGTGCGTCGGAGATGTTTATTGGAATCCTATTGTATACAGCAGGGCCCATGACGTGAGTCAGTTTTTTGATTTCACCTCTTTAAGGCGCACTTAAAATACTTTCACCACACTTTTTTAAAAGAACTAATGACATGTCAAGAAGCAGAAACGGGGAGACGCAAGTTATTGCTAGCGTAAACTCAATTAACCATTCATAGGTCCACGCCTGGCTGTCGTGTATAGTTGTAGCAATTACTCATCAACTGAGCAGTAGAATTTAAAATATTATTGACGTCGACAATTTGTTTTCATTCAAGCTTTGGATTGTATTATTTTAAGTGTACGCCACCGGCTGTTGCTTGTCGTAGGAAGAAGTGAAATTAAGCTTAAAATGGGGTTCCCCTTTTATACCGCTGACTCCGTCGAATACAAAATGTCGGGAGGGAATAATCAGGCCTATTTACATTTTGCTTAGGCCCACCTGACGCCGGGCGGGAAGCAGCGGCCACAGTCTGTGTGCCTATCACAGCAGAGCAAATATTTTAATTGGGCTAGCTTTATTATAGCTTCAACTTAATAAAACCGTACGAACTTTAATAAAATAAATTAATAAAAAAATTTGGTAGCTCGTCGTTCATACTTTTTTATAACTGCAATTAAATTCGTCTCGTAGGCGTGAAATATTAATGTAAAATTCTGACAAATATCTTCATATTAAGTTATAGTCTCTAAAATAATAAAATGGGTTCTGAGATTGTGCTTTTTTATTTTTATAAGTAATAGTTTCACAACTGTTAAAGTCAAACGTTATAAAAAATATTTCTATCCAATAAAATATATAAGGTAAATAATTTTCTCTAAAAATAATTTTCAAAATTAAGCTCGTTAGCGGTCTCTAATCTGAACGCTAGCCCACCGTTAGTAATTTTCACAAAGTTAAGTAGAAATATACAACCTAATGGCGATAATAAATTAAAAGCCACTATTTTCAACTGAATCTGGGCAATGGCTGCATGCATTTAGTGTATATTTTATGCCCACGAAACTACAAATTTATAGTCAGTCAAGTATACGGACACAATGTAACGTCCTATTATAAAGACTTAGCCCGAGCCATTTTGGCTAGATTTTGTTGGGAAGGATTTCCGATGGGCAGGTTTATTAAGGGGCTGACAACCATCAAACAACTTCTCGCTCGCACGTTTCGACATGTTGAAAGATATAAAATCACTAAACTCATTTTCGAAAAATCGCAATCAACCATTTTTTGTGCTTTACTAGTTTTCGTACATAAGCAAACTTTTAAGTAGGAAAACTTGTATCGATCAAAATTATTTTTTTACTATACTGTGTGATTGCACACAAAATGGTTGATTGCGATTTTTCTAAAATGATTTTAGTGATTTTATATCTTTTTAGATGTCGAAACGTGCGAGCGAGTGTCACATTAGCTCTTGTCTTCGCCTTAAGGGTAGATTTTTAGGGTTCCGTACCCAAAGGGTAAAACGGGACCCTATTACTAAGACTCCGCTGTCCGTCTGTCACCAGGCTGTAGGTATCTCATGAACCGTGATTGTTAGACAGTTGAAATTTTCACAGATTATGTATTTCTGTTGCCACTATAACAACAAATACAAAAAAACAGAATAAAATAAATATTTATGGGGGCTCCCATGCAACAAACGTGATTTTTATGCCGTTTTTATAGATAATGGTACGTAACCCTTCGTGCGCGAGTTCGAGTCGTATTTGGCTGGTTTTATTTATGTTCATGTTAGCTACTAAAAATATAGTTTTTTATAATAAATCAACCAGGGGCCTTATGCTCACTTCGAGCGAGATTATCTCACGGTGGAGATGACGTCATATCTCGTTCAATAACTCGTTGACGTTGCGTCTCGCATGAACTTTGAATGAGAAAATTGGGGAGTTAGATGGTGAGAATGGGGATAAATAGTTATCGAACGAGATATGACGTCATCTCTACCGTGAGATAATCTCGCTCGAAGTGAGCATAAGGCCCCAGTAAGAAAGTATTTGGTAACTCAAACACTGAAAAGGAAACTAAGGAATCTAAAGTTAACCATAGTATAACTTACAAATAAAAAATAAAAGTATAATGTGATTATAGATAGATATATAACTCTTAATTGATTACCACAACAAATAAGGATAGGTACACACTTTTACTTAAAAACTAAGAATTGTAATAATACAATGGGCGGCCTTAGCTAACAGCAATCTCTTCCAGGAAACCTTAGGATTGACAGGACTGAACATAAAAAGAGACGGGGGAGTCTGATGTGAGTTTAATTAATGTACATACTCTATTTTTAAAGTAGGTATAACCTAAATAAACTTACTTTTACCAAAATGAAACTAACACAACATGACGCAGCCCTATTTACAGCTGTTTTTGACCATTAATTGTGAACTGTAGATAAAATAGGGTAACAGAGCTGCCACCAATTAGTAAACGCAAATAGCGTATGTACCAAGGTCTCGTACACATTATTAGGGTTGTTGCGAATTTCTGAGACAATATTAATTTAACTTTTGTGTAGGAATTTCGAAAACGAAGTATTTAAACTTTGCACACGTCAAAGTATTCCAGTGCTTGGTCTGATCACTTGGTCTTTCGTCTAGGGGTATTATGTTGCATATATACGTATACACGTTGTATATAATACCTAGGGCAAATATATACTATACACATGCAAGGTAGTGATCAATGACCATGCTTTTAAAGATTGCAAGAGACTTTGCCTTCCTGATATTGACAGGTAATGCGTTTCACAGGCAGACAGCCTGCATTGTAAAATACTTCTCGTAGAAAGTGGACGAGTGAACAGGAGTTTTGAGTTGAAAGGTGTCGGAGGAGCGAAGGTTTCGAGGGTTGGAAAGGTGCAGAAATTGAAACCGCTCCATAAGGTATGAAAGGATTATGACAGAAAAGAGTTATCATAAAGAAGATTAAGGATGTGAGCATTGCGACGAAAGCGGATTGGCAACCACTTATCGCGAGTTTATCGCGAACTACGGAAGCATGGTCGTATTTGCGTAAACCAAATAGGTATGAAACGTTTGCAGTAATTTGGAGTCGCTCAAGCTTATAAAGTTGCTCTTCAATTATGTCTATAAAGCAGGCGTCAGCATAATCAAGGACTGGAAGAAGGAGGGATCGTGCGCAATTTTGCGCAAGGTTGGTGGCCGTAGGCAGAAAATTCCGGAGTCTCTTAAGATAAGCACCAGAAGCAAATATTTTCCGACTGAGTTCAGCTAAGTGCGGTCGTCATGATAGTTGTTTGTCGATTAGTACGCCTAAGTTTTTGACCAAATTACTAAGCTGTATGTGTTGAACGTCGAAAATTACTTGGGGGAGGTTGAACCAGTTTATTTTAGAAATCATTATCAATGATCTAAATGATTCTCTGATGAAATCTCTAATGATTATTTTATATAATAAAGATTAACATCCAGGTATATAGGTAATATAACATAAGGAAACGGCTGGATGGATTTGGATAAAATTTGACATTACGCTTCATTTTATCTCGGGAAAAAAACAAAACATCACAAAAATACATACACGCGAGTGAAACCGCGTGACGCTGCTAGTTAAAATAGCTAGATGATTGCATTGCATTCTACAATGTGTGATTCAATATGGCGGGTGTACATCAATATTGCTATAACTTTGTTTTGAAGGACGTAAAATTTTTTTAACCAGAGGTACTAAAAGTACAATTTTGGTCATTTTGGGGGTTCCGTACCCAAAGGGTAAAACGGGACCTTATACTAAGACACCGCTGTTCATCCGTCTATCTGTGTGTCTGTCCGTCTGTCACCATGCTGTATCTCATGAACCGTGATAGTTAGACAATTGAAATTTTCACAGATAATGTATTTCTGTTGCCGCTAATAACAACCAATACTAAAAAACAGAATAAAATAAATATTTAAGGGGGCTCCCATACAACAAAAGTATTTTTTTTGCCTTTTTTATAGATAATGGTACGGACCATTCGTGCGCGAGTCCGACTCGCACTGGGCCGGTTTTTTTAATACCAATTGTGACTCGATTCGCTATGGTACAGCTATTCTGACTCTCACTCCTTAATTATAATGATATAGGACGTCGCGACGCGTCTTGTAACTTCTAAGTTAACTAGAACTTTCGACAGAGGTCTCTAAGTCAACTGCCTAGAAACAACCAAAGCTAGAGTAAGTTTTCTCTATGGAACAAAGCACTCGCGTGATTTCAAGACTGCTCTCGCTAACTTCCACTAACTACTACAACAATTGAAGCGCCAAGCCAGCACGCAGATCGATGTAAAGATATAATACGGTTAAATATGAGGAGTATCAGCATAAAAATAGCTCCGTCATGATGTTTGTTATGTAGCGGAGACAGATCAATTAATAAAACGGTAATGGAAATAAAATGATTGCCTTTACATGTTTCTGTTTTTCCTACGCCTCATTTAGTTTCATTGGCACTACACTCTTCTCTTCTCTTGTCGTGTCACTAGTTTCTTTCGAAACAGTGTGATGAAAGGATTTTAAGAGCGCCTCAAGAGGCTCCTTTCGAGCACTTGACACATGTTATAGAACTTTTTAGGTTCCACGACATGCCGGTTTCCTCACGATGTTTTCCTTCACTGTTTGAGAGTACCTACTGGCATTGTGCTCATAAATTTTTAAGCAGAAAAACTCATTGATGCACGACCTAAGGATCGGAAGGCGGGGCCGCTACCACTAGACCACCAGTGCTCTCACCAGTGGCACTACACTGAAGCCATATTATATTTTGTTACAAAGACAAAAGAACGGAACCAAGTAAGTTTTTCGCCTTGTTCTTCTAGGTTGTGTGGAACTGGCACCTAATAGTTGCACCTAGCTTTAAGACGTTTCAAAGTGACCCTTATTATTTAATTTGAATTTAATAGCTATTACCTTTTGATTTTACTGTAACGTCATTATGTGTATCGGTACGTGTCAGACTGATGAGAACAAAGCGTTATTGATTTTTGTTTTCTGAGAGAAAAACCTAGATGAAAAATAAAAATGAAAAAAATGAACAAAAATGAAAAAGTTTTTGATTTTATATTGCTTTAAGTTGAGTATTATTTTGTACAATAGGATTTCACTCAGCTTTTTAACAATGCGCTTGACATTTCATAGCAACGAAGATAAAGAACGCGATAAATATATAAGCAAAACACAACGTTTGCAGTTGCAATATTAATAATCAAGTGAAGGCAGTTTACTCAGAGAATATAGATATTGTTGAAATGTAATTCACAAATAAAATTTTACGAAGCTAATTATTATTCCAGGATCAATTTGTTTTTAATAAAGAGTTTATTTCGACATTTTGACATATAATATTGTACAGGTTATGTACCAAACAATAATAGATTTTATTTTGGTAGGTAGGTAAGATACTGTGAATAGTTAGTTGGTTCATAATAAATTATTATTTTTATTATCTTATTTACTCGACGTGGCTATCGGTGTATAAGATAGATATTATTATACTCACAAAAAGCAATTAGGTGGTTTATCATCCATTTCTTGCATTGCGAGCTGATAAAGCTTTGAGATTAAGTTTTTCTTCTTTTCCTTCGGTCTTATTCACATCTTATTTTCCATGCCCACTGCTCACACTTTGGGCTACGACTGTAAGTACCTAATGTTGGTTAAATAATCTCAGGAAATGAAGTGTAGAAAAATCATCATTTTGTTTGTTTGATTGTTTTGTTTGTTGTTTATTATTATTATTTATTTATTTATTTAATATTGTACAGGTTATGTACCAAACAATAATAGATTTTATATTTGGTAGGTAGGTATTTGTTTTATTATATTTATTTTTATATTTGTTTATCATAGTCATATCGGAAACGATATGACTATGATATACCTACACAAAAAATATAAAATAATCCCAATTTATTCAATGCCATCTATTGAGTCATTACATTAGTGTCAATTTTTTTTGTTTCTTAATCTTAAAACGAAAACCATTTATTGAAAGTTTAACTTACTTTTGGGAATTGCTAGTACCTACCTATCGCAATTTTTATCATTTTATTTCATATTAGGACTTATAAATTATTTTCAATATTAGTAGAGTAGTAGAGTAGTAGAGCTCTTTGTGAAGGGCTCGTTTGGGGAAGTACTACCGCCACGCTTTTTTCAAGCGCAGCGTTGTTGTGTTTCGGTTTGAAGAGTAATAAGGTTGCCGGTGTAATTACAGGACCATATAAGAGGCTTAACATCTATATGCCTCAAGTTGATGGACGCACTGCAGTTCATCGTAGGGCACGTTCTTATCGTGCGTGACTTACGAGGCAATGTTTTGTTATAAGTGATGGTTACCACTTAACATCAGGTGGGCCATCTGCTTGTTCCATCAGCTAGTTGTATAAAAAAAAACTAGCAATAATAAAAATGTTAATCATAAAGAGCATCATGCAACACAAAAAATGGTATAAATATGTATGTAAAAAAACTGGGGAATTAATAAAAAATGCTGGCTTCATGAAATGAACGCCCTTGTATGCTTTGGTGGTACTCCGGTGATTTTCGTGAACTCGTATATTCATAAAACTATGCATATTCTATACCTAGGTTTATATTATGGCGCCGTGATTTGAACTCTACGAACGCCGGTCGTTTATTATTGTGGAAACTCAGCTGGGGGCCGCAAACAATAGCGACAATCGGGTTACGATTGAATCGGAGTGCAGGCAAGATACGAGATAATGCGGGGCGGCGATTCGCACATTCCCTACACTGAGGCTACGAGCAGCTTAAACAGATATGAAAAAGCCGGAAAACTATTTTTTTAGGAATATGCACATCCTAGCATAAAGACGCGATAAACAAATATCATGCGTCTCATTTTTGAGAGGCGTTTTTTTACAACTTAATAAACTAATCATCTAATAGTCGACACGTCTGATTAAAAGCAGTTATATTAACCATTGAATATGGACGCCTTCAACGCCAGAGGTATTAAGCGTAGTCAGCTTGCTTTTTATGAAATTTACGTTCAAAATTTATAGTAATTTAATTGAAATCTAGTCAACTCGTATCTGGAAAGCGAGCTTGAGATATTCTTCTTACCAGCTGTACAGGTGTATAAGAAGATTATACTCGTTCGTCGTTTTTTAGGATCTTGAGTTCCGAGAGATTTATGAGGATGTCTAGAGTAAATAGTTTATTATATTTAAGAGTAGTAGAGCTCTTTGTGAAGGGCTCGTCAGGGAAAGTACTACCACTACGCCTTTTTCTGCCGCCAAGCAGCGTTGCTATGTTTCGGTTTGAAGAGTGTGGTTGCCGGTATAATTACAGGCACATGAGGCGTAACATCTGTATGCCTCAAGTTGATGGCAGTGCATCGTAGGGCACGTTCCTATCGTGCGTGCCTTAAGAGACAATGATTTGTTATATAGGTAATGGTTACCACATAACATCAGGTGGGCCATCTGCTTGTTCCATCAGCTATTCCTACGAATTATTTTAGCTTAAAGAATTCGCCGCTTGAGTAGATTTATAACCAAATACCGACTCCTAAGTCATCATAACCATTAAACATTTCACTGCTGGAGAAAGCTGGAGAAGGCTTAATTCAAAAAGAACGATTCCAAATTATCATCTCAACATATAACCTAATTTCAATCTCATAACAATTTTTTTAATCATACCACAAAAGCCTTTGGTCAAACCTCATTGTCGGTGATAAGCCGGAAGCTTGGCGTTTTAGCTGGATAATATTTTAAAAAGCCGGACGGACCTTTTATTCCTGCCTTAGTTCCAACAGGATGTATATTGTACGATGTACCTTTAGTATTTTACATAATCCACAAATGCACGAATTCAGTGCTCCTAGGTTGATACAGTATAATACCGAATGCTGAAATTCGCCACTGTCGTCGGTAGTCTGAACATTAAGCAGATTTTTGGACTTATTATATCTATAATCATGTTGATACTTTTTGGACATAATATATATCTGATTGTTCACATAATACATTTTTGATATATAAAAACTTTTCTAAAGTTAACGTTGAACTTTAAGTTGAGTTGAAGTTTTTAGCAGCGAGAATTTATAAAATGCTATGGTCTGTAACCTCGAAGTTGACGTAAATACAAAATTAGAATCGCGACGGTGATCACGTCTTTCTGTGGAAACAGCGCAATTTACGATCAGTCTAAACCGACGGGCGGACGGATCGTAAACCCACGTGGACATGTGCCCATATTCAAAAACGTTAAAAACCATACCCAACGGATTCGAAGCAGAATCTTGTCTACGTTGGATAGGAAGATTACATTAAGCCGATTAAAAACCAAAACATTTGCGAATAAGGGTAAAACTTTGAGCACCGTAAGGTTATGTACTTACATCCCTGATGGGGACCCAGAACCAAAACACAAATCATTGTTATTCTTTATGTCCAAGAAAACGTAACATTTCGTGCTCTGACCTAGCCTGTTACTTTTTTATGGAACAGACAACTGGATACAAGCATAGGGAATGAAATATAAATGCAAAGGCTGTATGCTGAACATGAAAAAACAAACTTGCACAAAACTCGTACCAAAATATTGAAACTAACACAAAAATACTGATGCACGTAGACGTTTTGCCGGTTGCCGCGTCTAAGACCCAGACAGAATAAATTATTGAAGAATATCGAAAGTGACAAGGTGCACTGAAGTGAAAGCTATCAGAGTTATTATCTAGCTAGTTTTACAGTTATTTGAAGAAAATTAATCTATTCCTACGCTCGTTGCTCTTTTATGTGCCTACTTACTTCGTCCCGCCATATTATTACAATAATAATGTAAAGAAAACTACGTTTCAATATTATGGAGAAATGTAGGTACACTTATAACTTGTACACTTCTGTATTTCCTTTTACAATTCTACGAAAAGATTGCTAATAGATTATTGTGTTCAGCGTTGGTATGAATACTGCTGTTTGGTTTTTATACTGACAATGCAAAGAGATCGCCCTGTGCGACTGTTTCTTTCCGAATAAATTGTCTCTACCTAGGTTATAACCTACATCGTACCTAACAACTAGGTAATTCGATAAACTCTATGTTTTTACGTGTCGAGATGCTAATCTAGCTGCTATTCTCACTTCGATAAGCTATCTGTCCCTTTACAACGGCGGCGGCGACACTCGTGCGATTTAAAGAGTCTTTTATTTATACGCGAAAAAGGGAAACGTTAACTGCTCGCTTGTGTTAATTATAATGAGGACTTACTGCAATGTGAGCAGATATAACTTTTTGGGTCGGTCTAGTCAGTACATACAGGCTGTATTCGATTAAATATAAGCACGCTATAGTCGCGGTAAACTCTCGCTGCAAACTCGGTCATAAATCATCTTAACACACGCTTAAACAAAAGGATCGTCCGTTCTCCTAAGTGCGCGAGAGAGAGATAGAGAGCAATATTGCTGTCTCGTTCCGATAACTTATGACCGAGCCTGTAGCGAGAGTTTAACGCGGCTATAGTACAATTATCGCGACTTCGATAGCGTGGTGATTTTTAAGACATGTGAAGTTAAATTTTGGGATATCCATACTTAGTGACCTCATAATGCAAAATAAAAAAATATAATGCAAAAAGAGCTATCCCCCGAATTTTCAGGTCTTCAGTGCGTTGATTGGCATGTCAGTCATAATTGTCGGTCACGCAACAATTTTAGATGCAGATAACGAATCGATACGATAACCACATCGCTACTTCATCATACATCACCGTTAGTCACTAAACGCTGATTGATGTGCATAGTGTATTGTAGTAGGTAGGTAGGTACACGCTCAGCTGGTATGTAAGATAGACATGACAAATGTATATGATTTATGGTGAAGGTAGGTAGGTACTGTAAATTTTGATGAAGTATGAAAATATGCGCATGTGCCAAAATGTAAAGTAAAAATTTTGAACATGCCTCCCTCTGACATCCTCAAGGAGCTAGAGTATCTACCGTGCCTGGAGCTTACATTAGTGAACATCAGAATTTATGTATTAACTCTAACATTGCTCCAATGGTAGCAAAACTGTTTACTTATTTTAGACTAGCGGCCTGTCCCAGCTTCGCATGGGTGGTCATAAATTTTTTGAACATATTAGGATAAACTGAGACCGTGGGTTCGAGCCTCGCGCCTACTTATTTCATACATTTGCACGCCAGAGAGTGAAATCGCACCCCGAGCGTGACCCGTGGACCCGTTAACGTTTTTAATTTCGTCATATCTTATGAATGGAATGTCCGATTTGAAAAATTTAAGAAGTAATCTATAGGTATTGAAACCGTCTTAATTATGAAAAGATTTATTTGGATAAGGATTAATACCAAGGTACAAATAAAGACCCTTTTCTAGCGGCGGCATTTCAATTATTTTTTTATAATAAAATAACACTTATTGTGACATAACTATAATAGTTAGACATATGCTGTTGCGACATTTTTTGTAGATGATGACGTGTTCTACAAAATTGTAGTACATTATTTTGTTCTATCACCAATAGTTTTCGCAGCGCACGCGATGTAAGGTTTTTGATTTCCACCTTGGGTTACATTATTGGAGTTTTAGTAAGGATCCCTGATTTTTTTGAAAATATAATATAGCCTATGTTACTCAAGGATAATGTAGCATTCTAATGGTGAAAGAATTTTTGAAATCGGACCAGTAGTTTTTGAGCCTATTCGTTACATACAAAAATACAAATCTTACCTCTTTATAATATTAGTGTAGATTGAAATAGGTTTACCTACTCCTAGATACATAAATATCTGTGGTTTACTCACTCTAACGGTATGGGCAGGGTCAGCAGGAACATGACCTGCCTTACCAAATACTTTATTAGTATCATAGCAACGATCGGTGACTGTATCACGTGCTACCTAGTAAGATTAAACCGGCAGGCGCGCTCCGGGTTCCTGAAAAGTCATTAATTTTGTTCAGCGCCTTACAACTTACAGACGTTAAGCTGCTACTTCACTTTGTCTGCAAAAAATATAAGAAGCGCAGTCCGGATAGTAATGAAATGATGGTCGACGTTGGTTAATTACTAGACTTTGTAAGCAAAGAGGATTATAGTTTCACGCGAAAGAACGAGGTGATTCACTCTGATTAGAGTCGAGTCTAGGAAGCCTTACGAAACTTAGTTACGGTTACGGTTCAGCTTATAAGCAGATGATTATACATTTTCTCTTACATAGAAATTGTAAAATTTCTCAATACTTACAATTTCCCAATCCATGCAATTCTTTTTCTTTCGACGTTTATAGGATTTTACTCCTTTTCCATTCCCTCAGACCATTACGGTACTGACATGAGTGTTTATCACCTAAGTGATACATCTGAAAGATTATCTAAAAAGATCAATCTGAAAGATCGTCTAAAGGAAATCGATTGAATCCAAAATATAATAGAACATACGGTTACTAGAATCGGAAAGTTATGCTCGGTTCATATAAAATACCCTAAGTAGCATTTGTTGGTAATCTCTCTGAGCAAAATAAGGGACTTTAGTTCAAACTGTAATGCAAACAAACAAACTGTAGATTTAAATCATATACGAATAGGCCCTTTATCCTTCTCCTGCGCACACATGTTAGCTCATAGTAGAATGGAAATGTTATTAGAAACAATATCATTATGAATGAGAGTGTTACAATAATAGAGATATGGGGATACTTTTGACAGCCTTCACAGCTCAGTTGGTAGTAGCTCTGCCTTCTGCGCCGTAGGCCGTGGGTTCGATCCCCACCGAGAACAA
Organism: Chloroclysta siterata; assembly: GCA_932294275.1. Classification (NCBI taxonomy): domain Eukaryota; kingdom Metazoa; phylum Arthropoda; class Insecta; order Lepidoptera; family Geometridae; genus Chloroclysta; species Chloroclysta siterata. Next base: position 7,703,389 of record OW028600.1, on the reverse strand, counting down.
ACATTTGCGTGATGAACATAGATGTTTGTTCTCTGTCTGGGTGTTATTATACATCAGAATAACACATAGGCTACAATTTATAAAGATATTGTGTGAATTGTCCAAAATATGACGATAAGTGTCAAGTAAGTAGGAAAAAATCTACCATCTGCCAGCTATTCCGGCGTGCGCTGCCGAAACCGCTAGAGTTACACATATGTACTACGCCACGCTAATATAAGCTACTCGAAATACTAATCCTGCGCAGACGAAGTTGCGGGCACCAGCTAGTGCATAATAAAATGGTAATCGCTCACATATTGCTTAGTTAATAATGTTGTTCACAATAGAAATTTTGTCAGGCATAGCAAGGAATTTAATTTTTCACTCGGGCGTGGGCCAAGCGGTCATGGATTCACGACGCATTTTCTCAGTCGACTAATATCGAAAATACCGAGGGCTTTCTTGAATGCCTTACTTATGAATCACAAAATTTAAGGATTTTGGGTCTTCTAGGGTTACGGACTATGCTCAAGAAGATTGGAAAAACTCAATTGGATGAAACTGAAGAAGAATAAGGGTTAAAAGTATGGCGTTGGACTTTAGAATTTTGCTTTAGTTAGATTGATTGTAGATATTGAAAATTGGTAAGTTTCACCACCAATTTGATTTAGAATGGCACACAATTCATGTCAAACGAACGCAAATGTACAACCATAATTGTATAATTATCACTTACCTTTAAGCGAGCCTTTATGGTGGTCTAGTGGTAGCGACTCCGCATTCCGATCCTAAGGTCGCGATTTCGAAACCAGTCGGGTACCAATGCGTTTTTCTGTTCAAAAATTTATGTGCACAGTTCCAGTACCTACTCTCAAACGGTGAAGGAAAACATCGTGAGGAAACCAGCATGTTGTAGAACCTAAAAAGTTCTATAGCATGTGTCAAGAGCTCGAAAGGAGCCTCTTGGGCGCACTTAAAATCCTTTCACCAAACTGTTTCGAAATAAACTAGTGACATGACAAGAAGAAGAAGACTTACCTTTAAATACAATCTAACCATCAAATTTTTTTATTTACATATATGACAATATAGAAACATTTAAGGGTGGAAGGAAGTGTACAGAAAATATTTACGCAAATAACTTATAATATTATAATTATATTGTTGTATATTGAATAAAAAATAAGTAATACAGCTAAAGCAATCTAGGCTAACCGAGATGAAAATTCAAAACTTTTATTTAGTGTTTGAATTCGGTCAATATGTTCATGAAAAAAGCGTTGTTGATATTTAAACTAGATTTTAAAAACGGTAAAGTTTTTGTCGAATCTTCTTTTAAAAGTCATTTACGAAACAATGTAGCATAATAAACATACGTCGCAATACATTCTCGTTTAAAAGGCAATTTCTATAGTAATATTCTGCGCATTAATGATCAAATATATTCTTGTCAGTTTAAGGTCTTATCGGAACCAACGTCCCATCCATTACGGCAGGCTTGGGTACCGAGGATCTGTCAGCAATTTGACGCACCCAGAGAAATTAGGTTATGCAAATTTGATGGTTATTGAGCTCAACCACTGTCAACTTCGGATAAATAGACGAGTTTCTTTTAAAAGCCAAGTGGCTGACGACCTCACCAAAAAAAATCATTTTTTCGTTTTGGTTTAGAGAAATTAATTTTTTTAGATAATTCGTTGCTGTTGTAAATTTTGAAGTTTGATATTTGCTTGATAGCTAGGTATGATTAGGGGTAAAAGTAGTAGAGCTCTTTACGAAGGGTTCGTCCAGGGAAGAACTACCACCATGCCTTTAACTGCCGTCAAGCAGCGTTGCTGTGTTTCGGATTGAAGAGTGTGGTTGCCGGAGAATTTACAGGCACATGAGGCTTAACATCTGTTTGCCTTGCCTTGCGAGGCGATGCTTCCTTAAAGGTGATGGTTACCACTCAACATCAGGTGGGCTATTTGCTTGTTCTATCAGCATAATAAGTATTAAAAAATATATTGCAAAAGAATTTGTTATTGTTAAGTTCAAGTAGGTAAGTAAGCATATTTTAAATATGAAGTGGCATTAGGTAACCTGACGTTGTGTTTAGCAAAAAGGGTTTTGTTGGGTATTTTGCTTGTGTATTTAATTACGAAACACTTAAGTAACGTGGGTCTACAATATGGACGAGCATGGCACGACCCTCGCCCGTAGATAATTCAGGGCTATACCTACCGACCGCCAAAAAAGGTGAACGGCCATAATTCAATAACCGAAATCTTTACGAAAATTGCTCGGCTCTTTTAATTAGCAAGTATGTACCTACAAGTATAAATAAGCAGGCCAATCCCTTCATATAACAACTACGAATCGGAAAACAAGCGTAGGACGGCCAATGGACCAATGACATTCAGAAGGTCACGGAAGTTAGTAGACGAAATTGAAATTTGTCCATTGGTGGTGAAACCCACACATGAGGCTTATCCTCTGTATACTTACCTCAAGTTATGGTGATGGTTACCACTTAACAGCAGGTGGGTCACCTGATTGTTGCAACAACAAATTGTAAAAAAAAAATATTTGCAGGGGGTTCACCTGTTCGGTGTTGCTTGTAAATATGATTAAATCTCAGTCAATAAGCAGGTTGGCGGCAGAAAAAGGCTATTGATGTGAGCACGCTATATACTGATCTGTAAGTAGATCAGATTTTTTTTATCACTATGTATATAGCCATAAAAAAAAATCTAGATTTGAATAATACTTAGCAGCTGTGTTGTCTATAGGCCTATCTTAATCATCATATTTTTTCCTTGATAGGTACTCATTTTAATATAGGTACCCTGAATGCCACAGGCTGGATGAAATTTGTATTTTTAATATGCGTATTCACCAATTAATCTAATAAAATAAAGTAAGTAAACAAATGAAATTTAATGAATGGAAACTCACTCGGAACCCACCAATTCACTTCAAAGCAGCATTTATTTCTGACAAAATAAATACTTGTACAGTTATTAGGCAAAATCCGTTTCATTTAGCTGGAAACCGAGCAACGCTTTGGCCATTTTGGATAGCATTAAGTGGTTGGAGACAAGTGCTTTGAACATCGCCCAATAATGTTCACTGTAAATTGTTGCTGAGCGCTCTCTATCCGTTTTGCATTTGTACCTACGTAGCTCAGGAAAGGTAACAGTGGAAACTGTTTTGTCTCAAAAAGAGTTTAAAATACCGGTTTTTATAATTTTCAACCGATATATTTCAATCTTTACGATGTTCACACAGAAATACACACAGCCCCCTTGATTTTAGCATTTATTGATTACCTGATAAAAATATTTAAAACTAATTCAATTTAATGAGGAGTCTTGTAGCATCGCTATTTAGGTTTCTTTTTTCTCATCATCTTTTTTTAAGACAAGCTCTTACCTTGTGAATTCATCCGCGTGGATTTACTTAAGATTGGTAAAGCATTTTAGGCAGGGTTTAGCTACTTTTATCTCTTATTTTTTATCTTCACTTCAAAAAGTAACCAATTCTTGTCTCGTAAAAGTAAAATTGAAGCAACATTTTGTAAATATCCTTATTGAATTATATTTTTATTCAAAACTTTTGGGCCAAGTATCAGTGCAGGTGCTGCGGTAGACCTATTTTATTTTACACTAGCGGCCTGTCCCAGCTTCGCATGGGTGGTCATAAATTTTTTGAACATTTTAGGATAAACTTAGAGCATGGGTTCGAGCCTCGCGTCTACTTATTTCATACATTTGCACGCGCTTCTCCTTGAGTGAATGAAATCGCACCCCGAGTGTGACCCGTGGACCCGTTAACATTTTTAATTTCGTCATATCTTTTGAATGGAATGTCCGATTTGAAAAATTTAAGAAGTAATCTATAGGTATTGAAACCGTCTTAAATATGAAATGGTTTATTTGGATAAGGATTAATACCAAGGTACAAATAAAGACCCTTATTCTGGCGGCGGCATTTCAATTAATTTTTTATAATAAAAGAACACTTATTGTGACATAACTATAATAGTTAGACATATGCTGTCGCGACATTTTTTGTAGATTGAGACGTGTTCTACAAAATCGTACTACATTATTTTGTTCTATCATCAATAGTTTTCGCAGCGCAAGCGATGTAAGGTTTTTGTATTCCACCTTGGGTTACATTATTGAAGTTTTAGTAAGGATCCCTGATATTTTTGAAAATATAATATAGCCTATGTTACTCAGGGATAATGTAGCATTCTAATGGTGAAAGAATTTTTGAAATCGGACCAAAAGTTTTTGAGCCTATTATTATTATATTACATACAAAAATACAAAGGTTTCCTCTTTATAATATTAGTGTAGATGTAGATTATTTGTACCTTGATATGTTAGTCACTATTCCATATTCACTTTTATATATATTTTTATCACTTTCATATCTTAGAGCATTTTCTGGTATAGTTGCAGGCTTTAGTTTTTGCTACACCAAGATGTATGTAGCAGAAACTGAACCCAGCAAAAAGTTCAAAGGTATTTCTTCAATTGAATTACAAGGATCGTTAAATCTAACCTTAGATGTCAAATGCGTACATTTTGATATATTTAACGGCCATCCATTGTTAATCTAAGACAGCATGGTGAAATCAGAGCTAAAGCTAGGTGAATCTAGGTATCAGAATACCCTGACAGCACTGTCCTGTACAGAATTTAAGTTACACACAGATACGCTTCGGGCTTTAAATACATTGCTCGCTTTTATGTCCTTGTAGTAAGCATCATAATTCGTTGGCTTTTATTTTTTTTATAGGTTGATCTGTATCCGTGTGTGTATATGTATAAGCAAAATGTTCTCAAAGTATTGTTTGGCTATATCACAGGCTATACAATTTTTACAGTAGTGTAAATTCTGACTACGACATCATTAATGGACCCTGAGTTGGTACTAGGTAAGTAGCTAGGGAGTGTCTACCATGGCTGGGGATTACAACTACAAGTAATGTATTGTTGTCGCAGTATTGATGCTGTATAGACGTACGAGTATAATGAAGCCTTGTGAGTATGCTGATGTAGTGCTCATTTCATTCGGCGTTGTTTATGTAATGTTTCCATTCAAGTGAAATTTGGTATTTATGGGAAATAGAGTTGTTTGATTGTTGAATGCTTGTGTGTGGTATTTTAACAGCGTGTTTGACTGATTGTTATTTCATGTTGTTGTTTCGTATTCGTAGGTGACTGTTTACTTGACATGGAAGTTTATCAGGTCTGTATTATGTGAATCTATAATAGGTGAAATATTAGGTATTTACTAATATTCTTGGATTCACAGTTTTTCTTATTATCTATTTTAAGCTATTTAATGTACTTAATGTAATATATATATACCTATATATATACTATTTAATGTAATATACTACTATATATATACTATTTAATGTAATTACACTTTACTAACTAAAATGACTGTTCATTTTATAATCAAAAGATACAGAAGATAGATTGCATAGATTACGCAATTGTACTACTAAGTTAATTATAAAATTAAAAGCCCTTTGGGCATAGTGCCTGTGGTCGGTAATCTGAACTTTGTTTTTACCTGTAGGGTAACCTACAGATAAACACTGAGTTTGTCAATAATCTAGAATTATGTTAAACTAAAAAAAGAGGTATTTTAAACATTTCGATATTGCAATAGTGAATGTCTGTGTCAGCCATGAGTATTTTCTTCCATGTAATATTACCAAAATAATATTTTGATAAATTCGATTTTGATGATGTAAAGATCTTCCTATGTAAAATTAATTTCTTTTAGGAACTAACTAATATAAAAGGCATTTCAAATTCAGAAGGGACGTAATCTGTAATCGTCATGAATGCAATGTTAGACACGCATGAGTAAAACCAAAAGTCGACATTCATTTCACTACATACTTGAAGCTTTTGTCTACGCCTCAACCACGAATATATTTTCCAAACCCTACTAAGAAATGTTTACTCACGGCACTTAGTCAAATCATAAAACTAATGTAACGAAATATGAAAAACTCACTCCGCATTAAATTAAACGCCAACTTCAAAGAAAAGGGGAGAAAAAATATAAATGCGAAGAAAAATGGCTCAGTTTATTTGTCGCGCTTGTGTATGTTACGTAAGATATTTATTGTATTTAATGTAACCGGCCGGCCGTTTGAATGTTAAGTGCTTTGCAAACGGTTGGTGTAAGCACAGATTGAAATTATGTAGATGGCTTACAGTGATTGTTTCGAATACCAATTTAGTTTTATAGGTAAAATTACTGGTACAGGTAGTGCTGGACGCATTCAGAAAACTAGTAGGTCAACAATGGACGAGACTCGCAAGGGACCGGAAAGAATGGCGTATTACGGAATAGGCTTATGCTCAGTAGTGGGTGCAAATGAGCTGAAATAATGATGATGACTGGTATTCTAGCTATTCAGCTATTTTAATATAAGAACATAGAATTTAATGTTGCCCTCTATTTATATTGTATGCTCGACCTACTCTCTAACTAAATAATATTATCATCTTTCTTCGTTTTGTAGTGGGATAGAGAAAATACAACTTGCAATTTAAGAAAACATAATTTGTTTTGAAAGCTTTTTTTTATTTATCTTATCTTTGGTAACTTATAAGCTAACGTCTATAAAATAACTGCATTCTCGTAAAATTTGCATTTTAAATTAGTATTGAGTCAAGAACTTTGCACGCTCTGCCAAATAATTTTGCAATATTTTTGAAATTTAATTTTTTAGTCTTCATTATTGTAAGTATATTAATTAATGTAAATATCTAATCATATGAATTGTACTTAACTTTTTTACCTTATGCATATTACTAGCTGGTGCCCGCGACTTCGTCTGCGCAGGATTAGTATTTCGAGTACCTAGCTTATATTAGCGTGGCGTAGTACATATGTGTAACTCTAGCGGTTTTGGCAGCGCACGCCAGAATGGCTCGCAGATGGTAGATTTTTTCCTACTTACTTGACACTTATGGGTATGGAAATGTCAACAGAAGCAAGAAGACACGTAATACTAGTGGAAAACCAGTTGGTATTAGCAGACAGCCCGCGTTCTTGCCATATTTGAAGAGAGTAACGGACAGAATAGGAAATGTGTTGAAGAAGTTTTCCATCAAGTCAGTATGTAGGTACTCCTCTCACGAAGATGGCTAAGCTACTGCGGACACCAAAAGACAGCATACCTCTGCAAATACCTGGTGTGTATAAAGTAGACTGCAGTTGTGGCCGCGCCTATATTGGGTAGACTAAGCGTACAATAGCCGAGCGCGTGAAGGAGCACATTGCTGCAGTTAAAAACCGCCAGGTAACAAAATCAGCCATATCAGAGCACCTTGTAGATTTAGGACCTAATCACTGGATTAAACTACATAATCCCAAGGTACTGTCCAATGAACGACACTACCATAAAAGGATGTTTCGTGAGGCGAGTGAAATTAAGAAGTATCCTAATTTCAACCGTGAAGACGGATTCAGACTTTCTTCTTCGTGGAATCCCGTCATTGGTAGGTGTGTATGTCGAGAAGTGTCATCAAAGTTTTTTTTTTTTTTTTTTTTTTTTTTTTAATCAACTAGTTGATGAAACAAGCATATGGCCCACCTGATGTTAAGTGGTAACCATCACCTATAACAAAGCATTGCCTCGTAAGTCACGCACGATAGGAACGTGCCCTACGATGCACTGCCCTGCGTCCATCAACTTGAGGCATACAGATATTAAGCCTCATGTGCCTGTAATTACACCGGCAACCACACTCTTCAAACCGAAACACAGCAACGCTGCTTGGCGGCAGAAAAAGGCGTGGTGGTAGTACTTCCCCGGACGAACCCTTCACAAATAGCTCTACTACTCTCAAAGTGTGAGGACACTGTCAGTGTTGTGTGTCGTAGTGCGTGAACACGGACATTATGAATTCTGACGATCAATTGAGGGTTGACAATTGACTGCTTCCACTTCTCGACGACGGTAGATCTCAAGTTCAATGCTCCAGTCTGCCCGCGACCACGGCTATTGCAACGTAGCCGAAACGTCGGGAATATACCTAATAAAGGTAAACGCGATAAATACCTGTGTACCTAATACTTCAACATCAAACATATTCCCATATAAGAATTTTGATAAGGTGCATGCACGTGGAAGGTTCTCTTGTTCGGTTCATTTTTGTGCGACTTTTATATCAATTTAGTGTACTTTTTCATAAGAAATCTAAACCCTGTATGTAAAAATGCATCTTAGAATGTGCCAAGGAATGTTAAGGGTAGGTACGGAGCTTTGCTTTGCTAGTATAAACATCGTATAAGAGTGAAGCAATAATGTTTTATTCTAAAATATTTTGGCATAAAAAAGTATCAATCAACAAACTCGTACATATTATAATATCCCATCTTCTTATTCATATTACATAGGTGCTTTAAAAATTGGCTCGCACAATCATGCATACGAACCGCGAGGACCGAATATAAATCAACGTCAAAAAAATGAATTTGCGCCGTTTTTACGATGAATATTAATAAAAGTATGTCGCAGTCATATTTTTAGATAAAAAAATATTTATTAACAACAAAGCCTGTGGCGGGTATCTGTAATGGACAACGCAACTATATTTGACATGACATGACATATCCATGCAAATCAAACCAGAAATTCATGTTTTTTTGTGCATGTATTTAGATATGGCTGAATTATACGATGAAATTTTATCTGGGACTTTTAGAATTTCTCAACTGACATCCCTTCCTTGCGCAAATAGTTTTATAGCTCGAAGAATTCCAGTTACGTATTTATGTAAATATTTTTGGATCTCTCAGAATACCTCTGATTTTCTCGTGTTGAATCGCACTAGCTAAACTAGTACTATTATGGAAAAGCGATAAAAAAAAATACTCTGTTGTCAGCTTATAAAGCGAGTATATGCATGGGATGATATCGAAATAATCGCGAGTTTCGGGCTATTAGCATCCCTTAAATTATCAGTCTGACTTACCATAAAATTAAAACTAAATCATAATACTAAACTCTTGCAATATGCATACCTTCTGTCACTATATTTACGTACCTCTCAATAAAAATGGGATGCTGTATTTTTACTTGTGCTTACGATCATACCTCACATACGAAACCTATTCGAAGTCTATCTTACATTTGCAAACTGAATCACTTGAAAGTCGCATAGTTGAATTCGAACGATTTTGAACGCATTTACATACAAAGAAGGTAAGCCATCTACTTACCAGCCGTCTGCAGGGCTGGAAAACATGTGGATGACTTTGCTTTATTTTGTTAGATGGTGATAATGTTAATGTTGATCACAAACAGTCTCGGCCCCGTGTAACACACTTACCTACTTTAGAAGTAAAATTCAAAGGGATTTTATTCTATAAAATCACAAGTTACTTGAAACGTCGACTCGGTTAACCTTTGCGCCACGTAGAAAACCAGACATGAAACCTACCTAGTACCACAGATAAGAGAATACTAGTACAGATACCCCATCCCATACATTGAAACGGTTCCAGTCTTAACTCGGGCTGTGGCTCGGGCAATTTTTCGGGATGTATGAAATAGCCCGAAGCTAAACAAAATAGCCCGCATAGCCGCTAGATGTCGCGAAGTTGCGTTGCGAGCAAGCGGCATCACGTAAAATGCACTTACAACCAATAGATGGCGATAAAATTAGTTCTGCCAACACGCACATACTATTATTTTATACTGTGTCCGCACGCAGTCCTTCGCCCACAATGATAGTTTTGCCAGTTTTGTTTCAAAATAACTTGCATTTAAAAGATACCTATGATAGGTGTATTGTGTTATTGTGTAGTCTATATCTATTCGTTTAAGTATTTTTTTTAGCAAGATGTTGATGCTGCCTTATGAAATTTGTTTAAGTAGGTAGGATGTATTAGGTACCTAACTACCTACCTACTTTTTTGCTCGAACACTAGGCTGTTTTAGTTCGGAGGCACTGACTGATCGCTGTTTCAATTATGCAGGCGTTATTGTGATCTATTCGCTACAAGAAGTAACAGGGTAAAAGTTTGGGAAAAACTCCCAACTTGTGCCTCAATTTAGTTTGACGAGGCAAAATCAGCAACACACTCAGTGGTCATTTCGTCGTGTCCCGTGCTTCGATCAACAATCAACCTAGGTACCTAGATAACGAGTGACTTACAAAATCAAAGCTAATATGATAAAATACTAATACATGATATACTTTTTTTACTGGTAGGTAATTTATAGACCTACACCCAGACAGAGAACAAAATTCTATTTTCATCACAAAAATGTTAGTTCTCGGTGAGGATTGAACCCACGGCCTCCGGCCCTGAAAGCAGACCTACTACCAACTGAGCTATAAAGGCTGTTAGACATACAACGAAATTAGTCTTCCAAATAATCCCCGCGCATTCTCGAGCTCCCTAGCTACTTAGCTCGTATTTAGTTTGTATGTTATGTATTTGATATAAAGTTCACTATGCTATGGACAATTTCGTTGCAAAAAGTCGCTTTCATTCCAACCCGCGGCGATGTAAATTAAGCCTGAGACAAAAGTTTTAAAACAGTTTAAAGTTCAACCTAATCACAACCATAGATCCTTGTAATAAAGTCACAAATCTTCATAATACTATCTCACACTTATGATCATTCGTCACCAAAAACGAGGAAATCTTTTCATTTAGATATGAAAAGACGTAGGTTAAATAACATTTATTGTGCAATCAACCTTAACGTGCAACAAATAAAGTACTTTTCCCCATTTTTACTTTGCAAATTAGATCGTTTCTTTTTGTTTCTTTGAATTTATAATTTTGTGACGAAGTTCATTATTTAAAAAAAAACCCACCAGAAGAAAAGCGATAACCTATTGACTTTGAGATGAAGTCGACCCTCTTATTAGTCGTTCAACTGATGGCCCACCTGATGGCTTCAAGCTGATGTAAAGGCGTTACATCTAATGGCCTAGCTGATGTGGAGCTGTTACCTCTTTTGAGCTACCTGTACCCCAAGTATGAGTTTTGCATTTTTTGTTTTACGTTTTTGTTCCGTGTTCATTGCGGGTTTTGTATGAAGTCGCGATAGGGATACCGATATGGAACTTTACAAAACCCGCAATGAGCACGGAGCAAAAACGATTCGTTTTTGTTCCGTGTTCATTGCGGGTTTTGTATGAAGCCGCGATAGGGATACTGATATGGAACTTTATGTTCTACTACTAATTTTCATCATACTTGCAACATAAAGTTCCGTGTCGTTATCTCTATCGCGTCTTCATACAAAACCCGCAATGAACAAGGAACAAAAACGTAAAACGAAAAACCAAAAATGGTAAGCAAAACTCATACTTGGGGTACTGGAGTCGCGCGGTTACTTCTAACCCGATAATTAGTGATCACCCCACTTGATGTTGAATGGTCACTACCTATTTGTGGAAATCCTAAAGTAGATGATGTGTTTAATAACAGAACCCGTTTTTCGTACAATATGAAAAGGAAATAATTGACAAAAGTTGGTTATAGACGTAATCTCTCAACATAAAATAGCCCACCTGATGTTGAATGGTTACCTTTCACCACCCACTCCAAGATGTTGAGCGCTTATTTCTTGGATTTGAGATACCTAGTAGTTGGCCATCGTCGATAGCCGCTGAACATCAGGTGGGTCTTCTAAAATAATTGAAGTGACACCTGATGCTGAGCGGTTATCTAAAGTAGGTAGGTCAAGTAAACTTTGTATTTACCTACCAACTATATACTTGCGTTGACGTAATAAATAATTTTCTTTCTACGGCACTACGTACGTCCGTAAAGTTTAAGGGGCTGACAACCATCAAACAACTTCTTGCTCGCACGTTTCGACATGTTGAAAGATATTAATCAATCAGTTTTTTCCTTCTAAAAAGTAAAGTAAAAGTAAGTAACTAGTTTTTGTACTAATGCAAACTTTTGAGTCGGATAACTTGTATCGATTAAAATGTTTTTTTTACTAAAATAAGCATTTACCAATTAAATAATAAACCATTTTGTGTGCAATCACATTGCACACAAAATAGTTTATTCAGATTTTTCGAAAGTGAGTTTAGTGGTTTTATATCTTTCAACATGTCGAAACATGCGAGCGAGAAGTTGTTTGATGGTTGTCAGCCCCTTAAAAAGGCATAATTTTTGGCTCAGATTTTTGTCGCTGTCTGGCCCGCGCCCGCGCCAGCACTGACAGCGACAGAGTTTCACGTTAGAAGAGTGCGGCAATGTTTAGGTGAAATTATGCAAGATGAATTGCACCTTGTTGCGTCGCAGTAAGAGTCCTATTATTTATTCTGTACTAGTAGAAGTATCTAGAAATTTCCGTGGCTAAAAATCGAATCATGTTAATATACACCGTTTTTTTATATTAATAATAAATAAATTATTTTTTATTTTTTACATAGGTAGGTACGTAGTAAAATGCCTCTATAAGAAACGAAAAAAATCTATAAACGCAAATAGCGGCATCTTTTGAACTTTTGAAACCGAACCACAACGTAGTTCAAATAATTTCCGCAAGAAAAAACGTGGTCAATATTGATTATTGTAAAAACATGAAGATTTCATTAACAGCTTATTTCCTCATCTTCCTGTGCTTATGGGAGATTTTTTTACAATATAACATAAGCTATTCATGACCTTAATACTTTTTTCTGGACTAAAACAAATATCAATAATTCAATCGCAACCGGTATCGCCATCTATTGATGTTTAATTGGAACTAAAAATGCTTTGTAGGCAATGAGACACCATGCTAGTACCTAGTAGTTAGTATATAACCTATACCTACTTATAATTTATGCCTAACACTCTCAGTATCCGTAGACAGTAAATATACGTGAAATCAATAAATATAGACAATAAAAATATTTAAGACTTTAAAGTAGAGAAAATACATTTCCTGCAATAAAAAATAGGCAATTATAATTTTACTAAACCAAGGGTGGTAGCATGTCGCCGACATGCCTAATTTTTATAATCATCCAATACAAAAGTTGTATGTACATAAAACAATAATTTTGGAATCTGGTTTCTACATAAATGCGTCCTATGAAGTACCAGCCGCACCCGGTCCCCTGGCGACATGGTGCGATTTGTAAAGGTGCCTGTGAATCCCTTCAATGGACCTGAGAAGTAAACCACTTCTGGACTATATTCACGTAGATTTGGTAACATTGGCTTTCAAATAGATTTGCCTTCTATGTATACGTTCCTGTAACTGGAAACTGATAGTTCCATTGAATTTAGATATTCCTGGCTAGGAAATCGAACATTAGTACCTACTACAAATGGAGCTCAATAGAGAGTATGAAAGTTTAGTCCAGTAATGTTTGAGTACTACGTAGTGAATGATATATTTCTCACAAAGCTTAAGGAAACCAAGAAAAAACAAACATTATATTTCAATAAAAAATACAGATGAAGCCAAAAGAACATTGAATACGCGTACTTACTGCTTTAAGCTGTTTGAATACAATATGTAAGTACTACTTACCCTACGTAACAAAGTGGTCAGTTTATAAACTAAACTTCCACTTGCCGGCTCGGCATATTCAGCAACAACGGCATAAGGTAATTAAATATTCAAAATGTTAGTGGGTTCTTACAGCGAAATCCGCGCAAAGTAGTGGATAGTTGTTTCCGACCTACACAGACTTCCAATAGTAGTTTATACCTGTTTTCCGAAGCCACTAAAAGCCTTTTTACTTAGAAAACTTTAGCAATTATACTTTAGCTGCTGGGGTGATTTTATTTTGCAAATAAGTTTGTGTTTAACTTTCATAAAAATATAAGTTTGGGCGGATTTTGTAAGATGTCTAATGTCTGATTTTGACAACTCTGTAACCTTGACCACCCACATAACACTCCTCCAAAGTTGAATGGAACAATTCTAAGGAACGCTCCTTCTTCTTATTTTATTCTGAAGTTCTAGTTTTTACCGTATGAAACAATATATTATGTCGGCATATTTATGAATGGCTACCTAATTTGATATTGTCATCAGACTTGACTTTCTTAACTGTGTTTTGAATATTTTATTCAGTTGATGCTGCTGATAGGTTTCCCTCTCATTTTTATTTAATTATATTAATTTTTTTTTTGTAAATGAATAATTTAAACTCGAACACACCATAAAAACTTTTTGGAAACGATAATAATTGATCGATTCTACATCGGCGTTTATATTCTTTCGGAAGAAATAACACATGCATTAACCTGTCGTTTCTTAGAACATGATTATTATAGTTTTCAATGAGTTTTCACGTCAATCACAAGGGCAATTTGAGAGAAAAACGGTTGACTGCAAGCAGGTAGTACTAGTGACACGACAAAGAAGAAGAAAGCAAGTAAAGAAAGAAAAAAAGAAAGAAAATACACTTATTTTACATTCACACAATACACAGAACGGACAGCAACAGTACAGACAAACAGAATAGGTACTTACAATGATGTCATATTCAACAGATCGGCTGGAATCGAACAATACCCAGTGTGTGCCAAACACTTCACCGATTTAATAATTTGTGCCCAAAACTGTAATTGCAGTTAGTAAACAGTTATTACTCTCGACGGGGTTAATTAGTCTAATTTAGTACTAAAAGTACCTAAAACGCGCGTTCGGAACAAATGGCTTGTAACGTTTTATATTTGGCTGTAAAATGTATTATAATGTGGATCGGACCGCTTGACTAAACTGACCATCGATAATGCTTTGGTTGCGTAAATTATTTTGATGACCTAATTTTGCTATTTTGGTTGGCATATAGTATTCCGAAGTACCTATGTTTTTTATGTCAAAAATATGTAAGAACTATCTCACCTGATGCTTAGCGGTTACCTCTGCCTTAAATGTTTGTTTGTGCATTTTTTCTCATCTATTCTGTTAGCCATACGTGAAGACCGCTAATTGGCTTCTCTGATAACCTATATTGCATTGGACTGCATCCATCACTTAAAGTCTTGAAGGTCAATAACAGGTCAAAGGCCTCATATGCCTATATTGCACACTCTTTAAATCAAAGCACAGCAGTGCATGCATCACAGCTTGGTGACAGAGCTAGGTACGGTTATGCACCAATACCCAATAAGGTAAAGAATCCAAATTTCTCTGGAGAACCTCTGGTCTGGTCTCGTACTACCTGGTATAATTGTGGAAAAGCAATGTTAAGGCGAAGACAAGAGCTAACGTGACTCTCGCTCGCACGTTTCGACATATTGAAAGATATAAAATCACTAAACTCATTTTCGAAAAATCGCAATAAACCAATTTGTGTGCAATCACATTGCACACAGTTTAGTGAAAATTTCAGTTTCATCGATACATGTTTTCCTACTCAAAAGTTTGCTTTACTAGTTTTCGTACATAAGCAAACTTTTAAGAAGGAAAACTTGTATCGATCAAAATGAAATTTTTACTAAACTGTGTGCAATGTGATTGCACACAAAATGGTTAATTGCGATTTTTCGAAAATGAGTTTTGTGATTTTATATCTTTCAACATGTCGAAACGTGCGAGCGAGAAGTTGTTTGATAGTTGTCAGCCCCTTAATCATTTTGAATACAATATTTCACTCGGCAGATATTGGGAATGAAAAATGTTTTTGCTATAAAATTATGCTAGTGCTAGCAATATCTAAAGTCACATTGCCCTCATATTGTTAATACCTAGATATATCTTATACAATATGCGAAATGAAATGGGAATGTTTTTATTATACTCGTAGAAGATTTAGGTGCATTGAAAAATTTTCATTTTTATTCTAAGCACATTTAAATGTGCTCGGACATTCCATTTGGATGCCAGCGACAAGCGCCTCAGTAAGCATTTAACTTTTTACCTTTACAAGTAGGTACACACGGTTACAGATCAAGCTGTACAAAGCCAAAGAAAAATGACCCTTACTGCAAGGATATAAGAGCGAGAAGGGTATAGCCTGCGTATATAAAATTAGACTATAAAATTCTTCGAAAGTCACGTTATTATGGGTTTACTATGCATGGCACAAAGTTGAATCTCTCATGTTGTGCGAGTAGTGTATAGCCAAAACTAGTCCATAGAATTCTTCGAAAGTCACGTTATTGTAGGATTCACTGCCTAGCCCTGGCACAAAGTTGAATAGTCTCCTGTTATTTTCACAGGCACACATCAGTCGAATGGAAACAATGATTAGTACACTGTTGTGCGACTGAGTAGGTAAACAAGCGATACGAACATTAAAATTAATACGCACGTTATTACAATTAAAAATGCCAATTCAAAATGTAGGTATTTTATTTCCTTTGCAAAGTGTGGTGGCACAGTAGAACTTATAGTAGGTAGGCACGAGATATCTATACAAAGGTGTGTCAATACCCACTTTGCAAGGGACTGGAGCTCGAGAGAGGTTTAAAAAACCTGTAGTACAAGTCTCTAGGGCCTTCCGCTATGGATATCTACTAGCTAAACTGACTTTTTTTATAATAATATACGCCAATATTGTAGTCTGATTTAAATACATGGCTTGGCATGATGAGTTGAAACTATGAGTTGGAACTATTTCCAAATAAGACTCAAAAACACGTAGCTACTTAGCCGCCAGTTTTGATATATTTTCGTAAAATGATTAACCATAACTAATTATCACAATTGGTATAGGATGTTAATGATTTCTCATTATGATTATATATTCATGGGCTTAAATTGAAACGAAATCCTTAGTATTAGAAGATTTACTACTATTGATGATATTGGCTCAAATCCAAATTAATTACAAGTCACGGATACCTATCCAAATACGAGAGAGATATATATATAACCTACCTACTTGTATTAGCGTAATAAACAACGAGAATCCGTACGGGATATACCAATTTACATTAATTATAATGTAGGGGTAATAAATCTATGTAGCTAGCGAAAAAATATGTGCAACGATTTTGATGATACTGTGCAGAAATCCAACATGTTAGCACGAATTTAAGGTCTGTTAGGAAGGTACAATGTCGTTTATACATTGTGGTAAATTGATTTTCTTCTTCTTCGTGATCTGATCTTGATTTTTGAAAATCTAGATAGACCAGGTAGGACCACTACGTCTCATATATCTACACCGAGCTGTAGAATGACATGTTCCTGTCTCTTAACTATCAAAAATTGTATAATATATAGGTGAATTGATATTTATACGCTACGTGAGGTGTAGTAAGTTACATTGATAATCCACCAAAAGGTTGATGTTTACCAGGCATTTGACAACAAAGCCTAAAACACTTAATTAATTACATTGCCATTATAAATAGCTTTTTCTGTATCTAAGTATCCTTATTTTATCATCGTTTTTCCAAACTTGGACCGGAACCCTGATAACGAAAGTACGGGAGAAATGTTGGTAGAAACTCGGTAAGTATGATAAGTTATTTCAAATGAGTGAAAACCGGAACGATAATTACCGAAAACCTGGACTCAATTACCCTAAACAGTAATGAAGGGATTCCAACATAGGCGAACGGAACCGCCAGTACTCGGCATTGTGCCACATACCACTAGATGCCAAGTTCGGAATTGTAAAGCGGGGTTAGGTATTCTAATGTACTTTTTTGCAGACAAGGTATTTTTGGACATCATTCCAAATTCCATAAACAAATTCCGTATATAAAACATTCCCTACATATATAAAACATCATATAGCTGACAGTCTTAGATTTGTATTACATATTATCATATCAGTAATACAAATAAAAATGGTTCCACAACCCCCAGAGGACAATACACCTTTCAAACAGAACATAAATTAACCTACGCCAAAGATACACTAATGACGACAACTATTTGTCATCATTAGCGTATCCGCTATGCTGTGCTTGTCATTTAATGTGGGTCGCCTCTAAGAAACATTTTTTTTTTTTTACATTTAAAAACGTTAAATCCCATTGAAAGGTCTAGGCTGTCTCTAGATTTGCAATGGCTTTATCTCGGCAGACAGACAGACTCTAATAGGCATGATATTACATACAAATTGTCTGCTACCGTTTTTAAGTATTTTTAGCCTCTCTATTTCATAGTCTGATCATAAACATATGCAGTAAAAAAGGAGCGATATTCAATAAATATTTTTCTATTCAATACCTTTTGTACCACTTTTTTATATTTTGAAAACATCACAGCTGCAAGCACCACGCTGCGCTATTTTGCATTAGTTATTAAAAATCTATAGTTTAGACAAGTACTGGCAGTAGGTACCTATTTCAATTTCTACGAGACGGCGCGGCGGTGACTCTTGAATTAATTCCGTTGCATTGCGGTCTCGCCAGAAACTGAAATTTTTACTCATTTTCTAATTTAATTATTTTTCACTAAACCTTTCCACTGAGTGAAAAATATGAAGAAAATTTAATCTTTCGCTGTCCCCGACAGTTTGTGCTACCTTCCACGATTGTTTTTTAAAACAAATTAGGATTCTAGCAGCACTCATGGAATACTAATAACTACTTCAAAATGTAGTCATGTGCCAATGTAGTATTTTGAATGTGCCTTTGGCATCCCCTTACAATCTTAAATACTCAATTTTTTAGAGATCTGTCAATAACGGGAATTAAACTAAAAAAATATATAGTTTCGAGATTCCAATCTAAAAACAAAAATAGTAAGTTACGAAGTAAAGCTCCTAGAATTTCAACAGGTAATACGATTTGTTACAAGTAGTAGAGCTCTTTGTGAAGGGCTAGTCCGGGGAAGTACTACCACCACGCCTTTTTCTGCCGCCAAGTAGCGTTCCTGTGTTTCGGTTTCGGAAGTGTGGTTGCCGGTGTAATTACAGGCACATGAGGCTTAACATCTGTATGCTTCAAGTTGATAAACGCAAGGCTGTGCATCGTAGGGCACGTTCCTATCGTGCGTGACTTACAAGGCAATGCTTTGTTATAGGTGATGCTTACCACTTAACATCAGGAGGGTCATCTGCTTGTTCCATCAGCTAGTTGTATAAAAAAAAACTAAAAGTCGTTCACTCGTTTGCCTTTATTATTAGTGGCTATTTAAGAGGTCGTAGCTCCCGTCAGTCGCACGTGGCTTAAGCTATTTCGGAGTGAGTGGCGAAGCCACAGCCAACCCCCAACATCTGGTTATTTAAATTGCGTATTTAAACTAATTGGCATCATTACGACGCGCCATTTTTGAAGGAGTGGCTCCAAATGAATTGTACTTCAATTTAATGCCCGAAATAAGTGTTAAGTTAAAGTTAATTTTACTAGTACCAATTTTACTTTGATAGAAATTGAATGTGATTTCAGTGACGTAATAACATAATTTTGCAGACCTATGAAAATGTTGTATCTCTCTATATTCTATCGTTGATATAATGTAACGTCATCCCTTATACGACTTTCTACTTTAAAACTATGCTTTCGCTAAGCTTCAAACTCAGATGGGTAAACTGAGACTAACAAACTAACAGTTTACTTCAGTACCTGAAACTAAGTAACATGAGTGAGCGTGATTTTGATGTGGATGCATTTATACAGTATAAATCGAATTTAAAATCTGTAATTAAATGAAATTGAAGAAAAATGTAAACGAGTAGAACGAATAAGTGTTTACAAAAGCGTCGGCAACAAAAAGACCGAGCAATTTGGGATTGGAGTGGCCATTACCCGCGCCGACTGTGGAAAGAACGCTCGCAATTGCATTGAAAATGTCGCTTTTAATTTTTCAAAACGCAAAGCATAAATTCACATTTGCGGTTGGTACGATAACCACCGCCTAAAAGCTCTAGCGTCGAGGCCCCGTGCTTTGTTGCTAATACAAAGCGCTCGCTCACATCAGACGGTTCTACAAAAACTTTGTCTCATCGGAGTTCCTCTGGCATATTATTTACGGTAGCGACTCCTATGTCAGCGCAGAATGGTCTGTAATAACGCAAGGTTGGCTTTCGACAACATAAGGCTAGTAGCGCTTCGATGTCGGCATACGAGGCGAGCTACAACATTCATCTCAATTCTCCGTGCGCGCATTCCCATCACGTGACCGACTCGGCAAGGTGGAAACTTCAGCACTGCGACGACTGCGGGCCTGCTCCTTTATGCCCCTTGATATATTACGGACCGGCACACAACGACTCCGTAATATAACTATGATTTATTCTCCCGTCGCAGACAATCCTACACCAGAAGATGTGTTGCCGACGCGACGCAGAGAGGGCCTTAGATTAATTTTACGCCGCTAATATTGGACGTGTGCTTATTCTTCTTTCTCCGTATCATTTGTTACTTCCACCCAAACAGATAACAGTAATGGAATATCATCACTGTTATCTGTTATCGATGTTTGTTTATCGACGGTTGGAATAGACGACGGGTATTTACGACCTTCAGATCTTACTATTCGCTGATTAAAAGAGAACAAACGTGGAGCAAGATGTATCCGAGTATTGTGCTTTTATTCGACGTCTCCAGATTAAAAACTGGGGCGGGCACAATGAGAGGCACGGCAGCGTCGGGAATTCACGAGGGGTGGTGGATGACGTCACAATGCAAATATGACGCTTGGTTACTGTCTCGCGGCAGAAAGAACACAAGTTGCTGAGCAGCAGTTTGGTGAGCATCGACCTTGCTCAATAGCCACTTGCAAGAGTTATATGAACACTGTTAACTTCATACTAAACACGGTAGAGTTAGTGCTTATTTTCAATTCCACCAACAAATAGCAATTTAAGAACATTGAGCTTTAAGACACATGAGAACCAAACCCACACCGGATTTAGTTTTCACGGCGTAAAAAATGCTTTCATTATACATTACAGGCACATGATGCTTACCATCATGTAAATACAATCAATATATATAATACATACATACACACATCAGGTGGGCCATCTGCTTGTTCCATCAGTTAGTAGTATAAAAAACACGCCTATTTCCGCCTATTTCTCATAGGCAGAGGCCACGGATTCCACATGCTACGGTTCTTACATTTTTTTTTATACAACTAGCTTATGGAACAAGCAGATGGCCCATCCGATGTTAAGTGGTAACCATCACCTATAACAAAGCATTGCCTTGTAAGTTTCGCCCGATAGGAACGTGCCCTACGATGCACTGCCCTGCGTCCATCAACTTATAACCCACCTGATGTAAGCTGTTACTTGTAACAATTGCAATCCCTCACACAGCACGTCCACGAGGACGCAAAATAAGTTATATAATTTATGTATATTATATTATAAGGCTACAAGGCAGGATAATAAGTGAGTGAAATAAAAAAAAAATATTGCGTTGACTGTTGGGTATTTGCTTGTTTATTATTCATTGAATTCCATGCGTTGATTACCTGTTTTCAGTTTTCAATTGGACATGCATACAATTAAATTACTGAAATACTGTATTGGGAGAGTGAAACGAACTTAAAAACCAATAAAACGACACTCAACCCATTTTCCTACATTAAAGCGTACATAATATGAAACTCATAACTCATGAAATATCGTAATTTTAAGCTTCAAAGGCTATAAATTCATTTGCATGTTTAAGTTCTCTGTCCTAAAAATTCTAATCCTCGGCTATAAATTTTAATAAATCAAGTTTTATAATTTCCTTGCTTGCCTATCCTCTAACTACCCCTTTTATTTATTTTTTTAGTATCTTGAGAATCAAGAGTTCTGAGAAGATCTCCTTGCCTGAAAATTACAGTTATAAGCATATTTAATTCCTCCCATGCTTTGTGTATTTTTAATCAAATATAGCTACATACTCTTAAATATTATCGAACGACAGACAGTCAGTGGCATTACTATTTACGTCGGGATATATTTGAAATCATTTTGTGGTTGCCAGTAACGTGAGTAGTCAAAGTCAAAAGACAATATAATTATTTAATTAAATCACAAGGATCACTTTGAAAGTCTTTAAGCTAGGTGAATCTAGGTGCCAGTTCCACGCGACGAGTAGAAAAGTAAAATCCGCCGTTATGTGATGCTAACCGACTCTTAAACCAGGCCAAATGGACTCCAATAAAAGTATCTCATCTCAATTGACACCACCGACATTACACAGCCAACTACGGTAGGTAGCAACTACCTCTAAAGAACTGGGACACGCCGAGCGCTGTGATGAGAATGAAAAAAGTTTAATTTATAAAAAGCAAGCATTTTGGTAATTATACGCGTAGTTACCTACGTGGATGTCGAAAACTAAAGGCACCAGTTGGTGAAAGCCGCTGAAAGAGACTTTGCATTTTGTGGCTTACTAAATGGTAGGTAGTTTTAGAACGTGCCTGGAAATATAAAGTTGCGAACATTATGTAGAAATAGTGCAATAACATAATGCGTGCAGTTGGATTGTATTCGTAGAACCTACGTAGGCCGTTGATCTACGGTCGTAGACAAGCCTACGAAACGTAGCGTTGCGTTGTGGGCATAGTTGAGAGTTTTTCGATTTAAAAATATCCCTGAATTTAGGAACTTTTATGGCAGCCTTGTTGGCAATTTAAACTTTTTGTATTTTGTAATCATATTACAAAACCCTAGTGACTTTAATGTAATATCACGGAAATAATACGTAAAAAACTGCAGATTATTTTAAAGTTACTTTTAACTCAGTGACCGCTTCATACGGAAGTAGGCCATAGCCTTAAGAAACGTTGAACTTACAAGTACAACCATACTCTCGGCGTACAATAATCCTGCATAAAGCCGAATAAGCCCCCCGGGGACATCCTGCACAGAGCTCATTCTGCACCCGCAATGACAATTTAGTTATCTATATAAAGCACGCACACACACTCGCTTTTTAGTCGCTAGCTCCTTCTATGACTGCATAGTATCTTGATACTTGATAGTCGAATCAATCATAAATTTATTTGGAATTATGTGTTTATAAAAAAACAGATATTAAAACAGATTTAAAAAAAGTTAGTATCCGCAGGAGGTAAAAAACAGTGTCGCGAATATCAACAGATAGTATATAAGCATGGTGGATGAAATGGTCACCGGTGGGATATTTGAGTTTCATTCCCGGTAATTTAATTCCCGGAACATAAAACATGAATACAAATCTTGAAGAACATAAAAAGATAAGTAACTTTCCGGAATTTAGCAATGTGGAAAGCCACTTTTAGCATGAAATTATAAAGTAAAGTAAAATTTAAAACTAATTATATCTTCTACTATTAATAAAAGATAAGTTACTTATCTTTTTATGTTCTAAAAGATTTCCACATTGCTAAATTCGGGAACTATTTAAAAAGGCTTTGCATTTGACAAGACATATGTCATTTACACACATATGACATTTAGACTACATACACTAAATACAAATATGGTGATGCACTTCCTGCGCCTCATTGTATGAATTATAATTGAGTGAGATAAACAAAGTTAGCACGCTAATCAGAACAAGAAGTAAGCTCTGAATTCGGAAAACGCTCTGATCTAAATTTAGTGCACTGAGTTTATTAATGTGGCCGGTTTTAATTACCAGAAGTTGAATTAATAAAAATGTTTATTAATTACACATTAAACAGTTTTATTAATAAAAATAAAAATGTTTAATGTGTGGGTAAACATAGCGAATTCAAGTTACACTGCTTGAGTTGACGCAGCAGCGTCAACTCAAAGTTGTTAAGTTGCTGCGCAGTGCAACTGAAATACGTTTATAAAGAGCAAGCTCTGAATTTAGACAACGTTACGATCAAAATTTAGTGCACTGAGTTTAGCCATGTGTATAACCCGCTTAGTTTTAACTACTGGAAACTGAATACATTTTGATTTGTGTAATGTGTAGGTAAACATAGCGTATTTAAGTTACACTGCGCAGCAACGTAACACACGTTTCTGCGTAGCATAACTCAAATACGCTATATTTACCAACACTTTGAACAAGTTCGATTTATTTAGCTACTCATAATTAAAATATTGCAACAGAAATACGTTTACTCAAAAGCGGTTCACTTCATTACGTCAATTTCATATTTTCCGTTCAGATTTGTACAGTCCAAGTATCGACATTTCCCGAAGAGAGCTCTTGTTACCTATTGTTTTCTTAAATACATTGCAAAGCGAAATGTAGCTGAAAGTTGTGTCACAAAGACCAGCATGAAGATCTAACAAAGGTGTCGGTAGCATACACTTGTTGTTTGAGCAAATAGTGAACTGCTATTAGCAGATTAAAATGACCGTTTTCTAAGAAAATTGGTACAGATAGTAAAAGACTGAAAATATGCGGTTTCAAGATTTTTATGCAGTGTATCATAATATTTTTTCAATAAAATTGAAGTTATAAGACTTTCTAGAGTTTAGGTGTTTGATGGGTGTAGCGTCCCGTAAATGAAAAAAACTAAATACTGAAAAAGACAAATGCATGTTTAATCTGATAATGTGCATGTGTAATAATAATCACTGCAAGAAAATATGTGGGTGGCTTTTCTGTAGTTAAGTTAAACGAATCCATGCTAAATAGGTCAATAGTTTCGTTTAATTACCTCTATAGTTTTATTAAATAATAGTTTAGGGAAATTAAACAACAGACTTCATATCAGTCTCGTGTTTGTTAGGTACAAGTGCACGGGCGTCCCTCGTGTGTAACCGCCCCTGTAACAGTATTGCGTTGCGAGTTTCGAGTTAGCGCCGTCGCCCAAGTCCGTCCTATTTACAACAGGCGCGCCACACTTGACTTGCGTTTGGACGCCGCGAGACGTTCAAGTT
The DNA here is from genome assembly GCA_932294275.1 of Chloroclysta siterata. Lineage (NCBI taxonomy): Eukaryota > Metazoa > Arthropoda > Insecta > Lepidoptera > Geometridae > Chloroclysta > Chloroclysta siterata. The sequence goes on along the minus strand of OW028600.1, from coordinate 7,678,694 downwards.
TGCATTTCGTTCTCAAGTTAGTGCAATTTGTGTTGCGCACGCCTGCATATTTCATAGCTCTCGCGTTTTCTTTGTTATCTTATTCTACATTTCCTACTTCCGAACTGTATTGCACACACCACACCATATTTTGTTATTTTTATGTTCATCCAATAACCGAAGTTTGTAGTTGAACATGATTCCGAAGGGGATAAGGGGGAGCGGTGTTGATATTAGAACGCGAGATATAAGTCTTTGACACTGTTTTGCCAAGACAAGTAACATGATATGGTTCGAACAGTTCTGTCGTCTAATGTCGAGTCATTAAAGAAGATTGGCAGTTGGTGGTTGTTCATCACTATTATACATTGCGTACACGTGAACTAATGTTTCTTTTATTAGTGGGCGATATAGTTTATATAATGATATTAATGTATATAGTGATGACTCATAAGCAATTAAGAGTTGATCATGTACACAGAAGAATAAACGAACCTTTTTCTGTATGCCTACGCCTCACTAAACTTCAATAATATATTATATTATTACATTGTAAAAGGATCATACAAAAGTACGGTAGGAACCAAGCCGTAAGTTTGTTGCCTGTTCTTCTAGGCTTTGGTCGCGTGGAACTGGCACCTAGAGTCACCTAGCTTTAAGACGGTTCAAAGTGATCCTTGTGATTTTATTGAATAAATACATTTTGCCTTTGACTTTGACTTTGAACCCTTTATCTTTTGCCGGTTATGTTTATTTCTGCTTTCTCGCTATGTCCGTATATGTTCGAGCGTACAATATATGTCCTTCAATTAAACGTTAACGGTGGAGCTTAAAGAGCCCCTCAGTGAAATACTGATTGCTAGAAAGAGCTGTTTAGTAGTGGATGTTACCTTTGCTGGCACTATTAGTGTAGGTATCTGGCGTGGCGCCCGCAGCCACGATGCATCTCTGCGACGCAGGCACCGAGCACCGCACCCTGCCGTGTCCTGCCAACTGCCAACTTGCACCCAACTGCAAGCACGGACTCCGGATGCGAAACGCCTGATTTATAATCCGATTTCCGGATAGCCTCGCTTACACCATCTCTAGAAACTCCTGAAATAAATATTCGACTTCGACTCGCCAAGTGAACTGGGGCACATTTGTTCTCGCGTGGTCGACTCGCTAATGGGCAACTGGAATAAATGTTCTGATGTTGCAGATGCGCTACGTTTCTCTGTTGTCTTTATGTACTGACGTGGCGTTTGGAATTAGAAATCAAAACTTTAGCTTTAGCTTTTGACAATAATTAGGAGGTTTTTGAGAAGCAACGCATTAACGTTTGTATCGCATTCAAAATATTTTTATTTTGCATAGTTTTTATTTCATAATAAAAATCACGATTCCAATATGATAAAACCGCAAGATGCCAAAGCACTGACTTTACGAGCACAATGCGAGCGCACATTGCAGACTTAAAAAGTTTTAATTTAATCGAAACTTCAAATCTTAATGAACAGTCCACGGCAGTTTCTTTGAAAGTGCAGACCTCTCGTCCTTACTTCCCTTATGTGGCGAAAATTTCCAATTACTTTTGTGCAATTAAGAGGATTCACTTTGCGGTGTGTGCGGGCCAAGTGGGAACAGATAAGTGTTTCCACTACGTCGGAGGTAATTTATTAGTTTAATTAAAACCTCCACCGTTTCTCGATATAAAAGCAATAGTAACGATTACGAATTTTCGAACCTATAAAGTAGATAGATAGATAGAAAACTCTTTATTGTAAAATAACATAACATTTAAGAATTATTTTAAACTACAGCGAAGTACAATGGGCGGTCTTATCGCTATGGGCGATCTCTTCCAGACCTAAGTAAGTAAGTAAGTAAGTAAAGTACCTAGTAACTTAGATCGATTAGATCAGATTTGTTAACTCTGTTTTTTTTGTGTAGGTCCCCAAGTAAAGATTTTCGGCAGTGTTTTACAACTAGTTTCATGGTAACTTCAAAAATATCAAGCGACCTGTCCAACCTTATCATAAATGAAATATGGCGGTTTTCTACAAAATTCGTTTAACATTCTCTACGTTATAAGAAAAGACTTGAAAAGAGTCTTTGACACTAACGGCCCCTTTAAATTCTTCTTAAAAAGATTAAAAAAGGAGTTTTTGCATTCATGAGTTTTATTTTGAGAATATTTTGGTCGAGAGATTATTTAAAGCCAATTTTTTTAACAATGTAACTCTAAGTTCTATGAAAAATTTTAACTAAGTTGATGTGTTTTGTTGCTTATTTGTAGCTTTACCAACTAAAAAAGATTGTTTAATTTAATTTTTATTAAGGTTTAATTTTTTTTTACTTTTGTTTTAACTATATCAATATCAATCGGAATCATACCGAACACCTGGCTGAAAAAAAATAATTTATAAACTTTTTTTATTTTATTTGATATGTCGGCAACGTTACGAGCTGCTGTTTCCTCTGGTATTGCAGGCGTCCATAGGCTACGATAACCGTTTTCCATCAGGCAGACCGTAAACTTGTTTGACTACTTTGTTGTATAAAAAAAAGTTACTAATACTTAAGTTTTACTTACATAATAAAAGTTCTCGTTCAAAGAAACAATGTTTTCAATGAGAAACATGGACTCAAAACTAAAACGAAAATTGAGAAGATTCGCTGTCACGCGATAATAAATTAATAAAGTTTTGGTGTAGGAGTTCAAACTTACCTATCGCTGATTGTCAGTCGCATGTCGAATATCTTTCAAAGAGAAACAAAACAAGGATTATACTTTAGAAACAATTCTCAATTTATATTTTGCAAAGGGAATCAACCTACAATAATACCTACTTATATTATTAGCTTATATTATTGGAATTGTATTCGTAGGTTATTATAATTTTGACAGTTGGTGCATGAACTGTGTTGATTTGTGACAATAACTTCTTTTCCACATTACAACGTTACACGCTTACAACGCATGCATGTAGCTGTGACATTCTATTCATATAATTGATAAGATAGGCCATAAGGTGTATAAAAGGAAATGAAAGAGTGAAGTTTGGTCATGGCTATAATATCCAAGCAAGTAGACACAAAATTATCATAAAAAAAATAGCATACTCTGAAAACTCCGTGACAAGAGTTGGCCATTAACTTCTATTTATTTACATAAGAATAATAGAGCTCTTTGTGAAGGGCCGCAGCGTTGCTTTGTTTCGGTTCAAAGAATGTGGTGAAATTACAGGCACATGAGGCTTAACATCTGTATGCCTCAGGTTGATGGACGCAGGGCAGTGCATCGTAAGGCACGTTCTTATTGTGCGTGACTTACGAGGCAATGCTTGTTAAAGGTATTGGTTACTACTTAACATCAGATGGGCCATCTGATTGTTCCATCAGCTAGTTGTATAAAAAATACGCAATCACCACGCTTGAGCGTTACAAACAACATTTTAATTTATGGAGGGACTTTCAGGGAATTTACATTTTGTTTCCGAACAGAATTGCCAATAGATCGAGCTGCATCGAGATTTGTAACAATATTGCCTCGCTCGTTTTAGCTCAGCCGATATGAATTCGATAAAAATTCTGTTTGTGCGCGCCAGATAGCCACAGGTATTTACGGCGAGTAACTCGTTAACACTTTTTTCATTCCCTAACCTAATTGAGGTAAAATCTGGATAAAATAAGCTGCTTCCAATAAGCTAACAGGGTTATAACAAAGTGTTAAAAGCAAAAAAAAGTTAAATAACTGGTAATGGTAAGCAGCTTTATTAAAACGAACGTGGGTGAGCCAAAAAGCGGGCTATTTAAATAATAGAGATCTTGAGAAATCAAAGACCTTCATAAATAAGAGGTATTCAATGTATCAAGCCGATTTTCATTGATAACCAGTGGCTTACGTACGCTACGGGCGGGTAGTGATCTACATTGGCTGCGCTGACCCGTTTCATGCCTTATTGTACTGCATGCACATTTCCGATAAAAGGTTTATAGAAATTGACTTCCGGACAACAACTAAGTGCCTTTTTTGGTACTTGTTGCAAAAGGATAAGTAAAAACATTAAAGTTTATCCTACAAGTTGACCGTAACCTTATTAGGTATGGTGAGATAGATACTCTAAAATGGTAAAGACAACATCGTGAGAAACTGGCAAGTCGTAGAACCTAAAAAGTTCTAAACATCTGTCAAGTGCTCGAAATAAGTCTATTGAGGCGCACTTAAAATCCAGTACCTACACTGTTTCGAAAGAACTAGTGATACGACAAGAAGAAGAAGAAGTGACAAAGCTGTTTTTCTGTGTGAAACTTAAAGGAGCCTGCATTGACCTTGCTTTTTCTCCAAGGCCAGAAGTTGATAAAGGATCGGCTCCTGCAAGCTATAAACCTACTGTGATGCGGGTGGTCACGAGCTCGCCTCGAGACATTATATTTATGACCTCGAATATCATTGCAAATGTTTTGCTACAACTTTTATAAGCCAGTTACAATCTTTCTACTTTAGGTTAGCTAGTCTATTTACTGGGGGTTTTGCTTCTTGTGATCTTTATACCAAAAATAAATTTAATAAAAATAATAAAATCTTCTTCTTTTTGTGTCATTAATTCTTTAAAAACAATGAGGAAAAATAATTTTAAGTGCACCTCAATGAGGCTCTTTTTGAGGATTTGATACCTACATGTTTTAGATGTATCTAAAACATGTAGGTATCAAATAAATGTATATTATTATACATTTATTTGATATATAATTTGTTATATTATATATATTTATGTATAAAAAAAAGTTTTATGTGTGGAAATCTGTCTTCAATTTTACACTTTATACATATAAAACAATATTTTTCAAAGCCTTTATCAAGAATTCAGATAGTTGTAGAAAGTCCTCTATCTTATCTGAAAGCTATGTAAATCAGGAGCAGTAACTCTCAAGGTCGCTTCAGTAAAACAGTTCATTATTCTCCGCGACCCTTTATAATGCGTTCAAGCAAATTTAATTTGGGAACACTCAAAGAAAGCACTCGCGAGTCTTGTACATTCAGCTTGGTCATTCAGCCCGTCGACTCTGTTTAGTAGCGTACACTTCAAATGCAAAATACGGCAGCGAGAGATTGAAGGCAGCCTCGTGCGGTGAAAACGTTTTCTCATAACGTTTTATGTCGACAATTTACTCAGCTTTAGCCGGAGGGATCTGCACGACGATTTGTTTGAACTACGCCGTCCTGCGCATTGTAAATAAGTGGGCGCACTTAACAGACCCAACGTAGGTACTTGTACCATATTCTGAATCATAAATGCAATTTTTTTAATTGAATTTTGTATGACGTAATAAATGCTAAAAAAGTGAGTAAACAAATGCTAAAATGAATATTTGTGTTAGAGAGTCTATCGTAGACTAGTGGTTCCCAAAGTTGAATAGACCGTGAATCACCAGACAAAAAAAATCACATTCGGGAGCCACCTCTTGGTTTTCATGAAGTAGAAACTATATTGTATATTGTAACTATATGAACGAAGAGCTGCTTAAACATGAAAAAATAAACATTCAGGTCCTATCCTAAGAGTTAAAATTTATACACAAGGAGAGCAATTTTCTAATACGATGGATGCATTTGTTTCTTTTAATGCTAATAGCATCAACGTTCAAAGAAATAAATGCTAACATCAACTTCAATTTTAGTTAAGCACTTTGTGTTTGTGTTCATTTTAAATTAAAACTGTTCGGGATGTATGAATACAGCCCCTTTAAAAGAACATACTCCATGCGTCATTTGTGTCATTTGATTTTCTTTTACCGCCCATGCAGATCAGATAAAAGATTCGACTTTTATGCTCTTACAAACATGCTTCGATACAAAGCCAAACCGTCCAAGTTGTTTAAAAAATCATCGCTCGTTTCACTCGCTCGACCAATGCTGTGGAATTCAGTTTGGTGCCCTCGTGTTTCGACATAAAATAATTGCCATAACCATGTTGCGGATAAAAGTAGATTAACCGCATTATCAGAGAGCTAGAGAAACGTTCCCGGCGTCTTGTGGTCCTAAATGCACCGCAGGGAGGATCGTATATTTCTATCTGGTGAAGTCAATCCAATTTACAGTGACAGAACAGTAGCCGCCACAGCGGTTTTATTTGTACAACGTGTCACGCTTCTGCGAACATGTTCAAATAGAATCATGTTTTTACATTGTATTACATTTCGCTATTTCAATATTATTCTTTAGCATGTAAGCTCGATGTCAACACGAGTTTCTTCTGGATTCAAGGACCAATTAATGTTTGACAAATTGTGCGAACGACTCGCACTTGGCTGATTTATTTTATTTTTGTCAGAAACGGCTACTTTTATGACATCATAAAGAAACCTCTTCGACCAAACCCTACGCGACATTAATGAGGAGTTATAGCCTCACCCGCTGAACTCATAAACAACACAATATGGTCTATCGCTATCGTGGTAATTAGGGACCAATAAGACAAAAATTTAGAGTTTTTCGAGAATATTCTCTTTAAATTGGGTTTGACTTCAACGATTTTATAATTTATCAAAAGTTATTGAACGAACTTTTGGCATATTCTACCTCTAAAATCTTTGTGATTTCCTTGGGTAGGGACTATAAAATGAATAAAATATGGCTACAACATTAGAGTGGCTCCTCGCAAGAATGGTTTTTGATACATCACCTATCAAATAGGGTCTGAAAATAAAACGAAATGTCAGCCAAGGGTTGGCTATTTATTAAGGCTTTTTGTTTGAATGTAAAACGTCTTTGTAGGGTTAAATTACATTTTAATAAAAATATGCTGCAAAAAAGTTTGGAATAAAATAAAATACACAGTGCTTCGATGATTCATCAGTCAGAGAATTAAATATGTTTAGGCTGCACTGTACATTGAGTTCTTAACAGTAGGGGCTCTTTATAAAGATTTCATCCGGGGAAATACTACCAACGTACCTATATACTGCCAAGCAGCGTTGCTGTGTTTTGGGTTGAAGGTTGCCAGTGAAATTATAAGCTCATGAAGCTTCCTGATGTATACCTCAGGTTGATGGATGTAACCAGTTAACATCAGGTGGGCCATCAGCTTGTTGTAAGTTTAACCTCACTAGGCAGGACTGATAGACATAATTATTTTGTTCATTTTTGTTACTTCTTTCTTTTTATCTTGTTTTATATTCATCTGTTAACTTCTCTGTTCTGTGTTCCTCTCTAATGTGTGTGTTAAATAAACGTATTTCATTTTATTTATATTTCTAGATTAACAATGAAGGCTCTAAAGTTACGTGACCTACGAGGTAATGAATTTTTAACAGGTGATGGTTACCAGTTAACATCAGGTGGGCCATCTGCTTGTTGATGCATTGTTTTTCATTTCATATATGACTGAGAAGGCTAACAAGCTTTCTACCTATTTTTAACAGAACATTTCCTTGCTTAATTCAGTATTCTATTTTCCGAAGACACGCTGTTCAATATTGTTCCAAATTAATACTTGAAGTAACAGGCATCTAGAAGCGAATTCAATAGATGCTCGATCGGGTATCGACTGGATAACGAATTCAGTCATTAATTAACGAGATGTGATTCCCATAGGTACCTAGATGTGAGAAGATGAGAACATCGGAATTGTTTATTGAGGCGATGCAAATTGTTTGGGTCTTTTTGCTATTAATAAATGATTTTGAATACAATTTTTAAGAGTAGTAGAGCTCTTTGTGAAGGGCTCGTCCGGGGAAGTACTACCACCACGCCTTTTTCTGCCGCCAAGCAGCGTTGCTGTGTTTCGGTTTGAAGAGTGTGGTTGCCGGTGAAATTACAGGAACATGAGGCTTGACGTATGTATGCCACAAGTTGATGGACGGAGGCAGTGCATCGTAGGGCACGTTACTATCGAGCGTGACTTACGATACAATGCATTGTTATAGAAGATAGTTACCACTCAACATCAGGTGGGCCATTTGCTTCTTCCATCAGCAAGTTGTATAGAAAAATATTTTGTTGGTGAAAAATGATTTATTTGAAACGATTTCATTGATAGATGACCTCTGCCTGTCAATAGCCCGCTGAGTCACGTATTAACTGAGGACGTGACCCACGTGGCAATTCACTATGTCTGTCGTTTTGTGGAATCCTTCGTAATTAAAAACGTAATATATTTTTTTAACTACCACTTTATCCCGTTTCCCTGTCTTCTTTTCTCTAAGCTTTTTTGTTTTTTTTATCAACAGCTTTTTGTAAATACTTATAGACGCACTCCGTGATGCAGACTTGAGACAACAGTTCAGTTCTTCGGTAACAAAAAGCAAGTTCTTCAAATATTTTAGGTTTTTAGAATTCACGGTTTGATTTTTGAGATACTACTGTTAACCTGTCGCATTAAAAACGATGTGCGCGTAACTAACAAAGAGTCAAGCTAGACCATGGTTAAACAAATAAAATTCTCATACTTATGTATTACTGAATCGAACCAAACAGCATATATAGTGCAGAAGGCAGAACTACTACCAGTTGGTATGATTCCGTAAACAACATAATCACGGGGAGTATAAGAGAAGAGACCTAGTGGATCCGCGCTCATTTCGGTCACGAGCTTCGCCTCACCCACGTTGGCTTTTCCAATCGCCTGACATTCACGCGGGAGGCGCTAGTGATGATTGATTGCTTTACAGAATGCCAAATTAAAAACTCACTGCGGGTTCTGCGGTTATTTGGGTGATTGTTGTTGTCGGAATTGCACTACTGAGCTGTGAGGCAAGTAATAAATAGCCTGTGTATGTAAAAAAATGTTAGTGGGTTAATCCAAAAACTAACATACATTTCAATAACATTTTTATACATACGCCTAGCAAAGTGTGTCCTTACAATACTATACAATGTAATGCAATGCAATGCAATGCAATACAATACAAAATCATTTATTCATGCCAAACGTATAAAACAGTTTAAAAAAATACAAGAAAATACATTCAAAGTAAGTAAGTGATATATATTGGCCGTCACTCAGCATAAATGCTATAGCATCATACGCTACTATCACGCGCTGGTCTTCCGTGACTCCACTTACCATCGATAACTTTGTTCACTCCGAACATTAAACATTCATTAGAAGGAATTTGAACTGGCTTGGATGGAATATGATATATTTTTTAAAAAATAAGTGTCTTAGTGTACTCATAATTGATGTTTATTCGTATTTAAGCTATACTAACGTATCATTCATATTCTTCAGGGCGTAATAAAAATAATACTGCAAACTGAAACGGGATAAACCTATGTAGGGCCTAAAGCTGTTCATGCACTACTAGTTTTAGGCGCTATATTTTACACCCTGTATTCAATTCGCAACAAAACTTTTCAAAGTCAAAAACAAGCAACTAAATTCACTCTGCTTTCAGTTTTTATTACGTTTACTTAGTTTGTCATGAAATGTATTATGACAGGCAGACTGTTGTAGGGATCCAACCCGTGAAGTAATTACCTGCGAGAATAATTTCTGTTTGTTCTGCTGTTTTCAGATTAGCCTAAACCTAAGCCTTAGCTTTCACGTAGGTTAAGACTATGTTTTTCTATGCCATAAAATAAAATTAGTTTACTAAAGAGTTATACCATAGTGAGATATTATTAAACTAATGTGGTAATAACACCTCAGTGAAATTTTTGTTTAAATAAATGTATATTTTTGTCTCGTTTAATAACAAACTTATTATGTCTGTCTTTTCTCTGTAATAACTTCTAAGAGTAGTAGAGCTCTTTGTGAAGGACTCGTCCGGGGAAGTACTACCACCACGCCTTTTTCTGCCGCCAAGCAGCGTTGCTGTGTTTCGGTTTGAAGAGTGTGGTTGCCGGTGTAATTACAGGCACATGAGGCTTAACATCTGTATGCCTCAAGTTGATGGACGCAGGGTAGTGCATCGTAGGGCACGTTCTTATCGTGCGTGACTTACGAGGCAATGCTTTGTTATAGGTGATGGTTACCACTTAACATCAGGTGGGCCATCTGCTTGTTCCATCAGCTGGTTGTATAAAAAAAAAAAAAAAAAACGATCATCATCAAAATAGGCAGTGCAAGCATACTCTCTGACAAAAGCTACAAAGTTTCACCACCATGTATGTGGCTGTTGGTCTGTCAAGATACAGAAAAATGTATTAGTAGGTATAGTAACAGTGACCTTCCGCTTCGCTAACGTTGACCTATTATTATTAGGAGCATGTAGTGTCCCACTGCAGGGCAAAGGCCTTCCTTCCTTCTCTCCAGTCGCTTCTACTTTGGGCTACTGTGAACCAGTACCCCAAGTATGAATTGTGTTTACCATATTTGGTTTTTCGTTTATGTTCCGTGTTCATTGCAACTTGCAACATAAAGTTCCGTATCGGTATCTCTATCGTGTCTTCATACAAAACCCGCAATGAACACGTAACATAAACGAAAAACCAAATATGGTAAACACAACTCTACTAATACCTACTTAGGGTACAGTTCTTTAAGTAGGCGTCTATTTCGTCCCTCCATCTCCGCCGCGGTATGCCGCGAGGTCGTTTTCCGTTTCTAGGCGTCCAATCTGTAGTAGATTTAGTCCTTATCGCATCCGACATGCGGCAGACGTGGCCTGTTATGGAATATGGAAATCCATATAAACTTAGTAATCCTTTTTAACAACTTGTAATTTATTTTAAATATTTTTTAGGGCAGTGTTGTTGCTCAGCGACAAAGCCCTTAAACTAAATACTAAAAAATAAAAATAAATATTGAGCCTGTATCAAATTTCAATGCATAGGCTCTGTAGTTTTGGAAATTTCGTGATGATTCATGAGTTTTTTAGTCAGCGAATGAATGAGACTTCTCTTAAAGATAATTGTTATGATAATAAGAGCATTTATAACTACGAAATACAAGTAGTTTTTTTATGGAAAGTAAACAGACCTTAATCTGGCTTCACCCATTCGTTGCGAAGTGGAATTCTCTAAACATATTTATGGTAATAAGGAAGAGGAATAAGTATTTCGTCTCTGAAACAGTGTCTCATTACTCAACTTTGTCTGGTAGTTAATTACTTTACAAAGTCAATCAAAACAATTCCTTTGCCTGCAATCTAAGCAGAGCTTGATTTAGACCCAGGAAATAAATAACTGGGGCTGATAGCTGCATAATTCTTTTTTTAGTTGTTTGTAAATGCTTTTACTTTTCTACCCTACGGGTTTTACACTATGTGTCCTTCAAATGTTTTCTATACCCTATTTCTGTTTTTTTCCAAAGTAGAAATGGAAATATTCACATTTGTGCGTCGTTGATGGTAATACTGGCACTAAATCATATAAAACAAATAATTACAGAAAACAAGAACGTGATACAGTTTTCACTCACAAAAACACATTTGAAGTTTTATCCGATCATCGTTTACTTTAAAAAAGTTGGCCTTTAAAATGCCAGTGTATCCACAAACTACATAATTTTCACAAAAAGCAGGATATTTACCATGATTTGTGAGTTTGATTGTTTCTCATATTTTGGCACAGTACTCGTATCGTTCGGAATAAAAGACCGCAAAGGAGGAAAATACAAATTGGTCTGCCATGATAATGTCATTAACAATGGTAACGACTTCTGTTTTTCTTGATTTTGGTGCATGAGGCTTTACTGATATAAGTATTGGAAAACAATTAAACTTGGAATCAATGGTACGAGTATCTATCCCATTTAGTAAAATTATAGTAAACATTTTTGGTTAAAATATTAAGTATTCCGTGGTTAAGTTTATTTTGTACCTATCACATTTGGTATGCAAACTATGATTATGTATTTATTATTTAGTAGACAACAAGGAACTTTTATTCAAACTGGAATGCGTATACACAAATTAGTGGCTTGAAAACAAATAGCATCCTCATTATTCAAGGGTTGTTCTTGAAATTGAAATATCCAAAGAGAAGCCATTAAAAAGGAGCTATTAAGGTATTTTTTTAGTCTCTCTCCTGCAGGGTGTCAGCTTATACAAGGTGTTCCAATACTTGTATTTAAAAAATTAAGGGGGCTAAAGTTCCCTAGGGTTTTAGCCAGGTAGGTATTGAACTTTTGTATGTAACAGCTGTTTTTTTTCGCGTTCACAGTGTTGGTTCCATAGAAAAAGTTATTCATATTGATGGGTTCTTTAGCCCCTTGAAGTTTTTAAATACAAGTATTGGAGCACCTTGTATAAGCTGACATCCCTGCAGGAGAGAGACTAAAAAAATACATTAATAGCTCCTTTTTAATGGCTTCTCTTTGGATATTTCAATTTCAAGATGGGATGGAAATATATATTCGAAGAAAGAAAGCATAATAAGAAAAAAAAAACAGACTCATCAGGGACACGGATAGGAAGGTATTCACGAGTCAGCATCTTAAGATATTCACGATTCAGTCTTGTCCTCTTATATGTCGATGTCACTCTAGTTTGCTAATTTGGTTGTTTGAATATAAATAGCTTAGATTAGCAAATTTATTTTGAATTTATTTAACGGAGCGCGCCCGGTTTCACAAGTTTGGTAGACACCTTCGTTTTCTTCATGCATTCATTTTCATGTTTTGGTATCACCTGGTTTGAATTTGTGAATCTGTGTCTTTACACGTATTTTAAAGCAGAGGGTTATGCTGGGATCTAATTTTGAGTAGCAGTACGTATTCCAGTTTTACTGTAACTTCCTTGGTGCTTGTGCAAGCAGTGAGCTGGTGCCAAGTACGTTGATTGGATTTGCCACTGAATACTTAGTAGAATATCCTACAGCTAAGGATCCAAAATGATTGTTAAAATAATTCTTAGCTCGACTGAATCCGCCCCTGATTTTTGTCGTTGATTTTGAATCTGATTAAAATACGTAATTAAGGGTGTTGAGTAAATTAAAATCCTTTTTAGCGGAGGTGTTTTTAAAGTTTGTTCAAAATTATTATTATGAACGTGGTTGGATATAGCACTTATTATAAAACTGGCACTGATCTATCCAATGGCTTGGTGATAATTCCACATATCACTATATACTAGGAGGTGGTATATAAGCTATATACTTTTGTTTGTAAATTCATGCTGATAAATTACATATAACACCCAGCGTACATTTGTAATTGCATTTTTATCATTCAAACATGTTAAAGCATGCACTGAATTATTCCACTAGAACATGACATAAAATAAGTCCCGGCTTCACTTGAAAACATATTTGCAACATGTACATGCGATCACTCAGACGTGACACAATAACCACAGTTCCATTGTTGCAAGCAAAGTTGTTGAGGGAAGGAAACGGTCGATGCAGTGTGCTTTGTCACGCGTAATGTGATCTTTATGATTTCAGAAAGGATATTTAAATTTGGTTGAATTCCAAACGACGTCTTTGCCAACGTTCTCTTAGTTCAATTTATGAGTCACGAAGACATGGAACTAAGCGTTCCAGAAGTTGCGCGAACTGCTCCTATCCGCAAATTCTTCCATTGATCCTCGAATTAATTTCAAAAGTATTCGAACTTCCACGCCGTTGAATAGGCAAACATTCTGCACATAAATCGTTTAAATTGCCCTAGCCAATCTGAACACTCACTTCTAAAATGCAGGCATAAATACTTATGAATATTGATAGGTACCTACTTATTTAAACAAAGTTTCCAAAATAATTCAATTGATTATGTAAAGCAAAGGATCTCAGAAACAAAAAACAAACAATAGTCTCCCAACCCAACCTTAATCCCCATTCACATAATCCCCACGGTAGATATCACCTCAGATATTTTGGTACTTACCTAGTTTCTACCTTAGCAACATCCTTGGAGGAAGTCTATTTGAAGACTACCGTTAGAGTCACATTCAAATTGAAACCTGGCATCGCCGCATCACACTTTGTGTTTATCATTACTTGAAACAATAACTAATGGTCAAAGCAAAGGTTTTCAGAAACGAAAATGATAAATAATACTCTATGAATATTTTTCCATTTAACTATAATAAATCCATGCCCCGTGTAGGATGCAGTGACGCAAAATAAAGTATCTATTTCCGACGCAGATTTATGTTGCAATTCCTGAAGGTTAGGATGGAGCCGTTATACAAACACAACAGTCGGGTTGTCGACGAACCTGAATATTCATCTCTATCAATCACCTTGTGTAAACGTTACTAAGGCTGTATTCACTTGTAACGCAGGAGTCACCGTAACGCGTGACTCACGCTTCAGTAGGCGCCGGCCTACTGGTATGCGTCAATGTAAAATTATAAAATAATATGCGTAAATTTCTCATATACTAAAGTCACAGTCATTATGTATTTATTCAATTGAATCACAAGGATCACTTTGAAACGAAAGCTAGGTGAACCTAGGTGCCAGTACCACGAGGCATGCATTGCATTCTGGGTTTATTTCTTGGTAGTATGGTTTCTTTGCGTGTAAGTGCCATTTTCGGTATACCTACTATCGAATCAACTGTATAATGCTGTAAAACTGTAAACTTAGAGCTTCTTCAATTGACACTTAGCTGGACACATTTTGTTTTTTTATTGGGAACGAAGAGACGAGCATCCCTTTACCACAAGGTCGAGGAAAACATAAAAAACACAATGGTAGACTAGAGAGGTGCTAATACCATTCCTGTTTCCGGTGTAAATGCAGCCAAGGTAAAGTCTCCTTGAAAATGAGGAATAATGACCGTCCTACATTCGATGATAGAATTTCTAATGGCTTAATTCAGTTCATTCGCCGAGACGCTGTAGAAGTGTAGAGAATGGAGTTCAAAGCTTCTGGAAAGTAATGAGTTGCTATGAGATCACTTTCTCGAACATTCTGTCTAGTGGAGTGCCTTTTTCGACGAGCTAAACTATATGAACTGAAAGATAAGAGTTTTAGCGCCGAACAAAATGGTCACATCAGAATGTGTATTGAAATCGCTAAATCCGTTTGGTGTGAAAGTAAGTTTTCAATATTCAAGCTTGCCAAGAAATATATTGGCTTATATTCTAAAATATATTTTTAAAATTATTAACTAACTTGATATTTCGCATTGGTGGGGTCAATTGGTCAAGCTCTAATCAATATTACCTCCTCGTTTTCGATTGTATTGTCAAAATCAAATAACATTTTAATTTAAACTTTAAAAATCAAACTGACATCAAGAAGTACCGCTTTTCTCTTAAAACGTTGTCTTTTAAAAGAGGTCGTAAAAGCGCAGTTTAACTTTTTGTTCAACGTTTAAATTATTATAACAAAGTCTGCTACTGTGCTCCATTAGGCAATTTTTCATAACGCAGTCGCCGCCGCGCCTTCATGTAATTGACATAGCATTAATTCGTGTTGTATACGCCTCTTTACATTTCGTTTCCAAAGGCGTATGAAGAAACTTGCTACTGTAGTTTGAAACAACTGAATTCGTGATAAAATAATAGATTCCTATCGTGCGTGACTTGCGACGTAACGGTGATGGTTACCACTTAACATCAAGTGGCCACTATAGCGTCGCCGTGGTTCGGTTTGAAGGGTATGGTTGCTGGTGAAATTACAAGCACATGAGGCTTAACATCTGTATGCCTCAAATTGACGCAGGGTAGTGCTTAGTAGGGCACGTTCCTATCGTCATTGAACTGCGAGGCAACGCTTTGTCGTAGATGAGGGCTACCGTTTTATATCAGACTAGCGGCCTGTCCCAGCTTCGCATGGGTGGTCATAAATTTTTTGAACATTTTAGGATAAACTTAAACCGTGGGTTCGAGCCTCGCGTCTATTTATTTCATACATTTGCACGCGCTTCTCCTAGAGTGAGTGAAATCGCACCCCGCGCGAGACCCGTGGACCCGTTAACATTTTTAATTTCGTCATATCTTTTGAATGGAATGTCCGATTTGAAAAATTTAAGAAGTAATCTATAGGTATTGAAACCGTCTTAATTATGAAATGATTTATTTGGATAAGGATTAATACCAAGGTACAAATAAAGACCCTTTTCTAGCGGAGGCATTTCAATTAATTTTTTATAATAAAATAACACTTATTGTGACATAACTATAATAGTTAGACATATGCTGTCGCGACATTTTTTGTAGATGATAACGTGTTCTACAAAATCGTAGTACATTATTTTGTTCTATCTTCAATAGTTTTCGCAGCGCACGCGATGTAAGGTTTTTTGTTTTCCACCTTGGGTTACATTATTGAAGTTTTAGTAAGGATCCCTGATTATTTTGAAAATATAATATAGCCTATGTTACTCAGGGATAATGTAGCATTCTAATGGTGAAAGAATTTTTGAAATCGGACCAGTAGTTTTTGAGCCTATTCGTTACATACAAAAATACAAAAATACAAAAATACAAAAATACAAAAATACAAAAATACAAAGTTTACCTCTTTATAATATTAGTGTAGATGTTATTAAATGGTATCTGATATTAAATGGCTTTTTGATATGGCGTCTGATACTAATTAGCTTGTTTTATTAGCAAATAGTATAAAAAAACCGGCCAAGTACGAGTCGGGCTCGCGCACGAAGGGTTCCTTAAAAGGCAAATTCGCGCCTTTTTAGGGTTCCGTACCCAAAGGGTAAAGACAGTTGAAATTTTCACAGATGATGTATTTCGTTGCCGCTATAACAACAAATACTAAAAAACAGAAAAAAATAAATATTTAAACCATACAACAAACGTGATTTTTTTGCCGTTTTTATAGATAATGGTTCGGAACCCTTCGTGCGCGAGTCCAACTCGCACTTAGCCGGTTTTTTTTTACCAACACAGTTTTAGGTATTTTATGGCATGAGAATTATGAATTATGAAAACCAAAACATTATACTTACGTATTTATATTTTAGGATTTTGTTATTCAAACGATAAACAAAATACGTTGACAAAAAAGACCACGTCAATCTGTGGAGTACATTGTGACCAACAGTTTAATTTTTCGATTTAGTGTTATCCTACTAATATTATAAACGCGAAAGTTTGTAAAGTATGGATGGATGGATGGATGTTTGTTACTCTTTCACGTAAAAACTACTGAATGGATTTTAATGAAACTTTACAATAATATAGCTTATACATCAGAATAATTGTTAATTACTGGTTCTAACTTTTGTTAAATATTATGAACACATAGCGGATAGTCGTCAGACGCCTCGAAACCGGTTATTTTGGACTGACATAAACATCAGCGTCGTTGAAAAACCTCATATTTTTTTACAGCAATGTCGTAAGATATCATGTCATAGAATTTTTATTGTTTAAAACATGACTTTTGGTAACAAATAAAACAATTGCAGCCACGCGGCATTTGTTTTATGAAGAGTATGCTAAACTGAGGCGTATCTTGCAAATTACAATTTTTTTACTGTGTAATAAATAAGGTTGCATTACGTCCCCTAGATGTGCATAGACTCTAGAGGCAGTTTGGAAACGGCGACATGTGCGATGTGAAATATTGCTTTGCTTATCTAGAGCGGATGGAAATTGCACAGCATGTTAGGTACGGGAGGTTGTGGGAGGACGTTTCGCTCCACGAATCTTAATTTTCTACGAATAAAATGCAAACATATTTGCACGTACCGTCCGTGCCGCAGCGAGTAAAACCTAGCTTGCCTAAAAGAAGCAGCCGTCAAAAGGCGGCTTTTACAACGTCTAGCGATGAACCAGAGTGTCAAATTCTGAAACTTAATTCGAGTCGGCTGCATCTCCGCTATATTAAGACCGTCATTTAAAAACGTTTCCGCTTACATAGAAAACGGTGCTCAACCGCTCACCGAAATATTACACCCCAAGTATTAAAATTTATATTTTTATATACGAAGACATTTTCATGCTGATGTAATTACAAATATTTATTGGAGCTTTTCCAAAAACATAAAGAGTTACTTGAACTCGTGTATTTTTGATCGAGTGAGCGAAGCGAACGAAGATCTTAGTTTCAACTTGGGCGATTTGGCATTTTATGTATGTATGTCTGTATGTATGTTTGTCTGGCCATAACTTTCGAACCGTTGATCCGATCTCCATGAAATTTGGTATGTCGATAGATTGTACTTGAGAAATTTACTGGTAAGTATATGAGTAAGTATCACCACACTGTTTCGAAAGAAACTAGTGACACGACAAGAGAGAGAGTTCGGGGCGAACTACTAGTTCTAGTATTTAGTTTAAATATTGCAGCAGCTTACTGCTGCTTAAATAATAAGTGCTTATGTGACGGTGTAAAATCCTAGCAGGCACTTAATATAAATCCCACAGGCGTTAAATCTGCGCAAAAAAGTCAAACAGATTACGGAGCAAGGAGAAATCTCAGAAGAAAGTCTCGTCCCGGAAATCGATTTCTTAGTTAGTTACTTTTGAATGATCCTATTACAAGGCCGCCATTAAAGAACCAAAGACGACGAACAAACGGTACTAAATAAACGGAAAAATACAACAGCTACTGATTGTGAGCTCAATAACAAAAAGTTACGTATCTAATCAATACATTTATGAATGTCACTGATGTGGTTTTCACTTACAATTCCGCCTATTACTCAGTTGATTGGATTTCATCGAAGGTAGTACTGCCAACTATTTTAGCTCCCAAAGGTAATTCTACGTCTTTACGACAGTGATATATTATAGAAGCAGAAACCGAGATTATATTGTATATTGTTATTATTTGTTTTGCCTTTACTATCTATATGTATTTTCAAAGAAAATGACAATTAATACAAGTATTTACAAAAAACACACGAAACAATTGACCTATCTGCAAACTGTTGCGATTGATCTAGAGATAGCTCAACTGATCGAAATCAGTGCCAATCGAAAGCGTTCTCAAGACACTGGCTGCATTGCCACGCTGAATGGCTGAATGGCTAAAACATGGAATCAAAATATGAAAAGTAAAATACAGTTACATGAAACATGAGCCGATAAAGCTAGGTCAAAACGGCAGTTAGTCACCTGCATACACGAATAGGAGGACCGTCCAACGGTTTTCGTAAAAAATAAAACAGTTAGCGAATGTGTGCTGAAAATGGAGATCGACTAAGCCGACTCAAATAGACGATATCCAATCAAGCGGTGGATTTTCCTACAAATGATTTAAAACTGTAAAAGAGAATACATTTAAAGCTCCTGCAGATAGACAGTGCAAACATGTGGCGAGGTGTAATAAGAACGAATGGCCTCGCGTAAGAGGTTACTTTAGTGTAAGTGGATACTTGAGTAAAGAATAGCCTTACCTGTTGTACTGGGAACTTCAACAATGGCTGACAACTTTTATTATATTTTTCCTTTCACTTACTTTCCGAGTGAGTACCATAAGCGACATTTTATAATAATAAGATCGCTGTGCTTTTGTTAAGGCCGCGATATTAGGGAAATACAATTACATGGATTACTGTTGATCGTTTTGGTTTATTATTTCAGTTAAATGGTTATTTCATTGGACACAATCAGTAACATTGTGACTAACTAATTAAAACTGCGATTGACAAACTAAGATTGGACTAATGAGAATCATCGTTCGATTATCACTGAAATGGTCATGATTTGGTTCGTATTTTATTGGGTTTCCATAAAAGTTTAATTCGATAGACATTTTGGGTTTTTAGGTAAATGCTCAAAATCAGGTGATTGAGAGATAAACATGTTTTTTTTACATTATTAAAAGAAAAGTCTTAAGTGCGTGATGTAATAAGGTACGGAAGATCACACGTCTTGGCAAATCGATTGATAGGTCACAATGATGACCAGTGACTTTATAATTTAACTGAAATCGGCCCGTGACAAAAATCCCGGTAATTAGATATAACATCACGTAAGAAATGGTGTTATCACATATTTAAAAATATCACGACTATAATGTATACTTTCATAAATAAATTTTATTTCAGCATTGTTCAGTCATGTGGAAACAATACAAACATACCCTGGAATAAAGTTGATCCTGAATCATAAAGGCATCTCCCTCGCATTCGCAAAGGCCAAAGTATGTTTATATGCCGACATGTGCCGAATTGTGTGACAAAATAACTAGAGAATTTTCCGTATGTAAGTATTCACATGCTATATCTGGTACCGCAGTGAACCTACAATCTCTTGGGAAACTCATAAAAAAATTGCACGGTGCTTATCCCATACTTCGGTTCCGCGCTACTCAGACCAAACCGCACAAAATTCAGGTGTGGAATTTCGACGGGTTTCTTGTCCTACGTCAAATATTAAATTCCCCTGCGGGCATATTAATATTCAAACACTTTTTCTCCGTCGATGATATAAAATTCCTCCTTTGAAAGTCATTTGAGGTGATTGCTCAAAGCCTTTTTATCGGAGGAAGCCTTTCGAATCGGACATATCTCGACTTTTTCCGATCAACTTGAGTCCCGGACTGAGTATTCATTTAATTGAAATCTTTTATTCCCCGCGTCCATTGTCTGATTGCATTACCGAACCAGAGATATGTAGAACTTGTTTATCAGTTGCTGAAGCCAATATTACGTAAATAAATAAATATTGGTAGTCATTCCACACAGCACTATCTAGCCTCAAACGAAGACAAAGCTTGCACTATGTGGACCAGATAGCTGATATAATACATAATATATGCTTTTCTTTGTAATTACATACTAATAATATAATATAACACCCAGTGAGAGAACAAACATCTAAGTTCATCACACAAATGTTTGTTCTCGGTGGAGATCGAACCCACGGCCTACGGCGCAGAAGGCAGAGCTACCAACAGCTGTGAGGGCTGTCGTTTGGGATTGTTTGTCTAGTTCAAACTGAAAAGAAGAAAGATACGATTGAATTGATGTATGGAGACATATATTTCACTTCAAAATAATGGGACTATCCGCAAGACGAGAATATTAGCTAGGGTGTTTTCTGTTACATGTTTGTGTACGTAAATTTACCTGTGAATAAGTTACCTTATCTCTCTACTTACCAACATGTTTATGTACTAGACAAATCCATTAATGTTTACATTAATTCTAGCACTAAGTACTTACTAAAACTAAATTTTTACCGGTTTTCGTTTAGCTAAGCATTGCAACTTTAACTTACCTATTCACTTATCGCTTTTGAGTGAAATTGCAGGCCACTGCATAACCAGTTTATAAAATCATAAAATTTAAGCTGTGTAGTGCGCTGTTCAATATTTATCCAATATTATGTCTGAACGAAAATCGTCAATGCATAAAACTACAGCATCTTTGGTAAAGAGTCTGAGCGTAGAGTTAGTTCGATAGTGCAGGAGCCAAAGAACCGTATAATAAAGATTTATTGCCAATTGATTTCACGAAGATATTTCCTTATTCGAATTCTTATCCCAAGGATTTATGAAAACTCACCACCATATCCTTGGCAAGTCTACTTTCATGGTGCTGATATATTTATGATACCTAGAGTTCTTTATTAAAATTATACCTTAGTTAGCTTAATATAACATAATTTTTATTAGTAATTTGAATATATTGTATAAGTTGTCGCTAGTTGTTTCTTCCCACTCATCTCCGTAACGGCTGAACGGATTTGGATTAAACAAGGACAATAAATAGCGTTCCAGATAGCGGAACCAGAAGATGAAGCGTTGCACCCCATTCGATAGACCATCGATTTTGTAAAGTTCGTGAGACGTCGTCGATGGATAGAGAAGGCCCAAAATCGTTCGTCTTGGAAATGTATAGAAGAGGCCTATGTCCAGCCGTGGACTTCTTCATACTGATGATGATAATGATGTGTGTGTGTGTGTGTATTGTAAACAACTAAGTATCTATCTAATCTGTATCGACTATGTACTAAGTTCGGGAAGTAGTTTTTGATTTAGTAGCAAAGTTTGAATACAAAAACAGCACGATTCGATGTTTCGACACCGTTTATTACTTACTTTCCGCTGGTCTTTTTGCCATCGATAAACGGGACTGGAAAAGTTTAAGTCGTGCATTAGCGTGCTTCGAACGTGACTAGGGGAATAAGCCCATAATATTTTTTGCCAACGAAAATTTAGGTAAGTACTTAATATATTTTACCAGTTACATTTTCATGCCACTTTAGGCCCTGTATTTTCACATGAAATAAACTGCTGGTAACGTGAAATTTCAATGAATAACATAGGCTCACAACTTTAATCCCCAGACACGGTAGACATCCTTCAGATTTCTTGATTGCCTATTGGTTATTTGACAGCCCTTACAGATAGTAGGTAGTATAAATAGCCTACTCTATAAATAGCCTTTTGCGCTAAAGGTTATTTGATCCACATCCCAAGCTTTGCCTAGTTTGGAGCTAGACGATGCAGTGTAAAATGTTTATTAATTTATTTTAAGAAGTGTTCATTTACAGTAATTTTATGGTTTAAGATATTTATTTCTCATAAAATTTTACAATAAATTCACTTACTGAGAAAAATTGTTGTTTCTAATATTTACATTTTTGTTTGGAGCAGTGAGCACTTAATCTATAATACATATTAACCTAAATAATGAAATCATGCTAATAATAATATCATGCTAATAAAGAATTCAGACAATGTACAGTTGTGTATTGAGCATAATCTTAAATTGTGGGTAGTTTAGACAAGTAGTTTTTAGAGACCATTTAATAGATTAAAGGACAGGTTTATTCTGGATCTAGTCTATGTACCGCACATAAAAAAATTAGAAAAAAATTGAAGATTACCATTCAAATGCAATTTTACTAAAAATGTAGGTTAATAAAGTGTTCATCACTAAATGTTGATCTGTTCGAATTTCTTACTATGTGCACATTTTTAGAGCCGCCATGACAGTCTGTTATTGACGTTTGACATGACGTTTGATATGACGCATTGAATTTTTTTATTTTTTGACAGATTTGTTGCTTTTTGTGACGGTAATGACTTTCACTCTCAAGCTTGACTTATACAACAGTTGTCAAAATGACATTCACGCATGTCAGTCCACCATATTTTTAGTGCATTGTGTTGCTCTCCTTGACCAATCAAATCTTGATGAACAAGAAAACGAAGTAAAAATAAAGCAAATAAAAACAGTTAAAACAGTTACTATATTGCTAAGCGATAATTATATAAACTGTACACAGACCCGACCCCGGCTCCATATATTGATGAAACAACGCCTTTATTGATTGCTGTGTCTATCTACGCTAGAACTCTATAGTTCCGATTTTTCAACTCCCGCGGTCTAAAATTTTGAAATGAACAAACAAACTAAACTTTGATATGAAACGCTTCTATGAAACCAGTGACTGAGTCCGAAATCTGAGTCACTAGGCCTAGTCACTAGGCTTGTATAAGCCATGCTTGGTCGTATGATTTCCATTAGGCTGACAATAAAATATTATGACTGTGCTTATTAAATACACCTGTTGGTTAATTCGAGAGTAAATGTGATTTGGCTTATTTGGAAGGAATATTATTTAAATAATATTTTAAGAAAACTTCATATTTACGTTGCATCTCTATATTTAGCACCCTTACCACTCGGTATGAGATTAGTGCTGCTGTCTGCGCGGTCACGTAGACGTCGTGTCGAGTGTCAGCGAGTGGCGTATGTAGACAGGGCCAAATCTAGAGCCTAGCAGAACAGTAGAAATGTACCTCAGTAGGGCAACTACCATATTTGAGCAAAACCAACAACATTGGTGTTACACCTGTAAAAACGATTGAAACCGACTTCTAAGTTTCTTGCGTGTTCTTTCAGGCTTGGCTGGTGGAAGTTTATCAGATGTCTGATAAAGTGATCCTTGTGATCTTTTTAAACAAAAATACTATTATCTAACAATAATACTATCATTTGACTTTATAAATAAATCCGTCGCGTAAAAGATTGGCCATATAAAAGACTGGATATTACGGCAATGTATTTTGTGCAAATATTAAAATTTGTTTTAATTTCCATTATTGTGGAACCCCATGTTACACGCCATAAAGACAAAGTGTGAGCTGCGCCTAATACACCAAGTTACCAAGACTTAACTCCTTACAAAATACACCTATATAGGTTCTAAAAAGGCTTCCAAACCCATTCCCGAAACGGGAATGGTAATATAATACTGTAATGGTACTTTACTTTTCTAATATTAAGGGTGTAAACACACCCTTTAGTATATTAGAAATACATTATAGGCGAATTTTACCATAACGCTATCCTTTAGATAAAAAAAATGCATACCTATGTGTATATTTATCTAGATTTAGAGAGATCAAGTCCAGACTGATTCTCACAGTTTGAATCGCAGCAATATTATTGTTTACACTGTTTGTATGCCGTGAAACACCAATACAGTGCTGGTAGTATAGATAACTTTGTTGGTACTTAGAGAGAATTATTAGGTTGACATACGAGTTGTATCAGCACTAGTTTTGTATCAATATGAGGCAAGTCATACATCATAAAAAAACATAAATAATAAGCGCTTGCCTTTTTCCAGAAGCTCAACTCAAAGTACCTGTAGAGCCTATTTAGTATTGGTTTAATAAGGCAGGTTAATTGGGTATTACAAGTCTTACCGATAGCACCCGATAGTAAGTAAGTGTAAAGCAGTAAAGTGAGTCATTGCTTGTTGCTTAAATATTATTTCGACATTTTTATCGTTTGACGACCAGTTCTCAAACGAAAAATTCACGTCCAAAAATATAGACTTTTGCTCAGCACGAATATCGACTAACACGACAAATACCGATAGCGGTAAGATTTATTTAATCAAGAAGCAACGACTAATTTTACTGGTACTGCTACTGCTATCGCTACTGCTTGTTTTTAAGTAATAAGCCCGCGGGTCGACGGGAGATTTCTATTCCTGAATCTTATCTTAGTACATGTCTGTTCAGGGTATGCCTCGGCAGTCCGGGTTATGCGAGTGCACGCGTCGTCAACACTGCCCCGCCCCGTCGTCGCCACGACGCATCATATCCTAGCGACACACTCGTCGATAAAGTCCCCGTCTTAGGTACTGGAACAGAACTTCTATCTGATAGTAAATTGTGTCTTATAGATCGAGAATACTGGTAAAAGCATTCGCTTGTGATGTTATTGCTTTCAATACACTAAGATGATCGTTATCATTTTTTTTAATACAACTAGCTTATGGAGCAAGAAGACGGCCCATCTGATGTTAAGTGGTAACCATCATCTATAACAAAGCATTGCCTCATAAGTCACGCACGATAGGAACGTGCCCTACGATGCACTGCCATGCGTCCATTAACTTGAGATATACAGATTTTAAGCTTCATGTGCCTGTAATTTTACCGGCAACCACACTCTTCAAACCGAAACACAGCAATGCTGAATGTCGGTAGAAAAAAGCATGGTGTTAGTTCATCTCCGGTCAGACCCTTCACAAAGAGCTCTACTACTCTTTGTACATTTGTGCTTGTTTTTGTCTGGGTGATATAATATATTTTAGGAATAAATAAAATGTATTATATCAGCTATCTGATTCCTATATAACAAGCTTTTCTTAGTTTAAGGCTAGATAGTGCAGTGTGGAAAATCCACACTTTTTTTATTTATTTTATACTTGATCTACCATTTTTCCACTGATTACCGTACGTACAGGTTGCGGCAGTTATTAGATATATTATGCAATTAGTGAATAAAGGACGGATTTAAAGCGAGGGCCATAGATGAATCAAGAGCCAGTGAAGGATTCTAACGACTGAATCACGACCGTAGTGAGTGATTCATGATGATTGGATCACGAGCGTAGCGAGTGATTCACGTGTTAGAATCCTGAGGGACGCGGCCCTCGATATAAATCCGTTTTATTCAAGAGTTGCATTATATTTTATACCATGACTACGAGAAAAAGAAAGATTTAAGCAAGAATATACATTTAATGAAAAAATAAGAAGGTTTAATTAATTAAAATAGAACACAAAACAATTTTTATTCTAATGTAGACCAATCAAATCTCGAAGAGTTATTTGCCCAAGGAGTTTGTATGTCGAGTATTCTTTTCACAAGGAATTTGTATCGAGTCTTTTTTGCGCAAGGAGTTTGAATAGCATTAAGATGGAGGACGAATGTATTGGTGTGTTATAAATTCAAACACCAAAACAGTGAGTAAAAGAGCTTTTTATTCACTGTTTTCAGTGAATAAAATAAGCTTTTAAGAGTGGTAATGGTATAAAATATAAATTGACCTGATATAGATATTGCTACACTCAACAGCGGTGAAATTTGCCTCATAAAGAGCAAACCACGTTGAAGTTGTCACAAAACGTTCATTATGGTAGTGCATAATTTTCAGTTCCATTTATGGGCTGTCCGACGAAGGTTGGTAATTTTATCTTATTATCTCGCACGGTTCAGTTGCTTACACCCCGCCTCGAGCGTTGGTTCAACATTTAAACTCTGTTTATTTTGGGTTCGAGCGCAATGGGATAATTAACTAACATTGCAACGCACACACACTGTGGCAGTCTCTCTTCAATCTATTGCAACAGCCAATCTAATTAGGTTAAAACCTTTTCATTCACACTAACGTATAAACGAGAATTCGAATCAAGAACGAGGTGCTCAAAATTGTCAGTTCCTGCAGTTTAAATTCTATTGTACTGCAAATGTAAAGTTTTAATATAAGAGCTCACAGGTGGATGAGTAAAGTTCTCTTCGAATATGCAAGTTCTTTGTGCTACCTACTGTCTGTCGCTAGAAAAAAGAGGAAAAGTTGACGTCCAATTTGGTGTCTACTTTCAGAAATGAGAACGTCGCGACGTCGTCGCGTCGTCGGTCGGTCTGAAGACGTGCGTAAAGTTTCCAACTAGGGCTTAAATTTTGACCGAAAGTTATTTTAAGCACGATGGGTTTTTTATTTAAACATATAGTCGATAGTAAAATAAACTAATTTTTTTGTCTACATATGCAGACAAAATATCCTAATAAGATGCATAAAATAAAAAAATAAAATAATGATAATATTAAAGTAAATTAAAATTTCAAATTGCTATTGTCTATTGGTGCTATTAGTCTACTCAATTCAGACTTAGACAGAGTATGTGACTGGAGTAAATCCTTTGGACTAACAGTAAATCCAAATAAAACAAAGGTGATACTGTTGGGTAGTAGTAAGCAAATTCCTAAAATTAATGTTTCACAGCTTCCACAAATAATGTTCAATGGAATACCAATAACCATCAGCAAGTCGGTGAAAAATCTGGGAATTATTATGGATTCCAAATTTACTTGGGAGCCATGGATAAACGAGGTAAGTAGGAAAATGTTCGCATCATCAGGATCTTTACGTAGACTCAGAAACTTTTTACCAACCGCTACCAAAGTTATGCTCGCACAATCACTCCTACTCCCTATCCTTGACTATGCTGACGCCAGCTATCTTGATATCTCTGAAGTTTTGCTAAACAAACTTGAGCGGCTACAAAACCTCTGCATTCGGTTCATTTTTGGCTTACGCAAGTATGACCATGTCTCAGAATTTCGCATGAAACTCAAGTGGCTCCCTATCCGTTATCGCCGGAATGCACATGTTCTGTCTCTTCTTTACAATATTCTCTTTAATTCTTCCTTTCCACCTTACCTCAAGGAGCGTTTTCAGTTCCTGCAACAAACGAACGATCGAAGTCTTCGATCTTCTGAAACCCTACAGCTTGCAACTCCTGTTCATAGTACAGAAATGTATGGCAAGTCTTTCACCATACAAGCTGTAGGACTATGGAACTCTCTGCCTTTATCTGTCCGTCTATCTAAATCTATCCATATTTTTAAAACTAGTGTTAATAATCATTACTTTTCTTTGTTGTCAACGTAGACCAGGTACCTATATATAATCCTTTGATATAATTATGTGTTATTATGTGTGTGTAGGTATATGTATTATAGAGTATATTTATATTCTATTTATATTTATTATGTTAGGAATATTAATATGTATTTTTTTTTTTTTTTTTTTATTATTTTATTAGGTATTTACTTAGTTTTACGTTTTAGATTTAGTTAAAATAGGTTTTGTACACCGCCGTCTTTCTGATTTTCGTTTAATCCTTTCCATCCAAAGGTTGTCTGGAAGAGATCGCTCTTAGCGATAAGGCCGCCCATTGCACCTAATTATTTTTATGTCTCTGTATGTGTTTTTCTTTGTGTACAATAAAGTATTTATCTATCTATCAAATAATAAATTTTGGCAAACATTTTACTCAACGGCATTTAGCTCCAGCGAAGCTTGTATTAAGGAAACCAATTAACTAATAGAATACATATAAACTTTGTTTTTGTGTATGTATCTACCTACTTACTAGAGTGACAATATTGCATTATTCTCATATTCAATTTATTAAATTACTAGCGACCCGCCCCGGCTTCGCACGGTTATTGTGGGTTATCCCTATCCCTGCTTGTAAACCTTCCTCTTGAATCACTCTTTCTATAAAAAAAACTGCATCAAAATCCGTTGCGTAGTTTTAAAGATTTAAGCATACATAGGGATATAGAGCGTCTTTGTTTTAGTGCGCCATTTATGGCAAGCTTCAAATAATATATTTTGAAAATAATTAAATGATAAGTTAATTAAATTACATTAACATACTAAAATAGAACTATAAATGGACAAAATTTAATGTTGAAATATATATAGTTTTATAGTTCCATTTTGAGCATGCATGAGATATCGTACAGCAAAACTTGCTGCTTTAGAAAACACATCAAGGATGGCGATTAATTCACTCTCCAGGCTTGTACTTGCGCATCTTTTCAAGTTTACGAGCTTAGTTTGTGCGTTGCTATAAAAACCGGCTTTACGCGTTAGTTATAGCGGCCCAACTATCTACGACAATTTCGCACATTTATATAGCGTTTTGATGAGCACTTTTTCTTTGTTTCGTGAAAAAAATAATGTTTTTCCAAAGGCGTAGCCGATATAAATCCGAATGAGGTACATCGCATTTATTAAGATCAAAGCCACTGTGTCTTTAAGTGTATGGTACACGTTATTGCTTTATTGTCTGATTTGCCAAAAAACTTTGAAGCGGAGAAAGACATCCCAACAAATTTAGGATTATTTGACTGAACTACAATGGGTATTGTCTATCTTTAAATGGGTTGGGCTTGAGACTGGGACAATGGGCTCATTTATTCCTTCCCTTAGGCGTAGACACAAACTACGGCTATAGGATTAACGGGTTGAACACAACGAAATAATTACTTTTCGGACCTGTAATAA
Organism: Chloroclysta siterata; assembly: GCA_932294275.1. Classification (NCBI taxonomy): domain Eukaryota; kingdom Metazoa; phylum Arthropoda; class Insecta; order Lepidoptera; family Geometridae; genus Chloroclysta; species Chloroclysta siterata. Next base: position 7,649,585 of record OW028600.1, on the reverse strand, counting down.
GTATTTGTATTGTGGGAACGAAATCAAATTGCCCGAAAAGAAGGGTTTCATCGCTTTAATTTCAATGTTGTCAAATGAGAAGTGTGAAACTAGTTAGATGTCACAATTTCTGAAGAATTTTCATTTGCTGCCTTTAATTTCTATTTAATTTGTGACTTGACGACAGGCCACGGCAACATAAGAAAGAAATATCCTATCTAAAATACGTTGCTTGAAGTGTACCTAGTACCTACCTTATAAAATTTATCTTGATGCTTTTGGAAGAGCATTTGGGAGGTCTGTGATTCATGAAGTTTTACCAAAATTATTCCCTTTAACAATGAAGTTACGGAGTCGACTTTCAACAATAGAGGAGTCTCGATCTCCGGACCGCAATCGGAATGGACGGTCTCAAACATTCCGGATATCGAATTGAACGGGTGACTGATACATATCTTCAGTTGGGACTCATAAAACGCACCTCTCTCACAAACCCTCAGAATTCCTTCCATCATTTCAAGATACCCTTGTCACTTCCATTACGTTTGCCAAAGCGGGCGGTCGTTCGGCGCGTCCTTCATTTACCGTAGTTATACAGCCTTCTCATATCTCCTAAGTGTCTTGTACTTCAACCTTGACGAATTTGAAACCCTCGACGAAGCGCCCACAGATACCTTTATCGCATAGGGTGTGAAGACAACACCTGAACACTTAAAGGGCCGAAATAACATGTTCACAAAGTATTGTCCATTTCAAAATATTGTTACTATTTCAAAGTCGTTTCACTCCGATTTTTATTTTACATTTTAGCATAAAATTAGATGAATTAGTATTTGTGGCTGGCGATCCCAAACCACTTTATTTTATCTTATGGCAGTGCCGAAAGCACAGCGCTTCTGTAAATGCTATATAATTTGTATGTGCACACACACATTGTAATACACACACACACACAGTAATAAACATACATACTTTATTTATTATTAGTAATTAACATCGTTTCTTAAAATTTATTAAACTCAGGTATTATGTTGGTATGTAGGTACGGTCAATAATAAATTATCCCATATTTATAAATAAAATTATTGAGTTGAGCTTAAGAGCAGCTGAAAGATTGTGGTGTACATAGACGTACTTATTATGTGCATAGGCAGAATATAAAATATCGCGATTTCGTCTTTTTTAATAGTAGTGCCATTCAGGTGGTGTGTGACTTTCAGTTTTCGGAAGCAGTTTACACCCTATATCTAAGCAATCTTCGTAGCGAACAAAACGCCTGCGCTTTTCACGATACATGAGGTATGATATAGGTACATAGGTCATGATACCATGATATCGTCGTTGTTGCAAAAAACCTTTCTTCACAGATCTGGCCATACTTTTACGGTCTTGTTGTGTTTGTAATATTCCTACTTTCTTTGCCAGACTACGGGGAGCTACCTCTATATTTGCTACGTAAAAGAAATTGCCTCACGACTATAATCCCCAGGCCAAATACGTTATGTTACGCTGTACGTTATGTGCTTACTTTTTGCAGTAGTTAGTATAGGATTTACGGGCTACAGCAGTTTATTCTCAATCGCTTTCAAGAATATATAAACAAACAAAGTGTCTAACTACAAGTAACGTGGCAGGAACCGCGTCGCCTCTTAGTCTGCAGTGTTACCAAACGGCAAAAGCTTTTATAAGTTTCTCCACACATATAAATAAAACACAAAGACAATAAATTAATGTAAGTCACTATAAACCAGCCACTAAGCCTCGGCCAGATTATGTGACTCAGGACAAACCGCATGTGAATTTAGGCACAAAGCTATGTTTATGTGGAGCTGAAATAGTATTTCTCATATTATAGGCACAAACTTTATCTACGGCCTTGACCTATTATAATACTAGCTTCCACTCACAACTTTACTCACGTGGTACCAGGATAAAAAGTACATACTTGATTTTATTTTTTATATAGAAAGTTTTATCCAAATCAGTTAACTATAACGGCGTGACTATTTCGAGATTTAAATCATACAGGTACTCATAGTTTAGAAGAGTAGGATTTTATCAACTTCATTAAATGCCATAAAGTAAGGAAACGAACAGAAAAAAGGCCATCTTCCGAAGCTGACTTCCGTTCCATCAATTGGAGTTGTGCCGCAAAAATGTCACGTAAGAAATTGGATTTAAAGTGATTTGTTATTGTCAAAACAGAACGGAAAAATAAGTTTTCATGGAATAAACACATATCTTTTTGAGCAATATTATAGCCACTGAATAGATTACTATCATCCTCATAAACTTACGACGATAGACTTATCGTGTAATACGTATTAGGGTATTATATTCAGGCAGGTAATCGACGGAAAATCAATTGATGAATACCTCGGTACAAGATGCTGATTTTGGTTGGAGCGAAGCGAAGCGGAGCGATGGATGAGAGATGGAAATTATTTCTGATACAATTTTGCTGTTGGTTGACGAGGGTCGACAAGTGTGTAAAACAATTTGCCGAGTGAGTTAATTTCTTTGCGTAACGATCGTGAGAATCTCATCGTTGAGATGAGACGTCCAACTTTTGCAAACTTTAAACACCGCTACTTGGGTTTCAGAGGAAACTTGCTACTATTTTTTTCTATACAAATGCTGTGGGGTGAATACTCCACTGTTCGATGACGTACGTTTATAATTAAGCATGAAACATTCCAATAAAAATCAACAAAGGTAAGCTCGTCGTTTTCTATGCTTATGCATAGTAAACCGCATTATGAATCTTTCTTTATCTTAAATTCTACGTATGCAAAAGCAGGACAAGGTTCTACCTACTTGGTCCCCAAACTAGGATTCCCTGTGATAGGTACGGGTTATGAAATGTTATATTACACTATGCAATAGTATGAGGTCCTTAAGCTCTTATCATGGGGTGTTTAGAATTAATTTTACGAGATCTACCGATTGGGACACAATTTAATTACAGCTGCCGGCAGTAATGAATATTAGGGAAATTATGGATCTTAATATTCTGCAATGTGGTAGTTAAAATCGCACCTATTTAATTTGTATACCTACCCATTATCAGAAATAAACTGATCATAGTGATAGTAACCCGCTATTTTATGTTTTGTATTTACCATTTACCAATAAAGCTAAAAGGTATCCTAAAGGTATTTTACCATAAAGGTATTTTACCTTTACTTAATATTCTTAGTAAAAAAAAACACTACAGCTCTATAATTGTTGTAGTCATTGGATTTTTAAACTGCACATTGGATTTTTTAACTTTTTATCTTGATATCTCTGAAGTTTTGCTAGACAAACTTGAGCGGCTACAAAACCTCTGCATTCGGTTCATTTTTGGCTTACGCAAGTATGACCATGTCTCAGAATTTCGCATGAAACTCAAGTGGCTCCCTATACGTTATCGCCGGAATGCACATGTTCTGTCTCTTCTTTACAATATTCTCTTTAATTCTTCCTTTCCACCTTACCTCAAGGAGCGTTTTCAGTTCCTGCACCAAACGAACGATCGAAGTCTTCGATCTTCTGAAACCCTACAGCTTGCAACTCCTGTTCATAGTACAGAAATGTATGGCAAGTCTTTCACCATACAAGCTGTAGGACTATGGAACTCTCTGCCTTTATCTGTCCGTCTATCTAAATCTATCCATATTTTTAAAACTAGTGTTAATAATCATTACTTTTCTTTGTTGTCAACGTAGACCAGGTACCTATATATAATCCTTTGATATAATTATGTGTTATTATGTGTGTGTAGGTATATGTATTATAGAGTATATTTATATTCTATTCATATTTATTATGTATTACTGTTAGGAATATTAATATGTATTCTTTTTATTATTTTATTAGGTATTTACTTAGTTTTACGTTTTAGATTTAGTTAAAATAGGTTTTGTACACCGCCGTCTTTCTGATTTTCGTTTAATCCTTTCCATCCAAAGGTTGTCTGGAAGAGATCGCTCTTAGCGATAAGGCCGCCCATTGCACCTAATTATTTTTATGTCTCTGTATGTGTTTTTGTTTGTGTACAATAAAGTATTTATCTATCTATCTATCTGCATCCATTATCTGCACATCCACGGGCTAGCAAAAAATATATTATATTGAATAAATCAATATTGCCTGATTCATCAAATTAAATACAATTTTTCTTAAAAAATTACAGTACAGTAGGGCAAAAAGACAGGTAGAAAAATCATTTTAATCATCAATTTTTTATTATTTATTTTTCACCAAGTCAATAAATAAAATGTATAATTTTTGCTTATTATTTAGGTACGTCAAAACTTTTTTCTTATATATATTTTGTAGTGTTAAATAAAATAGTCGGCCACAAAAATGATACTTATAGTACGTACGGATCTTTCTGTTCAAGTCACTTCTCATAAGCTCAGTGAAGTGAGACACCCACATTACTACGTTTTCTATCAGCCATGTCAAGTCGGCAGCTGAGCCGACGGACACAGGGTCTTTCCATATTTCACGGGTCAAGTATACGATAGAGAAACGAAGAAATTAAAAATCCAAAACGAAATGCGAGGTAGAGGTTCTGTCAGGTTGTAACATTTTTACCATAGTGAAGGTTATGGTATCCAAAATCTTATGAATCGAATGGGCTAGCGTATTAATGGGACGGTGGTGGATTCAAACGCAATTTGCCTAAAATCGTTTAAGGCGAAGACAAGAGCTAATGTGACTCTCGCTCGCACGTTTCGACATGTTGAAAGATATAAAATCACTAAACTCATTTTCGAAAAATCGCAATCAACCATCTTGTGTGCAATCACATTGCACACAGTTTAGTAAAAACTTCATTTTGATCGATACATGTTTTCTTACTCAAAAGTTTGCTTTACTAGTTTTCGTACATATGCAAACTTTTGAGTAGGAAAACATGTATCGATCAAAATGAAATTTTTACTAAACTGTGTGCAATGTGATTGCAAACAAGATGGTTGATTGCGATTTTTCGAAAATGAGTTTAGTGATTTTATATCTTTCAACATGTCGAAACGTGCGAGCGAGAAGATGTTTGATAGTTGTCAGCCCCTTAAGAAAACTCTACGGCGGCGCGCAGAGTAACTCGAAACGTCAATACGAAACTTCATTTTGCGTTTTGTAGAGTTTTGTAGAGTAGACCGGTGTCTTATCCGACTTTAGAAAAAATATTTTCCGTTTCTTGGATTTCGTATTCCGTAATTCGGATGCCGTTTTGCCAGAGGGATTTGTAAATACACGCGATAAGTACCCCTATCCGGTATGCTGAGTGTTAATGTTTTTTTCACGCCCTAGCTTATCGCGGAATAGACACTCTGGCCCATCTCGTTGCAATATGAACCAACCTTAGAATATCTATCATCTCATCTGTAGCATCTGTAGTAGGTGTAGTTTGAAGATGACATGCGGGCTTAGTTACGAGACTTAGTGGCGAAACGAAGCTGAATTAGATTTAATGTTACCTACTTGGTAACTCAACTTTATTAAATTGTACACTAGCTCTCACATTCGACTTATAGATCTAGAAGAATCTTATTCTGCTTTGTGTGGTTCATTAAACCAAATATAAGACGAAGTAATTTATGTATCAAAGCCTGTTTCAATTTAAAATGAAGCTACACCAATGTCGTAAAGTAAATTATGTGAAAGTTAGATGTTTTTACAATATTTCAGTAAAAAAACAATTTTGATGATATATTTATATCTACCAAATTAAAGTAAGTCTCACACACACACACACTTTGTCATATAGAACAAAGTTGCTGCCATGATTTACTATAAACCTGACTACAATGGTACCTACTTATAGTTACTATGATACCCATGATATAACAAAACATATCCTTACAGTCCCCACTACTTATGTAAATTTTGGGTGCTTATATGTATTTGCAAGCACCACCATGTGGTTAAAACAGTATAATGTCACTTGAACTAAAAACAAATTCAGTACACATTGCACATACTTGGTGCACCAATTGCATTTAGTAATAAATCAAACTTGCTCGTTCCTGTTAGTAAGTTCTGCTCCAAACTTTCTCGTAACTGTAACGTAAAGCAACTCTATTAGACGGCAAAGACAAGTAAACATGTCAAATCGTGGACAGTTTCTTGGCTAGATATTTGGTAGCTTATTAAAGTACCTATGTTATGAAAAATGTAGGTAATCATTTAATTTATTTGTGTCAATGCTAAAAAAGTGTTTCTATGTTTCGATTTGAAGGGTATAGATTCCGGTGAAAATAGCATAAGAGACTGAAAAACTTCAACAGACAACTGACCATAAAAATAGATTGTGGACCTTTCACACAGCAATATCTAGTCTCAAACCAAGGAAAGCTACTACTTTATACAAAACAGATGGCTGAAAACGTACTACTTTTTTTAAATTAGTATAAGAAGTAGTAATCGTATCTTTACTCAGATAGAATTACAATCAATCTTCATAGAAATATTTTTACTCAGTGAGGATCGAACCCACAATCCAAGTTCAAGTCCCGAAGTTCAAGTACATATTCTCATGGACAATGTCTTGTGGTTAACGTTGACCGTAAACATCCCAGAGTCAGCCCCATGGTTCTCGTTCTTATGATTATTCTGATGTATTCACGCACTGCGAATTATAATGGAAGCTTGTTTACATTTTAATGAAATGCGTGGGTTAATAAATACCGTGTTTATACTCGCACGCACTAGGGAACCCGCAGCTCTCTTCACTGAGCAAAGCATTTACTAAAGCAACGGTGTGTATCTCGCTGTAATTAAATACGATAACCTCTTTCACGGTAGTCAACTGTCATCAAAGCTCTTTGAATATCGTCGATGGAAGGCAATACTCGACGCAGAAACAATTTGTTTGAAGAGCAAATGTTGATTGTCGACGTGAAAATTTCGCTCGTAAATTCTCCTTAAACCTACGTTGATGTATTCTATCGATTTATGTTACTTGTCATACGTTTATTCATGTGTAAACAACATATAAGCACGTTTTATTTCCTCGTGCAGATATTTATAGTATTTACATACGTACCGTGTAAGCACAGCTTCTCAAACTTGAAATCACAGTTCAGAAACTTCGTAAGAGTAGGATTAAATGGAATACCCACAACGCGAAGGAGTTCTTAAATCACTAAGATTAATTTTGTGCGCACATAATTTATTTCAGCAGCAACCAGGACGCGGGTCGACGAGACCATGAGGCAATTTACAAACTCGAAAATCGCGGAAGTTCGTTAATTATTCGTCGGGAGCAGCCCGGGCGCTCCGGGACTCACGGTTATTGACAATTAAGACGAGCCTGGACCGCTTCACGCGCCTTATTGCTCGCTTGCGGGCCACCGCAAGCGTAGGCTCGCCTTTACCGGTTCTCATGCCCACTATTTGGTAAACTACACCGCAACGGAAAGATTTAGAACGGATCGGAAACCGTTTCAGCCCGCGTCCTATCTACTGCAACCGTTCGCGTTGTGGTTTTAAATGTAAGTGGAAACCTTAACAAATTTATTGGTGGCAATATGCCGGTGCTTGCACATAAAGCCCAGTTTCTAACAGACCTTTCAGATACATTAATAATGATATAGTAACTATTAATTTATATTTATAGAAAAAAAGCATATTTAGACTCTACATTACAGCTACTGATACATTTTCAAAACAAACAATGTGTAGATAGTTACTATAATGGGGCCTCCACTCGGTATTCATATTGAATCTGGGACAGCAACCAAGCTAAAATGGCGAATATAAAAATGAGTTAAGTGATAGTAAACGAGGAAGATGCTCTGGGATCGGATATTATAACTTTCCTTTCTAATAGATTCTAAAAAGGAACTTAAGGCGGTTCCTTATTTAGACCCTCCATAAAACTTTACGAACTCGATAGCAACTTTTCGCATTTTTTTATTAATCTTCGTCAATAATATCGTCCTTTTGGATAACTTTAGCTATTTGCCTACTTTACGAGTAGGTGAAGAAAGAATTTGCGTATACTCTGTAGGCTTCTGCTGAGCCGGTACGCTCAGCTGCCTGACGACAATGAAAAACATTCTTCGACGTTCGAGCAAATATTATAAAGAATTTGAACTAGTGACGCCGTGGATGAACGCCGGCACGCAATACATTTGCTGAATTACAGCTTTGTAGGCTATAAATTGTTAAAGCAAATAAACTCGTATAATTTTAGATGCCATATAAACCGATACCTACACGTTACGTGCCGTTAAAAGTAATAAAACGAAAAGAGACAATTTTGTTAGGAGCGGGTTTGTATCAAATGCGATAGAAGACACCCGTCGGAAGTTTATTGCACAATTGACAAGTGAAATCGACAACATAACAATAAAAAGTAACTGCCTACTAAGAAATTTGGGAAGTACGTGCTCGTATTAATCCCAATTCCGTACGTAAATAATAGGTTCACTACCAAGATATTTCACCTCGAAACTTTTACACAGGTTAAAATTTTATAGTGTTTATAATATATTCATGCAAATCATTTAGTTACAATAAGATGGAGTAAAATTGGACCTGAATAAACATGTTGCTACGTTTCCAATTTGAAGCAGCGAAAAAACGGTTGTACGAAGAAACTTTCAAGATAAGTGCTAGCAAGAGCCTTATCCTCGTTTACGTCACACTCACTTCGTCGCGTAAAGTGTAAGACAAAGGTCAAGGCAAACCTTATTACATTGCGAGGAAACATAGTTTCATCAACTGTGATTTATAACGTACCTATTGTTGAGAGCGACTGCAAGTTGCAATATTAACCTAGTTGATATTAACCTGTAAATATTGATATTGTTGGAGGAAATTCAGATAAACTCTATAGTGTAAGCCAATAAGTGCAACTTTGTGAACTAGTGACATGGACGTAGTGTAACAAAGTTCTACGTTCTGCAGGCCTACTACAAACTCAAACAAAACTATCATGCTTCAGAAGCCTTTTGTTTCAAGCTTGTAACAACATTACTTCGATTCGTACAACATTATTCGATCTTTAGAAACGTTATTTTTTTATTCCTGTAATATTATTTTAGCAGTGATCTAATACGAAATTTCAGTGTAATATTATTTTAATACTATAAGAGATCGTGGTTGGCCTCCTGACGTAATACGGACATTGCTCATTTGGCAATCGCAGCTGTCAAATGTTACTTTTTGTACACTATTGTGGCGTTTGAATGCCTTATGTACTATCGGCGTAAGATATAGCTATCCAGTTTGAAACAATTTTGCCTTGCGTTGGTTTTGGGTTACTGGTCACACCTTTTTTTTGTTGTCTATTTTGACCAATAGAGAGTTTTATTACAATCAGGTAAAGCGGCATTTTTAGTACTTGACTAGCCCCACGAAATACGTAGTAATCCTATTGGTCTTTAAAAAGAAAAGAAAATGAGCAAGCCGGGGTTGGCAATCGGTCACTTCACAGAAAAATCACCCTTAAGGTGGATAGGCATATCTTACGCCCATGGTACCTATTTAAGCACATCGCAAGCCTGTTCCAAACATGTCGCGATATACGTAATGAAGAAAAAAAATATACCGACGTGGTGCAGACAATTGCGGCTAGCTTCACAAAGTTGAATTTATTTTTGTGATAGTCTGTATTCACAAAAAAATAAATTGGGTTCACGTCTTAGTTTAAGTTTGAAGCAAGATGATGTTTGAAACGTGTGCCAATTTTATTTAATTATTATCATTTTGCAAATATCAAATAGTCTAGCGAATAAAAAGAAACTTACTTCTAACGGGCATACAAAAAGGCCGAGCCGTAACTATACCAATGGGTTCCTTATCGGACTTCAGAACCCTAAAAAGTGTCTGGACCCTACTATTTATTATCATAGACAATAATTTTGAAATAAAATTGAATGGTGTCAGGTCTGTCATTAATCACCAGGGCTTCACTCGCGATTCTTTTGTGGACTGGTCTTCGGAAAGATCTTTATACAGCTATACCGGGTGTAAAATTTATGTGCGCTATGATGTTTTTAGACAGCAAACCGTAGTGATAAAACAAGTTAGGAACAGCAATTTTCTTGTCTTGATTTGTCACATAAATATGGAATGCCAACTATTGCAAAATGTAGCTAGTTATAACCACAGACATAGATTGAGCTAGATACCGCAAGTGCTTCAAGATTATCTTTTTTTTATACAACTAGCTGATAGAACAAGCAAATGGTCCACCTGACGTGTGGTAACCATCACCAATAATAAAACATTACCTCGTAAGTCGCGCACGATATGAACGTGCCCTACGATACAGTGCCCTGCGTCCATCAACTTGAGGCATACAGATGTTAAGCCTCATGTGCCTGTAATTACACCGGCAACCACACTCTTCAAACCGAAACATAGCGTTGCTGCTTAGTGGCAGAAAAAGGCGTGGTGGTAGTACTTCCCCGAAGCTCTACTACTCTTACAAAGAGCTCTACTACTCTATCTGCCACACCTACCGCTCATCAGCGTAAGATTGAGCGTAATGCACTTACTTGAGGGATGAATAGGGACACGCAAAGAGTGGATTCTTGCGTTATCGAGTTCAACTTAAGTCTGTGCAAATCTTAGATATACAATTTGGAGGTACATCTGACTTCCCCCTTTAGACATCCTCATCTTGAGGAACGGAATCTCGGAAGGATCTGTAGACCATGCCGATGAGGATTGCAGTCAAAAACTTAATTCACTCTAATATTTTTTACTTATACAAGGCAAAGTGTAAAGGTACAGTTCTGAAAATTTAAATAAAAGCTTGTTTATTTGTATCTTAAATTTAAATATCGAAAAGAGCGGTAATGTAATAGACAAACTCGGAAAGTCGTTTATCGAACGTCGGTGTTGCGGCCTGTCTCTCTGTGGTGTTGATTCATTGAACAACCAATTAAGTAAATACTCGACTTTCCAAACGAATTCTCAGTTCTTCACCAAAGGAAATCAAGGAAATCGGCTTTTCTTATTTACGCGGTTGACGTCTAAACGGTACTGCAAACAGGCTATAATGACTAGTTTCATATTAATCTTTGAGACTGTTGTCATCTCTTTTCGTTGACAAGTATCATACGTAAGCCTCATACAACCACTATAAAATAGCGGTAATTATGAAGCCTTCAGGCAAGCACAAAAATTAACATAAGATATATGCAGCGACCGAGTGCATGTTTAAAGGCACTAAAGCCGAGCAGGAACCTGCACCCCGCGCATACTAATCCCAGGAAATATTAATATTACGTGACAAAATTATCATTTATCCTCTCACTATCTCACTTTACTACACCCAGTAGTTTTCAAAAAGTGAAAGATCGTTCCGCACGCCTGGAGATTGGAAAGTTCAGAAAAAAAGTAAACTTCTTTCTTTCTTTTACTTTTTACTGCCATTTTATCAAAAATGAAAAGGTTGGAGGAGCCTGCTCAAAATTGTGAGACTGACATAATAAAATTCGTCAGTTGTATGTTATTTTTAAGCCAGCTACTCATTCAAGTCTATGTTAAAGTCAGTTTTTGGGTTTTTAATTTATAATCCATTTGGTGTTTTTTGCTGACGAATTAATGTAAACGTTGGTATGTAGTCCCGAAGGCATCGGTACTTTTAGCTTTCCTTATGTTTGTACTCATTCTATTAATAAAACGAATCTAATATCAGCTGATTCTTGTAACTTCGGTTATTTTTAGCTTCTATGATGTTCTACGAAAGGAATAATAAAGATAAAGATATTTATTGTTTATGGAAAATTAGGTGTTAGGGGTTAGAAATTTTTGTTTCACTAGTCCACCCTGACGGCATATATAAACATTCAGAAAAAAAAAACTCAAAAATTAACAATACCTACAATAATAAAATTAACATTACAAAAATACAATATTCAAATTCAAGTCAAAAATAAATCTTATAATGGAGGGAAAACTCAGTTAGTATAATATAGAAATTCAAAATAATAAGAAAGTCATCTAAAATCACGATGTAAATTAAATGCCAAAACTAACTACATAACTATTTTTGAGTTGGCCCGAAGAATAGTTTTGTAATTAGTTTGTCATTGTGTCCTAATAATTTGCAAGGCCATAACTTTCCTACAGCAGAATATAAATTACAGTCGTACAAAAATACGCGTCAACAACAACGTAATGAATATAAATAGATTCCAATCTCCGAAGCTAAGAGTCAGGGAGTGAGTGAATTACTACACCCGTAAATCAATGTAATTTTTCTATTTGACTACTAATCAAAAGCTCATCAATATTTGCTAGCTAGCTGAACGGAAAACTGCGTTCAAGAGGTTGAGTGCAGGAACAAATCACAACTTTTGTGTCTTTTTTAAGAGTAGTAGAACTCTTTGTGAAGGGCTCGTCCGGGGAAGTACTACCACCACGCCTTTTTCTAACGCCAAGCAGCGTTGCTGTGTTTCGGTTTGAAGAGTGTGGTTGCCGGTGTAATTACAGGCACATGAGGCTTAACATCTGTATGCCTCAAGTTGATGGACGCAGGGCAGTGTATCGTAGGGCACGTTCTTATCGTGCGTGACTTACGAGGCAATGCTTTGTTATAGGTGATGGTTACCACTTAACATCAGGTAGACCATCTGCTTGTTCCATCAGCTAGTTGTATTAAAAAAAAACGTTTGGCTGAATTGGATTAATACATATTAGGCCATGGCGCAGATATCCACACGTTAAGTGCATTATTCAGTTGATATTTAACCTTGTCTTCTATTCGACATGGACGAAACCGCTTCCGCTATTTAACATCACTTGTAGTAAAAAATAAGTAAATCTGGCAGGCAAATAGGTAAAAATATTTAAACAAGATTATTTTTTTTTATTCTGTGAATAAATAATTCCAGATCTCAAATGTTAACCAATTTCACTTGCAACGAATCATAATCTTACCAATAATAATTCTAATTAATTTTCTTATTTCGATTTGCGGCCGCTTTCCTTGTTGGCCTTAGTTTTGACCATTCTTTTTTAATTTAATTTTAATTACTTATTTAATGAAAAAGCTTGCGTCCGCACCGTTCCGTTTACAAAATATGAACTGAGCGTTGGGCACTTGAGTAATCATGGCCAAATGCGGGCGAATAATTGTCCCCCACGACATTCCCCCATGAAAAAGAAACTTAAAACTGCGATTCCAGAACATCCTCTCGGATATCAGATTTAATGAACAATCCTAAAAAAAGAGATCAACAATGATGGCTAAATTAAAATATGATTAAATGATGGTTTTTTAAGAAAATAATATATTTTTCAGTACTTCGCTGCTTAACGGCCGTCACATTAAGACGATTGCTGCTTCTTGAAAACGAGTCTTTCAAAGCGACGTAAATGTTTTGCTACTCTCAAATAGATTGAGAGGAAAATTTGTAGGAACATCAAAGCGTCGCATGTAAGCTGCGAAATAAAAGTGAGTGTTTGAGGAGGCGTGAATTATGTAATGCGAGCGCCCCCCGCTGCCTGGGCCTTCTTACTAACACGGGCTCGTTTACGCTACGAAATTGCTTTTTATGAACGCTTGCCTTATACGACTGTTCTTTAGAACGAAATTAAAACTAATTAGCCTAACCATTCGCTCGGATGCACATGTTTAATCAAATTTCGAGTTGTACCCCAACCCTTTTCTTCTTTCTGTTTTTGTCAGATCTTATTGACACAAATTAATGCCCGAAAATATTCTACGCAGAAGGGAAAAATAAACGAGAAATCGGGTGTGTAACGATTCTTTAAGTAAATATTTGAAGGTGTAAAGATCACGATTCTTGCACCCTGCTCCCGTATGTAATCATGTTTGAGCTAGCTGAGTAGAATCTGAAATACCCAACGTTGGGGCAAGATTCCACTAAAGTGTGAAATAGATCTACGATGCCAACAACCGCCACGAATTCTGTTTGTAAAAATAAGAAAAAAACAGTTTCACGAATTCGATCTTCAGTTAGGGTAAATTTTCCGGTGAAAAAAAAACATCGTGAGGAAAGCATTTAGTATCTTAAAAGTGGCTATTGGCTTGCAACCTGTCACGTTTGGGATAGCAACTAAGGAAATATATGTGTCAGAGACAATTATCATATTTGGAAGTACCAAATTTGGAATCGGTATCGGTGGTATCGAATCTGTATAAAATATAAAAATATGTAAATTGGGTATTTAATTTAGTTTGCTTAATAATACTTATGCAAACAGTTGTACCTATCTAATTAATTTTTTACCAACTTCTCTACAAGGGAAACTATTGAATCACCTACTTAGGACAAGGCTCAACAAACTATTGTACAGTATACTTATGGACCACCTTTGTTGCTCAAGCTGGTACTCGTACGACCAATGTTCTGAAACATGGATTACAAATCCATCCAACATTGAATGTTGTTTTTTATAATCAGTTTAACTCTGATAGATAAAAAAATATTTTAGGTTTACGTCAGTACACGGTTGCAGAAATAAATAATTCATCGAAATCCGGTTGAAACTGGAAGCGCGGGCTGGCAAAAATCGCTTTACGAGTGTGGGAACTTTCGGGCTGGGGCATGAGTGCGGACTATGCGGGCACAGTGTGCTTGCACTGTGAAGTGGTTGAACTCCACACAGGACCATCCTTGACTCGACTATACACCAGCGGGCTAATTGCACTAATTTTTAATAATAATGCCCGAAAAACCAGAGAGCATCACATTTTTTAAGATCTGTGCGTTAGACATTTTCTAATTGACCGGAAGGGATCGAAACGTTCAATACAAACATCAAAATTATTTGAAACAACACGATCGGGCCGTAGTTTTCTCGCAGTAACAAGCTATAGAAAGGTAGTTTAGGGATATGTAGTTTTGTCGTGGCCTACAAGACATTTGCTCTTGCGTATAGGGCCTTGTCGTATGCGCTACCGCTCCACCTCGGCAAGAAGCGCCGAGCGTATGCCGACTGTGTACTACTTTTAGTATTAAAAATATCCACTTGAAGTAGTACCTTGCCGCACCTCAAATTTTATTGTCGCAGAGTGAGTAGTCACTAGAGACCCTCTACTACGTGTGTTGTTACAACGTGGACGCGCGTATGCCGCGATGTATGATACCCAACCTCACGCGCGGATGGCGGCATCGTGCAAACAAATTGGATGCTTAAAATTCAATTTGAAGGTTTCGCGGTTCGCTTGATTCGCTCGCCGTCCGTTATAAGCTGGACTCACATATGCGAATGGAAACGTAATTATATTGCCGTAACTCGTATATGTTTAATTGTTTATCACTGGCAGTGCTTGTTTATGCAAGTTGCTTTGTTTGCATATCGGTGGAAGGTAAGTTAAAAGTGATATCATTAGTGATAAAGTCTGTACCCGCATTAATTAACAAAACTTGACAACTAATTAACATAAAAAGTTTGTGGTAAATCCACGAACTAGCGCATGCCGGCACCATATGTACTGCATTACATGTATACTGTCTTCACAGCTCATTTGGTAGTAGCTCTGCCTTCTGCGGAACAGGCCGTGGGTTTGATCCCCACTGAGAGAACAAACATTTGTTTAATTAACATATATTTGTTCTCTATTTCTTTCCTATAAAATATCAAAAGTGTGTATTTATATAAGTGTTATATCAGCTATCTGGTCCTCGGTTAAAAAGTAATTAATATAATATCCACCAATAGTTAATTTTATATTTTTTTACTGAAAGACTGAAACACCAAGCAGGTGTCAAATTGATTCTAGAAGCAAAGTATTATGAGGAGTTACTTGTTTTAATTATGTAGTATTATTATACTAGTAAAAATTAAAAGAACTTTGCAACTAAAAAATAGTTTTAGGTAATACATGGACTTTAAAAAAATTGGTTTTGCTTGCATTTAATTGAAAAACTAAGATCTAGAGATTATTATACATTCGCTTAAATATTAAAAGTAAAATGGTATTTACTTTTAGCAAGGATCACTTGGAATCTAGGAGCCAGTAAGTAAGTAAACTATTCTACTGGTATGAAAATTTTCATTATTCTTGAAGAAAGTTGGACAACAAACCAAAACGAACTCTTGAAATAAGGCGGGAATTGTGGTAGGTTCTGCCGAGAAGAATTATTTAAAGTTTGAACCACTACCTACTAGTGAAAGTTTTCTCAGTTCAGTCTCAGGAAAGTTTTATGAATAAATTGAAGGTTTTCAAGCTTAAAATTGGTAAGCATTTCTAGGAATTTTTGAACAGGATAATAACATTCGCTTGTTTTGATCTGAAATAAAAGCATGGTTCAGTCTGAAATATTGAACTTGAGGGGCAGGTCCCCAGCTTCATTGTCTCCAAAGGTAAATTAATTGGTATATTCTTCATACCTAGACAGAAAATGAACGCCTCGTCTCTTCTTTCCCTAGAACTTTTCTAATCCTGTATTCTCCGATAAAGTTTTCCAATATAGCGAACATAACAAGCTAACATGCGCGCTTAATCCAACAATGCCCAGACTTGGAGATTGCAAACTTTTTACGAGATTAACTAATCTTTCAACGTTTTCAATACAAACATTTATAAGGAATTCATTTTAAATTTGATTAAGGAATGAAACTAAATGCATACTATATAGTAATATATTGTAGCTCGTAGCCTGTTGCATCAAGGAACTGTTGGCGTAGGCACTCGTAGCAACACTGCTACAAGCGCGGGCGCGCGTAAACGCTACGAGCGTAGCGCATAGCAACGAACATTCGCTTTACGTTTTTTGATGGTACCCAAACCATTTTATGCGTGTGAAATTTGTGTAAATTTGTTTATGCATTCTCTTTTTACATTCACAAAAATACATGAGGCTTTTTATTTATACAACTAGTTGATGGAACAAGCGGTGATGGTTACCACTTAACATGGCCCACCTGATGTTTAGTGGTAACCATCACCTATAACAAAGCATTGCCTCGCAAGTCACGCACGATAGGAACGTGCCCTGCATCCATCAACTTGAGGCATACAGATGTTAAGGCACATGAGGTGCCTGTAATTACACCGGCAACCACACTCATCCAACCGAAACACAGCAACGCTGCTTGGCGTCAGATAAAGGCGTGGTGGTAGTACTTCCCAGACTTTGAGTTAGACTTTGTTCCGGCACAAAACAACAGAATGAGCTAATTGAGTTATCACGCGTCGCCACTCAGGTAATCAGCACTTTCATTAGCTTTTCAAGAAAACCGTGGCTTTTACGGTTTTCTCAGGGAGTATTTTCAGACACTCCTTCACTTAGTTCAATTTATTAATTCTCTTGAAGTAAGCAACGTGGCTTAAGCTTTACTACAGTATGTAGGTACTTAAGATTTACAACGGATTTATAAAATTAGCTGCTCTGTTATTTTGATCTATGTTTATAAGCAACTTTTTGACAAGCAATATGTCTATAGAAACATTTTCCATGTTACATATTTTTAACAGATTAGACTTGGTATAAATAGGCTGGTTCCTTTAGTAGAGGTTTAAAAATAAAAAAGATTTGTAATTATTTCAATTCTTTATTCGACACCAATTATGCACGCCATTTAAACATCCAATTGTAACAAAATGCTTATATTCAGATATATTAAATACATTTTACTTGTTAGCTTAAACAATTTAGAACAATCAACAATTGCTAACTTAATAACAAATTATGGGAATAACATGATAAATTATGCGGCATTATTTATTAACTAACAATTTACTTGAAGAGGCTTAGACGTAAACTCATTTTGGTTGATGTGTAATACGTGTTACATTACAATTATTATTGCTATTCTCATAAGCACAATCAGGGTTATGGGTCCTTTTTTATAGTCAAGAGATATCAACCTTGTGGCTTAACCGTGATTTTATAGACGACAAGTCTTAGAGCCGCTTGCACAACGATCGCTAAACGTGTTTAGCGATCGTGTCAGACAATGGAAATTATTATTACTTACGTTAATTCTGTTTAGCTAGTAAACGTGTTTAAAAAAAAATACAATTAAATTAGGCAATCGGCTCTTAGTCACTGTTATTCTAAAGTCTTCTCCCCAGGATGATATACAAAGTCTCGTATTGATATTTTCAGTTACACTGCGCGGTAAAATGGTAGCCTCTCCGCTTGTGAGTAGTCGTTCATGTGCATGTCTGGCAGTGTAGCTTAAAATTTCACTACGAAATGATGTTACGGTCAGATGACCCCAATTTGGTTTCCTTGCGACTTGTTTGGCGAAAAACCATTGCGCTATCTATATAACTTTTACTTTGATTATATGGATATAATTAGTATGGTTGGCAGGGGATTGTGATCCGCGACTATTTAAATATTACACGCATATGAATTGAAACCTTCAGGTTAATAGACTCTCGCTTTAAAAATGGTTACCCTGCAGTAGGTGAAATTATTCAACAAGACGCCTAAAAGTGATCTTGGTGCCTTCAGAGCACTATAAGATTATGAATGCAGGTACACAGATATATGTTGTATTTCTTATGTATGTTAATTTTTGTCTAGTTCAATACCGCGTTTACACTCAGCTCATGTCTGTGGAAATGTGCAGGGACATGGGCAATGCGAGAATGTCAACAGGCCACTTCCATGTCCGCTCGCGTTGACGTTCGTATTGCCCGCGGTCCCTTAGAGTCCGGGCTAAATGTGAACACACGTTACCGGCGACGCTGCCGCGGATATATGGTTGGCCACATTTCCGTCCACGCGAATGGCATCGTGAATGTGTAAATGTAAACGCGGTATATGAATGCTCCACTCAGCTAACCACTCACTAGAGGAAAATTACGTCTTACCCCAAAAGTAAAGCTCACCAACACAAAGAAAACGTACATCAAATGTACCCATAGCTTTCTTCCTTCGTGACATATTTTTTAATCGTTTTGAATGAAAGTTCCGCTTTTTTATGTGTTGGTAATCAAGGACCCAAAAAAAATAAGACACTAATGCGAAAAATTAGTCCTTTGTGCAGTTAACAACACAATTAAATTGACTTTTCTGGTTTATTAAACTCGACAAACATGCGCTGGTTTAAAGACGCTACCACTTTTTATGAAAGTTTTACACTTTGTTTGAAAATTGAGCCCAACTATTTCTGAACTAAAGTTGCACTTTCTTCGACAAATACAAAAAATATATATTGAATTGAGACGCAAAACTTCTCTTCCACTGAATGTACGACAAAAGCAATGCGAATTATATATTTAAGTGGTACACAACATCTTAAAATTCGATGTTAATATATCCATAAATTTATAACATTGGATATAAACTATATAATTAATAGGATTTTTTTACTCTAAGAGTTAAGTATCTACATTGTCAATTCCAAGAGAACACCTTCTACCTTCTGGAGGTTAAGGTCAAGTACATATAAAATACATGTAAAATGGTACATAACCGAAAATGTATTAATACCTAAATTACGAGTATTAGCCATATGAGTTATTATGACATACAATAAAAAAATATTAAGCCTTAACACACAGAGTAAAAGACAACCAGTATCTTTGGTGTATTTGCTACACACATCGATAAAATATTCACATTTTGTCACAATGTGGGGTCGCATAATTAATAAGACGTATTGAATCACTCATTTCATTAATCATCAATTCCTGTGAAGATAGAAATGGACGAGTACTGTTTATGTCAACATAATTTACATATTTCGTCAATTAATTAATGTTTTAGGTGGAACCATAATAATAAATGTATGTTTTTTTGCAATAAAGTGTAAAGTGTTATAAATAATATTTTAACTTAAGTGCTACCAACGCCATGATTCTATGAACGATTCTGCTTCAGTCTTCTTTTATTTGGCCATTTTGGACAATTTTGCAACTACCTTCATTTTTGCGCAAATATTGAACATTCAGCGATGTCATTTTTTATAAGCAGTTTCGTTCATTTTATGGAGCTCGTTTCACTGTATTTAAAACAACTTGTGCAGATTGGACATAAGTTAACATGTGGTTCATTACCCTGATTACCATGTTGATAGGTTTCGGCTCAAACTCAATATAATAATAACGTACTCGTCCGTTTATTAAATTATTTCTCAATATTTACTTATAAAAACTACTCAAAATCAATACACCTCACTTAAAAGTAACTTTACAAAAAATTACAACGTACATACATTACATGATTTTTTAAACAATAAATTTTTCAGAATAATTGTTATTATTTTATGTAGCCTAGGGTAGGTCTAAAACACTTGATATTATTATGTACAACTTATGTGGTTTTTTTCTTAGTCTTTTATCACTATTTTATTGTTTTATTCACACTAATACAATAGTATATTCACAATAATTCATTTGTTTATTAGTAAAATTATAATCAATAAACTTTTTTATTTTTTGAATTTCATACAAACTAAAATATGTTGTCACCTTGATGCCACTTTGATCGGTTCCAAATTGTTCGAACAAATTCTATAAAGATTTATTTGCCTTGCAACGTATTAAATAATAGAGTTGTGAAATGTAGCGACGGCGCTCAATCACAATTCAACGTTCACGTCTCACGTCGTCGTCCGCAATAAGTAACTCACTTGTGGATTTGGAATAAAAAGGGCTTTTTTAAGTTTTTTGGATTGATTTAGTCACACTGAATATTTTGTCACACACACAGTTCGTATAATTATTATTTACATGTATTATTTAGACACTGATATTATTTACAGGAATGTTTAATGGATCATAACTTTGTCCGTTTGTTAACAACCACCTCAGCGGCGTTGTCCATTAACCCTCATACGGATATCTCCTGTATCTGGACTCTCTTCTTCATGATGCCGGGCGGCGCGGGGGTGGTGGGCGCGGGAGGTACTCGCAGTATCCCGGAGCCACTCGCGCCGCCCGACTCCGACTCATTGTTAGACTCGGACTCGCCGTCGTTCGCGCCATCCGGCCCGAACTTCACCTGCGTAGAACTGTCCATCACGCGAGGTTCGAACGTACTCACCCGACCTGCGACCGAATCCTGCGGTCGCCCATCTACTTTCTGTATATCAGGCTTCTGCGTGTCTATACACACCACGCTCCCCGCCTCTATCGCACTCCCCACGCTCACGTCCGGCATGGAACTCCTAGCAGCTCGATGCTTCTCGTCATAGCAACTATACTCTCCAAAAGTTGGTTCTCCGCAGTCAGATAACGTCCTTAAATCAAATTTTGAACCACCGCGTGGAACGTGAGCAGATTTACACTCAAACCCAAAACCTTTTCCATCGAACGCGCGGATTTCATAGTCTATTTTTCCTTCGTAGGCATCCGAAGAGGAGGAGCTCCCGGCCTCGGCTAGGTCGTCCTTCGAGCGACGAGGCCGGGAGCCGCGTTGGTGGTAGATGCCAGCGAATATCAACACATTCAGTAGGAGGAGGAAGCAACCGACGGCTATCGTGACGGTAAGGGCTGCGGTATATGACTGGTAGTGTGAGGAAGCCAGTCGACGGAGAAGAGCGTCATCACTGAGTGCTGGCGTGGCGGTGGTGTTTGGAGGGCATTCTGTTGAAGGCGCGGCAGGAACGGGAGCCGGGCGAGGCGGTGCGGTGCGGGGAGGGGCAGTGCTGCGAGATGAGTCACCTCCCTGACTTGAATCAGAGTTTACCACATGAGGCACGTGGGCTCGAGACGAGGACTGCGGTCGCACAGCTCCTATCAAAAAATATTGTTTATTATTTATTTTATATAAAAAAATATCAGTATCACATAAATGTAACCACACTAGGTAAAGAAGAGATAGCCAACATGTTATATATATGTTCCCTTAGAATAAACAGATTATAACCGAGAAAAGATATCTAATATAGAAAACTGACCTTCGTAATAGTTGGCATTGTCCTCTTGGAAATGGTGATGTCTCATGGCCGCGTCGGGCATGTCCGAGCCAGGCCGGTGTAGTTGCGGTATCAGTGACAGCCACAAAGACATCTTGTGGCCGCGGTAGTGGCTCCGCATCTCCGGCTTACTACCTGCGACCCAGAACCAGTGACAATTGAAACAGATTACCCCAATTAATCCCCAGTAAACATTCTGACCAACCCAAAAGTTTAAATGAACCGTACTACGAGTATTCCAGCAATTTGCAGTAATTAAGTGTTTGGATCTCATAATACCTCTTTCAAAAAGTAAATAATACAATATATAGTCACCTTTTCTCAGTTCGTATACTCTACTCTACGCGCGTCATTATAAGCACTACGAATAGTCAGTCGTCTGCTAGATAATCTCTCTCTTCATTGGCTATTTTTAACTGTCACTCTTACATGTTTATTGTTTGATTCAAGAGAGATTATCCGATTATCCAATAGACGATTGATCCGTAGTGCTACTAATGAATGCTTAGAGCATAAATTATGGCCAGCGCTCACTATCGGACGATTTTTTTGGCAATGTTTTTTTTACCTAATACAACGTTTCCGATTGGCACTAATTTGGATCAATTGAGCTATCTCTCGATAGTTTGCAATGGTCCGCAGACAGCTCAACTATTCCATATTATTACATTTACATATTACGTTAATAAATACTTCACTGTATTTTCTATGTAAATAAATTTAATGTGTATTGTATTATAACGGCATATAGAAGTTTACCTCAATGCCCTGAGGTGCCCCGAAAGTAGGTTTGAAATTTATTATACTCCGTTTTATAATTAGATAAAAGATAAGTTCATCCCATCCACTAATTTGCTCTAACCATTTTGTGGTTTGTGGTGAACAAAATGGTTACTATTAGAACCGTTTCTCGGTAGAAACGAGACTATTAGAACCGAAAGTGAAGTCCCGGTGGCGGCAGTCGTGTGTACCGCGACCGAACTCTGCGGTCCTCAGTTTAATCATGCTCGAAAACAAAAAATGTGCGGCGCAGTGTGATGGCAGTGTGCGGATAAGATCAAACGTATTTTGCATTGCCGGCCGATCCTGTCACAATCTCAAGCAGTCGTGCTGAACCACTCGAAACTTTGGCGGCTGGGATGATGGCGATCGGGTAACCATAGTAAATATAGCTACTTAAATGACGCCGTTCTCGGTAACATCCCAGTGACGGCGGCAGTGGGCAAACGCCCTTATTAATAAACCTCGTCAAAACTGACTGTTTATTTCAAATAGGAAAAATCGTTTCTAACATAAAACTAACTCCTCAATAGCTACGCAATAGTTGAACATTCATAGCGTTGTATAGAGTTCACCTAAAGGGGTAACGGGGTTACTGTCACTACATTATTACACCTCGCTGAAGTAAAGGTGCTCACAGGGGTGCGATAGTGGAAAAATACATGAATATAAATAGATACGCACTGATTTCCATGTAAAGTTGGTTGATTGTGTCGTACGTGTCCCAGTAGGGAGTCTGGTCGGGGCCAAGGCGTGGCGCGTCGCCCAGCATAGGGCTAGGAGGTGGCGTTGCTGACGGGTCGTTGGGGTTTCTAGACAAAAAACCAATTGGATATCTTATCATTCTGCAAATAAAACTTAATTTACAGTGGACACGTTTTGATCTCTTCGAAGTTTTCCAAATATAACACATGAGATTCATATCAGCGATTACTGTACCAATTTCTTCCCTGTATCTGAAATCAATCGGAACTCATTGAAAACCTATTTGGGAAGTAACATACGTTTTATTATCAACTAAACGAAAAGCAAAAGAGAATAACAGTTACTGTGATAGGGAGAAACAGACAAACTTCTGTTTTATAGGGTCTTTCACAAATAGTTATTTTCTGCGAAATGTGGAAAAACAGATTACATAAAACATTTAAGGTACACTTCCGAGCGACGAAATAGTGCGAGTCAGACTCGCCACGAGAGCACGGGTTTATATCCGTCGACCCCACCTGGGTGTTGATTTTCTACGACCACTATACGATGTCACTGGAGTCTTAAACGCTTTGTGAATTCAATATCGTGTCTTGTTCACAACGTGGTTTTCGGTCTGGAAATAAGTTCTAAACGTTTGTTTTAGAACTTTAATAAAAGAACTTTTATTATCTAGATTATATAAAAAAATAATAATCTAGATAATAAATGATTGTAATTTAACAAAGAATTTTACTTGTTTACGCGCACTATCTCTGCTCGTAAGTCTACTTACTTAAGTTGAACCAGCGAGAGAACCACAGGCAAAGTTAGAAATCCAACTAAAGTACTTTTTGTGCCTAATTTACCTTGAATCTCCCTTTGTTTTAGGCCTCACGAGCCATTTATTTAAATTGCTTCCCCAGGGAAGTTTTATCAATGATCAGTTCGGACTTTAGCTAAATGGATCGTGCACTTATTCGTTTTGGGTAAATTGTTGTTCAATATGAGTTTAATAACAATGTGATTTGGTAATAAACGTGTTTATAGAGTTCAAAATAAATGTCAGGAAAGCCTGCCTTTACTTAGTACAAAAATATTTAAAGTTGAATTTAGAGTTGAAGTAAAATAAACACAAAAGTTAAACAATTTGTAATTAATCCTAGTCATTTCGAATTTTTATAAAAACACATTCTTACCCAAATTTGACAAAATTCGCTATATAATGTATGCAAAATCTCGAAACACGCTGCTCCTGTAGAGAGAAGTTCTGGAGATGATGAGTCAGCGACACCGGCACTCCGAGATAATAAGGCAAGTCTTCTCCGTGGACTGAGCCTGGTCGCTAAATAAAACGATAATAGTTTAATAAAATGATAGCACGTGGTTCAGCGGTTCACATTCTACACGGAAGTAAAATTCTTCAATCTTTAGAAAAAGATTATCAATAAAATGCTCTACTTTATTATTATTTAAAATTTACAGGGCGTATGTACCCACAAACATCAAATTGATGGTGCCAGTGCAATACCGTGCACATGAGACTTAAAACCTTTACATGAGGAGAATGTGACGTGAGATCTGCGCAGTGCAATACAGTAGGCCTCGTTCTTGATGGACGTGCTTTAAGAGGTACAGAAGTAACAGCTCATCATCGGGTGGGGTTAAGATCCGATAGCATGGTTGGTTAGCATATTCCCGTATCAAGGGAGGGTTTTGGGTTCGAAACTCGGTTTATAACTTTCCACTTTGAGCCCCAGGTATTGTAGATCTAGTCAACTCAAGATTCTTTGAAGACGAGGGGTAGTCAGAGGTATGTCCTATATTATTAGTTACATTTGGTACATACCCACACTGAAAAAAATATTTAAAATGAAGAACCGTGTTAAAACACACATGATAATGGTGAAAACACATTACAACGTATCAAAAATTGCGAAAAATCGTTTCATAACCCCTCTTAACCTATCGGAAGATGTTCTCATTTTACCCATAAAACGAGCCTGAATGTGGGACATCATCTCTGACGACGACCACTTGACCGATATTATAAAAGCTTGCTTTATTTCCTAAACTAGCTTTCGCGCGCGGCGTCGCCCGCGTTATCCCCGGAGAAGTAGCTTAGTGCACCGGTGGTCTAAATTTATGTAGATACGCAATGCTAGTGCTCTCAAACGATGAACGGAAACATCGTGAGGAATCCAGTTGGTATTTTAGCAGTGGCTTTGGACTTGCAACCTGTCACGTATGGAATACCAACTACTGCAAAATGTGGGTATGTGCTAAATACGTAATATTTGACCGTACCTCTGACAACACCCTAATTCTAATTCAAGGAATAAGATCTACACTGACGTCCCACAGTGGGGCGTATTGTGCATTGTCCCCCTGCTAACATCACCACGACCTTTCAACCCCTGACATTCTCCAATATTCTTAAGTTGGTACTAAGATACTACTGATCTAAGAGATACTAAGAGATCTTAGGGAACATCTAACATACCAGGGGATCAAAGCCGTGAAGCTGTTTGTTTCAGTTTTGAGTAGCTTAGACTAGACATGTTATTCCCAAAGCGCTTATGGCTTATCTACGCCATAAGCGCTGAAAACGAATGTCTAATAATTTGCCTTATTATGAATGATCAAGCAAGTTGGCTGTGATTGTATGATAATATGTTTATTTTTGACATTTGTTTTTATTGTATTATTTTGACATTATAATTTTTAATTCCTAATGTATTGTTTAAAATCAGAATACTAAATATCAGTTGTCATTTTTTACCTTAGTTTTTTACTTTAGTTTTAGACATAAGTATCATTCTTAACATATTTTTTTGAATTTAAACCCAAATAAAATTGTTGCGCCCCCACAGGGTACTTGACAATCCTAGCATCAATGAGACCTAAGCTACTATTATTATAATGATGTACATGTAAGCAAATAAAAAATGAATATGAATATTCCTAGTTACCCGCTAAAGATAGTTTTTTATATAACTGCTGTTTATTATGTTGTAAACTACGTTAATAATTGTTTAATGAAAACTGTGTATCATACCTTATTTTTCGTGGTTTATAGTTATTTTTTTTATTTAACCGTAACGTTCTACCAAATTACTATTTAGCTGTGGTGTGGCAATCTCATTCAAACTTACTTAGCACTTTCCACATTTATTCAAAGTTTCACCCAATTTTTTTTTAAATACAATTAGTCCATTAGTTGCTTGATTGAGTCACAAACATCTTATTATTATTAACAGCCTGTAATGTCCCACTGCAGGGTTAAGGCCTTCCTTCCGTAACATCTAACACTTCATAAAAATGTTCAAAGAAACCGCAACTTTTCGATTTATCGACAGCATACAAGTAATGAATGAAGAAAGGTCAAACACCGTTGGCTTTTGCCAACTCACGATGTTTTCAGCCTCGGGGATGAAACGAATGCGTTCATAAAATTCATAGGTCTAGGATTCTCTTTGTATGAGAAAGTGTTACCGAACCAGCGAATGGCCCACCTGATGAACAGCGATCACTTATACAATCTGGAGTTCGTTCTTAGTACTAAGACAACTGACGTGTCAAAAAAAAACATGGATCAAAGTCGTGAAGCTGTTACCCACGATAGTGGGTTCAGGTCCCACTCAGTGGCTAGCTAATGATAAAATCACTAAAACACCAGATGTCATACCTGTGGATAATCCTTGTCTTGCGAGAGATGATGGAAGTGTGTGAAGTACGTTTTGCCACCGCGCAACGCGTGTAGGTATCCCAGACGTATTAGAGGGGCTGCGGTGCGTCCGTCGCTTAGTATCTGCATAATAAATCAGTACTGGTAGACATTTTCGTACAGCACTATCTAACCCCAAACATAGCAGCTATGGGAACCAACAGTTACAGAACAACAAACAGTTTTTGTATTAAATTTCAATCACGGATCAAACAGTAAGTACATAAATAATACATATATTATGTACCTACTCAAAACAAGAATGTTGCTTGATATAGCCAGTCAAGTATCATGTTAATATTAATAATAATATGTAAGGGCTTCTGTGGAAAATAAATTAAAGTAATATCAAATAGCTTTCAGAATAAATATTAAGCTAAACTTCTCTCCAACTACTAACTGTTCGTATATAAATAAACAATGTATCCAATTTAAAATAACGCTTATTAATGAAAACAGTAAGATACACTAAAGCAACTTATCAAATAAGTTTCAATTAAGAAGAAACAAAAACAAACAGTTATTTGTACAGGACAGACAATTAGGTGAGCTTATTTATATTTGTAAAATAAATCTAATTTAGCAAAGACACGAGTGCGTGCTACTGACTGCATGCTACGACGTTTCTATAATACTGCTACGACGTCACCATGACCCGTCTATGATGCTGCTACGACGCTGTTAGATGCATTTACAATGTTGCTACCATGGTTTTACGATGTTGCTACGACGCTGATACGAAGCTGCTACGATGCGATCTTTGTTTCTTCCATGTTACGATAATATTTCGACATGGCTATAACGTTTCTACGATATTTTTACGAAGTTGCTACGTCACTGCTAATGGTCCCACTACTTTACTACGATAGCGCTACGTTGGTTGTACGTAAAGATTAGACCCGAATAAAATCATGACCATCAGCTTTTAATCACATTTGAATAGCTCAAGAGCTCTTTGTTACAATACGAGCGATTAAATTTCCAAACCAATTTTCTGCTTCATGCAACTAATAATTTACTATATAAAGGAACTTCCACAAAACTATTTATACAAAAAGTTGTAGTTTATGCCTGAGGCCGTATATAACTCAAGTGTTTTCTAATAAAGCCTTTCGGGGTAGGCGTGTATTCAGCATCATTAACTTCCTTTGTGCCGCGTTGAGTGCGAGCGTCGAGAGCGAACACTCGAAGGTTGAATTGAGATCTCCTGATACGAGACGTTACACACAGCTGACTTATCTGCTATCTCTTATCAACGACTAAAGCGGGACTAGTTTACAGGGTGTGGATGGATAATGGTCAGTGCTGTAGTGAGAATTACTTTGCCTTCTTGTCGTAAGGTTTTGTGTACAAATCCGATCGTGCACCAATGTACTATTCTCGTCAAAAAATTAACAAGCGCAATGTCAGCGCTCTTAAACGGTGAAGGAAAACATATTGAGAAAATAATATACGTACAGTACATACCTCGTATTAGCTGAATGAGAAACATTGCCATTTCATTAAAAATAATGAATTTCTGCGATTGATATTTCCTGAGTTGTTTTGGTCGCGTTCATGTAGCCGAATCTTTTAGGTGAACATTAGGTGAGCAGCTATTTTTATAAGTTTATAACTATAAAAAAAAAACTGGTATCTCTTACTGCATACTCTTTGGAGTAATTATTTTATACACTCACATACACAGCTTCAGACTTCGGTCGAGCTCGATAAATATGCCCTTAAATTCGTCATAAGTACCAACATTAACACTTCAAAAGAAAAAAATCTATTGGTGCATGACCGGATTAGAACCTTTGAACTTACGATCAGAAGGCCGGGGTCACTCCCGCTTGACCACCAGTTCTATTTAAATAGTAAATAATTTAAGTTTTGTAGAAAATACCACGGCCATTAGATTTGATATCTACCGTGATTAATGACTACATAGTATGTTGAAAATTGAATCCACAATTATAACAAAACTAGATAATATATGAAACAAATATTGAACAAACCGCACAGCCCGTAGCAACCCGGAACACTGCTTTATTTGCATAACAAATAATGAAATTCTGACGCGGGCAACGCTGCGTACGGGTAACTTCTAAATTATGAAATTACAGTTCAAAAGTTGTTATTTTATCTATTACTAGGGCTTGTTCGTGAGTTTATTCACGTGGACTTTGTTTTCCCGGGTTACCACTTACCATAAGATGCTATTTTTCCGATTGCGCTTTCGTATTGCACGCATTTCAAGTTTCTAATCTCTTAGCTCTAAGGTTCATGTTGCGTGATCAATCAGTATCAGGCAGGATTTTATTATAATAAAATTGGTAAACATTCCACACAACGCCATCAAAACTCAAACTAAGCAGAGCTTCTATTGGAACCAGATAACTGGCGTGTAACTGATAGAATATTTATAGAATAAAAAAAACACTTACAATACAATCACAAGACACAGAACAAAAATGTATGTTCATCACATAATGAATGAATGAATGAAAATGCTTTATTGTACACCTTACAAGCGAACAAAATAGGAAACAAATAATAACAACTATAGATATGTACAATGCGCGGTCTTATCGCTAAAAAGCCATCAATCCTTACTTTAACTAATATTATAAACGCGAAAGTTTGTAAGTATGGATGGATGTTTGTTACTCTTTCACGTAAAAACTACTGAATGGATTTTAATGAAACTTTACAATAATATAGCTTACTAGCGGCCTGTCCCAGCTTCGCATGGGTGGTCATAAATTTTTTGAACATTTTAGGATAAACTTAGACCGTGGGTTCGAGCCTCGCGTCTACTTATTACATACATTTGCACGCGCTTCTCCTTGAGTGAGTGAAATCGCACCCCGAGCGTGACCCGTGGACCCGTTAACATTTTTAATTTCGTCATATCTTTTGAATGGAATGTCCGATTTGAAAAATTTAAGAAGTAATCTATAGGTATTGAAACCGTCTTAATTATGAAATGATTTATTTGGATAAGGATTAATACCAAGGTACAAATAAAGTCCCTTTTCTGGCGGCGGTATTTCAATTATTTTTTTATAATAAAAGAACACTTATTGTGACATAACTATAATAGTTAGACATATGCTGTCGCGACATTTTTTGTAGATGATGACGTGATCTACAAAATCGTAGTACATTATTTTGTTCTATCATCAATAGTTTTCGCAGCGCACGCGATGTAAGGTTTTGTTTTCCACCTTGGGTTACATTATTGAAGTTTTAGTAAGGATCCCTGATTTTTTTGAAAATATAATATAGCCTATGTTACTCAGGGATAATGTAGCATTCTAATGGTGAAAGAATTTTTGAAATCGGACCAGTAGTTTTTGAGCCTATTCGTTACATACAAAAATACAAATGTTTCCTCTTTATAATATTAGTGTAGATACATCAGAATAACTCATAGGCCACAATTTATAAAGATATTGTGTGACTAATCCTGCGCAGACGAAGTCGCGGGCACCAGCTTGTAAATAATAAAGCGATATATGTATGTCCTTGGTGGAGATCGAAACCACAACCTACAGCGCAGAAGGCAGAGCTACCACCAGCTGAGCTTCAAGGCCAGTCTTGTTTTATAACATATTGAAAGAAGAATTACCTCAAGCGTAGCATCGCGGACACTCAAAGGGTTCTGCACTGGCTTGTCCCAGTCCGTGTACTCATTCTTCAATGTAGAATATATTTCATTCAAATGGTAGTAATACGCGTTGCGGACGAACGTTCTCAGAATCCGATCTCGCCGGCTCTCGTTGAACCCGAACTCCAGGTCCTGCGCGTTGAACTCCAGGTACGACTCTGCAAGAGGATTTGCGTTTTACTATTTTCATAAAATTCAGAACGATAGCGCTGTTGTGAGGCATAAAAACTTACAAGGAAAACTCGATAGCCAGCAAAATATAAAAAAGAAGGGAAATTAATAGCTCAATTCGCGGAGGCCGTAAATCCACGCGTAATTGGATAGGACAGCCCCCGACGTAGAGCGGTATGATAATCAGTTGGTATTCTATCAATGCCAAAAAAACCTAAAGTTGTTTCCTATACTAGGACTATCTTATCCTAGAGTGGGAATTTAGTGTGGACCTAGCCAAGCTTTTATGACTTACCAAATACAAGAGATATTCTCGTTTTTACTAGTTTTTGCTACAAAGGGCAAAAGTAAGATGTTTTTGTTATGGGTGGGCGCAGTGAAATAAAGCATATTGTATAACTAAGGTAATTATGTACGGCTGCGAGGGAGGATACAAAACGACCGAATAATTGTTTAGTTAAAATTTAATTAATAAAATGGAATTACAAGCTAATTAATCTAAGATACGTGACCAATGTCCGATGTGAGGAACAGAAGTGAATCACTTTGAAATGTCCAAAAAGTCGCCCGGTACGACACCTGATGGAAAACGCAGCAATAGCATTTCCTTTGTATCGATCGCGGTAGGTGATCGTTGCGAAACGCGGCGCGATTCGCGAGAAACACAGGTGCTGTAGCCGCTTACATAACAAACTGAGTCAAAATTCAAATCAAGCTGAAGACCAAATCCTTATTTTGCTTCTTGTTTTCAATGGCAGAAAAAAAAATAACTTTCATAGTGAAAATAAAGAAAAAAAAATAAGTTTCTCTTCTTAGTATTTTTACATAATAACTATGTTATGCTAACAACTAACAACACAGCTTCAAGCCGTTAGGTTTTTGCATGAAGTTTAAATTTCTTATATGATCTTTATGATAAGTTCTTTTTCTTATTATGTAAATTGATTTGTATCCGTGTATATATACTTTTATGTGAACTATCCTAAAATATAAATATAAAAAGATAAAGCCTTTGTTTCAACCCAGGTACCCATTATTTCCAATGAAACATAAAATTGTTACGTACTTTATAGCAGCACATTTTACGCGGCAAAGTCACGTAGCTACTCTGATTGATCTTTACAACATAATAGCTTGTTACAAGCACCTCGAGAGTAAAAATATCATCTAAAATGAAAAATCTAATAGACAGTTGTAATAAATAGTTGCAGTGAACAATTGAGTCACTTACCGGTAGTAGTGAGTCCGAAGAGAAGTTCCCTGTGCGCGAAGTCAGTTAGCTCGTGGCCTGCCGCGTTTGCCACCGCAGCGGCACCCGCTCCTAATCTTGAACTGTCCGTTGGTGGTGGAGCCTGGGTAAAAAGACGTATTAGGTTCAGTTAATACGTTATTTTTAATAACAAAAACTGAATAGAATATGTACACATATATAATAATTAGGAACGTAAAAACCACCTAAAGTATCTATATAAAAATACATAAAAATATAGCCCAGTTGATCGCTGTCTCATCCAAAAAACATCAATTAAACAATAAAAATGTATAAATGATTTGCCGGATTTTTTTTATTTTTTACTCTTCTTATACCAACCTTAAAATTTTACGTAACGAGTTCGTTAAAACATCAAGCAGTAAAATGTAGAAACGCTAAAATAATTCAAGATCCAACTGTTTAACTACCAAGTGAAAAGTATCTTTTGAAACTATGCGATAATCTTACTAACAAATGAGGACGAAAGTTTATGAGCCCGGCTAGCCATAGTCATGCTTTTGTTGTTACAAATTATTAGGATTGTTTATGGCGTCCTTGTGAAAGTTCCCTTCTACTGAGACAGACGTAGTTTCAAAACAAAGGTTCCAATTTTCACATTTTGTGCCAGTAACCTTCAAAACAAGGACGAAAGTTAGTCTTCTATTATATCATCCCTTACATAAGCGCGTCATCTGGGGGAGGGTAAACAGGAAAACTTGTACGTCCTTATCTTTTACAAATAATAATCGTTCAAACCTTAATAAAATTTAACGGGCTTCACGTCGATTAGGATAAACGTTTCTGACGTCAATCAGAGCGGAATTGAATTTATGTTTTGTTTTATATTTCATATTTATTCTGAAAATACAAAAGGCTGTGCATTCATTTATTAGATACATGAAATACGCTTAAATGTGTTAAACTTGCGTACGCTACGTATTTATGAATTCAATTTTATATTTTTTTAATACATGCTTATTATTTAAGACATATAATAAGAACGAACTAAAAAATATACTGATATTTTTTAGTTAGTATTTTTTGTAGTAGTTTATGTCTTAATAAATTAAATCATCTATTGAACCTATCATATAACGAAGATTATTTCACTTTTTTTATTAGTTTATTGTTGATCATATTTAACTAAACAGGAATAACAACAAAATCTAGAATATAGTCTTATAAAAAATATAATTACGAATATGTAGCAAGTAACGTACTTATTTATACAATAACGTAAAAGATACAAAATGAAATAGGTAAGTTGTCTGTCTTCCAAGTTTTGCATTTGTATTTGGCAGTTTGCATGTTGCACGCTGAAAACTTTACAGATATTATGTTAATTTCGCGTCGCAAGTTTTACGTTCGTATCTTGAGACACTGTCTAGTTTATCTGCGGAGACAGTTATAAATCTAAGAACAAGCTGAAGCATTCAAGCAGACGATGTGGCGGACGAAAGTTATCAACTTAAACTATGTTGAAATTGAATCGGCCGCCACCCGAGCTTTACAGCAGCGGCCAATTTCTTTGTGCATTGCAGCGTAAAGCTATCTGAGTTGATGAAGATAACTGGGACCGAACGGCAATTTATTTAAAAAATTGGTTTGATAAGCGAAGCGTCCATAAATTGAATTGATGAGATCGTGTAACTGTAGAACAGTGTTACACGTTTGTATAAAGTGGAATCCAAAACTGTTGTCCGGTAAGGTAATGCTGATAATTTTCACGTTTATACTACTGTGTATTATATGATCGAACGTCGTTTATATCTAATACCAACTTAGAGCTACATTTATAGAAATTATATTCGAAATAAATACATTTTTATTTCACGAGCTTCATACCTATCATAATGACACTTTTATATGAATAATAAAACAACCAATTTAACTGATAATTATGTTTCAACGTACGGTACAGTATAAGCTTTGCAGCTTACGCTACAAAGCAAAGCCAAACAAAGCCTGATATTCGGAAAATAAAGGTGTCGTATTATATTTTGTTTCAACTTGTAATAATGTGATAAAATTATGTTTGATTTTTTATTATTGGTGTATTTGTTTATAAGCTGTAGCTCATTTTTATAACAGCGCGTTAACGCTTCCGAAATTATCTAAAATCGGTGCTAGTCCTTTAACAATCGAGTGTTCAAGTGAAGCATTTGTGGTTTCCCACACATTAATTTCACCTGAAATTCATCGTTTCACTTACGAGTAGCTGTCGCGAGGCATTTACGAGATTTCAATAGTTACTTAACTACGTGCGCTATAGATATGTGATGAACTATTATTCAAACGTCACGTCGTTCCCTTGTTTGTGGCAACCACATTGTGATACAGTCCTACTGCACTGATACACAAATAAGAAAAGACAGAAGCGTCTCTTTAAATCACATATCTTTTTTTGCGAAGACATAATCTGTATTAAAATTTCCACATTAAATAAAAACAGTTTGACAAATTTAATATCGAACAAAAATAATAAACAATATCTCAATACATATACAGAGTGTCTATTCTCTAAACAACAAAATCACGGGACGGTACGAATGGCCCCATTCAGAAACAGTGCTTGGGTTTTTTGCACCGCGGTTTGAGTCGCTTGTGGTGCGAAACGACTAAAGACCCGAAGTTTCACCTAGTGAATCCGCGCTCACTTCAATCACGGACTTTGCCTCACTCACGTTGGCATAATTTACTCTCAACGCGGGCGGTGCCAGTGATGGGTGAATGTTTTACACAATGCGAAATTGAAAACACACTGCGAATTTCGCGGTCACTTGGTAGAGCCGTTGACGGAATAGCACTATAGTTACAATGGATCAGTGAGGTGAAAACGATTATAACTGCAGTAAAACTGCAGTCGATAAAATATGCCGCAGCTATCAACAAAAAATGTAGATATAAATGGTGTTCTGTTCTCTACTAAAACACTACCAGAAAAAAGTCATAAGCCTACAAAATCAGATATTGCTTTTTATGATAAAATGTATGAGCCGCAGCCACCCGGCTGACAGACCGTCCACTCAGTGGTCCAAAGAGTCCAAACCTGAAGCAGTTGCAATATAAGTAGGTACGAGAACATAATGTGTCGAGACGAAGTGTACAGTAATTGAAGGGAGAATACAACGGTCGGGTAAGGTAGGGTATTCATTATACCTGCCGCGGTACTGATCGAATTTAATGCCTAGACACGTTTCACTAATTAAACCTTCCCCGATAATACCTATCTATCTGATAATAATTCGAATACACGTACCCGAGAGAAGATTTCTCTTTAGAAAATGTAAATATTATGAACTGAAAATTTAAATTACTTAGTGGAATTGAAAATGTTGATCTAAGTTATTTGAATCTGTAGAAAACGGATTGGGCGTAAAAGTTGCGAATAGCTATTTTTATTTTAATAACCTTTTTGGTTATTACAACATAACTGCTAGTATTGTTTTGGGTAATTCTGTAAAAATGTGCCTTATCTAGAATTGATGATAAATTGATTGGAATACATGTAAAGGGCGATGAAATTCAACTCACAGAAGATGGGTTTACAAGGACAGTCCCATCTACAAACGGCGCGAACCCGGGCAGAAACCTCGGCGGGTCGAGCCGAACTGCGAGCAGCTCGGCGAGCGGCTTGTTCCGCAAGCACGGCGCTATATCATCCTCGAGCAAGTCTCCGTGACACCCCGTCTGTTCAGCCACCTGTTAACAGATTGCAGCCTGTGAATTCAATACCTAGAATAGGAATTAGTCCCTATTGGGGAATGAGAAAAGACAGTGAAAGAGATGAGTAATTACGATCGCTGTATCATAATACAGCGATCGTACTTTGATATCTATTACCAAACAAAGATTCATAAATCTTTGTTTGTTAATAGATATCAAAGTCCTAAATTCTGCTTCACCACTTTACTGTTTTACTTTAAAAAGTACAGCTTGTTTCAATAATAGATAAACACATTAAATCCTTCTAGACGTACCATATAAAAATTAAGGAATGCAATCTTAGAAAAGAGGAAAACATGTAATGCATCTGCAGCCACTCAACCCGCCCTGAAGTGGACTGAACGAGATAAGTGCTCTCATTGTGCTCGAAGGTAATTACCACTATTTCTTACCAGATTGTAAGTTACGACTTACTTTGTTTTAGAACTAAGAAACCAATATTGTTCTTCGGAAGCATTTTAAAGAACTTTTTAACCTAAAAAAACATTTAATGTACATAACAAATGCATCCTGATTTAAAAAAAACGATCACTTCTTATACATCAACAAAAAATCTTGAGTTTGTACTTGGTACTGAGAGATCTGAGGGAATATCTACCGTGCCTGGGGGTCGACGTCATGACGCCGTTTCTGTTTCTGTTTATAAACAAACATCAATCATCTTCTGTCATTATAATCTATTGTCATTATTATGCCTATCCCTTAGGCCGATCACATCTTCATTCACGCCAAACTTTACTCAATATCAGAAAATGTAAAGTCACCTTTCTCTTAATCGTGAGCGGCTCCCTCTGCAGTGCCCATGAACTGAGCCCAGACCCGCTTAATAAGATGACGCGCTTCAGTAGTTCTGGAACAGATAACCTAATTTAATTTTGCCATTTTCAACAAGAATCATGGAGCAAATGAATAAAATATTCCCTCGGACAATGCTTATAACAGGGGTTAGAACCAACAACGAGTATTTTAAATTAAGTTTTGTATTTTTGTGTATGTTACGAGTTAATACCCGACCGCCGAAGGAAGGTTATGTTTTTGAAGAGTTGATCAAGCGGCATTGTTTGCGGACAATGCCAGGCCGCCTCCTATACCCGAGTTTGTATGGTTTCCTTTTTAATTCATTTAATTCGTTCAGTAGCAAAGATTTGTTATCCGAGAATAATCTTACACTGTAAAATTAAAACAAGGGTTTCATTTTTTAATTAAAGAGTGGTTTAATACGTTGAATTGTTACTCTCAAGGTTGATTTTTAATGAAATTGGAGCGTTATCTATCTCTACTCATATTGATTCTCATTGTGAATTTAGTGTTAGTAAGGTGGCACATCTTTTGCGCTCAATCTGCGTTCGCGATGGCGATCAGTTTTATATTAATTTTGTGCATGCTGGTTCATAACGACGTGTTCTGTCAGACTACAACATAGCGATCGCCACAGTGCACGCCACCTCTGACCTAGGCTCTCCCACACGGGTGTAGGTGACAATATTGTGGTATAATTGTATGCGTTTATGCGTTTTTAAGATCGCATACATCGCACTTATGTGGAAAAGCTTAATTTTTTGTTTGTAATATTCTACACAAACCTCTAGCAACGGGAGAAACCGCAAGAAAGTTTGCTAGCGCAGCCCCCGTTCCGTGTCCCATGATTGTGACCCTCTCAGGATCACCTCCGAAAGCAGGCAGGTTTTCCCGCAGCCAATGTAGACCCGCCACCAGATCCATTAGACCGAAGTTACCCTGCGCTGACCCCTTAGCACCAGTCTTTAAAAAACCTAACAACAAAAACATAAATCAAAGTTTATTAAAATCTCCAGCGGCACGACAAGAATTATGACAGTTATAGAAATGTTCTAACATACATATACATATATTCTGTGCAAATAAATGTGCACGATGCTTCTCAGCAACGGCAAAACTCTGTTGTAGACACGGTAACAAGTTATTATAAGTTAGAGCTTAGGAAACCTTCAAGAACAAACATTATATGACAGAGCGGGCTCAAGTTTTCCGGGAAACGTGCTCAACGCTCTACTGTCTGGGAGGAAAAGAAAACTCGTTCTAAGCCGGACTTAGTCTACCCATACTGAGCGGTATTAGCTTTGCAGATGTTAAGTAATAGGCTTAACGACTCGTGAAATATATTCTGGATGTGAAAGGGCCTATACAAATATATTGTTTCCGAGTCTCGGATAATTTCGTTGAGATCTTGGATAGGCAACGTTTACTTCTGCATAGTTTTCGGGCACATGTTCAAATCAAATCAAAAAAACGTTTATTTTGTGTAACAAAAACATAGGCGAAATATAAGGAATAATATTGTGATAACAGAAGCGGTCGTCCTCGTCACTCAGCTCTACGCTGTAATAGTGTTTGATGCACTACTACAACGCTGGTCTTCCGTGACGCCGGAGTACAAAAGCAGTAACTGCGGTGTATGTAGTATGTTAGCATTTTGTAGTATGTAACAATATAAATCGTATAACTTGAATTCAAATCAAAATAAAATTATCTTTATATCTTACTCAAAAACCAATTACTCATATTATCCAATGTTACTTATTTTTTTTATTTTATTTAATTAAAGATAAAGATATTTTATTTGCAAAACATAAGTAGAATAGTTGCATTCAGGTATTAAAGTTGGTAATATAGGTTTCATTATATTGCCTTGACATAAGGCGAGAAAATTCTGATTTTATATTAAAGATAAATTATACGAATATTTATTAGTAGGTACTCACTATTCAACACAAAAGGTACAGTTACATAATTGTTTTACACAAAAGATTACAATTACAAAAGATTAGTACATTATTAATTTTACAAAGTGTTAGGTACATTATAATTTTCACAATTTAAATTTTAAATTTATTATTATCTGAAAAATAAAAAAACTTTTGTGCAAAATAATAAATCAAAAACTCCCGAGATAAAGCAACAATAATTCATTTGATTTGAACCAAATGTTAAATACGGTCCCTATTCAGAGAGACAATGGCACGGGCGTGGTACTTGTACAGGTAATAAAAGCCTGGATCTGACAGATCGAAGATTGAAATGAGTCGCCGTCGAAACCATCGAACCCGGCAGTGGGTATTGTTCTGGTCACATAATATACCTATTTTACCGATATAGTACAGATTCGTACACTCGATTGCATAATACCTACACTAAAATTTTCGCCCTATTGTGAACAGAGAGCGATGTTTTACTATAATAGTTAATAGGATTAGATATTAAGCATAGACCAATTGTCTAGATCTGATAAAACCGCAAAACATGTTAGGCTTATTACCTATGTAAAATTCTACCAAGAATGTCATAAAAGAATCCACATAAAATGATAAGGTACTGTTCGTAAAAACAACATTTCTGGATGAATTATAAGTAGTAAATTTATAATATTGGAAAAATAAGAGTTGTTAGTTTTATTGCATAAAGATTACTCTGTACAATCAAACCACTTACTTACGCGGGTACGCTTCCCCCGCTATTCTTCTACCGCATCCTCTTTTTGCCTATTGTTAAAATTTTGAGCGTCTAAAATTTATAGATTTTCGCAGAAGCAGTATTCCATTAATTTTCTTTCGCCGTTAACGGATACGTTAAGGAGGACATCATCATTTTAATAGGAATAAGATTTAGAATTAGAATTACTCTATTGTATTAGGATAGTTTTTAAATGAAAAGAGCATAGAGAGGCCTATGCCCAGCAGTGGGCTAAATCGGGCTGCGGATGATGATTATGATGATTAGGATAGTCCTGTAAAGATAGTTGTAACTTTAAATAAAATAAATAAAAATATTATCTGGTAAACTTAGCATAACAAAAAGATTACCGCCAATTTATTTCTCGCCCACACTTTTCAACGTATAATAAATAAATAATAAATAAAATAAATAAATATTGGTGGACATTCCACACAACACTATCTAGCCCCAAACTAAGCCAAAGCTTGTGATATGGGAACCAGATAGCTGATATACTACTTATATACTTTTTTTTTTGTAAATACATACTTATAATATTATATAACACCCAGACAGAGAACAAACATCTATGTTCATCACGCAAATGTTTGTTCTCGGTGGGGATCGAACCCACGGCCTACGGCGCAGAATGCAGAGCTACTACCAACTGAGCTGTGAAGGCTGTCATAAAATCAAAAGAAGTCAATCTCAAACAACTAAGTTTAGCAGTAGGTTCAGCAAAACTCATTTTGATCCAAACAAGTTTTTCTACCAAAAAATATGCTTAACTAGTTATCGAACTTAAACATCAGCCTCTTATTCAGATTCCAATCATGTTGTCACGAAGTTGTATATTTTTCCAAACTTATCACCGAAAAATGAATTCTTGATGCTACTCTTAAAAAGCAGCAGTTCTTTTTTGTACTCAAATGTTGTGAATACATTTTCCTGTTGTTCTCAAACAAATCAAACCGCCATCAGCTCAGCTCTCAAAAATAAATTATAAAGAGGGAGGGAAATAACGCTTGTGAGATTTTGCCTCAGAATCGCAGAATTTATTTATTATTACGGCTTTTGTAATTTTATTTCTATGTTTACGATGGAAAACGTACGGGTTTTTCTAAAGACTGGCACGACTGCAGAGAAGGTTAAGCATCCGCTTCTGACTTGTATGAACTTGATTTACAAGTGACATAAAAAAATGTAAAAGCACATAATTTGATCATTCAAGCAATTGACTTTTCTCAATATACAGGGTTATGAGATAATCCTCCCAAAACCTAACCGATACTTTTAGACTTCTCTTCGATCATTCGAGATCAAACTTTGTTTGTAATTAGATTACCAACGTTTAAAATCCCGAAAAATAATTTAGTCAGTTTTAGGAAAATATTTTTACAAAGCTTATGTGATTACATGTCTATTGGTCAGCGCTAACCCTTTTATAAGTCAAAGCAGATCCAAGTTTCGAGCACCAACACTCACACACAGATTTGGTCTTCTTTTAAGGGCAGTCTTTTTACACCCTGTATGCGATGTAATCGCTAATTGAACAAAAACGAAGACCGCATTCGAATGCCAGGCCAATTTACTATAATTATTATAAAATAAGTTTTATCCAGTTAGGTTTCCATTGAATAATTTACAGCGCTCAGTATCGCTGAGCGCCGTGAGACGGTATCTGTCTATATCATTTTCTATCGGGTTTCTAGTCGCTCGGTATAGTTTTCTACTACATAGGGTGTGTACAAATGCCTGGCAACTTTAGATATTTGCTTTTAAACCTTGGATTGCTAAAGAAGCAATGTACTTAATCTGAGATCTAGACCCAAATTATTTTATGTCAGGCCAATGGACGCACAATACAACTCCAATTTATACCAACTTTGCTTGTTTATGCATACCCAATTCACTTAAACTTCACTCACATACAAATAACAACTTGTATTCATAATACTCAATGAAATTCAATTACTCCAGAAAATGTTTTCTGTTGGCGCGTGTTATGGCATTAGTCCTTCAGATTTGTCTGATATTATTTTATTTTATTCGGTAGATCGCATCTACATGTTTTTACTGATAAAAAAAAATTAAGACATTATGAACTGAGTGCCAGCATGATTTATCACAAGGACAAACCAAAGCTTAAACATGCAGTTATTGTACACACACCATACAGAAAATAATGAACAAACACAGTTAAGCATGATTAGTAACCTTATCTCTCAGTAGCATCTCTTCCAGGCAACCTTAAGATGAAGGGCGCACGCAAATATAAAATAAATAAATAAAAAATACTTTTTTATTTTGTTATGATTGTCTACTTACCCAATATACCTAGCCTAAAGTTGATAGTAACTACGATGATGTTCCCGTGAGCGGCCAACGTGGTGCCGTCATAAGCGTTGCCTGAGCTCCACTCGTACGACTCGCCGTGGACTAGTACGAGGCACGGCAACCCCGAGCTACCTTCTTCGCCACCTGGTAAAATAAATTGTATTAAATTATACGTATGGAAGTTTTAATACGATTCTTATACATAGAATAGACTAATACTGGATAATGTAAATGCTAACTTTATATTTGGATTAACTTCCTTCCCCACTCAGACATCCTCAATGGTTCTTGAGTTCGTACTTGGTAGGTACTAAGAAGAGGGGATGTCTACCGTGCCAAGGGATCAATTCTTTAAAGGTGTTTCTGATTTTTTTCTATTGATATACCATGTGGCTATCGTCACATAAAGTGAAAAAAGGTAATAAAGGGAACTATGATAATGTAATTTATAATTCAAGTATCGACAAGTATTTCTATACATACATTTTAAAACGAAGAATTATTTTTATTAAACCTAATAGGTATATTAGAGTATTTCTTAATAACTCCACAAAGGATGGTTTCTAACATATCGTTCTAGGAATTTCCTAGAACGAAATATTGTTAAAGTATCTTCCGATGTTCGTCTTCCGTGAAAGGTCGGGCCGGGTGCAGCGTTGACTCTTGCATTGTGGATCACGGGTGCCTCCGCCTCACTTCCGCACTGCTTGCAGGGGGCAGGATGCACTGCAATGCACTACGGAATTGAGACTTCGACACCCATTTCTGCTTGCTTCCTATTCAGGCTCTCTTGCGAAACCGCGTTTTTCGTTCTTCATTCCGAAATCAGCTGTGCGTCTTACGAATTGTCTCTGGTTCATCATTTTATATAATTTTGCTTATTTTTTCAGAATTACTTTTTTAATATACTTAACATGTGAGTAAACTTAAATTAAAAAAAAATAACACATAATAGTAATGAACTCAACATCTCTGTCTGGGGTCAATAATATTATAAGAATGTATTTACATAAATAAAGTATTTATTATATCAGCATGTGTATTTATATCAGTCATTTGGTTCCCATTAGTACAACCTTTGTTTTTTTTGGGGCTAGATTCACTGTGTGAAATGTCCTCATAACATATTTATAGAAGAGTGTAATCGTAGTGCAATCCAACAGTATTTTCAGGTTATGCGAAATGTTTTAAACAATAAAATCACTGCAAAAGAATACTAAACTACCTAAAATGATAATACATTTTGAAAAGATACGGTTTTATTAAATGACATAATTCAAAATAGAAATCAAATAATTACACGCCAGTAGAGTCGCGGTAGGTTGCTAGTTTTCAATAAAAACCTTTCGCCGCAAATCATTTATAAAAATGTAATGGATATGAAAACATTTTCAAATATAAAACCTTTTTGATGCGGTGCCGTCCTATCGGGCTGTCGTCGTTTTTTCTCCCTTTGAAAGCTGCGCTACATATCCGCAGCTATCAGTGGATATGTAGGCAACATGGAATTTAGCGTGATTTTCATCGAAATGTGCTACGTACGGATTTACAGAGTAACGCAGTTATAAGTTACAAACTTCATTTCGAAGAAACCTCCAATCCTTTCAGCTAACACAGTTCTAACTAATACTAGGTACTTCATTAGTACGCGTCTAACTTACATCTACTTACACATAAACATATCAACTTGTATTAAGTTTAAATTATCACTAGAGTGTGCTTCACAAGCTTACATTCACATTTTTAACATTCATTCAGTGCATGCTACATTCAAATACAGTTTCCATTATAAATGCATTTTGCTACATCTTTGTACATCGTCATAGGTAGGAGCAAAGAAGTGCATATTTCAGGAGCTGCTTACACAGACGTGAATTAACAGTGAAATAATCTGCATAAATTATGAATAAACCACCGGCAAGGATTAACGACCCGCGACGCCGCCGTCGGGGGCTGCCGCGAATCAACGCCGCAACAGGCGCCCATTATGTTGAAATCATTGTTCTAATACCAATGCTAATTAAAACACATTAGAATGAACACAAGTTTGTCAAAGTAAAGTAAGGCCTTTACAACTATTGTAGATGATTTTATGCAATATCAAGGACCACTTTTTACAAACAGAGTTTTTTAGTTTAGAGTATGCTTTTACGGCACCTATCACATCTTCTTAGCTTTAATCCATGAAATTTAAACTATTAAAAAATTATATTGAAGTATATTATAAGAATTTAAACTAAATAAAAATTAGTTTACATTTACAATTAACATACGCAACAACGACAGATACAGATAGTTCCTTTTTGTTTGACTTACCACTCATAGGTACGTAAAGGTTGACATAGAGGCAATCCTCGCTCTGATTGGCGAGCACGGGCAGCAGACGCTCCAGCTGTCGAATCCGAGCTCGCGGATGGACTAGAAGGGCGTCATCGCGCGGCGCGGCGGCCGGCGGAGCCTGCGGGCACGCGGGGCCCACCGCGTCGGCCAGCCGCGTCGTGCGCCACTGGGACGGCGTCACCGGCGGCATATATCTACCACCGTAAAATTCGTATAAGCTGGCTGGCACACGGCGTTGCTAGCTGCTACTAAGTTGGATGGAACACACGTCGTGATCCCCAGCGTGCAGAAGTGGATTCCATGTCATTGTGTCAAATCGTAACAAAAGGATTACCGTAGATCCAACGCACGCAATAAAGGGAACTGGTATGTTACAGCCCTGATGAGATACCGCGTCATGCAAATAGAAAATGTGAGACAGCAGCGATGATCAACTTTTGAGCTCAGTAAATCATTTTAAAAAGCAGTAAATAACTAAACAATAGTCGTGCTCGGAAAGGGGAGAGTTTGGAAAAGGAATTATCCCACAACAGGCACTCAGCGAAAACAAATCTCAGAAAGCCATAACTCTATACCAAAGTGCTGAATTCAGTATAAATCTTCACACAGAATAACAGTTAGTATGAAGACGTAGTCGGTTTTGCTTTCTAGGATTAGTTTTAATTACAGATTTAGATAGTGATAAACATAATTAAACATGATTTACAATATGATCAGATTTGGAGCGCTCAGTTCAGAACTTTTCAAAAATTATAAATGTAGAGGTAACATCGAGTTAACTTACCTTAGACTACCTAAAGGGGGTGTAGCGTACGGCACGCCGAGGTATGCCTCGACCTGCGGATGCGAATGGACGACGATCCCGCGCAGGGGCCCGTACTTGGT
This sequence comes from Chloroclysta siterata, assembly GCA_932294275.1. Classification (NCBI taxonomy): domain Eukaryota; kingdom Metazoa; phylum Arthropoda; class Insecta; order Lepidoptera; family Geometridae; genus Chloroclysta; species Chloroclysta siterata. The sequence goes on along the minus strand of OW028600.1, from coordinate 7,604,777 downwards.
CCTCACGACGCGCGTGCTGTACTTATGCGAGGAGAGCGCGGCCGCGCAGCACACGAGCCACGCAAACAGCGCGGCGCAGTGTGCGCGCATCACGCGCACGCGGCGGCCGAGGGCGCATGCGCGGCGCCGGCTCCGCGCGCCTCGCGCATCACGCCAGCGCCCGGCCCCACTCCCGCATCCTGCTCATCCTGAGACGCCCTTTTCACGTACGCGCGCCCACTGACACAAAATACAACACATTTTCCATAACACCTAGCAAGTAAAACAACGAAATTTGACCTTTTACATTTCAGGATCTATGAGTCGCTATCGGAGCTTAAAAGGTACGAAGTAGAACAGAATTCGTTTAAAAACTTACCAGAATCATGATTTTGATGCGTAGCCAGGCTTCCTCGCAAATTCAGTCATTTGATATAGGTACCTATAACAATATGAAAATTTCATAATTATTACACCTAACAATCATGAGTGTCGCTTGAATCTATTTTGCATCCCTGTTCGATGAAAGGTTGAGCACATTTCATTACAATAATAGTAACAATCCAATATGTGCAGGATTGAGCCTGGCTGTGGTCACGGACAATGGAGTTCGTAGCGGAAAATGTTTGCCTACCGACCTAACTTGACGTTCGTAATTTATTGTAATACAAACACGACAGCAACATCGCATTTCTAAACGATTATATCGTCCGGGGCTTTATAAAGCTGAATGCGAGTGAATCTAGTGTAGCTTAGTTCAGCCTCATTGATAGCCAGCTCACATGCCTAGCTAAAAGCTTTCATAGCAATCATATGAACGTATTTTATTCAATTAGATTCTCTCGTTCGACTTGACGCTTTTATTACTCGTTTTACGGTATCAATGGAGAATTGAACCCGTAAAAGCGGATATAACGGTGTAGATTGAGAATTCGCAAACCATACCAAACATACAAATGCACTAAAGCTCACGCTTGACAGGTGATGCAACGCAAAGGTCTGTCAAAGGTGACCCAACGAGGCATTTGCGTGCTAAGCCAAACTGGTTGTGCAAGCTGCCACAAAAGGAGCTAGGGTAACGTGCCAGTTTGGTCATCAATCACTCGCGTGACATGCAGAAGCTTTGTGATGCTCCCGCATTGCTGCACAGTTAGATACCCCCAGAATATTTTTAATAAAAATACCACTTCTCAGAAAAAGCGATACATGACTTGACAAAAACGCGGCTGTCTATCTTGTAAATTGGATCGCAGATGCGACAGGGTCAAAGTAATAAAAATCTAGTATTCAGGAACAGATGTGCACTAGTCCATAAGACATAAACGATAGAGTAGAGGAGAAAATAAAGAAGTAAATACCTGCCTGTATTCATTAAACGTGTGTTTAAGCGGGTAGGTTAAGTGGGTGGACTATGGTGCTCTACAAAAAACTGGAGAACTACATCCGTTTATTCACGACATAGATGACGTTTCTCAAAAATATGTATTCTAATAATAAAAACTAATTGAATTACATTGTTATCAAACCCATAAATAAAAATTGAGCCAATATTCATACCTACTATTCAAGTTTTTCTGGTCCGAAGAAACTTACACAAACTTTTTCACATCGTCAAGGTGAATAGCCTTCTGTCTTCTATGCATTACTACGATTTCGTAGTAATCAGTACACGGAATAGAATGTAAACATATCACATATGAAGAAGTAAACGGAACAGAATGGCATCAGTAGCTCTAGATTCTAAAAGCTTCTTGGCTCTTCTAGCTAAATAGCTAGACGAAGCTACTGATGCCATTCTATTCCGTTCAGTTGACCAAAGAAAAACAAATGTCGACACAATCATAGCAATTCGTTGCTAGTGCTTTGTTTTATTTTACAATTATAGATAATGGCACCTCTCTTGACAGATAATTTGCCTGAATGACTAATATTTTTTGTAATGTTAATTTAATTATTGTAGGTAATGTTTATTTTTGTGCTTTTTTTTTATATTTACCTCTATATGCCGTCAGGCTGGACTAGTGAAACAAAATGTCTAACCACTAACACCAAATTTGTACCTAGTTTTCCATAAACAATAAATATCTTTATATCTTATCTTATCTCTCTTTTCTCTTGTCTTGTCACTAGTTTTTTTAGAAACAGTGTGGTGAAGGGATTTTAAGTGCGCCTCAAGAGGCTCCTTTCGAGCAATTGACACATGTTATAGAACTTTTTAGGTTCTACGACATGCCGGTTTCCTTACGATGTTTTCCTTCACCGTTTGAGAGTACTGGCATTGTGCACATATTTTTGAACATAACAATCTAAATCTTAAATCTTAACTGAAAAATAATAAGCCAAAGTTTTTGATAGAGTGATAAAAGTTATCTAATTATAAAAATTCTTAAAAGAATTAAAAACAGAACAAGATAAAAAATGTGCACTTGACCCAGCCACCTGGAAACTCCGGCAAAGGAAGCACTTTGCACCGTGGCTTTATGAATTAATGGCAGTTATTGCCGCAACTATAATAAGTAGGAAATCCGGGGTCGTCTAGTCCTTGGTGAAATCAAAATTAATGTATTCATTTAACTACATCACACAAAGTGAGACGATATTGCTTTTCATAAAGAAATGTCACTAATTTTTAAGTTCTAATGTTACTAACAAATACACCTATGGACAAAGTCTGAAATAAATATATTGAATTGAATAATGCGTAATTTATACATAATTTCTCGATAAAAACTAAAAATACATGGATAAAAAGGACTGAAAAATGCGGGAGGCTTTGATACACACGCGTAGAGTACTTTTTTAAGAGTAGTAGAGCTCTTTGTGAAGGGTTCGTCCGGGGAAGTACTACCACCACGCCTTTTTCTGCCGCCAAGCAGCAACGCTGTGTTTCGGTTTGAAGAGTGTGGTTGCCGGTGTAATTACAGGCACATGAGGCTTAACATCCTCGTATGCCTCAAGTTGATGGACGCAGGGCAGTGCATCGTAGGGCACGTTCCTATCGTACGTGAATTACGAGGCAATTGCTTTGTTATAGGTGATGGTTACCACTTAACATCAGGTGGGCCATATGCTTGTTCCATCAGCTAGTTGTATAAAAAAAAAAAAAAAGCGTACCTATTTCCTTTTGATTCATGAGGTACTGAAATCTAATATTGTATTGACATTATAGGTACAGTTTTACAATGTCAAGCAAATGCATTTATATTGCATACGAGTATAATACTCGAATTAATTTATTTATCCACATTACTCACATGTTCATATACGTTTATGTTTTTAAATTTAAGTTCCCAAGACGTGCCTCTGAGCCCGGTCTCCCCAGGCACATTTTGGGAGTGGCCTACGTCCAACTTTTAAGTTTGCCATTTTCAGTGATATTACGAGCCAAAACTTTCAGTGAAAATTTGATATAATTACTGTGGTTAATTGGGTACAGACCTACACCTAGAACTATTAGGTTTTTGGAGACCTTTTAAAAATCTCCAGCTTCATTATTCTATGTTCTTGTTTACTGAGAATGTTGCATTTCGTAACCTCAACAGCATTTTCTAATTATTTCTATTGTCCAATAGGGGTTCGCCCCGAACTGAGATCTCGTGAAGCGATACCAACACTCCGAAAATTAAAGTAGGTGGTAGTCAGAGGCAAGTCCAAACATTATATTTGGACTTGTTTCTGACTAACTGACTGACTAGTATCAAAACTATGATTTCAACGAAACTCTAAGAGACAAGGGCTCTTGGGTCGTTGGTTATAGAAATTTGATTTTTCGTTGTATCTTAAAAATCAGGCGCCCTAGAAAAAAAGTAAAAATGTATTTGGAATGTACAAACAAAACCCTTTTATATGACATATAATTTGATATATTTGTGTCACTTTTTTTTATTTTACCCTCTTTTAAAACCTCATGTCTTACCAATAAATTTCTTAAGTATCAAATCTAATTAAGAATTTCCATCGACTTACCAAATTACATGCAGATTGCTTCGGAAGTTATGGCCCGACAAACAAACATAAAATGCCTAATCGCCCAAGTTGACTGTAAGATTTTCGCTCGCTTCGGTTACTCAATAAATAAAACAATCACAATATGGCAAGTATCTCATGTCGCAATCTATAATTAATGTTAATCCTAAAGTTTTCTCCAACAAGCTTTCAATTAAGTATATACGTACCATAAACAGAGTCATACACTTCTCTGATAACAAACATTAGGAGCTCATTGTCATTATTCAGTGCCATTATGGGCCAACACGGGTGTTCAACACACATCTAATTGGTGTCTCAATTTATTTAGGGAAGTTTCAATGTCTCCCAAACGTGCGAACTTGGATTATATAACTCTTGTAATTTGCACAGGTGCTCACAAAGTGTTAATTAATTTATGCTCAACAGAATTTATTTCTTGTAGCGTTTAATTGACAAATACCAGATCCCGCTCCCTCCGATGTACAGTCTCGGTTTCATTAGAAACCAGCGACAGCGAAACGTTATGTAATCAACTAAATTAATGGAGGAAACATTAGCACGAAAAGGTCGTCTGAATTAAAATTCACTGAGCAGTCATGCCGCTCTCTTTTAATATCAGTTACTCCGTAAAATTTGAAATGCAATTCATGCAGAAAAATGTCCAATTAAATGAAGGGTACGTGCCAAGTCCTGTAGCGAGGCTACGATGGCCGGCGCGAGCCTGACTTCACCCAGTGCCGGACAAGTGGCGAATTGGCGTCATCAATCACGGACAGCGTCCGCTGCAGAGCTTTGAAGGCGCACACTCGTCGCCAGCCGCTCGACATGTGCTTCACTAACTCTGCGCTTATTTAATGCTGCGGAGCTCTCCAGTTTTTGCTGCTAATCGAGCCCAGCCTGTTGTCTAGCCCTGGATGATCGACGGTTTATTTGAATTTGGGAAGTTTAACTTTAAAAGGGATGGAACATATTAAGTTACATAGGCTTAACTTCGCCCAGCGCCAGACAAGTGGTAGATGGGTGTCATCCATCACGATCAGCGTCCACCAAAAATAGGTAATAACGCGCCGCGCACCGTGCCTAGCCGACCGACCCGTTAATATGATACTCTTCGATTTTTGCAAGGTTTCAGATTAATCTGGTTTATTCTTAAGGCGAAGACAAGAGCTAAAGTGACTCTCGCTCGCACGTTTCGACATGTTGAAAGATATAAAATCACTAAACTCATATTCGAAAAATCGCAATCAACCATTTTGTGTGCAATCATATTGCACACAGTTTAGTAAAAATTTAATTTTGATCGATACATGTTTTCCTATTCAAAAGTTTGCTTTACTAAATTTCGTACATAAGCAAACTTTTAAATAGGAAAACTTGTATCGATCAAAATGAGTTTTTTACTAAACTGTGTGCAATGTGATAGCACATAAAATGGTTGAATGCGATTTTTTGAAAATTAGTTTAGTGATTTTATATCTTTCAACATATCGAAACGTGCGAGCGAGAAGTTGTTTGATGGTTGTCAGCCCCTTAAGCTACTTTGCAGTTAGTAAGACCAGGCAGCTTGTTATCTACTACATTCCGTTAGTACTGAAGAACCAATATATTGCCATAATTGTTGTATACAATAATCATTATATTATTATCCGATATAATAGTTATAATAAACATAGCCTGTAAAACAAGTTGAAAATAATGTAAAATAGGAACTAACAAACTACCATCCTTACAAACCAGCATTGTTAAGCTTTTATGTGATTGCAAGCCGTAGATATTGGTCATAACATTGTTATTAGGCCCAAAAAGGACCGAGTTAAACGAATCTTCGAAAAATCTACGACAGTTTTATGGCACATTTGCATACCAAATACTGATGAAAATTCAAAGCGTCTCTCGGTTTAAGTTTAACTGTCGCCGCCTCCTAATGGACACCAACTCGCTAAATCTCAGCGGCTTTAAGCCTTCCCGCAACATCCAAATTGGTTACTCCTTGTCGTTAGCTTATCTTGCGGATGTACATATACCACGCCCTGTTTGAGACAGCCTCGCTAGTAAATGACGTGAAGATAATTTCGTTTAGTAACCACCTATGCTGAGATCATAATGGATTTCGTTTCACCTTTTTGTCGGACTTTACTGAATAGAGTATAGTTACTTCGCAAATTTTTTGAACATGTGAAAAGTAAATATTTAATTAATAGTATAAAAAATATATAGGTACATCTTATTTTATTTTTTGAACTATGACTGTACTGACGATATAAGAAAAGTTTTCAGTTTTTCCTAAATTTGGAAAGGAATAAATAAATCATTTAGTCATAAGTTATCATATAGTTCTGTTTATTTTAAATCGAAATCTATTTTTTTATTACTTATTAGGTACTTTTCAGTATATATATATATAAATATATTCTCTTATTTTTTAGTTGTCATAATAGTTCTCTTAGCATTCAATTATATTTATACAACATCTACTTTCTTGTCTGCTGAGCGCGATTCATTCATGTATTCTGGTACACTGGTTTCCTCGATACAGGCTCTGCCTAGTGAGGGGACTAACGATTCTACTTTTGTATATTGGCTCTCTGCAAAACATAATAATTTTGTATATGTTAATTGCTTAATTTTAAGAAATGTTAATTGCTTAATTTTAAGAAACTTTTACGGATTTTTTTATTATATATATATTATATATTTTATATTTTATTTTCAAGTCTTAATGTTTTAGTTTTTTTTTTTAATATTATGTTTTACTATAACTATAGTCTTTAATTAGGATAATATTATTATTGAATGTACCTACTGTAACGATGACATGGGTGTCGCAGTTGCTGCGTTGTCGCATACTGGTGTCACGGAAGACCAGCGTTATAGTAGCGTATGCTGCTATAGCATATGCTATATAGCATTTATGCTGAGTGACGGCCAATTTGTGTCACTTTCTTACTTTTAATGTCTATTCTTGTATTTTTTATAAACTGTGTATGTGTGGCATGAATAAATTATTTTGTATTGTATTATTATTAGTGTGTTTTGCTGCAATAAAATTAATTTTCACTTTTTACTTTTATTTTTAAAAAAATCAGCAACGACTTTTTATTATTTATTGTATGTAATATAGCTCGCGGCTAAGCCTACCCAAATTGAGTTAAGATTTTTTGTATAAAACAACAAATGTTGGCAATGACTTAATTGTATTTTTACGGTTTTCAAGGTAAATTTATGGAGTTTATTATGCTATTTTACTAAAAACATGCGATAAGTCAAGCGTGACTAACGATACAACATAAAAAAAACATGAATGCAGAACTTTGTTAGAAAGATGTCACAAAATAATGTTCCTATAAAAATATTGTAATTATATATTATATTCTAATGCTTTTTATAAACTACTTCCTGATGCAACAAGCAGATGGCCCACCTGATGTTAAGTGGTAACCATCACCTATAACAAAGCATTGCCTCTTAATTCAAGCACATAGAACGTGCCCTACGATGCACTGCCCTGCGTCCATCAACTTAAGGCATACAGATGTTAAGCCTCATGTGCCTCGTTGCTGCTTGGCGGCAGAAAAAAGCGTGGTGGTAGTAAAAAAAAACATTAAATACTTGTATTCATTGTAATGTTGTAGATGAATATACCAATAAGATGTGATTTTAACAAGATTGTTAGATATAATTTTCGAGACATGATTAAATTGAAGAAGCTGTCTGCTAACCTTACTCTGGGAAGATGGATTTCAATTCTCTACGCATATTTCAAAACTAGCTATCATTAATCAAATCTCACAAAACCAGGTCTGTTTATATTCTACGAAGCCATTACCGCATATTTTTGTGTGACAGTGTACTCAGACAATATTTAATTTCAGTTTTAACCATTTCAGTAGATATGACTTAAATTATTTCAGTATCACATATTCTGACTCCAAGACCGAAGAGCTTACATACTCTCTCTATTCTCTTCATACAAATTCTTTCATAAGGGGCAGGTAGAATTTCTGAGGCTTGCAAAGCGCCATAAATCGACATTACATAACTATTATAGCCTATAGGTGGGTATGCCGTCAATGCTTTCCCATTAAAAAAGGCATGATCCTCATACGCCCATAACATTTACATGGCGGTATGTTAACATTGGCTTTTTCAGTGGTTGTCTCATAAAGGTAGGGCCACGGTCGATATCGGCTGTCGAGTCGAGTGCCTGTGAGAAGAAATGTGAGGCTATTTGCGCTAGGCCTCGAGCACCCTCTGGCGACCCCGCGCACAAACCAGATTAACTCTCCGACCTTACACAGGCTTGTCTCTTCAAATCAGCCTATAAAGGAAATTGGATTTTACCACGTTGGTTTAAAGGACAATACAAAGTAACCGTTTTTTTTAATGTGAAAATGCTTAAGCTAGCGTATGTTTTATCAAACGAATGAAATTATAATACATCAAAGATATGTTTCGTAAAGCGTTCGCGCAACTTATTTCATGATTTTATTTTCCTCCTATTTCTATTAACTGTATTATAACTTATTAAAAGTATTTTAAAAACAGACCTTTCGGTTCATTTGTTTTTAGCACTGCCTTCTGCGCTGAAGGTTGTAGTTTCGATCCCCGCCGAAGACAAACATTTGTGCTATGAAGATAGATGTTTGTTCTATGTTTGGGTTTTATATTGTACTAGTGGCTTCCCGCGGCTTCGCACGCGTTGAAGTGGTGAACCGTGATTGAACCACAAACATCCAAACATCGTAACTTTCGCATTGATTTGTATATTATTAGGGTAGGATTTTAAATACGTACTATTATTAGGGTAGGAATTTAAATACCTACGTAGGTATAAGGGATACCTATAGGCGTACATTACCTATATTAGGTAGGTAGGTATAGGTACTGAGTTTAGCACAAACATGACAAATACAACAAAGACAACCTTACACAGAAAATATGTACTTATTTGTTCCTAGTTTCTACCCCAAAAGCAAACGAAACGAAACAGCTCCACGACATTGATCCACAGGCACGGTAGATAGGTACCCTCAGATCTCTTCGTACCAACTCAAGATTCCCGTTTTTAGAACATTGACGCCTCGTTGTAGGTATTCTTTTTACTCGAGCGCAACGAAGGAGGGTAACGTCTTTATGTTATTTATCCACAGAACACATTTTCTTTTAGTTTGAAGTTAATTACACAGTTACAGTTAAAAAGCTCCCATACAAACCTTGAAACTTTGCAGGGGTAGTTTTAAAATATTGAAAACGTGATTTTAAATTATTTATTATGGAGTATATTTACTTCAAGTTTGAAATCAATCGCACTATGCGTTAAAAAACTCCCATACAAACTTTGACATCCCTTTGCACGCTTATTATGGGTAGTTTTAAAAAATTAAAAAAGCCTTTCCTATTTTTTTGCCTAAAAGTTCATATACTCCAAGTTTCAAGTTTGTAGGTTCAAGGTATACTATTTTTCATGCAAACGTTTTCAACCCTTTTACACCCCTTGGGGTTGAATTTCCAAAACCCCCTTCTTAGTACACCTCTACGTCATAAGACCTATGTACTCTTCAAATTTCAAGTCTCTAGGACCATCGGTCAAAAAACTCCCTTACAAACTTTTACATCCCTTTGCACATTTATTAAGGGTAGTTTTACAAAACTAAAAATGCCTTTCCTATTTTTTTGCTTTGAAGTATATGTACTCCAAGTTTCAAGTTTGTAGGTTCAAGGAATACAATTTTTCATACAAACGCTTTCATCCCTTTTTACACCCTTAGGGGTTGAATTTTCAAAAACCCCTTCTTAGTACACCTCTACGTCATAAGACCTATGTACTCTTCAAATTTCAAGTCTCTAGGACCATCGGTCAAAAAACTCCCTTACAAACTTTTACATCCCTTTGCACATTTATTAAGGGTAGTTTTACAAAACTAAAAATGCCTTTCCTATTTTTTTGCTTTGAAGTATATGTACTCCAAGTTTCAAGTTTGTAGGTTCAAGGAATACAATTTTTCATACAAACGCTTTCATCCCTTTTTACACCCTTAGGGGTTGAATTTCCAAAAATCCCTTCTTAGTGCACCTCTACGCCATAAGAGCTATGTACTCCTCAGATTTCAAGTCTGTAGGACCAGCGGTTTAGGCTGTGCGTTGTCTATATGTCAGTCAGTCAGTCAGTCAGTCAGTCAGTCAGTCAGGACTTTGAGTCTTATAGTATTAGAGATTTAAATGCTTACAATTAAAATATTAGCATAAAGATTGAGACTACCGGTGGTCTAGTGGGAGTAACCCTGGCTTCCGATCGTAAGGTTCGAATCCGGTCGTGCATCAATAGATTTTTCCTATAGAAAAAATTACTATAGCTTTATTATTCTTAAACGAAATGTCGGAATGGCCGTAAATTTCAAACATAAAAATATAACTTTATGGAAATAAATTCTTAGAACACGAAATTAAAAGGATTTCAATTTAGCAAATGTGATTGTACCTACATATTGTAAAGCTTTCGATTTCGTAAAATTGTTACAACGAAATCAGAAAAATTCGGATGAGTTGTAATTCAATAAAATCTTGTTGCTTTCTTAGAATTTGACTCCGGGAAATCTTAACTAACATTTCATCGATTAGCATGTAATGTATTGCCTGACATAGACGTAGCTTACATTATTGCAAGGAGCTTAAGAGCTGATTTCACCATGCTCTGTTAGTTAGGTAATAATCAAGGATTAAGAGGCCGTTAAATCTAGCCTTAGATGTCAAACGCGTACATTTTGATATATTTAACGTCCCTTTAACTCTATGTTCATCTAACACAGCATGGTGAAATCAGAGCTTTTGATATAACATATATGTACATGTACATCAATATTATTACAATCATTGTACATGCACATGTACATCATGTACATTGTACATGTATAGCAGTGTTGCTGTGTTTCGGTTTGGAGGGTGTGGTTGCCTGTGAAATTACCAGGCACATGAAGCTTAACGTATGCCTCAAGTTGATGGATACAGAGCAGTGCATCGTAGGACACGTTCTTATCGTGTGCGGATTGCGAGGAAATACTTTGTTATTGGTGATGGTAACCACTTACCATAAAGAGCCTGTTCCATCAACAAGTAGTATAAAAAAATAAAACTGTATAAGCTTTTCTTTTAAATACAGCAAGCACATGGAACAAGTCGATGGCCCATCTGATGTTAAGTGGTAACCTACCTAAAACCTAAAACATCACCTCATCATCACCTAAAACAAAGCATCACATCACATCATCACCTAAAACAAAGCCTCGTAAGTCACGCACGATAGGAACATGCCCTACGATGCACTGCCCTGCGTCCATCAACTTGAGGCATACAGATGTTAAGCTTCATGTGCCTGTAATTACACCAGCAACCACGCTCTTCAAACCGAAACACAGCGTTGCTGCTTGGCGGTGATTTAAACTTTACGAGTTATGCATATCCGACTTGTATGCATGACTAATAAGTATGAAGGTAAACAACCTAAAAGTTTGGACTATCGAATCCATTTGGGCAAACCTGCATAATTGAGTACGGTTTCTAATAAACAATAAAATCAACCAAGATTGACCATAATTTGAAGTTTGAAATCAGTATTAAATGTTGTAAACCTTTAAAATAGTATATGTGTTCCACAAGTGAAAGACTAAAACAGATTTTCAGGTTAGAAACTGGCTGATGTTCTACGTTTCATTGGGCTTGTATCGCCGTAAATTCGTGTCAACACGTCATCTCTAATACTATAAAAATCAAAGTCCTGACTGACTGACTGACTGACTGACTGACTGACTGACTGACATATAGACAACGCACAGCCTAAACCGCTGGTCCTAGAGACTTGAAATTTGAGGAGTACATAGGTCTTATGGCGTAGAGGTGTACTAAGAACGGATTTTTGGAAATTCAACCCCTAAGGGTGTCAAAAGGGATGAAAACGTTTGTATGAAAAATTGTATTCCTTGAACCTACAAACTTGAAACTTGGAGTACATGTACTTCAAAGCTAAAAAATAGGAATAGCATTTTTAGTTTTTTAAAACTACCCTTAATAAGTGTGCAAGGGGATGTAAAAGTTTGTATGGGAGTTTTTTGACCGCTGGTCCTAGAGACTTGAAATTTGAAAAGTACATAGTACATAGTACATGCACTCTTATGGTGTAGAGGTGTACTAAAAACGGATTTTTGGAAATTCAACCCCTAAGGGTGTAAAAAGGGATGAAAACGTTGGTATGAAAAATTGTATTCCTTGAACCTACAAACTTGAAACTTGAAGTAGATGTACTCCAAGGCTAAAAAATAGTAAAGGCATTTTTAGTTTTTTAAAACTACCCTTAATAAGTGTGCAAAGGGATGTAAAAGTTTGTATGGGGGTTTTTTTGACCGCTGGTCCTAGACACTTGAAATTTGAAAAGTACATAGCTCTTATGGTGTAGAGGTGTACTATGAAGGGATTTTTGGAAATTCAACCCCTAAGGGTGTAAAAAGGGATGAAAGCGTTGGTATGAAAATTTGTATTCCTTGAACCTACAAACTTGAAACTTGAAGTAGATGTACTCCAAAGCTAAAAAATAGTAAAGGCATTTTTAGTTTTTTAAAACTACCCTTAATAAGTGTGCAAAGGTATGTAAAAGTTTGTATGGGGGTTTTTTTGACCGCTGGTCCTAGAGACTTGAAATTTGAAGAGTACATAGGTCTTATGGCGTAGAGGTGTACTAAGAAGGGATTTTTGGAAATTCATCCCCTAAGGGTGTAAAAAGGGTTAAAAACGTTTGTATGAAAAATTGTATTCCTTGAATCTACAAACTTGAAACTTAAAGTAGATGTACTCCAAGGCTAAAAAATAGGAAAGGCATTTTTAGTTTTTTATAACTACCCTTAATAAGTGTGCAAAGGGATGACAAAGTTTGTATGGGAGTTTTTTGACCGCTGGTCCTAGAGACTTGAAATTTGAAGAGTACATAGGTCTTATGGCGTAGAGGCGCACTAAGAAGGGATTTTTGGAAATTCAACCCTTACGGGTATAAAAAGGGTTGAAAACGTTTGCATGAAAAATAGTATTCCTTGAACCTACAAACTTGAAACTTGGAGTACATGTACTTTAAGGCTAAAAAATAGGAAAGGCATTTTTAGTTTTTTTAAACTACCATTAATAAGTGTACAAAGGGATGTAAAAGTTTGTATGGGAGTTTTTTGACCGCTGGTCCTAGAGATTTGAAATTTGATGAGTACATAGGTCTTATGGCGTAAAAGCGTACTAAGAAGGGATTTTTGGAAATTCAACCCTTAAGGGTGTAAAAAGGGTTGAAAACGTTTGTATGAAAAATTGTATTCCTTGAATCTACAAACATGAAACTTGAAGTAGATGTACTCCAAGGCTAAAAAATAGGAAAGGCATTTTTAGTTTTTAAAACTACCCTTAATAAGTGTGCAAAGGGATGTCAAAGTTTGTATGGGAGTTTTTTAACGCGTGGTGCGATTGACTTAAAACTTGAATTAAATATACTAAGAAATATAAAATGAAGAATGACGCTTTTAACTTTTGATAATTACCCCTGCAAAGGGTGCAAATGACTGTAAAAGTTAGTATGGGAGATTTTTTACGCATAGTGCAATTGATTTCAAACTTGAAGTAAATATACTCCACAATAAATAATTTAAAATCACGTTTTCAATATTTTAAAACTACCCCTGCAAAGTGTGCAAAGGGATGTCAAAGTTTCAAGGTTTCAACTTCAAACTAAAAGAAAATGTGTTCTAAGGATAAATAACAAAAAGACAGTTTGATTTTCGAAAACAACCCCTAGAACGTTACCCTCCTTCGTTGCGCTCGAGTAAAAAGGATACAACGAGGCGTCAATGTTTGTAAGGGACATTCTAAAAACGGGAATCTTGAGTTGGTACGAAGAGATCTGAGGGTATCTACCGTGCCTGAGGATCAAAGTCGTGAAGCTGTTTCGTTTCATTTGTTTTTGGCGTAGAAACTAGAAACAAATAAGTACATATTTTCCGTTTAAGGTTGTCTTTGTTGTATTTGTCATGTTTGTGCTAAGCTCAGTACCCATACCTACCTACCTAATATAGGTTATGTACGCCTATAGGTATCCCTTATACCTACGTAGGTATTTAAAATACTACCCTAATAATATACAAATCAATGCGAAAGTTACGATGTTTGGATGTTTGTGGCTCAATCACGGCTCACCACTTCAACGCGTGCGAAGCCGCGGGAAGCCACTAGTATTCAATAAGACGGGTAGCTAATGTATTTCCGGTGATACAATTCAAGCCATTGATTGCTCTAGGCTGCTTTTCTATAACTAACTTCCAGCTTCTAACTAAAATATGAGAAAAAACCTAATAAATCAAGAAAATCAGGGTCATGTTAATTTTAAATTTAAATTTAGCTTTGAGAAACCTATTATAACAATAAGTATCCTGGAACGCGATTCATCTCTGAGGCTTATATAAATCATAATGATTTCAGGAAGTATGCTTACTGTAAAATAATTTTGTAAATCAATGCTGTAAGTAAACGGTATTATTAAGTTTCCAACATAAATAAACAGTATTGAATCCCAAGCAGTCCGACGACAAAGTCCAAAGTACACGTAAAATCAATTTAGCAAAGCCACTCTGAGCCGCGTTGACCCTACAGGTTTATTGACAGTGTTCTCTACTCTAAAATAAACAGTTGCCTTGAGCCTGGTTCTTTAATGTTCTTGCACATTTTTCCAAATGTTTAATTTATTATTTTTAATTTAATGCAAGTTTAAGTCCAATGCTAACAAAAAATTTACCTCAATAAATACAATTTATATAGTAGTAAATAATAATAGAATAAAATAGCAAAAATAGCCACTATATTTATCACAGCAAACTAGTGGTTTAATGAACGCATCATTGGCAATCACTGCCAACCAAGCAGAGCGTTAGTAACAGTCCTATCGATTCGACCCAGCCGTTCTTTCTAATGGAAAAACGATTACTTCCTACCTTCAGGGATCAATATAAGAAAAAACTACTTAGATCCTTCGTTCAAAATGACTGCGGAAATCGATGTTTAAGCAGGTCATACGATTTGTCCTCAAATTGTTCACATTACGGCCAGCGAACGACTCGACGATATAGGGTACCGAAGTGGTTTATATGTTCTGCATCAATATTTTAGCAAATAAAGTAATTGATTGTTTTCGAATATAATTAAATAATCTAAGTAGATTTCGTTAATTCCAAGATACAAATGACTTGGAAACTTAAATAACATCTGTTATGACTAGAATAAGACCAATGAATTCTAACATTCTGGTAAAAAGTTAGTTGATTTTTTTTGTCCGAAGTCATATTTTGAGTCAGTGCCAAGAAGAAAATGCACGGTTCAAGCGCACTATAATTTAATGCATCATTAGGATTTAGGAGGATACTATCTGATTGAAAAATGCTGAGTTTCATTTCACCGTAAACTTTTTACAACATTGGAGGAGTTAAATTTCTTCAGACAACTTTTAAGCTCTGGATATCAGAGCACGATGTTTTATAAAACCAGGATAAATTAATTTATGAGTTTTAATAGAATTGTTTCAAAGTTAAATAGCTCAATTTTAGACCAGAAACTGCCTTCCATGGTTTTTCCTGAACTGTGACAGGGTTCAGGAACAAAAACATCCAATATTTATCTTATTCTCCCGAATAACAGATGTTTGCCCTTACAGTGTCATTTGTCAGTGTCGCTTTCATCTAATCATTCCTGCTCACATTTGTCATGGCCATTTTTTATGATACAAACCTTATTTCAAACATTTTATTTTACTTATTGGATTTGGGGGGACACAATATTGTTCTTACATGTATGACGGTAAATAAAACAAATTATGGAATAGATAACAAAGTCACTTAGGTTAGTTGTAACTCCATGCTAGGGATACCTTTAGTTACCGTACAAGTATCATGATATGTGTGACACACAGCCCCCAGACCCAAATCTAATATTTGCTTTATTTAGGTTATGAAAATATTTTAAATATATTCGAATAGATAGCACACTTTGCGCCATAGATAGCTATATCATTAAAAATATTAACTAAATCTAAACCGAACCGAAGACATTGTTATCATTGTGTATTCAACCTTGAATCTAGCTATTAATATGTTAATTTCATCCGGGCCTGAAATATCTGTGAGACCACCTTCACCAAAGCCTCAAACAAAGGACCTTTGTTAGAGAATACAAACTACTAGGTACGATCCCTTAGCCCTTTTTCAAAAGGTATAAATACTTTACTATCTCTTGAATTAATCTTATTAACCGCTAACCGCTGGCTCATGATGAACGGTGGCGTTTATGGGTCAAACTTTAGAGGGTTCACTATTGTGCCAACTTATTCTGTACAAAAGCGTATCCAATTGCGTTTTTATAAAACTTGTTTCGAATGCAGAACTTTGAGCGATGAAATATTATCGATTAGGGTATCCTCAATAATTAAGTAAGGTTAATTTAGTCATATGCAATTAAGGGCTTATGCATACCTTAGAGTAGTAGAGCTCATTGTGAAGGGCTCGTCAGGGGAAGAATTACCACCACGCCTTTTTCTGCCGCCAAGCAGCGTTGCTGTGTTTCGGTTCGAAGAGTGTGGTTACCGGTGCAATTCAGGCACATGAGGCTTAACATCTGTATGCTTCAAGTTGATGGACGCAGGGCAGTGCATCGTAGGGCACGTTCATATCGTGCGTGACTTGCGAGACAATGCTTTGTGGTGGTGATGGTTACCACTTAACATCAGGTGGGCCATCTTCTTGTTCCATCAGCTAGTTGTATTAAAAATACCTTTGTTCGTGGCTAATGTTGAAATGTTGTCATTTGTTTCACATTCTTTGTTCAGTTTTAAATGTTTGACGTAAACTACACAACACAATTTAAGCTCAATATTTCTCGATATGTCGTATCTATAACTATAAAAATCAATTCCACTTTTCGTTGTAATTTTATAACTCAAGAACGGGTTCACCTATCCAAACCAAATGTTTAGGCTTTGTTCGGATTATTTAGTAGATGGTTTATGTGAAGTTTGCACAAAATCGGTAGAGCGGTTCTTCATTAAATACCCGTGCGAAGCCGGGGCCGGCCGCTAGTTAAATACAAAATATAAAACTATTGCTGGATCACCCCGAGTTCTTGACTGTAAAAGATGATGTATAAACACGATTACACATTCCCAACTTTTAACAATATACAACTCAGTATGTTGACAATAATCTAAGTAAAAGAATAGCGAGGCAAGATAGATGTTTATCTCAAAAGATAGTGTCAACAGAATATAGCCACAAGCGATTTCCTTGTATCTATCATAAAGTTTCCCAGCGAGATTTTTATATCAAAGTTACCTGGAGCAAACACAGGATGGAGTTCAGTTCAATAACGTAAAACCAATAACCTGAGGTGGAAAAATATCCTCATGTTTTCAAAGTACATCAGTCAACATGATTTTGAAATGAAAATGAAATAGACAGACGACTGCATCCCAGGCACAGTTACATCCGTCAGATCGAATGTTACCCAAATATTGTAGTTCTTGCCAAGGATTCAGGCCTTAATAATGTCGAATGCGTCAAACCAATACAACTAAAACATGTCTAAATTTTGCAGAATATCGATATTATATTGTTGATAGTTGAAATCAGAGCAAAGTGAAATTTTACAAACCATGAAATACAATGATGATTCAATTCTACCAGTGTGGCTTATTTTACATTAATCTATTTATACATGACTTAATACAAATAAAGCACATCTTTAAATAATAATGCTTCATTAAGCTCAATTCATTAATAAGGGATACGTTACGAGGAAAGCTCCCCAAACCACAAATCTCCCCAAAACTTTAAAAAGTGAAATTGTACAAACCATGAAATACAATGATGATTCAATTCTACCAGCGTGGCTTATTTACATTCATCTATTTATACATAACTCAAAACAAATAAAGCAGTACTTTTTAAATAATAATGATTCATTAATAAGGGGTACGTTACGAGGAAAACTCCCCAAACCACAAATCTCCTCAAAACTTTAAAATCGAATTTGAACCCCAAAGTAAAAAGCCAACTGCTCGCTAAAATGCTTTATTTATTCTTCTGTATTCAGGCCCATAATCCTCCCGCGGATGGAATGAGTTAGGAACGGAATATTGTTAAGTAGCTACAATCCATAACAAAAGAGAATTAAATGAAACACAAATCCACAAGTAGATATTTACTTACATGTTACGAATAAACCCATATCAAATGCATGAATGTCAGAGAGCTTAGCATGCATTCAAAAAGTAAACATTTCCTTGCAATATTTTAAATGATTTTATACAGAATTGGAGACAATTTCTCACCCATGCTCCTATTTACGGAACACTGTATTACCGATTTTATATGGGATACTACACTATACTACTTCCTACTCCTACTAATATATAAATACGTATGCCTATATACGTATATCTTTGGATGTTTGTCGCTCAATCACGCCCTAACCACTATACCGATTGGGATGAAACTTAGAACAATTATAGTTCGTAACCTGAATGAACAGGCTACTTTTTATCTAAAAAAATACTAGCTGATGGGGTAGAAAATAATGAGCGAATCAGCAAAACCCAACGAAAAAGCATTAAAAATAAATGTTAACAATCTACACAAAGAGGAAAGATTTATATGTTTGTAACGAATAAACTCAAAAACTACTAGTCCGATTTCAAAAAAAAATTTACCATTAGAATGCTACATTATCCCTAAGTAACATATGTTGGAATGTTTCAAAAATAAATGTCCAACTGTGCGAAGCCAGGAAGAGACGCTAGTCACTAATAATACGCGAGCAAAGCCGCTGGTTATAGCTAGTATTCCTAAATATTTATTTCTTTATGCTAGAGTGTACCTATCGGTTCAACAATAAGTTCGATAGGAGGATATATAAGTCTTCGTGTTTTGACTACAGCGATCTTTAAGCCTTATCGGTTCCACAAGAAAGGCAAGCACAAAACAATCTAGTCTAAGAA
The DNA here is from genome assembly GCA_932294275.1 of Chloroclysta siterata. NCBI lineage: Eukaryota > Metazoa > Arthropoda > Insecta > Lepidoptera > Geometridae > Chloroclysta > Chloroclysta siterata. Next base: position 7,585,774 of record OW028600.1, on the reverse strand, counting down.
TTAAATCGAAATTAATTTCTACTTGAATTATTACTAAGCAAGTAAGTTTGTTACAGGGCAGCATTAGGTTTATACATTACCTTTAAAATAAACCACTTCATTACCTTTTATCTTTAATCAAAGGAGGGGACTAGACCTCACGACACAGGGAATCCTAGTGTGAGGCCTAGGGCTCAGATATACTTTAAAAAATATAGTTAGTAGCTACTTTTCATTTTAGGTAGATAAGTTTTCTGTACTTCTATTATTATTATATGTTAAATACTTTTAAAACATAATTGTACACCTAGACTTATGAGCTGCTAAATAAATTTTATTTCATTTCATTGTATGAATGTGTGGTTTTTCCGCCAAGATACAATATGAACAGCTTTAAGAAAAATGTTACTAGTAGTTCGCCCCGAACTGAGATCTCGTGATGCGACCCGACGAACGCACCAAAACTTTGAGTAGGTGGTAGTCAAAGGCAAGTCCAAACATTATGTTTGGACTTTTTTCTGACTACCGCCTACTAACTTGGTACGGTAACCAAGTTTCAATTCTATTGGCCTATTTATTGAAGAGTTCCGTTGAACAGACCTTGGCTCTATCATCAGACCTGGTCGTTGTCACCATTTTATGAGAACTGAGAACCTCCTTAATTTATTTCAAGAAAAAAAAATAAGAAAAAGCAAAGTAACTGGCCGACCAGTAGAAAAACCTTGATGCCAACGAAACTCTTAGAGATGGGAGCTCTTGGGTCGCTGGTTATCTTAATTTAACTTTTTTGTTGTATCTCAAAAACCGAGCGTCCCAGAAAAAAAGTAAAAATTGTTTTTGAATGTCCAAACAAAGCCCTTTCGTATGACATTAAACTTGATTTTTTTAAGTAACTTTTTTTATTTTTGTCCCCTTAAAAAGCCCCATATCTTAAAAACCCTTCATCCGATTTTACTCATATACTTACCAGTAAATTTCTCAAGTACAAGCTATCGACTTATCAAATTTCATGCAGATCCGATCAACGGTTCCAAAGTTATGGCCAGACAAACATACATACATACATACATACATACATAAAATGCCAAATCGCCCAAGTTGAAACTAAAGATCTTTGTTCGCTTCGCTCACTCGATCAATTAAAGTTCTTCAGGGTAGGCAGGTATTTTTGGTGTATATGGGCGACGGTGACCGCTTACCATCAGGTGGGCCGTAAGCCCGTTTGTCTATCTTTTACATAAAAAAAAACTAGTGTGTGGTAGTTTTTGAGCTGCCCTAAGGTCTACGTCCCATTCTAACCAAGGAAGCGCTCAGATCTAAATGGTACTAGCGGCCACCAATCCACTTTTCTTAATTTCTCCGCTCGGCTCGTAATGATGACCAAGCAAGTTACGTCACGAGCGCTTTTTTTTATTATTTACTAGCAGCGAAACCCGGCGTTGCTCGGGTTAAAATACATCGCATGTACTGACGAAAAGTCAAGTACTTATATGTCGTCAAGTATAGAAATTTCTAGTACTTACCAAAACACTCTAGAATATTCAAATAGTTCGGTCGTTTTTGTTTCTCGGAATTACTTGAATTTGTTTAATTACTGTTCACTCGAACTTTGAATGATCTTCAAGTTGTAGGCATTTTGGAAGTTTCTAGATCATTTCAGAAATTTTTAGAATTTTCTAGATAATTTCAGAAACTTTCTACAACATTCTAGTTCGATTACAACAATTGAAACTATTTTAGAATTTTCTAGATCATTTCAGAAACCTTCTACAACATTCTAGATCGATTACAACAATTGAAACCATTTTAGAATTTTCTAGATCATTTCAGCATTTTTAGAATTTTCTAGATCATTTCAGAAACTTTCTACAACATTCTAGTTCGATTACAACAATTGCAACCATTTTAGAACTTTCTAGATCGTTTCAGAAATTTTTAGAATTTTCTAGACCATTTCGGATCAATTGTATCGATTGCACACATTTTGGAACTTTCTAGATCATTCCAGAAGCTTTCTGAAATATTCTAGATCGATTACAATAATTGCACGGCTTTTTGGAACTTTCCAGATCATTCCAGAAAGCTTTAGAACTTTCTAGATTGATTTCATCAGTTGCACACATTCTGGAACATTCTAGATCATTCCCGAGATTCCCGAGATTTTAAGAATTTTACAGAAGTTTTCTGTCCTTCTCTAACATGTATAGTTAGAGAAGGACAGATATATATTATTCCACATTATCGCCCCCCACAACCACCCTCTTCCACCCACCCCGACCCTTATGAAACTCCCTTATGCACACCAGGAGACCAAGGGGTATTTGCCATCCCAACGGGTAGTTGATCGAAGTTGCGGATCATAGAGAAAACCGTGGACACACGTACGAACATTAGCATTTTATATAATATATAAGATTATGTGACTGACTCCCGTCAAAGTTCCTCGCGCTCACACATTTCAACTTTTTGAAGAACTTAAACAAGTTGAAAAGTTGTTAAAATGTTTGCATGTACGAAAACTAGCAAAATTTTTAGTAAAAAAACTTGTTTGGAGCAAAATGATATTTTTGTTGAACTATGATATTTTTGCAATCACATCAATTTCGGCTGTTTATAAATAAGTTTGTTATAGATATCTTTCAAAATGTTGAAATTTGCGAGCGAGAGGTACATTACCTACCGCAGTACCTAAGAAGAAGAACACGACCTAAGAGTAGTAGAGCACTTTGTGAAGGGCTCGTCCAGGGAAGTACTACCACCACGCCTTTTTCTGCCGCCAAGCAGCAACGCTGTGTTTCGGTTTGAAGAGTACCTATGGTTGCCGGTGTTATTACAGGTACATGAGGCTTAGCATCTGTAGGCCTCAAGTTGATGGACGCTAGGCAGTGCATCGTAGGGCACGTTCCTATCGTGCGTGTGACTTACGAGGCAATGCTTTGTTATAGGTGATGGTTACCACTTAGCATCAGGTTGCCCATCTGCTTGTTCCATCAGCTAGTTGTATAAAAAAAAAGTATTTGCCTTAAAAACGATTTATCATTCGATTATTTCGTTAAACACTTTTACCAAACTAAATTAAATTAGCGTAAACATAATTTCCATTGTCTGTTAGGTCGCTTATCATATTTAGTCTAATGCAAGACATTAAGTTTTTAAGTAATTTGTAATGGATCTCGTGTCTGAAATAAAGATATATTATTATTATTATTATTAATCATAATTAGCTTCCTAAATACGATTAGTAGTTTGCTAAACACGATTACTGATTGTGACCCTAAATTAACAAAACTAAATAACTAAGGAGCTAGGACTAGACAATATCTAAAAATTTAGAACCGAAATAAACAAATTAAACAATTTTAAATTAAATGTCTTGTCAACAGTAAACAAACCAGGGAAGCATCTGTTGAGGCAAGAACTTTAAGCATTAAACAGTACAGAAATCTTTTGCTCGACTCGGGCTGGACTGGGTCCTCTACAGGCAATTAGGGTTAAGTTGTATCCGCTGAATTTTAAATCGTTCTCATCTTTCCCATAGTTCATTCTGACATCAAACTATAGTTTCTTTCACCGTAATTACTTGCTTGTGGAACAAATAGGTTAGTTTTCTGTCATCTTGGGAAACAGCATAGCTTTTTCATTTTAAGTGTTTTATTTTCAGTTCTGCTGTGTAATTTCAATGGTATTTTTTTAATTTTTTTAAGTAATTTATGTGTACTTCTATCATAATCATTTATTCATTGTTCTATTTCTATTTCTGTTCACTGTTACTTTGTTATATTTAATTGAGGAAACTTTGTTGGTTTATGTGTTTTATATGTAATTTTTTTTACTGATCCATTGTACTGTTTGTTTCCCAAATAAAATAAAATAAAAAGTAAATAAAATAAAAAAATATTTTGACCAACATAACTCGAATTATTTTTTTTCCAATTATTCACACTTTATGAATAAAAGTGTATTATGTGATATCCTGATTTGAACGAAAATATATCTCGTAACCATTCTCTTCAAAATGTGATGTGACTAACTTGACTTTAAACTTTTTATTATTCCACTTGACACTGCCAAGATTGTTTGTCAAAATGATGGACATCGTGTAGCTATAAATGAGCGAATAAAAGTAGCTTTCAACTCAGATCTCCGCCTTTTTGTTTTAAGTCTATAACAACTTGACATTGGCAAATTCGTGGCAAACCCTATCGGTCACTGAACAGCCACAAATAAATAGGAAGAAGAAGAAGTAGTTTTTTTTTTTTTTAGAAGTAGCTTTCATGAAAATGGTTCAACTTAGGACAGAACCTTACCACCAAGGACTGTACACATTGAAAAGACAATAACTATAATCCATAGGCAATTACAGTCAGATTTCCTTGTAACAAATAAATGTCATGAATTCCCAATTCGAAGCCATCTGATCGAAAATCCAGATAAAAGCCCTTTCAGTCGGATTAATGGCAAACTCACTCGTAAAATGTGTGACGTAGGTACGGTCAGCAACAGAAGCAGATAAATATTCCTGGTTTGTAAATTTAAATATTTCATAAACCAGCTTACTTTTAAACTTTATTTTTAAATACGCCATGACCAATAACCTAAGAAAGAAGGATGTAGATATTTCTTTCCAAAATACCTGAAATCGTTTTAAACTCTTTTTGTCGTTTATTAATCAATAAAAATTTACACGATTTAGAACACTCTTTGAATCGAAATGTTCAGAAATGTGTATGAAAGTTTCATTTCTAATTTGGAATATTTGAATATTTAATTTCATTCATCGTTGACTATACCTCGTGGACTATTGAACAGAACCCCAGAGGAAGTTGCAATGTGAATAACGAGAATAGCAGTTTGTAGTCCAAATCTAATATTAATTCCTAACCAATATTGGGAAACAGTCAGTAATTACAAACGAATCAAGTTAGGAGAATTGATTTGAAGATTTGATTGGCCGAAACAAACAGTTCGTGGATTAAAGTACAATAAGGTACTGTATTTTCAATAAAATAAAGAGAGATTGACAATCGGTATCAAAATAAGAGATTTCTAACGTCACCAAGAAAAGCTTCTTTGAACCAATGTTTTTGAGATCCTTAGAAGTTTCCTCTAAGGATATAAAAAAACCCCTGCCAAGAGCATATTGAATGATTAACAATGACTTCCCAGTTAGTAGTTACACCGATAGAAGATATGTATTCTTCATAATCTTCTTAAAGAGGCTGATAACCGTCAAGCACTCCTCGGTCGCACACTTCAGCGTTTTTAAAGGTAAAATCACTGGATGTTGAAAAATGGCAAACTAAATTGCAAAGGCTCAGCAAAAAATATCATATAAATATATAATATATATAAGATATACCTCAATATGGTACTTTGCAGTTTTTCAAAATGTAGAGATTGTAGATGAAAAAAAATTATGATATTTGTGAGCTGTTGTAATAATTTCAATAAAAATTGACTTTCAGATCTCTGCTCCATATACTTTACAAGCTGGTGCCCGCGACTTCGTCTGCGCAGGATTAGTCACACAATATCTTTATAAATTGTAGCCTTTGTGTTATTCTGATGTATACGCTATATTATTGTAAAGTTTCATTAAAATCCATTCAGTAGTTTTTGAAAGAGTAACAAACATACATCCATCCATACTTACAAACTTTCGCGTTTATAATATTAGTAGGATTTTGATCAGATAAGATGAAAAACACATTTTAAAAATTATAATCATCTATCATGTAACACTGATAACACTGGGACTAGTGTTAAAAAATTGTAAAGAACCGCCCTTGCTTTCGTAATCCATTTCCAAAAAAACACAGTTTTGTTTCCAAATAAATAATCACTAAAGCAAACAATGTCAGAGCTCCAACTGGCTAACAAAGGCTACTAAATAGGGAGGAAATAAAACCGTAGTGTGACCACCAAAAGATCAAAAAGAAAATGGAGTCGGCAGCGCGTTATAATCGTTTAATTCGATTAATCGAAAGCACCATTGTTTTCATTGGCGCGGCGACGGAATGGTATCTATCCAGGGAAAATTACATCTGTAGGGTAATTTCTGCGTCCGTTTCCCACGGGATATGGTAGGGTTGCCATATTGTTAAATTTCGATAACGTAGCCTCGTCAATTTGTTGCACTTGAGAAACATAATATCATAACCTACACATATTTAGGAAAACATAATGGTAGAATCAGTAACTATTTTATCGATAAAGTAGGGCAGACCATGCATTTGAATTAATAAACCGTGTTATTTGTTACTTCAATGTGAATATGTATTTATGTTTTGGATTGGCAGGATTTCAAGCTTCTAATAGAAGGTATACCATAATTAGAAAAAAAAATAACGTACTCAGGTAAACTGCCTTTTGTCCTATCTTTCCAAGGTTCGAGTGTACAGGCCAGTAACGATCTCTACTCAATGGCTCTTGAATTAAATCTAAAGGGTAATTACTGGCCCGTTTCCCACAACACGGCAGCCGGTGGCGCTGCCATTTCACAAAATTGCCGACACTGGGACATGGTCCCAGATAGGTAAACGGAAAATATTATGGTCGTTTAATTATGTTAATTGACCGAGGTGTATTTTGTATATAAAAAATCGTTCCGATTTCTTTCCTGCATATGAAAAGGACTCTCAACCGAATACATTTACCTATGTCCTGCTGTCCAATAGTGATTTATTTGTTTGATTTTTGTATGGACAATTATTATTTATTCTGTGGTAAGGCGTTCCGCCTTTGACTGCTACCTTAGACTAAGTATCATATAGACGTAGTGTTACGGTTTTTCGGCGTGTCCGTTTTTTGTTAGTTTGTATGTATTCGCGTGAGTGACTAGAGAAGGGACAACATTGACTAACCTATCGATAGAATAAGAAATGGATGAAAAAGTCGTTTTAATTGGAATCCAACTTTTTAATTTTAACTGGTTGCTGACTTTTATTGCGAAAGCCCAAAACCATTATAGACACTGGAACACTATCATCGTCAATAATGTTTCCCACATTGCCCTAACCGTGAGAGCGATGTCCATCCCACTCGATACAATTTCTTATGGCCATTTCGTCCATGCATAAGAACATTTTGTAGGCTATCAGTTTTCACGCCTAACAGCTTTTATCCACTCCCGTCTTCATTCTGGGCATTTAAGAACCTAAAAAAATAATGTAAAATTTAACAAAAAAATGATCCCTCGCGAGACGCCTATAAGGTGTGAAAAATTGAAACTACAACAGAACAGCCGGTCTGACCCACCGCATTAGATATTTCATATAAAAAACGGAAACTTAAATATTATCGATAAAGCTAAATTGGTCGGTGGAAGTACATCTCTAGAACAGAAGACTAAAACAATGCATTTTATTTTGAAATAATTAATGGGTTTACATCATTTTCACATAGGAAAATATGACTAGTACTAATAAAATGTAATTCCTACAGTCTTTATGGGAGAAAAACCGTATTTTTTAGCATGAAAATAGAAAAAGAATATTACGTATCAAATGACAATTCCGGGTCTTTAACTCCTCCTTTTGTTGTTTTTGATACACAAAACACAGCTTCACAAGACATACTTTCACCTTTTAAAATATATTTTGCCTAGACAATAATAATTCTTTAAAAATTTTCATAATTTCTTTCGCTGCATCGCAATGTTGCTGCGAGTTTTTCAAAAACGTCAAAACAAGATCAAAACATTGCATCAACTGACGGCCACGATTTACGCAGACAGTGAGTGAGTGAGATGGAGTGAGTGAAGTTACATCTTCTTTTCTTTTACTCGTAGCTAGGCTACATGGGAAGAACAAAGATAGATGATCAATGTTTGATACACAGTTGAAAAAGAATGTAAGTCTTATCGCTCCCTCCAGTATATAGTACCTCCATGACTGCTACCGTTCAAAAGATGAGTGACGTACAAAATAGATTATGTTACCGGATTTATTACGCATGTGTGTTTTTTGGCAATGCGGTTCAAAATCTGCACGATCGACCATGCCTCTAGCCATTCCATTGATATTACACACGAATAATGCATTACACTTACGGCCGGTTTCTGAAAGCTCGATCAAAACTAATCGGATGTCAAGTCATTCGCCATTTCAGCCTTTACACCTAATTAGATAGAGATAGCAAGTGACTTGACATGCGATTAGTTTTGATCGGGCTTTCAGAAACCGCCCGTTAGTTATTCAAATGTGAGCTCAAAAGATGATGTATCCTGTAGTGCTATTCCTATAGTAGTATAATCACTATCACCAAAGTGGAATCCGCAGTGATTTTTCAATGCGCCCACCCATAACTAGCGCCACCTTCGTGAGGCGAAGATCATGATCGAAGTGAGCGCGGATCCACTAGGTGACAATCCCCGTGATTTTATTATTTAGAGAATCGACACGCTGTAGGTACTATTTTATTATTAACTGAGCTTTGGGCACATCATGTGGTACCACTCGTATTCAAATGAACAACACGAGTTACTTTCAAATAACTTAGTATTTGCTTTGACGGGACACAGTCCAATGCACATGACTCATAGATAAAGTGAAGCGTTATTAGTTCAACATATACTGGTTATAAAACCAATCCCAAGACATAATTTTCATTCGTTTTGCCTTTTTTTTCAGGCTTGGCCCAGCAGTGGGACGGCTTAAGCTAAGGTGAAAAGTTGTAGCTTTTCTACTACATAAATTTTTATTTAGTTATCAGTCTGTATTTATACTCCCATTGCAAAATCACAAAGCAAAGGCCTCCTTTATCCATTGTTAGATTATTATTTTATTTGCAAAATGATCGTGCATGAAAACTCGAACCAGACCACAAGTACACACAACCTGAAAAACCCGGAGTCACCAGAACGTAGTTTATTGTCATTGTTCTGAAAACCGTAATAGCGTTTTTTTATGCAACCATCGTAATTCTTGTTGCACTACGTTTTTATTTTATTCTGCATTTTTAAAGCCGAGTCACTTGCTTTTTAGAAGTTATACTCATTCTAAAATAAGTCTTAAATACTTACCTCTAGTAAAATATTCGTTCAATAAGAATCTTTAGATTAGATGGGCCTTTCATAAACACTCAATAATAAGTAAATGTATTTTCCATACATGTTTTTGCAGTAAAAATCGCACTGATCTGCCATTACACAAAGAAGAGTAGATATGATAATTAGCAAACAATACTTTAAAACCATTAACATAAAATACTCCCAGATAACTTACACTACATTTTGACGATAAGTGATTATAGCGATCTAATCTCAGTTAACAAGATTTTCTTGGAAAACGTGTAATTAAGGTTGCCTGGAAGAAATCGCTTTCAGCGATAAGGCCGCCCATTGTACTTTTATAAGCTACGCCTTGATTTATGATGTATTCTTGTGTACAATAAAGTGTTCTATCTATCTAATACGAATTAAACTGGAGTGGTTTCATACTAAGAATAATGAAAATACCAGTTCAATCCCATAATTAGTAAACCAGCCTCCTAGTAAAAGGAACAGGTCTGTATGTACCTATATATAACATAAATCAAACCAACTCTGGTCGCGGGACAGTTGCAACGTCCATCACTACACGCCAAAATTAGCTTTGCGTAGCAAATAGTCGAAGCCATTAGGTACCGAGCGTCTCGTATCTAATCATTGGCATTAATTTGTCTCTACTGACTGGATTTAAACACCATTTACCCAACAGCCACTTTATATGTTGATTGGGTAATTCAACCAAAGCTTTCCCTAGAACGAAGCTATTTGCTATACGGATTACGGAAAGTTTTTCTAAACTTCTTCGACGGTGCCTTCGAATAAAATGTAGTTAGACTAGTCGACGCTAAGACGATAATAAAAGTCAACTAACTAACTAACTAAATAAAACAAACTGACCGCACTTTTCCTTGTTGTGTCTGTACACGAACCTGAGGATTTCATTGGCTGTGGCTAGAAGCTCGAAGCATTACTTTGAACTATTTGGACAATACATTTCACAACTGTTATGGTGTGTTATTTGTATTCTCAAGCTTAAGGTCTCAGCTACTTTGCCTTACTTTATTAGATGAAGTAAAACCGGTACCTAAAAAAATACGCCTTGTGTATTTATGTTGATACATCGTTTGTGCACATCTACGTAGCACTTAAGCACTTAACGGCTAGAAAAATATAGAGTGCCTAGCTAATAGATAGCTCTCTTTGAACCCGTTGGGCAGTAAAGTAAATGCTTTAGACCTCTGAATAAGCTCGGGTCAAAGGTAAAAAGGGTCGCAAACATCAAAGATAATTGAGAACTTATTTAAAAAATTTGACTCGAGCGGTCGGTACAATACTAAAATGCAAAAAGGTTTTATTTTTGCGAAATAAATACTGCGTGGACGTAGCTTTTGAGGGCAACGACGGTTGCTCGTTTGCGTTAATTTCAGAACTTTATAGTTTATATTTAGGTCAAGTTTATTTTTGAGGAATGCCTACCGCATTGTGTGAAAACAAAGCCCAAGAAAGAATATCGATCGTGTCTGAGCATTACGCGTAGCGTCGCATTATGAGACATTTTTTATGGATATAAAAAATATTTACATCATCTTTTTTAGTCTGTCAAAATATCAAAGTACACTCACAATATAAAGGTATGCTGACTTAAGGCTGGAGCAGACCGGATGCGTATGCGTGACTACGACGTAACAACGTCGTAGTCACCCGCGTAGTTACGGCGTAACCCAATGTCACACCGGGTTACGCATCCGTCTACGCTTACGCTTACGCAATCGAGCTGAGAACGCAACGCAACGCAAAGCAGCCATATTACTGTTTTTGACGCTGTTGTGCACGATGTCTCACGAAGATTGGGTATATGGTCCTAGTAGTTCATCTGACGAGGAAGAAGCAATATTACTACTATTGTGCCAGAATACTTCTGCGTGTGCAAAAATAAAATGGGTCCATGATATAAATGAAAGAAGAGAAACACATAGTGAATATCATAACCTTTGCCGTGAACTTGAATCGTATGAGGATCGCTTTTAAAAAAACTTTTTTGTAATAAAATACAACTGACTGCAATTTCGCGCGTAGGGCAACGCACAGCATAGGTACGTGCGTGTTCAAATTTGTTCGGTGTGACGTCCAAAATGGCGCGCGATTGAATACAACGTCATCAACGCGACGCACAGTGGTTCCAAATCAAAAATAAGTGGACATAGGGTCGAAAGTCGGAATTTCGATCTGATTTTTTTATACAGAATAGATCTCAGCTATCCTGACAACTTTTGTTCTATGAAAAATCTGTAAGAAGCGTAGTTTTTGAGAAAAAAAATAATCAATTATTTTTTGTATGGAGAAAAACATACTTTATTTTTTTTCTCGAATTGGATCAATTTGGCCCGTGTTTGGTTGGTACTGTGTCATAGCCCAGGTGATATACTAACATAAAAAAAATATAACACGCGCAGTCACTTGCAGCCACGGGAGAAAATTGACTATAAATAAAAAAAAATTTTTTTGCTTGTTTTGCGAAGAGGTCTTATTTCTTCATATCTTTTCATGGATTTTCGTGTACTGTAATATATTTTAATTGACTCCGTGAAGAGAAAGTAATAAAAAACTACATTTTAGATATTTTTCAAAAGGATTTTTAGTTATATTTTTCAAAAGAAAACGATGTTTTCTGCTTCTTGAGACATGTTCTCTTCTTCAAAGCGTGTCCACTCCGGGTCTGCCTCGAGCAGTGGAACTGCCTCTGGGAGTAAATCATGATGGATTATCTTCGAAAACTTAGGCCTGATTCGGGAAATGTGTGGATCTGAGCTTATTAAAAGGCCATGCAGAATGTCAATATTGTTTTCGATTCGTCCTGTTTTTCTTGTGTTTTTCTCCCTTATATTCCTGAAGTCCTTGTTACGAGCTTCCGAAGCTTCTTCTGATAAGAACCCTAAGATAATAAAACATAGTTAATTATTACAGGAATAAAATTTTTACTTTTATGCAAAGAAAGTATTGATTCTGCTTTACTTACCAATAGGCAAAACAGAAAAGTGGCTACAAATGTCTGCTCCATGCATACAAAGTTTGTGGACACTGACTGGCATGTAGTACCACAGGATATAAATGCGCATAAAGTTCTGCTGTTTCTCTACATTAGCTCCGGAAGTTTTAAATGCTAATTTTCCTTCTTGAAAATATAACCTGGAGAATAACTGAAAATCGACCAATAAGGTTTTCGTCAACTCCTGTTATTTGTGCCGTTTTTTTGTAGTCACCGAAAAAGCGTCTTGCCGTATTTCCGTCGCATTTTTTTTGGCTTGTTTCATTTCTTTGTGTTCTCCACGAGCACTCCATCGATGAAAGTATATGTTATAAGATATATGAAGCACACACTCCATACATCTTATCTTCATATGTAGTGATGAAATTCCATATTGGTACAGGTCACTTCGAATGGGTTTCGTAGCCAAGAGTTGCAAATTATTCATTTCGCTTGGCTTTGCCAGGCAAATGGGGCACGTTGCTGAAGAAGGTACATCTGCAATAGTATTAGCGACTTTCCCGTTGATCATAGTCATGTGGAGTTCGTGGACTATCTCGGCATCCCCACACTTCGTTGGTACCAATTCTGCAATTTCTTGCTGCATTTCCAAGTGTGTGTTCGGAGTTGTGTACTCCGCTGTCTCTGAAGTGAACGTGAACTTCACTGGTCGACAGTAATATGTGGAAGAAGGGTTCGGGTTCTCCCAAATCATCATCTCTTCTCCATCAACAAGTTGGAGAGGGACAATGCTGATCATCACAACAGAGGAATCGTCAAACTCGGTATCTGAAAAACTCTGTTTGTAATTACTCTGTGATGATGATCCGTCAAGGCCCCATTTCCATGTTAACTTCAGCCCTTTTTCGGTGCTTTCGATGGGTCCCAAGTCTAGCAAAATCCTTTGAACAGTGTGGTCCAAAAGTCCTTGTAGTCTGAAAATAAAAACATAAATAAATAACGTGAATCTCAACGCTTTATAATATAATTATATTATAGGATTGTTTAAAATGAAAATAACCTGATCCGAGCCCTTTTCTCCGTTACTTTCACATGTTCATCGGAAGGGTAACACCTCTTTTTAGCGCACAAAAGCTTCCGATTAGACTGAAGAGCACTGGAACAATTTTCTTCTTTGAGGAACGTTCTTAGCGATTGGTACTGCCACTTGGACAGTTTAAGGGATGTGCAGAGTGCCAATGATTTATCTTCAGAAATTTATTCTGGTTTAATTTCTTTAAAAAGCTGTTCTCAAAGCAAATCTGACTCAATGCCAGGATTCTTGCTTAGATGATCCACAATCTTCGCCAAAGCTAACTTTCCCGTTTCTTTTAACTTTGATATATAACAATATTCCAGTTCTTCTTCAGAATTGTCATTTATAATGGAGCCAGAACGCCTTTTCTTCTGCTTGTTGCTCAAATCCGCGAATGGCATTCTTTTCTCCTTCTCTGTAGAGGTTCCAGCTTCTGAAGTGCAGACATTTAGAATAGGTTCCGGCAAATATTCTGGCACTTCTGGCGCATCAACCAAGTCCTCAGGAATTGCCATTACGGTAACTAAATCAACCGTATCACAGGTAGGCCATTTGATATTTGTCTCCAGCCATTTGCTATTAGCTTCCCGTTTCAGAAATGTCTTTAAGCATCTGCTTGAAGACATTTCTCTGCCCATTTCGTTATTACTCGTTTGGCGAACAAACGGCAAAACTCAATGATTTTCCTACGGTCTTCTTCAGATATTTCACTTGGAACTTTAGAAATTATAACTTCACTTAGATGATTGTAATTATTAAGATCTCCACTCCCCCTAAGACTCAGAAACAAATCGAGATAAGAACCGAAACCAGCCATTTTAGATTGAAAAACGTTATTCCGAGATCTTTCACAGTTAAGTGTTGAAAATAGAATGAAATGAAATTAATCATTGCAATATATTTGTAGTTTTGCAGCTGTGTCGGTAATGAGTTTGGCTATTAACGACCAATCACAGCCCAGTACCGGAATGACCCATTTGTTAGTAGATCAGGATTAATTATCTTTACCACTCATCCATTAAACACAAACAAACTTATTTTTACCTGTACGAAAGAATGAGCCATTTCAGATACTTGGCCCTTATCGTAAATAAGATAATCTCTTTAGCACTAATCACTTAGCCACCTGCAAATAATAAACTACCTGCACCTAGCTTGGGTACTGGACTGAACCCTTGTCAACAACTGAAATTGCGTTGTTATTTTACAATTTAATTTCAGATCTTCACTTTCAATTAAATACGTACAGTCTCTTGTACCTTAGCAAAAATTTTTAATATGGCAGAAAAATATAACTAAAATGTAGTTTTTTATTACTTTCTCTTCACGGAGTCAATTAAAATATATTACAGTACACGAAAATCCATGAAAAGATATGAAGAAATAAGACCTCTTCGCAAAACAAGCAAAAAAATTTTTTTTTATTTATAGTCAATTTTCTCCCGTGGCTGCAAGTGACTGCGCGTGTTATATTTTTTTTATGTTAGTATATCACCTGGGCTATGACACAGTACCAACCAAACACGGGCCAAATTGATCCAATTTGAGAAAAAAAATAAAGTATGTTTTTCTCCATACAAAAAATAATTGATTATTTTTTTTCTCGAAAACTACGCTTCTTACAGATTTTTCATAGAACAAAAGTTGTCAGGATAGCTGAGATCTATTCTGTATAAAAAAATCAGATCGAAATTCCGACTTTCGACCCTATGTCCACTTATTTTTGATTTGGAACCACTGTGCGACGTTGCCGTTCTGCTCTGCGTAAGGTACGGCGTAAGACACGCAGCCTGTTTGTGTCTTGGGAGCTGCGTTGCGTAGGGCTACGCATTACGTCGACGCGCACGTCTACGTTACGCAAGCAGTGTGTCCTGTCTCATACATTTCCATACATTACAACTCAGTGGTACGTGCACGTCTACGCTTACGTCTACGCATACGCATCCGGTCTGCTCCAGCTTTTATCTTCTACATTTTGAGGGCAACTGACATTAACATTTTGTTTTATTTTTATTGACTTTGTGCTTCATAAATTTTGGCCAGAATAAATGTACTAAAAATTGATATTTTTAACTTGACCTTGTGTCTTTTCTTATTTAGCTTATAGTCCAAAAACCATTTTACTTGTTCGTTTCCTAAACGTGACCTTTTGTAAGATTTCAAATCAACGTATTTACGGTGTCGTATACGTAAAGGAAGGCAGGCCAAGAGGGTGTTAACAGTCACCACGTAGGGTCCCATTACGTACATTAAGTGCTCTATCAGGGCCTCAGCTGAATAAATAATTTAACGTCTAATCGAGCACATTTAAGACAGCAGTGATGTGTTTACTTATAAGCAAGGATGGGTTTTACCAACCCAGAGGAACGTGAACAATAACTTGTTGTTTTTTTTACAATAAATATACTGTCCTTTGACTACAATCTCACCTGATGGTAAGCAACGACGTAGCCGAATGTTATAGATGTACTGTAACTACTTAGAGGTGACAAGTAACCATTTAACAATTAAATTAATTTGATTAAATACTAAAGGAAATAAAAACAGAAACCGCCACTTCTTTAAAAGGTTATTTCACAAGTTTTGTCTGCTACATAAGGTTCGATCCAATGTGGTATTAATTATTACCTGTTTGTAAGGCGTAGCCACATGCTTACACGAGCGGTGTCGTGACTGATTGCTTTCATTAAAACCCTCGCGATTATCCCTCCGGGTCCGCACCTGATCTATCTGCTACTGAAACCTACAAACATTTATACGTAATCTATTTAAGCTTCACAGTGTATCAAGTAAATAAGCAACCCATGCTAAGATGAAGTACTTCAACTTTAGTTAATTGTACAAGTTCAAAATTTGTATTATCTGAAGATAATACAAAAAGGAAAATAAGGAAAAATCACAAGCTATATTTTCTTTCTATCAGGCGGGCCGCTAGCTTGTTTGTCAACTATTAAGTTTAAAAAAACATTATAGTTTTATAATTGAGGTAAGTACTCAAGTTATTGGTCAAGTCATGAGCTCTTAAATTTCATATCGACTTGCAAGTTACAAAAATTCTGTCTTGATGTTAGAAATACCCCCTTTTACTTAATGCAAGGATTTTTTTGGTAATTTGTTTCTTTTTCCTTGCGTAATAAGAAGAGCCCGTTTAACTCGACACTACACGGAAGTTGTCCCGGACGTCAGCCTATACGAGATCCGAACGGCTCTAAAGCAGCTTAAGAACAACAAGGCACCGGGAGAAGACGGAATAACGACAGAGCTTCTGAAAGCGAGCGGAACGCCGTTACTTAAAGTCCTTCAGAAGCTATTCCATTCGGTTATCTCCGAGGGTACGACGCCAGAGCATGGGGCAGGAGCGTGGTGGTACTTTTCTTTAAGAAAGGTGATAACACCCTCTTAAAGAATTATAGGCCCATCTCGCTGCTGAGCCATGTCTATAAGCTGTTTTCGAGAGTAGTTACCAATCGTCTCGCTCGTAGGTTTGACGACTTCCAGCCTCCCGAGCCTTCTAAGCCGGATTCCGAAAAGGCTTTAGCACCATTATACACCACATCCACATGCTCCGGCAGGTTATACAGAAAACCGAAGAGTATAACCAGCCACTTTGTTTAGCGTTTGTGGACTATGAGAAAGCCATAAATTTAATGAAATAAATATATAGTACTAATCCGCTAATCTAATCTTATGTAAGTCTTGTATCTTGTATCTTAGAGCGCCGAGCAGAAAAGCTGCTCGGCGCTCGACGAGACAACACGTCAAGGTGACGTCATTCAGTGCACAGCAAGTCAATTCTTCCTGAAGATGCTTCGTAGAGAGGCGAAACACGTGTCGAAGTCTTGTTAAGTATTTTATATTTTTTGTGGTATTTTTGTTGTGTCTAATACACCTTTTCTCACGTTACAGAATTTGCAGAGTTTGCAGATGCAGTGAAGGGTGCACACTCAAGTCTACATTTGATTTACTTACATAAGATTAGATTAGCGGATTAGTACTATATATTTATTTCATTAAATTTATGTTTAACAATGGAATTCCGCAAAGTCACGCCTGAATCAATTAATTATGAGAAAGCCTTTGATTCAGTCGAAACCTGGGCAGTCTTACGGTCACTACAGCGATGTCAAATTGACTATCAGTATATCGAAGTGTAGAAATATCTATACAGTAAAGCCACAATGTCTATCCGACTCTATGACCAGAGCACCAGATCTTCCAGCGACCAATCGCTGGAAGATCTGGGCACGATGCTCAGATACTTCGATATTGTCTCCCAACAGGTGGGTCTTCAGATGAACATGAGCAAGACGAAAATCATGTTTAATGCTCATGTCGCACCCGTGCCGGTACATGTTGGGATCGATATCATCGAAGCTGTAGACCACTATGTGTATCTGAGTCAGACGATCCAACTAGGTAGGTCCAACTTTGATAAAGAGGTCAGCCGACGAATCCAACTCGGATGGGCAGCGTTTGGGAAGTTGCGACACATCTTCTCGTCACAGATACCGCAGAGCCTCAAGACGAAAGTCTTCAGCCAGTGTGTGTTGCTAGTGATGAAGTATCGAACTGAGACGTGGTCGCTTACTATTGGACTTATCAACAAGCTCAAAGTCGCAAGAGAGAGCTGTGCTGGGAGTTTCACTACGGGATAGAATCAGAAATGAGAAAATCCGTAGAAGAACCAAGGTAGCCGACCAAGGATGGCTTACAGAATCAGCAAGTTGAAGTGGCAATAAGCTCGAAGAACTGATAACCGCTGGGGAATAAAGGCTCTCGAGTGGGGACCACGAACAGGAAAACGAAGCGTGGGACGCCCTCCTACCCGATGACTACTCCTCCTCCTTACGACATTGTTAGGATCGCGGGAAGTCGGTGGATGGAGAGGGCTCGGAATCGATCTGGAAATGTATAGGGGAGGCCTATGTCCAGCAGTAGACTTCTTTTGGCAAATGATAAGGATGATGAAGATGATGTTTTTTTACATTTTATAGGTAAAACGTTTGACCGCAATCTCACCTGATGTTAAGTGACGATGCGGTCTACGGTGTGGCACGCTTACCTAGAAGATACCTATTCACTCGTCTCTTGAAAACATCCAAATTATAGGCATTCGGAATAACGGACGCCGTTCGCGTTATAAAAGTAGAAGTAGAAGCAAAGCGCTTTGTGCGGGCAGTAGGTATGTCAACCATGAATGGATGTCTCGTTTCCGAACGTCTGATGGTCCGATGGTAGAACGGGGATGGGGAAATTAAATTGATTAAGATTAAATTTCACTAATGAAACGGAAAATTAAATTTTCTTCAGCAGAAAATGAATTCGCTAAATAACTTTCTGCCATTTGTCTTGCTAATGAATGAATTTTTTCATACTTTTTCTCTTTTAACCGCCCAGTGGCCTGTACAACAGCATTAAGCCCAGGATTTATAACATAAGTTATGATAGTTACTCTGCTAGATGCACTACGTTATGTTTTAAATACAAGGTGGACCCAAGTTTGTAAATCGTTTTGTCCAAACACCAGTTGTTAAGTACAACTTGTACCAAATTAGAATGAGAATCATGTTTTCACGTTTCACCACAAAATTAAATGTGGCTGACGTGACAGCATTTTAAACAAATGTAAATGTAGCGGTCCCCGCGGAGGCGAGACCTTCCCACAGCTAAAAGTAACGACCTCTGAAAAGGGGCGACGACGTCTCTGGAGATGAAACCGAAGCTCGCTCTGCAACGTCCAATTCGGGTTTTATCCGAAATCATTATCCGATACGAATAACGAGCCGTCCCGACACTTTAGGGCCGAGCCTGAAATGAGATCGTCAGCATCATTAACAAACACTAGTTAGGTACGTTTATTCTAAAACAATCGCATTCAAATTGTTTTCCTGCGCCCACTTACAACGCAACGCTGTCTTGAATTTCAATGGGTCTACTAATTTCTTAATTGAAATTGTAAACGAAGTTGTTCTACTGTCAATAATATTCAATTAGGGGTTTTTAAGTTATTCAAATTGGTCTTTGTTGTTAGATTTGCCAAATGAGACATCTAAAGTTTATTTCTCATTATTCTTATTTTTATAGTGTTACAATACTTGAGAAAATCAAAGTTTTTTTATAATATCCCAAATATCCGAGTGGAATTAGAACCTACGACCTAATCTTTGATACGGGTCTGCGCTAGCCAGCTGTGCAATTGCACTCTAATCACACACGACAAATAACTCATAGGAATATGTTGATACGGTACTTATGCGACCCTCCATCTACAGGCCTAACAATAACTATCAAGAGTCCTGCTCGATAACCAAAGTTAAGTTCAGCTTTTATAATCTATCAAAAGTTATTATCCGATTGAGATATGAACTCACGACCTTAAAGCGGGGCTGCGCTAACCATCCATGCCCATTTTCTTAAGCGTAGGTACTTATGAACGTTACTTAAGTCAAATGTTTGTCAATATCTATAAAGCACTAATTAACTTTGGATAGGTTTTTATATAATAAGGCCTTTTTTTATATACAATACAACAAGCAGATGGTCCACCTGATGTTAAGTGGTAACCATCACCTATAACAAAGCATTGCCTCGTAAGTCACGCACAATAGCCATGCGTCCATCAACTTGAGGCATACAGATGTTAAGCCTCATGTGCCTGTAATTACACCGGCAACCACACTCTTCAAACCGAAACACAGCAACGCTGCTTGGCGGCAGAAAAAGGCGTGGTGGTAGTACTTCGCCGGATAAGCCCTTCACAAAGAGCTCTACTACTCTTCAAATATACCTAGATAGATAAATATAACTGTCTGAAATTTCAGCTTGGTAGAACATATAACTACTAATAATTGTACTATTATACACAGACAGATAAAACGACTGACGAAATATAAGGGTTCTTGGTTGGACTTCGGAACCCTAAAGAATAGGAATCAATTTTAAAAGAACCTTTATACATTTTTACATTGCTTTACTTTATTTATTAGTGTAATTGAACAGTTGTTTGTATTCAATTACGGAAAAAAAATATTCATCTTGAGATTCCGAAATGAATTGAGGTCAGGAAGCAGGGGTGGCAAATAATGGAGAGACTGGTAGAATGGCTTTGTGTAGTGTTTTGGTACATTTGTTGATTTTCCTCTTGTCATGAATAGCATGAAAAGATGGTGACTTGGTCTTCATTCGCCAACTCTGAGCTGTGTTTTGAAAGATGAATTACCTTTCGATATAGGTAAAAAATACCGTATATTATAAAGCTAGCAAAAAATAGTTTAAAAAATCAAGTTATATGCACATCAGCATTACAATTTTAAACTTTACTCAGATAAAAGTAAGAAGGAGGATAAAATCTCCAAAAACAATAATTTTGAAGCACGGTATCACGTGCTTCAAATTATTGTCTAAAGGAAAAATAAATAATTATTTTAGGACATTTTCTCGTACTATGAGAACCAAATAAGTGATAGAATACTTTTTTTTATAAAACGTTGCCGTTGCGCTCTCTTTGAGGTTTTAGAACTCATTTAAGTATATTTACATCAATTATACACATAATCAATAGCAACGGTGGTCTAGTAGGAGTGACCCTGCTTTCTGATCGTAAGGTCGTAGGTTCGAATCTGGTCGAGCAGCAATGGATTTTTCCTATCGAAAAATATATGTGCGCAATGCCTGTGCTCTTAAACGGTGAAGGAAAACATCGTGAGGAAACCAGTTAGTATTATAACAGCAGCGATGGGCCTGCAACCTGTCACGTATGGAATACTAACTGTAAAATGGGGGTATGTGCCAAATGTAATGTTTGGACATACCTCTGACTATCCCATTAGACGTCCTCAAAAAGAATTTGAAAGTCGTACTTGGTACCAAGAGATTTGAGGGGATATCTACCGTATCTGGGAATCAAAAGTCATGAAGCTGTTTCAGTTTTTCAGTTTCAGTTTCAATTTCCCACATACTAGCACAGAATATGTATAAATATGTACTACTACCTATTATTACGCTATGCCAGGGATGGCGAACCAATGGCACGCTTGCCGATGATGGCACGCGACACAATATTTTGGGCACGCCACGGATCAAAACGGTTTGCATTTTTAGTTCAAAGTATTCGCTACTCAGCCCGTCCCGCCCAATCCAATCAGAAACTACTTGGCTAAATCGCCCTCTTGGAACACCGGTTGGAATTTTCATTGAAATTATTATAATAATATTAATAGGTAATAATACATTATGGTTGAAATTATTTGAGGGCAGGTCTATGGCCTCATAATTATTTTCTTAGAAAAAATGGCACGTTGATTCAATAAGGTTCACCACCCCTGCGCTATGCTATTACAATGCGTAATAGGGTTGTAGTGATAGCGTATATACGCAACTGCTGCCGTCCATCTTTGATAGCTGATTTTGGTTTTGATTTTGATTTCTAATACAGAATAAAGATCAGAATTGCAACTCACAAAACTAAATTATAATTCGTAAACTACCAAAAATCGCAGAACATACATAGGGGTCCTTCATATAATTCAAGGGGTTCTGCATCTCTGGACCACCGCTTGCCAGTACCCCATGGGTCACCATGTATAATAAAAAATCGAAGATCTGACTTTTTATACCCACGAGGTACTAAAATACTAAAAAAACAGCAGTAACCTTAACTGCATATTATTGTGGTTTGATACCTCCATGAGTGGGTACCGTTTAATCCCGGTGACAAATGTACCGACTCTGGCCAAGCTGTCACCCGCGTCCCGTCCCGTCACAATTGATAATGCTCGAATGGTCGCTTCACGCTTCGCAGTATGACTTATCATTTTTCGACGTGTAATTGACAACTGAATAATACGGATTGTGGGTTTTTGTTGGTATTTCTTTGATTGAGGTCGAGCTGAATTAAGCATATTTGTATTGTAGTGAACATTTCCCTTTTAAATATAACGATGAGTTCGATGACACTTCCAACTGGTCATTTTTGTAAACGAATTAATTTCGATATGGTTACTGAAAACTCCTTATCTGGATAAACACCACGCAAGCAAAGACGCGGGCGTATGCTGGTATTTAATAAGCTCTAATGTTAATGGTAATCACAGACAAAGCAATAAATAATCGAGATTACATCTTAATTACCGACAATTCTAGCTGCAATCTCAATTTAACTTATTTTCGAATCAATGTTGGCTCCAAATACTTTAAGGAACCACATTTTCGCTTTTTAAGCTTTTCCCAATAGAATTGCCATTATTTTATTTTTATCTTGGTTTGATTTTACCTTGAGGTGAATTGTTGGGTTCAGATGTTGATAGGGAATTCAATACTATTCATAAAAACTGATAAACAAGGATAGATAGGATAGGATTTTGCTTTTGATTTTAAATGTAGTTGTAGAAATTGACACATCATTGAATTGTTGCTCTATTCTAAAATTCAGAACACTTAGTTTTATGCAAAGAATTTAAACTTTACGGCAGAGAAATTAGACAGTACGTCACATAAACTAGTGGTTCGCCCCGAACTGAGATCTCGTGATATCCGCTCCAGTCTTACATTGATACCGAACTCGAGATTTGACCTCCGACTTGCCCCCTACCTACTTGGGGTAACCTCAAATATCTCAAATATCTCAAAAATCCTATTTGCCCTAGAATAAAAATAAAAATGGTATCCTCACTTGGGATGTTTGTGTAACATTTTTTTTATGCTCCCTTTAAAAACCTTAAGCCCTTGTCCGATTAAATTCATAAACCCATATAATTCATATAAATTTCTCAAGTACAACCTATCGACCTACCAAGTTTCGTGCATATCAGATCAAAGGGTCCGAAAATTAAAATAGGTGGTAGTCAGAGGCAAGTCCAAAAATAATTTGGACTTGCCTCTGACTACCACCTACTATCTAAGTATAGTCACCAAGTTTTAACTGAATTGGCCTATTTATTGAAGAGTTCCGATGAACAGAACTTGGCTCCATCATCAGACCAGGTCGCTATCACCATTTTATGAGAACTGAGTACTTTCCTAATTTATTTCAAGGAAAAAAATTAGAAAAAGCAAAGGAACTGGCCGACCAGTAGAAAAACATTGATGTCAACGAAACTCTTAGAGATGGGAGCTCTTGGATCGTTGGTTATCTTAATTTAACTTTTTTGTTGTATCTCAAAAACGGTTTTGGAATAATAATAAATAAATATTGTTGGACTTTCCACACAGCACTATCTAGTCCCAAACTAAGCCAAAGCTTGTAATATGGGAACTAGATAGCTGATATAATACATTATATACTTTTTTTTGTAAATACATACTTATAATATTATATAACACCCAGACAAAGAACAAACATGTATGTTCATCACACAAATGTTTGTTCTCGGTGGGGATCGAACCCACGGCCTACGGCGCAGAAGGCAGAGCTACTACCAACTGAGCTGTGAAGGCTGTCAATGGAATGTCCAAACAAAGCCCTTTCATATAACATGTAACTTGATATTTTTGTGTAACTTTTTTTTATTTTTGCCCTCTTAAAAACCCCATATTTTATGGGGTTATAAAGTTATGGCTCGACAAATATATATATCAAATCGCCCAAGTCACCTGAAAGATTTTCGTTCGCTTCACTCACTCAATCAATAATACAACGCGGCAACGGGCAGCGCGCATTACCCGACGCGCTGCCCGTTGCCGCGTTTTCAAGTGTGCATTATAACTGCGTAAAATTACAATTGCATTTTTGCTCTGAAACGTTCGAGAGATTTCAGTACGAGAGATGACATCAAAACGACTCATATAACTTGGCTGTCGCCGGCGAGGCTACCGTCTAAGAACAGCAACAGTGCTAGCAGAAAAATGACCCAAACATTTTTTCTGCCACAACAAGGGTCAGTCGATTGACGACAGGTCCTTGTCGGTAAATCAATTTACTTGACGACAATCGATTAGCAGCAGGACAGTCAGTGATAGCGATAGCAATGAGGTTTGTTTATTTAACAAGCAAAGGCTTATTTTACTGCTATTGCTTGTTCGTAGTGTAACGTCCGTTTTTTTTACTGAAAACCATTAATGTAGAAGATATAAAATTTCATAGATTTTTCAACTTACGCGCCATTGTGTTTTGAAATTTCGCTTCATTAAGATAGTTTTATTACCATAAGAAATCATCCGTGAACCTTGGCGCCTTAAACAGAAAATTCGTTATGTGTCGCGCTTCGCGCGACACATAACTCAGTCGCGAGCCATTGTAATTTTATACACACCATTTTATAACGTTATATCACCATTATAAAAACCATTTTGTCTAACGAGTTTGTCATAATTTTGTTGTGTACGAAACAGCTGATAGGCTGGTGTTGCCGTGTTACACGAGCGAGCGTCGAATATTGATTGTATCGATAATTAGATATGTTCTCTCAAGTTAAAGGGTAATACTAAGTAATCCACTGCATTTTGTTCACGATCCTCTGTGGAAACTCAAGTCAGGCAGATATATCGTTTTTATTCATTCAAATCATTTTTTCCCTCGGTCGATCGATTATCGATCATCCGATTTGAGCGAATTACTGTTCAGTTGCTGGCAAGCCTAATTGAAAAAGTAGAGTGTAGAAAAATCTATGGTATGTTGTTTTTTTTAGATAGTGATTTTCGATTTCGAACAATTATATCGAGTCGATTAATCGCGTTTTATTATTTTTCAGTTTTATTGGATAGATACAGTTTTAACTTGTTTTGGATTCCTCGGGATCATTCCTGGAGGATTAAAGGGATTTTTTATTTGCTTCATTAAGACCGAATTGACGTAATCTTGTTCGTTTGTTTCATCGGGTATCTCGATTGTCCGAATTATAGAATCGGTCATGTACGATCGAGTTGAGTGGAAGAATGGTCTATGTGGTCTATGGCGCAGACATGACACGACAAATGTTAACTGATATTATATTTTGATATATTCGAATTGTCAGAGAATAGTATTTAATTCTCTGTTATTTTCTAAATAAATAACCCGTCGTCGATTACGAGACGCACGAGACTTAATTGTCCGACAACGCGCCGTCGTTGTATTATATTCAGTGATCATACTTCGAAGCCTGGTGAGTTGCGAAGTTGAGATTGTGATATGTGAATTTTCCTCTCGTGTTTCTGTGAGTCAGTTCTAATTCAAGTTTTATGTTTGGTCGATCAGAAAAGGCTGTACCCTAGAGCTGAATTCCTGCCCAGTCGTGTGTCGGCGCATTTCGGTGCCAACCTCAGATACCTCAGACGCCGGCAGTTGCCTTTCGCCGAGCTGCTTCGGGATTGAAGTGGTTGCTCCCGCCAAGTTCTTACTATCTTCGTGGTAGACTACACATAGTTACCTCGTAGCTACATTCATTCCGAGGACCCATTTAATATTCCCCGAAAGGTTAGTCAGAGGCAATTCCGATGCCCGCGTGAAATTCGTCGACGTTCTACCTCGCCTGGTTGCGGTATATCATTCGTATAAGAGCCATCGATTCAGATAAATACTAGAGAGTAAGTTTTAGCCTAGCTCTGACCAAACGCTTCACCAATCCATATCATATTTTGTATTTTACTGTATACACACACTATAATCATAAGTTTTGTGTTCCCCCAGGTATTTAGGATTTCAGAGCACTAATATTAATGTTAACATCATATGCATAACCTTTTCTTAACAAGAATTGTACATAAAAAACACTTAGGCAATAAAAATAAAGCTTGTATTATTCTTAGTAAATATAGTTGTGTTTATTTACCCTAGATTACCCCTAGGTTATAGGAAAATATGTTACATAATGGCGCCCGGAACAGGGACTGGTGATTGCGTGGCTAAAAGTTTAAAAAAAGTCTTTTTTCTGGTCAAATATAGCTCATGAAATAATTGGTCCGGGCTAGGCTGAATGAAAACTCAGATTTTATTTTTTATCATAGTAAAAGTGTGTTTATTCTTGTAAGTTTGGTCAGTCTGAGTTCTATTACTATCTAGCTACCTATACTGAATCTTATTTTAAAACAATACCTCAAAAATTTTGAGTTTTTTTAATATTTTAATATTTTTTGTTCTATACATTCATAATGTTGGAAGAAAGACCAATTGCTTTCAATGTCTTGGCTAAGGATGAGCTGGAATACGAAGTTAAAATCAGGGGCGCTAAACCAGCTGGGGATACCGTCACCGCTTTGAGGGTTCAGGTTCGAGACCTGAATAAGGAAATTCCTTCTGATGAAGTTGTTAATACTGAGTTTGAGATTTCTTCTGAACTTGCAGTAATTCGTACTAAACTAGATAGTCTCAATGATTTGATTGCTGGTGCCTCCATGAAGCCATGCTCCCTGAAGATTTTGAATAGAGTACAAGCCTTAGGCCACCATCTGTTTCATAGGTTTGGGCGTTTGGTTACACCATGTGATACTGATGAGTTGTTGTCTTCATACACAACTTTGCAGGAGCGTTTGGGAAGGTTGTTGAAGAAGTTAGATAATATCTTTTGCAATTTCAAGAGTGCAGTCTCATCAGCTCCTTCTGACATAGCTAATGATAGTAATGATAGTGCTTCAAATTCTAGACCTGAAACAGAGATAAAATCAACCAGTAATGCAAGTTGTAGTAAGTATTCTGCTATTCACACCTTGAATCTTAAATTTAATGGGAAGACGTGTGTTAAAGCTTTCTTGCAAAGACTGGAGGAATTATGTCTGTCAAGGGGTGTTTCTGATACTAAACTTTTCAATTCATCATCTGAACTGTTCACGGATGAGGCCTTGTGCTGGTACCGTGCTGTCAGACTAGATGTCAATGATTGGTATGAATTGAAGTCTTTGTTACTGGAGGAGTATTTACCTTTTGATTATGATCACAGGCTCATGCAGGAAATCAGATCGCGTACCCAAGGTAGAGATGAAAGTATTATTAATTACCTAAGCATTATGCAAAACTTTTTTACAAGATTATCAAAGTCTATCTCAGATGAGGAAAAGTTGAATATAGTTCTTTACAATGTTAGACCTTTCTATACAACACAATTGGCGCTAAGCCCTGTCAAGTCATGGATGGAATTGAAAAGCAAATGCAGGCTATTAGAGCATGCTAAGCAACGCTCTGAAGTTTTTACAGAACCCCCCCGGAGTAACAATCTCTCTTTAGCACCAGATCTAAGTTACAAAAACTCATCCCAGCACCCCGGACCCAGAGTGGCAGCGGTTCAGTCTAATGATGATTTCTGTGTCCGTTGTAGAGTAAATGGTCATAGTCTGAGTAGTTGCAAAGCTCCTTTTAGTTTAATATGTTATCGTTGTGGAGAAAAGGGAGCAACATTCAAAACTTGTCCGAAATGCTCAACCGACAAAGCTCCTGGGTCTGCGGTCTCAAAAACTTGAGGAAATGAATCAGCAACGTCCTGATACACATCCAGCGGGTAGTAGACATTCTAATGATTGGAAAACTTGGTCAGAATTTGTTACATGGTCCTTTTCCAAGGAGCATTCCTCGCCGCCGCCGCTGGATTGCGCGAGGATTATTAGGATTAATGGGGAAGTAGGTAGGTTACTTTCAACTAACATTATGATAATTTTGAAAGCGTTGTCATGTCTCAGTAACTTCAATCTGTGGAGGGCTCTTCCACACGGTTAGTTTTTTTTTTTTGTGTGTGGCGTTGTTAAGTTTGTGAGATTTAATAGGGATATATTTACATCCGTCATTAGCGTAAAAGAAGCCTCATGTGTCGAGCGGTTATACAACTCGTAAAAGAAGCCTCAGTGTCGAGCGGTTATGCAACTCGTTAGCTTTTGACGTGGAATGCCATGTTTCCTTAGTAGGTAGGTTATGAGGGTTTTCTTGTTTTTGGTTCTGTATCAGTCAAATGGGTAAAAAATAAGCCTAAAATTTCCTCACGGATCACAATGAGTACCAAAAGCCTTTACCTTACCCTGGTGAACGCTCAGAGCGGTTGAAAGACTCTGTAACCATGGTTCTGGTACCTACTAGCCAAAAACTTGAATTATTGATTACCTACCTACACATATAGTTTATTAATATATAACCTAGTACCCCGTGTTGGCCCGGGTTTAGAATAGTCCAACAGCCATGACATAGTTCCAGGTTTATCGTAGAAGGCGATTCAGGACGTACATTATAACATCATCAACAGCTTTGATTTTTCGATTGACCATTATTTCTTTTGCTTAATCGATTATAATTATAAACATTTAAATTTTATTCAGTCAATCGATTATCGATCGATGTTTAGTGCCAAAGACTTGATTCCAACCTTATTGCATAGGATACCAACTCACACGAGTTACCCCAATTTTTCGGGTAATTTTCTTTCATTATTTTCAATACGAACTCCGGCAACCCGTTATACACATCTGTTAATGACCCGCTAACATTACCCGGTGCATTATTGTGTAGGTCGTAAATATTTGCCGACGTTCACCGCGATCTTCTGGCCTGGAATATCCGAATGATATACTATGTCGATCTGGAGATCAACCTTATTAATGAAAGTCATTATGCGGAATCATACTTAGGTACTACTTATTTTTTTTCTTTTTTACTTTCATTTTTTTTTTATTTCATTATGTAGACTCTTGTTTTTTATTATTTTGTGTAGAATTGTGAATAATTAGATGGTAGTTAAGCTTCGCGAGTACGGACGAGGGCGTCCGGCGAATTCCCTACGTGAATTCTTACCCGGGGGGAGATGTGCTGTAACGTCCGTTTTTTTTACTGAAAACCATTAATGTAGAAGATATAAAATTTCATAGATTTTTCAACTTACGCGCCATTGTGTTTTGAAATTTCGCTTCATTAAGATAGTTTTATTACCATAAGAAATCATCCGTGAACCTTGGCGCCTTAAACAGAAAATTCGTTATGTGTCGCGCTTCGCGCGACACATAACTCAGTCGCGAGCCATTGTAATTTTATACACACCATTTTATAACGTTATATCACCATTATAAAAACCATTTTGTCTAACGAGTTTGTCATAATTTTGTTGTGTACGAAACAGCTGATAGGCTGGTGTTGCCGTGTTACACGAGCGAGCGTCGAATATTGATTGTATCGATAATTAGATATGTTCTCTCAAGTTAAAGGGTAATACTAAGTAATCCACTGCATTTTGTTCACGATCCTCTGTGGAAACTCAAGTCAGGCAGATATATCGTTTTTATTCATTCAAATCATTTTTTCCCTCGGTCGATCGATTATCGATCATCCGATTTGAGCGAATTACTGTTCAGTTGCTGGCAAGCCTAATTGAAAAAGTAGAGTGTAGAAAAATCTATGGTATGTTGTTTTTTTTAGATAGTGATTTTCGATTTCGAACAATTATATCGAGTCGATTAATCGCGTTTTATTATTTTTCAGTTTTATTGGATAGATACAGTTTTAACTTGTTTTGGATTCCTCGGGATCATTCCTGGAGGATTAAAGGGATTTTTTATTTGCTTCATTAAGACCGAATTGACGTAATCTTGTTCGTTTGTTTCATCGGGTATCTCGATTGTCCGAATTATAGAATCGGTCATGTACGATCGAGTTGAGTGGAAGAATGGTCTATGTGGTCTATGGCGCAGACATGACACGACAAATGTTAACTGATATTATATTTTGATATATTCGAATTGTCAGAGAATAGTATTTAATTCTCTGTTATTTTCTAAATAAATAACCCGTCGTCGATTACGAGACGCACGAGACTTAATTGTCCGACAACGCGCCGTCGTTGTATTATATTCAGTGATCATACTTCGAAGCCTGGTGAGTTGCGAAGTTGAGATTGTGATATGTGAATTTTCCTCTCGTGTTTCTGTGAGTCAGTTCTAATTCAAGTTTTATGTTTGGTCGATCAGAAAAGGCTGTACCCTAGAGCTGAATTCCTGCCCAGTCGTGTGTCGGCGCATTTCGGTGCCAACCTCAGATACCTCAGACGCCGGCAGTTGCCTTTCGCCGAGCTGCTTCGGGATTGAAGTGGTTGCTCCCGCCAAGTTCTTACTATCTTCGTGGTAGACTACACATAGTTACCTCGTAGCTACATTCATTCCGAGGACCCATTTAATATTCCCCGAAAGGTTAGTCAGAGGCAATTCCGATGCCCGCGTGAAATTCGTCGACGTTCTACCTCGCCTGGTTGCGGTATATCATTCGTATAAGAGCCATCGATTCAGATAAATACTAGAGAGTAAGTTTTAGCCTAGCTCTGACCAAACGCTTCACCAATCCATATCATATTTTGTATTTTACTGTATACACACACTATAATCATAAGTTTTGTGTTCCCCCAGGTATTTAGGATTTCAGAGCACTAATATTAATGTTAACATCATATGCATAACCTTTTCTTAACAAGAATTGTACATAAAAACACTTAGGCAATAAAAATAAAGCTTGTATTATTCTTAGTAAATATAGTTGTGTTTATTTACCCTAGATTACCCCTAGGTTATAGGAAAATATGTTACAGTAGGGATGCCTCGCCGAACACG
Source organism: Chloroclysta siterata (assembly GCA_932294275.1). NCBI lineage: Eukaryota > Metazoa > Arthropoda > Insecta > Lepidoptera > Geometridae > Chloroclysta > Chloroclysta siterata. The sequence goes on along the minus strand of OW028600.1, from coordinate 7,555,264 downwards.
AAACGGAATTTATCTGTTTGCATACGAGATGTGACGTCATCTCTCTCAATGACGTTAGAGGCCTAGATTGCAACACAATTTCCTAAGTGGAACTCGACTAAAGAATGTCTCCAGTTATTTTCAGAAACATAAGCCGTTTTGGTCGGGTGTGAGCCTGTCACGTACTCGCTTTAGCTAGAGAATCTGCAGGTGTCTCTAATTGGTTAGCCGTGGGTTATTCTCGAATAGCCTTCCAGCGGTATTCGGTTTGGCATCGAACTTTCGACCCGGTTAAATCCTAACTTTTCGACAGTATTGGATCAACGGGAACTCGGCTGGTCTATTTTCACCTTTTGTATTGTAACTACAAAAACTCAATATAATCAGGTAGTTCGAAAATAACTAATAGTTTTTGATTTGGTTTTTAATTTGAATCCAAAAATTTACCAAAAAATATTTTGAAATACATAAAAAAAAAGATGGAGATTTAACATCATCAGAAAAGAACAAGAAAAACAAATATTTATCGATTGTGTTGCGAAGGATCAAATTGGTCTCCGACAGTATAATGCCGCATCAAACCTGGGTGGGTATACATATAACGCGCTGGTTTTTAGACGGCGCCAATGCAGATGAGGACACATACATCGGAGGAGTACAAACAATGTTTGTTTCCCTAAGGTATACTAGATGGCGGTAGTATTGGTAGTGACACAATAGGGAAAAAAACAGGAAATGCATTTTGAATTGTTATCTGCACCGGATCAATCGAACGAAAGAAAACCTGTTTCTTATACATAAAATGCTATATACATTTTTAAATAATAATATTGATACACTAAAAACAACGTACGTAAGTACCTACTAAAACCTTTAACGTAACTATAACTACTTACGTAATAGTAAAACTATTATGTATGTTTCATAAATAAAGAAATCCCATGGAAAAGATATAAAGTCAGGGTCAAGTATAAAGTTCTAATTAGTCGTGAGTCCATTTGTAACGCAAGTGAAATAAGAGCTTTGAAATTAAGAGAGAGCGTCACCTCGATATTTAAAAAAAGATTTCAGCCATTACTCGAGATTAACTAAGTTTTTTTATTAATAAAGAAAAATAAATTAACTTATTTTTTTATCTGATTTGATTAAATGACTTGGATACTTGGTTATTAATCCCTGGCTAGCAGCCCGTGGGATTCATAACCATTTATTCCATGTGTATTTTGCACCTTCATCATTTCGTTTTACGTCAATAACATTGACTGGCATGTGTGTAATGAGTATGTTGGCGCAGGGTGGCCTTCATCAGAATTCATGCTCAAGGGCGTGGATGGATGGAGTGTCGTGGAGTGACGTGGGTGGATCAGCAACAATTATTTTCTTCGTAACATTGTACAATTCCTCCGATGGCTATTATCATGGCTATTATTAACACAAATAACGCCTGTAATAAGATAACATTAATTCCCAACACCATTACAAACACTAATGTGATTCAAAATCACATTGATTCGCGTAATACACAGCGATTTGTCGCAGACATGGTGCGCTGGTGTCTTCTCGTATCCAAGTCAACAAACTAGATGTCAAGATGACTGCCTCGCTACCATCGACACGACGCTCCGCTAGAGTGACTACGACCTTCTTTCACTCTTGATGTTGATACTTAAATATCGCGCCGTCAAGTATATTACTTTAATGCTAACATTTACAAAGTTCTATATTTTAATTAATAATTTCATATCAACAATATCAATTTATTTGTCAAAAGGCCCAACAGCATCAACACAAACGAACCAATACAATAACCAATTATCCCCAATACAAATAAGCGTGATAATAAGTTTACCAAACAAACATCAATATGCTTGTAGTGGTTGAAGCTAATCTGATCTGTCGGTGATCAATTAGGCCGCACACTACCCTGGGGTGTGTTATGCGGACACGGTCGGTGTCCCTTGCTTTGTCATAATTACCTACGCGTTGGCATTCCACAGTCATTTACGGTGGTACCACGCCACGCGATACTGTTGTAATACACTCAAGGTCAATGAATTCGGCGGTCATTGCATCTGAAACCTTGGTATTTTGAAGGCTAGAATAAAAGTGGTCACCGTCGCCAATGACGCCATGGACCCAATTAATCCAAAGGCGATGCTGCAGGGGAAAAGATAATACGAGTAAGATATTAGGTGTTAACGTGGTTTCTGAATCAGTAATTACTTTCATTAATTGGTGATATTCGTTTTGAAGTTGTTGGGAGATCTATTGGTGACCTGGATTCATTGCAATCGAGTGTATCACGGTGTAATCGCGTTGTAGTTTCAATCGATTTGCGTTTTCCATCTCCAAACGGTAATTTTTTTATTGCTACCGTTCGATAGATTAGTGACGTACGACGACGTGTAAATTAGTTTTCCTTCCTATCATGTAGTACTCAGTAGCCCAATGTATCTATGCTATATTTATAAATTAACGCTAATTGCCAACACCACCAATTGTTGGTATTGGCCATTATCGTTCAATATTAGTGCGAGTGGCCCTCAGGCACTCACCATATTAAACGCTTAACGCATATTAAAAAAACACTTATTCCTAGGCATGGACTCTCAGATCCCTTGGTTATAATTATACTTTTAGCGTACAGTAAACCATTGTAACAAATAACTTCTAAAACCACAAGTTGTTAGTTGGTATATTTATGTTTATGAGCAAAGTTCGTGCGTCGAATAACAATTGTATGGAAATTTAGTATAAAATGAATTCATTTGTGAAATTCAATTGCCTTTTAAATAGCACTTCGACGACTCTCTTTACACAATATTTTAGGATAGAGATGTCTTATTACTAATTATTTGCAACAATAAGGTGAGTCGATATAACCGGTAGATACCTTATCATTTTAGACCCGTAATATGAAAACGGCCGAGCGTTCATAGAACGAACCATTTCACTTAACTGCCACTTCATAAGGGCCACTATTGTGTGACATATGAACCATTATACCCATAAGTGTATTAGGTAAAATGACCAGGGTAGTAGATTGCTAGCGCAATACTCATTATTATTAGATAGGAATTCTAGTGAGGTTTACTTTGCTACGAACAGTGCTACGTAGCTACGGCGTAGAAGAAGCTTGACATTAGTTATACAGTGGGTTATAGCTACTTGTACACTATTTTTGTTGTTGGTGTATCTATGTTTATGTACACGAGACTCGAGTAACAAACAAAGCAGAAACTGCAAAATATAAGAAAAAGATTGTTCAACTGGATTTATATTTTGTAGATATTATGCTCGAGAAATGTTGGCTAAGAATACAACAATATCATCTAAACTCGAGGTTAAGCATATTTACCTTGAAAACGGTTAATTTTGCACAGTGAAAAATAGTAATTATGGGGATTCAATACACAATCCAGCTACATTTGTAAAAGCATTGGAGGGGCTGGAAACTGATGTCCCGGTAAGAACAACGGTGTACGACTTTTCCAACACAAGACATTTTGTAGCCAATTTTTACACTGTATTAAAATTTTTACTCCAAGCATTCTCAAATGAAGCCGTCCAACTTTTATTAGTTACTTAAGCAAAGTGATTTTTATCATTAGATTTTTTTTTTACTTATATGTATTTTTTTTTTTCTTATTACCTTACTTACCTACCTACTTACTTTAAGATATCCATTAATTGGGCATAAAAATCATTGTAATGCCCCAACTGGGCTCATGTCCTGAACATAATAATATTGTTACCCCCTAAGAACCTGTACACAACATGAAACAATGAATAAATGATTATGATTATAATACAATATTTTGTGTCTGTGCCTTCGCTTGACCCTTATGAGATATCCCTTGCATACTAGCCACATCGGACGTGCTATCTGCTCCCTTCAGCGTGCGGTGAGCCTCATACAGCTGTCTCTTTCGCACACTCACCGCCCGCTGTCCACTCGCGCCGGCTAGTTCGCTTGACGCTTCAGTACGCTTTTGTTGCTAACCGCAACGGGTGTGCGCTTGCTCCCGCTCCGCGCAAATTATTACTGTTTACGTACCAATACCAATAAATTGTTTAATGGCAGTGTAGTGTTTTTCGTGCTACCAAGTATTAAGGAAAGTGGTCAGGTATGTCACTTTATATTTTATGTCGTGTAATAGCAATCGTAATAACATTATATTTCCAGTAGGTGGGATGATCATGTTTTGTAGAAATATAGTTTTACATTACATAGATCGTCTTACATTTGAAGCGTAGGCATTCCTTGCCTACGTACGAGTTGTAGGTGTCGTATATACTTTATACGTTTCTACCTACTATGTATATAATACGGTATATAATTATGCTATGTGAAATCAGTCTAATCTAGTTTCATCTCTTTTTGGCTTTGTTTTTATGAAGTGTTTTGAGCTATTAACCTATTGCATGGTTTAACTAAAATCCACTGATTCGAGCGCTCCTTGCCTCAATCATGAAAATTGGATTTCTAAGACTTAGCGGCCCCTGCGCCCTTGTCTTAAAGGCTCATTTCTGACTCTGTTCACATCTAGAAAGCGGTTTGCAACCCTTTGTTGATGTGTAGACAGAAATCGAGTCATCGTGGCTCGAAAATCGAGCTGGCGCGACCCGAAAATTGAGCCGTCGCGGCTCAAAAAACAAGCCGGTGCGTCCCGAAAATTGAGCCGTCGCGGCTCAAAAAACGAGCCGGTGCGTCCCAAAAATCGAGCCGTCGCGGCTCGAAAATCGAGCTGGCGCGGCCCGAAAATTGAGCCATCGCGGCTCAAAAAACGAGCCGGTGCGTCCCAATAATCGAGCCGAAGCGGCTCAAAAGTCGAGCAGTTGCGGGCTTATAATCAGGCCATCCCAGCCTAGAAATCAAAGCATAGTAAGAAAAAAAAAAAAAAAAAAATTTCGCGCCCCTTCTGGCCGAAAGTAGAGTTGAGATTTTTGGGCGATTCGCTGCCTAAATTGAGCTGGAGTTGCCCAAAGTGGACACGGTCACCCATAAAAGTGATAGTTTACGATCCCTTCCATTCGTTTACAAACCTAAGAGTTGTGTCTATCAGATGAATACTTATATGCAGAAGGCTTCTTCTGCTGAATTCTTATAAGCCTGGTTCTCCATGAGCTTGAAATGAAATGAAATGAAATGAAATGAAAATGAAAATGATGACCTGTCCGGCAATGAAATTCTGGCCGAGCTAAAGCTAGTGGCGTCGAGCTATCGAGCTTTCTCCCAGGGGCTGGGAAGATTGGACAGTGCATGAAATTGTATCTTTGGATCTGGACTCTGAAACGCGCAACAAGTTAAGATTCTGCATGCCCGCAACTGAAATAGCTAAGGCCTTTGATCCCTCTGCATCTTCGCTAAACGATGAAGCCTATACGGGTATGAAAATCAAAATGCTTTCCTGGCCGTTCTGCCTTGGCTTGGTTCTGGGTTCTCCATCCAAGGCAAGAGCCTTGCAGATTAAGTTGCACTGAGAGCTTGTGACGCAAGCTACTAATAGTTTCAAGCACTTGCTGGTTACTACAATGGAAGCTTCTAGGGCGTTGGGGCAGATATCGGACACGGAAACGGATAGATCAAATGAACTCGCGTCTACTAATAAGCGAGTTTCTAGTGCAAGTCGAATTGCGACCCTAGAACAAGAAGCTAAAGCTACTGGAATGCAATATATATATATATTTAAGCAGACTTGATATTGACAAAAGGAGCTGGTCATCAACGATCATTCCCTTACCAGAACCTGAGATCAAGGCTCAAGGATTTGTTTGTCAAAGAATCCGGGGGACGAGAATGGAAAGAAGAACATCTGGACATGGAACAGAAGAAGATACTTCGACGTGTATAAAATACTTCACGCGGCCCCTGTGTTTTCAGCTCTGGCAGTACATCCGTCTTTGAAGCATTTAGCTCCTATTAATGGTCTAGCTGACTATAAAGAAAAGACTGAGGGACCTTATGGCTCCATAACGCATGCTGCTTGACTTGAACGCGCTGCCCTCCAAAGAGTCTTCAACAGGGTTATTGAGATGTGCCCAGTAGCGACAAGGGCCATCACTACAGGTTTTTCGTTCGGGTTCGATCAGTGAATTTCGTCAATGTTCTGACAACTTGCTTCAGTTCGTTTGTGGCAGAGATCTCAGACTATAAAGGATGTAAAGCTATATCTCCATTGATTGAAAGAAAACGTCACTTCGTCCTTGATGAGGATTCCAATTTCAGATAGTTTTCCTTTTGATGAAAAGAAATTGGAGGATTTCTCTAAGACATAATCAACAAATTTTGATGCTAGCATTCTTTTGGCTATGCGATACTGAGCTTATGGCCGTAAACCGTCTGGCTCTTCACACAAACAGGAGAGGTTTCAAAAGAACGGTTACCAGTCGACATTGAAAAGTTTCTGACTATTCTCCGGATTGGATAGCATATCATCCAACAATGTCTAGGAGCTTGGAAGACCAGGTCTGTCCCAAACTGATATTAAATATAATAAATGACTATACGATTTCATTTGTAAGAAAAGCCCTAGCAATTCCATTTTCAATGGAATTTTGCTATCAGATGTCAGTCGTATTTTGAAAATTGTGAGCTCAGGAGTCTTGAAAATGTTTCCCCTGTCTGTCCTCGGGTCTTGTGCAAATTTGTTTTGGTGCCCAAAGCGGATAAATCCAATCGATAATCGATCTAAGAAGGTTAAACCTGTGAAAATTTCGTCTGATCAATCATTTAACAGTTCCCAAGTTCCTTCAGAAACTAGGTAAAACTCCATTTTTCGCCACCGTATTTCCATGAACCGGTGATAGAAACACATCGGTGTTTTCTGGCTTTAAGCTATCAAGATCACCTTTATGGCATGGTCTGCCTGCTATTCGGTCTGTCTACAGCTCCGATCATCTTCTCGAAAATCGCAAATTGGCTAGCAACCCAGCTTCGGAAGATTAGCATAAGGGTACCTGGTTGTCTACTGAGTCGACTTCTTCTTGCTAATCTGCTAAGTTGCTTCAGAAGGAAGCAGAATTCACTGTAGGATTCTATATAGATAGATTCTGTAGGGTCTGAGATCCAGTTCAAGACATTGTTCCTGGATGGGGGACAAATTCAGGCAAAATAATAATATATATTCCAACAAGAAGTTAGACTTGTGAAAAAAGATCTTCTAGAACTAATAAGTGCAAAATCTATTCTGGGAAGCTTATACTTTATAGCATTCGTGGTTCTTTTGGATCGAATGCTTTGTCGTCGAATTTAGATCGCCAGCAATGGTCTCCCAGAAGTCTCTCCGAAGCGAAAGTTGAAAATTTCAGGCAAGGTGATTCAAGTTCTGGAATGGTGATTAGACAATCTAAGCCGAGAATCAGATATTATATTCATAAATCAGGTAGAGATTTATAGAGATATCTTTGGTCGCTTGGAACTGGCACCTAGAGTCGCCTAGCTTTGAGACGTTTCAGAGTGGTCCTTGTGATTTTATTGAACAAATACCTTTTGACTTTGACTTTGACAGAAGCTTCAAACATAGAATGGGCAGCTCACATCCTGAACGAGTTACTACTAAGCGCCACTTGGACAAAACAACAGCATTCGTGGCACATAAATCGTATGGAATTGTATAGCGTCGTGCAGAGAAACATTAAGAAACGACAAAACGATTCTGATTCAATCGGAAAATCAAACTGTCATTTTCTATGTAAGGGAATAAGGGCACTAAGCTCCGAATGCTGCTTTCAATATTAGAGTCACTACTTCGGTTAGAAAAACGTTATCACGTTCAAATTTTGTTAAGATACATTCCGAGAATTTACAATTGCGTTGTAGACCATCTATGTCGTTAGTAAATAATCCCCGACTGGTACTTGAGCAATGTGATTACTCAGAAACTATTTGCAATATGGGGGATTCCGTCGGTGGACCTATTCGCAACCAAGATATTCAGGGTGGTCTCTTGTCTCTCAGTTTCCAGAGAATCAGGATGCACTATTCATAGACACTTTCAGCAACCAATTGAGTTTCCAAATAACCTGAGTGTTTACCCAAATTTTAAGTCACTTGAATACTGCGGAAGGAATATACTTTTTAATAACTCCGAATTGGCCTCAACCATTTTGACACCCCGATTTGCGCAAGAGAGCAATATATAAAACCGGTCCTTCGAATATAGGGTCTGCATCTTTATCGGACCGAAATTTCAGCGGGCCAACCACCACCTCAGGTCCTCCAGCTTCATTTGCAGGTATGGAATATTCAGACGATGTCAGTTTATCAGAAGATTCTTGGAGACCAGGAACTTTAAAGAAATATTCGTCAGCTTGGAAGAAGTGGCGAAAATGGGCTGTTAGAACCAATAGATCTGTACCAATAGATGGGCCAAGTTCAGAAAAGTATTGCTTTATTTTTCAGTTACTTGCATCGTTGCAACGCGCTTATCGTATAATATCACGGTCTTGGTAAACAAGTCTGTAGTAACAACATCTTTTGCTGATCCTTTTAATGCTGACCAGATTAAAAACCACCCAGTTGTTAAACATATACTCAAGCTTAGCTGGCACTGGTGAGAGGAAGTCATCTTTCTGGGATGTTAATGCATTGGTCATCTGGTTGAAGTCTCACTTACCTGACACTTGCAGTTTTTTTTTCAAGTCTCTAGGCATTTGGCTTTAATCTTGCTGGTAGCCTCTGGAAGGACATGACATAACATGACTTTTGTCTATAGATTCGGTATATTTTCAGGAGTTTGACTCTTACAGATTCATGTTCTGGAAACAATCAGATTCGAAAATTTTCTAAAATAAGGATCAGATTTTCATTTTTGGTTAAACGTTCTTATAACTCTGTCAAATCACAGATGTCTCTTTAGACTATCTTTTTATAACAACTAGGGTTAGTGTAGGTACCTACGTGCGTCCACTAAAGATGTTATTGCTGGATGGGTAGAAACTGCCCTTAAGGAAATAGACATTAACGTCAGTCCGTCAAGCATTCGTTCAGCTGTATATTCTTCGCGATTTACGACGGTATTTTTAAGAAAAGTAATATATTAATCAAAATTTTCTAAAATATTACTGTAAAGCGCAGTTGTGCAACTAAAGAAGACGTTTTTCCTTCAATCTGTTTTGAAGCTGTTTAAGTTAAATGCTGTTTGGAAATCACCTGTTTCAATGTTAATTTTAGAAGTTACATACTTAAAAAATAAAACAGTTTCTTTTTTCTTTTGTTATTTTGTTATTACACGCATAGGTTTAATTTAACTACTATATTCACAGTACGCCGTACATAATTGTGGCGCCGGCAGAAGATAAACACTTCTCATAAGGGTCAAGCGAAGGCACAGACACAAAATATCGATGTTTTTCCCCCGAAGGGATAAAAACATTTATTTTGGGTCTTGCCGAAGCTTGACCCTTGGTTTTAAGACCTTGCCGGCTTAAAAGGTACTGAAGCGTCAAGCGAACTAGCCGGCGCGAGTGGACAGCGGGCGGTGAGTGTGCGAAAGAGACAGCTGTATGAGGCTCACCGCACGCTGAAGGGAGCAGATAGCACGTCCGATGTGGCTAGTATGCAAGGGATATCTCATAAGGGTCAAGCTTCGGCAAGACCCAAAATAAATGTTTTTATCCCTTCGGGGGAAAAACATCGATATTTATTGAATATATTTAATCCATGTTTATTTTCTTTTAATTTTGTATAAGAAACTTTTTTGCTCAGAGTTCGTTATTTTTGGCCAGTTATTCTGGATTACCTATTCACAGAACACTGATATCCCTAGTGTATGCGTAGAATTTTAAAGAAAGTAAAAAAGTCTCTCAAAGAGGAATAGCAAACATTGGCACTTAACATGAATAATTTATCAATAGAGCTCATTGCCAAAAGGAGACCAATTTTCCTTGTATTAATCAAGCATTCAAATATAAATGTTGGAAGTAATCTTGCAAACTATCCAGCTGACTAATGACAGGGAAGTGCTGCGCCGCAGACGGTCTACTCATTAATTACATCCAAGTTAAATTACTTAACTAGTGGACACTCCGCGCTACAACGCTCCGACCTTGTTTTGAGTGCTGCTGTCTCCTTCAATATTTTCTGGCCTTAGTAACTCCTTTATGATAGCCTTAACAGCTCAGTTGCTAATAGCTCTGCCTTCTGCGCCGTAGGCCGTGGGTTCGATCCCCACCGAGAACAAACATGCGTGGTGAACATAGTTGTTTGTTCTCTGTCTGGGTGTTATAGAGGTATAATATTATAAGTATGTATTTACAAAAAAAAGTATATATGTATTATACCAGCTATCTGTTTCCCATATTACAAGCTTTGGCTTAGTTTGGGGCTAGATAGTGCTGTGTGAAAAGTCCACCAATATTTATTATATTTTATTCGGAAGCGTTATTTGTCATTTACGATATCGGTTAAAAGCAATAAATTGGAATATAGGCCGTTAAACCTAATAAATTTTACAAGGTAACTATCCAGCACAGATTTTTACTCAAAGCGTCAAATAAAATTTAGAGCTCAGGTGCAACCATGTCTATAAATATTCTATCAAACATGCTCTCGAAATATCCCAGTAAAGTCACGGTACAGAAACTAGTAAATAACTGTATAGGGGTTGAAATACATGATTTATCAAGCTACGTAGAAGGGTGATAAGAAACCATTTCTTATGCACACCATGTACGCAACACACTTATCGCATACATCACTTAACATCAAGTGAACGTGCGTTGGCGAAATAAACTAGCTAAGCGCTCGAAACGTTCCAAAACTATGATAAAATAATGTTCAGTTACTTTTACAGAACTGCTTTTTATACAAAGACATACCAGTAGCTTAATTTTTATTATGTAAATGAACCAAAGTGATAATCATTCGCATAGATATTTGTAACACACTTTGCTCTCTGTGTGGGTGATATAATTAGTATTATATGAATCATGTATTCCTGACCTTATTTTAAAAATGGTTTCCCAACTGTCATAACATATTACATTATTATAATTAACATTAAGTTAATAATTATTATGCCTTAAAGAACTTATTGGGCGGTCTTTTTGACCAGAATTAAAAGTACTGTACTTTATTAGCTCGAAATGTACCTCTATAATAAATAATTAACCAGAAACCATTCTATAAAATTTGCTTATTTTACAGTCGCATAAAAAGACGCTAGTTTCCAGATACAAAAATCTAGATCTACTTTACACTACACAAAAACAAAGACGGAAATATTACAACCTTGTGGATAGCGTTACTCTGTTAAAACCCAATCTTAAACGTCAAGTTACAATAAGACTTACTTATACCACTTATAGTACTCAAACCATTCATGGTAGTTCATATCAACTAAACAAATATAAAATACCCACACAAAGATGCACCAATAACTAATAATTTTATTTTACAGAGTATTAAGTAATCTCGTTTATTACCTCTATATTAGCACGTTTTAGTTTTCACAAAAGAAAATAAAGTTATCCGAGGGAAAGAAAAAACAAGTAAAAGCCTACGTAATTATGCGCAACCGTAAGAGCTTTAGTTCCATTGTGTCTATAAAAACTTTGGAAAAGCCCCAAAACAATTAATGGCCTATATTGAGAGACTTGAATAAGTAAACTCGAGCAAGTTAATTACTTTTGTTGCACTTTCACGACAAACAGATTAATTATTCATACGCGTAAAAGGAAGAACAGAAGCCGAGAGATGAGCCTTGGTGAATTAGCCTGAGCCCGCACATAAGCTTCCATTTTACAAGTTCCTTTGGAAATTATTCAAACAAAGTTTCCCTCTAATGACTCGAATAACAAATAAAACTTAATTATAAATGACCTACTTGCGAAGATGTCAACATTGAACTGGAGCGAACTATGATGAAAGTGAGTCTCGTCAAGGTACAGACGATATTGTATTAAGTATTCTGCGGAGTACTATTGTTCAATTCACGGGTAAAATTTTCATTAAACATCACATCTAGTGAAGCATAAAATTGAGACTGAGTTTGATCATCAAACTCAAAGACTGATTTACTTTAGGTTTTAATTCGAAATGAAGGGCCTTTGTTACTGCGCTTCAGAAAACATTAACATAATTAAATGGTAACCTACTCAAAGGGTGCCGATAAGTACGTAATAGATTGAATAAACGTACGTCATTTAGACCTAGGTAAACTATTAAAGTGGTTCACTAACGAAGTTACTGTTATCTAATCTGTTGTGCGGAGTGTATTTAGATGGTGCTCAGGAGGGAGGAGGGGTCAGGGGAGTGTAAAGTTCAGGAATCAATTAGCGACATAGCCTGCCTTACATAATTCATGCGCCTACAACGATGCGCCCGTCGCATCTCCAATCAGCCGGATACTTCAACACTTTGAACGTTATTAGGATTTTGTAAATCTCGGTTTCGCTGTGATTTAATCAATAAAGGCAAGGAGCTAACAAGCTGTTCTCTAATGGACCGCTTTATTACGTACTTATACAAGTAAGGGATATGCGTAAATATGCAATCATTGCTATCAAAATCCACTTCCACACTTGTCGAAGACTTGTTCCGGATTACATGCTATTGGAGTGAAAATAATAAATTGTATCATTGTTGGTTTTTATCAAATCTGATAGGCTTGCAACTGAAATATACAGAAAGAGAGAAGAAGGAAATATACGAGTACTGGTAAGTTGCCTCTGACTACCCCTCTATAATTGTAAAGGACTTATGAAGGCCTTTTTTTAACTGAAATTGAATCTAAAAATAACAATAAATTGAATTTAAACCCAAAACAATCTCGTTCAGGTACCAATGAATATCTAAACACGTGTGCATTATTCAAAGTAATTAGCGGTGGTCCCTTTTAGTACCGACTGTAGCCCTGCGGAAACCACACCACCGGAGATGTTTATAATTGTATTGTGTGGCGAAATCCTAATGCCTGTCCCACACGACTGACGTCCGCGGTAACCAACCGAATACACACAGATTTTTAATATTTTTACGGTTGTATTGACAGTACACAGATTAAAGTCAAAATCTATTTATTCATTTGAATCACAAGGATCACTTTGAAACGTGTTAAAGCTAGGTGACACTAGGTACCAGTTCCACTTGACTAAGCCTAAATGAACAGGCAATAAACTCAGCTTGGTTCCTGCCGTTCCTTCGTATGATCCTTGTTACAAAATAATAATGTTTCTTATGTTATTGACCGAGTGAGTGATATCAGTGGCAACTTAGACGATTTGACACTGTATCTTTGTTTATCTGAACATAACTTGCAATCTATTAAATACGTTTAATATGGCAGATCGACAGATTACATGACACACAAACTTACAACGCCAAGTCGTCAAATTCGTTGGAAAAGTCTTCGGTAGCTTCACTCGCTCGTCCAATTACGCCGTGGTCAAAATTATCAAACATTTCCTTACCAAAGCCTTGGGAAACGCTATTAATGTTAATATTTTGGGATACTAAACAAGGCAGCAAGTAGGTTGTATAAGTTGTATTTAATGTTTATTACATGCAATAATGTTGATTAATTTTGGATTGATGTAGTTTAGTTTGCAAAGTGAACCCGCTCCAGTTGATACTTGTAATTTTTTTTGACTGTAAAAGAAATAAACCCCTATAATAAAATGTTTTAACAGGTTTATTTACTGACCTGGCGCGGCATTCCAGAGTCACATTATTATACAAGGCTGTGTAGGAGCAAGTTAAACATTAATTACGCACTATAAACAAATACCACACAAGCATGCGACCACAAAGAGGATTTTAATGCCCATTGTTTCATTAACTTTGTCCGTTGCTAACTACGTGTTTGTTTTTTATTTTCACAGTAAAGAATCTACTATACAACTGTGCGTTTTCGGTCCTGCTTATACAGTTTTTAGAATATTATGTTACAGTATTCTTCAGAAATATTTTTTTTAAATATTATGGAGGAAATGGATTGACTAAAAGTATTAAGTTATTAAGTCCTATTTAAGTTTTCGGCAATACTGGTAGACTTCCTATTGTACATCCTGGGTGGCACTTTCACTTTTTTCATAGTAGCACATAGTAGTTACTATTCTATACGCTTTTATGAAATAGTATAATAGATGGCATTAGAAGGTGAACACGGAAAGTTACCCCATTATTTGTGACCCGAGACGAATGTGAATAAACAGCGGAGAGGCGCGTGACTCGAATAATTTAAGCTATATTCACAGGGAAGCACGAACCCACAAGTTTTTGTACGAATTCAAATTATGTATAACTTATCCATTGTAAGATGTCACTCATGCAAAATTCGAGATGCGTAGAAAAAAGTATAAAAGAACAGAAAAAATAAATACCTTAAATAAATCGAATCTTAGATAAATACCTAAATAATTATTGATCAGTGTAACTGCTATCAATTATTAGCATAAATAATAAAAAACTAATTCAGATTTATAGTAAAAATTACGCAGGAATCGGTCTGCCTGCTCATTATGTGCCTATTTCACATACCTTCATATTCTTTTTAACTATCATTATTATCTGCCCCACTACAGACTTATACAGTTCGACCACCTGTTGGCTGAAGTACATCAAAAAGTGTCAGGATAGTACTTCGATTATAATGTGTCTCGGGAGTAATTATTAAAAGGTGTGAAGGGTAGATCTCAAGATGAGTGGTTCAGCCATGTTGTGTGCCCTGGCCGAACCTTTTGTCCGAGATTCTTTTACCTGTAATTTGTTTCCCAACCTAAAGGTCCACTCACCAAAATATTCCTGCATTATTTTCCAGACCTCTGTTAAAAGTTTATGGGTATTTCCAGCGGTCATATTTATCACTTGCAAATTTGATACGAGAAACAAAATATCGAGGTAATCTTGTTTTTATTACCAATCTGGGACAGGAGTTTCGAAAAAGGGTTAAAGAATTCCTTAATTTACAAAATTAACTACTTAGCTTTTTTTGGTAAAATGAATGAAGTGGTTATTGTAAATACACAATAAGTAATCCTAGTGTGCAATCAGACTAGACTTATACAAGGTGTTCCATAAGTTGTGTATAAACTTCAGGGGTAAACTAAAGTACCCATCAATATGAACAACTTTTTCTAAGGAACCAACACTGTGAACGCGAAAAAAAAAAACAGCTGTTTCATACAAAAGTTCAATACCTACCAGGCTAAAATGTATGAAACAGCTGTTTTTTTTTTCGCGTTCACAGTGTTGGTTCCTTAGAAAAAGTTGTTCATATTGATAGGTACTTTAGCCCCCTGAAGTTTATATACACAACTTATGGAACACCTTGTATATTTCACTGCTGTGTTTTGATTATTAAGTTAGTATAGGTAAGTAATATATGGTTTCAATTTTTAGTTTTGATAAATATAGTAAGTACGACCGAAATGTCAATGTAGAAAAATGTCTTTGTCAAAAATTTGTCAATGTCTTTTGAAGAGGTATTTATATTTAGAATAAAAAAAATTACATAGTAGGCAAAGTACTAATTAAACGTAGATAATTCCAAAAAGGAGCGGAGTGGCCAAAACCAGAAAGGAGGCAAAACACGAGCAAACCATCTTAATATTTGTTATATTTCTGACCCTTCCATTATTCAAGTAGAAACTCTCGTGCTGATGTGGCGAGCACCAAGCTCGTCGCATATTCCATTCATTCGTTCCTTTTGCCGATTCACTCTTTAACACCTTCTTATGGCTCGTTCCACGATCTGAATAAAATATCAGTCTGAAACCTAATGGGAACGATAGAGGAGCCTATCCTGTAACCAGACTAAATTTTGTCTAAATAATCTTTATTGTACAAATAATTAGGGTTACTAATTAAAAACGTAAACTTAAGTAGGAATGAACATGTAATTTTCAGATATCATACATATATTATGTTAGTTACGTTCAACAGTTTTATCAATATTAAGAGAGGGCCTTTAGATATTTTTCTAACATGTACATAGGTAAAGTACCTATTCATAAAAATTCCACGACAGCGCGTTAGTAAAGTTAGATTTAGAAAGTACCAAAAATAATATTTAGGGTCACAACTTTTAGAAAGGTCGGAGCATACAGTGTCGTTTAACCAAGGTCGAGAAACGAATTTTTAAACTACCCCGTGGTCGTGTAAGACGTGACGGGAATCTCTGCATACTCTCAACACGTTATTTGTTCGGCGAACGCTGCGATACCTTCAGAAATTTTCACACAAATTTTAACCTCAAGGCATCATCAAACGATTTATTCTGTGAACTCAAAACTCGTCTTAGATAATAAAATAGAAACATAGAGTGAAACTTTTATCTTCCCCAGAGCGTTTTCATTTTTATTTTCACAAAGTTGTAAAAAATAATGAGATATTTTACGTCCCCGGAGTCCTTCATTGTTTGAAATTTTCTAACCAATGCTGGACTCTTCAATAGATTTTATCTAGCGTTTCTTGACTACATAGAATCGCAAAATTGTGTGTTGTTTATCAATATCAATTTTTATTTACTTACCAATCATTTGAAATGAAAGCTCTAGGTTCAATATAAAGAAGTACGTAATGTATCTACATAGACAAACTGAGGATGGTCATTTGAATATATTCTAGAAATAAAAATGATAAAAAAGGACTCCCTTTTACCCATAGCATTCAGCAAAAAATAAGACGAAATATATTCATACCATACCCGGACCGGTCCATCTAAAACATTACTACCGTTTTATTCTTTTACCCTAATAACGTATATTGTAATCCAAAGTAAACTGGCCAAGCTTTCCATATCCCTGAGACTAGCACCAAAACCCTAGATGTTTCAGCAAAGATATACGACATGCCCATAAATTTTCACGCAAATTTGAACCTGCGACATTCTGGTAGACCCCTGCACGTATATTTTCTAGCTAAGGAGTGTGTTCTATTATAAGATTTGCACATTTTACACAATTTTGAAAAATAGTTGCTTGTTCGTTTTTTTTAACCCGCATAATCTACATATTAAGGTACATACAGACCATACACCATTTCACACCCGAATAATTTACCAGAACCGCAGTCGAACTCAAGATTTAGCTAATTTAATGGTAGGTATTTGAAGTCAAAAAATAATGTGCTACTAACAATCCCAACCATAAATGATGTAGAACGAAATTGACCGTGATAATTACCTTCTTGACACCGAACCGCCCCTTTACCTATAATAAGGGACTAATAAACTCGACGTATGATGTATCGTCAACTGATAAGCTACGATGGGGCTCTAGAGATCGTTGGCAGTAATTAACGTGTTCGACGGCACATGATACAGCGCGCGTAGTGCCACCGCCTTCGGCGAGATAACGCACTGAACCCTTATCACTACACGCTTACCGTTTGTCATAAATTTTATCACCCCGATGAGCGGACGCAACCGAAGATCTCCTTTTCTTATTCGCCTTCCAGCGAATTAACGACCCGTGAACTTGTGAGCAAGATTCCAGTTTTTTTTTGCCACAAACACGATCACTTTTGATAATGTGACGAGAAAATGCGCACTATAATATATTATATTCAGATATGCTACACACTACACGTTCAGCCACAGGCGTCTTTAAATTAAATATACTGCTGTAACTTGTAAAGTCTGAAGAAAAATTTATTGTTTTTGTAAATAAAGTTTCCACTTTTACAGTTCATCAATTCAATTCAAAGTCAGACTTTGTGATAAACGTTACTAAAACGTAAATAAAGAACAGTTTCTGTGATATCACTAGAGCAATTCCTGTGAGTGTCGGTTTGAGGTTGTTCGAATGTTATCGCGAATGTCAAACGGCAGCGGAGTCGGAGCGACGTGGTTGCGCGTCGTCGGCAGTCGCTCGGCTGACGGCCGGCTGCGGACTGCGCGGGTGGGCCGGCGGGCGCGCGCCAGGCCTGCTGGCGCCGAGCGCACGCGCCCCGCGGGGATCGATACACCCGCCCCAACCCAACCACTGACTCGCCCGCTACGGCTCGAGCCCACCGCTACGCCACCTACGTCCGCGAGCTACAAGCTTCGAGCTAAGAACTCGCAACCGCCTGAAACATACCATCGCGGACACTTTGAATTTTCACTCAACTTTGACCAAGTTTGATCAAACTTGGTCAACTTTTTTAGCAATATATTGTTTAAAAGTGGACATCTAGTATGTTGACAACAATCGGGTTAAGATTTATATAAATATGTATCGATGTCCTATTTATATAATAAATTATGCAAATCCTAATCAAGTAAAAGAGTATTCTATTAAATCAATTCACACGCAGCACTGTATTTTCCGTTAGACCCCGGCATTTTGTAAGGAAATAGAAAAAGACTACCTATAAATACTCAAGCTATTCTTGGCTGAACCAAAATAGGGATTGGATTCGAATATAAAGATTCCGAGTTCTGTTGCTACTTTAAAAACATATTGAGTCATTTTAACTGAGTCATTTTAACTAAACTTTATATTTGTTTTAATGAGCATTACATACGATTGCAATACCATACTAAGCTATTTTTTTTTAATCGAGTGCTCTCTGTTGTCGTTTCACTAGTTTCTTTCGAAACAGTGTGCTGAAACGATTTTTAAGTGCGCCTTAATACTACGACATGCCGGTTTTCTCACGATGTTCCTTCACCGTTTGAGGGTACCTACTGGCATTGTGCACGTTAATTTTTGAACAGAAAAACTCATTGGTGCACGACCGGTTTCGAACCACGACCTTAGAATCGGAAGGCCCCCGCCTTCCGTCTAGACCACCAGTGCTCTGATGCATCGCGTGCTATGAAAATGACTAGTCTTTTGGAAGACTTTCAGTTTCTGCTACGTTGGCTATACTAGTAAAGTTTATTCGGTCGAATGAAATGGCGCATCTTAATTCAATATCATTTTCTTTTATACCTCCCCAAGGATCTCATACGGTGACAATTTGCAGCAGTATTGTAGGTACGACTCTTCGCAACTTTTGACATGTCAGCACAAATGGTAACGTACGGAACCACAATAAAAATAAATTTACATTTTCCATAATGTTGTATACTCTTGAAGGCACACAGGATTTATCTAACTTTGGACCAGCTTCATATGTTTATTTATCAAATAAACACGACAGCAAACAGTCAGTGCTGCGAAAGCTTTCCATATTAATAAACAAAATTGGTTGTTTTTTTTAATACATCTAGTTGATGGAACAAGCATATGGCCCACCTGATGTTAAGTGGTAACCATCACCTATAACAAAGAATTACCTCGTAAGTCACACGCGATAGGAACGTGCCCTACGATGCATTGCCCTGCGTCCATCAACTTGAGGTATACAGATGTTAAGCCTCATGTGCATGTAATTACACCGGCAACCACACTCTTCAAACCGAAACACAGCACACACGCACACAGTTACTTCTCCGGACCAGCCCTTCACAAAGAGCTCTACTACTCTTAAAATTATAATTATATTTGGTTATAAAGCTAGATGGCTATGAAGCGTGAGAAAAACAATAGTAAAATTTAGCAAAAACAGAAAAGAATTGTGCAGTAAGTAAGTAAAATTTCCTTTTTACCCATGATCATGAAACAATGTTATTTAATTATATTGTGAATCAATAAACCTTGTCAAATAGGCTATAATCAATTCAATCGAATGCTTCTTGGGACGAAATTGGCAATATTAATAGCATCTCATAAATAATTTACATCCGTAATCATAATACGGCCCGTCACGGCAAATCCCAATCAAGCTCCAAGAGCTTCCGATTTAGTGTTATGGTCCACGGCGATATGCCCGAGTTTCATTAATTATTCGAATTTAACAGTAACTAGACATAATACACTGGATCGGGAAGCTATAACAATAAGGTTGCCTCAACAACATACATGCCCATGTTACGATACTTTCTGGTTTCAACAAATAATTATTTATACCTATATAATTATAGCACACCACTTGCCATACCCATAACTAAGTCTTGTATGTTTGAACTAGCACAATATTCCATTTGGTATTCTACCTCGAGCATAGATCCAACTGTAAGAGGAAAATTTACTTACCTCGCTGTTCTCGGTATGCGTCCTATTTTTATTTCTTTTAAAAAAAACTATATGTATGTAATGCATTCTCTTTTATTGGTCTTTATTTATACTTTTTAATTATTCTATTTATGTATACAATATTTTGCTTAGTTAGGTTACGTTTAAATTTATTTTGTAATATCATGTGGGTTGGATGTCCGTGACATTACTGCACGGCCCTGACGGAAGACCAGCGTTAGGTGCTGGCCAACAAACTTTATGCTGAGTCAGGGACTCCTTTGCAACTCTTAGCTTCTTATTTTTAGTATTATCGTTATGTATGTATTATAATTATTGTAGCTAAGTATTTGCAAATAAATATGTTTTCTTTCCTTTCTTTTAGATCTCATATTGTAGATCTGAAAAATCTTAAGCCTATGAGTTTGGCAAGCTCTGAAATCCTATTATCGTGTTTCTACTGGACTGGTCCTATTTATAATTGATTTCAATTATGAATGTACGTATTAATGAGCACTCTGAAACTACTCTGAAATAATAAACAACATGGATTTCATTCAGAGCCTTACCTTTGCCCCAAGAATGTCTAAGGAATGCTCTAACGTAAAGGCAATCCAAATTTATTACACGCTCAATCAGTCTCTGATAACATCTTATCTCATACGAGTAGGTAATACAACGTACCGACTCGCATAGAAATTCGTCTTGCAAAGCCCAAAAGACTCTTACAACGTAAACCACGTCCACCTAATCTAATTGAATGGAAGGTTTTTTCAGTTTCGAACTTGTTCTTTGTTTTAAAATTGAAAGATTCCACGCACGAACAGTGCGGCCTGACTAACTTGAAATCTTAAATCGGAATCTACTTCGTAACTAAGTATTAGTTAAAAGTAAGACGAACGCAAAATAGAAGACAAGACGAAAAGAAAACATAGAAACTTGATGGCTAGTCAGTAGTTGGAGTAAAGACTATCTAAATTACGAGCAAGGCTTTACTAAAACGAAAAAGTTCCCTTCAGCTGCCGTAGGAGAACATAAAAGTGATGAAAAGACAGCCCCTCTACCGCGGCGATATGGACATGTTATTCAACTGTTCGGTAAATCTTTTCAAAGTCTCGTTCAATCTTTTGAATGTCGATCCTCATTACTAAAGAAATAAGGATCACCTTGAAATTGTGAATAGAGTATTTTATTGAAAGCTAATGGATTAAGTAAATAAAATTATACGATTCCATGAGCAATCATTGAAATGTTATTTAGAACCAACCATAATAAAATATTGTATCATTCGATATAATTTAGAGATTTAGAGTAATGCTTTGCCACATCAGCAAATAGTAATAAAAAACTATAACTGTGCAAATTCATAAGGTCTCACTTACGTTATGTCTCATGTTAAGGTTTTTTTTAAGCTTGTAAATAAATTTTCTTTATTCATAATTTTTTTTCAAATACTATTTTAACTTTACTCACCAAAAGGCTTTACTCACCAAAAGGCAAAAGGCAAACTTGAATCACAATGTATGTTCAGATTCTGTAGAAATTAACTGCAGAGAAAATAATACACTGAAAAAGACAAACAGGTACCTTGGGAATCATTTTTCATATGGCTTACCTGGTACAATTTTCTTTTAAAGTAGATGAATAGGTACGTGAGGCTACAATCTTCATTTAGTTTAGAAACGTGACAACCCTGAGACAACCTGATCATGCTTTTGTAAATCTTAAAATGTACGAAAGGAGCCTGACGTATTTTTATAGCTACTTTGAAACCACAAAGAAAAAAGGTTAGTATTAAAATCTCTGAGTATATTATTTTATGTACTTTATGTGAGTATGGTACAGAGAAACGCAAGTTGAAAATGTTTTGTTTGAACTTTACATAAAACTGGCGAAAGCTGATTACATAAAAAACCTTTTCCATTGGCAAATAATTTTCGGCATATTTTCCCCAAAGTTTTGTAATGAAACTGTGTACTTTACACGCAAGGACCCATGACCTGACCCGCAGCCATTCTGACTCCCACCCTATAGGCAAACACTCAAGGCTTGGCGCAAATCGCAAATGGGAATGGGGTGAACGGTAAATAAATACAAGAGGGAAGTAAAAATTCTTGCCAGTATACAACCAACTTTCATAAAAGGTTTTTAGAATACCCCAACATTCTTAATTTAGGCTAGGTTAGGTAGGTAAGCTTCATACAAAGTTTAATACCCAAATTGACTTAGATTTATTACTGTATGAAATTATAGTATGTAATTGTCTTATCTGTAGTAAATATTATGGTCTGTATAACTAAAAACTCTTTATGCAGCAGGTGTTTCGGCGGCGGGTAATAAAACAACTTTTATAGCTTTTCCTTTTTACTGTTTTCTTATTCCATTCCTTCGCCGGCATAATATCTTGTGTTCAACTTCATTTAAATTTCGACCGTCCTAATTTACATCAAAATATTTTATCAAGATTTTAGGTTTCGGTTTGGCGCGCTCTATGCGGCTTTGTTTATAAAATGATATTTGAATACAAAACGATACTTTGAATGAAGACTAAATTAAAAGATTTCCGAGCATATACCAGTTTATACTATACAGGTATAATTAGTACTTAATTAGTGTTCCTGTCTCACACGTAAAGCCCTTAGCCGTGAATGGGAGGGAGGATGGAACATTCAGCTCAAGCTGTGTGTCGCTACGCGTTTGAGTGAAAAACTGAAACACTGGACATTGGTATCCGGTCTCGCATTTTCCATCTTCGACATGCATTCAGTTAGCAGTTTTCAAAAGGTTTTTGAAAATCAAAAATGCTATTTTTTGCGCCAACTGTTTTAGAAGTAAAATAGAGGAACAACGTTTCTAATATTGTTAGCATTTTGAAGTACCTCTTAATAATCTGTTGCAATTTTAATTCAACGACTTTTAGGTTTTATTATATCTTTAAAAATCATATAATTATAAGGGCTCGAGGGAATATCTACCGTGCCTGAGGATCAAAGTCATGTAGCTATTTCTGTTTTTTTTTTGTTTTTTTTTTCCAAATACCTATAGTTTAATGTTTTCAAGAGAATTGTGAATCGGATCTTCTAGGTAAGCGTACCTACACCGTCGACCGCATCATCACTTAACATCAGGTGAGATAGCGGTCAAAAGCTTTACGAAAAGTAGATAAGTAATCTGCTCCGGAAAACATGTAAGGAGTAAGTGGTTGTCATATGAACCAAGAATGGATGCCCTATTTCTATATAGAAAGGAGATGATCGAAATAAGTATTTTTAAGTAAGAGTAGGTACTACTCAGTTTAATCATAAAGGTAACGCGGACTAAGCGAACTCACTCGCGCGAAATGGTTCACCGTTTGACCACGTCTCGCTGTGTTTTCGTTACACACATCGATACATGTCACGCAAGTTATTTTAGGTAGGCCATTCCAATGAGTGATTTATTAAATACAAGCTGGTGCCCGCGACTTCGTCTGCGCAGGATTAGTCACACAATATCTTTATAAATTGTAGCCTATGTGTTATTCTGATGTATAAGCTATATTATTGTAAAGTTTCATTAAAATCCATTCAGTAGTTTTTACATGAAAGAGTAACAAACATCCATCCATACTTACAAACTTTCGCGTATATTATAAACGCGGAAGTTAGTAGGATAATAATAGATAGAATATAATAAAGTGAATAAATTATATATTTTAATCATTGAATTTTAGGTACTAAACAGCTAACAAATCAAAGAAATACAAGTTAACAAAATGATAACTGTCAAAATAAAGGGCGTTATGCTAGATTGTCCTTCTGTTACGAACCAAAAAATTATACACAATATTTAAAAAAAAACATGATATAATCTGAGTTTTAAACCGAAACTTTTGAAGACAATATTCTCTCAATATTCTCACATGCGTACAATGTTAGAATACTTATACTAAAGTTTATTATTTTGTTCTTATGTAATATATGAATATTACATAAGAACAAAATAATAAACTTTACTAAAAATACTAGAAGAATACCTATACTAAAGTTTATTATTTTGATCTTATGTAATATATGAATATTACATAAGAACAAAATAATAAACTTTAGTATAAGTATTCTAACATTGTACGCATGTGAGAATATTGAGAAAAATAGCAAAATACAAACATGTTGTACTTTACCTATTGTCTTCAAAAGTTTCGGTTTAAAACTCAGATTATATCATGTTTTTTTTTAAATATTGTGTATAATTTTTTGGTTCGTAACAGAAGGACAATCTAGCATAACGCCCTTTATATATAGGCAATAAATGTCTAAAACCATAAAAACCATAATAGATTTATCATAATATTATGTAAAGATGTTATATTATATATGATCGTAGATACTTGAGGCATGACGGAAATAAGGGGGGCTCAACAATGGGAGTGTCTCATTGTTGAGCCCCCCTTATTTCCGTCATGCCTAATAGGCTAATAGTAATAAGTGATAATAATAATATTTTGTAAAAAAATATTATCTTGATAGTGTTAGCCTTGAAGCTATTTTTTTAAAAGCGTATAAATGATATTGGTGTTCTTTTAGTGCTGACTTAAATTTCATTATAAGCCATGCGAGAAAAATTAAACCAGTTCGAACCACACTATAACTGCTATAATTACTACTTTATTCATTTAATAGTACACTCTCATAACTTTCATGAGCACTTTCATGGCTTATGCAGTAAACACTCAGATAATGTGCTTGCATAAAAGCTGATGCAATTTTAATAGTAGACGGAGCGTTACGGGTGGCGACATATAGCTAGGTAACGATTATATTTAAATGGTCGTAGAAGACTTTTTTTTGCTGTAAAGTTCCTGGAAAACGTGCATTTTCAACCATTTGTCTAGTGGTTTATCAACAACACACACTAAAATACCAATACTATTGAACTTTGGTACAGGAAGCGACAAAAGTGGAATCTCCTTTTCTCTGACTGAAATATAAACTTAAGACGGCAGTTAGATAAGGGTCAAAGCGGATCTTCAAATTCAGTTCAAAACTTCGACTCCTTAGAGAACCTCGTAAGGATATTGAGTACCAAGAGAGAGGGGTATCTAGCACGCCTGGGGATAGCAGTAGAGCCTTTTTCATATTTATTTAGGTACATTCATCAAAAGCTTGCTGGTTTATAAAATGTTTGAGTTTTTCAAATCAGAAATCTCGTCTATTTTTGCTGACAGTACGATGCATATAGAAAATAATTGACAAAACGACTCATACTGTGACAACTTGAAATGTTAGTCAGCTTTATTTTAGTGACACGTTGTATGCGTTATTACATACGTTTTATATTTATAAGAGTTCAAAATAAACGTTTAATAATGAAATATATAGTTTAAAAAGAACTACAAATAACGCTATCATTACGTCTCTTCGCGTATTAAATAAATTCAAAAAGTGTGGAGCGCTTATACTTAAATAATACTAATTATTAAATCAAACACAACAAAAAGCGCTCCGCACGCTTTTTAAATTAAACTGAAACAGCTTCACGACTTTGATCCCCAGGCACGGTAGATATCCCCTCAGATCTCTTGGTAGCAAGATATTTTTAAATTAACAATTTATATAAAAGAAATAACAAACTGAACTTGGGTATTATTGAATATTACACGGGTATTCATCGCATATATTATTATTTATAATTTTTTTAAAAGTTCGGGAAAATTTAAAAATGAACTTAGGTATAACAGTTGTACCATAATAGTGCACATAAAATCTGAAAGTAAATTTTATGAGGAAAACATTTGGCATAGAGATGTAAACACAGGTGGAGGCGGCTCCGGTGCCGAGTGGTGCTCGAGCGATATTTGCCGCCTCCTCGAGAGCGCGCCGCTGCCGGCTCTGTTTGCGCGACAAACACCGCGCCCTACCGAGCCACTCCTAACAGCATATCATCATCATCATCAGCCTAAATAAGTCCACTGCAGGACATCGGCCTCCCCTACACATTTCCAGGAAAAACGATTCTGAGCCTTCTCCATCCACCGACTTCCCGCGATCATAACAATGTACTGTGACCGCCACCTGTGCCAGGAATAACAGACCTGCCAGGGACTGGGAGCCGTCTATATATCGTGTTTATCATTATTGGTGGGGGTATTGCCATAGTCACCACGCTTGGCAAGCGGATTGGTGACAGCTTATAGGATGTAGTATTTTGATATAAAACGCGTGGAAGGAATGTCACATCCCATATTACCCTATCATTACACTATCAACGCGCAAACTGCCCATTACCTCGCACCCTCGCTGCGCTTAACAATCTTCTCGAGACCAACACGGATTTGTTTGTGGGTGTAAGGAATATCATACTAGTGGTATGCCTTAAGTACTGTGAATGTGATATAAATTAAGCAGCCTAATTATTTAAAGACGTCACTAGTCAAAATTGAATTACTGTATTTATGTCATTTTATTTTATTTATTTTGCACATGCTGCTGTGTGCATATTATGCCGTATTTGTATTTAGAAGGCTATTCAGCCAATTAAACTACGCACGTATGCTTTTTGTGAAATTTTGTTGGTTTGACTGGTTTTCGAGCCACTCAATAAAAAAAAACTCTGTTATCCTGAACTCAAACCACGGTGTTCTCACTTTTTGTTAAATGTATTACTGTAAGTGTGAACTCAGTTCTTTGAGAAATACATATTTTTTACCAAAACCCAGCAATGGATATAACTATTTCCGTCTCTACTTTAGACCTGTCTAAAGTGCCCCGATTTTTTTATCCGGTTGATTGCGTTGTCGTGAGATAATTTAGCCGACTTTAATACACTTGATCGTAAAAGAAGATGGCCCACCTGATGTTGAGTTGTAACCATCACTATAACACAGCATTGCGTTGTAAGTCATGCACAATGGGACGTGCCCTACGATGCACTATCCTGCGTCCATCAACATAAGGCATACAGATGTTAAGTCTCATGTGCCTGTAATTTCACCGGTCACCACACTCTTCAAACCCAAACACAGCTACACTGCTTGACGGCAGAAAAGCACATAGTGGTAGTTCTTCCCGGACGAGCCCTTCACAAAAAGCTCTACTACTCTTAACTATTATGTGACTCCTAGTTTATACATATAAAAAATTAAAAAAAAACTTCGAATTATAAATAATCACTAATACTTTTAATGAGTATTACGAGACAATGCAAAATGTTTTTTTTTTGTTAATAGCAAGTAGCTGGATTTGTAATTTTGATTGACTAACAAAATAACATGGAATATTTTCGCATATCTTTTTCACATTTAAATAAAAAATGCGTTGTTTACCCATTGTCAGTCAGTACTCTGGTTCTTCTTAATACTTAAGGCCGGTTTCCAACGCGAGCGGAGCGGACCCATTAAGGACTCCGTTTAACTCGCATGACTAATGCCTGATTTCAACATGCTCTGTTAGATTAACAAAGGATTAAAGGGCCGTTAAATATGTCAAAATGTACGCGTTTGACATCTTAGATTTAACTGCCTGTTAATCAAGGATTAACAGGCATTAGGCAGGACACTAGTGGAAATACAAGAATGCAGTTTAGAACTGATTTCACCATTGAAATCAGTTCTAAACTGCATTCTTGTATTTCCACTAACAAATAGTCGAGCAATATGCTTATTATGAGTTTATTTTTGCGAGTTAAACGGAGTCCTTAATGGGTCCGCTCCGCTCGCAGTGGAAACCGGCCTTTAGACTAGTGTGGATATATGAAATAACATATTACTGCCAATTCACCCATGTATTTTATTCATCGAAGTCTGGCTTTTTTGCTCAGCATCTGAGTGTTCCTTGTTAAATATAAACATAGGGTCCTAAAACCCAGAATGAAAAAGGGTTTTAGGTAAATTGCGCAAAGAAACCAAACCAAATGTTGTGTAGTCATTCCTACAAGGCTTTAATTAGGATTCGTCCTTTTTCAATTATATTTTATGATAATAGCTCGAGGTATACATATAATGATAATGGTCTGCTCGTCGTTATGTTCTTCCCCGAACATCATTATAATGATTGATTTAATTAATAACTTGGCTCTAGCGCTCTCAATGAAAAATGAAGTCCATTTTTAAAGCACAACAGGGTTTTCCTTAACGTAAATGAGTTTGTGGAGTCTAATAATTAATTTTTGCTTTAGACCGAACCTATTATGTTATGGCATTAAAGAATTTGATGAGGTAGAAAATGTAAAACATGGATTAATCATAATCACCCAGCAATTCTCTTTATGAAGGATTTAGCAGCCTGTTTTATGTTATCGATATTTATAACTCTCTAATCCTATGAAAACAAGTGCTAAGAATGTAAATAAATATTTACGAAAACCCGCTTAGTATTTAATAATTAGGATCAAAAGAGAGAAAGATGAACCGTGGATGAAGTAGGGCTGTGGATAATAAATAAATAAATACTAATAAATAATAAATATTGGTGAACATTCCACAGCACCATCTCGCCCCAAACTAAGCCAAAGCTTGTGATATGGGAACCAGATTGCTGATAAACTACTTATATACTTTTTTTTGTAAATACATACTTATAATATTATATAACACCCAGACAGAGAACAAAAATCTATGTTCATCACACAAATGTTTGTTCTTGGTGGGGATTGAACCCACGGCCTACGACACAGAAGGTAGAGCTACTACCAACTGAGCTGTGAAGGCTGTCAATAATTATGTGAATTATTAATTACCTACTAGAATTGTTTAGTGTTATGTATTTTTACTTTGGCCAGTTTATTTTCCAAATCTAGAAACCACCTTTCTGTCTGTTGACAAATAACAACTATAAACAAACCTATACAATCATATCAGAAGATGCTGATCGCATTCTTTAATCCACAAACAATCTTGGTTTATAAATAAGCGTCGCTTCTCGAATGCGTGTTTCCTTTGTTTACAAGCAGCGGAAGAATGGAGCTGATATTGAGAGCATGTACTCGTATTGTTGTAATGCAGTGGGTATTCTATGAACGCGCCAGCATCCCTGCATTTTTGTCAGATGTTTGCAATATCGAATGATTGATACTGAGATTTTTTCAGTGTATTTGCAATTGCAGATAAACGATGGTATTTTGAACCAAGAACAGACTTACGTTGTTTAGATTTAAAAATACATCAACTGTAATGTTTATTGTACGTATCAATTGTCATGCGAGATGTTATAGTTTTGAAAAATTTCGTTAGTTTGAGAAATTTTGAATGATTATAGTTCGTGATTTGAAATAGCATGCTGCGTTCATCAACTTGGGGCAAACATATTACGAGTAAAAATCTCATGGGCCTGTAATTTCACCGGCCTTTAAACCGAAATATACCAATGCTGCTTGACGGCAGGAATAGGCATAGTGTTAGAACTTCCGTGGACAAGCTCTTCAGAACAAGCTCCACCACTGATAAAAATATTGTCTAAGGATTTTTTTATATTCTGTGAAAATTGCTATTTGACTATGCGTTTTCCAGAATTTTACTATTACATATCAATTCTTTACTTAGTATCCTGCTGAGAAGTGGGTGCACCACCTTGTACAATTTTTTTACTTTTATTTACAAGAATCTAAACCTGCACCCACCTTGTAAACTTTATACTTTTATACACAAGAATTATTCTCGCAAACGGAAACTGCTTCTCGGCAGAACTCGCTGCAACCGCGCTGGCATTAATTCTTCACCTACCTAAACATAAATTGTGTTTCTTGCTTTTGAAATCCGAGAAACTCTTTGCTACAAAGCGGCAGACTTAGTTCACATAGAGCGAGTTACACGGGTGAATAAAGTACACTAATTAGAATGCTAGATTAACCTTGTCAATACTGTACAATTATAGCGGTCCTTTTTTAGGGTTCCGTACCTAAAGGGTAAAACGGGACCCTATTACTAAGACTCCGCTGTCCGTCCGTCTGTCTGTCTGTCTGTCCGTCTGTCACCAGGCTGTATCTCATCTCTCAAAAATCGGACCGCGCGTACTAGATACGTATCACAAGCTTTTGTATTATTCTGTATCTGTAATAGTTTTGTATTGTATTATTTAGGCAGGTACTTGTTTCAAGAGTTTAGTTCCTATTGGTGGCTACTAAGCTCTCCAAACAAGGTATCTGACTGAGTAACACAAAACAAAACTATTACAGATACATTAAAAAAAAGCTTGTAATAGGTATTGTCTACGCGCGGTCGGAATTTTTGATAATTCCTTTGTATAACGTAATGATTAAATAAAATATGTAGTGGCGCTAGTATCGGGTTCGGGGTATACATTCGCCTCCATACAAAAAAACGTGATTTTTAGCCTTAGTTTTTATAAATAATGGTACGGAACCATTCGTGCGCGAGTCCGACTCGCACTTGGCCGGTTTATTTATCTTCTCTCGATAGATAGTTTACAACGATAGATAACATTGGATCGGTCGTTATTTTTTCTGGTGATTGTTATAGAGTCAAACTACTGATTATGTACTTAAAATATGCTGACCAATTTTGGTGGTTTTGAAGTGAAATAAAGAAAAATGATTTAGACGAAACTTAGAAGAATGACCTGACACATCATATACTTTTTGTCCGGATACTACGCGAGTGAAGCCGCGGGTAAAAACTCGTAATCCTACTAATATCATACATGTGATAGTTTATGAGTGGCTGTATATGTATGTTTGTTTCCACCACTCTCCTTAACGGCTGCTTGGATTCGGACGCAGCTTAGAATACACATTTTGTAAACTAAAAAAAGACTATGCGCTACTTTCTAGCACTTTAGTACTTTAGTCCACGCATTGAAAGAGACCACCAAGACGGATAAGTACAACAAACCCCGCAATTACCAGTGTTTTAATACAGCCACGTTTATTCTCCTTTTATTTCTGGATTCCAATTCATTCCGCTGAAAGACAATGGCAGGAATAATTTAACAATGAATATGAATGAACTAGAATTCGCACTCGTTTGCCGCTTGCTTTAATGCCTCTCAATCACGGGATACCTATAAATCTAACTAATTTACTTCTTCCATAACTTGTTAGCGTGATTACATTTGCTATTGTAATATCTTATTCATAACTAAAGGCGTGACCTCATTTCTGTGCTAAGTACAGTCACCTGAACTGAGATGTTTACACTTCATAATTTTCCAATTGTTTTCATTATCTGTTTAAGGATTGAACATTAGCGCAAATGACTGTACATGTGATGTAGGTATATGAATCTTATATATAAAGGCAATCACAATGTTATAATAATTAATATAATAAAGTATTAGTGTTCCCTAAAAAAATATAACATATGTTAATAATCAACGGTAAATCGTGTACTTTAATGTAGCAAAGTACACGTACGTTTAGTTTCATACGCTTCAAAGTTTTTGTTTAAACATTTATAGCACGGCAAAATTAAGCACCGTAATAATAGGTAAGATGAAAATAAAACAGTGTAGTAATAACTACTGCATATGAGAGCTGGCAGCGTAGCAAAGCTGTAGCTCGTGGCTAAATGTTTGCTACGTCAACAGTGCTACACCGCTACGAGGTGCTACGCGGCTACGGCGTAGATGACACTGCTAGGTCACAGTAGATATATAAGCACTAGGCTACCTTATACGTTCTCTTCTGTGCCACGTAATAGAATAATGGCAATCATTGAAAATAGTTATCGTAAACTAAGTAGTGGAATACCCGCGACATCGTTTGCGTTATATTATTTTCTAGACAGGTCTCCCAGCTCGTCTTTCGGCGCTGTAAGTTGTGGGATCATTTCCCGTGCGTTGTGTGAAATGTCCACAAATATTTATTTACCAAACCCTCAAAACATTTTCATCTTTTTGTTATAATTCAGTCTTCATTTAGTCTTATATTTTCTATTTGCAAGCCAAAAGCTAGTTGCAGGCTTTGCCATCACAAATGATATTAATGGTAATATTGAAACGGGTGGCTGAGTCAGGTGACAGGTTGATGGAATATTAAAGTAAGTTTTATGGTTTGCTTCGCTTCTATAAATCTTGGCGATAGCCGTAGATCCGTGCGCTGATAAGGGCCGCTGTGGACAGCTTCACAATGATATTATCGCCTTATGGTAAATGGATACATTCAGTGAACCAGATTCTATTATATAAATACATTCATTTTTACGGTTTTGCTATGCTGTTCCTTCTAATAATAATACTATCTGCTATTTTTGTATTTGTAAATATGGTAGTTTAGATATTGGATGGTTGTGAGTGAATCACACCGTCAGGGCTGAACCGATTTGAATGAAATTATTTTGGCTGCCCATATATAACAAAACAAAATGTTATATTTAGAATTGTTATAGAAATTATATTGAATAGAACGCGCAAGGAATTTATTATAACCTCTCGCTGACGCTCGGGAACCTTATACCTATAGTTAAAATCATTTCCTTTCTTGAATTTTCACACCCTAACAATATAATATTGTTTTCACTACTTTATTAACTCTAGACTCATGTATGAAGGTAAACAAATTCTCTGCGGATTGTTTGAAGTTTTACGATTATAATTTGTCAAATAAAAGAACATATTAACATAGAAAAATTTGAAAAATATCGAAGATTACCATACAAATGCAATTTCATTAATATATAGGCTAATAAAGTTGATGCATTGCATTTTATAATTTTATGACAGTTTTGTTGCTTTTTTGACGGTAATGACTTTCACTCTCAAGCTTGACTTATACAACAGTTGTCAAATGACATTCACGCGTGTCAGCCCAACATATTTTTAGTAAATTTTGTTACTCTCTTTGAGCAAGAACATCTTGAAGCGCAAGAAAATTATGTAAAAAATGAAGAAAATAAGCAATCAAAACAGTTATCTAGACTGCTACGCGGTATTATATACACTGTACACAGAACCGACCTAGGCTCCATACCATATATTGATGAAACAACTCCTTTCAGAAATAATAAATATTTCAAAATAGCGCAGTTGGTGGACTTAACCCCAGATTAAAGTCACTGTGACTGGCTGGTGAAGCGACCGTCCGTGACGAGTACAGTTCCACACTGAGTATGCTTTCGCCGGTGCTGAGTTTCCAAAACCTCATAAATCCGCACTCCCAAAGGTACCATCCAGATAAAACTTTATTTATTGTGCTGACTGATTTATGCGCTGCATGTGTCTGACATAATACGACTTTTTGCATGTAATGGCAAACGCACATTTCTAAACTTTAGCCAATAAGGATTTCAGTGTTAAAGAGCATCGAACATTAGTAGTAGGTAGTTAGGTATGCCAACGTTGGCATACCTACTAATAATCGATGCAAATTTTGAAAAAAACGTGATTCGGCGGCCAGCAATGAAACACATGTCAATCAATTTTATTACATTGAACATATGGTTGAGCTGACTATAGCTAGCTATATATTTCTAAAACTTGTGTTCCCTTGGAAGTGAATACCACACTGTATGAAATGTGAATAAAAGTTTTTGAACTAAAACACGACAATGGGAAAAAAAGCTGTTCAGAACTGA
The DNA here is from genome assembly GCA_932294275.1 of Chloroclysta siterata. Classification (NCBI taxonomy): domain Eukaryota; kingdom Metazoa; phylum Arthropoda; class Insecta; order Lepidoptera; family Geometridae; genus Chloroclysta; species Chloroclysta siterata. Next base: position 7,521,795 of record OW028600.1, on the reverse strand, counting down.
CTTTATGGAAAAGGCTCCAATAACATAAAGTAGAATTCAGCAATAAAATGTCCGCTATTGCAAACTTTGCAAGGCACGGATAGTGCCAACTGCATGACTGCTTGTTGGCTCAATCTAACGTATCGAAACGTGATAGTATAGCTATGGCGTACAATGCTATTTTTCACGCCACGCTGGCGCTTCGCATTCAGTGGCTGGAGATGCCCAGAGAGACGGTACAACTACGAAGTTCCGACGCTTTCCAATTATAAGGTATCATTTTCATTAGCCATCGACCACTAATCCTTCTTTGCGCGAGGGAAATTACTAGAAGTCTTTGTAAGAGGTCCCCTTTACTTGAGCTTATTTCATCACACTATTCATTCGAGCACGAACGTGCCAGGCTGAGGCGTCGCGTCGTAGACGGCAACTCGACAAAGATCAAAGGAGAGTACTTTTCGATTAAACGCCCGGCGTTCTTCATAATTTCTTGAATTTCAAACGGGCACGCTCCGCTACCTTGGCGGCGTTCTGTACTGAAGAAAAATATTTCGTACATGCTAAGTAAGGGAAGTTGTGCGAAGAATTTTAATTTCGCGGTTTGCATTTAACTAGAGGGTGATCTCATGACGGAACAAAAAGTTTTATTTTTTGTGAAACTGCAATAAAAAACGTAAAGAATATAACGTGCTAATGAAGTTCCACTATATTAATAGCTCTCTAAAGTTTTTTAAAAAAAGCAATTGATAAATACTTTACAAACTGTCTTCAACTCAGTCTACAAATTGTGTCAAAAATTGTAATACTCAATTATTTTATTCAACTGGTATTTTTACTCTGACTGACAAGTTATCGTTCAACCTTAGCGAGGGACGTCCAATTAATGTAAAACGAGAAGACATCTCTTATTACATCATAAATTTTGCCACCGCTTCGCTTAATTGAATCACGGCACTTTTGACTGGAGTATACAAGTGACAGCTAAATCGATTCACAGTGCTTAATTAAATAACTGGTTCTTATTAAAATGTGCTTTATCAATACTTCGATGTCTGATATATTCATTAAAATTTATCATTGGATTAATTTGTTATCTTATTAGTCAAATTACCTCTATAGTTATGAAAAATTTAATATTGGACATGCTTTCGACTAGTTTCCTTAAAATCGTCAATTCCTTTGAGTATGTACTCAAACAATTGTATCCAAGAGATCTGAGGGGATATTTACAAAGAACACGTTTTATTAAATCTAACAAACTTCTGCTGCTCCGTTTTTTTTACTTCTTAGACGGTCGCTCTCTAGTCACTAGTCACTAGTTTCTTTCGAAACAGTGTGGTGAAAGGATTTTAAGTGCGCCTCTACAGGCTCCTTTCGAGCACTTAACACATGTCATAGAACTTTTTAGGTTCTACGACATGCCAGTTTCCTTACGATGTTTTCCTTCACCGTTTGAGAGTACTAGCATTGTGCACATACATTTTTGAACAGAAAAACTCTTTGGTGCATGACCGATTTCGAACCCACGGCCTTTGGATCAGAAGGCAGGGCCGCTACCACTAGACCACCAGTGCTCTTAGACAGAGAAATAATCCTTAATCCTAAATTGATATGTACAACTCGCGCCTAGCTAATAGATTAACGATGTCAAAATTGTTTTTACAGAAACTACCTTATGACTCCTAGGACAGTTACCGAGATCTCCTATGGTTTCGGATTTCCCAACACTGTCCCAGTAAAAAAATATTGTATTTTTATTCCTTTTCGTACTTCTTATTGTGACCTCTAAACTTGACTCAATTAAAGGCAGCAGGAAAAAAAATGCTCTATTCGCTACGAATTGTTTATACCTCGCAAAGGTATATTATTCTGACGTATCACGATAGTAACATGTTCACATGTTACTCATCGCTAATACGTAATGATATACCTGTTGCCAGGTTACTCACTGTATTATGCAATGCACGTGAATCTATTATATAGTAGGTAACTGCGCTGAAACTATGCCAGCTCTATTATTATCTTGTGTAATAAACATAACCTTTCTCATAAAGTACTCAGAAGTATCTTATTAAATGTGGTGACTTTTTTCTTGTGCCTTGTTTAGTTTTCATTTGTTTCCCTTCATAAAATTGCTAGTGATATGAACAGAGGCCTGAATCACGAACAAATTTGACTTTAGAGTAGTAGAGCTCTTTGTGGAGGACTCGTCCGGGGAAGTACTACCACCACGCCTTTTTCTGCCGCCAAGCAGCGTGGCTGTGTTTCGGTTTGAAGAGTGTGGTTGCCGGTGTAATTACAGGCACATAAGACTTAACATCTGTATGCCTCAAGTTGATGGACGCAGGGCAGTGCATCGTAGGGAACGTTTCTATTATGCGTGACTTACGAGATAATGCTTTGTTATAGGTGATGGTTACCACTTACCATCAGGTGGGCCATATGCTTGTTCCAGCAGCTAGTTGTAATAAAAAAATAACGTTAGTCGCGTAAAGTTATCGTATCACTAGCAACATATATACGTTAACGACAAATGTCAAAATTCAATCGTGATCAGCCCCCAGGCCTTCACATAAGAAACCAAGGCAAATGTTACAATTTGCAGCAATCTCTATGGAGCGGTAGTTCAAGGTCATTGTGCTGACCCGATCTAGAGGTTCCATGATACGCTCCAAATTATACCATAGTTTTGACTCTAGTATTTTTTTTTTGTTAGAAAATTGTGCTGCGGATCGCGTTTTGGGTAGTCCAAAAAATGTATACAATATTTATTTTTCTAACATGTTACAATTGTCGCTTAACATAACATAAATGATTAACAATTTTTTGACCCCGAATAACAATGATAACTTCAACCTACTATGAAATATTTATCTATGCACAAAATACTCGTATCACTTTCTCGTACACAAGTATGTTTGCTTAACGTTAGAGCGTGAGCCAACACCGCAGCCTACAAATTTCCATTCTTATTATTTTGGCTGTATAACCTACAATATTCTTCTACGTGGTAATATCGTGAACATGCAAGAACAATGATCCTCTTATATTTTCAAGGTAATCAAGTTTTCGCCAGCGCTGTATTCCGTAGTTTTGAGAGTTTCCAAAATTTCTCTCCAGCAAAAGAGAAGCTGAAACAAGACCACAGTCAAGTTTCTGATTAGATATTCCTTTTACGTAGCCGACAATAATAAATTGTACCAATGCTGTATAACAAGTTACAATTCCAAGATAAAAATTATAATATTTTTGAGGATCATTTAATTTCATTATGGACTACCTCCTTCAAACGCTGCAAATTGTTCGAATAACCGTGAAATACCTAATTGCGAATCAAATTATGGATGGAATGTCTCTAAGACGTCTTTCTTTCTTCTCCGATAAAGCTCAAAGCGGCCTAATAAAGGTTTGAGAAGTAACTTGAAACAGCATTAGCGAACAAATTTCTTAAGAAGATAATAATCTTGTTTGCTTTGATCTAATGAACGAGTGACTTGAGATATTTGAATGTTTTTGAAATACACTCGCTCAAATGTTTACACAGAACAAACCAATGAACATATATTTACATTTTATTCAGCACGGGTTCATATTCTAATCATACTCGTAAATGAACCTATGTGTATTACGTGTGTGTGGTATTTACGAAGATCGCAAATGTTCTCGGAAATATTATTGTTGGTATTTTGACCTTCGTAATGAAGTCTTTTCTAATCGATATTTGATGAACAAGGCACAATATAAAACAGGAAGGGACTTAACGCCAGAATAATCCGGCCATAATGGGGCTCGGAGCTTGGAATCAATCCCTGCCGGCTCTTTAGGGTTCCGAAGTCCGAGAAGGAACCCTTATGTTTGGCCATATACATTTACCTATATTTCTGCAAAAATACTAAATTACTGACACAATAATATATGTTAGCTATAGACTATATTATAATTTTAGCAAATGAATAATATAAGCACCTATTTGTAAGTTTGTAAAACACATGATGTTTACTAAATAAATAAATATATAAAAATATCCGTCTTTCTGCCTGGTCATTTGTAGGAAGGTGTTACATTATAGGGTGTTACATTATACGAGCTAACTCATTCAGAAGTTCATAACATTATTATTTCAGTAGGATGTCCCGCAAATGATCAAATCAGAAAATGTTTATTTGTGTCACAAAAACAAAAGAACGTTTTTTTTTTATTTAAGTATTCAAAGGTTTATGCAGTTAACACTAAGCTTTAAAAAGTTCCCATACAAATTAACACCCCATTGCAACCCCAGTCAATGATAAATATTTGTGCAAACTTTCAAGTTTGTAAATTCGAGGACTAAGGTTTTTCATGCAAACGTTTTCACCCCTTTTCACGGCAAAGCTGGATATGTCACTACCAGAAATGTCACTTCATACATGTTTGTACATGTTTTGCTTAGTTTGGTGTTCGATGGCCCTGTGGCTGTACCAATTCATATTTATTTTTATGTCGTAACATAGCGGCCATTCACTCCTCCCACCAATTTCAGATTTGTTATACCTTCTGAATATTTCACGGTATGTGGTCTAACACGCGCTTAGCCGCTTTATTTATATACGAGTATATTGTATCCAAGCAAAAATGTGGAAACGAGAAAATGATCAGATCAACGATTGGAAATACTCTTTATTATGAGTATTATTGAGGGTAAAAACGGGAAAACCATCACAGTTATGTTAGCGGGCAATAAAACCTACATGTATACCTAATCTCAATTTAACATAATGTATGAAAATTCTGAAATTGTCCTTCGATTTGTACACACCATATTTGTTTCACTGCGAGAAAGGACTGAGTAACCTGACCCTACTGAATGAATGACGATCTCAATAGAATGAAATAGCTTACTAAATACTCCTCTATAAGCAGTTTGCTTCTCTATGCGGCTATAATAGACTGACAGCTGCGGCAATCAGCTCGGGTTAGGAATATTTTGATAAAATATGCGGGATGCGATCGGAGGCAGCCTCGGTCATTACTGGTAAATGAAGTGGGCGCTTGCAAATGATGCGAAGCTCGCCACTTGGACGTATCTATCTACCAATAGCCGTTTTGTAATTGGATTTAAATTGTTTTTTCTGTATTGCTAAATTTAAGTTACTCGCAGCTCGAAATTCTATTGCAATTTGTATAACAATTCAGCATACATTTTCATTTATTTATAAATAAATAAATATTCTTCCATTTTAACCTAAGTTATATTTTCCACTGATTCATACTTTACAGATGACAAATGATGCTCATGAGAATATATATATAAGGCTGGGAACGGTTCAGTCAATAACCTTCGATGCAGGAATCTTATTTATGTTTATCTCATATGTCACTGCGTTACATTGACGTGTTGATGGCACTACATTGTTATAGTGCTTATTTTAAGCAATTTCTTAATAGTAACTTTTATATGTATAGTATAAGGGTGAGTACATATATAACTTTACGGTTATATACATATAATACGGGACGAAAGTCTTGTGAAATGAACTGTAAAGAGGTCAAAGGAGCGCTAAAAGGCAAGAAGTAGGTAAGCAATCACAGTTGGTTTGAGTACATACGAATACACCCACGATAATATCCGGTCCACATACGAGAGCTACGAGACACGCACTCGATCCGTTTCTCCGTGAAATTCAGAAAATCGCGCATATTTGCTGAGCGAATCTCCGTCTGTCCTCAAGACGTTGAAACCCCTTGGGGCTTTAAGTAAACATAAATTTGTCTCAATCACGATAATAATATCGCACTGAAATTAATATGCAATAGATATCGATAGGCATTTTAATATAGCCGCATACATCAGATCCTATATATATATGTATGACAAATTATATTATATATATTTATAAGATTAATTTTTATTAATCTTATAAATATAGTGTTTTTATTAGTGACAAGCAGTAAATTATGCGTCATCATAAAATATACAAAAAAGTCAGCGATACGATATACAACATTTAAAATTTACGAAATCTACTGGGATTGAAATTTTTATAGAGAAAGTTTTTCTCACGGGCTCTTTAACTTGAAACTTGGTAAAAATACTGACTTCTTTGCAAAGGAACGGGAGCAGCTGCATTTTTTTTTATACAACTAGCTGATTGAACAAGCAGATGTTATGATCTAGGTTAATACGTACATATAGGTTCAGGCGGACAAATTGGTAAGTGGAAAGCTACTTATTACTATTACTCACTACAGTAATATAGCTGCATTTAATACAAAAAAGGTTATTTATTTGGATCAAAGCTTTAAGAGAAGAGTTACGTTTTTTGAGTAACACTAAACGGAAGGAATCTTATTACTCTCGCTAAGGATCTTACCTTCGTTTGTTTAGTGTTAATCAGAGACATGAAAAAATAAGAACTCCGTCAATACGAGCCCTAATTGTCTGCTACCGACAGCAAATCCTCGGTCTGCGGCTAGAACTACGCGAGCAAAGGCGCTGTTAGCAAAACTAGGTTTCAGAAATTAACTTTTTGCGTTACTTAGGTAAGAAGAAAATTTGTTGTAAACCTATATTGTAATATCGTAAGGGTGTTGAACGATAACCTTTATTTTTGAATAAGTTGAATCTTATATACTAAAGCATACGTGGTAACGTGCCACTATACAATTTACTTAATCAACACGTCTAGCCTACCTCGGTTCGTGTCAGATCGATGGAACACGCATCCGCTACCATATCTCAATATCAACTAGCAACACTAATCATAGCAGGCAAACTAAACAGTATAAATATAATTTCAATCAATCGATAAAATAAAATAGATTCTTACTATAATTCTACTATACTATAGTTCTTTTCTATAATGGCACGGTAGATATTCCACCAGATCTTTTGATACTCAAACTGAGAATATCAAAGAAGGGAAATCAGGGTCATGTCCAAAGTGGGCTATAATTATTGTCAAACTAATATTCATTTTAAATGTGACTATGATAATTGGAGAATGTACGTAGTAGTGCGTAGTCGTAGTATCCTCAAGCATAATGTTAAGAGCAGAGGGTTTCACTTGGAGCTAGATTTATTTTAGCTTCGGGCGACTTCATCCCTCGCTAAAAAGGTAAACACGCATTTACATTACATTTTAGATAATTTTACTACTCTATGTCAATACATACCCAACCCACTTATATGACGATGTATAGTTGTGCCTGGGATAGGATTTAGACCATTTTATAGCTTTAGGCCTAATCCACTGGGCAAACATAGCGAAGTGAATACAAACGGAGGCATATAGGTCGCTGTTTTCGTTCCCCAATTGAAAGCAATGATATTTCGCTCATAAATTTATTGAATAGGAAAATCCATTGGAGCACGACCTGTTTCTGAACTACAACCGAAGGATCGAACCTTTTAACGCAGCGAGGCTGTTTCGGAGTGCTTCTAACTAGTGCAATTTAGTGATGCTAGTAGTTCGTCGTAGTAGAGTCGAACTAGCACCGCATTGACCGCTTGAAAAACAACTTGAGACTGGCTATCGAAAATAGTCGAGCAGACGAATCCGTGGCGAGTAGATAAACAACACAGTGAGTAAAGAAGTGAAGAGGCTTTTATCTTCAAACTCAGCTGACGTGTCGCTCCGGGTATGGATCTGATTACCCTCGTTACCAGCCGATGGGCACAGACAATGACGACTTTATGAGACATTTTCCGCATCACTAAACTGTAAGGAAGCTAGACCAGTCGTGTGTTCATGTCGCAGTAATACTAATATGCGAATTAACTATTGAAGCTTAAACTAGTGTTATTTGTGTTTATTGTGGGCCACTGAGATGCGCCTACTTACCAATAATTGCTTTGCCTACCTGCTTATCTGTATATAAACATAATTATGCACTTCTTTCGATCAGTTGAATAATCTCTAGATCGTTTGCAACCATTTTCAGATAACTCAACTGTTCCATTAATTGATCGAGTGAGCGAAGCGAACGAAGATCTTAGTTTCAACTTGGGCGATTTGGCATTTTATGTATGTATGTATGTATGTATGTATGTATGTATGTATGTACGTATGTTTGTCTGGCGATAACTTTAGAACCGTTGATCCGATCTGCATGAAATTTGATGTGTCGATAGCTTGTACTTGAGAAATTTACTGGTAAGTATATGAGTAAAATCGGATGAAGGGTTTTTGAGATATGGGGTTTTTTAAGGGGGCAAAAATAAAAAAAATTACAGAAAAAAATCAAGTTACATATCATATGAAAGGGCTTTGTTTGGACATCCCAAAACAATTTTTACTTTTTTTTTGGGACGCTCGGTTTTTGAGATAAAATAATAAAAGTTAAATTAAGATAACCAGTGACCCAAGAGCTCCCATCTCTAAGAGTTTCGTTGACATCAAGGTTTTTCTACTGGTCGGTCAGTTCCTTTGCTTTTTCTTAATTTTTTTTCTTGAAATAAATTAAGGAGGTACTCAGTTCTCATAAAATGGTGACGACGACCAGGTCTGATGATGGAGCCAAGGTCTGTTCAACGGAACTCTTCAATAAATAGGCCAATAGAGTTGAAACTTGGTAACCATACCAAGTTAGTAGGCGGTAGTCAGAAAAAAGTCCAAAGATAATGTTTGGACTTGCCTCTGACTACTACGTACTCAAAGTTTTGATGGGTTCGTCGGGTCGCATCACGAGATCTCAGTTCGGGGCGAACTACTAGTGTATTTTGTTTTTACAATTTATAAATGCTTGTATTCACTGCAGTTTTATTTGTTAGTGAACTAATCAGATAAATATTCTTATCTATTTTATATTTATTAGTATAAATATAGTATATAGTATAGTAGGTATATATCTATTAAAAAAATTATGTGAGAGCTGATTGAGACATATTACGATCATAACGTCCCTCATAATTTATGAGTTAAGGCAATAACGAATTAACAAATAATTTGTACTTATTTAAGCCTAATTATTGCTATATCTTTTAATACCTTCAAACGAGGACAAATAGATTTTAATTCACTGGTTGTATTGCGTGCATTGATTTTTACGGACAGATAGACCCGCATAATTTCATTAATAGTTCCATTTATTGACCATCCAGAGTACATTCGAATAGCAAGTAACAATAACTGCAGCAATCATTCCGCTTTAAACCAGTTTGGACGGACGCTCCCGAATTTGCATTCGTTAAATCCACGGCTAAAATGTTTGCAGCACATTTCCGTAATATGCACAAATAGGCAGCGGTAATGTATACTGCTGCTCTACCACTTCACTTTACACTTTATAATAACTAATAACACTTTATAAAAAGGTGCTTTTATCATTTCTTTAATGACACTCATTAAAGTTTTAAATAACTAGAAGAAAAAATACTGACTCTTTTCTTTTTAATTAACAATGTAGGCTTTTAGTTTATAGAATAGAGAGATAGATAGTAGTAGATAGTAGTAGATAGTAGTAGATATAGATCATATTATAGATAGATAGATAGATAATACTAGTAGATCCGCTATAGTTAATTATTCAGTGTATTTGTACTACATATTTAAAGATAATTGTTTAACCGGATCAGCGTTCGGGAAACTAAGCTGATTATTAACAATGTTTAGGGAGGATTAATGCGGTAATAGAAACAGATGGTACAAAGAAGGATAGCTAAAGTACCAACGAGGTAGTTTGTCGAATCTCTCCACTTATTTGGTAAAAGTTGAGCCTGAAGCTTCCGTATGTTTAATATGGGGGAGGAGGATACACACGGGCGTGCATCAGGTACTGCTCGCTTTTATATACTTGTAGTAAGTATCATTTTTCTTTGACTTTGTGTAGTTTGATCTGTATCCGTGTGTACAATATCGGTGAGCAAAACACGTTTACACATTTTATAAAAAAAAAAGTCAAAAATAAAATAGCAGTCTATTTAACCACATTATTTCGCCACCGACACGACATGATGAGCATTATCTAGGTAAATCTCGGTTATCTCTCGCGCTTCATAACTATGCCCGCCCAACTCGCAACGACCGTATTATCCCGTTTGTGGGTCGCTCAAAATATCCCTTTACATTACTTATATTACACAGGTTTCGTTATAAGTGGTAACCGACAAAGACAATAGCAAAATCTAAAGACATAAATAGTCCAATCGACTTTAATAAGGTCGTTATTGACTTGATTCGTTCATAACCTTACTCAAGAACTTTTAATTGTAATTTAATTTTTAAAATATTTACTCGTTGCATTGCTTTAACGTACACGATACCACAAATATCTGCCAATTAAAGCAAACACTTTTTTAATGTAATTTAATTAGTTTTTATTAGATCTAATTAGTGAAATGGAAAAAAATCAGACGAATTCAATTGCTATGGTATAATAGTTTACAGCCCTACCTTTTTTTTTAAACCTAGGAAGGATCGCGTCTCCTATGAGGTTATATCCTGTTCGGATATGGAGTTTTCGGGCGATTCCACATCTATGGTGGACAGGATTCGGAGTTGCCGAAAGCGTGTGTCTGCTCCGATTTTAGTGGCTGGGCCTGTGGACTCGGACACAGAGATTGAAGGAACGCCGGTTGCTAAGGGGGGGTTGGCCAAAAGAGGCAAGGGGAGGACCCCCAAGGCTGGCCTTTCCAGACAGGATTTCCTAAAGCCTGCCCCGGTGCCGTTGGAAGATGTTTTAAACAGTAGGCAGTATAGGAAGGGGTCGGCCGCTGCTGTCGCCTGCTTTTCCGATACAGAAAGTAGGTCTGATGTTGTTGACGCGACGGCGTGCGACCTCAGTGGGCTTAATGCCCAAGAATTAAAGGTACAGGCGTGCGAAAAGCTAACTCGCATTTTGGAGGTTGCCAAGAAGTCAGGCAACCTCAAAGGACAGTTTGTCGGCCAGCTTAAAAATTCCGCGTCGACTCTCAAAGAGGTGGTTGAGGCCCTGGCGAGCAGGAGCGAGGTAGAGGAGACGAGACGACTTCGAGCGGAGAACGGCCGCCTTCGACTCGAGGTCGAGGCCTGCAAGGCTGAGGTGAAAGCGCTGCGTCGAGGCTTCTCAGAGGCCAAAACGCAAGCTGCTGCCGCTAAAACCGCAGCTGCTGCAGCTGCCTCTGAGACGCAGGCACCTTCCGCAACCATGCTGGGAGCTGCTGAATTAGTGGAAGAGCTGAAGCGCTCTTTGACTACCACGTTTGGGCAAATGCTGAATGCCCGACTTGCGGGGATCGAGGACCGGCTTCTGCCTGCTCCAACGGTCCGTCCGCCTCTCAGAGTGGACAACAGGAAGGAGGCGGAAACCGTCCTGCCACAAAAGTCGGTGCCTGAACCAGCTCGCAATCCCGCCCCCGAAGCGCTCAAGCGGGCTGGCCAAGCTCCAAAGCCTGCTGCCACACCAGTGGCACCAGCTGCGGGACCTTCGAATGCTCCGAGGACCCAAAGCACCAGCGAGGCTACCCCCTCCACAGCTCCTCAGGCGGATACCTGGGCTACGGTGACAGGGAAGGGGAAAGGGAAAGGCAAGGGAAAGGGGAAGTCCTCAGTCCCATCTGCAGCTCCCGCAACTGCCTCCGCGGCTAGTGCCTCCACTACCGCCAAGAAGAAAACCAAGCCGGCAGCCTCTACGTCAAGGGCAGCGCTGAGATCCCCAAAATCCGCGGCGGTTGTCCTGTCGCTGAAGCCTGAAGCCGTGGATAAGGGTGTCACATACCATGACATCCTTGAAGTGGCGCAGGAGAAGGTTAACATCCAAGAACTGGGGATTGACCAGATACAATTCCGCCAAACGGCTACAGGAGCTAGGATGTTGAAGATCCCTGGTTCCCTAAACGGTGAGAAGGCGGATAGGCTTGCGGAAAAGCTCCTTGGGGTCTTGTCCGAGGTGGCCAACATCGCCAGGCCCATTAAATCTGCGGATTTAAGAATCACGGGTTTGGACGATGCGGCTACTAGAGAGAAAGTAGCGGCGGCGGTTGCCGAGGCGGGTGGTTGCAATGCGGAGTTGATTAAGGCTGGGGAGATCCACCGCAACTGGAGTGGAACCGGCTCCACCCTTGTTTCCTGCCCAGTCTCGGCAGCCAAAGCGTTGCTGACAAAAGGGAGGCTTTTAGTAGGGTGGAGCTCAGTACGTGTGGTGGCGCTGGATGCACGTCCCATGCGCTGCTTTAGATGTATGGGGCTGGGACACACGCGCCCTCAGTGCCCCGCGTCGTCAGATAGAGGGGACCTGTGTTTCCGGTGTGGAGTCACAGGTCATCGGGCGGCCAGCTGTCCGAAGACTGACCCACGCTGCGCAATCTGTGCGGAGTCGGGTAGGCCTTCCGGGCACGTAATGGGGGGACGCAACTGTGCTCCCCCGAAGACGAAGGGAAAAGCCACTTTTGCCGCCCCAGGAGCCGCAAGGCGCGATGCGGCGAGTAAGGAGGTTGTCATGTCGGATTAATATGGATCACATCCGACATCACAAATTCCTCCAGACGAACTTAAACCACTGCGCCGGGGCTCAAGACCTGCTTATGCAGACCCTGGTTCAGTGGCAAATAGACGTGGCAGTTGCTGCGGAGCCATACTACGTTCCCCCTCATCCCTGCTGGGCTGGGGACCTGGATGGCTCTGTTGCTATTATTGCAAGATTGGGTGATGGCCCTACCCTTTCAGTTATAGAGAGTGGTGCGGGGTACGTTGTGGCAAAGTGGGGGGAGTATGCAGTTGTCGGCGTATACTTCTCCCCCAATAAAACCGTTGTGGAGTTAGAGGTTTTCGTGGACCTCCTGGCCGCAGTGGTAAGAAGACAGGCACCACGTCAGGTCTTCCTCTTGGGGGATTTGAATGCCAAGGCTCGAGATTGGGGCAACCCCTCCACTAACTCTCGCGGGGAGATTGTAAAGGAGTGGGTGGTTGCCACAGGACTGACCCTGCTTAATAGAGGGTCTGTCCACACATGCGTCCGACATAACGGGGGGTCCGTGGTGGACGTCTCTTTCGCCACCCCGGCTGTCGCGGCACATGTCTGGGCCTGGAGGGTGTCAGAGGAGGAGACTCTCTCAGATCATAAATATATAAGGTTTGAGATCTCCACCTCCCAGGGAGGGTCTAGGCGAGTGGTACGGGCGGTTTTCCCGCGCTGGGCTATTAGTCGTCTCGACTCTGAACTGGCAAAAGAGGCAGCTTTGGTCCAGTCGTGGTTGGCTGCACCCATGCATCCGGAAGTGGACGTAGCAGCTGGCCGCTTCCGCGAAGCGGTAACGGCCGTGTGTGACACGGCCATGCCTAGGTCCCGACGTCGCCCCGAACGCCGTGAAGTTTATTGGTGGTGTGCGGAGATAGCGGACCTGAGGACCACCTGTTTAGGAAAGCGTCGGTGTTACACCCGCTGCAGGCGGCGGCGTAACGGTCGGACCGATAACGAGCTGTCGGCAGTCGAGCTGGCAGCTGAGGGCCAGCTGCATAACGAGTACCGCGACGCAAAACGGGAGCTACATCTGGCCATCAGCCGGGCCAAGTCCAAGGCTTGGGGTGAAGCTCTGGAGAACCTTGACAGGGATCCTTGGGGGCGTCCGTATAAGGCTGCCCGGAAAAAGTTCCGGGGGCAGACGCCTCCGGTCGCGGAGTCCTTGGAACCAGAACTCCTGGACAGGGTGTTGGAAGGTCTATTCCCCGACAGTAGCCCCCACTTCACCCCTCCGACGATGGCTCCGCCCTCACGCGAGGAATTAGACTTGGCTTCCATCCCACCTGTCTCAGAAGTAGAAATGGAGGTCGTGGTCGACCACCTGCGAGGCAAGAAGACTGCACCGGGTCCAGATGGGATCCCGGGGCGTGTCCTCAAGATTGCCTTAAAGGTGATGACTGATCAACTTCGGGAACTGTTCGACGCGTGCCTCACATCGGGGCGGTTTCCGAAGTTATGGAAGGACGGCCGACTATGCCTGTTACGGAAGGAGGGCCGAGCCGTCGACTCGCCTTCCGGATACAGGCCCATAGTCCTGTTGGATGATACGGGCAAACTGCTAGAGAGAGTAGTGGCCTCCCGTGTCATCCGGCACTTGGAGGGGACTGGGCCGGGACTCTCGGAGGCCCAGTATGGGTTCAGAGCTAGGAGGTCTACAATAGACGCCCTGCTCTGGCTCAAAGGTTGGACACAAGAAGCGGTCGCTGAAGGGCAAAAGGCGTTGGCAGTCTCGCTCGATATAGCCAACGCTTTCAACAGCCTCCCGCACGGAACGATACAAGAAGCGCTCCACTATCACGAAGTGCCCTTGTATCTGCGGAGGCTGTTGGCTGACTACCTACAGGACCGCGAGGTCCTGGTCGAAGGGCGTGATGGCCTGAGACGCCGCCGGGTTTCCTGTGGGGTTCCACAGGGGTCAGTTCTGGGACCATTCCTGTGGAACATAGGCTACGACTGGGTGCTCCGTGGCACGCTCCCCGCGAGTATGCGGGTTGCCTGCTACGCGGATGACACCCTTGTCGTAGCTAGGGGAAGGAATCTCGGGGAAACTGTGCGGTTGGCAACGGTGGGTACAACCATCGTTATGGACCGCATACGTGCCCTGGGACTAAAAGTAGCCCTCTCCAAGACCGAGGCTCTGTTGTTCCATGGGCCTCGGGGTGGACCCCCTCCACGGACGCAGGTGGTACTTGACGGGGTTCCGGTCCCAGTCGGGAAACAAATGAAGTGCCTGGGCCTAATCCTGGATGGGAGGTGGACTTTTTGCACCCACTTTGCCCGGCTGGCCCCACGAGTGTTGGGAGCCGCTGCCGCCTTGGGAAGATTGTTGCCTAACGTGGGCGGCCCGAGTGCCAACTGCCGCCGGCTATACTCCGGAGTGATCTGGAGTATGGCCCTATATGGCGCACCAGTCTGGGTGGACGCCCTCAATCGTGATAACAAGACCCTGCTGCGACGACCGCAACGGGTCATCACGATGAGGGCGATACGCGGTTACCGGACGGTGTCCTGGACGGCAGGATGTGTATTGGCCGGTGATCCCCCCTGGGAGCTCCAAGCGGAGATCCTCGCCGAAGTTTATCACTTCGTGGCGGCGAGGAGATCCCAAGGAAACCCTCCAGCGTGGGATGAGGTAGCCAGCATGCGGCTGCAAGCTCGGGCCGCCCTGTTGCGGCGATGGACGGAAGACCTGGCTCCGCCAGTCCCTGGGCAGTTGACGGTGGAAGCCATCCGCCCGGTCCTCGAAGAGTGGGTCAGTCGGCCGTTCGGCGCATTGACCTTCCGACTGGTGCAGGTGCTCTCCGGACATGGATGCTTCGGAAAGTACCTGCATAAGATCGCAAGACGTGAGGCAACTCCAGCCTGTCACGAATGTGGGGCGCCAGAGGACACGGCGCTCCACACGCTGGAGGTGTGTGCAGCCTGGGGCCCGCAGCGACACAACCTCGCGGCAATAGTGGGCCCAGATCTCTCTCTGCCGGGCGTTGTTAATGCAATGCTTGGCGACAAGAGATCGTGGCAGGCGGTGGTCTCCTTCTGCGAATCAGTTATGGCGCAGAAGGAGGCTGCGGAGCGAGTAAGGGAGGACGATGTCCACGCTGACCTGCTCCGGCGCAGACGGACAGGAGGGAGGAGGAGGCGGTTCGCCCGCCTTCTCCCTCTGTAGTAGGGTCACCAGTGGAAGGTCGGGGGACTTCTGCTGGCTAATGTGGCTCTACACGACTGGTGGGTGGCCTTGGTGAGCAAGGTTGCCCCTACACAGACGAAGTGGCCCGGTTGAGTAAATCCGGGCCTACCGCCGTGGCGAGATGGTGAATGCAAACGCGACCCCATCTCGCCATACCTTTGCGGATGATGGCTCACAGGAGGGGTTTTTAGTGGGTTCGAGCCCCACATACCCCCTTTCGTCACCCCCATGGGGCGGAAGGGAAATGCGAAGGCATTTTCCCCCTTTAAAAAAAAAAAAAAAAAAAACAAAAAAAAAATGGCTCTGTCATGCAGAGATCGTTTTTTGGCAACGAATCGCTTCTAGTACACAGGGATACGCATCAGGTTAGGCACTGCTCGCGTCATTTTTCATTGGCTTTCTGTAGTTTAATCTGTACCCGTATTTTTTTTTTTTTATACCACCAACTGATGGAACAGCTTTCAGGCTAATAGGCGAGCAACACATGGCGGAGACTAAGATCCAAAGTCTTGAACATCGCCGCAAAGTTGCCTGCCTATCCATATTCTATAGGTTGCATTTTGGAGAATGTGCTCAGGAACTTCACGACATAATACCACCATCTCCTTTCCATCACAGGACAAGTAGACGTACGGCTCAGTACCACCCATATCTGGTAAATATACCACCCATTCGCACTAAGCGCTTTGCTTCTACATTTATTATGCGAACTGCCAAAGAGTGGAACTCATTGCCATCGTCTGTTTTTCCTGATCACTACAACTTGGGTCTCTTCAAGGCAAGAGTGAATAGGTGTCTCCTAGACCGTTCTGCTCCATCGTTGGCTACATCGTCGCTTACCATCAGGTGAGATTGTGGCCAAAGGACGGTTTATTACTTATAAAAAAAAAAAAAAAAAAAAAAAAAAAGAACAAGCAGATGGCCCACCTGATGTTAAGTGGTAACCATCACTCATAACAAAGCATTGCCTCGTACGATAGGTCACAAAGTCACGAACGATAGGTACGTGCCCTACGATGCACTGCCCTGCGTCCATCAGCTTGAGGCATACAGATGTTAAGCCTCATGTACCTGTAATTACACCGGCAACCACACTCTTCAAACCGTATATTATTGTGTATTGGCGCCAGGGTGAAAGGGACAACGATCTACACAACAGCCACTTAAATAAAAACATCATACAACTTGTGGTAAGATTCTTACCACAAGTTCTATAGCAGGTACGGCTGTAAACTATTATACCAGCAATTGAATTCGTCCGATTATGCACCACCAATCAATCTTTACTCCCGTAAAGATTGATTCGTGATGCCACTCGATACATGTTGTGTAACTTGTGTACGTTTGCAATATCACTGGCCATTTAACTCGCACATAAAACAAAAATACTCGTTCAGCACTGCGCTCCAAAACCTAGTGTGTGAACTTTTTTCTCAGATAGCAATGTAACGAATCTTTAGTCGAATGTGCAATGCCCGAAAACATTAGACAAAAGTTGAAACGAGTGTACCATACCATTTCCGTGAGGTACAAGTTGAGTTGTTCATTGGTGGCTGGTGGCATGTCTCATTTATACTGGGCGCGTGACTGGCATACCGGTCCATTCACCGCACCGTCATCATTGGCCGCCTACGACAATTATAGCGGTTTCTGCCAAAATTGAACACATTACTGAACTTACGTGTTAGAAACTCATACGCCCATGAAATTGTATCGAGTGACGTACAGAATTTAGATCTGGTAAATCGCTTATTTTACACGGAGGGTGAGGCTCTCTGAATATTTTAATATTTGCTTTCGGTTACATAACTGAAACAGGCTGTTACAAAAAGCCACAACAAATGTTTGCCTTTGCCACGGTCTGTAAACCTTTATCAAAAAACCCTTTTACAATAAAAAAAACACAATCTCTGCCATATATTAAAATGTGTTTTACATGATTTGCGTGTTTTCTGCAACTTGCTTCACTATAGAGGATGGCGGGAAGATCTTGAGTGACGCAGGTCCGACAGCGGCGAACATATTTTTGTCATTCCGCGCATTACGAGTACTTCACAGACTGTATAACTTCAACAGGTTAGATTTATTTTTGCTTGTAATGGAACTAACACTTATGGCGTTTGTTTTACATTTTTCATTAATTGAATTCATTCGCTTAAAAAAAAGTTACAGACTTCAAACAAAGGAGGTGGTTTTCAAGTCGGCTGTCTTTTTAGTTGGTTAACAGGATGTAAAATACCACACCAAAAAATATAACAAATAAAAAATAAAAATTTGCTTGGCTCGGCAAGCAAAGACACGGAGACAAGCTGCTAGCAGTTTACAAATCAAAATATACCTACATGAGCAGATAATGCTTACGGAAATTGTAATTTGGTTCATCACCTTTTAATTTCAAATTAGGAGAAACACAGCTGGCAAAAGATCAAATCTCCTTATCCCATCAGCTGAAAGCTTCAGAAGAAATAGACATTACTTTTTGTTTTTCTGATAATTTATTTGGACGCACGCCGAACCCCTATAACACAAACAGCCTATGTAAACAGCATTATGAAACTACCACTGAACCATTGTTGTATACACAAACAAATATCATTGTTTGGTTTATCACGTTTTTCTATAAGTGAAGTCTTTTACTCAGGACATAGATCTCATTTTTAGAAAAACTATAAATTTAATATGCATTATGTTAGTACCACTTTTTTCTTTTAATGCTAGCGGCCGCTAACGACTTTCGTCGCGTGGTTTTAGTGATTGCTAACATCAATATTTAAGACGCCTATCCAAGGCCTTGTCGTTTTTTACTCAGTATTGATCCATTTTTTTTTTTGGAATAAACAGTAGCCCGGTATCATTCTACTGAGTTTTCCAATACGTGAATTTCTTTTACAACATAGGTAGATCTCGTATTATCAAACATTTGTACCACAATTGGTCAGAACTTTAATTACACGCGCGGCCATCAGCATGAAGATGTCCCATAGATAATCCCGTCGCTGCAATCCGCGTACATGCTGCTCTGACTGTAATTGATTTTATGTAGTACAACGTGGAGATAACCGTGACTTATTGCCGTATAACGTCAGTACTTAATTTAACCATGTACCTATGTATGTATGGTGTAATGGAAACTACGTACGTTCAATTTAGAAGATTTCATTCCAATTATTTACAAGATTATGTAATCAAGTAAATAATAGATCTACGTAATTTGCATTATAAACTTTTTGACAAACGCCTAAATTGAACGTACGTAGTTTCTATTATACTTTACATGCATAGGTACATGGTTAAGTTAACCAGTGATGTTAAACGGCAATAAGTGTAGGTTTGAGATTGAATCCGGATGGATTTTAAATTCTAATAATGTATGAGCGCAATACAAGTGCTCTCAAACGTCGAAAGAAAACATCGTCAGTAAAAAAACATGTATTGTATATTATTATTCTTTATTGTACACAGTAATAACATTTTGTAAACTTAAATATAAAACATGTACAAAGGCGAGCTTAACCCTAAAAAGAGTTCTCTTCCAGCAAACCTTGAAGGATAGAGAAAATTGAAATTAGAGGTCGGTGCGTGTACAAAATGAGCGTTGATAAAAACTAAATTATATTTATATTATTAAAAAACAAGATAAAATAAAATCTACACAAGACTTACATAAACATACATATAATTTATACTTACATACAATATATATACACATACTTAAAAGGAAAGATAGTGCTCTTTGACTTTGCCTTTAAATATACCAAGCGAGGGACTTGCGCGGATAGCATGAGGGAGCATGACGATTAGGAGCTTGAGGGAGGGATAGCATGAGGATTATTAAATATAAAAGTCTTGCTATTTCCAGTTTACGTGTAATTTCTAATTTTCTAGAGCCATAATAATGGTTTGGGCACGAATACTGAAAACTCCTTTTCCTTTCATATGAAAAAGGAGTGCTCAAACGTCAATAATCTAAGATTAAATCGAACATCAAGTTGACTGAAACGAATCTCTCTGCGTATTCGATTTGACGCGTAAAACCGAAGGCTTCACGGTGAGGTCCCCGCACGGGCTTTGTGTTTGCCTCTAATACCTATTCCAGCCAGTTTTCATCGTCTCATTCGTTATTCATGAACCTCTATATTTCATATCGTATAAAATATCAGCGAATGAACGGTAAAAGTCGTATTATCATTGTAACCTATACTTTTGTATACCTACATAACAGTATATTTAACTTACTAATAAGCTGTAATGATATACGTAAATGGCACCCTCTGTGCGATCGCACTCGGCTTATTTATTTTTATTAACCTTAAAAAAACTTAAGTGGCCCCATGAGATTCAAACTCACGGTCTAAGCAAAAACAAAAACGGCTTAATTCTGCCTAATTTATATTTTTCTTTGTTGTATAAACTTTTGCAACCCTTTCTGTGTCAGATACAGACATCAAATGCGACATTACCGAATCTCACAGATAAAAGGAAAACCTTACAATATCTCTGTACAAACAATACGGGTAAAATGCACGAGTTTTTGTAACTATTTTCCTCTTCGAGATACGTAACCGCTCAGATTAGATACAGAAATGAAAAAATCCTGTCCTATGCGTTTGTTCGGAGCTGCGAGTATCTCAATGTACGGGTTTTAACTGATAAACCGACGGAACAGCGCCCCGGGGTAATCTGGGCTAGAGTGGCGACACTAGCGACCTCTAGGGATAACTTGATGCCCGCAAGCTCAACAAAACAAAAACTCACTATAGCTATAGTTATATATTGATACATTTACAGACTTTGCAGTAACTAACTTTACGGCATTTCGTGGTTCGAGGTAACTAGTTGGCCACGTAAATCAATTTACAAGTTGCCACGAGAACGATTAGCAAGTTCTGTAGAGATTTGTCCTATTTGGTATTAGTAAGTTAGGTTTCTGGTTAGGTTCGTGGTACCTTAGGGTAACTTGAAGTCAGTCACTACGAAGGACGCATTGTGACTAATTAGCCTTCTTGCTTCTGAAATTATAGACGATAGCAAGAGGTATTTATCAGTTGAATTATATATTTCATAAATTACTATAACACTCGTCGGCATAAAAATCTTGTCATTCAAACTGCTTTGGTTTGAGGTAACCTTACCTAATTACTAAGTGGGCTTAAAAATACTAATCCAATAAGATCACTCAAACCTTTTATACCTAATCACTTAGTAACGGTAGGTAAATGGCATCCCTAAAAGGGAATGTTTCGATATGAAAGTGTCAACATTTATTGCGAGTTATTTCAAGGTGAGGTGGGATCAGCTAGAGGCGAGTGTTTTAACTAAGTTACAACCCGCCAGGGACTCTTGCTCTTTCCCTCACAGATTTATGCTAACCCATTTAATTACGGCGAATGCAAACAGAAAACATTTTATTGTATCCTGAGATTGAGATACAAACAAATGCCAAACAATAATGTCCAGTAGTGATATTCCGTAAACAACACAATCATGGGGAGTATCATCTAGTGGATTCGCGCTCACTACTACTACTCCTAGACTCCTCGTGATTTTATCTTTTACGGAATAGCACTAGTTGTAGACTTAGAACTTCTCGTGATCGTGTGGTAGGTACCAAAAGTAGTAGGTACGAGTAATTCACTTCTATTCTAGACGAAATAAGTACAATACCATTTAGTTACTATATTATACAATTTGCTTAAAATAACTTGCCGAAACCACAAATAGTCTCGATTGGATCAACTTGAATTTAACTTTGGAATATTGTTTTACTTGTGTGTTGAACTTCGCACTCATAGGATTAGGTACATTAGCTTCTCCCTCTTATTTATTATACTCATCGTATTATCAGCAAATGGAATAGATAACGAAATTGAGTGTATATATTAAACACATAATAAACCCGGAGTAAGTACCTATAAACTTTTATGTTCGCTGTAAAAGTAGGCATGAGGGACAGCCGTGGCCGCAAGATGACGTTGTTCTGCCCATCAAATACACCAGTTAATGAGTTTTTCTAATAACAATCACTCTAATGAGAGTAATTAGGTGACTAATCGATAACAAATTATGCATTGTTGTTTTTTTTTATACAACAATCTGATAGAACAAGCAGATGGCCCACCTGATTTTAAGTGGTAACCATCACCTATAACAAAACATTGCCTCGTAAGTCACGCACGATAGGAACGTGCCCTACGATGCCCATCAACTTGAGGTATACAGATGTTAAGCCTCATGTGCCTGTAATTACACCGGCAACAACACTCTTCAAACCGAAACACAGCAACGCTGCTTGGCGGCAGAAAAAGGCGTGGTGGTAGTATTTCCCCGGATAAGCCCTTCACAAAGAGCCCTACTACTCTTAAATATGGTTATGTGTAAGTAAAAGTCAATATATAAGTTTATGAATCTTAAATGTTCTTGAATATGTCCGCTTAGCCAGTGGATTTCTATAATATGAATCAGAAAAATATTATTTCATTTTATTTATTCATCAAAAACAACTGCCTTCGTATACATGTTAACTGATATACATTCCAAATGAGTTACGCAGAACACAAGGTTTAATACAGCGTTAGTTTCCAATATCTTTCCACTACATAAACGAGTATCGCGACCGAGCTAAATGTTTCCGCCGCCATCCGTTACGACCAACGCCAGATCTATGTGGTGTGGTGTGTGTTTGGGACCAGTGGTTCCCAAAGTTGGCTGGACCGCGACTCATTTAACAAAAAGTTCTAATTTAGGCACTCACCTATTGGTTTTTCATAAAGGAATAAAGGGCATAACTTTGACTGATAGAAAAAAAAATCCGATCCAAAGAGTTTATATTTAAATACAAGGAGTGCCATTTTTTATGAGAAGGATACATTTGTGTCCTATTTTTTGCCATTATAGCCAAAATAGGACGAAGTTGATGCTAAATATACTTCGTCCTATTTTTCAGGCCCCATTCACCGGTGCGTCGCGACCCATACTTTGGGAACTACTGATCTTTACCATAGATCTAAGCAGACGGGGAAAAATCTAACTTCAGCTATCGTTCAGTGTGGTTCAGTGTTAAGTGTCGGGAATGTAAATTATGCTTGGACGTTCGGATTACTAGCTTAGCTAGTTTACTGACCTAGTTGATTGATTGCTGCGACTAGAGCTTAGATGAAATTGCTTTAAATTAAAAACTGATAAATTTAAGTCTTATGAATATTGTGATTAGAAATAAATAACAACTAATAAATGATAAGAACAAAAACTAACATCACATTTTTTTATGGATATGAGAGGCCTATGTGGACTTATTCAGGCTGAAGGTGAACCAAAAAGTAATCTTGGATATCCAGTTTTTCCTCTATGCAAAATTGGTCCCAATCTTCATCAGAAAGGTCAAAAGGGTAAGTATGTTTCTGATATCCATTTTATTTTAACATATCCTAACGTATAAAATATAAATGGTATTGGAAAACTGAATTTAGTCGCCGAATTTGCAGCGTCTGACAACGTTGAGAATAAGTTAATGAAATTTTGCTCTATTCTTATAGATTCTATTCTTATATCATTATATATATATAAAGAACGTAATAATATATGTAAATGTAAGAAAAACTTACTGAGTTTTTCTCTGAGTTTTTCTACTGAGTTGTGAACGGTAGTTGATTAGAACTATATAAAATACATTGTCATAATAACTTATTTCTGTAGTAGGTAGGTAGGTAATTAAAAAATCAAGAAACCTGAGATTGTCTATTACTAATTGGGGATTACAGCCATGAAGCTAATTCTGTTTTACTTTTTTATCAAACAAAAACAAGATAATTACTTAATTACTAAAAATACTTTATTCATAGCAATGTTTAAATATAAGTAACGTATTGACTGACTGACAAATAATGCAAAAAAAATACAAATTCATTTCTTTCGTCAGTAAAATAAACACCCTACAAAGCTGATTTAACACTGCACGAATATAATTCTATGTATACAGGCGATTCGGCCCTCGAGATATTCAGATGACGTTTACGTTGGTAGCAATTCGTCCCTTTTTGGTATTATTAAGTATTCTGTGGTCATGACGTTGAAAAAAAGCAGAGGCTCAAATTATTTTCAACTAAACTATAACAAATCGCACTCATATGAGAGTTAGTAGTCAAATAATCAAATGATGCACAGTTATTTAAATAAACCAAAAATGTTTCGATTGGATTTGATCGGTCATTAGAATGTCAAAGTAGAATGAAATATTTATAGCACACCGTGTGAAAGCTGTTTTAGTAGTAAAAACAAACAGACCGTACAGTCGCTTGCAATAATACACTTCATGCCATCATAGTTTTATTCACGTTTCGTAGATCATGTCATTATTTGTATTCACCAGACGTAATATACAAGTAAAAAAAACAAAACGGTCTTTATTCAGTATCACTAGGTAGTATCACAAGGATCACTTTGACACATATATAGGAATAAACTAGGTCAATCTACCTCCAGGTTCTCGCGACCAAAGCCAAAAACAAGTGAAGACAGATCTACCAACCGTGAACACAAAATCATTTAGTAAATTAAGAAGTGTATGTAACAATCTTCTTGCAGGCGACTGTCCGTGTCCATCGCTCACTATTTGAAGCATTTGCGCGCATCCAGTATCGGGTTAGTTTAATCACAAACAAGTAGATTGGGTTACTCCGCAAAGTCCTTTTCGTTACCCTAGCTACTTTTATTTATTCTGTGTAGTATTTATTTCAGCTAAAGACATCGAGACATCATGATATTTTGGGCACATTACGCACATTGTTGTTTTTGGCATTGTTATTGTTGTTATTGGCCGTGGACAACCAAGGGAACCCCCAGGAGATAGGCAGCAGCATCTCCTTAATACTACGGTCACCAATCCAGCTTGCCAAGCGTTTTGAGAACGAAGAACACCCCCAAATATGCGATAAGCTTATTATATTTATATTTATAAAGGATCACCCAATCAATCGTAGAAATGGTAGAATGGTAAGAGTAGAGTAGAGCTCTTTGTGAAGGGCTCGTCCGGGGAAGTCCTACCACCACGCCTTTTTCTGCCGCCAAGCAGCAACGCTGTGTTTCGGTTTGAAGAGTGTGGTTGCCGGTGTAATTACAGGCACATGAGGCTTAACATATGTATGCCTCGAGTTGATGGACGCAGGGCGGTGCATCGTAGGGCACGTTCCTATCGTGTGTGACTTACGAGGCAATGCTTTGTTATAGGTGATGGTTACCACTTAAAATCAGGTGGGCCATCTGCTTGTTCCATCAGCTAGTAGTATAAAAAAACTAGGAGTGATTGTAATTCCCAGGCATGGTAGATATCTTCCGTTAGATATCAGAACTCTTGGTATCTACTACTTCAGATCTATTGAGGATTTCTAAAAGAGATAATCACCTTAGTATTTGTCTAAATACGGATAAAGGGTTAATCAGAGTTATAAAAGATAATTATGAACAGCTGTGTTTCGTACCTGCGACCTTAGGATCGTCACTGGAACCCGTGCTCCTGATAAGCAAGAAAAAATGTTTTCAAATTCATTTAAATAAATCAAAAGCAATTATAACATTAACTAGAAAAGTTATAATTAACTTATTCGGTTGTTTTCCAATTACTCTGAGGGACCGCGTCAAAAAATTCGGACTTACTAAAACATTTTTGCGATAGAGGCAGTATATTTTCAATTTACGTGTATAAACATCAACATCCATATACAAATGTCTTACAGGGTCTAATGGCCTAAGGTCTTAAAACTGCCTAAGCCTCACTTAATTCGATTGGCACTACACTGGAGCTTCAATATTGTATTATATTACATTGTAACAAGGATCATACAAAAGAACGGTAAGAACCAAGCCGTAAGTTTGTTGCCTGTTCTTCTAGGCTATGGTCGCGTGGACCTAGAGTCACCTAGCTTTAAGACGTTTCAAAGTGATCCTTGTGATTTTATTGAATAAATACCTTCTGACTTTGACTTTGAGCTAAATACCAGCGCATAGCTCCCTCTCACTCAGAAGCACTACACACTTTATATATATCAATCTTCATTCTTTGTATGGTACTTTTTTCTTGTCAATGTTTTTCTCACTGGTTTATGTGTGCTTATGTAGTAAATAAATAAATGTGTGAATCTAATATTTAACAGCCCATCTATATCCGCATAATGAAAATAAAAAAAAATGGGCAAGGCGAATCCCTCAATACCATAAAAGGTAATATAATAACGTATTTGATATCATCATTACTCTATAATGGCTCCGTATATTCCAAGTGGGCCATAAATGTTGTATTCGATTTGAAAATACTAATAACATAAAACTGGAGGTACGTCATCAAACTTTGTCCTCTCGTATATAATAAAGTGAATTCTTATGGTAAAAACGTTGACGCAGTGATTGAATCACATGCAACTAAGCACGCTTTCATACTGAGTTCGTAACTACGAATTTATATTTTCGGAGTAGGTAATATAAATAAAATAAGATTTGCTGATTGATTGCTTATATCGTTTTGTATTCGTTTGATGTTTATTGTTTCTCACAAATAAATAAAACCTGCCAAGTGCGAGGCGGACTCACGCACGAAGGGTTCCGTATTATTATCTATAAAAATGGCAAAAAAATCACGTTTGTCGTATAAGCGCCCCCTTAAATATTTATTTTATTCTGTTTTTTAGTATTTGTTGTTATAGCGGCAACAGAAATACATCATCTGTGAAAATTTCAACTGTCTAACTATCACGGTTCATGAGATACAGCCTGGTGACTGACGGACGGACAGACAGACAGACAAACGGACGGACAGCGCAGTCTTAGTAATAGGGTCCCGTTTTACCCTTTGTGTACGGTACCCTAAAAATTATCCATGAAAAACTTATTGAGCCAAATGACAAAAGCATCAAGATCAAGATTTAATTATATTTGCCCTCCCTGCGCATTATGTCATTTCAATTTGATACTGTGAGACTCAATTTTATTATTCTGCTAATAATTATGATAAGCTGTAATTTTAGTCTTGGACGAGTGAATTTGACCCGATCTAAGAGTAGTAGAGCTCTTTGTTAAGGGCTCGTCCGGGGAAGGACTACCACCAAATCTTTTTCTGCCGCCAAGCAGCGTTACTATGTTTCGGTTTGAAGAGTGTGGTTGTAATTACAGGCACATGAGGCTTAACATCTGTATGCCTCAAGTTGATGGACGCAGGGCACGTAGGGCATCGTAGGGCACGTTCCTATCATGCGTGACTTACGAGGCAATGGTTTGTTATAGGTGATGGTTACCACTTAACATCAGGTGGGCCATGCTTGTTCCATCAGGTATAAAAAAAACCCTCACGATAAGGCTTTCTCGCTTACGTTCTGGATTAATATCTCGCCAGTGTAATAAAATATACTTTTTTATCATCCTATGTAACACTACTATTATATTCTTTTGTATTATCATAATTTAGGTACAAATGTATATCGGAAAACAAAATAAAAACACATATTTTCACAAAACGTTTCTTAAAATAGGAGTCAGTCTGAAATACGACAAACTCGAATAAAAATATGTTCTTTGGTAGTGGTCTAGTAGTAATTCATGTTCTGCGTAGCATCGTAGTATTCACTGCTACGGCGTAGGACTTGTAGACAGCGCTACGGCAGCGTAGCACTTAGCATGTCACGCTATTCGTTTCCTTATTTCAATTTCTTTCTTCCGTACATCTAACAGTTACCAACTGAGAAGCAAAGTGTAGAGGTGGATTCCTGCAGCGAGATAAAAGTTAAGTGAAGGTATAGGTTTGTTTTAAATCTGAATTGACAGCCTTCAAAGCTCAGTTAGTCTGCTAGCTCTGCTTTCTGCGCCGTAGGCAGTGGGTTCGATTCCCGCCGAGAGCAAACATTTGTGTGATGAACATAGATGTTTGTTCTCTGTCTGGGTGTTATTATATTATAAGTATGTATATAAAAAAAGTCTATTATATCAGCTATCTGGTTTCCATATTACAAGCTTTGGCTTAGTTTGGGGCTAGATAGTGCTGTGTGGAAAGTCCACCAATATTTATTTATTTATTACAAGCTCGTGCCCGCGACTTCACCTGCACAGGATTAGTCACACAATATCTTTATAAATTGTAGCCTATGTGTTGTTCTGATGTATTATTGTAAAGTTTAATTAAAATCCATTCAATAATTTTTACGTGAAAGAGTAACAAACATCCATACTTACAAACTTTCGCGTTTATAATATTAAGTAGGATTGTTTGGTCCAAATCAACACTAATAGTATATACTTTTCATGAATGTATTTTAAAATCAATTTTCCTTCAATATAAATCACTAGTTTAATACACTTTTATCGACAGTGCCACAAAACCAGCTGAGTGAACTTTCAACTCGTAGGTACACGATGAGTATCGCTAAGTGAAATGTCGTTATTCATTTTGAGGCGTCATGAGGCCTCCGTAAGGTAAGCAAAATACACCAAAATTACTTCGGCGTCTCACTTCGTTAACTTTGAGTTCCATGAAGCCATTACGAAGGGTACAGGATAAAGGTAAACAAAAAATCTCACAGACTGTATTGTTGGGGTGTGAAGTCATTTTACTGTTATTCACCTTTTAGAAACTTTAGATTTTGCACAGCTTTATTATTCGCTAGAAGAATGCCGCGCGTCTTCGTTTGCGTAAAGCTATTTCCGCTTGGGGTGGAAAATGTCTTTGTCTGGGTGATATATTCAATTATAAGCATGTATTTACAAAAATAAAGTATTGATATATAAAACTTTATTCGTTTTATTGTATTTTTATATAGTCCCAAAAGTCAATATCCAAATGGAATTTGAACCCACGACCTTCCCCTTGATAAGTTGCCGCGATAACCAACTGCGCCATCGTATTCTTATTACACTCGACGAATAACTTGGCGACATACTACTGCGGTACTTATGCGACCGTGGTTCCATCTACAGGTCTGACATTAACTATCAAGAATCCTGGCTCGATAACCGAAGTTCATGATTCAGGTTCAAATCCCACTCGGACAATGACTTTTGGGACTATGTTAAAATCTTTATTAAAATGGTGTACCAGCTATCTGGTATCCATAATAAAGCGTTGCTTAGTTTGTGTTAATTGTTGGTAGTGTGGAAGTGCTGTGTGGAATACCCACCTATACAAGGTTATCCTATACTTGTATTTAAAACTTCATGGGTACCCATTAATGTGAATAACTTTTTCTAAAGAACCTACACTGTGAACGCGAAAAAAAACAGCTGTTTCATACAAAAGTTCGATACCTACATGGCTAAAATGTATGAAACCGCTGTAAAGTACCCATCAATATGAATAACTTTTTCTAAGGAACCAAACTGTGAACGCGAAAAAAACAGCTGTTTTTAAGACGGGGTAAGAAAAAGTTATTCATATTCATGGGTACTAACCCCCTGAAGTTTTAAATATAAGTATTGGAATACCTTGTATATATAATTTATTTGTAAGTGCTTACACTCCTCACGTATATTTTGAAGATTTCGTGATGAGTGAGTGCACTTCTCTTTCATATAGATTCATATAATTTCTACTTTATGAATTCACATTTACGTATGGAATCAAGCAGCATAATTGATCATTGACTGCAATAAATTACACCTATTGAAGCTCTTGCGGCCTTGATTTAAATTATTTCAATAAGTATTGAAAATATTTTTATTTAAGAAATGTGTATAAACATGTGTCGAGAAACACATGTTTATTCACTCGCACCACATAAATTATGTCAAGAAGTGTGTAAAAGTTTCATATTTTTTTCATTTCTACATGACTCAGAATATTCTCTGTGTATATTAACAAGGTGTAAAGAGATAACTCTCCAAAACTTAAAGATAACTTAAACTTTAGCTATGCTCGAGTTACCTTAAGCTTGATAAATTTTACCACCGACAGCAGAACCCATTTTGAAACTGATATAGTCTGAACATCCTTGAAACATTGAATAATTTTCGGTATGGAGCCTGTATCATCATTATCATCATCAGCCTGACGAAGTCCACTGCAGGACGTAGGCCTCCCCTATATACATTTCCAGGAAGAACGATTCTGAGCCCTCTCCATTCACCGACTTCCCGCGATCCTCACAATGTCGTCAGTCCACCGGGAAGGAGAGCGTCCCACTTTGCGTTTTCCAGTATATGCATGAACATTTGGATTTTAAAGTGGGCTTTTGACACCCTGTGTAAGTCTTATTTTAAAAGCAATAAAAACGTTCCAGTCTGGACGATGGCTCTCAGCCAACTGGCTTAGCCGGATCGCGACTCTGCTCTTAACTCAATACAAGCAACGGCATCACTTGCTCTACTCGAGAATTTTTACATCATGAATGTGAAACTAGCTCTCACATTGACGTGTCTTAAAATATCAAAAGCTTTACATAATACGCAGGAAGTGATACTAATAGTATCTAACAACTTTATAGTTCATATTGCATATGAATTAAAATTACTAAATTATTTTTTTGTAACTTAACAATTGGTACCCTCTTTAAAAACTATAAGGTACCAATTGTTGATACAACAATTATTGTTGTTGTAACACCTGAGATTAATGTAATGTAAGTTTGAGAAAAATATGGCGGAGAATAATATTATTATATAAGTGAAGTAAAACGTGTACATGAATATCAACCACATCTACCTGTGAAAACTCAATACCTACTCGTAACTGTGACAAGTCTGCGGTACTCACGCAAGTATTACAAGCATGCTTATTTTCTTCTATTGTTCTAGGAACAATTTCCTGATTTGAAACTCTTTGTTATAGTGTGATGCAAGCAGCTGGCACGCTGCCAACTCCTCTACATGTTTCATATTTCAGTGGATCAGCGCAGCTTAAAATAGCTGATGTATTTTTATTTTTTGGGTATATCATTACTATCCAAACATTCATTTTTCATACATAACGGTACGTAGTACTTATCGTAGGTACTATAAGATATTCAAACTTGCAAGAAACAGACCGCGACTAAAAACAAAGAATCACCGCGGGAATACTCACTCGACAAAGTTCCCCAAAAATAAACTATCGACTCGTGCCCTCGTAAACGTAAAAGAACCCCTATACCAAAGTTTGCAGACATTGGAAGCATTCACCTTCTTGTATAAAATCGTGGATTTCAAAAAGACAAGTTTTTTATTTCCAAATGAGCAGGTGTTTCCTGACAGGAGCATGTTGGACTCGCAAGCTACCGAGTTTTCGACCGAGGCACACGATGAAGTTCATTGTTTGACGCGCACCTGCTGAACGGATCACAAAGCGAACAAAAATATGTGAATACCGTGGGCTAATACAATCTTCTTTTTATTCTTGGTTTCCAAAACCTCGATCAGAATGTTCAGGTTTTATCGAGAGCGTACACTGCACTGCCAATGTCGAGGTGAGCGTTACAAAAAATACTACAGACTTCAAAAAAACAGTGTTTGTGACCTGGCATCGTGACATCGGACGTTCTCAACTAGGAATCTCTTTTTATCCCGCTTAGGGTGGTTTTACCGAACCAGAGTTTCCATCTGTTTTGACAAGTCGACGAAAAGCGCTCTAATAAATCACTTCCGTGATACAAAACCCTCATGAGCGGGTCATCAAAAACGCTTTTAGCTTTTGTAACAAAATGCCTAACATCGACATATTTTTAAACTCTCGATATCACAGAAATGCTAAAGACAAGTAAATTCGTTAATCGTAAGCTTCACATTAGAATCAACGTATATCCCTAAACAAAAATTGCAATATCGGTAAGTACCTACCTACCTACAATAGAAACGGCAGCTTCCAACAAAGCGGAGTCCGCATTTCTTCTTGACAGTTATGTATTGGAGCCCAGGGGCTACTGACAATCTCAAATCAAAACAAGCTTTATCGCCGTAAATAGATTGAACTCCTTTGAAGTTAAATTACCTATGGAAATATTTTATTCCTTTGAAAGCATTCAATCGAATCAATTCGATCATAACAACGTTCGTTAGTTTCACTTTTGAAGATGAAAGTATCTGAGAAGAGAAGTAAGTAAGAGAAGTATCTGAGATTCAAAGTAGTGAGTAGGTAATACTTAGGTACCTTTACTACTCTAGTAAAATAGCTTCAGGAAACTTTTCAATTCATGTATTTTTAAGTTGCCTGTCATGTCAATCATACGATTTAAATTTTAATTAAACTATATTTTTGGTGCGGCCATCTTGACCAATATTAAAGCTATGGCTAATTTCAATACCAAAACTCTAGCTAAAATCCTGAATGTTTTAGCTAAGCAAAGGGCGAGAGATTGTATAAAACTGGATTAAATAGCGGCCATTAAAAACTGCTAACAACCTAAGCTCACAGACTACCATTATTCACTCAAAGGATTTAAAACATTAGAATATGTATTAAGTACCCAGCCGTACCCGGGCGCAGGGCTGACTTACGAAATGTATAAAAGCTGTCAGAAAATATTATTGTAATAAGAACTTATCGTATGTTTGTAACGCAAAAGGCTCTATCAATTTGAAGTAATTCATCTCCAAGAGCCTGAAATGTATTACAGTTTGTTAAATATTCAAATATGGAAAAAATAAATCGCACGAAATTGCGTCCTGATTGCAGCAGACAGAGAAAATTCCAATTTAGTCAAGAATATTGAAACCAGTCGCTGAACGCGGAATGCAACGAAGCTGGGTGGTGTAAAAATAGTTCTTATTACGGCTGCTACTTATTATTTCAAATCGAGATTTTGCAAATCTTCCGGACTATAATCATCATTGTTTTGTTGTTCGTAAGTCATTTTATAGTCACGGAATTAGACTAACATTTAATGATTAAATATATCCTGAACTCTGGATCATATCGCATATTTAATATAGACTTTTTTTGGTAAATACCTACATTCTAATAATATATTATTATAACACCCAGACAGAGAACAAATATCTATGTTTATCACACAAATTTTCTGTTCTCCGTGGGAATCCAACTCACGGCCTACAATGCAAAAGGCAGAGCTACTACCAACTGAGCTGTCATGTGTTTGTTATTGGTACATAACCCGAAGATAGTGTGGAAAGCTAAGGCCCAGTTTCACCATGCTCTGTTAGTTACTAATCAAGGATTAACAGGCCGTTAAATCTAACCTTAGCTGTCAAACGCGTACATTTTGACATATTTAACCCTTTAATCCTTTGTTAATCTAACAGAGCATGGTGAAACCGGCTCTAAACTTCCTTTACTAAAATACAATCCGCATAAGAAAGACGTGATTTTATTAAATTTATTTTACGTGTGAGCACCAAGTATTGTATATATTGTAGAATACCACATAAATTAATAATTAACATTGATTTGTTCTAGTATGTTCACGATTATAAAATATGCTTACTAATAACTGTTGATAGTGAACCGTAAAGTACAAACTCAAGTCACACTGACTCGCTCGAAGTCACTAGATCCATGCAATTAAGCGCAGGACAAGGTGTAAAAAGAACTCTTTCGAAAATAAAACAACAGATATGGTAGATAATTTTTTGAGTTTAAATACCTTGGGCATATCCTTACTGACGACCGACGAGGTAATATGTTGGCCCTTAGGTTCTCTCTTTGTACTGACAAAGTTAAAATAACGCTGTTCAAAGTTCATTGTCAGAGCTTATACACGGGCAACCTATGGTTCGCGTATGCCAAAAAATCACTGGATGTTCTGCGCGTCCAAAATAATCAAATTTTAGGATGCTGTTGGGGCTGCCTCGTTTTTGTAGTGCCTCGGACTTTTTAACTTGCATGAATGTGACCATATTTTTGTACAAATTAAACAAGCTTCGGGAAATAGGTACACATAGCTCCTGGATTTTAGTTTTAGAAGTAGCTTTTCAACACCCTGTGTGCTCGTAGTTAGTTACACTTCCTTATCTAAAGCATATTTCCCAAGGTTTAGTCCTAGCTGGCTAAACTCTCTCCTATAACTATCTGCCGAAGCAATTAAAGCATCAAGACAGCGAGGTACAGCGGTGTAACTATGTAAATGTTTGACTTTATACCTATTCGAGACCGAAGGTGACTAAAGTTCTCTTGATATTTCAGTTCGGTGTACAATAATGTCCCGAGGCACCTTTTGAACGTTTTATTGGCAATTTACGCAAGTTTTTAGGGCTGAACTTTTATATCAGAGTTCTCTCATTAGAATTTTAAATAACCATATTCGAGTCGTAATTTCTAGATAAAATATTGATAAGATGATTAAATTGGAAATATGAAATAACGACTTAAGTTTTTAGGTAGGTAGGTATTTTATGTTTGATTTGAATTTCATAACCCAGTTAAACTTTGCTATTTTTGGGAGCTACAAACAAGTGAGGCCAGCAACGTGTAAATGCCATTGCACGTAACAAAATGAAAATCAGTTAAAACGTGACCTACATAATATTATAATACTGAATGCATTATTTAAAAGTAATTGCATGAAATAGAGAACGTGGTATAATTTATAAATTGTGGGCGGCACATGACCAGCGCAAGCCGCTGCGGCCACAGCCGAGGAGGGGTAAGCGGCTGCGTGTGGGAGGACGTAGGCAGGGTTCAACTATTCAATTTATGAAATTGGAGGAGTACTTAAATTAATAATTATTTGTTCATTGTTTTATGTTGTAATTAGTTCTTAGGGGGTAACCAAATGTCCAGGACATGAGCCCGTTGGGGCATTATAATGGTTAAACGAAAGCATATTTGGTATTTGTATATGATAAAAATAAAGAGATAAAAAAGCAATATATTTGAGTCTCTGATTTCTAGGTTTTTTGAATCTATCTTTGATCTATCTATCTATGAATCTGTTTAAATTTAGAACGAAGTGGTATCGTGGCCGTCTGATGGGTCGCGGAGGGTTGCCGCTGAATTGGTTGGACCCGCGCGCAATTTCACTGCAACTTACCTATTACTTTTAAAACAAATAAAGCTCTTCAAAGAAATACAACAAATTATAAGAGAACAAACATTACATCACACCTGTTTCCCATAGACGTAGGCAGAGCCCACAAATTTGCGCTTGCTACGAACCTGAGATACCTACTTCTTTTTCTTTATTCACTCGCATAGTCTTCGAAATGCGCGTCGGTTTAGGATACTTAAAACCACATTACATACTTACCTATTACAATAATAACTGAGTTTGCTCAGCTGTACGTTTTTTCTTAAGATTGCAAACTTAGTGATTTCTTTAACGAGCCTACTTTATTCAATCATGTTTGGAGCCTCGTAATTTACTCACTGTAATATTTTCGTAGATTAATACCAAAGTCAAATATGTTGAATTCATGGAGGTATAATACTTCGTCTAAGGTTGAATTCGTAGTTTTTGACAGCCAAAAATCCGAACTTGCCAACTTTCACATTTTATAAGTAGGTAAACTGCTTTTGGGGTAGCCCAAGATAAAAATTAATTATCAGCCCCTAATAAACAATCTGAATACGGCCACGGCTGCGTGGAACACAGGAAACCGTGCGGGGTTCATGGGCGGGTTCATTTCCGAGCGTGGCGGAGCATCCATTTCCGCACGCTGCCGCTGATAGACTGATTTACTACTTCTTAACCCCAACTGTCTTAGACAAAGCCTGAGATCAGGACAAATATTTTTGCAAAAAAGCAAAGCATGTATTTGAATTTTAACGGGTTAAAGCTCAAAAGATTCACAAACTTACCTAGATAAAATCGAAAACTTTCATGTATTGTTTTAAGTGAGGCTTATTTTGTTTTGAAGTAACTTGAAAGTTTCGCGATACGAACGCTTTTGAAATTTTTATATCGTAGCCGCGTGAGAATTTTCAGAGAGATAAAAGAATAACGAAACTTAAGTTTAGAGGTGTAATGAAAGCAGATCACTCAAGTAAACTGGTACTTACAAATACCTGAAAAAAACATAAGTACTAGTGTTGGATACCTGCTTATCAATATACCAACAAAATAGTGAGGTTTTTCAAAAGTAGACTGATTGCAAAGGATTCATAAAAAACCCCTGTTCGCATTTTACTAAAGCACAAAAACAAAGTAACTAGACCTCGAGAGTAGTTTGCGCTAAAAACGGAAGCTTTTGGAAGCTGTGTGAGCTGTTTCCAGTTTCCCGACTAATGTGTTTTATGAGATGAATTTCCGTGACACGACATCGTGCACATCGCTGAGGCCTTTACCCCTCATCTTTAAGTGTGTTTCTCAAAAACACACTTGAAGATAATACTTTTACAATCTAAGTAGGTACATACTGAGAGGATAAAACTCCCTATATTCAATTCAATATTTCAATATATATTTCAGACTTTGTCCAAAGGTGTATTTGTTAGTAACATTTAAACTTAAAGAATAGTGTTAGTGACATTTATTGGTTTTTTAACAACAAATTTACATAATGATGTTTTATGTTTTCTCTCGTCACTCGTTTCTTATGGTTTTATAGTAATGCTTATACCTAGTCAACTTATTTAAACGAATTAATACAACATAATGATAGGAATGCACCTATTAATGATCGTATGTTAGGTAGGCTTATACGACTCGGTAGGTAGGTGTTAATTTTATCAAGTCGTAACTTGCATGGTATTATCGTGAAAATACCTGGCTTCGGCGGATAACTATGAAAGTGGTATTTAGCACCTAAATAACCGTAGCTTGTGAAGACGAGCAGGCATTTCAGAGTTGCGAGCACCACGAACGTACACAGTGTAGGGTGCAGACAGTAAGATTGCAATATAATATAATAGGATAGAGCTTTTTACCCGAGTGCCGAAGGCGCCCGGGTTATGTGTATGGTGCGTATCTAGAGGTATGTATCTATCCTTCGATATTTTCTTTATTACCACGTAGTACCCAAACGGCTGGGAGGATTTTGATGATTTAGGTATCAAAAGATTTGTCTCAACTGCCCGAGTGTCTTAGGGTACAAAAAATTTGGAAAACCGGAAAGAAGGAACAATAAATTCCTAAGGACTAAACCATAACGCAAAATTCGTTAAGTCACTTTAGCGACCTAGGCCATGGGTGATTCTAAAATATATCATAAAACCTTCTCTAAAGTCATACAAATCATTTTAAAAAAACCGCATCCAAATCGATGAAGCCGTTTTGAAGATATTACGAGTTTTGTTATTTGACTTATGAGTAAAAGGAGTTAAAAAGAGTAAAAGGAGCGAATGACTAAACCGGCAAGCGACCTACGCTTGCCGGTTTAGTCATTCGCTCCTTTTACTATTTTTAACCTACATGACCAGCAATCTATGGAGAAATTAGAACGCTTACATTACCACTCATCTTAAATCCTACATTTATAGGCCACAAAAAAGCTAAAAATAAAATCTTTATTAAGAAATAAAAAAACCCGACTACCAAACTAAAAGGATGGAAACAAGATTAAGTTTTAAATTTCTTCTTGATACTGAACTCCAGTTGTTCAGTCTTGACGAATGATACAATTTAATATTCACAGGCAGTTTTTTAATAAAGATTTTATTTATGATAGTTTATCTCTTTAATATAATGCATACTTAAAAAAACTACTTAGTTATTATTTCTAATACCTACCATAGAAAGTGATGGATGTCTCTACAACGAATGCATTGTAACAAAACCATTTCCAACTATCCTATTCACAAACTTAACTATACCTAAACGATTCTGATGATAAAACACGTGACACGTTCTCTTGCTGTTCCAAAGCTTCCTTTCTCTGCGTGTGAGCACTGTGGCTATAGGCTTGAGCCGAGACAATCTCTTCGATGGCTCATTCGGTACTGCAACGATCCGAGCGCGGAATTGAATTGGAGGCAAATGTGCCGTACGAGTACCAACGCCGAATATAAACTGAACCACTCATGGCAGAGCCGCGGTACCTTGCCAATCAATAAACAAATTGTCTTCGATTCGTGAACTGCACTCGAGTTTTAATTTTGGAGACGTTCGTTAAAACCATCACGCGTAGCAGTCATCGCAACATGTCATAAACCCATTACGAGCTGCAGCACACCAACCTTTAACCTTGATTTAACATATCAGTATATCATAACACAAGTTTTTTCCTGCCGATCTTACTTGTTTGATGACTCATCAAAAGGAGACGGTGGCAGCCAAGCGTGCACGAGACAGGTACGAACGTAATGAGCAAAGGGTGACGAAGGTGCTAGTCATTCAATATCTTCGCTCTGACTCGGCAACTGCGTCTAATACACCGAAGCACCAGTTTACTTCATTATCAAGGCATTTTAACCTATACATATCTTAATAGTTACTATACGAAATTCGGATGATTACCTGATTTTGATTTTGTAAAAGAGCGGTGCAAAAGTTGGCTTCACCAACTTACTTACAGTTTCGAATTCCAAAGTAACTTTATTCCGTTTATTCGCCAGAAGCAATACTTCGATGACCGTACTATACGTAATCATGTCCAACTTTCAAAGGTAGATTGTTAGCAGAGCATCTGCCGACCGTGCAGCTGTGTCGAACGTGACTCCTAGTGACGCCCCCCGCATGAACTTACTATTTCTGGACTCAAATCCACACGCCCTAAGGTACCTAACTTTTCAACCAAAATAAAGCCAAATATTTTTTAGATCACGCAGTGGAGGTACAATTTTGCATTATTCTTCATATATGTTACCTCATTTTTATCCATCGGAGCTAAAGGAGCATTGCAAATACATCTGTTTATTTGTTGGGCCGTGTTTTAATGTCACTGCAGATCCATTGTTTAAGAAGTCCATATGACAGTTAGTCCATGCTCTTAAGTCTACAACAAGGAACTGTACCTATTGAAGGTAGTGTACGTAACATTGTTGCTTAGAACTTAGTGCTTGATTTATACACGGAAATCTGAACGCTGTAAGTAACTAACTTGGAAATTAAACCAGCATGTGCTCTACCCATCGGAGAGTTAAATGCAGGTAGAGCTACTTGAATTACAAACTTGGCGATCGCTGGGGAAAACCTATATTTATCTAAGGTAAGTAGTAATCTTCTATCTTCTTAACCACAACAAATATGGGAATGTATC
This sequence comes from Chloroclysta siterata, assembly GCA_932294275.1. Taxonomy (NCBI): domain Eukaryota; kingdom Metazoa; phylum Arthropoda; class Insecta; order Lepidoptera; family Geometridae; genus Chloroclysta; species Chloroclysta siterata. Next base: position 7,483,181 of record OW028600.1, on the reverse strand, counting down.
ATAGTCAACATGAATATTTATTCCGAAAACTACAGATGACAAAGATGGAGAAAATCAGAGTTGCGATAAAATGCTTCACCACACACAGTAGAAGTACGTAGTAATACATATGTACCAATATCAAATAAACCAATATATGCACGCGGACGAAGCAGTTTCCTGTACATTTAAACAGTCAGAAGCTCTGAAGATAAAATACATTCTTTATCAATTAAATAAATTTTACTAATTGTATGTGCCCACGTAACAGAATAGTAAATTTACACAAAAACAATAAACTAGCTTACACTTTATCTACCTACCTATTTTTCGCGTAATTAATTACAAATTCTAAAACTGCTATCGGCTTTATAAAATCAGAATCCGCTACACCTAGAGGATACCTACCTACAAATTCTACTGAGATTAAATTAACACAAAAGCACGAATACTTAGTTACGGTAGGTATATAATTATACTAGACAAAAGACTACGTTTCGGGATGTTGGTGTAGGTATCATGGATATGGAATAGATTCCGGTAGATAAGGATGATGTTTCAGCAATGTTTGATTAATTAAACTCAGACGAATCCTTGCTAAATAAATAATCAAAACACCCAAGTTCGAAGTATACTTGCAAGGGAAACCAATTAGATGGGCGAGTACCTAAATACGAAAATACTCATGGCATGTAGCAACTTAGGTAAGGGAGGTTTATGAATGGCTAATATAGTTGATGGTTAAACAAACTTACCTTGTGACGTTTGACCATAATTATACAAACCTTGCATCCTCGAGATTTATAATAAATAAGTAGGTATTAATTCACTTCGTAGTCCACTCTTTAATGTACTGGGCATAAAGCACAACTTCAGAGCCAAAAAATAACAAGACAATTGACTTTTTAGTACCCCCTCCAGCCACAGATGGCGCCCTGCCGCACCGACCGACAATGTCGCCTCATTTCTTTAGAGCAATATCCATTTCGCAATGTATATACCTATGGGGTATGATTTCGATGTTTAGCAAAATCGGGTATGGGAGGGTTATAAATCTCTTCGGATGCAAGGTTTGTATAATTATGGTCAAACGTCACAAGGTAAGTTTGTTTAACCATCAATTATACTACACCTTGCATCCTCGAGATTTATAATAAATAAGTAGGTATTAATTCACTTCGTAGGATGTTTAGAGCACATTGCGAAATATGTAAGTCGATTAAATAAAAAGAAAAATATTAAGTAATAGTTACATATTTTTATTGCTTATTTATGAAATAATTAATAACTTAGGACTTTATTATGTCTAAGAATCAAGAGAACAATCATACACAGCTTCTGCAAAGGTTCTTTCATCATAACTTGAGGGCAAGGGTCTGTTGTAATATTTAGCAAATACTAAACTGTTGCCTGACCAGCCGGCACATTTCTTTATAAGATCTATTGACAAACCTTGTCGATGAGCTGCTGAGGTAGACGCATGACGGGTACTGTGAGCAGAGAAAGTATCTGTATTTACCCCGCTTGCACCCATGACGTCCTTGATCCACCTACTGATAGTCGATGGACTCGCGTTATGAAATGGTTTCCTAGTGGTCAGAAAAAGACGGTCAGTATTGGCCGCTGTCCGAAAGGCGTTTGTAGCCTCCAGATATGATGAGAGGGCCCTTGCAGGACAAACTTCTATTCGATCAGGAAAAAAAGGAATTAACAGATGAGGCATTGGGCGACTAGGCGCCGACGTTTTAATAACGTCATTAATTACAATATCTATTCTAGAATCAGAAATTCTAACATTAGATAATCTTATTAGCGATAGTGTCTGAACTCGTTGTCCTGTCGACAATGCGAGTAGAACTGCCGTTTTCTTCGAGATTTTAGGTAATGATAATTCTTCATTAGGAAAAAACGAAGTTATAAAATCGAGAACTAGATTAGGATCCCAAGTAATATGGTATTTTGGGAAACTGGGTCTAGATCTGAAAACCCCCTTAAGAAAGCGAGTAACGGTGTCATTTTCACTAAATTTTTTACCAAAAATTAAAGCTAAAGCTGAACGGCATGTGTTAAGGCTAGAATAACTTGCTCCGCTACTGTATTCATTAGTCTAATAAAAATGGTAAGTTCATGAGAAACGGATCTCTTTCCCTAGATTGACAAAATAACCACCACTTTCTCAATGTTACATTGTATTGTTTAAGGGAGTTTTTAGACAGTGATGATATTATAACACTAATGGTTTCTGATTGGAGGTTTTGTTGCGCGAAGGCCGACCTGATAACAGGCATGATACCAGGGTAAGTGTCCTCCATCGTGGATGAGGTTCTCTGGAAGGAGATAGTAACAGATTTTCGTTAGGATATAAAAATATCGGATCTTGACATGCCAGGGAAAGAAACAGAGGATACCAAGGTTGACTTTTCCAGTATGGAACGACCATTATACCCGTAGCACCGTCATTAATTATTTTTCGAAGGCTTTTTAATATCAACGAGAAAGGTGGAAAAGCGTAAAATAAATAAGAACTCCAGTCTATTGTAAATGCATCTACATTGAATGCGGAAGGATCTCTTTTCCACGAGATGTAACTACTACATTTAGCATTTAACCTAGAAGCAAAAAGATCAACTTCTGGTTTTCCAAAATAATCAACGATTTGTTTGAACGCCGTGGAAGATAGATCCCATTCCGTATCTATGTTTGTACGCCGCGACTCTTCGTCGGCTTCTACATTTTCTTTGGACTTAATATAAGATGCAAAAATGAACAGTCGTCTTTCCTCGCACCATTCCCAAATGTTTCGTGTGATGTCATTCAAATGTGTGTATTGAATGCCACCCATTCTATTTATGTAGGAAATAGCCACAGTGTTATCGATACGTAGCAAGATTTCAGAATCGAGCATACTCCTAGCAAAACATCTAAGGCCTATAAAGGCTGCCTTTAATTCTAATAAGTTAATGTGGCATTGGGATTCTGCTGCATCCCAGAAGCCGTTTGATCGTTCTCCATTACACATCACACCCCAACCGGATAAGGAAGCGTCTGTAAAAATCTCCAAGGTATATTGACCACTACGTATTGGATTTTTAATAATCATTATGTGTTGTTTCCACCAAGAAAAATCTTTCTCCAGGTTGTTACCTAAAACCATTCTGCAGTCATAATTTTCATTCGATTCCCTTAATGCCAAAAATTTGGCCCTTTCAAAAACTTTGGTGTAGATCCAGCCATAAGGTATGGCTGGGCAGGCTGACGTGAGTACGCCCAAGAATTTAGCAAACTCTCGAATTTTTATATATTTTTTCTTGGAAATATCTCGAACAAAATCTGATATCTTAATACGTTTTTCAATAGGGAGACTTAGTGTCATATCGACTGAATCAAATTCAAAGCCTAAAAACTTGCGACACTGACTAGGCACAAGTTTACTTTTCTCGTCGTTAACTACAAACCCCAAAAATGTTAATAATTTTAAAGTCTCAGACACACAACTGAGACAATCGTCATATGTATTCCCTAGGCATAAAAAATCATCTAAGTAGTTAACTATAAATAGGCCCTTATTTCTAAGGGAGGTCACAACTGGTTTAAGCAACTTAGTGAAGATGTAAGGTGCAGAAGAAATCCCAAACGGGAGGCACTGAAATTCAAAAGTTTGAAGTTCAAATTTAAATCTAAGATATTTCTTAGACGTTTCATGAATACCGACAAGAAAGTACGCATCTTTCAAGTCAATGCTGGCCATATAACACGATGGGGATAGCAGTCTAGTGGCTGTACGGTAATCCTCCATCTTAAAGTGACGTGTGTCAACTATCTTGTTTAAGGATTTAAGATTAAGAATGAATCTAAATTTGTTATCTGCCTTGGGAACGAGAAATATTTTAGAAATAAACTGACCTGAAATATCATTGCATGGTAATACAGCTCCAATACGCTGTAATTTCTCTATCTCGAGGCTTAAGTTAAGCTTTTCAAATTCAGAAAACTTAGTATTGCAAGGTTCTTGCACTTGAAAAACTGGCTTCAAAAGCGGTATTTTATAACCTCTAATCACATCTAAAATAACTGGATCGCTAGTAATTGTTTGCCAATTATTAAGAAAATTTCTTAATCTACCAGAGTGAATAGGTACCTCTAATGTGTCTTGGACTGTGGCTGAGACTTCGGCCGCTGTTCCTTTGCTCGATCCTGGTACTGGTGTGTGGAAGTCGTGGGTCTTTTCCAGGTTGTGGAGCGGTACGCGTTTTGTTGATTCCTGGCTCCACCCTGTCTGTTCCCGCGCTGAGCCTGACGGGGTGAGCCTCTCCAGTTTCCCTGCCGATATGGCTGTTTCTTCGACGTCGAAGCTTCAGTCGTACTTGCCTTCTTCATCTGGAGTCCTGATCTCTCGGCCGACTTAGAAGCTTTTATTTTATCAGTGAGATTTTCACCAAAGAGCATATTGTCTCTCTTAACGTCTTGAACAACGTCTTGAAATTTCTTATCCAATGTGTATGTAATTAGTTTTCTCCGATTAATGGTGTTTTCAAAATGCAAATCCAATAAAATTTGATTTGCTTCTGATAACCTTTTGATGATGTCCATCTTATCCATATCCTTTTCAATAAGGGAGGATGTCAAAGCTGTCACAGCTGAAATTCCTAATCCAAGGTAATTCTGAGCTGCCTCCATGCGTTTGTCCCGATTTCTGGTTGACTCAACAAGAACTGCCGATATTTCGGGATTCAATTTTGGGGCTTTAACCAATTGAAAGTTTTCGGGTACGCAGATCTTTTCGCCAAGAGACTTCTTTTGATCCTTATTTAACCCTTCACACAGAATACGCCCCCAACGTTTAGAGATTTCCTCCGGGATCTTTGGACCAAAAACTTCTGGTTTTTCCTTAGATTCACCTAATGCGTCCAAAATATCGCCGGGTAAACTAACGGATTCAGGGATGGCATTATTTTCAGCTATCTGGCTAGTCGAAGGTACAGGATCGATGGCCGATATAGATGGAGCAGTCACCTTAGGTTGGGCAGGTGATGGCAGCGCCTCCGCTGACTGTAGTGCATCCACTGCATGTACCGTCGAACGAATATTGTAGTAAGTGCTCACACCATCAGAGTCTATTAACTCTTCTACCTGGCTAGCCCCTTCATCGCGTGAGTAAGAGGGGCTTCTATCCCTGGAGTCATGGTGACTGTCTGTAGACAATGCAAAGCATGGGTCATGATCGCATCATGACACGAAAAGACCAGTAGTAAGAGACCGTAATCGCATCACAGTACTAGATAAACATGGCTACAATCGCATTGTAGCACTAGTGCATGACTATGATCGCATCATAGTACCAAGACACTCATGTATAGGCTAATAAAATACATATTTTATAGATTCAGGGTCATTTTAGATCAATTACAGTTATTATGCGTCAAATCACAATTATAAAAAATTTTGGGTAGTTTTAAAACATTTAAACAGAAGGCATGTAGCCTTAAGTCATTTTTCATTCAGATTACAATTATGAAAAACTGAGGGTAGTTGTAAAACATTGAAACAAAAAAGGTATGTAGCCTTGTCACAAACCATTACTGGTTGTAAAATTATTTAGTGAAATGTGCAATGCAAAAAAAAAAACACTCACCTGAGTCGTCGTAGTTGCTATCCGAACTTTTGTAACGCTGTAAACATCTTTCCAGTTTACGCAACTTTCTTCTGATACGATTCTTGGATAAGCTACGTTTCCTTTTACCCATTGCACTCACTAAACCGTACTTGAACACTAACAAAATGTTATAACTTTTATTTTTGGATACAAAAATAAGTATCACGATGCTTCGATGCCCGCACAAAAAAAGCGAATGAGGCGACATTGTCGGTCGGTGTGGCAGGGCGCCATCTGTGGCAGGAGGGGGTACTAAAAAGTCAATTGTCTTGCTATTTTTTGGCTCTGAAGTTGTGCTTTATGCCCAGTACATTAAAGAGTGGACTACGAAGTGAATTAATTAGCCATGGGTAACTCACTCAAAAAACATGATCTGCAGCGCATCAGCTCATTTACAGTCTCGAGCCGGAGCCGAACCGCGGTTCAAACGGCTCAGAATTTCAGGACCAATTTATTTTCATGGTACCTTCAAAGACTCCAAGCAAGCACCGATAAGACTTGGCAAAAGGACTAGACGCCAAAACAAAAAAATACTACTATAAAAATAATTTTGTAGAAAAATAAACGAGTCTAGCGGAAAATAAACAGGAAAAAATCCGTGAATTTGTATGTTAGCAATAACTAATAAATATTGCTAACAATGAACAACGGAACGAAAAAAAAAATAAAGTAAAAGTTCTACTATTCAAAATGAACCTTACTTGATTAAACGATAAAACGGAAAATATTTATGCAAATTATGACGAGCCTAGAACGCAAAATATCCTTAAATATGTATGCTAAAACGCGAGGGCATCCACGGGCTGTTGCTAAAACAACTCAAGTTAATAATTCAAATTCGTAACCCATACCATTTAAAAACATGCTTTTCTAAAAAGAACCATAATCCTTCAATTCATCCTAACTCCACTCACTCACCCGCGCAGATATTACTTCAAACGATTCAACGGTTCGAGTACGTAGTAAACCTCCCAATGAATCAAAATAAATACTCTACTCAAACGGTTCAGGGTTCTATTTATCCTAAAACCAATCTTTGAACCGTTTGAGTTGTGTATCACATTTTACGAGTAGACCTGAGAACCGCTCCACAGATGAGCGGCTCCAAAAATGCAGCATTGGAAATTAGATCTTATTATCTAGACGAAACAATTCAAATTCATTTAGCAAAAATTTTGAGCTGGATATCTTTTTTCTAATATAGACCCTACCTTTCTAGGAATAAAACTTATATTAGGCTGGCATGAGAGCCGTTGAGCCGCCCCATAAGAAATTGAGCCGGTACTGACGCGCTTACTACGTTATGAGCCGCTCCAAACGGGTACGTCCGACTCCTTCTACCCACGGCTAGAATTAATACCTACTTATTTATTATAAATCTCGAGGATGCAAGGTGTAGTATAATTGTTTATATGTAGGTTCCTAATAATAATAATAAAGCTTATAACAATGTTTTTATTATAGATCCACGATCTGAATATCGTTTGAGAGGTATTGTACGGGTAACCCTGACAGCCCTTACAGCTCAGCTCATAATAGCTCTTGCTTCTGCGTTGTACTCTGTTTGGGTGTTTAAGTATATTATCAGATATCTGGTTCCCATAGTACAAGCTTTGCTTAGTTTGAAGCTAGAAAGTGCTTTGTACAATGTCTACCAATATTTCTCTCTCTTGACTGAAATACTTACTAACAGTGCAATATACCTAAATAGGGAAGGAAGTTCTGCATTTAAGTATAACGTAAATACGGTAAAAATTATGAGTGAGTACGAAATGTGTAATTGCTCCAAATGTATCCTTCTTCGGTAAGCATGCATGGGTACGTACTACGTACGACATGTGTCAACTAAAACGTTTAGAAGACGGATCTACTCGTAGCTTCGAACTTACCGCTTTCCCGCAAATGGAAAGCTTTTAGCTTGTAAACGAATTTCTATACTATTCCGAGCCGATGAGCGGAGGTGTAGACCCTCTACGGTGGCGTAGCGTAGTCTACGAAAGGTGCGCGGTAAACTGTACCTACCTTATTTACGACATACAGTCAGCTGGTGACTTTTACAGAAATAAGACTATTTTATTTACTATTTTTAGACTAGATTATTTGCCTTAAACGTCACTATTAAATTAAATAAATCTATAAATAAGAAAATACCAACTTAGTGTAAATAGGTATTTTATTAATCTCGATTCTCTCAGAGTTATAGTATAACTAGGTAGGTTTTTTTATGAAGTTTTACCTATGAAAAAAATCTTAATCAAATTCTAATAATATATTATTATATTATATTATGATATTATATTACAAACCAGTAGGTTTGTTTTATTTATGTTAATTTAGATTTCTATATAATTTTTTACGGTGGTGGATAAATAACCGTTTATTTATCCACCTTTCTTTCTTTTTCTGTATATTTTACAGTTTTTGTAAGAGATATTATTGTTCAATAATACCCTAACCTAATAATATGAATAGCGAAATGAGGTTATTCATTAAAATGTTATAAAATGTGCCTATTTATGTATTTTTTTATTATATCCTGCATGGGTAGTAGGTATATCACTAACAAATAAAAAACAAAATTAAATCCTGAGTAGGTAGGCAGTAGGTACCTAGTTTCACCATTATGCAACACAGTGCAAATGACGGCGTGTTCGCAGCCGAACCGCAACTTGTCGGGAAGGTAGTGATTTACTGCCGGTAAATTTTAATTAAACGCGAATAAAGCTGCCTTCGACGGTGTCTAACAAACTACCCTATTTATTCGTATGAAGTTACAAATACGCAGCTGTGTGACTTTTTACGAGGAAATAATTGCCGCGAGAGAACTAACTCAGAAATAGGAACGTGAACGTCTGCCGTGTAGAAACCGCATTTATTTGAGGTACACACGCAGCAGGCTGCTCGCTGCGCTCTGCTGTCCTTGTATGTTTCAGACGCGAATCCAGCGCTCAAAAAAGGTTGTGGTCACAGCTATCCAATAATCGGCCAAGAAGGAAGCGGAGAACTTCATTATTGATAGGTATAATGCTCTTTTACAAAGGAGAGGTTTAAAATACATGACGCCCTGACCAAGATTTTGTACAGTATATAGTTCGTCATGGGTAAAGCCATGGGGCGAACACTGTGTGAGATGTCTCAAGTTTATTAGGGTCGTGGGCATGCCCATAGTGCCCACAACGGTGGATCCGCGCTTGGTATGTTTTTGTGGCTGTTGTCGTGTTTCGCCATTTTTATTTAGCTTTATACCTATAGCTTATGTCTATACCAGTACCCCTGGGGACTAACAGCCCATGCATTTTTTTGTTGTGTTTCGTCAGTATTTTTAGCTTTGTATAGCTTGATCTGTACCCGTGTACACCTACAGCCCAGGCATTTTTTTTCACTTCATTCATAAGTTAGGTTTCGACTCACATCACTACGTCCACCTGACAAAACAGCGGCCGTTGTATACGAGATTTATTAATTTAAAACCCCAGAGGAATTTCATTTTGAGAGCTGTGATAAATGATGGCGTATCAAAGGCAAGCGATTTATTAGGAAGAAAGTTGGGCAATTAGCGTTGAAAACACAAAAAGCAGACGCGATGAGAGCGTTATCGATTACATCATCCATTCCAAAGTCCCATTAGCCGGAGTCGGCAGGCTAGTGAGCAACTTGCCTTTTGAGAACCGCTAATACCAACCTACTCTTCTTTTTTACTATAGCTATGTGGGAATAAATCCTACAAATATTATAAACGCGAAAGTTTGTGAGTAATGGATGGTTTTTTTTTTTTTTTTTTTTTTTTTTACAACCTATAGGTAAAACGTTTGACCGCAATCTCACCTGATGTTAAGTGATGATGCGGTCTACGGTGTAGCACGCTTACCTAGAAGATACCTATTCACTCGTCTCTTGAAAACACCCAAATTATAGGCATTCGGAAAAACAGTCGCCGGCAAGGAATTCCACTCTTTGGCTGTTCGCATTATAAAAGTAGATGCAAAGCGCTTTGTGCGGGCTGTAGGTAAGTCAACCATGAATGGATGTCTCATTTCCGTACGTCTGGTAGTCCGATGGTAGAACGGGGATGGGGGAACCAAGTTGTGGAGTTCCGTTGCACACTCTCCGAAATGTATCCTGTAAAAAACCGACAAACAGGCAACTTTGCGGCGATGCTCTAGAGTCAGGAGCTTAGACTCAAACAACGTGTAACCTATGAGCCTTTTAGCTCGTCTCTCAATAGTTTCCAAGGCCTCAAGCTGGTATTTGGCAGAGCCATCCCAAAGATGAGAACAGTACTCCATACACGACCGGACTTGCGCTTGGTACAGATAAAGAAGCTGTCCCGGTGTGAAGTACTGCCTCACCTTCGATAATATGCCTAGCTTCTTCGCAGCTGTCTTGGCCTTGGATTCTATGAACGAGCCAAAATTCAGTTTGCTGGTTAACGTAGACCCCAAGAGATCGAGTTGGCCTGATATTGGAATTGATACATCTCGGAAAGTTGGAGTCAGGTGGATTTGACTCCTCTTAGCAGAGAACAGACACGCCTGGGTTTTCGCAGCATTGAACTTGACTAGATTGGAATCCCCCCAATCAGCAACTGCTTTCAAAGTCAAGCTCAAGCGGTCAACCATGGCCTCTCTGTAAGACTGGACCTGAGATCCACTAGGACGTGTATCAGGTATATAGCTCTCTACGACAGTGCTGTCGTCTGCATACCCAATGATTCCGGGCATAAGCAGATCATTGATGTGCAGCAAGAACAGTGTCGCAGAGAGAACTGACCCCTGAGGGACCCCGGCATTAATTGCCAAGTGATCAGACGAGCAGCCATCAACGACTACTCGAAGTGACCGGCCCCTCAGAAAGTCTGATACCCAGACACAAAGGTCAGTGGATAAGCCGTAAGATGGAAGTTTGCTTAAAAGGCTATCGTGCCAAACCCTATCAAAAGCTTTCGAGATGTCTAGAGAAACTGCGAGAGCTTCACCGTTTTTCTCTATGGCTTCGCTCCATACATGAGTGGCATATGCAAGAAGATCCCCAGTAGACCGGTTTCGGCGAAACCCGTATTGCCGGTCACTGAGGAGATCATTGTCTTCAAGATATGCCAGGAGCTTATTGTTAAGTATACGTTCCATACTCTTGCATAGTATGGACGTAACCGAGATGGGTCTGTAGTTGGCAGGGTCGGCGCGACTTCCCTTTTTGGGTACGGGCTGTACATTTGCATGGATGGATGGATGTTTATTACTCTTTTGCGTAAAAAATACTGAATGGATTTTAATGAAACTTTACAATAATATAGCTTATACATCAGAATAACACATAGGCTACAATTTATAAAGATATTGTGTGACTAATCCTGCGCAGACGAAGTCGTGGGCACCAGCTTGTTAGACAATAATATTAAAGTAGGTACCATCTACCTACTCAACAATTGGCATTTTTATTACTAGAACAAAGACGCCCCACTGACAACTTAGTTTATTTAATTATACCTACTTAATTAGTACGTACCTATAACGTACTAATTATTCAAATGAAGTTTTCAGACTAATTAGCGAGTGAAAAGTAGATAGGTAGGTAGGTACTTGTTGAAATAATGAGAATTGCTCGCCACATCACCAGCTCCTTCGTGTAGGTGTCATAAATTCCAATGAATTATTTCGTTGAATTTGCATAAATATCGAATTAACATTGTTCCGCTTCCAGCTGGAATCATTTTAATGAGGGAAGTGTCCTCGCTTTTCTCTTGGATCCTCTTTTTACGAGTGCCTTGGCTGCTTATTACAGAATAAATTTTAAAGAAGTGGGCTACGAAATTAAATTCGGCGCAGAGCTTTTTAATTGAATGTCGTAATTGATACTGAGAAATGTTTCTTTACGGCTGGAATTTCATTGGTTTAGTGATTTGAATGCACGTTAAATATCTACCATATTACCATACTTTTTATTACTTGTTACTTGTTTTGGGTTGTTCGGTATAGGTACGTTTATTATTGATACGTACGTACCTACTTACTATATAACGCTTTTATTTATCTAGCTATACATATATGTATCGATAGCTTTCATATTCTGAAAAAAAATATATTATATCTATTTCATAAATTGATAGGTACTTTTTGATTACAACTATGGGTACCTAGGTACCTACTTCGCTAGTTATCACTCGCACTTCTAAGAATTTTTGAAGAAAAAAGAAATTACAAACTGTAAATAAGATATTTTACTGAATGTAGTTATGAAGTCACTTACAACCATGTATATTTCCCTACTCCTTGTTGAGGTTGGTGCCTTTGAACCTGACCGATTGACATACCCTGAGGCACAATAAATACTATTAAAGTTCATGTCTGTGGGTACTATATATTTATAATAAAAAGTAACTTTATCGACTAACTGCGAATTTTTTATCCGCAAAAAGTGGATGTGCCATGAAATATTTGGACATACCTCTAACAACCCTCCTTAGATATCCTCAAAGAATATTGAGTTCGTACTTGGTACTACCACAGATAAGAGAATACTATTACTACTGTACTGTAGCACAGATAAGAGAATACTAGTAACTGTAGTAATACTGGTACTACGTACTAATAACGGTCAGTTTCTGAAAGCCCGATCAAAACTAATCGCATGTCAAGTCACTTGCTATCTCTATCTAATTCGATGTACCTAATAGCTGAAATGGCGAGTGACTTGACAACCGATTAATTTTGATCGAGCTTCTGCGTCTGGGGATCAAAGTCCTGAAGCTGTTTCTGTTATTCTTGTTTTTTTTCAGATTTAATGACAACTTTAAACCGACACCATTTGCGTTTTAAACTAACCCTGTCCAGATTCTGAGTTCTGATGCTACCCATCCATACATCTGTATGCCTCAAGCTGATGGACGCAGGGCAGTGCATCGTAGAGCACGTTCTATTGTGCGTGACTTACGGGGCAATGCTTGTTATAGGTGATGGTTACCACTTAACATCAGGTGGGCCATCTGCTTGTTCCATCAGCTGGTTGTATAAAAAAAATAAAAAAAACAGCGCTTACGCCTACTCATAAAATAACTCAATATCTATATTGTTCTTACTCTAAGGAAAAGGTAAATAAAAAATATATCTATACAATATAACCAAACTTTAATTTTAGGCAGGTGTTGTTTCTAACATCACCAAATATAATTATGGTTAGATACATAATCATTTTAGACATAGTTACAACAATCAGAATAATAGTAACAATTGTGTATGTGTGTTTACACTGGCAAAAGTTTGACGATAAGGAATATTGAATATTGAACTAAAATATGCGAAATGTCGTTTTAATATTTTAGCTTTTGTTCAGGTAACAAGAAAAGCTCAATACCATTTTCTGGTTTTTTAAACTTATTAAAAGTATTTCTAAAAAAAGCAATCTTCTTCTGCATTGACTGATACACACTGAGACTATCTGCAGATGTTTACCGTTACCGACGTACCAAAAAACAAGACAATCTAATATCTGACTGTTGAATTACTTAGTGCGTTCCTTATTTACCTTAATTGGTTTGTATTCTATTGAGGTATTTAAAAACATTTCGTCATCATCAGCCAAAAGAAGTCCAAATGCTGTAAAGCGGTCGGAAAAGGTTTAAAAATATTAAAAGCTTGCATTTTGCGCACTAAAATACTTAACTGGACACAATTTCTATTACATAAAATACTAATTAACTAAAATGATAAAAATTAAAGAAAATATCTAACACTTATAGGGCAACACTTTCATAACATTTTTTAATCCGAAATTAGCTCATTGATCAATTCATTAAAAATATACATTTTACTTACGTATTTTATATAAATTTTAAATAAGTACAAATCTTAAATTAACATTCAAACTATTAATTCGGTCATGACATAGACATAGACATAGATATAAATAATTGTCTATGTCTATACAATTTTATTCTACAGCAATGCCATGTTTATGTACAGTAAGTTCACTTTTCCCGTCCAATCTCCGACAACCAAAGAGTTCACCGACACATTGACCCAAGATTACACTCAATAATTAAAACATAGCAACTGACAACGAAGCGAAATAACATGGATTCAGTCTCTCTTGTTGTTCTAACTACTTTGTTGGTAAAACTTTTTAAAGTAGTACTAGGCCTCTTTGTGCAAGAACTCGTCTGAGGAAGTGCTGCCCCCATGCCTATTTGAGCTGTTAAGCAGCGTTGCTTAGTTTCAAAAGGTGTGGGTGCCGGTGAAATTACAGGCACATGAGGACCGTTATAGGTAATGGTTACCATTTAACATATGATATGCCATCTGCTTGTTCCGTCAGCAAGTGTTAAAAAAAAGTTAACAAACGCGCCGTAAAAGTCAGCGCAGACCCATATTTAAATTCATTGCTTGTTCGTTGTAGGACAGAATCTGGATTGGACAGATTTTAAGGTTTTCATTAAATTGATTGCTATAAGAAAATAGAAGTAGTAGTAAGTGGTTTCTTACCTTGCTATTAAAAACGATAAGTATGGATAAGCGGTTTGTGGTGAACCAGGAGAAATATGTTTTACAGCTAAGTTTTTATACATGACTGAGGTAGGTATCCCTTTCAATGCAAATAATATCTACCTATTTTACTATGGCAACTACCATGAATATCTACACTCTTTTTAAAACAATTTTTATACGCTGTATAAATAATCTTTATTAAGGCCTGTCATTTTTTACTTAGCTATCTACTTATTTTCTTCAGGTTATACCTGCACTTAACTAGGTGTATCATCGAACGTCACCGATTGGCGCGGCATCGCCGTGCATAGTCCGGCGCGACTTGTTGCAGCCACTGCGGTTGTATCGCAGATACCGTCACCATATATGACCGGCGCGTATGAAGCAGCTCTGTGTATAGGACGGCGGGAGGCGTCGGACGGACGGCGTACAGCACGCCGGATGGATGGAGCGCGGCGGCGCCGCCTGCGCCCGTCACGTACCGCCCAGAGCCGTCGGCGCCGCGCGACCAAGCACAGTTTGTGAATAGCCCGCTTAAAAGGCACTTTAGGAGCTGAAAAGAGATATAGCTTATGTTTTTGACAATAGGTACTAGTGGTTCGTACCGAACTGAGATCTCGTGATGCGACCCAACGAAACGAACTCACCAAAACTTTGAGTAGGTGGTAGTCAGCGGCAAGTCCAAACATTATGTTTGAACTTTTTTCTGACTACCGCTTACTAACTTGGTATGGTTACCAAGCTTCAGCTCTATTGGCCTATTTATTGAAGAGTTCCGTTGAACAGACCTTGACTCCATCATCAGATCTGGTCGTTGTCACCATTTTATGAGAACTGAATACCTCAATAATTTATTTCAAGAAAAAAAAATAAGAAAAAGCAAAGGAACTGGCCGACCAGTAGAAAAACCTTGATGTCAACGAAACTCTTAGAGATGGGAGCTCTTGGGTCGCTGGTTATCTTAATTTAACTTTTTTGTTGCATCTCAAAAACCGAGCGTCTCAGAAAAAAAGTAAAAATTGTTTTGGAATATTCAAACAAAGCCCTTTCATATGACATGTAACTTGATTTTTTTATGATACTTTTTTTTATTTTTGCCCCCTTAAAATCCCCATATCTTAATAACCCGTCATCCGATTTAACTCATATACTTACCAGTAAATTTCTCAAGTACAAGCTATCGACTTATTAAATTTCATGCAGATCGGATCAATGGTTCGAAAGTTATGGTCAGACAATCATACATACAAACATACATACATACATACATAAAATGCCAAATCGCCCAAGTTGAAACTAAGATCTTCGTTCGCTTCGCTCACTCGATCAATTATAAGAGTTGACAGCCCTCACAGCTAAGTTGATAGTAGCTCTGTCTTCTGCGCTGTAGGCCGTGGATTCGACCTCCATCGAAAACAAACATTTGTGTGATGGACATAGATGTTTGTTCTCTGTTGGGGTGTAAATTATAATACATTAAAAGTATGTATACAAGGTGTTCCAATACTTGAACTTAAAACTTCAGGGGGCTAAAGTACCCATCAATATGAATAACTTTTTATAGGGAACCAACACCGTGAACGTGAAAAAACAACAGCTGTTTCATACAAAAGTTCAATAATACCTACCTAGCTAAAGTGTATATAAGTTTTATATCAGCTATCTGGTTCCGATAGTAATAGCCACAAGTTTATTTTCATAAAAAAAAAGGAACATGTTTTAAAAAACATTACCATAATTTAAGCATACTGTCAATTACTTATATTTTTAATGGTTACTTTTATGTATATCACTAAAGTAAAAAGGTATTTATTTTCTTTCACAATACTGAGCCGAAACCGTGATTAGTCGACAACAAGATAAATTTAATGCTGATTGATATCACTGTTATGTCACTGAACTCAAACCAGTACACACATTCATACATTCAGAACATACATTCTGTAATATTTATTATTCTCTGTAAGCGAACTCTGTTCTTTGAAAAATGAATATCTTTAACCACAAAAGCTAGATAGTGCTTAGGGCTAGATAGTGCCGTGTGGAATGTCAACCAATAGATATTTTATTTGAATTACCTGATCTGTAGCCGGCCCACAACTGGTGACACTCAAGTTCAATCTCTGGCATATTAATAGCAGCTGCTGTCGAATATCCGAGGCGTAAGACAAATTCTTGTGATTCAAATAGTTTTCTTTACACCATTGCTGTAAAATAATATCATAATTATATTACAACTTAGTTTATATTCTTACATTGGTGTCAAACAATTATATTATGTGAAATGACTAACTTAACTTTACAGCACTAAAATTTCGAGCACGCAATTTCAATTTATACGCGTATTTTTGTCGAAAAACTTTCTTTATATACTTTAAAGATAAGGAATAAAGATATATTATAAGGAAAAAAGGAGATCAACGAAATTACTCGTATAAATTGTATATACTAAAGAGTTAGGAATCAATTAATTATATTTTTAAGAAAAGAAAGCAAGTAAACCATAAAATAAATAATGTACTTGTCGAATTTCTTAATAGTTTCTTGTACTACTTTCTCTACAATCTAAAGAAAAGTACAAACCTTTTTCAATGTTGCTTTACAAAACGCCTTAAAAACATTCAGTAAAGTTAAATGATCTCCCAGAGAGGACACAAACTTCTGTTTCACTTTTATAGCTTCCTCTCTTTTATGCATCGGCGTGTGGAATATGTTTTCACTGGACAATACGGCAACCAGACTTAGGGCCTAAAAATAGTAAATAATATCAGTATGTGTTTTTATCGAATATATTTTCTTATTACTTGACGTATCTAGCCAAATGTATCTCAATTGTCGACCAGCCGATTCCACTCCACAATCGATTCCAATTCTAATCTCAATTCGCTCACCAATCTTTTTTTTCGAGTAATCAAGTCAAGGCAATTTACAGTGACAAAATCTACATGTAGCGAGCATGTAGCTACCCCAGACACTCGATTCCATAAAGATACTATATTATGTTTTTTATAAATTTATGATTGAGAAAAAGCTTTTTAAAGTTATGACAGTATGAAAAAGTTTGGTTAAAGTCGCTGATAAAAAAGTTCCATGTTGTGAAAAAGTCATCAACAACTTTTGACTGAACTTAGGATAATTTATTAACTATGGTAAAACTATAACTGGTTTAGGTTATTAGGTACTGAGGGCTTATTACGAGTTTAGTGCCGATCGTCGATCGTTACGATACACCGAATTTTCTATGAAAATAAATCAACGGCATCTAGCGTATTCTTTGAGAAACCATTTTTTTTCATAGAAAATTCGGTGTATCGTAACGATCGACGATCGGCACTCGATCGGCACTAAGCTCGTAATACGCCCTCTGTAGTTATACAAATTTCTCACCTCTTCCAAGCAGTTGTATTCAGGAGCGCTCAACAGTACTTTCGAATATTTGGGATCGATCGGGAACGCCGCCATCTTTTTGCCGAGAACTGTCATCTTTGGATTTGTGTCATTCTCGATTGCGCCTGGAAAATGAAAGTACGGCTACACTTTTACCTTCTAATTTTACTTCACGTAATTACACTTTGCAGGTATATTTTTTTACAGCCCTCAATGCTCAGTAGGTAGTAGCTATGCCTTTTGCACTGAAGGCCGTGGATTCGATCCCCAACGAGAACAAACATTTGTGAAATTAACATAGATATTTTTTACAGCCTTCACGGCTCAGTTGGTAGCTCTGCCTTCTGCGCCGTAGGCCGTTAGCCGTGGGTTCGATCCCCACCGAGAACAAACATTTGTGTGATGAATGTAGATGTTTGTTCTCTGTCTGGGTGTTATTATATATTTACAAAAGAAGTATTATATCAGCTATCTGGTTCCCATATTACAAGCTTTGGCTTAGTTTGGGATTAGATAGTGATGTGTGAAAGTCCACCAATATTTAATTGATTTAATGCTGCATGTTTGTTTTATGTCTGAGAGATACTATATATTATGAGTATGTATTAAAAAGAAATGCTTTGCTTAGTTTGGGGCTAGATAGTGCTGTGTGGTATGTCCACCAATGTTTATTTATTTTATTTACTGTGGAAGGTATACAACACAGGCACGTCCAAACATTGCATTGAGCACTTGCCGTTGCCATATTAGGCCGTTTTTTGAAATAAAAGTTTTTTTTTACCTAACTCTTTCAGCAAAGTCAATGAAGACTTTATGGAGTCTGCAGGCGGCGCGTCGATCATAGGAAAGGTATTGGGTTCTATTCCCGCTGCGATTAGCAGGAGTATCGTCGGCGCAAGTGGACATCTGTGAAAAATGCATGTTTTCTATTAATTATAATTCAATTTAATAAATGTTTAAGTACCTAAATAGAAGAGCTATTTGTGAAGCGCTTGTCCAGGGAAGTACCACCATGCCTTTTTCAGCGTTAATGCGAACAGCCAAAGAGTGGAATTTCACCGGCGTCCGTTTTTCCGAATGCTTATAATTTGGATGGTTTCAAGAGAAGAGTGTTGTAAGTAAGATGAAAATTAGTAGTAGAACATAAAGTTCCGTATCGGTATCTCTATCGCGTCTTCATACAAAACCCGCAATGAACACGAAACATCAACGAAAAACGAAAAACCAAATATGGTAAACAAAACTCATACTTGGGGTACAGGTGAGATTGCGGTCAAACGTTTTAGTAACTATGGTTGAAAAAAAGAAAAGTGACTAAGTAGTGTCAACGCCTACGTCTAAAACACTAGCAATGTTCCTGAGTGTCGCCGCTTACTACTAAGTCTATGAGGCGCATTGTGTTTCCCATACTGACTGTCACTTCAATAATTGATCGAGTGAGCGAAGCGAACGAAGATTCTAGTTTCAACTTGGGCGATTTGGCATTTTATGTATGTATGTATGTATGTATGTTTGTCTGGCCATAACTTTCGAACCGTTGATCCGATCTGCATGAAATTTGATAAGACGACAGCTTGTACTTGAGAAATTTACTGGTAAGTATATGAGTAAAATCGGATGAAGGGTTTTTAAGATATGGGGTTTTTTAAGGGGGCAAAAATAAAAAAAGTGACTTAAAAAAATCAAGTTACATGTCATACGAAAGCTCTTTGTTTGGACATTCCAAAACAATTTTTACTTTTTTTCTGGGACGCTCGGTTTTTGAGATACAACAAAAAAGTTAAATTAAGATAACCAGCGACCCAAGAGCTCCCATCTCTAAGAGTTTCGTTGGCATCAAGGTTTTTCTACTGGTCGGCCAGTTACTTTGCTTTTTCTTATTTTTTTTTCTTGAAATAAATTAAGGAGGTACTCAGTTCTCATAAAATGGTGACAACGACCAGGTCTGATGATGGAGCCAAGGTCTGTTCAACGGAACTCTTCAATAAATAGGCCAATAGAGTTGAAACTTGGTTACCAAGTTAGTAGGCGGTAGTCAAAAAAAAGTCCAAAAAGTTTTGGTGCGTTCGTCGGGTCGCATCACGAGATCTCAGTTCGGGGCGAACTACTAGTTTTAACTCAAGAGCAGTGCCGGATTAGCCACGTAGCAAGAGTAGCAAATGCTACGGGCCCCGCGCATTTGGGGGCCTCGCGCTCCAAGCAACGCCTGTCTGACCGTAATCTGTACAATGTGTCTGGTTACCGGTGTCGGAGACTTTTTTTTTTGTTTTATAAATTCTCTTTTCCTCTATTATAAAATAGAAATTTCAACAATATTATCATTACTTTTTTGTCTACATTATTGGCTATCAAATGAGTCCTCTGTCGTCTTCCTAGGACCCGTACATGGGTAGCTATAGCTTAATCAGTACAAGCACACGTGCTTGGGGCAAAAGAAAACTAAATGGCTGCCATTTTTTCATGGAGAGAGAAAATAGAAATAGGGATAGTGATTTGTCGATAAAATTACCGTATTTCACCCCCCAAAGTCTCCGACACCGGTAACCAGACACATTGTATAAAAGGCAAAACTGATTGACTGATGTATCAACGCACAAGTCAAACCCTTAGGGCTAGAAACATAAAATTTCGCACACGTATTCCTTTTATGACGTAGGCATACACTAAGGGAGGATTTTTAAAAATTCAACCCCCAAGGGGGTGAAATAGGGAATAAAAGTTTGTATGAAACGATTATACGACCTGTCGTTTTGTATGGATCGGAATGTTGGGCCACAAAAGGGACGGATGAAAGAAGAATGCATGCAGCGGAGATGCGAATGTTGAGATGGATGTGTGGAGTGACGAGAATGGATAAGATAAGAAATGAGTTTATTAGAGGCAGTTTGAAAGTGGCGCCAGTGACTGAGAAAATGAGAAGCAATAGGTTAGCGTGGTATGGGCATGTCATGCGAAGGGAAGAATGTCATGTAACGAAAAGAGTGTTAGTTATGAATGTGGATGGATATAGGAGTAGGGGAAGGCCAAAGAAAAGATGGATGGATTGTGTGAAGGATGACATGGGTAAGAAAGGAGTGACGACTGAGATGACGGATGATAGAGGGAAGTGGAGAGAAAAGACCTGTTGTGCCGACCCCACATGAAGTGGGATAAGGGCAGGAAGATGATGATGAAACTTTTTATTTACAGGCCAAACCCTTAGCGCTAGCAACTTAAAACTTCGCACTCGTATTCCTCTTATGACGTAGGCATCCACTAAGGAAGAGTTTTTCAAAATTCAACCCCAAGGGGGTGAAATAGGGGATAAAAGTTTGTATGAAATTTTTATTTCTCGGATATATTTGCATGAAATTTTGTATGAATTGAGTACGGCAAAAATAATGAGTTACGTATTTTAGCGTTTTCCAAAAAAATAGGGGTAAAAAGTTTTAAATAAAACCTTAGGGCTAGAAACTTACAATTTCACACACGTATTCCTTTTATGACGTAGGCATCCACTAAGGATTTTTCAAATTTCAGCCCCCAAGGGGGTGAAATAGGGAATAAAAGTTTGTTTAAAACTTTTTATTCACAGGCCTAACCCTTAGGGCTAGAAACCTAAAATTTCACACACTATTCCTCTTATGACGTAGGCATCCACTAAGGAAGGATTTTTCAAAATTCAACCCTCAAGGGGGTGAAACAGGGGATAAAGGCTTGTATAAAACTTTTTATTCACAGGCCAAAAGTCAAAGTCAAAGTCAAAGTCAAAATGTATTTATTCAATAAAATCACAAGGATCACTTTGAAACGTCTTAAAGCTAGGTGACTCTAGGTGCCAGTTCCACGCGACCAAAGCCTAGAAGAACAGGCAACAAACTTACGGCTTGGTTCCTACCGTTCTTTTGTATGATCCTTTTACAATGTAATAATATAATATATTATTGAAGTTTAGTGAGGCGTAGGCATACAGAAAAAGGTAAACATAATCAAATTTATAAGACCCACACAAACCCTATTAGGGCTAGAAACTTAAAATTTCTAGGCATCTACTTAGAAATATTTTTTCAAAATTCAACCTCCAAGGGCGCTAGCAGCCCGCCCGAGTATTTTTAATAAAGTAGGTAACAGTGAACGAAGCGAAGCCGCGAGTTATAGCTAGTAAAAAATATTAATTTAGATAGGAGCGTAAAATATTTTGCATGCCTTAAACACGAAGCGCTTAGACTATGCTTCACTTCGACTTGAAAATCTAAAACTCGATTTCGACACGTTAAATCGTAAAAATAAATAGGTATTTTACGAATTGTTAAACGTTAATGTATCGATATATTAGATCGAGTGAGCGAAGCGAACGAAGATCTTACAATCAATTTAGACGAATTGGCATTTTATGTATGTATGTGTATGTTTGTCTACCCATAACCTTCGAACCGTTGATCCGATCTGCATGAAATTTGATAAATCGATAGCTTGTACTTGACAAATTTACTGCTAAGTATATGAGTAAAATCGGATGAAGGGTTTTTGATATATGGAGTTCCTTAAGGGGGCAAAAATAAAAAAAGTTACATAAAAGAATCAAGTTACATGTCATATGAAAGGGCTTTATTTGTTGACAGTTCTCATAAAATAGTGACAACGACCAGGTCTGATGATGGAGCCAAGATCTGTTCGAAGGAACTCTTCAATAAATATCCCAATAGAGTTGAAACTTGGTTACCATACCAAGTTAGTAGGCGGTAGTCAGAAAAAAGTCCAAACATAATGTTTGGGCTTGCCTCTGACTACAAGGTTTTGGTACGTTCGTTGGGTCGCATCACGAGATTTCAGTTCGGGGCGAACCACTAGTTAGACTAGTATCTATACCACATTTATACCCTTCAAGCGGCCAGATTTTTAAGCAAACCAAGGGCCCCTTTACAGAATTTGCTACAGGCCCCGCGCTGGCTTAATCCGGCACTGCTCAAGAGAAAACATTGTTCCCAACCCATTTTCCAAAAATACACTGTATAAAGGCAATGGCGTCAATTCTGTTGTTTAATTTTCCTAATTTGACAGCACTAAAAATATTGCCGTCCCTTTCCCAAAAGACCGAAACAACAAGGACGGCTATAATTTTAGAGCTGTCAGATTAGGTTAGTTTAGAATAATGCAACAACAGAATCGACACCAATATACCACTAAAATAAGTTCGGGAGTTTTCATTTGTGTCCCCCTGTGCACAAACAAGTAGGAAGGCCACATACCTGAGTATCTCGGGCGTGGTGTGCGCGGCGCGGGCGGCGAACTCGCGCGCGGTGTACAGCCGGTAGGCGGCGCCGGCCTGCGTGCGGCCCGCGCGTCCGGCGCGCTGCCAGCCCGCCGCCTGCGCGCACGCCACCACGCGCAGCCGCTCCGCCCCGGTACACGTGCACCAAGTCCTGACACACATTAAGGCATATCAAACCTACGCGGTATTCGCTGCCGCTGTGGATAGAGGAAATCGAGTGGGTATGTGGTAATATTGACAGCCTTAACAGCTCAGTTGGTAGTAGCAGAGCTTACTACCTTCTGCGCCGTAGGCCGTGGGTTCGATCCCCACCGAGAACAAATATTTGAGTGATCAACATAGATATTTGTTCTCTGTCTGGGTGTTATGTAATATTATATGTATGTATTTACAAAAAAAAAAATATATCAGCTATCTGGTTCCCATATTACAAGCTTTGGCTTAGTTTGAGGCTAGATAGTGCTGTGTGGAAAGTCCACCAATATTTATTTACCAATATTTATATTTATTTAATATTACGTTCACACCAAAGCGGATTTCGCTATCCTTGTGGGTAAAAATGCCGCGTAAAAAGCAGTGCGGTAGTAATAACATTTTTATTTTTATTCTAGGACGTATGTATGATTTTTGAGATACAATTGGTTACCCCAAGTAGGTTAGGGGGTAGTCAGAGGCCAAATTTCTGATGAATGAATGATGATTACTCACCCAAATGATGATACATTTGAATACGAACGTGTGCGTACGAGTGCGATCATATTGAATCGTCTTGGAAATGGCCTGTCATTTTTTAAATGACTAACAATAAATCTGCATTTTTTTTACCAAATAAATAATCAACCAACCTTTCCTTCACAACGCCAGTGTCGATGACGTATTTTATGCTAGGAATGGTAACAGACGCCTCGGCTATGTTCGTTGACAGTACTATCTTACGGGTGCCGGGCGGAGCGTTTCTCCATACTTGCAACTGCTTGGCTGGAGGAAGGCCTGCGTATAGTGGACACACCCGGATCTGAGGGCCGGGGGCTTCCTGCAAATTTCAATAATAAAATAAATAAATATTGGCGGACATTCCACACAACACTATATCTAGCCCCAAACTAAGCCAAAGCTTGTACTATGGGAACCATATAAAGCTGATATAATATTATATACTTTTTTTGTAAATACATACTTATAATATTGTATAACACCCAGACAGAGAACAATTATCTACCTATGTTCATTACACAAATGTTTGTTCACGTTGGGGATCGAACCCACGGCCTACAGCGCAGAAGGCAGAGCTACTATCAACTGGAGCTGTGAAGTCTGTCAATAATTCCTATATTTGTTGAAAACCGATGATGTTGTTTAAAATGTATCAAATTATTATACTGAATGTAAGGTGAATGTAGATTTGGTACACCAAAGCCAAGCTAAGATTAAATGCTATAAAAACTCACTTTTGCAATCTGTTTTATGTTGTGCATCACAGTTTCAATTTCTTCTTGGCCCGTTAGAAATACCAGGAAGTCATGGCTGAAAACAATAAAAAATAATCTTTCCAGATTCGGTCATTGGAAGGAACCAGATAAGTTTTAAGAGGATTGGAAGAACTGAGTACCTAATCGTAAGTTTTATTTTCACAACGAAACGCGAAAGCTTACCTACTTCTGAACATACAAGGTGTCTCAAAAGAAATGTCATATTTAAAACCATAATTTTAAAAAAAGTAAGGAGTTTATTGAAAAAATGTTTATTACATATTAAAGTACACTGTTTGGGAATTTATTATTTAAAAATTACATCGTCCAAATGTAAGCCGTTGCGTTCACGGCATTCGTTTAATCGAGCACTAAAATTGCCTATGACACGGCTCGGCAGGTATTCTCCGTGATGGATGCGATTTCGTGACGGATATTTTCTTTTAATTGTGCCAGGGAAGTCGGTTTGTTGGCGTAAACTTTGGATTTGACGTAACCCCACAGGAGTCCATAGGTGTCAAATCGGGACTGCGTGGAGGCCAACTTATGTCACCTCTTCTGGAGATTTTTCCAGGAAAAATTTACGTAGGCAAGGCTCTGACCAGCATCTTGAGGCTTTAATTCTTGCACCAACTGAATTTTGTACGGGTGCAGTTTTAAATCTTTATGCAAAATGCGGCATAATGACGATCTGTGCACGTTTAAGGCCACAGCACGCTTCCGAATTGAAAGGTTCGGATCGTCCCGAATAGACTGAGCGACACTGTCTACGTTTTCGACCGTTCTAGAAGATCTTGGACGCCCGGATTTTGGTTTGTCCAGTGTTGAACCGGTCTCTTCAAACTTCTCGACCCATCTTGCAATGAGTCGAGTGGTTGGCGCATCATTCAAGTGACGAATATGTCGAATGCTGCAGAATTTTCTACGCGCTACAGTCGCCGAATTACCATTTTTATAAAACTCGCGTACGCACAACGAACGGTCCGCTCCCGAGAAACGCTCCATAGCGACTAAATTCCCAAAAGCCAGGCTACCGATTGACATCCCCCCCGCGCCCCTCAGAATAGTTGCGTTCACGCAATAACCAAAACAAATGTGAACTTTCTTTTGAGACACCCAGTACCTACTGCTAGCTGATAATCTGGCAATTTTTTTGTAATTATATATTTAAATATTAGAACTAACAGTTACAAACTCAAATTACTTTGATCTGTAACATTACAGAGTAGTTTTTAAGATAAAAGTAATAAAAAATTTCGTTAATTTAACCCTTAAAACAAATAAGAAAAGCAGCAATATTCAATATTAATTTGTAAAAACTAAAACGATTATCTATAAATAACTAAAAACTTACTTGGCAGGTGTGGTTGCGTGTAGCTGAAAGATGGTGCAAACAGCTGCATACTGGTAGTCATCATGCTTTATCTTAGAGTGGTATATTGTGACGGGATGAGCGCGTCCTTCCAGATATATCACCTGACAGTTATCGAAGTAGTTTCTGAACGAATCTACATCCATTGTCGCTGACATAATTATAATCTGAAATTGGCAATGATATAAGTGTAAATTGTCATTTAAATTAATAAAAAAAACTGAAAAACTGAAACAGCTTTACGACTTTGATCCCCAGGTACGGTAGATATCCCCTCAAATCTCTTAGTACCAAGTTCTAACTCCAGATTCTTTGAGGACGTCTAAGGGGGGTAGTCAGAGTTAAGTCCAAACAATACATTTGACACATACCCACATTTTTGCAGTAGTTGGTACTCCATACGTGGCAGGTTGCAAGCCCATCGCCGCTGTTAGAATACTAACTGGTTTCCTCATGATGTTTTCCTTCACCGTTAAGAGCACTGACATTGCGCATATAAATTTTGCGATAGGAAAAATCCATTGGTGCACTACCGGATTCGAACCTACGCCCTTACGATCGGAGCCCTCAGCACCGGTGGTCTAGTACCGGTGCTGAGGTAAAATAATACTAACATAACATAACCATCAGTAAAACCTCAGAAAAGGTTAAGAAAACAAAGACATAGGTACCTTCAGTGGGTTTAATTTCTTATCAATCCTCTCTTTCTGTGCCAATTTTACAATTCCAAAAAGCACATCTGTACTAACAGTGCGCTCATGAGCCTCATCCAATATAATGATAGAGTACTTTTTTAATAGTGGGTCAACTATGGCTTCTCTTAGCAACATGCCATCCGTCATATACTTGACTTTGGTACACTGACTAGTCACATCTTCAAATCTTACTGAATACCTGGAAATTGGAATACCTAGTTTAATTTGCATATGTATACAAGAAACCTAATTTTTCTGTCTACATTATAAGAGTAGTAAAGCTCTTTGTGAAGGGTTCGTCCGGGGAAGTACTACCACCACGCCTTTTTCTGCCGCCAAGCAGCAACGCTGTGTTTCGGTTTGAAAAGTGTGGTTGCCGGTGTAATTACAGGCACATGAGGCATAACATCTGTATGCCTCAAGTTGATGGAGGCAGGACAGTGCATCGTAGGGCACGTTTCTATGTGCGTGACTTACAAGGCAATGCTTTGTTATAGGTGATGGTTACCACTTAACATCAGGTGGGCCATCTGCTTGTTTCATCAGCTAGTAGCATAAAAAAAAAAGAACAATAAAGTTTATATGGGACAACTTCTGAATCATGACCTACCAAAAAGAATCCTCAAAATCAATTCGTAATTGGCGGAGTAAATTGTAATTTATTCCTTTAAACAAACATACATAGGTATAAAGTCAAATTGAGAACTTCCTCTGTCGGTTAAAAAGGAGGTAGCAAAGCCAACATCTTAAGATTTTGAATCTCTATGATGCTTTACAAGATGTTAAAACAAAATCAATTTACCCCACAATAGTACCAATTTCACAGTTCATTTCATTGGCCACCCTGAGAGCTATTGTGATAGCTGCAACTCTACGTGGTTGTGTCACGGCAATGGTGCCCCCACCTTCCAATCGCTGTTCATGTATCAACTGTGGTATCTGTGTTGTTTTACCGCTACCGGTTTCACCAATCAATATCATTGTGGCATTTCTTCTTATTTCTTCCAATAGTCTAGCAACATAAAAATATATATTTATATGTCAATGTTCAAGTTTCAATGATTCCAAGTTCAATAAAGTAAACAAGTACTTTAGACAAATCCAAGGAGCAGTTAGCCAAACTTTTTATAAGTACCTTATTTATAGGTAAATTATAACCTCACAAATTGAGAGTATTCTGAGATATAATTCAGAGATTAGTGTAAATAATTAAAAAGTTAGTGTAAATATTAAACATTTCTGGCCCTTCGGCGGCCGCTGTCGCGGCATGCTCGCTTTGCTTGCTCACCTCGTGTATAACTAATTGTTGCCAACAATATGAGCTGTGACACATTTCTTTTAACACATTTGTTACATATCTTTGACAATCAGTCTCTCAACATCATAAAAATTGACAGAGTAATGTTCCGTTTTATACAAATTTATTTTGTTTTCATTGTAATTAATTCAAGACTTAAAAATACTTCAATAGGTTTATGATGAACCCGAACAACCATTAAAACCAGATATCTATAGCCAACCCAATATTTTCAGTTAATATAAGTATTCAATAATTAACTGACTCTCAATATTGAATTAGCAATATCAGTCTTTAATAGATGATGGGAATACATACCGTCCTCTAACCATATACACTGGCAATTGTTTTCTCGTCTCCAGCAAGCTTTCTCTGGATTCAATTACATTTTTATCAACAATGTTTGCTTCATTTATTCTAGGTTGCAGTGCAGTAGGTACCTGGTTATTGGGGAGCTTCAACTTCTTTGCATTTAGAACCTCAATACCATTTTTTTTCCTTTTCAAATTGTTAATTTTTTTAAATCCATTTGATACACCAATTGCAGTATATTTTGAATCCATTGCTGACTGTATTCTAATAGTGTGTTAGGAATTTATACAGCAGAAGGGGTCTGATATGTTATCAGAAAAAAAATACTTTACAATATTAAAATATTGTTAAGATTTTTTGTGTAAGAAAGCACCTCACCCATGCTTGCATGGTATACAAGGGTAGGTTATAATAACTTGTACATTCCAAACCAAATATGTACATTCTCTGGGATAAACAAGTTCAGTCAGTGCATTCCTAAAAGCAGTGGCTGGCAGTGGCTGGCCCTTTTAATGACTAAACGAACACAATAACTTAGACTACAACGCGATCAACTCACACACGAGCTCTTATACTACATCCTACATACGAAAGAGTTCAAATAAAAGTCCATGGACGGTCCTCTAAAACTTCACAGTTTCTCACAAATATTTACACGTGCATACCGCGCCGTCTTGCTTAGTAAGTTTATTCCTCTATGTGGTGGTTCATGATTAGTAGCACCACCAAAGATAATTTAATATAATAATATCATAGGTTTCGACCAAGAATCATAATCACTACGTTTTACATACTTCTTCTTCTTCTATTCTTAAAAGGCACCTGTCCGTCATTCGACACACAATTTTGCCAGTGTCGAGTGATATAGATTAAATACTTTACAATCAAGTCAGTCCAAAGTCAAGTCGGCCCATTTGTTTTGAAGAAAATAGTGGCGGTTTCCTTCAAAACTTACGAATTATTTTCGTTCTAATCAGGATATCACATACTCAATACCTACACTTTCATTCCAAATGTTTACACTTTGTGCTAAGACCTCAAGTAATGTTGGTTAAAATACTACCGAAATTACACAGCACTACTCAAAATTATTTTGTATTTTGTAGTATTAAGTATTTTGATAAAATAACACAAAAAAACAATTTTATCAAAATCAAAAAATCATAATCAAAACGGTCTTTATTCACAAGGATCACTTTGAAACGTCTTATAAACTAGGTGAATCTATCGCCACCAGTTCCTCGCGACCAAAGCCTAGAAGAACGGGCAAGAAACTTACGGCTTGGTTCCTAGCGTTTTTTTGTATGATCCTTTTTACAATTATAATATGGTACCTACTTAATTGTTTAGTGTTTTAATGAGTTGGAGCATAGATCAGTCCCAAGCTTTTTTGTCATCTATGTATTCAGATATTTTATAATAAGCTTTTGTACAAAGTTTTCTTTTTAGTATGTTTTTGAATTTGCTAATAGCATTAATAGACGATCGAACTTGTACGGGCCGGACCGGACTTGGATAAGGCGTACAAATCCGCTAGCCACAACAGACGGCCGGATCTCGCATTAACCGCGTGTACTGTACACATTTCGGACGTCATGCCTCCGACGCATGGAGGTATTATACTATTATTATATTATTATTATGATACTTAGTCTAAGCTCCGACGTTATCCAAGCGCGCTAAAATTGCGATTGTTGTTGCAGCAACAGTAATGCCGCCACAAACAACACGAAAAAAAAGAAAGGAGTGGGCAAAAACATATTTAAAAAACCGTGATGAATTTAATAAAATCTCTCGATTCCGAAGACTTCCGTATATACTTGCGACTAGATCAAGAATCATTTGATATACAGTGCCAAAACCTCGACAAGAACTTCGCGTTCTGTTAAAATTTCGCCATAGTGCGAAGATGCGCTGACGCACGTACTACCTCCAGAAGGTTTCGATCGTGACAGCCCTGCGTTTGTCCGGTACGAGCGTACAGACTCGCGGATTTGTACGGAGCGGACCAAATTCGACGCGCAAACCATCGGACCCGAGCGGACACGAAATAATAATAATTATGTTCGGCAGACAACTCTCCAGACGAACGGATATGGTACGGAGCGTACCGAATCCGCTGTCCGGCCCGTACAAGTTCGATCGTCTGTTATTGCTATAATCGACAACTGGTGAGTCTCGCTTGGGACTTTGTTAAAGAAGCGTACACATTGCAAACGATTCTTACTTTAGGGCCGGTTTCACCATGCTCTGTTAGATTAACAAAGGATTAAAGGGCCGTTAAATATGTCAAAATGGACGCATTTGAGTAGGTAAACAGTTAAGTAGGTACCATAATAAAATTGTAAAAAGGATCACACAAAAGAACGGTAGGAACCAAGCCTTAAGTTTGTTGCCTGTTCTTCTAGGCTTTGGCCGCGTGGAACTGGCACCTAGAGTCACCTAGCTTTAAGACGTTTAGCTAAAGTGATCCTTGTGATTTTATTGAATAAATACCTTTTGACTTTGACTTTGAATATTTTTTCTAACATACATTAAATTTTCGTATATGTACTGACAGGGTAAAGTCATTACATTTATTTCTTTAAACTTAATTCGTAACGATTCTCTGGGACCCATGTTATAAATTGCACGAACAGCCCTCTTCTGCAGCACAAATATGGTGTTAATATCTGCAGCACTCCCCCACAACAAAATGCCGTATGACATAATGCTATGAAAGTAGCTGAAATAGACAAGTCTAGCGGTGTACACGTCTGTAAGAAGGCGGATCTTTTTGACTACGCTGCAGAGCTAATTCTCTTCGACAATTTGCCTATGTGTGGGCCCAATTGAATTTTATTATCTAAGGTTAAGCCTAAAAATACGGTGGTATCCACGAGGTCTATTTTTTCGTTTTTGATTGATTTGTTGGATATTTGGTAGTACAAAGCGAATGCATTTTGTTTTATTTTAATTAAGTAAAGTTGTTCCCATTAAACCAGTTTACGACTCTAGAGATTGCATTGTTTACATCGTCATAGTTAGTTTGTCGTCTTTTCAATTTGAATAAAAGTGAAGTGTTTTTTTTAAATAACCTATTTTTCGGGGTGATGAATTCACTTTTATTTTACATTATTTTTAAAAATAACACCGCTATACTCAGTTCGTTCGGGAGGTTCATTTAATCCAAAAAATTTAAATATGCAACGCTCAAAATAAAAAAAGATGATTATTATTAAATAATCTATTCTGTTTTAATAATAAATAATCGGTATATGAAATAATAATCAATTATTAAATAATTATTTTATTAATCGATGTTTTAACATCCCTAGTGTCAGTGGTGCCATCTTAGGGTATTTTACTCTAGATTAGAGTAAAATTGTTTGTTATTTTTTGGGGTAACCCGATGCAGTTTTGATTCGCAAATTTAAACCAATATTATCTAAGCCGCTGTAGAAAGAGCATTTTCGGTTTAAGATATTGTCAAGTCTAAACTTAGAAATAGATTGTCCCACAACATGGTTCAAAATATAAATACAATCTAAAGATTTTTCTTAAATCGTGTGTAAACTTTGTTCCCACAAAAACCATGTTGGATAGATTATTAACAGCAAGTATGATAAAAAAAGCGATGACGCTGAGGAAACTTTATTGGAAATTGTAAATATTTTTAAAATTTACCATAAATCTAAATTTTTTATAAATCCGTAAATTAACCTACTTTTTTAGTAAAATATAAATGCAATTATTATGTCTAAGTCAATTTGTAGTCAAAATAAACTTTGGGATATTTTTTCCATGTTCACACCAAATTTAGGGTAAATTTGACCAAGCATAGGGTAAAGTGAAATTAAGAACTGGCAATGGCAACACTGCCTAGTGCTTTAATTTAAACGTCAAATGTTATTTTCATTTTTCTAAATATTTCTATTCTAATTTCTACCTGGTACCTCCTTACGTACAGTACATCTTACCGTCTTGAGTAATAATGTTCTGTGACAAACAGACAGAAGTACAAACAGCAGAACTCAGACGAAATAACAGCAGAATTATTTAATTGGATAGAAATATTACGTCTAGCCATTCCACTCCATCCAGGTTCTTCGGATAAGTAAGCAGAGTGCTATGGGCTAAGCCTGCAGCCGCAACATCAATCGATTCCTTTCTCAGTGGCAGAAGCAGAACACCGATACTACATCATGGCTTTTCGAAGGAGTTTTAGAAACACAAAAGTGTTGTCGACTCGTTTCTGTTCAAACCGCGTGAATCCAGCTATCAAAACTTGGAACATACTTACTAGCCAAGTACCCGCTGCTTTCGGAGTTGGTAAAAGTGAATTTGTATATCCAGAACATGCTGATATTGTCATTATCGGTGGTAGCTTTATTGGGGCTTCAGCGGCGTACTGGTTGAAAAGCAGAGCTGTTCATGGTCTTGATGTTGTTGTTTTAGATAAAGATATAATGGTGAGAAAAAAAATATACCTTTAGCATAAACTAAGAATATTGCTTGTCACATCTTGTTCTTAATGAGGGTTGCAATTCCTCTGAAGTTAAGTCATCATTAATTTAATTATTTTACACTATCTTTATGGCATTGTGAAGCACATTGTGTAGCTTAGTATTTCACTATTTGGTCAGACCATCTAAGTGGACCTCTCAGATTACAATATTTATTACAATTATCTTACAATAATTATCATTATAATACCTAAACTGATCTGTTGTTTTCAGTTTAAAGATGTGCAAGCTAGTCAATCACTGGGAACCCTCACACAGCACTTTTCACTACCTGAAAATATTCAACTTTCACAGTACAGTACAGAGTTCTTTCGTAATGTTAAGGAACACCTTACCAGTGATGTTGACCTACAATATATCCCTACTGGATCTGTAGTTCTGGCTAGTGAAAAATATGCAGACAAGTTGGAACACAATGTAACATTACAAAAGGAACAAGGGTGCAGATTAGAACTATTACAAACTGAAGATATAAAGCATAGGTATCCTTGGTTAAATACAAATGATGTCAAACTTGGTAAGCTTTGCTTACTATTAATTTATCATTAATCATAACAGTGTTTTTTATTTGCAATTTGAAAGCTTTGTTAGTATATAAAAATTTTTGTGCAGACTTTTTAATTATTGATGCAGAGTAGAGATAATACTGATAATAAGAATTGTATGATCACCAAATAATTGGATCCCTTTAACTTTCTAGGCTGTGTTGGCTATGAATCAGAAGGCACTTTTAATGCTTGGGCACTACTAAAAGGATATTTGAAAAAATCAATAGACCTTGGAGCTAATTATATAAATGCTGAAGTCACTGGATTTGAATTTCAACATTTACGAGATCTGCTGATGGAAGGAGTTACTCCAGGGACATTTCAAAAATTAAACAAAGTCATTTATAAAACTCCTGATGGCCAAGAACGTTCACTTAAATTTGCCGCATGCATTCTAGCAGCCGGGGATGAATCAACCAAAATAGCTGAACTTGCCAGAGTAGGTACAGGAGATAGAATGTTAAAAATACCACTGCCAATATCAAAAAGGTAATTGATGTCTATACTCGAAAATACACTAAAAAGCTTTATGACTGTCTGCTATTATCTTACTGATACTTCTCAAGTACTGACAAGTTATTTTTTGTTTTCTAATAAAAAGTCTGATAAATGTAATTCAAATCTTAAATGAATTACTTAAATTCATTTATATTCTCAACATGCATGGTTAACCTAACCTACCTTCCCCAATATTTAAATGAAGTTAAACAGCCATAAATAAAATCTTTTGCAGAGAGTACAAAGTGTACTCCATTCAAGATAAAGCATCAGAAATAGGACTCCAAATTCCTCTCGTAATGGATACCACAGGCCTCTGGCTTAAAAGAAATGGCTTAGCAAATGATTTATTATTTGGTATGGTTCCTTTATCAGACGATTCTAAGGATTTTCCAGATGAAGATTATTATAATAAATTCATTTTGACTTCACTTATGAACAGATTACCAAGCTGTAATGCTGCAAATGTAAGTTTATGGTTTGTCATTATGAAAAAAGTGTATTGCTATTTTTAATTCATTCATTATGTTCAAATGTTTTAGATTCTTTATAAAATTCACTTTAAGATTTTAAATAGTTGAAAAGAAATGATTTTCTGTATTCAGACCCAAATATAAAATCAAATATTTATTTACAGATAAGATGTGTTGGGACAGAAAAGCAAGACTGCAACACATATGATGATTCTGGAATTTTGGGGCCTCATCCATACCATAACAATTTGTATTTAGCCACAGGATTTGGCAGATCAGGTGAGATATATTTTGTGTAGTAGGTACAACCAATTCTCAAGTACCTTTTAATTTTATTTTTAAGTACAGTCATCAATGAAAGTTCATGAATGAAAAAAAGAAACAACATCACTACTTTAATCCCCAGGCATGAGAAAAACCATAAAAAAAACCATGAGCAATATTTTAAACCCTGAATACTTAACCGATCCATAAGTGACAGACTAGAATAAATGATTGCTTTGATGGTTTGAAGATTCTTAAAACATCAATCAAAAGTAGTTGAACAAAAATGTTGTTGGTTATGTACTACCTATTTTGGTTGCTGGTGGTGTTTAGCATCTTATTCATTATTATTCTTAGCAATTTTAGGTATAATCCTATCCCACTTCCTACTAATATACAGGGTGTGGCGTATTGTTTTTTTTTTTTTTTATACAACTAGCTGATGGAACAAGCAGATGGCCCACCTGATGTTAAGTGGTAACCATCACCTATAACAAAGCATTGCCTCGTAAGTCACGCACGATAGGAACGTGCCCTACGATGCACTGCCCTGCGTCCATCAGCTTGAGGCATACAGATGTTAAGCCTCTTGTGCCTGTAATTACACCGGCAACCACACTCTTCAAACCGAAACACAGCGTTGCTGCTTGGCGCCAGAAAAAGGTGTGAATGTACAATAGAGCTCAATCACGGCCTAACCACTGAACGGATCGGGAATAGGTAGAATGAATGGGGTAGAAAACATGAACAAACCCTTTATAGGAACAACGCCTAAAATATTAATGATAGCTACTAATACGCAAGCGAAGCTGCGGGCGTCAGCCAGTTTTATTTAGAATAAAAACATAATTCTTTTACAATGGCACACTGGATTATTCAATTTGAGTCGTCAAAAAAAAGATCTTGAAAAATTTGGATTTACATTTAAAAAATCGTCCCTAATTAGTTGGCCAACACTGTCTATGGGTACTTAACATTTATTTTTTCCCTAGGTTGTCAGCATTCCCCAGGCATAGGAAGAGCCTTAGCAGAATTAATAATTGATGGCCGCTATACCACAATCGATTTTACAAGAGCTGGATTCGACCGGTTTCTAACATCTCAACCACTAGTAGAGTTTAATGTATATTAAGGTCAAAGGTATAGTTCTTCTATGTCATTTTAGCCGGATTCAACCAAGACTATAATGCTATCCGTCAGATGCAAATATTTGGATCTTCGTTCTTAGGGGGGTCCTCCATTAATCATGTGATGTTTTTTGGCAAATTTGATGTTTATTCTCTGTTTGGGGGAATGAGCAGTCAGTAGTGATGTGTCCTTACAACATGGTTTCTAGCAGATTCCCCCAAAAAAAATTTGGGCTACTTTTTTTAATTGCAATTTCTACACAGAAACTAAGCCAAATGTATGCATTTATCGGTGGAATACAACTCCGTACAAAGATATCTTTTTCATACAACCAGGGGCCTTATTCTCACTTTGAACGACTTTTGAAACTCACTCAAATATCTCGGCCATTCGATCTCTGGCAGAGATAGGCCATCTCGTATATGAAAATGTCGCTCATTGAGCCAAAACCCTATGCTCACTCACCACCGTGATTTATCTCAGTTGATGACATATTTTTCAAACGAAATGCGTTTCGTTTCGGTCATATACGATTAATCGAATGATTTTTTGATCGATTATTCTAGTGTTTTGTACAAATGACCATCAAATTAAATTGTAATTTGGTGCTAGTATAAAATTATGAAAATACAAAGCTGAAATTGTGGAAAATAAACTGTTTTTTGTACAAATTGGAGATTTCTAGTTCATTGTATGAATGTTGACTAAAATATACCAAAAACTAAACGTAATCCTTCGCTCGGACAAGCAGTGCTGCCATTTGATTCTGACGTTTTTGGCGTTAGATCTAGCGGTTCAATGACTTACCTACTCGTGTTTTTTTTTCAGTCTCGAAGTTAATTTTATTTTATAACAAGTTTAAGATGCGTTTGCCACATCGATGATATTTGCTAGCATTAGTCGCTGGGAATTTCGTTTTTTTTTTTTGAGTTACAATAGAACAATCGGTTGGCCTTGTACGGTTCACACAGTACAATAGTGCAGTGTGTATTTTCCGGGAATCTCGCGGCAACCGCGCGACCGGGAGCATCAGTCCACATCAACATCGCGGATCGACCACATCTCTCTTATTCAAGTTAATAAAATGATGTCCTATACAGGCCTACTTGATGTTAAGCTGTTACCTCAGCCTATTTCAATCGCCATTATCTCTACCACGCCATTGAGGACGCGTCCTAAGTGGCATTGCATTGCGTCCCTCACTGTTTAGACCTACGGGTGTTATGATATTACATTTATTTACATACTGTCTTATCTTAAGGCGAAGACAAGAGCTAATGTGACTCTCGCTCGCACGTTTCGACTTGTTGAAAGATATAAAATCACATAACTCATTTTGGGAAAAATCGCAATCAACCATTTTGTGTGCAATCACATTGCACACAGTTTAGTAAAATAATCATTTTAATCGATACAAGTTTTCCTTCTTAAAAGTTTGCATAAGTACAAAAACTAGTAAAGCAAACTTTTGAGTAGGAAAACATTGATCGATCAAAATGAAATTTTTACTAAACTGTGTGTAATGTGATTGCACACAAAATGGTTGATTGCGATTTTTCGAAAATGAGTTTAGTGATTTTATATCTTTCAACATGTCGAAACGTGCGAGCGAGAAGTTGTTTGATAGTTGTTGTTATTTATTATAGTTGATCAACCAGAGTCCGATGAAATTAAACATTTACTTGATTAATCACCAAATTTATTGCGAGTCACACGCGTTCATTTTAGATCGGCAAAGATACAGTTTTGGAGGCATAATTTGACATACGTCTGACAATCTGACACTAATACTAACTAAAGTTTTTTTTTTTTTTTTTTTTTTTTTTTAATACAACCAGCTGATGGAACAAGCAGATGGCCCACCTGATGTTAAGTGGTAACCATCACCTATAACAAAGCATTGCCTCGTAAGTCACGCACGATAGGAACGTGCCCTACGATGCACTGCCCTGCGTCCATCAGCTTGAGGCATACAGATGTTAAGCCTCATGTGCCTGTAATTACACCGGCAACCACACTCTTCAAACCGAAACACAGCATTGCTGCTTGGCGGTAGAAAAAGGTGTGGTGGTAGTACTACCCCGGACGAGCTCTTCACAAAGAGCTCTACTACTCTTAGTTTGACAGCTGAGAGCTGCGGTAGAATCTATGAAATTACATTATGTATAACAGTTGTCAGCCCCTTAACCTTCAAATCGGCACACAGCAATGCCAGCGCCAAAAAAAATGGGCGACTAGGCTACTTCTCGTCAAATTTTTGGCGACTTGGGTCAGTCTAGACTTGGCAACACTGATTCCAAAGAAAACAAGTGGAAGTTTCGTTTCCGTAAATTGTTTGTTATTATTTTGTTGTTTACAAAGTATTGTAAGTGGTTTTCGACGGTTAGAAATAGAAGTAAAGAAAATGGAAAAAAGGTAGCGAAGTATTACCCAACTCTCCAGCAAAATATAAAGATGAGAGAGTTGATGGAATGCTATCCTGCCCTAAAGTCGGGCAAGTTTTCGGCATAATTTTCATAGCCGACCTAACAAGGATTGGAAGGCATGGCGAAAAGTAAGTGACCAACCATTTACCTTTATTAATACCTAGGCAACCATCTAATTATAGGTACTTACTTAATACTTTATCTTTGTATCTTTGTACCCTAGGACATACCAACCTTCTATCGTAACCTAAGTATAATGAAAAACTGACTGTGAAATGAGACATTTATACAGCGTCTAAATTAGGAAGAAGATTTTATGTATTTGTTCTGCATAGTTGTGTTTATCATTATCTTTATTAAAAACAAGTGGGACCTAGTGATGGTCGCAAAACTTAGTTACATAAGTACTAAAACTATTTTTGTTTTGATTGCAGATAAATGCACAGCACCACACGGCGGCTGGATAAGGGTTTAGAGATGGTCTCTAATTTAAATCGACGCCAATCAATTAAAATGGAACATCAACCATGTCCTTAATGCAGACCCGCTGTCACCTGTAATATAATAAAAAAACATGTGGTACAAAAATATACCTAGGTTCACCTATATTTAATTATTACCTTTAAGTTAAGATATAGTTTATTGAAATAAAAGGATTTAATAATAATATTTGGTAGTTTGACATTGTTTCTTTTTGTAGTAACCCATATCTATTCATGAAATGGAAATGACCGTGCCCTTGATTATGTATGTTCCATCAGTATACTTATGTTTGAGTTAACATATACCATATTTGGTACCAACTAGGTGCTGGTAGCTCCCTGACCCCAAGAAACAATGTGCGGAAGATCTAGAAAAATTATATTATTGCCCCCAAGTGATACTTGGCTTCCAATCCACAATAATGGTAGACTAGTGTTTTAATCATGTTCTAATAACTAGGTAACATAACGTAGGTATCATAAATTTGGCTGTTATATGAGGTTAGGTTACCGACTTACCTACCTTTGATTTCGTGGAAATATTTTTTTGCTCCAAGTAGGTACGGCCTGATTTCCTCGATGAGCTCCCGGGTCAATGCTTTACTTAGCCTAAAGTGCTTCATAAAAGCATGATTCGAGAGCTCAAAGGCATCGAACAGCTCCGCCTCGTTTCTTCGTTTTCTATTAGGTATATCGTAGCTGTCGAGGCTTCTACGACGAGGTAGGAATTGCTGGAGGAAATCGTCCATTGCCTCGTCTCTCGTCTCGTACTCGCAAGTAATTTAAATAAATTTCGCTGAAAAATTATCGCAAAAATAGCATGAAACATGGAGTAGGTTGTTATTTTATGCTCAGTGAATGAAGATTCAAGAGATCTCGATTAACGCGCTCAATCTCGGTCAGTACGGACCAGACGTTGCGTCTCGTATGAACTTTGAACGAGAAAATTGGGTAGTGAGATGGTGAGAATGGGGTTAAATAATTGTCACGAGTTATCGAACGAGATATGACGTCATCTCTAACGTGAGATAATCTCTGTCGAAGTGAGCATAAGGCCCAAGGTTTCTAGCAGATTCCTCGAAAAAAATTTTTGGCTGCTTTTCTGAATTGCAATTTGTACACAGAAACTAAGCCAAATGTATGCATTTATCGGTGGAATAAAACTCCGTACAAAGATATCTTTTTCACCCTCATACCTTAATTTCTTTCTTTAATAGCTTGGAAACACTTTCGAATAAATGTTGATGGACTAGTATGAACGTGACGGACTTTACTAAAACTTTTATAGGTAGGTACAAAATAAAAAAGTACTTTTTTATTTCAGTACTATTTTATTTTTTATACTTACAAAATAAAAAAGTACTTTTTTATTTTGTACCTACCTATAAAAGTTTTAGTAAAGTCCGTCACGTTCATACTAGTCCAAAATAAAAAAGTACTTTTTTATTTTGTCTGAGGTAGGTACGTGATGATTACCTACCTGATTATTCACTCTGCGCCACTGACTGGTATGAACACAATAACTATGTAGGGTAACTACGCCCCTTATCGTCCAGTTAGCGGAGTTGTCACATTCAAGCACCAAAAAGTCTATGTTATTGTAAGTTTATAGAGGTGAAACTTTTTCTGCATATAGCCTATATCCTCTATTTTCATTTAATGTAAAGTATTTAATTATGAAGTAGACTGCGAATTTTATAAAAATATTTTAATGTCAAATACCTATTTTGACCAGTTTTCGTCCACAAAATCCAGTTTTCGACCACCTACTCCCCAGTTTTCGACCATTCATTTCTGATGGGAAAATATTTCAAATATAGGAGTAAAAATTGATAGAAACGAAACAAAGTTATAGTTATCATGTCGTATATTTTAAGAGTCATAATAATAATCAAAATTTCTGCATTCAAAGTTCAAAACTTACCATCTAGGTATCGAAAATCATTTTTGCTAACTTCTGAAGAAATGTCCCTTTGCATTTTAGTTTCTATAATGTAATAGTGTACCACAAGAGTTTTAAGTACTTATTTATTATATAATATTATTCAATCGTAACATATCATCATCATCATCAACCTATGTCAGTCCACTGCTGGACGTAGGTCTCTCCCAAGACGTTCACTGAGCCCGGGCTTCGGCTCTTCTCATTCCGTATTTGCCAGCTACATTTCGCAACGATGATGACGACGAAGTGGGGCGACGATCTCGTCGCCCCACCTCTGCGGAGGGCGTCCTACACTACGCTTACCTAAACGCGGTCTGAAGAACCACTGGGACCACTCAAGTATTAGTTTGATCCAGCGATTGTCAGTTCTACGGCATACATGGCCAGGCCACTGCCATTTCAGCTTGCTAATCCTTTGAGTTATGATGTCGACTAGTTTAGTACTCCGTCGGATAACTTCGTTTCGGATTCTATCCTTCGGAGAAACTCCGAGCATAGCTCTCTCCATAGCTCGCTGGGCGACTTTCAGTTTGTGAGCCGACCCTACTGTTAGTGTCCACGTTTTGGCAGCATAGGTCATAACAGGTAGGACGTACCTACTGGTTGAAGACTTTCGTCTTCAAACATTGAGGGATGGGTGACGATAAGACCTGAAGAAGTTCCCCAAACGCAGCTCAGCCCAGCTGAATTCTCCGGTTTAGCTCTCTCTCAAAGTTGTGTCTACCCAACCGCAGGGGCAGACCCAAGGTAGATATTCCTGTAAAACTTCGAAAGGCATTCTGGCGGCAGTGGTCGGTTCGGGTGATGCGATCAATAATCATGATCTGAGTTTTATCCAAGTTCATACCCAGCCGACCCGTCGTGAGGCAGCAGCTAGGCTGTTCAGCATCTGTTGTAGGTTCTGCAACGATTCTGCCAATATGACGATGTCATCAGCAAATGCCGTAATGTTGTGATGTATTCGCCGTTAATATTAATGCCCATTAGGGTGCAACTCAGTGTCTTAAACAAATCTTCCAGTGCGCATGAGAACTGGAGGATATAACGTCCCCTTTTCTCACTCCGCAGCACAACTGGTAGGTTTGGACAGCTGGTTCTGGACCTGAACAGACATGGTGGCATCATTGCTTAAACATCTCAGCACTTCGATGTATCGCCAGTCAACCTGACATCGTTGCAAGGACTGCCGAACAGCCCTTCAAAGGCCTTCTCCACAAACGTAGTCCACAAACGTTAGGCACAAGGGCTGATTATACTCTTCATATTTTTGTATAATCTGCCGTATTGTGTGAATGTGGTCTAATCCTGCTCGAAACCCAGCCTGCTCCGGTGTTTGAAACTCGTCAAATCTCGCGCAAGACGGTTCGAAATAACCCTAGAAAACAGCTTGTAGACTTGGCTCAAGAGCGACATATGTCTATAGTTTTTGGCTAGGCTAAGAAGGCTTTGTTGCCTTTCTTGAAAAATAACACCACGACACTTTTGCTCCACACCCTTGGAGTTCTTCCATGGTTAAGAACGGAATTTAAAACACGTTGGAATTCTTTCAGAACAGGAAAACTACCCGCCTTTAAGAGTTCCGAAGTGATTTCATCTTTCCCTGGGGCTTTCCCATTTTTCAACTGTTTCAAAGCTATCTCGATCTCGTCAAGGCTGATCTTTGGATATCTATTGTGTAGTGGCGTGTCAGTGTAGCTCTACCATCCTCGTTACTTGATTCGGGACACAATATCTGCGAGGACACAATACTACCGACCGTAAAACTCCTCTATTTTAGCTAAGACCTCCGGCCTGGAGAGGAGTAAATCAATAATTTCTTGAATGGTCGAAAACTGATCGGATGGATCGGTTTTCGTCCACAGTATTACTAAGAATTTTAGAGGAAATTTATATGTAAATAATGCAAAACCTCAATAAAATAATAAAAAAGGAATTAATACATGTTATTCTATAGCTTAAAATTCAAATTTATTGATGTTTTACAGCATTTGTTGCATATTAAAATCATGGTCGAAATCTGGAAGTCATATTTACCCCATCCTGTTCTCGACCACTAGCATTATATTAGTATCTGTATTTGTTGATATAATCATATAAGCCTGGACGAAAACTGGCTAATAAATTTAGGAGGAGTAATAAGACTCAATATTGTTTAAAAGCAGCAGTTAGTTTTCATACATTAAAAAATACAAGACACCAATTTCTTGACATGATACCACCAGTTCCCGA
Source organism: Chloroclysta siterata (assembly GCA_932294275.1). NCBI lineage: Eukaryota > Metazoa > Arthropoda > Insecta > Lepidoptera > Geometridae > Chloroclysta > Chloroclysta siterata. The sequence goes on along the minus strand of OW028600.1, from coordinate 7,440,788 downwards.
CCACGTGGACGAAAAATGGCTTTTCATATAAAAGCGTGGTACAGTTCTCGTCCACGTAATTTAAATAACTTATTATTTATATTTATAGCGAAAAACATTATAAACGTATTATTTGATCTATTATGAAGGCATACGAATAACTATTATTCTAAAAGTCATAAAAATGAGTGAATAACTTAGCGTGAAAGCGCCATCACTTCACTATTTTTTTCGTTGTTTTTAGCGCTTTTGTATCAGATCACGGCCGACCCCAAACTGATTCTATTATTTATAATTGTTTCACTTGTGCTGGTGACTTGAAACTTTTTTGAGTGTTTGCTTGGACATTCAAGAAGGCGCCAAAATACTCTCTCTCAATGTGTGCATGTTAATTTTGCTATTTTTAGTGTTTATCTACTAGTAGTGCCGCGAATGGTCGAGAAAGGGACGTGGACGGCGAACTAGCGCATCTACCCTATAATATCACCATAAACGGTTCCCATAGTATAAGTTTGAGCTTGATAGTGCTGTGTTGAATGTCCTCCAATATTTATAAAAAGAAAAAATAAAATAGAGGGGAAAATATTTTTGTTTGATGTATACTGTACTGTAAGTTGTTGAACCTAGTCTTAACTTTATAAACTATTTTAAATATAAATACAACAATGAAAATGCAATCAAACCATTTATTACCAAAGACACTCAACAATAACAATGAAAATAATAAACTAGGATAAATAACTTAGATAATATTTGAAATACCCTTCATAGCTACATGTAGATAGGTACAGCACTTAATGTACATTATGTCATTTGTTCAACATTAACCTTGTTTTTTAACTTTTCGCATTGTACTTTTGGTATTGATGGTTAGCTAGAAAACAAAAGAAAAAAAATAAGTACCTAATAAAACTTAATAAATAAATATTTTAACGAATGAAAAAGATTTATCTAGTAAGTAGTAATGTAGGTTATTAATATTGGTATTAATATAAAAAATCACTTTAGTAGCTCAATATTAACGAAATGATTATTCATAAATCATTCCAACTGTTGAAATAATAAATAAATAAAATAAGTTTTAAAGATTCAAAATATTCCTAATTATTCTCAATAATGTATGTATAATTTAGATAAGATTGGAAAAGTGAATTTCTTACTTAAATTGTGCTGGGGGAGCAGCAAACAAAGCTCCACCTTGCTTAGAAGCTGCGCGTGATGGCGCAAATCCCAGTAGTTTCTGAATGTTTTGTCTGCAAAGAAAAATATCAATAATATTTTAAAACCAAGCAAGAACACTCCAATAAAATAATCTATTCAAAAAAATATGTGATTACAAACAGTGCAGGAAAACATCGGGATAAAACCAGTAAAGGTATCATTTGATGCTAGTATTACCCTTACCGCAAAAGAAGCCGCAAACGAAAATGGTGATGGAAATGAAAACTTTGATTCTATTTTTTGCAATTGTAGCATTATCTTGAATGTTTACTTCATAATACGTTAAACAAAATGTTTTAAACGATCCTCTTAATAAAGTATCTGGATAAGCAAAAGTCATCTATTCCCATTACCAATTTCGGCCCGTGGTTCTATTAGAAAAATCAGAAACAGCTTCACAACTTTTATCCCCAGACACGGTACATATAGTTCTAAGCAAGCAATAGCAGTATCAATGCCGCGCCGCCTGCCTCAGCCACTTCGGTCGCGGCGGACTACTTTGCTTTGTAGGGTTTTGTATGCAGAGCTTGCCAATTTCGGAGACTAGATATGTCGTGAAGCGGAGCAGCTCGGCGTGGCCTTCTTGCGCAAAGCATACGTGATAGAAGTCAGACGCGGGTGCCAGGTTGTGAAGAATGGTACTAGCAGTGACGAGTTGTTAACCTGCCAGTCATTCATAACTAGTGGTTCGCCCCGAACTGAGATCTCGTGATGCGACCCGACGAACGCACCAAAACTTTGAGTAGATGGTAGTCAGAGGCAATTACAACCATTAGGTTTGAACTTTTTTCTACCTACCTACCGCCTACTAACTTGGTATGGTAACCAAGTTTCAACTCTATTGGCCTATTTATTGAAGAGTTCCGTTGAACAGACCTTGGCTCCATCATCAGACCTAGTCGTTGTCACCATTTTATGAGAACTGAATACCTACTTAATTTATTTCAAGAAAAACAAATAAGAAAAAGCTCATGAACTGGCCAACCAGTAGAAAAACCTTAATGTCAACGAAACTATGAGATAGGAGCTCTTGGATTGCTGGTTATCTTAAGCCCTTTCATATGACATGTAACTTGATTTTTTTATGTAACTTTTTTTATTATTGCCCTCTTAAAAACCCCATATCTCACAAACCCTTCATCTGATTTTACTCAGATACCTACCAGTAAATTCTCAAGTACAGCTTGTACTTGAGAATTTACTGGTAGGTATCGACTTATCAAATTTCATGCAGATCGGATCAACGGTTCGAAAGTTATGGCGTGACAAACATACATACATAAAATGCCAAATTGCCCAAGTTGATTGTAAGAACTAAAAATAATTTATCAAATTTAATATTTGGACGTGCCTCTGACTACTTCTAAGCTACAGATATACCTTTTTGTAATAGATTTAGGCTCGCTTGCACAACAATCACTAAATGTAATGACCGAGCCAATAATCACACATAGGAATAAAGATGATGTTTTCGTTAATTCTATTTAGTTTGATAAAAATGTGTGTTTAACGAAATATCGTTAAACACACATTTTTGAATAAATCATTGTGCAAGTGGCTCCAAGTGTAATTATTTACAGTCATACCTTATACTCATTGTGCACAAAATGTACAAGAATATAAAAGAACATTCAGTATAATTTTCCCCAGGAAGATTTCTATGACTTAGACCTTGAATCCAAGAAATAGGATAGAATGGTAGTTTTGCTACTACACGACCATCAAATCTGAAACAATATAAAAAATTAAATGTAAATTAAAAAAAATAACAAATATGATAGATAATGGCAAGACGGTTGATTGTATAATTTATGGATGGCCTCAAGCGTTTGTACATGAGCTATTAAACGTAAAATAAAACGTTAAGTCTTTTTTCACATACTAGAAAAGTTGTTACTGGTAAAATAATAAGTGCAATCGAGACTCATGCCCTCATATTTACAGCAAAAATCACTAATCCACAGGTAAGCAGGTACCTATTTTATCCGAGACCTGCAGGGCAATGCTTCAAATGCTTTGCCCTTCCATACCATCACCTATATGTATGGCTACCTCTTCACAACAGCTGGGCCACATATGGTTGCTTCATAAACAGTCATATAAAAACTTCATACTTGATTTCAGGCATTTGTTCTTACAGATGGCTCCTAAGTGCTTTTCGCTGACCAAGACTGTAAATATGGTGTATTCTGCCTGCCTGATCTTGGTATGGAGTTGTTATAATATTACAATTGATGGACATCTTAGGGTTCTAAATCCTAAATATATCCCAAGGTAATTTAGATCCTGCTTTATAAGATTTATACATGTTATTTGGACAATAAACTTACATGCTATTAAACATACTCAGCAATGCTGTAAAAGCAAAACCAATGGCAAACATAGATTTCATCTTGACCAGTGAAAGATCTCTGTTATTGTTTTTCAGGCGCTCTTCTTCTCTCTCTATTTTTTTTTTGTGCTGTTTGTCGAGTGAATCCCCATGGGCTTCTTTGCGCTTTTCTACTGCAAATATAATATTTCAATTGTTATTTTATTATATAATGATTACAAGGTGTCTAAATATTATTCTTCCTGGAAATGTATGGAGAAGGCATATGTCCGTCCAGCAGTAGACTTCATCAGGCCAATGAAGACCATGTTATACACTATAATTATGTATTTATAACAGTTGTTAATATTATTGCCATTACATACATAATCACTCGGATAGTTAGGTCTGGTTGTGGATTCAATCCCTACCTGTATGATGAACATGGATGTTTGTGCTGTGTTTTGGGAGTCATAATGTTTATCATAAAAAGTATGTTACTGTGAGTAGGTATTTTTATTTAATTTTAAATCAATATTAGGCAATTTAACTACATATTTGAATCAACAAGTTGTTAAGATTCTTTATGTATTAGATGATATGATCAGGCATCCCTTGATTGAGCAATTCATCTAATGACTGTATTGACAATCTTTATGAGATCATATACCTATCAATTCAATTAGACGTAGTTATGCATAAAGGATCCAACCCACACAAATGTCAAAATCGACTTAAGTATACAGCAAGCTTTTAAAATGCACCTTCTACCAACCCTATAAAGATCAAAGTGATCTGACAATTTTGACTGAAGAAAACATTTCCTCGACAAAGTTACCAACCCACCTAACAACAGTTGTACAATAAACTAAAAAGATCCATGCTCTATGGTAACCCAGCAATCTGAAAAATCTATAATCTTATTTTTTTTTATAAAGAACCAAACCCAAATGGTTCTTTGTTAGAGCTTTTTCTTTGTAGCAAAACTGCTCATGTGTGGGTTGGTTCTTTGAATCTTTGAATATTATATGGTTATAATAATAAATACATGTAATATACTATATGAACTTTATTTAAATATAAATATCTTAGGTTTAACATGAAAAAGAGCTATAAAAATATTTATTTCAATAGGCTATATTCACTTACAAACGTGATTTTCAAAATGAAAAAAAACACATTTGGTGTGTGGGAGCCCCCCTTAAATATTTGTTTTATTTTAATTTAATTATTCATTTTTAAAGTGAATATATAACTAAATATTCTGTGAATATTTCACGGTTTTTCAGGTCAACTTGATTTTGAAGTAGAGGAAGATTAGGTTTAAGTGAATGTAGCCTATTGAAATAAATATTTTATAGCTATTTTTCAAGTTAAGCCTAAGATATTTATATTTAAATAAAATTCATACAATATATTGCGTGTATTTGTTATTTTATCCATATAATATTCAATGATTGAATAAATTAATAAGGAACCAACCCACACATGAGCAGTTTTGCTATACTGCTAGTTTTATAAAAAAAAATACTGTAAATATTAATGTTTTTCTCCAAAATTATACTGGCATACATAGGAAACAATATTTTGTACAATTTATTGTTAAAAATGTTGCTAAATATAATCACAAATTTTTTCAACACACAATTTAGACAAAAATTGCATTTTCTCAAAACTATCATTGTGTGGGTTGGATCCTTTAAGCATAACTACGTCCAATTATCAGTATCCTGAATTCACAAAGAACACAATTTGCTTAGTATAGAAATATATGGTGCTGTGTCAAATGTCCAACAATAAATAAACTAAGAACCTATTAAACTTCAACTAATACTCACGTTTTTTACTTTGCCGTTCTACTTCTACTTTTAGTTTTTGATATTTTTCTGTTCTGTAGACAAGGATCCATGTTAGACCTGAAATTAAATTACGGATAACAAATGTCACATTCGCTCGACATAGTTATGTTGTAGATTTAGGTTGCTATAAGATTAATGAGACAGGCTAACTTATCACAGTGATCTAATAGTAGTATTTGAAGTAACTATGCATTGCTTACCTTCTCCGAGGAAAGCTGTACATACAGATATGAACACGATCAATAGTGAATCGCTCCACATCGTAGTTTTCAACACAATAAAAACAGTGGAGGTGGCGGCTAGGTTAGGTACCGCTAGTTGGATTGACCGGATTAACTTACAAAAATGAAAAGAAAGACTTGTTTTTTTCAGAGAATAGCTGAGAATGTACGTAGTTATTACTATCCTAATTTTCTAAAATGTAAAGTATTATGTAAAGCGGGTCCGGTTAATTTACGACCAAGTATTACACAGCCCGAAAATGTACAACCCGGAAACAGGGCTGCCAGGTGAAAATATGCCGCAATCGTACCACAGCTTAAAATAAGTCGTACGCCATAAGGAAGTTTGAAATAAAAAATCGTACCTACAAGAATCAATCATCGATATATTTAAACATTTAATAATAAAGTACACCTCTTTGCACTAATTTATTTTTAGGAGTACGAGAACGGTCAATAACACTTTCGTCGCTCATTTTTATTAAATTAATTACAGAAGCGCATCAGTTTTCATAAGATCCTGCACGATTTAGTAACATAACAAGTAGAACCGGGTTTCTCCGCTCCGTACAACTAGACCGCGCGCAAAGGAAATGATTTGTCGTCATTCTATAATAAGAAAATCATCAACTATAGGGAATATTAACGCAATGTTAGTCGGATATCAACCGTATTGTTTACGGTCGGACGTTTTCTTTCATGTATAGAAATCTAAAATTGTATGTAAAAAAATCGTACGTTTTCTGTACGATTTCGATGTTTCGATCGTAATCGTACGGAACATGCAAAAAATCGTACAAATACGATTTAAATCGTACAAATGGCAGCCCTGCCCGGAAAGCACAGCCTGGAAAACACGGCCCGGATTCCATGTACAAAATGTACATGAAATCCGGGCCGTGTTTTCCAGGCTGTGCTTTTCCAGCACAGTCGGGATTGTACAGCCAGGATTGCACGACCATGGATTCTGTGACCATGCTCTGATTGGTCGAAAGCCTATGCTCTGTTTAGATGCACTACACAGTAAGTATAGGCAAGTAGCACAGATTAAAAATTATATAAAATAAGAGAATTATTCAGAGAATAATGTTAGAAAAAAATAAAATTCTGGCACTTCGGCGGCCGCTGCCGCGGCACGCTCGCTTTGCTCGCTCGCCTCGTGCGTAATTTATATGTTTTAACATAACCTAACCAATCCGAGTCGGATCAACAAGTGAGTGAGTAAGTAATTGACGAGTGTAAACAAAGCCTAAGTTTTGGCATCAAAATTTTGGCTGCGTTTTATCGGGTCGTGCTTTCCAAAGGTGTGCTGAATTTGTACGGCTTAGAATGTACAGCCTTGGATTACACAGCCATGGATTTCGCGACCAAATTGTACATCAATTCCGGGCTGTGTTTTACTCGGCTGTACAATCCTTGGTTGTACATTATTGGCACCCATGTAAAGCAACATAGTTAAGGGATAGGGGATTAGGGATGCCAATCTAAATCGATATTTTAAAAGATCGGTCTTATTCCATAAGAGCGTCGATGTTTTTGAATCGATTCACGTGAACGTCAATGCGATCTTTACCCAGATCTACAGCTAGCTTGCCAAGTCTTGAAAATAATGGGGGCGCTTCTTCTACACTATAATCTACACTAATATTATAAAGAGGTAAACTTTGTATTTTTGTATTTTTGTATGTAACGAATAGGCTCAAAAACCTACTGGTCAGATTTCAAAAATTCTTTCACCATTAGAATGCTACATTATCCCTGAGTAACATAGGCTATATTATATTTTCAAAAAAATCAGGGATCCTTACTAAAACTTCAATAATGTAACCCAAGGTGGAAAACAAAAAACCTTACATCGCGTGCGCTGCGAAAACTATTGAAGATAGAACAAAATAATGTACTACGATTTTGTAGAACACGTTATCATCTACAAAAAATTTCGCGACAGCATATGTCTAACTATTATAGTTGTCACAATAAGTGTTCTTTTATTATAAAAAATTAATTGAAATGCCTCCGCTAGAAAAGGGTCTTTATTTGTACCTTGGTATTAATCCTTATCCAAATAAATCATTTCATAATTAAGACGGTTTCAATACCTATAGATTACTTCTTAAATTTTTCAAATCAGACATTCCATTCAAAAGATATGACGAAATTAAAAATGTTTACGGGTCCACCGGTCACGCGCGGGGTGCGATTTCACTCACTCAAGGAGAAGCGCGTGCAAATGTATGAAATAAGTAGACGCGAGGCTCGAACCCACGGTTTAATTTTATCCTAAAATGTTCAAAAAATTTATGACCACCCATGCGAAGCTGGGACACGCCGCTAGTAATAATATTATAAAGAGAAAAGATTTGTATTTTTGTTGTTTTGTTGTTTTGTATGTAACGAATAGGCTCAAAAACTACTGGTCCGATTTCAAAAATTCTTTCACCATTAGAATGCTACATTATCCCTGAGCAACATAGGCTATATTATATTTTCAAAAAATCAGGGATCCTTACTAAAACTCCAATAATGTAACCCAAGGTGGAAAAAGAAAACCTTACATCGCGTGCGCTGCGAAAACCATTGATGATAGAACAAAATAATGTACTACGACTTTGCAGAAGACATCATTATCTACAAAAAATGTCGCGACAGCATATGTCTAACTATTATAGTTATGTCACAATAAGTGTTCTTTTATTATAAAAATTTAATTGAAATGATGCCGCTAGAAAAGGGTGTTTATTTGTACCTTGGTATTAATCCTTATCAAAATAAATCATTTCGTAATTAAGACGGTTTCAATACCTATAGATTACTTCTTATATTTTTAAATAATAATAATAATAAATATTGGTGGACATTCCACACAGCACTATCTCGCCCCAAACTAAGCCAAAGCTTGTGATATGGGAACCAGATAGCTGATAAACTACTTGTATACTTTTTTTTTTGTAAATACATACTTATAATATTCTATAACACCCAGACAGAGAACAAACATCTATGTTCATCACACAAATGCTTGTTCTCGGTGGGGATCGAACCCACGGCCTACGGCGCAGAAGGCAGAGCTACTACCAACTGAGCTGTGAAGGCTGTCGAAGGAAGGCTTTTCAAATCGGACATTCCATTCAAAAGATATGACGAAATTAAAAATGTTAACGGGTCCACGGGTCACGCTCGGGGTGCGATTTCAGTCACTCAACGAGAAGGACGTGCAAATTTATGAAATTAGTAGACGCGAGGCTCGAACCCACGGTCTAAGTTTGTCTTAAATGTTCAAAAAATTTATGACCACCCATGCGAAGCTGGGACAGGCCGCTAGTTTCATATATTTTGGAAGTTCACATGCGTAGTATACAATAGATAGAGCATCAATTATTTGATGCTCTATCTATTGTATACTTGATCTAAGAGTACCGTTGAGTCGGATTGGTTAGGTTATGTTGAAACATATAAATTACGCACGAGGCGAGCGAGCAAAGCGAGCGTGCCGCGGCAGCGGCCGCCGAAGTGCCAGAAATTAATTTTTACGGTACCAAAGTGGCTTCCAATTATCATGCTGTACATTATCTGGGTGTACATTATTGACACGCGACGATATTGCACATCCAGATAATGCACACCCCGATAATGTACACCCAGATAAAACGAATCCAAAAAGGTACCAAGGTGGATTCCAAATATCATGCTGTACATTAACGTGCTGTACATTATCATTTCGTACAATAACCGGACTCTAATATAGCTGTCACAAAATAAAAAAAGTATGTTTTTCCGTCCGTGCTGCCCAATGGCTGTGAATTCTTATGTTGTTGGTCGATCGATTTAAATGCACTAAAGATATCGGATTGATAGGGTTGCTGTTGTGTATATATCTGTGGTTGTGTAGATGTAAAAAAATCTCAATTTTGCTGCCATATGTAAGTGAATAAGATGACTATCTCAATCACTCCCTCAATCAACTACAGTTTGTTGTGACTGTATAATAAATTCTAGTCTATTTTAAAAATCTTGTCTACAGCCTGGCAAAAATGTCTAAAAACGGAACTAATTTGACATGCCATGCGGGTAGTTCGCATATGTGCGAGCAAGACCGCACGTACGCATGTGAACTTCCAAAATATATGAAACTAGCGGCCTGTCCCAGCTTCGCATGGGTGGTCATAAATTTTTTGAACATTTAAGACAAACTTAGACCGTGGGTTCGAGCCTCGCGTCTACTAATTTCATAAATTTGCACGTCCTTCTCGTTGAGTGACTGAAATCGCACCCCGAGCGTGACCCGTGGACCCGTTAACATTTTTAATTTCGTCATATCTTTTGAATGGAATGTCCGATTTGAAAAGCCTTCCTTCGACAGCCTTCACAGCTCAGTTGGTAGTAGCTCTGCCTTCTGCGCCGTAGGCCGTGGGTTCGATCCCCACCGAGAACAAGCATTTGTGTGATGAACATAGATGTTTGTTCTCTGTCTGGGTGTTATAGAATATTATAAGTATGTATTTACAAAAAAAAAAGTATACAAGTAGTTTATCAGCTATCTGGTTCCCATATCACAAGCTTTGGCTTAGTTTGGGGCGAGATAGTGCTGTGTGGAATGTCCACCAATATTTATTATTATTATTATTTAAAAATATAAGAAGTAATCTATAGGTATTGAAACCGTCTTAATTACGAAATGATTTATTTTGATAAGGATTAATACCAAGGTACAAATAAACACCCTTTTCTAGCGGCATCATTTCAATTAAATTTTTATAATAAAAGAACACTTATTGTGACATAACTATAATAGTTAGACATATGCTGTCGCGACATTTTTTGTAGATAATGATGTCTTCTGCAAAGTCGTAGTACATTATTTTGTTCTATCATCAATGGTTTTCGCAGCGCACGCGATGTAAGGTTTTCTTTTTCCACCTTGGGTTACATTATTGGAGTTTTAGTAAGGATCCCTGATTTTTTGAAAATATAATATAGCCTATGTTGCTCAGGGATAATGTAGCATTCTAATGGTGAAAGAATTTTTGAAATCGGACCAGTAGTTTTTGAGCCTATTCGTTACATACAAAACAACAAAACAACAAAAATACAAATCTTTTCTCTTTATAATATTATTACTAGCGGCGTGTCCCAGCTTCGCATGGGTGGTCATAAATTTTTTGAACATTTTAGGATAAAATTAAACCGTGGGTTCGAGCCTCGCGTCTACTTATTTCATACATTTGCACGCGCTTCTCCTTGAGTGAGTGAAATCGCACCCCGCGCGTATAGCACCACTAGCTAGCTCTGTCCCCCTCACTAGGAAAATCCAGGACTCTAGCTCGCGGGGCCTAGGGTTCTGATGTCAATGTCTAAAATGCCAGCTTAGTGCCAGTTCGCCCTGTTTTTTTTATTTTATTTTTTATAAATATTGGTGGGCGCTCCACACAGCACTATATAGCCCCAAAATAAGCCAAATCACAACCACCCAGGCAGAGAACAAACGTCTAGTATCACATCACACAAATGTTTGTTCTCGGTAGGATTGAACCCACGGCCTACGGCGCAGAAGGCTACCAACTGAGCTGTGTAGGCTTTTTTCTAGCTCATTCCTTAGAAGATATTAAAATGGCGTAACCTAGAGGAGGGTACAAACTATTAAACTAGAGAAACTAGCTTTAATTAAACATCATTAAACAAACAACTGGAGCCGCGGCGACATCATAGCTTATGCTTGGTTGGGTGAAAATAGTATGATGTGGCAACCCATAAATTGTATGTACTTGTTGTCCGTCTTGCTCGGGTATACGCTCGTAGGCAATCTATAGTATTATAAATCTGTGACGGTACTAAAGTGGCTTCCAATTAACATTCTGTACATTATCTGGGTGTACATTATTGACACGTGACGATATTGCACAGCATGTTATTGTACGGGATGATAATGTACACCCAATAATTCAAACCAGTGGACACGGATTATCTGGGTGTGCATTATAGTGCTGTGCAATATCATGCTGTACATTATTTGGCCGTACATTATTGCCTCCCCTATATTATATACACAGCCACGGTGACCATTGCTCTAAATTATTCGATGCTTAGATCAAGTATACAAGTATTATAAATAGTTTAATTATAATTGTATTATAAATCTATGATTTGATGCCCCTAATGTACCACAGAGAAAAAATTAGAGGGAAGTTATGAAACATAGGTAAAACCTCTTTCCCATAATCCGAATAAAAACATTTATTGCCTGGGACCGGGAGCCATACCAGGGGCCTTATACTCACTTCGAGCGAGATTATCTCACGGTGGAGATGACGTCATATCTCGTTCAATAACTCGTTGACGTTTCGTCTCGCATGAACACAAAGTTCATGAGAAAATTGGGGAGTAGGATGGTGAGAATGGGGATAAATAGTTATCGAACGAGATATGACGTCATCTCTACCGTGAGATAATCTCGCTCGAAGTGAGCTTAAGGCCCAAGGATGTAATAATATTGTGCGTAAGCGTAAGGGGTTTTGATTTGAAAGAAACTGGCATGGCATTTATTTCGTCGCCAGTTTTTGAGCGCCATGTGTTATTTGGAACTATTTTTGGTTTTTTAATCTATCATAAAACAAAACCTCATACGTTTTGATACGAGATATATTATTTTTTTATGTTTTATTACAGGCAGGGCGGCAGTGTGGTCGCCGATAAAAAAAAATAAGGCAGCTCTGTAAGATTGTCACATACACTTGGCAAAAAGAAAAAGTATCCAGCGCCAAATTAAATTAAAATAAGCAAACCCATGTCTAGTCTGTGACGTATTTCCGGCATCCGACTGAGTGAGTGAATGGAACCACAAGCGACAAACCGACGACGACGCGACGTGTCGTGCAAAGATAATAATTTAACACTACGAGGCGTTGCTATCGGCAGATGACGAGAATCACTAACTACCATTCCACATAAACTCCAGTCATATTCGATGTAGAATGTTTGCAAACAAACATGTAATACTAACACAAAAATCACTTTCTTGTTGTTGCTTTCTTTACAGATTTTGCATTTCCTACTTGTCGATTTTATAGATTCTACTTAAAATGTTTACTAAGCCTATATAAAAAATATAGTTTATAACCTGGATTAGCATTATTGGTTACGAATTATATTAATTTATAGTTCTAAGTTTCACCTCAATCGGTTCATTGGTATGGCGTAATTGAGAGTTGAGATGGGACAAACATCCAAGATTTTTACATGTCATGCTATCGTTGGTAGTGGATTCTACTTTAGTGGTTGTTTAGGTATACTTTGTTTTTTATTTTGGTATTATAATTTTGATTTTGGTATTATCTGCTCTTAATAACTTACATAACTTCATATATAAGTAGTTAATTCATTAATATCACTTCACTGGTTTTCATTTCGTGCGAGTGAGGTCGTCCACATCGTCGGCTGCCAACCGCCACCGACCGACCGTCAAGCCATCATTCATTCTTCCTTCCATTCTATTGTATGATTCGTTCGTTTCGTTAGCTAACATTTCATTTTATTTCATTTCCAATTCTGCTTCTGCCAGCCGCAGCCGCGTGTTCACAAGATTCCGAGCCAGCGTCACTTCGCTGACCTTTGCCTGGAATTTATAAAATCCTCTTGAAAAGCTGACCCTTCCTAAGTGTATCAAGTACCTGCACAAAGCAAGACTAACCAATGGACTATAATAAAATTTATCCAAATCTTGTTCTACACGTTTACCTACCCTGAATAAGTTAGCTGTATGAGTTGGATTCGAGTCGTAGATTAGACACAATTTGTGATTTGGAATAATTCTAGAGACAATCGAGGTGATTCATAAGTATATTGAACAATAATATCATAGTAATAGTGCATTTTATCGTGAAACAACTACGTAAATTGAATGCCACACGACATGAGACGCCATGTTGTATCAATTGCGTCGTAAGGCGTGGTCATTCTACGCTGCCTGTATCGTGTTGTCTTTATTTTGGATTTCAAAATAAACATGGTAAGTTGACTTTTACGTATTGTGTACCCACACTTCCCGAACCGATCTGTCTCAATTTTTAGATAATTAGGTACCGAGGTACGAAAACACTACATTGTCTATCTCATAATATTTTTCGCTTATACTATCTCAGATTCATCATCTCCGCCTCACATTTCGCTTTTTAGGTAATAACATGATAGGAAACTTAATAATTATGTTGGTCATGATCTAAAAATAGTACCTCCTCATGTCGGCCATTTTGTCTTGCAAACAAATGGCTAGACATGGACTTTGTACCGTACATACCGAAGGTGTCTAATTTTGGAATGTTACCCCGGCGCCAGACATAGTTTCACTTGTTTGAACAAAGTCAAACAGGATTCAAATTCTTTTTATTCAAAGTCTCCGTGCCACACAGTGATCAAACAAGTGAAGTTATACCTGGCGCCGGCTCAATACTACAGGCACACCTTAAGCAGGCTCAGCCAGCATAGCATACACTTCAGCACCTCAGATGCTTCAGTATTTTACTTCACACATTAATTTACCCTGTTGCCTATATGATAAGTTACATGTAAAGACATAAATGATGCTCTTATCATTTGCCATTCTACTATCTATCTATGTTGCCATGTTTTAAAACCTTGCCAAAATGTGGACTGAAACCCTTAAATTGTCTAATAATATCTACTTTCATATATATTTTTCATAGTGTTTAATTTCAAGTCGCTAAGTTTCTGGTCTGTACTTCAAGCCTTTCATTGAGAAGGAACTAATAGTGGTGGTCTAGTCAAGAATCATCCTTTTTATTAGATTTTTCAAAGTTATCCTTGTGATTGAAATAAATAAAGATGTAAATATAAGGTGAAGTAAATATATACCTACATAAACAATATTTTTTTGTATTGACCTACATACTTATGCTTAGGGCCGGTTTCACCATGCTCTGTTAGATTAACAAAGGATTAAAGGGCCGTTAAATATGACACTCGGTATGCTATGGTACTCATTTGACAGCTAAGGTCAGATTTAACGTCTTGTTAATCCTTGATTAGTAACGAACAGAGCATGGTGAAACTGTGCCTTATCCTTACATACCTACCTCTTATAATTAATTATGAGAACAAACATCCATTCTTGATGGGGATTCTAATAACTGAGGGCTGTAAAAAATGTTTTTAAACAAAGTGTGTTATTTAAATTCATAACTCATCCCTTTGATGCAAGAATGAGTTAAAACATTTGCACCAACAATCAGTATTACAAACAAACAAATAATTCAATGTTTTATTTAAATGCAGCATAACAGCACATGCTCATATGGGTTGAGGGTTGATCCTATTTGTTCATAGGTCTTGGGATAATAAAGAAACAATATTTGTCAAGACACTTTTTTCTGAAACACCTTATTCTAGAAGGGCAGGTCTCTTATTTCTCTAGCAGATATAATCTATGGTGCATGGTTTTTTTATATTTATGTTAATTACTTTTTTTTTTGGAGTTACATGTAAAAGGGGCTTTTTTGTTTTAAAAGTTCTTAATTAACCATATTAATTCCAAAAACACTTAAAACGAAACATTGCTTTGCAAAGTGTAAAACTCTTAACTACAACTTAACAGGCTAAGGCACCTCTAAAAGGGCAATCATTATTTATATTACCACCATATACCTACCATTATTTTTATTAGGGTAGGGTTTTTCTATTGCATGGAGGGTAAATCAGTAAGGTCATCATCCAAGGCCAAAGTTAATAATAACCTAAAAACAACTAAGATCTAGGTATAAAGGTTATTAAAAGACAAGGTTGTTTCGAACCAACTATTATAGCTTCTCCCACCTTGCTCGCACATTCCCAAGATCCCGATAGCGTGTTTTGTCGTATATTATTGATTAACGATAAACCTCCTTACTAAAAGCAGTCATTTTTAACTTCATCTACTAACTAACTGTTGCCTAGGTGTTATTATAAACATATTCAACAAGTTATTATTAAATGAGCAGTCTGATATAGCATATAGAGTCGGTGCGCTTATACTGTACAAGTGTATAGTTACTGCACGCCCGGCGTGAACAAGATCGGACGTAAGGGCAGTGCACCCGCAAATAAATAGAACGCTTTCACCTTTAATAATAAAAACTTTTGCGATGACAAAACAGCCAGTAAGAGCCGAAAGCATATTTTATTAGTGGGAGGGGGAGGGGGGGGGGGGGTGGCAGACTGGTGAACCAAGGAATCTAGGCCACTGCGTCTTAGTAAAATTCGCTGCCCGGCGGCACCGCATTGATTTACAATAGCGCGCATTTATTTTCTTTGCAAATATTCCTGCCTAGTGCGTTAGATAAACCTTTACCATACTAAACAATGAAATATGTCTGTATGTCTACTAGCACTAAAATCTCTTTTGCCTATTTTTTTCAATTTAATTTAATAATTTAATTTATGCTTCTAAATAAAACCTATGTCTTATGTTAAAAAAATAATACCTTTATATCAAATCCTGTTAACAACAAGCAGGCTTTTTTAGTTGAGCCCATTTGTAGTCTAGTAGAAAAACCAAAGTAAATAGCTATTTCTTCTAAATTTGGAAAGCTCTTTATCAAATACGTTGTGTTTCACACTTTCAAAGGTCAATAATTGTTTGTTTAGTCGAATCAAAAGGTAATTATTTATATGAGTCACAAGGATCACTTTGAAACATCTGAAAGCTAGGTGAATCTAGGTTTAACAAGCTAGTTCCTATATATATTCCTTTTTAATAAGTGAGTATAAATTTGGAAGATTTATCTGCAAAGAACACGGCACAATAGTTCATTTAGCTGTATAAAAAAACCAGACAAGCATGTTCAGTCTGATTAGCTTCAGAACTAAGACTTCTGAATTCATATTAAAATTGCTACATAATCAATTTAGTTCAAAATGATTAGCCCTACTAAACTGATAGATATTCTTTACCCAGCATGAGTGTATTAATAGCACAAATTCTGTATTATTACTTCATGTTAATAATAGTTGTCCACCTTTAAAATGGCTCTTACTAATTTCAAACAGACGGCAAAACTAAGGGTTCCTTAAGATTTTCAGCTAATCAAATAACTGCTTTAAAAATGTTCTTTTCATTGTTACAGCCCCGTATAGACCCTGTGCAGCTGCTGAACTGCCTCAGCGTTCTTTTGTCTCCAAATGGTGGGGTTAAAAGCAGGGACGAAGTTCAAAGGCTTGCTAGGTAAGAAAACTTTTATATTATTGTATAATTAATCTAATTCACCGCCTGGCTGTAACACGCCGAATGGGTTCGTTAAATAGGTAAGTAGGTACTTACTACTTAGCAGACTCAGTCTTACCAATTAAGAAAATATGTATTCAACTATTATGCTGTGTTTAGTTCTGCTTTGTGCCAAGTATTTAGCTTGACAAACTAGTAACGTTCATTGTATCGAAATCTGGATATCTAGTGAGTACCAATCCCATCAATATTTAATATCCCAAAATGATAGTAATACTGAATATGGCTGGAACTGCAAGTTGATGCTACAATGGCCAAGAAAATGTTTTCTGTTATCTAAATTAAGCTATAATATCAAAGATACTGATGACATGCACTGTAATTTTTAGCAGTAGCAATATTGGTCTTATAATTCGTTGTCATAGCGCAAAAAATCCCATTTTTTTTTTTGCAATGGCCGCACTGTGTATTTTTTTCTATATTGCAATTTTGCTTGGAGATGGCCTGGTTGTAAGTTATAACGTTAACATTATCTTCTTTGTTTCAGCTTAATGACAAAATTCTCCAAGAAATTGGTATCTAAATGTATTTATATACAGATATTGAAATGTACTGAAACGGAACTACTGGGACTCTTTATGGGCTCTGGTGGTTGGCTCTTGGTACACATGTGGCTAACTGAAAGTATAGTGGCCAAAAATTGGCCGTTAGTCAGAGAACTTTTACAACTGCTTCTACTATGTCCAGTTGACATAGAACGCTTAAAAACAAACAACTGTCCTAAATTAGTTAAAGAACTATCAAAGGATGGTAATCAATTTGGTAAGTTTCATAACATATTAATTAGCAGCTTTACTTATAAAACACTTTCAAAAGATAGACTATGCTTAAAATATTACCATCTCTTACATATGCATCAGACAATTAATGGGCAAATTTTAAGCATTATTACATTTTGGTCATCATTTATGATGAGCAAATATTTTGTAGGTTATTTTACTTAAATCAGTTTTTGCTTTATTTTAGATATAAGGGCCTTAGCCTCCAAACTCGTCGAGCAGTGGCTGAAGACTGTTAAAGGCGAACAAGTAATACCAATGGACGTTTCTGACATTCCAAAAATTGTATCTGACGCTCACAGTTTAATAAACGATACTAACAAAACTGAAAACACAGATGACTATATCTTAGAAAACAAGCTTGAAATTGAAAACAGAATTCAACTTATAGATATAAAAAAAAATGAAACGGAAATAAAAACTGAAAATAAATCTCCTCAGCATAAAGATGAAGAATCTGATAAAAAAGATTCCTTACCGGTGTTAAAAATAAGTCTAAAAGATGGCAAAAAAGTCGTTTCTCAGGTTGATGAAAGTGACAGCAAAAGTCAAGAAGGCTCTGAGACTGATAGTAAAGAATATCACAAAAGTAAAAGTAAAGATAAATCCAGAGAAAGAAGCAGTAGCTCTAAACATAGTAGTTCATCAAAACATTCAAGCAAAACTCATTCGTCGTCAAATGACAAGCATAAAAGTAGTCATAAGAGTAGTAGTAGTAGTAGCAGTAGTTCTAGTCGTCGCAGTAGCAAAGATGGAACAAGGGACAAAGACAAACACAGTTCCAGATCCAAAAGTGAAAGCAAATCAAGAAAGCCAACTGACAGATCAAGTTCATCTAGTAGTAAGTCTCAGAATGAACGCAGTAAGTCGTCATCAGATAAAGATAAAAGTAAAGAAAAAGAAAGGGATGATAAGAATGATAAACATAAGGAAAGTTCCCAAAAGGCAAATGAAAAATTAGCAGATGAAAAACCGCAATCGCCTTCCATCCATAAACTGGGGAAGATTCCCAAATTAAGCGACGTCAAGAAAGAAAAGCCTTCCATTTCTATAGAAGTCAGGAAACCCGATGAACCTAAGCCTAAGACTGTCAAAACTTACAATTCTAGATTTAGGAAACATGGATTAGAAGAAGAAGTAAAACCACCTCCTTCTCGTGCTGCGGTGCTGAATAAGAAACCTTTACCGGTTTTACCCCCTTCGGTTCCAATACCTAAAAGGCCATCTCCTGTGCATAACGAAAGCCCACCTGAGAAGAAACCCAAAATTTTAGAAACAATTGAAAAACCTGGATCAATAAAATTGATTCCTCCCAAACCGAAGCGTGAGTATATCTATTTTAATGTTTTTTTAATTTTTTATCTAACGTATTCTATTTTTTCAGGTTCGTGTCTTCAGTTTGATTCTTCAAGAACAAACGTTAGCTTAGGTCGTTTTTACTTCAGTGGTAAGTCAAATATGTGTAACTTTATGGGTTCCAAAGTGATACGTCTTCTGTTAAGTATTTATCACTAATAAATTCTCATATCTTAAAAATATTCTCATTTCCGTTCTAAATATGCCCTTAAAGAATTCTGTCAAGCTTGAAATGGACCATTGGAGCTCTCTGACGACTTCGCTGCAGGATTGGGCTACGAAGGAAGCGAATACTCATGTAACCTTAATGTATTGTATAAAATCATACAAAGTGCCCAGCAAGTATGTTCTTGGTTTTGTGAAGAGCAGTTATGGATTAATAATATAGGTCGGACTATCTTTTGTCATTGAATTTCTTATGAAATGGCAATGGGTAACAATAAATAGATTTTAATCAATACCTGCCATAAGTAACAGTAAAGATATTTTCATAATCTGTTAAAGATGTTCTGTTCAACATGGTGTTAATAAGATAAAATACCTTAGGTTATTGAGCGATAAACAAGTATTTACAGAACAAGATGCAATTAACTTATCTCGAAATGTAAAAAACTTATGATGTATGTACCAGATAAAATATAATAATCAAAATCGAAAGTCTATCATCAGACCATTATTATAAAATTTATGAAGCAATTGGTGGTGCACAGCTAAAAAAGGCATTCATGTTTAAACAATCATCCATCCTACGGTTCTTGTATAATTTATACATGTGGCACGTTATATAGTCGGAAATTACTGTCGGATAGAGTTGTTATTGAATGTCCGAATGACTAAAACCAACCTGGATAGAGCCAACATGTGCCATTGATGTAGCCTGAACACTCCGCTTCGGTTTCAATATGCGCCTGGCCGATACACCCACGTGTTCAACCAGTATGTAGATACTTTCGAAGGAGTGTTCAGGTGACAATACATCTTACAATAAATATTGTTAGTTCTATTAACATTGTATGTGAAATGAAACTTCCGAGTAATTCGGCTTCTTTGGATTTAGGGTAGGGTTCTCTATAATAGTCTTTAATTCATTTATATCTAATTGATTGAATAACATTTTATGGAGTTCTCGGCGGTGTTTTATAGTATACTTTAAATTTAATACGATCTAGTCAAGTACATAGGCTAATTAGCTATTTGACTTTATACCAAATTTTATAGAACACCGTATGAACACACATGACGTTAGGTACACAAGAAACATTTAATAATAGTGCATTAGTAATGAAACTCTACGTTAGCAGAAGTAAATGGGTATTGTTATTTTTTTTTAATTGGACTGGAATACTGACTACATGGCAGCTAAAAACTTAATTTCAAAATAGTATGCCATTCGGTTAAACGAATAAGACGCCATGTCGACCGTCTGCATTTATTTGTGTAGTAAAGTAAGCGTGAAAGTACTAACAATATTCAGTTAAAATCAATTAGCATGATTATTTTCTAATGCTTATCTGTGTGCACAGATTTAGCGAGATTCCTTAAAATATCCGACATTTTTCTCCTGCAATTCTCTTTGCATCTAACTACCGTGTCTTCTCTATTTTGATAGTTCGCTATCTTAGCGATCGCTTTTCGTCGTCGCGTCAGTCTGTGTACTCGACAGTTCTGTGACCTACGGTGAAGATTTAACGTAAGGATGGAAATAAGAGATGCGAAACACTGCAGGTAAGTAATTATTTGAATTAGAAATGCAACTAATAATTTGCAAAAGAAATCTATAAGACAAAGGAAACACCAAGGTGATTGTGAACAAATAACCTACTAGAAAAATAGGTACAGGGTGTAAAAAGGAAACTCCCTAACTTAAACTAGGAAGTAGTTATATACAATGCAAGTACTGCTTCCCTTGTGCAATAGAGATTGTTATAATCCCCACTGGTGGGGACAGCTCAGTGGGGATTATGACAAACCGATCCCAGTATGTCTACTGCTTCAACTGTATATATGCGGTCTGATCGCGTAGCGTATCTCTTTTTGAAGTCTTGTGACTGCTCATTCCTGAACCACCATTTGTACCAATGTTACTGGCTATGCGCCTGGGGTGATACCCTACAGTGGGAATAAAACGATTCTAACAATATTCTGAAACACAAGATAGTAGCAGTCCTTGCCTAACATGTCGCGCGCGACCTATAAAATATGAAAATAATTTTATTTGGGTTGTGGGAGTAGGTATATTCCTAATCTACACCCTGTACCTATCTGTGTGGTCAGTGATGAATAAGAGATATTATAGTGTGAATAGTTAACTTATGGTCTACCTTCAGCAGAACCATCCACATAGTTCGACTCAATCCGTGTTATTTCAACACAGAAATTGTGTTCATGACGAAAGCGAACTCTGTTGGTGACCTTTTGAGCTCCTTTAGAACAATGGTCTGTGTGAACGGTACTTAGCAAAGCAGGGGCTAGTTTCATGTTTACCTACCTATCTTTGATTCATCACTTTGACTACTACTTTTACTAGTAATGGTGAAATCACAGATCTATACTTGATGCCTCCACATAATAATTAAATTCAATCCGCGTCGCGTCACACTTTTCAATACCTAATAAGGAAAATTAACATGGGATTCGTCCACGTTTCTGTACATAGGTACTTATATAAATATTGATATTACTTTCTCCCGCGGTCACGTTTGCACCATTTTTAGAACAAATATACATTCCCACGCATCCCACCAAATTATTTGTTCAGGTAGGTACAGACCGAATATTTACGGCACCAAGGCACTTGGCTGGCGCTTACTTTCGGCGCAGGTTAAAATAACATAGCTTCATGTTGTTAAATTCCGCGTTAACTTTTTTAGACTAGGTAGGTTGTCTTTGTTTTTGACAGTCTTAAAGTTAGAGACAGAATTATTCCATAAAAAGTATATTGCTTATACTAGTTGGCTCTTGAATCTCTGGTCCACAGTAAGGACACGCCTTCGTCTATCTATTGCTCTGCCGCCACCACCGCGCTGCCCTATGCTGAATGCAGTAATCTCTGCCACGCCTTCCCTATCTACTGTGCATGCTGGATGGCACCTGAGAGAAATAAAGTTATTTCACAGGTGAAGCAACTAATCCAATAAAGGCTAGAGGGAATACACGGTATTTGGGAAATCTGTAGGTACATAAACAGGATGAGTCTTTTCGATCGCCCTCTGAAATCCAAATCTTTTATGAAATGAAAAATATGGCTATTATGTAGTTAAAAAAAGATGTTGCTGGAAGTCACGAGCTCAATTATTATGATAAAAATAAGAACTGTATTTAAAAATAATTTGATTTTCTTGAAAATTTAGAGGTTGATTCTTTACCTAATAACTAACAAATACTGTGAAATAAATATGGGTCTAATATTGTTGGAACACTTATTATAGTTAATATTATAGTTTAACAAAATTGTAAAAGGCCTGAAAGCAGTTAGAGGAATCTAATCGAAACAAACCACTTTGTTCGATATTTGAACTTTAATTCAATTTCTAAACTTGATTTGATTTCTAGCCGAAGCAGGTTTATATTTTTATTAGGTAGAGGACCGAAATACGCAAAATGATAACAATTTTCTCGAAAATAAATTATTTTAAACATTTTTTAATGTAGTTAATTTCATTTCTTACTTTTATCAATATAGAGCCCGTGACTACAACCTACAACATTTTTCTAAAACAATTTTTTTTGGATTCTTACCTCAGGGGGCGATCGAAAAAACTCATTCTGTATATTGTCTTCTCTAATAGGTAGGTATACGTGCTTGCATGAAATATGAGCTACGATAGGTATAAACAGATATGCTTGAATGTAGAGATTTGATAGGTATACGATACATACACCTAAGTAAAACTACCATCAATACTTTTTTCAAAATAAATATATTAGGTACTTGCTAAATACATAAAATAGAAACAAGGTGCGGTATGTTTGTGATAAGAGGACGCTGAGCCTCAAGCAAAATTAGCTCCTTGACATACATTTTATTTCAAATTAGGTACCTACTCTAATGTCACTAAGCAACAAGCCCCGCCTGTCGCCACTATGTCCAATATTACTAGTGGTTCGCCCCGAACTGAGATTTCGTGATGTCCGCTCCAGTGTACCATTGATACCAAACATTATATTTGGCCTCTGACTACCCCTCACCTACTTGGGGTAACCAATTGCATCTCAAAAATCATACCTACATACATCCAAAAATAAAAATGGCATTAGGATGTACAAACCAAACGATTTCATTTGACGCCTCACTTGGTATATTTTTGTAACAAATTTTTTTTGCTCCCTTTGGAAGCCCCGTAACCCCCAATCCCAATATCCCCTCGTCCGATTAAATTCATATACCCATATAAATTTTTCAAGTAACAACCTATCGACCTACCGAATTTCGTGCTGATCGGATCAAAGGGTCCGAAAATTAAAGTGGGTGGTAGTCAGATGCAAGTCTTGGTGATGGGAGCTCTAGGATCGTTGGTTATCTTATTTTGTTTTGTAGTATCTCAAAAACCGGGCGTCCTAGAAAAAAAAGTAAACATGGGTTTGGAATGTGCAAACAAAGCCCTTTCATATGTATGACATTTAATTTGATTTTTTGTGTAACTTTTTTTTTTTTGCCGCCAAAAAAAACTCCATTTAATTAAGTCATTAATTATCTGATTGAACTCATAAACAAGCTACCGACTTAACAAATTTCATGCAGATCGCATTATCGGTTCTAAAGGTATGGCCCGACAAACATACACACATACATGCTTAAAATGCCGAATCGCCCAAGTTAACAGTAAAATTTTCGTTCGCTTACTCGATCAATAATAAAAAAAAAACAGTTTTTTGTAAAAGTCACAAACCTACGTGTTTCTGATGAGTAAGGTCAAACACAAAGTGCGCTTTGCCTTGCATAATTATACCTAAATAATACACCGCGTGCAGTTCAGTAGTCTCATTATATTACTTAACGTTTTCGTACATTAGAAATCGGTGGTCTCTGCCTACTCCTATGGGAACAGTTGTGATTTTATGTAGGTACCTATGTTTCTTACAAAACTTCAATTAGATGCTTTCGGGTGCACTTATTAACAGCCACATTCACTGGTTGCTCATATTAGCAATAGGTATCTAGTTATTATAGTATTTTTATATACCTATGTTGTTTTTCTGTTAAGTACAGTCTACGCCAAAAGTGGACCTTCTCAGTTTTTTTAGGGTTTAACAGGTACTTACTATTTAACCTCATACTAATTAACTTCAGTGTGGTTAAAATTTCAAGTTTTAAACAAGATTTACTTTTGTCGAAGACTGTCCGGTTTTAAACGAATTATTTAAAATAGTATCTTTAAACCTATAATATAAAAAATATACCCAAATGACGTGTTTTTTTTTCGAAACAAATTATTTACCAAAGTTATAGGTTACACCTGTCGACCTACCGAGGTTATTTTTAATGAATGAATACAATTATTATTATTAATTAGGCAGAAACCTATTAAAGAAACACAACAAAACTCTTTTAAAGTGTTTATTATTATGTCGACTATCATAGTGAGACGTGCATGACCTAAATAGGTACATAGGTAGCTGTTTAATTAATTTAAAATATTTTAGTATTATTCTTTATTTTAGCAAACACGTAGGTAGGCACTTGGTCATCCATCACATACAAAAGTTTGGATTTATTTGTTCGTAACCAAACATTCAACTTCAGTCAGAAACTTCCGCACGCAATATATTTCTTAAATGTACCTTAATAAAGGACAGGGTGAAATTATAATCTATGCCGGAAATCTATGTTCGGAACCCTAGAAATGGTCTTTGCCAACGACCAATTCTAATAGAATACTTTTTTTATAATTCTATTCCAGGGTCTATGCATTCTCTGTATGGGGGTGATTGTGTATTTTATCCCTGATACTACATAATCCGAGACAATTATAATTCTTTATTTGCGATCATGCAAACGTTCGTCCCACCGGACTCGAACCCGCACCTCGAGTCTGAGCTGGAAAATCGCTAGACTGCATAGCGCTGCCGACGCCACCGCGCCGTTGTTGCACTCAAATATAAACTTTATTCAATATCAACCTACCCACTCGACTGTCTTCATTCGGGTGTGTGCGAATTGCATCGTTTCCGTCCGTCGCATGACCCCTGCCCCGCGGTAAATTTGGGTAGGTATTTCATAATTGACAAGTTTTCCCTACTAAACAAAGAATAAAATTAATTATGCCTTACCTGCGACTGCTATATTTGTACAGAAATGATGGTTGTTTTGGGACGTACTGTATTTAGAATTCATTGTAGATACAAATAACAAAGTAATCAATGACCGGTCAAGGTATATGAAGGTATTAACGATAACTAGCTTTTTTTAATGTTCTATTACCGATCCTTAAGTGAGAAGTAAAACTCTTAAATCAATTGTAATTGTCCTCAACTTCTGATGCTGACTGTACAATGTCGCCGGTTTAAAAATGGATACCTTCACTTTTCACCTTCAAAGTTATGTCATCGTTACTCGTTTACTACGTTTGGTAGATTCTGTTATTGCTTTTATACCTGTTTTTCGTTTTCAGTATTGCGTGCCCGGTTTTTTTCATTTTTAATAATGTATGAAGGCGCGAGAAGTGGCCTCGGGCGTGCTGGTATATCTTGTGACTCCATACAAAACCCAAGCTTGCAATACAGAACTATATACTAAAAACTAAAACTGACTTGAGGTACCTACTGATTTGGTGGATCTACCAGACGTGACGCAAAAGTACCTACATATTAAAAAGGGAAAGCTTAAAATTCTTAAGTGTCATCTTAATGCAGGCGACTGTACGTGCAGCAAAGCCCACAATATGAATATTTCATGGAACGTGCCTGGTGTTACTGGTTACATTCAGCTCATCTTTTAAATTCATTTCTGAATTATAAATATAAATCAAACACCGACGAAACGAGTGCTCGTTTCGTCCGTGTATGATTTCTTTGTACTTACCAGCACACAATGAAGGTTATCAGTAATAAGAATTAGAAGATTATTAGTAATTTTAGTATCAGTAAAATTAGTACCCAAACTGAATCTGAGAAGTTCTGAAAGTCTGAAACATGCCTACCTTCATTTTTTTTGTTACATGACGACTGCTTAGCACTGATATTGAGAAATTACCTAACTTGTATAAGGGCGATTCGACTAATTCAGAGTAACGATTTCCGTCAAATACTCCTCCTATTACTGTCTTTGTTTATTTTTTGACAAGTCCAGTAAAGGCGGAAATATTTTTATCTGGCTGATAGTATTACTCTGAGTTGGTCGAACCCGTATTCGCGAGTGATTGTCATGTTAGGCCACAGTGAATGGTACATCAGATCAAAATAGCTATCCAGCCGAATAAAATCTTTGGAGGTTTCTTATTCACGCACACCTGGCACCTGTAACTTCCTGTTAGCGCCAGCGTTAACATTATAGCTAACCACTGTTTATTTTATTATCACACTGATCATGATCAGTATTGCCGATTAGTTTAAGAAAAAAAATATTCCGTCTCTCATGCCATGATGCTTTGAAAGTGAACCTAATTTAAGATAATATTTTTGTTATAATTTGTATTTTTTAGTTCTTAATGATTAATAATTAGGTATACCTACCTAATTTATTACACTTGAGCTCATTCTTCAATTATCATACCTACATAAATATATCTCCCTTAGTAGTTATTGGACATTATGGATCGAGTGAGCGAAGCGAACGAAGATTTTACAATCAACTTGGGCGATTTGGCATTTTATGTATGTATGTTTGTCACGCCATAACTTTCGAACCGTTGATCCGATCTGCATGAAATTTGATAAGTCGATAGCTTGTACTGGTAAGTATATGAGTAAAATCGGATGAAAGGTTTTTGAGATATGGGGTTTTTCAAGGGGACAAAAATAAAAAAGTTACATAAAAAATCATGTCATATGAAAGGGCTTTGTTTGGTCATTCCAAAACAATTTTTACATTTTTTCTGGAACGGTTTTTGAGATACGTACAACAAAAAAGTTAAATTAAGATAACCAGCGATCCAAGAGCTCCCATCTCTAAGAGTTTCGTTGACATCAAGGTTTTTCTACTGGTCGGTCAGTAGAAAAACCTTTTTGTTTTTCTTTTCTTTAAGGAGGAATAAATTGAGGAGGTACTTACTCAGTCCTCATAAAATGGTGACAACGACGGTCTGATGATGGAGCCAGGTCTGTTCAACGGAACTCTTCAATAAATAGGCCAATAGATTTGAAACTTTGTTACCAAACCAAGTTAGTAGACGGTAGTCAGAAAAAAGTCCAAACATGATGTTTGGACTTGCCTCTGACTACCGCCTGCTCAAAGTTTTGGTGCGTCCTTCGGGTCGCATCACGCAGTTCGGGGCGAACCACTAGTTATAACCTAAATTGGCTCACCTTACCTACTTACAGCATCCATTCTGAAATAATCATGAATCCAAACATTATTTGCAGATTTCGCTTTCATTTGTTATGCTGATAGAAGAAATCGAACTGCACGTACATGTCGTCTTTGTAGGTCATGGGGTAAACAACACTGAATTATAATGGTTAACACCTAAGTAAATGAACGATGCAGTCTTGTATTATGATAAATGTTTCAATGGATTTCCTTTCGAGTTGGAGGCGAGGATTTTCTAGGAGTCTAGAAAATCCGCAGATTTTCGTAGTATGGACCCATAAGCTGTTGGTCGGTTTTAATGAATATGCATATTATCTTCTTATATCATAAGCATTCGAGAGATTCGGCGGAGAAATGAAGAATGAATTGCATTGGAAACACATTGTTACCATCACTTTTACACCCTCGAACTTGAAGCAAAACGACAACAATAGTTTCACAATGATGTGCATTCTTCTGCCTGAACTTCTGCCAGTATAGAAATACCATTTATGGCGATCTAAAAACTAGCTCATAAGAAAAAAAAGGATTATTGTCCTATGCTAAACCGAAGAATGCTGGAACTGTTCTATGGCAGTTCCACTTTATTTTGATGTTGTTAAGCAGACCTACCTTAACAGCTCAAGGTGTTCTAGATCAAACAGACGTCACTTACTAGTGAAGGCTTACCGGCTTAGGTACCAACTTAAAGCCAAGACTCATCACTGTACTTTTAGACAATGTGAATTTTACAGAATGTCTGATAAGGATTGATATCCGCAGAGTTGCAAATTACCTGCCTAGGTACACGTTTCCTAGAAGACACGTAAATTATTTACTAAATGGCACAGAGTATGAAACATGGAACCCAATATTACACATATTTGGCTTTTACTTATGTATTCGATTGATTATGATTTCTATTGTTTTTTAGCATTTGTTATTTATTTTTATATACGTGCTACCATGTTGATAATAAAAAATATACCTCTAATTATAGAATTTCTTTGTTACAGCTATGATGCTGCTCGAGAGTGACATGTTCATGGATGCTCTCAATGCATCGGCTACAAATAAGAAGGAGCCCAAGAAGAGAAAACGAAGAACAAGCGGTTCCAAAGACGGAAATCCAGCCAGCGACGGGTCACCACCGCACACACCGACAGCATTGAATAGCCCGAGTAGCGACAGTAAATCGGTACCACCCAGATTCTACCAAGATACTCTCGAGACGGATGAAAATAAGGATAAATCCGAAAGTAATTCAGATAAAAATGAACCCAGCGATGGTGATGCTGATGTTACACTTGAAAACTTAGAAATACCGCTACCGCATACTGTGACCATTAACGGTTTAAAAGGAGTCTTGTGCTACCATAAGAAAAAAGGACCTAAGAAAAGCATAAAATGGAAGCCAGATTCTGAACTCGAAGAAATTCAATATTTCGAACTTGATGAGACAGAACGGGTTAATGTTACAAAAACGTTTACCGACATGAAACACTTAGAAAGAATAAACGAGAGAGACGCATTCCAAAAAGCAAGAAACCTCAGTACTGATGACATCATGGAGGAAAAAACAACTTGGAAGGTTTTGATTCCCATAGATTTAGATGGACAAATCCAAGTTGATTATGGAAAGAACAGCAAAGAAAAAGACATTCAAGCCATTCGACAAAAGGGAACCTTGCAGCCCCTTTATTTCCACAAATCTATGATTCCCGACTCCGCATTTGAGCCAGAACCTGAAACTCATCCATATACTGAACCACAAATTATACCCTTAGAAGATGTGACTGGTAACCAAGACAACATCAGTGATTTTCGTAACATGCCGTGGCCTGAGCCTAAAGGCAATGCACCGCCTGCGGGGTCCGTAAATATACCTGCTATGTTCCCTACAAATATGACACAATATCCAAACGGGTTCCCTAATCCACAGTTCTCTGGTGTGCCTGGATTCCCAGGACCCAATATGTTACCTACTGAATGGCCAACCGGTATACCTCCTGCTATACTGGCGTCTATGGCTCCGGGTGCTCTCGCTCCTGGAGCAATACCTCCGGGTGTTCTGCCTCCAGGTAATATGCCACCTGGAATGATGATGCCGACCGATGGCCTGATGATGGGGCCTGAAATGTTTGCGGGTGTCAATCCCATGTTTCCTGTGGGGGTACCACCCGAAGGCTTCAACATGCAACAGAATATGTTTCCCATGGACTTTAATATGGCGGGACCTGCAGGTCCACACGGGCCAGAAGGCTTCGGTGCACCAGGCAACTTCCGCGGTGCGATGCGAGGTCGTGGCACCGGAGGCCACTGGCGCGGTAAACAGGCCGGCAATTGGGACAACACCCAGAGAGGCCGAGGTGGACCGAGAGGTGGTCGTAAAACCGTCTGCATGTATTTCCAGAGAAAAGGTTCCTGTAGACAAGGTGATAATTGCTCGTTCTTACATCCTGGTATAAATGGTCCTTATTAAGTTGTAAAAAAATTTAGATTGTAAGGAGCGTTCTATTCTAAGATAATGTAGAATGTTTTTGTAGTTTACCTACTTACTATTAAATTACTCTAAAAGACTGCGTTATGTAAATAAACTTAGAGAAAGTATCACAATGTACATAATGTAAAAAAATAAAAATATCTTAGTTACATGCCTAGTTTACCTACATAAATGAAATTTAATAAGTAAAAAAAAGTTATGAAAAATAAAACTTTTTTATTTTGGTACATAATGGTGTTTATTACCTATACCTTCCGGTGCAACGAATAAAATGTACCTACTACTAAGTACGTGGTGCTACATGACATACATGTAACGAAACTAGAAACACCGCAAGCCAGCCATATAGGTACAACTGTATCTAACTAAGATCATGAATATAATCATTGATTGAATATAATCAAAGTGCCTTGCCTCTTCATCCTTATGTAGAACAACTCGCAACGCTCTCGACCCGCGTTGCTGGAATATCCCATCCCAAAAACAACCCATCTGTAAATGAGGGTGAGCGTCAAGAAAGAAGAGTTTTAGTCTTATTTTAGTTTTATGTTTAGCACGAAAACTAGTTACAAATGACTCCATAGATGGCGCTAGACATGTTGGCTTGTCATTTGTGGTCCATCAAGATCCGTCGATCCGTCGCGTCGTCACAAATTCTGAAATACGTAGGTAGTGTAGGTACCTACCTACCATTCAGCGTCACTAATCTATCACAAAATGTTGGCATATCAATCAGGCTCCTAGGTGTCTGGCCACATGGTTAAGAGGTCAATGTTTATTTTGGGTGTGTGTCATCTTAATCATAGGTACTGGAAAGTAAACTAAAAAAATCAAAGTTTCATTTCATTCATCTTTTTTTATTATTCATTTGACAGCCTTCACAGCTCAGTTGGTAGTAGCCATGGGTAGTAGCTCTACCTTCTGTCTGTGCCGTAGGCCGTGACGTATTTACTATTTTTACAAAGCGGGAGCCTCCCGCTTTGTAATAAGAATATTATCATAGAATAGGTACCGATTAGCCGTGGGTAGAAAGAGTCAGACGTACGCGTCTGGAGCGGCTCATACCGTAGTGAGCCGTCAGTACCGGCTCTATTTCTTTTGAAGCGGCTCAACAGCTCTCATGCCAGCCTAATATAAGTTTTATTCCTAGAAAGGTAGGGTCTATATTAGAAAAAAGATATCCAGATCAAAAATTTTGCTAAATGAATTTGAATTGTTTCGTCTAGATAATAAGATCTAATTTCCAATGCTGCATTTTTGGAGCCGCTCATCTGTGGAGCGGTTCTCAGGTCTACTCATAAAATGTGATACACAACTCAAACGGTTCAAAGATTGGTTTTATGATAAACAGAACCCTGAACCGTTTGAGTAGAATATTTATTTTGATTCATTGGGAGGTTTACTACGTACTCGAACAGTTGAATCGTTTGAATCTGCGCGGGTGAGTGAGTGGAGTTAGGATGAATTGAAGGATTATGGTTCTTTTTAGAAAAGCATGTTTTTAAATGGTATGGGTTACGAATTTGAATTATTAACTTGAGTTGTTTTAGCAACAGCCCGTGGATGCCCTCGCGTTTTTAGCATACATATTTAAGGATATTTTGCGTTCTAGGCTCGTCATAATATGCATAAATATTTTCCGTTTTATCGTTTAATCAAGTAAGGTTCATTTTGAATAGTAGAACTTTTGCATAAATTTTTTTTCATTCCGTCGTTCATTGTTAGCAATATTTATTAGTTATTGCTAACATACAAATTCACGGATTTTTTCTTGTTTATTTTCCGCAAGACTCGTTTATTTTTCTACAAAATTATTTTTATCGTAGTATTTTTTTGTTTTGGCGTCTAGTCCTTTTGCCAAGTCTTATCGGTGCTTGCTTGGAGTCTTTGAAGGTACCATGAAAATAAATTGGTCCTGAAATTCTGAACCGTTTGAACCGCGGTTCGGCTACGGCTCTAGACTGTAAATGAGCTGATGCGCTGCAGATCATGTTTTTTGAGTGAGTTACCCATGGCTAGTACCGATGTTCGTGGCGTGGACTGTGGCGCGCGCTGCTAGAGATGTGTCAACTCGACTTACTCGAGTTGAATTCCTAACTCGAGTTTGGGCTGGCGGTAAATGAACGGATCAAGCGAAAGAGCGAGAGCGCGATAAGTTCGTTGGGTGCGCTTTAGTACTCCCGCCATTGCATCGACTGACTGACACTGACGATGACACGAAGTTTTCCGATCATATCAAATGTATCAAACTATATTCACTGGTCACTAGTGGTCACAAATGTCACAATATTGCAAATTTGACGTTGGAGGTTATGTTATGTTATGATTAAATTATATGTAATACTAGCGGCCTGTCCCAGCTTCGCATGGGTGGATATCATTTTCTGAACATTTTAGGATAAACTTAGACCGTAGTTTCGAGTCTCGCGTCTACTTATTTCATAAATTTGCACTCCCTTCTCCCTGATTGAGTGAGAACGCGCCCCGTGGAAGCACGCGCTAATAATTCGCTAATAATATTTTTAAGAGAACTAAAATTTTTAATTTAGTAATATCTTTCGAATGGAATGTACAATTTGAAAAATTCAAAAAGTAATCTATAGGTATTGAAATAGTCTTGAATACGAAATGATTTATTTGGATAGGGATTAATATAACATGGTTTGATTTTGGTCAGCATTTCTATCAACTTTTAAAATGTAAAAAAGAAGTTATAGTAACATAACTACGATAGTTAGACATATGGTATCGCATATAGTTTTTTGTAGATATTGATGTGTTCTTTAATAATGTAGAAGATTTTTGTGTTCTATCGTCAATAGTTTTTGCAGCGCATACGATGAAAGACATTATAGCCAATTTTTTAACACCTTGGGTTACATTATTAAGTTTTAGAAGGGAGGCCTAATTTTTTCTAACAATAAATATAGCCTATATTACTCAGGGATAATGTAGCATTCTAATGGTGAAAGAATTTTTGAAATAGGACCAGTAGTTTTTGAGCCTATTTGTTACATACATAAATACAAATCTTTCCTCTTTATAATATTAGTGTAGATATGTAAAATGTAAACTATACAGGGTGTTACAATACCACTGATAAAAACTTCAGGGGGCTAAGGTACCCATCAATATGAATTACTTTTTCTAAGGAACCAAAACTGTGAACGCGTAAAAAAATCATATTCATATTGATGGGTACTTTAGCCCCCTGAAGTTTTCAGTAGTGGTCAAAGTCAAAGTCAAAAGGTATTTATTCAATAAAATCACAAGGATCACTTTGAAACGTCTATTTACACCTTGTTTATATTAT
This sequence comes from Chloroclysta siterata, assembly GCA_932294275.1. Lineage (NCBI taxonomy): Eukaryota > Metazoa > Arthropoda > Insecta > Lepidoptera > Geometridae > Chloroclysta > Chloroclysta siterata. Next base: position 7,407,531 of record OW028600.1, on the reverse strand, counting down.
ACAGGGTGTCCCAGAAATCAACGTCAAGCCGAAAGCGGGCGAATAAATCCAATGACTGAATTTAACAAATTACTACTACAAACCTAAAACTAACAAATTAGGTACTTGTTATGGTTATTACTGTTTCGACAAGATGGCGGCTCTATCTGTTTCACTTACATTGTCAAAATGGTATGTACTTGTACCTGTGAATTGTGAGCAAATTAAAAACGCAGCATAGGCATTTTTATGTCCATAATTTAAAGGTTACAAACATTTTATCTAATTAAATAAAATTGACATAAAATCCGGTTTAGTTAAAAAAAAAAAAAACTTCCAAAATTAAGGAGTACTCTAGCAAGTATTTTTTTTTTCAATCCTACCTACGAAGTTTAGCAATATTAATTGTCCTAACAGAGAGTTGGATGGAAGAACAAAATATGTAAAACGTAATTTGTAACAAATCATACACTTAGTTTCTTTCTGCTAACTTTATCTCGAGTTCAGTTCGAGTTACCATAATTTCAACTCGAGTCAACTCGAGTCGTGTTTTTTCCGAGTTGGCACATCTCTAGACGCTCCCATTGCTACTTGGTTTCGTTCTTCTCTTTTTCTAAGATTGTGTGACAGTGATGTTACATCAAATCAATCAATGTCATTATAATAATAAAAACATTGATTGATTTGGTTTGCTTCTTTTTTCTTTGCTTCCTTGCTAATTAACTGGGATGGGATGCCACAGTTGCCTGGCACCTCATTGGAACTAAACTGTAAACATAAAACTCTCACTATGTGTATTTATTTCTATAGGTAGCTGTCGTGCTCGCTGGCTATGTTTCTGTGACCTACCTACTCTTCCTTGGATATTGGTTCGTATTCGTACTTGTTGGTACCAATTATTTACTGCTAACGAACGCGTAGAAACATTCGTACATACATTCTCTAGTGTAAATTTTCCCCACGATTGTATTCTCTTTGTCTCACACTGCCTGCACTGTCTATAACTGTATGGTACTAGGGTAGGATCTCTTTGATTGATCCTTCATCATTACAGAGCACACTTATAGTGATTAGATACACATATTTTCAATATTTTATATTACACAAACACAATTATCACAAATTTTACACTATGCAACGTTGGTTTTTTTTAGATGATAGAAAAAAACGTAAGTTAAAACTCTCTAAAAAAATGTCTGTGAAGGAACCTGAGACAAAACCTAAAGTTCTTATGCAAGAATTGAAATTTACCGTATCTGCTCAAGATGTGGAACCTATGGAAAAAATATACATAACCGGAAGTACTACGGAACTTGGTGAATGGGACTACAGCAAAATGATGCCATTAAAAAATATAGAAGGTACAGACTTATGGACTCAGTCTGTAAATATACCTAACACATGTGAGGTATACTACCGTTATGCCATATGTATGATAGCTGAAGAGACAAATGATATCATAGTGCGCCGATGGGAAACGAACATTCACCCTCGGATCATCCATCCAAATATACTCTACCCTATCCCTGATGTGTTTGGTGACTATGCAGGCAGACAAGGTGTCACCAGTGGCTGGCTAACAACCCAAACCATAGTTCAGTTAAAGTTTTGTAACAATCCTTTGAAATTGAAGAGTCGCTTAGCAGGAAGACTTATAAATATTAAGGTTACCCCAGTTAAACTCTCCTTTGGAACTGAAGCAGTCGTGGATGAATCTTCTCTCAGTATGGATACAATGGATGTGGAAGCTCTTCCAGGGGTGTATGTTGAGGTTGCTACCCTTGATAATGATTCATCAGTTTGTAAATTGAAACATCAGGAACAATTTGGTAGAGAATATAAACCTAATGATGTACTTCTTGTTAATGTCTCAGCTCCAAATCCGAAAGGTCTAGCTTATTTGTTAGATTTCTATTCTTATAGTAGCCGTGCATCCTCAGATGATCCTCCTTGCCATGTAGGTTATACTTATGTGCTGCCAAATATGTTTAAACCATCCGAAGGTTCTTTAGAGCTACCTGTCACTTGCAATATAAAACATCGTCCACTGGGGACAGTGAATATTGAATATGTAATAATAGCTCCCATGAAAGACAAGCTCTGCGACATGCAGGTGTCTTATTCAAAACACTGGGATCCCTCGTGGACTGGGCTGGAGGTGGGACATCGAGGTCTTGGAGCTAGCTTCAAAACTAAAGAGTAAGTTTAATTATTGTATAATTAGTTGTAGATACATACTAGTTAGAGATTTTCATCTTATCTTAAAAGTATTGGTTACATTTCGTTTGGATAATATGTAATCATTTTCAGAGGAAATTCTATCCGTGAAAATACTATAGCTTCCCTTAAAAAGGCCGCCGCAAGTGGTGCAGATTTGCTTGAATTTGATGTTCAGCTAAGCAAGGATATGATACCTGTTATTTATCATGATTTTTATGTATGTATATCAATGAAAAGAAAGAAGGAAATTGAGTTTGCAGAAATGTTAGAGATACCAGTCAAGGACTTAACCTTGGAACACCTACAAAAACTAAAGGTACCTACTTATTTTTCACCAAATCTAATGAACAAGACTACAGTGAAAAAAGACATAAATCGTGACCTCTATTTAGTCTTAAAATAGTTATTTTTCAGAGAATTTTAGATGTTTACATTCAGAAAAACTGCCTAATAAATAAATATTGGCAGACATTTAGCCCCAAACTAACAAAGCCTATAATTTTAGGTTTATCATTTAGTTGAGGGACGCAGCCATGAAATTTTATTTAACGACGAAGATTTAGAAGAGCACCAACCATTTCCTACTTTAGAAGAGGTTCTGAAGACCATTGACGTCAATGTTGGATTCAATGTTGAGTTGAAATGGACTATGGAGATGAATGACGGCACTTTCGAACTTAATAACCCATTTGATATGAATACATACGTTGATAAGGTATGAATACAACACCAATATTTAAAAATTTGTTGACGCTATTCGCTTCTTCTATCAATGAAGGTCTTTTAAATAGGTACACAGAGACATCCGGATCTGCTATTATTTCAGTAAAAAAAAACACGCTGCACGTTTAGTAAAACTACAGAATGTAATATTATGTACTAGTAAAATGCTATTGCACTTATTTTAATATGCAACTTTGTTTATCGTTTCAGGTGCTCGAAGTCGTGCTGCTTCACGCTGGAGAGCGGCGCATCGTGTTCTCGTGTTTCAATCCCGACATTTGCACTATGGTTCGACTCAAGCAGAACAAATATCCAGTCATGTTCCTGACAGTTGTAAGTGTACTTTATGTGTCGATCCCAACACCCGCCTATAGCAGCTGTAGGTAAGGCTGAGGTGCCAATCTAGTAGAATTATAACTGCAGGCTGATCACGAATGAATTTTGACATTTGTCGCGTTAACGTTTCTTAGCGATATTCGACTTTATTCTGTTGTAGCTAGGGATACGATACGTTTACGGGACTAATGTTATTAACGTTAAATAAGTTCATGATTAGGCCTCCAATGCAAAGGGTGAAGAGTTCAGTACAAATGAACCCCGGAGTTGATGGTGTCGCTGACAAAGCAGTTGTGCTGTGAGCGGGTGTCCATTCCGTTCGTTACCTAAATCCTTTTTTAAATCACTGCTATAGGCATATACAACGTTGTTCTAATAACGAAGAAGATTTTTTATAAGTACTTTATTGATATTTCATTTCTGAAAAATTTAGTTATATGTAATTATAACACCGATAACGACACCACGGCTTAGGGTTTTCAGGCGTTTTATTTTTCATAGAAATGGTCTGGATTATACAAAAATTTTGATGAGTGTTATAAATGGCACTTTTCAGACTCGAAGATTACTAAGATTAGGTATAGGTGTCCTGAGAGAAATATATAAATTGCAGTGAAATATTTACAACTTTCACTTACGACCAATATAAACTTTAAGCCGGCACCTCAATAGTCAATACTCAACACATTTATTGCTTAAACATGGTTTAGTTTAGGTACATACATAGTTGTTGGGTGTAAGTCTCACATAGACCCTACATATGGTATAGCAACCTACCTTCACGTAACGTGACAGTATTATGTCGCCTCGATTTAAGATATTGAATCTTTAGTGTACAACAAATATTTCTCTTAACTATCATCGTAGCGTTACCACGAAGAACGATAGATAAGTACCTAGATAGATTACAAAGTCATGTCACGGTGTGCGTTCGTTCACATAACGTGAATTCACTGAATAACTGACTATGCTTATGAATATAGTGCACACATATTTTTAAAGAATGAACAACACCTATTAAAAATTATTGCTATAAACTTTAATAAGTAAAGTAGGTACCTACCTACCTATACTTACCGGTCTATCATATTATCTAAACTCTAAACAAAGTCTGCGTTATTGGAGCAGAATATAAATAAGTACCCAAACATACCTATAAGTAGGTACATATAGTAGCTATGCCGTGATTAAGGAACATTGGGATATAATAAACAAGTGGGGCATGCAAAGGTCATCATTTAACAATGTATTATCAAGGTTTGTTCTATAAATTCCTCAGGTACATTTTCAAGCAACGCGCGGTACTCCTCTTGCTGCTCGGTTAATGCCCCGGGGTCCGCGGAGACCAATTCCTCTCGTAGGATAGAAACGCGTTCTCCAATATAGAAGCCGTCACAATCAGACATTCGTTTGAACATTTCGCTCACGCCGTTGGTCGACTCTCTATACCATTTATTATAGCTTCCATAATAAAAACATTTGCTGCTCATGTACTCCACCAGCTCTCCAGGTTGCATTCCCTCGCTGCCTTTGAACCAAGAGATGAATCCGCATTCAAGTCTTTTTATGTTCTTTTCTGCGAAATCACAATCACACGTAAATTCGACGCCGACAATCTTTGTGTAAAGATGGTGATGCGTTTCCTCCACACAATTTTCTAATGAACTGACGTGGATTTGACCATCAGTGTAAAAAGTTCTTTCACCGGCGGCTTTTTTAGTGTCGCACGTGTGAATCTTCACATTGTAAAGCACGTTAACGTGTAAACCCATTATAATCAAAAGTATAAATCCGCGCCAACCTTAGGTCAATTATTGTAATTATTATAAGATCCACTTTCTGTTTACAGCGGAACACGCCTGCCTGCGGATGAATCATATGAAAATGACATAACTTTGAGCGTGAGCATCTGTCAAGCTAATGTCATTTTCATATAATTTATCTTCCCGTAGCTGCAGGTGTTTCGCAGTCATTCATGCCTCAGTTCTGCATAAAGGAAGTAAATCTTGTCTACCCGGCTGTCTTGACCGCTGTGCCTCCTCAGACCAAATAAAATTATTTGGTCTGAGCATACCTCTAAATAATTTTCCAAGATTTCCAAACAATAACGCTAATATGAAACTAAATATTCCCAGTGTACCATTGCAGCTTAACTGAATCTACTAACCGTGTGTACCTATTTAATTCCTTATTAGGTACAACGCAATAATCGACAAAATCACAAGAAATGCGGGGTCAAGGTTATTGGCTCCCGTCCAATCAATTAGGTACGCGGCAAACCAGTAACCAGCCGTCCACACTGACACTGACGTTTTCGCGCGCAAATACAAACTAGTCGCTTGCTCGAACTGAAATCTCGCGATGTCCGCGATCTAGCGCGATCATCCAATCTTGAAACTATATCAATATGTGCTCCTTTGTTCTCCCGTAATGTGTAACATGTATGTTCGTTTTTCCAATTTTTGATTTGACTAATTACAAGTAAGTAAACACGGATACAGCTTCACAAATTACGATGACGCTTACTACAAACAAGGACATAAAAGCGAGCAGTGGTGGACTTTCCACACAGTACCTCAGACAAAATAAAAAAGTAAAGACGGAGCTCTACGAACAGAAAAGTGAGGCCAGTTTTCTAAACATGTGTGCGAAGGCCGGTGTTGCCATGACAATTCAAATTACCCCAAAATTACAAAAATAACATTACTAAATAAAACGTCTATCATGATATAATCTAACACAACTTATCTGATTATGGGATCGGTTAGGTTGTGTTTGCCTTACCTAACGGACATACGAAATCTACGAGTTTAAATTTTTTTGACAGATTACAATCTCGCGAGATAGATTATAATCTAACGGTTTTCACAATTTTACGGATGTAACCTATTTTAAGAAATAATAATCGTAAAAATCAGTTCACAAACGGGGAAGATATCGCGTTGCCGTGGGTCAAGATGACCGACAGACCAGCCATCAACGCGATGTTTAACAAATTCGTTCGGTGAGTATGAATTTCTGGTCTCGTTATTGTCTGTATTTCGTTCTGTATTGAACCTAGCTTCACAATGAGTGCAGCCAATGGGCGTTAAGGTAATTTGACCTCTTAGAAGTGAGCAACCAATGGGCTCGAAATCTTGTGTACATCCGTGTGTTCGCCGGACACGTGAGGCCCACGAACATAGCGAACACCCGTGTGTTCTCTTAGCACTCGACGGGTTTAAAATATACTGATAACCATCATAAGAAACAAGTAACGTTACGTTATTACCAAATAATAGGGTAAACAAAAACACTTCATACTGGCAACACTTGTGTTCCAAGCAATAACCTCAAACTTTTATTTGGATTTATTGAAAATTATTGGTTTCCAAATTACTTACGTGTGAAATGCGATTCCATACCGCTTTTTTATATTTTGAAGATTGATTCTTACACCCTTTCACAACACAATTCGGAACTTTTACTGGTAAATTTATAATTTCTCAAAACGTTGCTCCCCACGAGCCGCGATAGCTAGACTGACAAGGTAAGGCGTAGTTACGTTGTACGTGTGTGTGTGTAATTGTGTATGTACACGTCAAGGCGTAGTTTGGCCGGCCTCACTTTGCTGTTCACAGAGTTCCGTCTATACTTTTTTATTTTGTCTGAGCACAGTACTATCTATCTACTTATCTAGCCCTTAAACTACTAAGCCAAAGCTTGTATATGGGAACTAGCAACATATATATTTTTTTTGTATAAACATGCTTATAATATTATACCTATAACACCCAGACAGGGAACAAACATCTACGTTCATCATACAAATGTTTGTTCTCGGTAGGAATGAACCCACGGCCTACAGAATTGTATGTTTGCTCGAGTATAATTTTCAAACCGTTTTGGTATTTTCGATCTGAATTAAATTTCGTAGTAAATTCGTAAGTAAATAAGTTAAATCTGACAAGGTGTGATTTTGATATTAGGTTTATTTATTACTAGCGGCCTGTCCCAGCTTCGCATGGGTGGTCATACATTTTTTGAACATTTTAGGATAAACTTAGACCGTGGGTTCGAGCATCGCGTCTACTTAATTTCATACATTTGCAATCCCTTCTCCCTCAGTGAGTGAAATCGCACCCAGAGCGTGACCCGTGGACCCGTTAACATTTTTAATTTCGTCATATCTTTTGAATGGAATGTCCGATTTGAAAAATTTAAGAAGTCATCTATAAGTATTGAAACCGTCTTAATTATGAAATGATTTATTTGGATAAGGATTAATACCAAGGTACAAATAAAGACCCTTTTCTAGCAGCGGCATTTCAATTAATTTTTTATAATAAAAGAACACTTATTGTGACATAACTATAATAGTTAGACATATGCTGTCGCGACATTTTTTGTAGATGATGACGTGTTCTACAAAATCGTAGTAAATTATTCTGTTCTATCATCAATAGTTTTCGCAGCGCACGCGATGTGAGGTTTTTGTTTTCCACCTTGGGTTACATTATTGGAGTTTTAGTAAGGATCCCTGATTTTTTTGATTATATAATATAGCCTATGTTACTCAGGGATAATGTAGCATTCTAATGGTGAAAGAATTTTTGAAAACGGACCAGTAGTTTTTGAGCCTATTCGTTACATACAAAAATGCAAATCTTTCCTCTTTATAATATTAGTGTAGATTAATTTAAAAAACTCCCTTGGTTTATTTTTTGTGCATAATTTGTCTTAAATGTCTGTAATAGTTTGGTATTCCAGGGTATCACTAGTAAATATCAACCGTACCGCGATCCAAGGTGCCTCTCGATCCCAGTTGCTGTGCAGAGCGCGGTCAGCTCTGATATTCTGGGCATTGTTGTGCACACAGAAGATTTGTTACGGGATCCGACCCAGGTAAGTTTAAAGCATGTTCACTTTAGCAGCAAAACAGATTAATGACAAAATAAAAAAACATAATAAAAAAAAATTGACAAAATAATTTACGAGGCAGTACCTAGTGTTATGTAAGTTTGGTTTAGTATGCTTGTGCTATCCAAGAATGTAAAGGAAGTTTTCCCACACGAATGTTTTGAAACTATTTCTAGGTGAAACTTGCAACGGACGCCGGTCTAGTGATATTCTGCTGGGGCGATGACAACAACGACAAGAACACGATCAAGAAACTGAAAGAGATGGGTTTGCACGCTGTGATATACGACAAACTTGACCAGTACACCACTAAAGAAGTCAAGGTAATATTAGGGCGAAGACAAGAGCTAATGCACCTCTCGCTCGCACGTTTCGACATGTTGAAAGATATAAAATCACTAGCGGCCTGTCCCAGCTTCGCAAGGGTGGTCATAAATTTTTTGAAAATTTTAGGATAAACTTAGACCGTGGGTTCGAGCCTCGCATCTACTTATTTCATACATTTGCACGCGCTTCTCCTTGAGCGAGTGAAATCGCACCCCGAGCGTGACCCGTGGACCCGTTAACATTTTTAATTTCGTCATATCTTTTGAATGGAATGTCCGATTTGAAAAATTTAAGAAGTAATCTATAGGTATTGAAACCGTCTTAATTATGAAATGATTTATTTGGATAAGGATTAATACCAAGGTACAAATAAAGACCCTTTTCTGGCGGCGGCATTTCAATTAAGTTTTTATAATAAAAGAACACTTATTGTGACATAACTATAATAGTTAGACATATGCTGTCGCGACATTTTTTGTAGATGATGACGTGTTCTACAAAATCGTAGTACATTATTTTGTTCTATCATCAATAGTTTTCGCAGCGCACGCGATGTAAGGTTTTTGTTTTCCACCTTGGGTTACATTATTGAAGTTTTAGTAAGGATCCCTGATTTTTTTGAAAATATAATATAGCCTATGTTACTCAGGGATAATGTAGCATTCTAATGGTGAAAGAATTTTTGAAATCGGACCAGTAGTTTTTGAGCCTATTCGTTACATACAAAAATACAAAAATACAAAGGTTTCCTCTTTATAATATTAGTGTAGATTAAAGCCATTATTGAAAAATGTTTTTTTTACCAAACTGTGTGCAATGTGATTGCACACAAAATAGTTAATTGCGATTTTTCAATAATTGCTTTAGTAATTATATATCTTTCAACATGTCGAAACGTGCGAGCGAGAGGTACATTAGCTCTTGTCTTCGTCTTAACAATCATTTTATCTTCTACGCCTAAATGACCACTGCGCCTGTAGCCAAGTCATAAATATAAGATACAAGCTGATGCCCGCGACTTCGTCTGCGCAGGATTAGTCACACAATATTTTTATAAATTGTAGCCTATGTGTTATTCTGATGTATAAGCTATATTATTGACAAGTTTCATTAAAATCCATTCGTTGTTTTTACGTGAAAGAGTAACAAACATCCATACTTACAAACTTTCGCGTTTATAATATTAGTAGGATAGGATTTATTGGATATGGAAACTAGGTACAAACTTGGTGTAGGAGTTAGGTTAGTATTTTTGTTTGTCCAGCCTGACGGCAGTCACCGTTACATTCAAAAACCTTACCAGAAACGTCCGAAAATGTATGGGACTGACACAGAAATGTTGTGTTCTGTCAAACATTTCCCTACCAATGCGTATGTCGATTTCATGATAAAAATCAACAGCATAGTCACATCAAATGATTTTTTTATTAAAACTATAATTTTCCTCTTGCTACTATAGAAATTGTTTAAAAGCGAATGCGACTCGGTTATATCCCTCGGGTGTTTAACGTACAAAAGAGGATTCATTTTTTTTTATTAAGATACTAGCGTTTACCTGCGGCTTCACTCGCGCACGCATAATTTACTGACAACATCTTTAATAAAAAAAATTGTATTGCCATTCAGCCAAATCGGTTCAGCCGTTCTTGAGTTATAAATAGTGTAACTTAAACGACTTTCTTTTATATACATTATAGATTTAGTTATAATATTAGATAATATAATTTATTGCCACTAACCCTAGTTTAGTTTCATAAATATTGTCTTAGTTGTAACTTTATACAAAACTTTAACTGTACAAACCTTTTTTTTAAACGCCAGACGCCATTTAATTGGAATTGAATTGGTTAACGGATAATGGTAAATATAACCTAAGATTGCATGACACTGTTTTTTTTAAATTAATTTATTTTATAAGATTCCTACATTTTAATACTTCACTATTATGGTATTAACTGCCCTCACAGCTCAGTAGATAGCATTAGTAGCTCTGTTAGTGCTTTCTGCGGTTCGATTGTAGGTTCGATCCCCACATGAAATGATTCGAGGAACATAGTTAATAACATATTTAATGCATTATTATACCGGTACTTTAAACTTTGAGAGCATTATTTTTCCGGGAATTAGGAAGGTACCTTCTAGAGGTCTGCTCTGCAGAACGATAAACAAAGTTTCTTATTGACATTAAGAGGCAACCAAGTTGCCACGCAGTGTAACTCAAAATATAAATCCGAAACTTAGTTTATAGTTTTGCACAGTATTTAAATATTATCTTGTCTCAAGATAAAGTTTTTCTTACGGTTATTTGTAGTCTGACACGCACCTGATTAAACTGAATTAACGCCTGAATACCATGCACTATTATCTTTTTTATATTTTATCTATGTATACTTAATATCAGCGACTGTGTCGATATTGAATCGATAATGTAATATGTCGCAGGAGAGCATATTCCTAGTGGAGCCGCGCGAGTCCTGCCGCTACTTCATGCGCGTCGCCGCATTAGACGAGCCGCCTCCCACCGAGAGCTCCTCTTCCACCCACACCGCCGAAGCCATCGATTCGTCCAACAAACCTTACCTTGACCTCACGCTGCGAAATAAGAACCAAAGACGCTCCACCGTCACCTCCCTAGAATCACTCGCCTCATCCATCGATCTCAGAGACGAAGCCACCGAAAAGAAGCTAAAGCGCAATCTCATCACGTCTATCAATAAAGAGTCGCAAGTAAAAGAACCACCCCACTCCTTCCTAGGACTGTTCCCCGCCGGTGATAGTTCTAAAGCTAGCCCAAAGAAAACCCGCCGCGATGATGCTAAATAATGTGTTAACGAATTTATTTTACCCATGAAACAAATTATTGTGTTATGTTAATTTTCATTGCTCAAAATGTATCATATATTTTTTTTATAATAATTTATTATGTCCATCCTTGCCATATGCGACCTCGGATTTACAATACCTCTTATTTTAAAATACCACGGATTAAGCAACAGTAGTACCTACTGTAATGCAAAACGGAAAAGCAAACAAACAGAGCCTTACTAAAGAAAGATTAAGTAGTACATAAAAGAACTACTAGATTAGACTAGAAGTGATATTATATGATAATGATAACAATGATTTTATAAGCGTGGTTTCGGTCATTTGATTTTTATTCTTGATACTTAGTTCTTTATTTTTTTTAATACCTACTTGTATTACATTGTATTAGTCTTTTATTTAATGTGATAAAATTTTGTGTTTTTTGCATAGTAACATTTATATTGGTTTCTGTTTAGTATTTTAGGTACCAAAGTTGTATTACATATTTTTATTTTGTAGTAATAAAATATTCTGTGATAGAACTGCCGTTTTGATTTTAAAATATAAGCTGATTGAAGATGTTAATGAGCCAGCCAGGTAAAAGCTGAAATTGAAACAAACTGAAACTGTGAACATTCCTTCGAAAACACAGAAATCCTCTAGTGAAACGCGGTGTCCATCGACCTTTAAAGATTCAGATGAGTTTGAGAAATTTCAGGAAACTTGGTTAGAGCTTGTATGTGTCCATAGATTTTGTGGATAGACAGATTTCACATTGTCCCATGGAAAATGGATAATGGATGAAATAAAAAGACCTTTTGGTACATCCATAAATATGATTATAATGTACATTTCAACAAAATTTTCATAAAATGTGTATATGGTAAATAAGTATGTAGGGTATACATTTCATAAAATCTTATAAACGAATACAAAATACGAATAAGTAAGTACTTGCAATACTAATATAGGTTTACTATTCGGACGGAATGTTATATTTTCAATCACTATCTTTATCTTATTGATAACGACATAATACAGCCTAGTATTAACTACCTATGTATGTACATACAACAATTCATATACCTTTACACTTAGGAGCCATCAACTCAAAAACTCAAATGTACACTTTCGCTTATCTTACAGGTGGTAATCTTTTTGTTATGTATATGTTACGGGTAATGCTAGAAGATGAAGAAAACCTAGGTTTACCCGGGTAAGGTTAGGTTAGATTATGCCAAAAAGTTTGGGTAATAATAAGTTAACTCGGGTAAGGTTTACTTCATCTTCTAGCATTACCCGTAACATATATATAGACAAGCGGCCATTTTTTCACAACTTATGATAATAACGTTATTTATTCATACAAGATATAGCTGAAATAATATTTATACTAACGTTTCTGAGAAACTGTAAATAAACTTAGTTGGATAGATAAGAAAACACAGGAAAATATAAATCAGAAAATATTGCTGATTTGGGGCAAATTATTTGTTTTTGTTATTATTATGCAGGTATATTATTGATCGAGTGAGCGAAGCGAACAAAGATCTTTAGTTTCAACTTGGGCGATTTGGCATTTTATGTATGTATGTATGTATGTATGTATGTATGTATGTATGTATGTTTGTCTGGCGATAACTTTAGAACCGTTGATCTGATCTGCATGAAATTTGATAAGTCGATGGCTTGTACTTGAGAAATTTACTGGTAAGTATATGAGTAAAATCAGATGAAGGGTTATTAAGATATGGGGTTTTTTAAGGGGGCAAAAATAAAAAAAGTGACATAAAAAAATCAAGTTACATGTCATATGAAAGGGCTTTGTTTGGACATTCCATAACAATTTTTACTTTTTTTTTGGGACGCTCAGTTTTTGAGATACAACATAAATTGTTAAATTAAGATAACCAGCGATCCAAGACCTCCCATCTCTAAGAGTTTCGTTGGCATCAAGGTTTTTCTACTGGTCGGCCAGTTCCTTTGCTTTTTCTTATTTTTTTTTCTTGAAATAAATTAAGGAGGTACTCAGTTCTCATAAAATGGTGACAACGACCTGGTCTGATGATGGAGCCAAGGTCTGTTCAACGGAACTCTTCAATAAATAGGCCAATAGAGTTGAAACTTGGTTACCGTACCAAGTTAGTAGGCGGTAGTCAGAAAAAAGTCCAAACATAATGTTTGGACTTGCTTCTGCCTACCACCTACTCAAAGTTTTGATGCGTTCGTTGGGTCGCATCACGAGATCTCAGTTCGGGGCGAACTACTAGTTATTTCATAAATAACTTATAAATAGTGCACAACAACCATTGAGATAAACACTTTTAGTGATAGTTACATAATTTTATCCACCTATAATCCAAGATTTAAGATACTATTAATATGTTATGTAGCTACCATAGGTTCACGTTATTTGGAAACAAAAATATTATTATACATTAGTTAGAGATTATTAAATAAAGAATAATACCGGTCTGCACTACAGTAGATAGCTCAATTATTTTGTGAATTTTATAAACTAGTAGTTCGCCCCGAACTGAGATCTCGTAATACGACCCGACGAACGCACCAAAACTTTGAGTAGGTGGTAGTCAAAGGCAAGTCCAAACATTATGTTTGGACTTTTTTCTGACTACCGCCTACTAACTCAGTACGGTAACCAAGTTTCAACTCTATTGGCCTATTTATTGAAGAGTTCCGTTGAACAGACCTTGGCTCCATCATCAGACCTGGTCGTTGTCACCATTTTATGAGAACTGAGAACCTCCTTAATTTATTTCAAGAAAAAAAAATAAGAAAAAGCAAAGTAACTGGCCGACCAGTAGAAAAACCTTGATGCCAACGAAACTCTTAGAGATGGGAGCTCTTGGGTCGCTGGTTATCTTAATTTAACTTTTTTGTTGTATCTCAAAAACCGAGCGTCCCAGAAAAAAAGTAAAAATTGTTTTGGAATGTCCAAACAAAGCCCTTTCGTATGACATGTAACTTGATTTTTTTATGTCACTTTTTTTATTTTTGTCCTCTTAAAAAACCCCATATCTCAAAAACCCTTCACCCGATTTTACTCATATACTTACCAGTAAATTTCTCAAGTACAAGCTATCGACTTATTAAATTTCATGTAGATCGGATCAACGGTTCGAAAGTTATGGCCAGACAAACATACATACATACATACATACATACATACATACATAAAATGCCAAATCGCCCAAGTTGAAACTAAGATCTTCGTTCGCTTCGCTCACTCGATCAATAAATACCTAAGCTTTAATTTTTTTTGTTAATAATATTACTTGTATTTGAAATCGATATGATAATATACTGCGGTACTATTATACAACGTGTAAAGTAATATGCCTTTAGGATCAGTTCAAAGGGGTTATTCAGATCAAGCACTTGAATACTTTTGACGTATTCAAATGTTTGGTGTTTCTTGTTTCTCTAGAGATCTCTAATTCTCTCTAACACTACACAAATAAAAAAAAACAGTTGTGAAAGGATAGTATGTTACACATAGTATTATACGATTGCATAGGTAGGTACTTTTTTGTACACAATTCTTCTGTAGGTAGGTATTATAAAGCCATTTAGTTTATCAGCCATGTATAAAAGTTCGCTGAAAGTAATAAAATATCCATGAAAGATATCATGAATGGTCTAAACATAATCTAATACGTAAATGTAAGTAACGAAAAGTAATATGTAACAGGTTAAAACATAACATTTTTTTACAAAACAAATGTAAGATCGTAAAATAATACTTTTTTTTAAATTTATGGCCACTACAGTAATTAGGTAGGTACTAGACCTGTCTAAATAAATAATAATATTGAATACCTAATGTATGTAATGTAGCACTTATACTAAATTATTGGCCCACTCATATGTCCTGGAATGTTTTTCAAGCTTTTGAGAATAAATGAAAAAAATATGCATGGTTAACCTAGAGGCTACATTTTATGATTGTAAGTTGTTTTCAAGATACATATAAATAGTTATATGTCAGTTAAAAACTGTCTTAACTTTATGGCCGTTGAGGGGCCTACATAGCCTGTGGTCGAAATCTGTTGGTAATCTCTTTTGGTTGACATTCAACTGTTAATGAAAGTATATATTTATAGATGATGTAAATGTGAATAAGAACCATAAAAGGTGGCTATTCATTTTACATTTACTTTCAGGATAGGAAGTAATAATGTTTGTTTGAATACACTTCTAAATGAAAAACTGTTCTTAAAAACAGCATAAACTTTAAAGCACAATTAATAATTTGTTAATATCAGTAAAACCATACAAAAAAATCTTTTAATTATGTTGCGTTATTTATATTCCTAGAATGTAAGTTTATATAAAATTACTTTAGAAATACATTAAAAGGACGGATTCGGAATACGTACCTACTTAATTTTAAATAAGTACAGAGTCCTATAATAAAGGTACAATATTTGGTTCAAAATTAATCTTATTTTTATCTACCTACTCACCCAAGCATGTAGGACCATTTGTGATAAAATATTTTGTAAAGATTTGTGAGCTAATGAACTATTTGTGAAACCCTGGAAGGTAAGCCAAAAAGTACAACCCACTCACTTTTTTTAACAAAATGAGTAAGTTAGGTATCAATTAATATAGCTGTATATTGTTGCTTTGATTGGGTAATATGAAAAATTTTGCAATACCTGCCGAGGGTTTTATTTTGAGGTGTTCTTCAATATACTGGCAAGGACAAATATATTTCTCACCATGCCGGCCGGGCACGGAGCTGCTGAGATTCAATCTGTTTTTAACAGCATATGCGCCCCAGCGCCCGACATAACGCAGATATAAAAGAGCTCCTCTTTCCTGCAACAATTCATTCAAATAATTAATCCATCCCGCCGCCGGAGAGTTAAACACTTCTCTATTAAAGTTCTGTTTTTAAAGAACAGCGGACTAGACGCTGATCATAGATTTTGATAAAGGCAAAAGGTATAAAAAGATGTGTAAAGATAAACATGACTTGCCCGGCGTAAAGCGGTTTGGTCAGTCAAGACCGCGTCGCCTGAGCCAGTTGTTGCAAAGCGGGCAACAGGCTCGCGTGTCTTTGGGCTCTTTGTTCCGCAATATCTCCTCAGCGTACTGACACGGGCAAAATGCATTCGTCAGATGTCTGGGCGCTGCGGGATTGCCACCCTCCTCGTCTAGAGTCCAGTCCAGTCGGCGACGCAAGAAGTCCTTTCCCCACCGCTGTAGGTACCGGAGATACACTTGCTCTGCCATACCCTGCACATTCGTACCACCATTACCCTATGACACTGTTAACGCTAACTCTACAGATTATGTTTGTAAAAGAAACTACTATTAAAATATAGTGTTAGATACTTAAGATACATCTAGAGCGGAATGTGTACAATAAGGTTGCAAGTCAATACACAAATAATTGTAAGTAGGTCCAATACATACCTATTAAACCATTGAGTGTGTACGAAATAATGCATAACTTTCTACAAGTCATGACATGGATGGGAAAAGTATACATGCATGTGCTCTTGCCTCACCATGTTATTGCGAATGACAGTGACATCCAATAAAAAGGATTAAATATGCATGAGTTTACAACACAGTATGATAATTTTAAGAAAGCGATAAAAGTAAATTAGCGGTATAATATAGTATAGCATACTCTATACCCATCTAAAACAAATCACACTTTATACAATAGTGTACTTTATACATTTGAACCCCAGGCATGGTATTCCCTCAGATCTCTTAGTACTAAGTAACAACTTAGGATTCTTTGAGGATGTCAAGGGTGGTAGTCAGAGGTACATATATCCAAATATTACACCACACACTATACAGTTACCAATAACCAGACAAAAATAATTAGACAAGCATAAAATACATCTACCGTTAATTCAAATTTACAAACGAATGGTGCTTCATAGGAATAAAGTAAGGTATGGCATATTATTATAGAAACTGGACAAATGCAGCTGGAACATGGACAATCTAGACTTCATGGAGAATTGCAAGCCACCAGTCATCAAAGCTTAACTGTTCTATATATTAAAAAGGCTTAAAACCATAAATTATGTTGACATGAATTTTGATGTTTACCATAATAAAGCTTGAAAGCAAAATATTTCTCTTAATCATTAAAACATTAAGCAAAGTAATAATTTATTAATATACCTGTTTCCGAGATAATCTGGTCGATTGACTTCCTTGGATCACAATATCACTAGTAACCACATCTAGTCTCTGCTCCCAGCCTTCCATTATAGTCTTTCCTTCTTCACTATCAATGAACTGTTGAAGATGAGCAATACAGGCTCCCGAATCAAAATAAATAAAGCATAAATTTACTTTGTGACATGATATTTTTCCTCTGTCATCAAGAGCAAGAATTAACTTGTGTTTATTCAGTAGTTTATTGACTCGAGCTAGACACTGCTCTAGACCTTTTGATAGTCTCAGCTTTATCCACATACAGAGAAATATAGCAGCTGCATTCAGAACCAGCCATAGTACTCCCAGGGAAAAGAGAGTGAGGCCGGTAAGTCCAGAGAATAGAAGGGCCAGGAGTACAAGAAATGCAAGTGTTATCCAGCAGACAAGAACTCTCTTGTAACAAATGTTGTACAATGTGAACCTGGCATCATTCACAAGCAGTTCCATTGCTTGAACATATTCTTCAACTGTAAGCTGAAAATAGGTACAAATGGATATATATTTAATTCAGTAGTATAGATAGTTTACAAAATATGATGTAAGACAACTATCTAGTCTTTTGTGTGCTTGCTCTTCCATCACATAATACTCACTGTTAATCCCTGAGCCATCAACTCTTCTGGTACAAGTTCTGGTCGAAACTGTGCAGCAGAAACCCAAGGCCATTTTGTATTTACTGGCAATACAGTCACAATTATATCACCATTACCTGAAAACATGCAGTTTAAATTAAGTAATATAAACGTATATCGGCAATACTATATTTGAATAATTAGCATACAGTCGATACTTACAAAATCCTTGACGTATGGTGACGAACTCGACATTCTTCGACAAGGTATTCTGTGACACCTCAATGTTTTTGTCACCACGATCAAAGTTTATTTGGACAGTTTCTGTATTCAGTACAGCAGGTAATAATTGTGGTGATGATTGAGCAGACGTACTAGCCACAACGGCAGCGGTTGAAGTTTCTTGAAGTTGTTCATCCGCTGGCAGAGATACATTACTAGGAGTTTCGTCGTCAAACTTTACCCATCCTGGGCGTGTTTTGTCTCCGTGTAATTTACCATTTGCTTCGCCCACCTCATGAAGCTCAGTCTTGATTCCCGTATTGCTCATATTAATGCCAAAAGCATTTGTTATCTACTTAAAATAAATTAAAAAATTGAAAATAAAACTTCTCATTTCAATGGCACGCACACTGATTGTTATATTGCCTGTTTCTTTCTTCTTCTTATTATTCATGGCTCTTGTCTGTCATATTGACATAAAATCTTGCCAGTTTCAAGTGGCATTTAGACCTGTCTGTTGAAATGACAGACAGGGAGCCATAATGCACGAAGATGGGTTTTTTTTGTTTGGCCAAACCCAAATTAGAATTAATATTGATTCGGCCATAGCCCTTGATGGAATAATTTTCAATAAACTTTTTACATCCTATCTGCATGTAAATTGTCCAACCTTATTGGTGTTAAGTCTGTATTTTGTCAATGGATGGTTATTCAGTCTATTGTAGATTAAGTATTGCTCTGTGGGTAAAAGAGAGATGTCAAGTGAGTTCGGTGCCGGATGGCCGTTATAAATAAAAAAAAAAAATATATCCTGATAAATTAATCTTTCTCTGGCAGTATTCCCTCAATATATCGACATATCTAAAAGGTTATGAGCTATATTTGTGATATATAAAGAAAAACGGGCTAAATAATAAATGGAAATATAAAAGTAGGAAGAAAATTGAACTGTCAGAGAAAACAAAAGAAGAGAAAAATGGATATGAGAAAATATGAAGCAATGCCATTTCTGAAAGAGGGAGTAAATTTTCAGACATGGAAATTTAGGATAAATATACTATTAGAAGTAGCATTTGCATGTATATGTGTAGTGGCAGCAGGATTTGGTAGGGATTCAAACAGAAAAAGAATTTTGACAATCTCTGGATACTTGCTTGGGTTAGTAATATTGAGTTAGTCAGGTGGTGCTTCATTCTATTATTCCTCTAGTTAGGGTTGCAATAACTTCTAGGAAGCGGGACGGGACGTTTTCTCTTCCGGTGCCTAAAACTCATCCTAACACATTCAACGCCGACACGCGGCTTTTAACTACGCACATTCATAGCACGCATGTGTACATAGTGAGAGACAAACTATGTACATATTAACATAATATCCTCTGATCTCAACCGTATCAAAAGTATATGTATATGTACCTATAAATAAAATTAAAAAAATAATTACTAAATCAAAGTTTTATTCTATGTTGACAATTTTTAACTTACGTACACGCCAGCCAGGCGGGCGCCCGCGCCACTCACCTCTATTTCCGTATTTTAACGAAATACGGGACATGTAGTAATACGGGACGAGATGGTCAAATACGGTGACAGTCCCGTATATACGGGTCGTATGGCAACCCTACCTCTAGTAGATCGAGACAAGTACCTAATGAGATTTTAAAAAACATTTGTATTAATTTTATCGGTCAACATTATGCGAATTCGTATAAAATATTCACTGGTGGGTCCAAAAACAGTAAATCTTTAGCTGGTGCAGCTTTCTTTGATCCGTATCAAGGTAGTCACATGAAGTTTAAGATTAGTGTTGATATTTCAATAATGCACATTGAGCTGATTTCTCTAGCAAAAGACCGTTTAATCCATGGTCCGAAACAATTCATTTAAATTACGCGTCAAAATGTACGCGTTTGACATCTAAGGTTAGATTTAACGGCTTGATAATCCTTGATTAGTATCTAACAGAGCATGGTGAAATCAGCTCTTAGTTGTTTTGGAAGGCGATGTATGAATGTTGGTATTATTAATAGCATATAGGTTGGCTTAAGTTAAATAGGTCATTTTGATAAGAGATGTATTTTTCTTTATGTTTTTAGGGCAGTGTGGTAGTTCAACGACAATGCCCGTAAAAAAAAATTGACAGTCAAACAGTACCCCAAGTATGAGTTTTGCTTACCATATTTGGTTTTTCGTTTTACGTTTTTGTTCAGTGTTCATTGAGTGTTTTGTATGAAGACGCGATAGAGATACCGATACGGAATACCGATGTTGCAAGTATGAAGAAAATTTGTAGTAGAACATAAAGTTCCATATCGGTATCCCTATCGCGTCTTCATACAAAACCCGCAATGATCACGGAACAAAAAATAAACGTTTTTGCTCCGTGCTCATTGCGGGTTTTGTAAAGTTCCATATCGGTATACCTATCGCGTCTTCATACAAAACCCGCAATGAACACGGAACAAAAACGTAAAACGAAATACCAAATATGGTAAAAACAAAACTCATACTTGGGGTACGGATTCTGTTTATTTTTTTTAAAGCGTGATCGGTACGATCGGTTTAAGGTCGATTTACATAATCTTCTTCTTTTCGTGTCACTAATTCTTTCGAAACCTGTGTGGTATAAGGATTTTTAAGTGCGCTTATACAGGCTTCTTTTGAGCACTTGACGCATGTTTTTAGTATAAGTTTTGGGACATGCCGTGCCGGTTTCCTCACGATGTTTTCCTTTGTTTTATAGTACAGGCACTGTGCAGATAATTTTTAGGACAAAAAACTCATTGGTGCAAGACTGGTTCTGAACCCCCGACCTTAGAGGTCGGGGGTTCAGAACCAGTCAGAAGGCTAACAATAATTTTAATAATATATAATAATATTGAATAATTTTATTTACTAACTGCTAACTGATTTTAAGAAGGTAGGTAAAAAATTGTTGCATCTAATGTCCTTACTTCAGCAATGAAAATCGTTGAACACGAATTGATTCTAATAATACCTGAACAACAATTGTAATTGGTTGTAATTGGTTGTATGTGCCGTTTTAATTAAAGTAAATGAATAAATACAAATACAAGATTTATATTACAAAATAGGTAGGTATGTATTTAATACCTGACCATAGTAAAGTACAAAGCTTTCATTCACGTCACGATTGGAACAAGTCTTCCTGACTACTTTTTTTCACAAATCGAACCTCATGTGGTCATGGACTTTTGTTGCTGACTGTAAAAAATTTGACCTAGGTATATTTAGTCACTATCAAATACCTAAAGATTAACAATGGTTCAAAAGTGACATACTCTATCAAATATAGGAAGGTAAAGCGCCTAATCACCCAAGTTACCACGAAATTCATACGTTCGCTTGATCACTTGACCTACCTACCTGCTTCAACGGAGCCTCGGGCCGCCCCGCGCCGCCCGCCCGCACCGCACCGAACCGAAGTGGCCGAAATGTGGTCTGACCGGTCTGAGTCCCCCTCGCACACGTTTGCGAATTACCTCCCGCCTGCTAGCTAGGAGTGCCCACGGCCCAGCAGAGTACCTACACCCACAGTCCGCCACAGATTTTGTGTCCGTCCTCATCTCCTATTATTATTATCGTAGAGTATATTTGGCGCGTGACGCGAGTCCGCTACCGCTAACTTGTTTCGAAAGGTTTATGTGGTAATGTGTGTTAGATATTGAACAGTTATCATCATAATGTTTGGTGTGGTTATCGACTATGAACTATTTACCGTATAAAGTATAAGTTAGTTCTCGATCGTGAAAAAGACCAGTGGCAGTGGCTATGTCATATTTTCCTAAGAAGGTACATAATACAAACCTAAAATAAGTTTACTGATGATGAGCCAACCTACAATATTTAATAACATGGAATCTTTGCCGAAGCAGTTTGTATCGGCAATGAGAACATTGTTTGATATCATGGACGACAAGCATACGGGTTACGTTAAAGTTACAGACATAGAAAACCGTTGGCGGGATGATCGCACCAAAGGTCTACCGCGAGGTGTTATTGAAAGCTTACAAAAAGTCGCTTCTCATGAAGGCTTGCTAACATTTGATCGGTTTTGTTCAGGACTCAGAATATGCCTCTTGCGAAATCAAGTAGAGCATGCTTCGAATACAGCAGATAGACTGACCAACGATCCAGGATTGCAAACGCAAATAACAAGTGCACAAGTGCATCGTCCTCCTTCAGCTCCTTTATTGGATACCAATGACGCGCTGAATCTAAACCGCAACTGGAATGCTTTGAAAAAATCTGAAAACACATCGCAACATCGCACAATAAGTATGCCACAGCTGGTTGGGCGTAAGGAAACTATGGTTCCAGAACCACCGCAACACAATACGATCGTAGCACTAAACCAAGAAAACGGTCATAGAATTTACGGACCTCCAAAACCTCCCCGATTAGAAAAACAGCCTACTGAGAGAAAAGAATCATCTAGGCAAAGTTACAAATCTGTTGAAGAAATCGTATTTGATTCCGCCATGGATGTAGAAGGTAAGCTGAATTATGAAGATCTATCACTCGCTATGGAAGAGCAGAGTAGAGGACTTGGGGATGGCAGATCGTCTAACGAGGCTCAATATCGTCGCACATCTAGGCGTCGGGAACCTCGGCGCCACACCTTACACAATGGAGTAGATTACAACCTTCTCAAACGAATGAAACAGATCGAACAAGAGAAAGACGTTTTATTGCAAGGATTATCTGCAGTAGAAGAGGCACGCGAATGGTACCTTAAGCGACTAACAGAAGTGCAAGATAAAATGCGATATGCCGGCAGAACAGGCGCATATGTGGTGAGTCATATTATCGCCAAACGATAGCTCTGCGTCACAGCGGGCGATTTGCCAGATTGCTGTGACGCTATAGACAAGGGTTTGGCTCCTGCATTGGGAAAGTTATGAACTACCAATCTCCTGGTAGGGGTATACCTATGTGTAACCTATTTAAAGTCAGGAGTGTCAGCACTGTTATCGGTTCGTGTGAACCCTTTATTTTAGAGGTTTCAAATTACAGGAACCCTGGAGCGAAGCACATCAGGAACGGCTCGAGTTGCTTCGAGCGCGGGTGTGCGAGTTGAACCGGCAGCTAGGTGCGTTGGCAGCGGGCTGGCGGCACGGTCCGCTGTCCCTGCACATGAATCTCGCGTTGCCTTCCTCCACGCTCTCCGGGAACCCCGCGCCTAACGCGTCTGGACTCAGATCGCAGAACCGCATTCTGACTGAGGTGTGTAAGCCTTTTGCAAATTGAAACCAATTTGCAAAAGGGTAACAAAGAGTTTGGCCATTATGATGTAGCCATCATGACATAGACAGTTTTTTTTTACCCAACCGCCAGCGCGGCGCCATCGAGTCGCTCGGATTCAAAAGTCACCTAGTTCATTAGGTTGTCTGTAGAGGATCAATAGCACGAGGAAACATTCAGGTCAATACCATTTGGGATTAATTGGGAAGCTATTTTTGAAAAAGTAAAGCACTAATTTGCTTTTAGCAATGAAAAACATTCTTAAATGAAAATGCTTCCCAATCGATTCCAAGGTAGAGTTGTGCACACCGGAAATTGCATTTCCTGTTACAATCCTATCCATACTTCGGCTCATACAGTTTTAAGAAAAAAGTCACATGGCAAGGTTTACTCTGCCACCTTGCTATGGAAATGTGTAATGAAAGATAACCCGTATGGAAAAAAGACAGGTTTTAGTTTTATTTAATAGGTTTTGTATAATATAAGGGTGCTTGTGGTTTTTCAGGAGGTGAATCGGAAAAATGAAAGGATAACCATATTGGAAAGAGAAAAATCCTCACTAATAGGAGAATTGCTCCTGCAAAGGAACAGATCAAAAATAATGGAGAATTTTACATAGGTTTTTTTTTAATTTAATACTCTACTTTTAATACATTGTTTTATTTAATGGTTTATTGCGGATTGGGGATGAGAAATACTGATTATTATAAGAAATATTAATTTATTGTATTTCAATTTCTAACAATTAAAATGTGCCATCCAATGTTTTTTTTTATTTGTGAAATAAATAAAAATGAGCATGACACTGATGTTTTTTAATTATTGCGCTTGGTAAGTACCTATTTAATTTGATTCTGTGTATGAAAAAAACAGTTGATGTTCTATTAAATGCTCAAGATTTTATTTAAAGTCTGCAGCAGCAAGCAAGTTGACGCCTAACAAACCATGCAACATATTATAAACACAATTTTATTTATAAATTTTATGCAGATGTGCCTTTTAGTTAGGAAATTTTGTAAACTGCTTGTCTGTCACATGTCTACTGATACTATTTATTAATGATGCTCCAAAACAACTTACTGTAAATTATAGAGAATCACAGAGACTTCTTATACAATGAATAGTCATATTCCCTGAAGGGTACATCATATGTTAGGAAGCCCTGATCCCAAGCCCTTTCGATGGCAACTAGAAGTTCTTTATTCTTTTTTTGACAAAGTCCGGTTTTGGAGGATTCCAGTATCTGAAACATTATATAAATGAATAATCCTATTAGAAACAGATCTTCAAAATGAAAATATCATGGGCTTCAATTAACTAGGCTATAAACACTTGAAATAGAAAGACACCCATACCTGTCCCGTATACTGGGATATAAATTGCTCTAGTAGTTTTGTGTTTTTATGATCCAGCACCAAATATTCATCACGGCATATAGGACATGGATTCCCAGTAGATATGACACCATTTCTTACACAAGACCGCCTCGTTTTACGTGGAGCGAAACCACCCTTGTGATTGCGGCGATACATAGCCCATACTGGATCGACTCCATATGTTTGCTGGTAAGCCTTACTTTGCAAATACTTCATACTGATCTCTAAAGGTATAACTTTTGTTCTATCTTTAGCTGGATCGATGATTTTTTCCTCTTCAACGGATTCATCGGCAGAATCGGCAAATAAACGAACGCTGGGTCTTAGGTCAGCGCGAACTATTTTGCTTACTAACAAACGAATGTTGATAGCTCGATTAATTAGTGCCATGTTAGTTTAGTTTTGAAAAATCTCAGATATCAATCAATAATGCATTCCAAACAACGCAACCTACAACAAATCCCTCAGTTTCCTTCCGTGGTTTTATTTTTCAGGTTTTTTGTGAACTTCGGGCTTCTGGTTTGCTCTTTTTCTTAAGGTGGATAAGAAAGTAAATAATGAAAGGGGGTGAAGCTGATTAGCTGGTTGGAGTGATATCTTCTCCTAGCCAGGGAGTGAGTGAAGTGAGGTGAGGTTAGCTTTTAGCTTCTTCTTCTTCTCTCAATTTATGGCTCCTGTCCATCATTCGACAGACAATCTCGCCAGTGTCAAGTGATTTGTATTGAATACTTTTTAGTCAAGTCAGTCCATAGTCAAGTCGGCCGTCATTTGTTTTGAAGAAAATGGTGGCGGTTTTCTTCTAAACATTGGAAACATTTTCGGACAAATCAGGATATCACATAATACACTTTCATTCCAAATGTTTACACTTTGTGCTAAGACCTGAAGTAATGTTGGTTAAAATACCACCGAAATTACACAACACAACTCAAAATAACACTAGAAAAACAAATAAAATGAAAAAGCTATGTTGCTTCTCAAAATGTCAGAAAATGGATCTTTTAGCTTCTTCTTTTCTTTTCTTTGTATTATGGCAGGCAGCTGTCCGTCATTCGACAGACAATTTTGCCAGTGTCAAGTGATACAGATAAAATATTTTTAAGTCAAGTCAGTCCATAGTCAAGTCGGCCGACATTTGTTTTGAAGAAAATAGTGGCGGTTTCTTCAAAACATTCGATACATTTTCGGTCAAATCAGGATATCATTACATTTTCACTTTGTGCTAAGACCTTAATTAATGTTGGATAAAATACCACTGAAATTACACAACACAACTTAAAATAACACTAGAAAAACAAATCGAATGAAAAAGCGGAAAAAGCTATGTTACTTCCCATTCCTCATCAATCAATCGAGTCGTCGGTCGACACTTCCTCTTTCAACCATCTTGGTTTGGGAAATGCGGTCAGTACCCCAAGTAGATATGAGTTTTGGTTTTGCTTACCATAATTTGGTTTTTCGTTTTACGTTTTTGTAAGACGCTCTTTCGCGTCTTCATACAAAACCCGCAATGAACACGGTTTTGTAAAGTTCCATATCGGTATCCCTATCCCTACAATTCATATATTTTTCTGGCGTCAACTTCGTGAGCTACATAATGCTTTTATGTCATTTGCATTTGGCTTTGCCACGATCGCCTTCCTCACGGTTGGTCTTTCAGTGGCTTTTCGATGCGATGGCCTGTAAGACCAGCGGAGGCTTGAGGTTGGCCTCATCTTGTGGGTCCGGTTAATGTACGACCATGTATTACACAGCCCAAGAATGTACAACCCGGAAAGCACGGCCCGGAAAACGCAGCCAGGAATACATGTACAAAATGTACATGAAATCAATTTTTAACGAAAGGAAAACACAGCCCGGAATTGATGTACAATTTGGACGCGAAATCCACGGCCGTACAAATTCAGCACACCTTTGGAAAACACGACCCGATAAAACGCAGCCAAAATTTTGATGCCAAAACTTAGGCTTTGTTTACACTCGTCAATTACTTACTCACTCACTTATTGATCCGACTCGGATTGGTTAGGTTATGTTAAAACATATAAATTACGCCCGAGGCGAGCGAGCAAAGCGAGCGTGCCGCGGCAGCGGCCGCCGAAGTGCCAGAATTTTATTTTTTTCTAACATTATCTCTCTTTTTTTATATATTTTTATATAAATTTTTTTGAATAATTCTCTTATTTTATATATTTTTATATAAATTTTTAACTGTGCTGTTCTGTTTAGATGCACTACACAGTGTATAGGCAAGTGCCTATATAAAATATATAAAAAAAGAGAGATAATGTTAGAAAAAAATAAAATTCTGGCACTTCGGCGGCCGCTGCCGCGGCACGCTCGCTTTGCTCGCTCGCCTCGGGCGTAATTTATATGTTTTAACATAACCTAACCAATCCGAGTCGGATCAATAAGTGAGTGAGTAAGTAATTGACGAGTGTAAACAAAGCCTAAGTTTTGGCATCAAAATTTTGGCTGCGTTTTATCGGGTCGTGTTTTCCAAAGGTGTGCTGAATTTGTACGGCCGTGGATTTCGCGTCCAAATTGTACATCAATTCCGGGCTGTGTTTTCCTCGGCTGTACAATCCTTGGTTGTACATTATTGGCACCCTTATCTTGTCTCACGAGGAGTCGGGTGCGCCCAGTAGCTCGCGGGGCAGTGGCCGCCAACGCCAGGGAGTCCGAGAGTCAGGCACGTTGCGAGCGATAACGTCGTTCCTGACGTATCTTCCATTCTTCCTGCTCCTGTGCATACTCGTAGAGCGATATTTTGTTGCGCTTGGAGTCTCTTTCGGTTTGTAGCCGAGCACAACCCGTTCCATGCCATGCATGCCGGGGCGCTGCTCTGCTTCCCAAAATGACAGGCTATTGGCAAGCAGCATTTTAATGACGAATTTTAAAATGACAGACGGGCGTACAATTTGTGGATACTGACACTGACATAATATGAATGTTGCCAACTTGCCTAGTATAAAATAAATGAGCAAACTAGATATTATAATAGATGAGCAACTAATACAAGAAACCTAATCAATCTAAAAGTCATAATTCAACTATTTAAGATGGGAAACAAACAAAAGTAGTAAGAGTAGTAGAGCTAATTGCCACTTACTTGCCTCTTACCACTTCTTCAGCAACAGAGTGGTTCACAACTGGAATGCACGATCAGAAGACGTAGTAGGTAGTTACTGCTCCTACTGTAAATGCATTTAAAAACAAGCTAGACAACTCGCTTCGAACAAACCAATCCATGCTCAAAAAAAATAATCATACATAACGAAAATTCCAACACTGCGATAAAGACACACCAGCGATAGCTTCTCGTCTAATAATAAATAAATAAATAATTGTCAAGGGCTCGCCTGGGGAAGTACTACCACTATGTCTCCTTCTGCTGTCAAGTAGCGTTGGTGTGTTTAGATTTGAAGGGTGCGGTTGCAAGTAAAAACAGACATTAGAGAAAGTGAGATGCCAGTTGCGCATTAATTAACTCCTATCATAAGGCAGAAGGACTTGTTATGCCAGTTGGCATACCTTCCTCTAGTAATAATGTTTCTTAATAACACAAAAAAATAAAGCGAACTGGACAGAAAATATTAACGAACCCAATACATTGAAAACACCTTGAACAATAATGTTAGCCATCACATCACTACTCGAATGCTAGTGAAGCCATGGGCAGCAGCTTATTCTCCATACATTCTTAGAATAACTCTTCAGCTAGCTCTGTTTGACCATAACAGCAACAACACTTTTCACAAACAACTTACACAGTCACTTTATTAACCAACATTTTATAATTCTTCCTTCTCATTTTGCGAGTACTCCCCGTGGTTCTCCCTCGCCTCCGTTTAGGAACGTCTGCCTGCACGATCGACGAGTTGGTAACCCTACTTTTCTTGGCTTGCCGTTCCGTAATTCGTTGCAGACGTTGCAGTTTGAAAACTTGAAATAAATAAAATTATAATAGTATAAAAAATTATAAAATATTCACTCATCGAATCAGTGAGCAGTTATTATTATTATTGTGTAAACCGAAGGTTTTTATTTTATCCTTTGTTTTTTTTATCTTACCTACATTATTTACTTATTACATATGTTTACGAACTTATTTTCATAGCAGCACTTGAATTTTCAAGCCTTATGTGTATAAGAACTGTGTTCTTTGTGCTGCCAGACTTTCAAGGCTTTAGATGTCTATGAACTGTGTGCCTTGTGCTGCCCACCCATGCCCAACAGTCAACAGTCTTCAATTCCAAATATTTCTATGAATGGCAAAGCATACCTCTACTGTACTACTTAATACTACAAATGCATCTTAAATGTTTTAACTAATTTAGGCTTTGAGCTGTGCAAATAAATTGAAGATTTTATTGATGTTCAATAATTGACACATGTACAACACAAAACAATGAATCTTTGTGTCTTAAAGTGTCCTGCCATGGGTACAGTGTCATCCTTTCAATCAAGCTCCTCACAATACCTGGTGTAAAAGCATGATAGTTCTTGAAAACATGCATAATACTAATAGCGGGAAAAAAAATTGTGTTTGTAATTCAAACTCACAGTGAGGCTGGACCTGGAATAAAATTTCACCCTAACCTGAATTGAATAGGTAGTTATTAAATTACCAATTTAATAACTACCTATTCAATTCATTGCTAAACAACTGGGATGTAATAGAGCTTCAGAGCTACATAGATTAAACTTTAGTAACTTTAGAGCTACATGGATTAACATGGAAATAAATTTATTTACAGATTAAAATCTCAACATGATGGAATATGTTGTGGACTCCAGTAACATCATGATGTAAGTAATTCCTACACACACAAACATTTTTTGGGTTCCGTAACCAAAGGGTAAAACAGGATCCTATTACTAGGACTCCTTTGTCCGTCTGTCACCAGGCTTTATCTCATGAACCATGATAGTTAGATAGTTGAAATGTTGACAGATGATGTATTTCTGATGCCACTATAACAACAAATACTAAAAAACTGAAAATAAATATGTGAGGGTGCTTCTTCGACATACGCGAGTCCAACTCGCACTTGGCCCGTTTTATTTATACATTGAGAATTAGAAACTGTGAAAAAAAAATATGTTTGAGGCAAGGGAAAAATGCATAGTACATACTTAAATCGCAACTAATACAAGTTTATTATAATTTTTAGTGCTTTTCTTGTTTTTTAAAACTTCATACAGTATTTACTTTTAGTCATTACTAGTAGTCACTGAAGAGTTCTATTATACACCACAGTCTGCAGATGGAGCCCATCAGCAGACCCTTGTTTGCAACTACAATCTATTAGATCCGTCAAAACAAATTATTTGAGTTGAAACTAGAGGGGTTTACTGGTAACAACTGAAGAGTTCAACTATCCACCTGACTTCATCATCAGATCAACTTCAAGATACCATATTATAGTTACTTATGGCATTTAAACTACATATGCATGCTAAGTTTTATTTCAATATGACAACTAATTTATTTATCTATTTATTTATCATTTATTGCACCAAACACAATAATATAGCAGAAAAGGAGGCCTTAATGCACAGCATTTTCTACCAACCCCATGTGTATTATATATTTGTGTTGATTTTAAGTGCAAAGACGCTCAAAGACGAGCCTTTCGAGCACTTGACATAATAGGTAGGTATGTTTTCTGGTGCACTGTTCTCATAAATTTTTGAATAGAAACATTCATTGGCACGACCGGCGTCTTAAAAACTGAAATCATTAAATCAGTTTAAGAGTTTAGATAGATTACCTCTATAATGTACACAAGTAGGTACCTACTATACATCATCTATCATAGCTAAGAACACTGTTGATGATTATAGGGATGTATTCATCGGATCACGACACGTCATCAAATAAGACGAATACGCCAGCACGAATAGCGTTGTGAAGAGCCACCATTATGTGCCTGTAGTTTCATCGGCAACCACACCAGTCAATTCGAAATACAACAACGGCTCCATAAATAAATACCTACCTACAAAAACGCAATAAACTAACAAAATAAAAATATTTGAATTATAAAATTACATACATTAAATTACGCCTATTTTCCATAGGGGTAGGCAGAGACTCGAATTTCCACTTGCTTCCATTATAATATAATATTAAAATAGTCATAGTAAAAGCCTTTGGATGGACTTATATGCTATGTAAAGGAAATAGAGATAATTTTGATTCCTAGGTATCTGCCTACTGCTGGGTAGGTAGTAACTAGTCACTAATATGTTGAAATATGTAGGTATATCTATATTAAACATAAAAAAATACGTAAATGAGCTGCCAATACATATTAGACCTTATTACTTAAACACTGTTTCTTTCGTTTAAAGTAGCAGGAAGTAACACATAAATCGAAAATGTAGAACGGCTACCCACAAGGCGACACGCGCGTTTCATTTTCTATTTCTGTATGGCATTAAAACAGCCAGTTTCCGTCTCATCCCGAGCCCCTCACAACGCTAGTCGCTGCCCTCATGTTGTGTAGCACATTTTATATCTCTCTCTCGTAACTCAGTGAATCTGTTCGAATGTACGCTATTCCCGTGAAATAGATTTCACCTATCTCATAAGAGTACCTATCTCGCCTGCTGGTAGGTCCCGACTAGTAGCGAACGTTCCCGAATTGTGACGATGTCTCATGCATCGTCCTAATTTATTTCAATCGCAAAAGTACATTTGCGAGTTAGTAATGCGCGCTGTACTTTCCCTTAGTGTGTCTGTTTACAACAGTTTTAACGCGTAGCTACCTAATAAGTGTTGTTACCCAAATGTGTTATTAGTTGAAGAACAAAGTGATTCCGTTTCAGTGGATATTCTTAGAACGTTACAGAAGCAAAAGTTTATTTCGTATCTTAATAGTAGGTACTTACCGAGTACCCTTCCTATCAGTTGTTTTGTTATGATGACTCTATTGACGATGATGTCAAAGTGAAATGAACTAGTTCGCATTATAATGGCAACTTTACCCAGAGTACATAATTCTAAACATGGTGCAAGTGCTATATCGTCCCCGTTTAGGTGAGTTATTATTAGTTTCTGAATTAGCAACCTAAATGTATCGTAACAACAAGAAATAGGGACGCATTGGTTTTTGTGGTGTTATAATATCATTGTGTAGAATGAAATATCGATAGGTAAGGTAATATTATGTACTACCTACTATCTAACCAATTAAAGTTCAAATTTGTACTAAGATAAGAAACAATTTATTAAACTTAGGTAACAATTGATAACAGTTATTAGATATTATAACGAAGATATATTTTTATGGTTAAGCAAGGCGTTGAGAAAAATCCCAAGTCGGTGTTGAGAAAAATGCCAAATTTCGAACTTAGGTACCTACCTACTGCTGGCGTTTGGGCCCTTATAGGTACGAGTACTAACTACTATCAGCAGGGCGATTTTGATTCACTCGCTAAGCCTTGTCGGTTTCGATATTGGGATTCCCGACGGATTTTCGAATAACGCGAATTTTATTTCCGTAATGGAAAGCTTTTGACTTTTGTATTTGAAACCATTACGAGTGACTTTACGATCTATTCTGTGGCGTCGTAGGTACCTATTCGATATCACTCAATAGTTAATTGGCTAAGAGTCTGTTTGATAACGCCCAGGAATAAATAATCTTATATTTATATTATTATAATTAAATTAATAATATTATAGCAGACATTTAAAGCC
The DNA here is from genome assembly GCA_932294275.1 of Chloroclysta siterata. Lineage (NCBI taxonomy): Eukaryota > Metazoa > Arthropoda > Insecta > Lepidoptera > Geometridae > Chloroclysta > Chloroclysta siterata. The sequence goes on along the minus strand of OW028600.1, from coordinate 7,374,881 downwards.
TTCAAACGTCTGCTTGGAATCTTCTGCAGTAGGGAGGGACTTATAGTAGTGAGGACCAAAAATGAAAACAATATATTTCTATCACTTATTAACCCTTAAATTGGCAAGACTTTTTTTTCTTGAATTTTGTCTATTTTTTGTTTTATTCCTGATCTATGATGATTCTAGAGCCCTTAACAATTGCGAAAAAAATCTGAATAGGGTAAATTTACCAAATATCAGCCCTCCAACGGTTTTTTTGGATTCAACTCCTTATAAAAAAGAAAATAATGACAACTAGCCTCTGATTTTTTTTGTTAGGTAACTAAATTCATTGACTTTACTTTTTTATGACAAAACTCTATGAAATTCAGTAAATGTTTAAAATATTAAACGTTTATTCATAATATATATTAGGTATAAAATAAAAATAAAATAAATAAAATAAAAAGTTTTTATTTCAGACAACAAATTATCCATAACTAAGACTAACTTACGCTAAACACAATGATTAAAAAATTACAAAATTTGACCAGTGATAAACCCACCAAGGATGGTCAACCCTTGGTGGGCCCTATTACTCGCTGCACAAAACATTTCCATATAGGCGAGTCAAACCTATCAGATATAGTTTTCAGGATGCTGTTTTGGCTGTCCCGGACTCTGCGAATCAGGGATGCAGTTTTTTTGCGAAGTAAGGCTGCGAAGCCATCCGTTTGATACTCCGCAAACATCCCTGACGCACTGCAGAAGCGGGGCAACCCCAACATCATCCTGAAAATATTATTGTATTGAATGCGCAGGGTCTCCAGCGACTTCTTGGTGTAGCTGACCCATAGGTTCGCCGTGTACAGGCTTTGACAATACGCCTTGAAGAGTGTCACCTTGACTTCCTCCGTACATCGGGTAAACCTACGTATCAGCATATTCCCTCGAACCGCCAGAGCCCTACGCTCCCTTTCTATGTCAACATTGTCTTTAAGGTCGTCGGCAATGTGATGACCTAGATATTTAAAATTTGAAACTTTTTTAATGTTCACGCCGTTAAGGGTTAAATCTAGGAAGTTGGTCATATTGTTGCCGTCGGCCTTAAAGACAATGTACTCACACTTTTTAACATTATATAAGAGGCCGTGGGAAGCAGCATAGGTGGCGCAGACCTGCAGCATTTCTCTGACCGAGCCCACAGTCGGTCCCAGCAGCACCATGTCGTCCGCGTAGCTGATGTTATTGACACTAACACCATCCACGCGACAACCGACACGCATGCTACTGAGCTCGACTATCAGATCATTGACATACAGGCTGAAGAGCGAGGGAGAACTTACCCCCCCCCTGTCTCACCCCGCACTCCAGCCTGAATGGCTCAGAGAAAGCATTTGACCACTTCACAACATTACTTTGGTTCCTGTACCAATACTGAAATATTGTGAGCACGTCCGTAGGTACACCCCTGTCTCCCAACTTTCTCCAAAGCACATCATAAGATACAAGATCAAATGCTTTGGAGAGATCAAGGAAACAGGCGTACACCGGCGTCCTGCGACTGGTATAGTACTGGACAGTGTGCTTGAGTCCCAAGATTGCGCTTTCTGTTGATAGTCCGGGTCTAAACCCAAACTGTGCGTCATGAAGATGAAGGTATTTTTGTAAAATACATTCAAGCACACTGTCCAGGACTTTAGCTATTGTTGTGGCTAGAGAAATCGGGCGGTAGTTTCCCTTATCCGAGATATCTCCTGTCCTATTTTTAACAATAGGCACAACTTTTGTCTTCATGAAATCAGCAGGGAGATACGCATGATTAAGACACAGTGTGAAGAACATGGACAGGAGACGGGGTAAGTGATTACCTGCATATTTGAGGTGCTCGATGCTAATCCCGTCGTGTCCGGGAGACTTGCCTCTGGTCATACTTTTAATTGTTGCTTGAACTTGCTTAGTAGTTATCTGTAATGTAGGCTCGTCCCCCCGACCGACAGACTCAGCGCCGGACACCTCCACCGATGGCCCGAGTGGAGAGCGCACTCTAAAGTGTTCCATGAAAAGCTGGGCGATCTCTCTATGGTCACTTTTACCTTCCACGCTCACGGGGAGGCCAGGCCCAGTATTCAACCTATTAGTGGACTTCCAAAAAGTTTTAAAATCTTTAGCCGCTCGCTCCTTTGCTATCTTATCCATTATAAGCTGGTCCTGGTGGTTTTGACACCACTTCAGGCGGCTTTTGAAAATTCTACGTGCTGCGCACATATCTTCATAGATTTTGCCTGACGTGGGTCTATTGCAGCACACCCAGGTTTTGAATTTAAGCCTAGCCTCCGCGTGTGCAGCTTGCACATGAACATTCCATCCACAAAGATTTTTACCTTTTCTAGGTCTGCCACACCCACACTGCTTCGTTTGTACTGCCGCATTGGCCATAGTACTTACAATTTCATTATATAGCCTGTCCAGAGCTGTCCTATGTTCAGGGGAGGTACATGGCCCATGAGCACACTCTACAAACTCCAGGGGAAAGTGCATTTCCCGAAAAATGTTGTTACATATATCGTGGTATTTATTTATCTGGTCGTCATTTCTCTCCCCCCATAGAACAGCACTAGGAGGCAAATTATTTATCATCAGCCTCTGTCTTACAGCATATAAATCGCACTCTATGTAGATAGGTAGATGGTCTGACGTGAAAACATCCTCACATATATCCACCTTGACAACAGTATGCCACGCTGCAAGTGAAACGACACAGTGGTCAAGCCATCTCTTACTACCTGATTTTTGACACACAAAAGTATATGCATTCGAGGTATATCCCAACTTTTCAACATCTGCGCACCGCCAAGACTGATCTAAACAGAAATCAGACAACTCTCTAAAGAACGGCTCCCGAGGGTGAGCGTTAAAATCACCTAACATGATTAGGGTTTCGACATTGCTACTCTCCCCTAGTGCACTTATCTCGCTCAAAACTTCGGTGAAGATGGGTAAGTTAGCAGTCTTATCAGTAGGCATGTACACAGAAAAAAGTATAAGAAAAAAGGGCTTTTTGAAATACAATCACAAAACAAATATATTTTCTTTATAAATTCATATTTTTTTATTTTAAGTGTAACTGTACGATTTTGCATTGATTCTAAGTTTAATTTGGATTTTTCTCAGTTAATTATTATTGTCTTCGTGACATCACATGTTTTCCACGTGTAACCTTCAATTAGTAGCAGGTATTACAGTTACAGTTACAGGTTAACAGGAAGGCATTGTTACCCTAAACAAAGTGGAGGCTGACTTTAGGATTTTAGATCGGAAAGCAGATTGTTATTGTCATCCCCCCTGCTGATTTTAAGATTTGAATGTAAAATCAGACCAATCTCCAACCGGGTGGTTTTTTAATTAAATAGGTAATGAAAATGAATAAAAAAAAGTTATTTCATAATATTCTTTAGTTCGTCTTCTATTCTATACAAGTGAAATATTTCATAGAATATTGTTCTAATATAATGAAAATCCTTATCCCGTCAAGTCGTCGACGCTCGGTTTGAAGGACCGCTCCTGAACAAATGAGACAAGCGCACTCTCGTCTGTGTTCAATCAACGAGTGCTTGGATGAGTTAACACTTAGCTCCACCAAATTGATATCGTCTATGGAGTATAGTTTAAGGGCCATTTTAAGTAACAAAAAAATATCATAATGTAAAAACAATTCTAGCTTGATTTTTCGGAGGCGACTGGCAATTGGGTGGTGGCTGGATTTCGGTGAATTTGCCCTATTTAAGTTAATACCTGAATTTTACCTGATAATGAATGTGCTTCACGAAGGACTAGGGTTGCCAGATGGCCGGGATTTCCGGGAAAGTCCCGGAATTTCACGTGTGGTCCCATGTCCAGTAATTACACTTTACTGTCCCGGAATTCATGATCACTAGTTTTTTTCCACAAAGTAACGACACCAAGGGGCGGCACGCATACTCGTACCTCGGACGAGCCGAGACGATTTTTATTTAAAGAATAGATTAATTTTTGGAACTAAAAATTCTTATTTGTGATTGTGTATGGTATGAATACAAATTACAGTGTGTTAATTAATATCTACCTGTAGATTTTATAAAAAATAAATATGTTTTTAAAGTAATTTGTTTTTTCCTTTTAAAATAAGTACTTAACTAGTATTATAGTAATATTTTTTGTTTTGCTCGTCGAACATCAAACATTTGCAGTTGGATTTGGACTCTAAAAACTCCAACTCCGTTTGTAACCCCAGAAATGTCCAGGAAATAATAAGCCCGTATCTGGCAACCCTACGAAGGACGTAGGCGTAATCCTAAGAATTAAAAAAAAAAAATTGTCATTATCCCACAGAATCCCATTTTATGTGGGGTCGGTACAACAGGTTTTTTCTCTACACTCTCCTCTATCAGCCGTTATCTCAGCAGTCACTCCCTTCTTACTTCTTCTTGTCGTGTCATTTGGTTCTTTCCAACTTAATAATCCTAAATATTATATTTTCAGCACCAGCCCGCGCAAACTACAGGAAATGGCCTTACCGACTGCAGATGGTCATGGTACGTATTGGATCTTACAAACCTTATAAAGATAACATAGATTTGATGATGTGTTTAGTCAATAAAACTACCGTAAACTTTATCATAGTTTTATACTCGATTCTTTTCTAGTTTTTACCAATCATATAAAAAACTATAATGTATGAAAATTGTTTTATAGACGTGACAACAGCAAGCGGTGGCAGCATGAAGCATTACGAGGACCAGTTGAATGGGCTGCGTAAAGAAAATTTTCATTTGAAGTTGCGAATATATTTTCTGGAGGAAAAGTTGGGCAACGGATCACCGCCTGCTGTCCAAGTAAGATCCGACACCTTTCCTCCTTTAAAAAAAAGAAGTCTCTGTTTGTAGATTGGCTATGACCAGTCAGCAATCGATTATCTCCTGATATGTGTTACCGCAACATTGACATCATCCAAAATGAGCATAGGCACTGTTTAAGCGCATGGACACATTTAGCTGTTTGGGAGACCTAAATACTTCTTTTCTATTTTTAATTAGTGAAATAATTTATTTGTTGCCAAATTGTATCTTTTACTATGCTGGTATTCTGTTGTAGGGACTCTTAGAGCACAACGTGAGACTGCAAGTGGAAGTTGAGGAACTGAGAAGGCAATTGTCCGATAAACAAGAACTACTGGCCGCAGCTGCGGAAGCCATCGACGTCCTGGAGCAACAGGTGGGTACCTAGCTCTAACTGGCCCAAAATTTGTAACCGTAACGTAGGTTGTAGCCAGCCATGCTTAGGTTACTTATCCCAAATACAAATTATAAATGCAGTTTTATTTATGAAATTTCATGGATATTATATTGTTTGTTGTTCATTGTTTGTATTTCAGAGTTCAATTTCAACAGACAGCATTGAAAATATGTCGATAAACAACAGCACTGCCTTGAAGAAAGATGTTACTCAAAACCAGGTGAGTGCATTATGTTAGAAGAAATTGATTTGTTTTGTCGTTTTTTTATCATGACCGACTGACGCGGGAGAGGCAACAGTATGGTGCGCTAAACTCAATCATCTGAGTCCCACTGCTGGGCAAAGGCCTCTCCATTTCTTCCAGACATTGCGTTTTTGTTTGCACAGTTTGTCAGGAAATAGTAATACTACTCGTTACTTACTTGTCTCTCTACGCCGACACCTACCATTTCTCCTAGAAAACTCTTTTGTCAACGACTCCGTTATCGTTGTCCCCGAGCGTCGTTCATCTTGGCCTCTCTTTCTCATGTATGTTTTTTTAGGATCTATATTTCAGCCTGAAAACTATAAAACTGTTTTTGTTCTATAGATACCGGATCGCAAGGATGTGACCGATGACACTTGCGTAGAATCAGAATCGGCAGGGTAAGCATTATCTGAAAAACAGTAGGTAATTAGGTATATCTACTATGTGTAGTAGAAGGTTCCATATATGTAAGTACACTTATTACAATTTTAAAACTATATTTTTCTTTCAGGGACTATCTGGCAGTTACAGTTAACAATGATGATTTGGTAAGAGGATTGAACAGTAACTGCTAGTAACGTTGAAATAAAAATTACTTAGCTTTCTTTATCTACCTACCTACTGTATACTAAATCAACATGTTTTGCAGGACGAGTTGATGAGACTGCGAAGAGAAAACAGTAAAGCACTGCAAATGATAAAGGGTTGCATGAAGAAGATTCAGCAGCAAGATAGAGAAATGAAGAAAATTAAGCTGGTAATTGAACAAATTAGTATCTACGTTATAGTTATCTAGTACCCACCGACTCACTTGTACTCCATTGTAAGGCTTGGACAGAGCAGGAGGTACCAGTTAACACTTACAATTAAGAAAGACTATATTAACACCTGGATCTCGAAAACGGACTCCCTTTTACAGTCTGTGTGTAGACAATACTTATTTTTCCACAGGATAAAGAACTTACATACGCGCACGTCAGTGACTCACAGATGGAAAAGTATGAAGAAATTTTGAAATGCAAAGATGAACATATCAAAGATTTGGAGAGCAAAGTACGTGATCTGCAGAAAAATGTGGAAAATGTTCAAGACGCCGAAGAAGCTGGGTAGATACTATTATGATTATGATTGCTAACATAAAATGTTGTTGATTCTTAATCAAAAGAAATTTACAGTATTTTCTGTTTCAGCAACCTGCAACAGCTGTTGACTCGGCGTTTACAAGGGCTCGCATATTTTTTGGATAAATTGCTCTCACACAAGTAAGTTTTACTTATTAGGTAGATAATTGCCACACCAAATCTGTTAATGGTAAATTTAGTGAGTAAAAGTGTCTGGAACTCAAAAAAAAATTATGTGTGTGCATTATTTTACAGGTGCGTTCTTGGCGAGGATAAAAAGCGGTTGGCAGAGAGTATACTAGAACAGAGCTTGGCTTTGCCTGTCGGACTAGAACTAGACGAATCGATGGCTCCAGAAGAGTTGACAATGGACGAGAGCAACCTGGAAATATCCCAATCGCTGAGAATCGAAGATCTGACCATGATGTTCGGCCACCACGCCACGTGCGATGATAGCAGATACTCCATGCGGAGGCCTATGAAACACTTACCAATGACGGACGTGATCTCGGAGTCTGAGTGCTGGTCGGAGCCGGACCGGAATGTGTCTCTGGCGCGCGTGGGGCTCTGTGATACCGGGGTCAGCGCCCGCGATTCTCCGTCCGACGGCAATAAATGCGGCCGCGCTCGCCGCGCGAAGCTCTCTTACGGCTCGCGCTCCGAAGACAACAAACCCACGCAGACAGACACAGTGTTCGACGAACACAACATCCGCTGCGAAACTTTAGAACGCGAGAAACAAGACCTCAATGCCAAATTAGAGTTCACCATCAAACAAATAGAAGAACTGTCATCTGAAAACCGCAATCTGAAAGAGAGCTTAGATACGGAACAGGCGAACGCAGTCGAGGCTGATAGACACGTAGAAGCTTTGAGAAGCACGATTTTAAGTCTGGAATCGCGAATCAAAGAAGTGGAACAGAAGCTTGCGGATTCTGCGAAAACTGTGGAGGTAATGAGAACGGAGAGACAAGATTTAGAAGCGACTTTCTTGGAGAAGGAACGATCGTTACGACGAGCGGCTGACGAAGCCACATTGCAAGCGTCACAGGTTGCACTTGAAAGGGCCAGAGCCCAGCACGACAGGCTTCGCATTGAAAAAGAGCTTGAAGAGACCCGTGACAAACTCTCTTCAGTAATGGAGTTTAACTCGCAACTAGAAATCGAAGTGACTCGCAGAGTAGCTCAGGATGTTGATGATAAAATATTAGAAATGAATGAAGGCCTTCCATCGGAAGAAGACCGTCCCACTTCTCCTGATCAAGGCATCGACAGCGATAGATTGTCTAGCTTGGAACAAAACGATGCTGTTGCTTTATCACCCCGTAAGTATGCTTTAATTAACATGTTAGATTTCGTTTCTATAGTTGTATTTTATAATAGCGGCCGCCTGCGACATCGCTCTCGTGGCAGCGCTTAATACGAAAATTCATATTTAAGGCGGGTTCCCTTTTCGTACTCGTACATTTTTTTTAGCTCGTTCTTGTTCATTTTTCTCGTAAGTTTCATTCCAATCGATTCAATGGCTAAGGCATGATTGAGCCACAAATATCCAAATATCTAAGGCCAATAAGTAGCATTTATATGTATATTTAGTAGGAACTAGAAAGTATGATTTGATTAATATTAACAAATTAATTGAACTCATTTACGTGTTTTCGTTTGGTTTAGGATCGCTGTATGAAGAAAACATCACATTGAAGCAGAAATTGGCCAGAACGAAGGCAACTCTTGCAGAGACACTCACACAACTGAATGCGGCAAATATGCGTAAAAGAAGCGTCCAGAGGGCTATTTGTCGAGAAATTCATAAGACACAAGGTGTCCTGCGGAAGGCACGCGATCAGTTTGAAACCCAAAACTAACTGTAGGTTATTTGTTTGATCTGCTTCATTTGACCGCCTATGACGATTGCTATAAACAGTGGAAGGATTCTAGGAGAACAGTAGATTGGAAGTTCTAGTTCTAAAAAAATAATATGTAGCTCAGCTCCATTGGAAGCGATTTTTATAAGATGCCGATGGGTAATTTCTACAAAATATTTCTACTCTGTGATTTTTAACTTTGTAGGTAGGTACTTAATATGTAATTAATGTTAATTTTCGAAAAATGTATTGTTTTAATTCATTTGAATAAGTGAGCGTATTTTGTTTGCGTTTTCGGTGTACGCTAGTGTGTACACTGACCATATTGGCCTAATTTAGTTTATACCTTAATAAATGTATGTAAGATACATCTTGGTAGTCGATTCTGTTTGGCATTTGAAGGCACTGAAAATATCAAGGTACCGTATTTTTTTACTGTAAGACAACTCCAATTAGCGTTACCGAATGCTACACAGAATACATTATGACTATGGTACTTGAATTACCTGATGATGATGATGAGGATAATAAAACAGCTAAGCTAACTATGTTTTAGCTCGTTTGTATGCCAGGTGCATAAGGTTTGTAAACTATTTTTTTACTAGTATGTAAAATGTAATAATGTCGAAATAATTTGAATTTAAATAAATGTTATTAATGCTTAAGTATATTGTTTTTCTTTAAATAGGGACCGAAGTGAGCAAGTATTTGCTGTGAAATAAAATACACGTAGGTATGAAGGTGAAGTGATGATTTTTTATTTTTGCCATTGACATCAGAACTCTTGGCCCCGCGTATGGCGAAGACAAGAATCCCCACCAACCAGGATTAAAGATGTTATGAAAACGCCAAAGAAAAGCTTAGTGGGGATTACTACATTAAACAGAGCTAATGTACCTACCTCTCGCTCGCACGTTTCGAGATCATCATGTTGAAAGATATAAAATCACTAAACCCATTTTCGAAAACTCGCAATCAACATTGCAAAGACTAGTAAAGCAAACTTGAGCAGGAAAACTTGTAGGTATTGAAATGTTTTTTTTACAAAACTGTGATTTCACACAAAATGGTTGATTGCGATTATTCGAAAATGGGTTTAGTTATTTTATATTTTTAAACATGTTACAACGTGCGAGCGAGAGGTACATTGAAACTCTTGTCTTCGCCATAAATTCACAAAAAATAATTTAATTCCATAGCATAAGTCGTCCCACAGCTGGGCAAAGGCACCCTGAAAGACTTCTAGCTTCTAGTTCTCTGGATAGGTAAAATTTTAAAAAGATTGTGTTTCTACTAGTATTATCTTATCTGTGGCGTTGGTTCTATTTGTATATAAAAAAAAACTAAGTAGGTAGGTACGTTGCTACGTTGTTGCTAAAAAAGGCGGGAATCTATTGGGCAAGTATTAGAAATTGTTAGAATGGAAAATTATTTTAGATATACTGTTCAAAACCCTAATTTAACTTCTCTTGGGTATATAAAAGCAATAGCTAACACACAGGACAAACATGACCGATCGGCACCTTCACATTTTCATTGGAAAATTTTGAAATGCAGGTAAGTGTGTCGAGTGAAGTTAATTCCAGCTCGGATAGATTATTTATTAGATGCCTAGACTATCGCATTACTTACCTATTTAATCTATTCTCAATTCGTATATTGCAGGATGATCATATTCTCCAACTCCTCGATACTAGCTTGCCCAGATAAAAAAGATTTGCAACAAGTTCACATCATTTTCAACAAAATGAGCGATGACTACGATAAACTTGTTTCTTTGTTTTTGAAATTCTCTCTTGTACATGTGAGTATAGAATTTCTAGTCTGTTCTATTTATTTCTAGCCTACAACTGTAGTTTTGAGGCAGTCCTGCTGTCGTTAGAAGCGATTAAAAGCAAAACGGCAATAGGCAGCAGCATCTTTTGACCTGCTATTAAGGGGCTGACAACTATCAAACAACTTCTCGCTCGCACGTTTCGACATTTTGAAAGATATAAAATCATTAAACTTGTATCGATAGTTTAATGATTTTATATCTTTCAACATGTCGAAACGTGCGAGCGAGAGTCACATTAGCTCTTGTCTTCGCCTTAACAATTAAACTCATTTGTTCAAAGGATGGAGCTATCAAGACCCCCAGTCCAGAAGTATTCCAATTGTGCTTCAGCTACACGCTGACTGCTAAATTGGCTCCCCAGTGGAACACCTTAGGAAATGACTATTTGATCAACAATAGAAATTTTCTGACATGTAGAGATCCTCAAGACGGAATTAAATATAGCGTATGGAGCAATGGTTTGTCGGTTTAACCTCAGCATACTGTTATTTGTAGATCTCATACGCTTACGGCCGGTTTCTGAAAGCCTGAACAAAACGAATCGGATGTCAAGTCACTTGCTATCTCTATCTAATTCGATGTAATAGCTGAGATGACGAGTGACATCCGATTAATTAGTTTTGATCGAGCTTTCAGAAACCGGCGGTTAGGCTCATTAATAATCGTAGCGTTTATGAATATGCCTAGAAAATGTTTCTCCTCCAGGGTTGCAACCTGTCAATCAATCAATCTTCAAGGTTGATCTTGAACTATCAGTACCTAGGTAGGTAAGTAGGTACATAACTAAGGTTAGGTACATAAATTAATTCGTATTGCCGACTAGCTCATACCTATTACTATTGCAGATCAGGAGACAGTGTTAGAGGTGAAGCCCATTAAGATACATTTTATTGCACCTGATGAAAAAATGTTGCCTGGAGAGTGGATTAGGGTTTTGCCTAGGTAAGTAACACTGCAGCTTCTATTAATAATATAATCGACTAGCGGCCTGTCCCAGCTTCGCATGGGTGGTCATAAATTTTTTGAACAATTTAGGATAAACTTAGACCGTGGGTTCGAGCCTCGCGTCTACTTTTTTCATACATTTTCACGCCCTTCTTGAGTGAGTGAAATCGCACCCCGTGCGTGACCCGTGGACCCGTTAACATTTTTAATTTCGTCATATCTTTTGAATGGAAGGGCCGATTTGAAAAATTTAAAAAGTAATCTATAGGTATTGAAACCGTCTTAATTATGAAATGATTTATTTGGATAAGGATGATACCAAGGTACAAATAAGACCCTTTTCTAGCGGTGGCATTTCAATTAATTTTTTATAGTAAAAGAACACTTATTGTGACATAACTATAATAGTTAGACATATGCTGTCGCGACATTTTTTGTAGATAATGACGTGTTCTACAAAATCGTAGTACATTATTTTGTTCTATCATCAATAGTTTTCGCAGCGCACGCGATGTAAGGTTTTTGTTTTCCGCCTTGGGTTACATTATTGGAGTTTTAGTAAGGATCCCTGATTTTTTTGAAAATATAATATAGCCTATGTTACTCAGGGATAATGTAGCATTCTAATAGTGAAAGAATTTTTGAAATCGGACCAGTAGTTTTTGAGCCTATTCGTTACATACAAAAATACAAAAATACAAATCTTTCCTCTTTATAATATTAGTGTAGATGTAGATTAATTGCTTATGATTCACATAACCTGGTGTTTTCAGTTTGAACAAGGCAACTATTGAAGAGTATTGTGAATCTTTACCGAAGACAGCAAGCTTTAAATGTTACAAAGATTTGCGTCGCCACTGGAAAAATATCGTAAGTGTGTTTGTGCAAACTCTACTCAGGTTTAATGCTTCAAACAAATTCCGTTTTTATTATTCGATACGAACTGTCCAATCGATAAAGGAACAATCTGCTCGACATGAGTCCTGAATTGGTTGGTAGGTAGGTAGGTACCCTAGCTACCTCTACTACCTATCTACCTAGAACTTAGACTATACCTACCTATTCTACCTACCTAGTATATATAGATATAGATTAGGTAGGTATAGTAGGTATACATCTCATTCGATATTCTTTACGCAGCATGGGTACCGTCTACCTGAAGAAGAATGCCCATACTTTACAGTAAGGTTTTGGCGCGGCGAACCACTGACATACCCTAACACATGTGTCATCAGAAACTTTCCAATCGTAACACCGGTACCTAAACATATCGAGGTAAGTCTGAAACCGGACGTGCACCAGTGACGTTTTTCTGTTCAAAAATATATGTGCACAATGCCAGTAAGTACTCTCAAACGGTGAAGGAAAACATCGTGAGGAAACCGGCATGTCGTTGGAACCTAAAAAGATCTCATGTATCAAGTGCTCGAAAGGAGCCTCTTGAGGCGCACTTAAAATCCTTTCACCACACTGAAACTAGTGACACGACAAGAGAGAGAGAGAGAGGTTGTAAGATTCTAAGGGCCGACTGGCCTTTAGGGTAGCTGTATACACCATTATTACCTATAAGAATTTAAAAAATTCCAAGGAAAGAGTCTGTTTCCGATCCATTTAATCTAAGACCTACGTCCACCAGACATCCGTCTGAATGGGGCAGACTGTTCGTAAAGTAGGTCCCTAGTACCTACCTACGTGGTACCTACTACGTATAATACCTACCAACCACCATTTAATATAATGACTAAAGAGAATTCTGGTTTATTTGTTTTAGAAAAAGGTGCTATCGAATTTCATAAATTGTATGAAATCACGAATTCCTCATTTTCTTGGAATGCCGTTGACAGTTCAATGTAATGATGCTTACAATTATCAAGTAAGTGAACATGACACATAATAGGTTCTGTCTGGCAACAGATCAGAGTGATCATGATCAAAATTTTGGCGATTATTAGAAGATTTGCCTTTTCTCATTCCATAGCCCATTTATATCTACACTAATATTATAAAGAGGAAACTTTTGTATTTTTGTATTTTTGTATGTAACGAATAGGCTCAAAAACTACTGGTCCGATTTCAAAAATTCTTTCACCATTAGAATGCTACACTATCCCTGAGTAACATAGGCTATATTATATTTTCAAAAAAATCAGGGTTTCAAAATCATTTCAAACAAATCTTACTAAAACTCCAATAACCCAAGGTGGAAACCAAAAACCTTACATCGCGTGCGCTGCGAAAACTATTGATGATAGAACAAAATAATGTACTACGGTTTTGTAGAACACGTCATCATCTACAAAAAATGTCGCGACAGCATATGTCTAACTATTATAGTTATGTCACAATAAGTGTTCTTTTATTATAAAAAATTAATTGAAATGCCGCCGCTAGAAAAGGGTCTTTATTTGTACCTTTGTATTAATCCTTATCCAAATAAATCTTTTCATAATTAAGACGGTTTCAATACCTATAGATTACTTCTTAAATTTTTCAAATCGGACATTCCATTCAAAAGATATGACGAAATTAAAAACGTTAACGGGTCCACGGGTCGCGCTCGGGGTGCGATTTCACTCTCTGGCGTGCAAATGTATGAAATACTAGCGGCCTGTCCCAGCTTCGCATGGCTGGTCATAAATTTTTTGAACATTTAAGGATAAACTTATACCGTGGGTTTGAGCCTCGCGTCTACTTTATTTCATACATTTGCACGTATTCTCCTTGAGTGAGTGAAATCGTACCGACCCGTGGACCCGTTAACATTTTTAATTTCGCCATATCTTTTGAATGGAATGTCCGATTTGAAAAATTTAAGAAGTAATCTATAGGTATTGAAGCCGTCTTAATTATGAAATGATTTATTTGGATAAGGATTAATACCAAAGTACAAATAAATACCCTTTTCTAGCGGCGGCATTTCAATTATTTTTTTATAATAAAAGAACACATAATGTGACATAACTATAATAGTTAGACATATGCTGTCGCGACATTTTTTGTAGATGATGACGTGTTCTACAAAATCGTAGTACATTATTTTTTTCTATCATCAATAGTTTTCGCAGCGCACGCGATGTAAGGATTATTTTTTCCACCTTGGGTTACATTATTGAAGTTTTAGAAGGGATCTCTAATTTTATATAATAATAAATATAGCCTATGTTACTCAGGGATAATGTAGCATTCTAAAGGTGAAAGAATTTTTGAAATCGGACCAGTAGTTTTTGAGCCTATTCGTTACATACAAAAATACAAAAATACAAAAATACAAACATACAAAAATACAAATCTTACCTCTTTATAATATTAGTGTAGATGTAGAAGTAGACGCGAGGCTTGAACCCACGGTCTAAGTTTATCCTAAAATGTTCAAAAAATTTATGACCACCCATGCGAAGCTGGGACAGGCCGCTAGTGTTATATAAATACATAGCGCGAAAAGAATACCTATTAAAAAAGACCGTGTAGGTTATGCTATCCCAATTTTTTTTACAGACTCGGACCGACATAACTCTTTCCGAAACTCAAGCAATAAGCCTGTGCACGCCGACACAGCGTTGACTCCCATCATTCATCTACGACTACTATTCAAGGGTGTTGCCAAGGGGGGGCCAGGAGGGGCAGCTGTCTCCCCCTAGAGATTATAAAAACTTAGCGAACTGCTAAGAAACCAAAGTCCTAAGGCCTAAGTTTTTGGAACCCTAATCTTATAACAATCGCCATCGAGGCAGACTCGCGCTACAAGCTGTAAAGCTTCATGCTCTTGACTGTACCTACAATTCATATTTGTCTCATCCTCCTTGCCCCCCCCCCCCCCTGGGCCATGGGCTGGCGACGCTCTCGCTACTATTGATTTACCTGACCCCCAATGCTAGATACTCGCTGGTGGTTACCTAGATAATAGATACGGAGCACTTCAATAGAGTAGGTACAAATGTATAATATAGCCGAATTAGATTAATTAATTTGATTTATATACAAAATTTAGTGTAATGATGACCCCTGCATCTGGTAATTATTAGCTGCAAGTTTTGTTTTTCGTAGGTAGGTATTTCGTTTTTCGTAACGTCAGGCCTTTTTTAAACGAACATGACGATTGTAAACAGTTTGATCCAGTTATTGTATAGGTAAGTACCTACTTTTGAATAAAGAATACTTACTGTTGTGTAGCTAAAGAAATTAAAAAACCTAAGTTTAATTTCATACAAATCATTATTTATTATAATCAGTCATTAGTTCATAACATAAAACATTATATAGGTTGTCATACTCAGGTAGGTATCCTAGCAATAAAATAGATAATTACCTATGTCGTCAATAGCACTATTTATCGGGAAAAATAACAAAATAATTTTAAAATAAGTCTTTTCAGTCAACTCCATTAGTGTGCGACATTTGGCACTAATAAAATAAAAGGTTGAGCAATATGGCTGCATGTTTGGGGTTAGTTACAAAAATATTGGCAGGTTGGATGTTTGGAACGAACCTCAAGTTTGCAGCTAGATTTTCTATGGATATTAATTTTTATACTTACAATTACCTATTCATACGTTTATAATTTTTTTTTATCATCGTTATCCCAATTTTAGAAATGTATTTCATACCAATGTAGTCACACAGTTGATTATCGCAGCATAGTTATGCAAGTCTTTTCATTCGGTTTAGTTCGACAAGTGAGCAAACGTTGGCGAAGAAGAGTCTACGAAAGGCCTCCGGGGAGATGAAAGAGAAGCCTGACCAGACGTTTGTTGAAAAAATCTGGCGACCGATGGAGATAGGTTTCTGTGTATTGCTTGAGGCGAAAGCGTATTTCTAATTTCCTAAAAAGAAAAAGTATTTTAACTAAAAGTTGAAATGGAGCATTGTGTAAATTAATATGACAGTAGGTAATTAGGTAGGTTGGTATCGACCCTGGTTAATATTAGGTCATAAAGTAGGTATGAAGCGAAGCTGCCTAGGATATAAGTTGGGTACGTAGTGTACCTACCGATCTAGTTGGTCTTGCTGCCGCCACCGTCGTCCTAGGCGATGGTTGATCGTCGTTTGTTTCTCTATTTGGTGAATGTGTTCGTATTGTTGGTGTGCTCAACAAATGATTCAGTTTATATCCTCTTGCTAGTTGTTCCACTGTTTTGCCTAAAATTAGGTATGTCATACATAGATAAATTAAGAAAATATCTGTAATATTTAACCTAACAAGTACCTAGGTAAAAACCTGCCTTAACAAACAATGTACTGTCAGAAATGAAATTTGGTTGACATTTAATGATAAAATTTGGAATAACTTCGGAACTCTCAAGATAAATGGCAGAATAATATAACGACTGTAACTAATTTGCGAAGAACTTCCAAATAATTTATCTAAATAACGCGAAGAAAACTCAAACTGAATATATAATATCTCTACTTCCATTGCTGACTATACCTGCCACATAACACAAACAAATCAGTAAATAATACATAGAGAATTTATTCGACAATCACACATTAATTCCATAGATTTTATGGAATTAATGTGTGATTGCCGAATAAATTAGTAATTTTGCAGAGCTGGCTAAGCCGCCGCGGTAGCTACTTACCTATCTTGGTCAGACCCTAGATAGATAATAATTTCCATTTAAAGGCAGCAGCTGGGCCTCTAATGCTTACAATAAGTAGATTTGTTTGGTAAGTACCTGTTAGAGTGGTAGGTATATGAGCATTGCAACGTCCCGTTTCAAGAATCTTTATTAAGGCAGCCGTTATGTTAAATATTATTGCAACAGCAGCACCATCTGCCAACTGCGATGAGTCACAGCAAGACAACAAAAACATCCAGTGGTCATTTTCCCAGTTTTCCCCGGAAAATACCGCTAGCTGTAACGTTGACGCTCCTGAAAACAACAAATTAATGTAAATAGGTACCTAACCTACCTATTTTAGGTACTAGGTATCTTAGTAATATGAGGTTTCTTCCTCCTAGCTAGATATGGTAGGTATAGAAAGTAAGATATGTTAAGGAAATTTGGTACTTACCAGATTCGCTTACTAAGTGCGGATTGGCGCCGTGTTGGATTAAAGCTTCCACAGTAGAAGCACGCCCATAACGTGCTGCCAGCCTAATCGGCCAACCTCCCTCAGCATTAGGATCCCATCCAGAATTCAACACCTCAGTCAAATCTTGATCCTTCTTGAGCACGATTAAATTTTTTATGTAAGCACTTTCAACTTCCATTGCGGTGGTGGTAAATAGGTAATTTAAACTACTTATAGCAAAGGTTCCAATAGTGTGCCTTACTGTTTATTTTGAAAAGAATAATCGTTATAAAAAAAACGACGTCAAACAACGTTGGAATCCATTAGCCAGCAAATAAAATTGTAAACTACCCACAAGTAACCCTCATATATTTTTTCTTGTTTGCCAGGGCGGGGATTATACTGTGTAGGTAGTAGGTTTTAAGTGGTATGCAGCTACAGCCTTTTTTAACATTTCACAATTATTGCATGCACGCATTTTGTTCACAATGATTTCAAAGTTTTATAGATATGGATTTAATTTTCACATTTATGTAACAGAATAGATGCATTTTTGCTGAACTAATTTTTTGCTTACTACGCCATCTAGTATCCGAGGAAGAACTAGTTTTTTTAACACACTTAGCGGTAACCGCGGGGGAGTCTGATTTGGGGGAGCTAGCCGCTTTTCTATATTTTAATATGCTAACGCTTGTGATCTTACACACATAAAGCAAAACATATCCTACCTAGCGGACTATAGTGCCACAAAAAGTTTTTTTTTGATTGAGTGTTTTTATGAGCGAAGCGAACGGAAATCTTACAGTTTACTTGGGCGATTAGATATTCTATGTATGTATGTATGTTTGTCGGGCCTTAAGGCGAAGACAAGAGCTGATGTGACTCTCGCTCGCACATTTCGTCATGTTGAAAGATATAAAATCAATAAACTCATTTTCGAAAAATTGCAATCAACCATCTTGTGTGCAATCACATTGCACACAGTTTAGTAAAAAAAATATTTTTATCGATACATGTTTTCTACTCAAAAGTTTGCTTTACTAGTTTTCGTACTTATGCATACTTTTAAGTAGGAAAACTTGTATCGATCAAAATGAAGTTTTTACTAAACTGTGTGCAATGTGATTGCACACAAAATGGTTGATTGCGATTTTTCGAAAATGAGTTTAGTGATATATCTTTCAACATGTCGAAACGTGCGAGCGAGAAGTTGTTTGATAGTTGTCAGCCCCTTAACTTTAGAACCGTTGATCCGATCTGCATGAAATTTGGTAAGTCGATAGCTTGTACTTGAGACTGGTAAATAAATGAGTTGAATCGGATAACGAGTTTTAAAATATGGGGTTTTTGAAGGGGGAAAAAATTAAAAAAGTTAAACAAAAATATCAAGTAACATGTCTTAATATGAAAGGGCTTTGTTTGGACATCTAAACCATTTTTACTTTTTATCTAGGACACCCGCCGTGGTTTCTGAGATACAAAAAAAAAAGGAAAATTAAGATAACAAACGATCCAAGAGCTCCCATTTCTAGTTTTTCTCTAGAGTTTCGTTGACATCAAGGTATTTCTACAGTCAGTGGGTTGGTCGGTCAGTTCCATATATAAACTAAGGTTCACAGTTCCTTCCTTTGCTTTTTCTTATTTTTTTTCTTTTTTTCATTAGTAGTAGGTACCTACGTTATCATTTTATAACTTAATAATAATACAATTTAGCCTTACGGCTAATAGGTAATTTAACGCTGACCTAGTTTTTAAAAAGTAAGCTACATCTAAGAATCTGTCCATTAACATTGTGTTCTTTTCTTGAATAGTTGTTTACATTCACTTCACTACATGAATGTTAATTTTACACTACACTAGTTCAAAAGGGTCTACTCACTAGGTATGTCCGTGTTGTCGAGGAGCCTGGATGGCCTCGACGTTCACATGATGATGAAGTCTATGTTCGTGAGCTTCTGCATATTCTTTGAGTTCGGTGATGGGACTTTGTTCTTAAAGAATCTTATTTGTGCAAAACTAAACTGAAGGGAAAAATATGGAAGATGAGATGGTATGGTCTTGCACTTTAGCCTGCTGTTCCGAACCGAAAGATGCGAACAAAAAAAAAGTTATTTGTTTTGTTTGCTATTTTCTTCAATTTCCAATGCAATATTTCGTGATTTGTTGTGTTTATTTGAGACATGCTGATGGCAGTAAGCAAAATTAGGTAGCTACCCAATTTTTATCAGTGAATGAGTGAGCCCAGCCCAACCATAAAATTCTGAAATGGGAAAGTAAGTATACCTACCAGGACCAACTGGACATTTTATTTTTGTTACACCCTATGATTTTAACAACATGAATTAATGCATAAATGATTATCATAGATAAATTAAAACACCCAGACAGAGGAGCCTACAGCGCAGAAGACAGACCTATATTTATCTACCAACTGAGCTGTAAGTGCTGTCATCCTAGTGCGTGTTAAGGACCTGCTTGTCTATTTTTCAGGCACAAAGAATGGAGAAAGATGGTAAAACGTGAAAGACGACGCAGAGTTCGTTCAAAAAAGGCAAAAGAAAGAGGTTTGAATAATACCATCACATGTTTGTATTGTACCTAATTGTAAACCAAGGAATTTATTTTGATCTAAATAAATAGTATAATTTCAGATGTGATTTATTCTAGTGAAGAATATCTCAAACAAGCAGAAATGTTACTTTCTATCGAAATAGAAATGATAGAAAAGACAAATGCTGAAGAAAATGAGAAATGGATTCATGCAGAGCGCATAGCCATGGATCGGTGGCAGAAGATTCAAGAGAAAAAGAAAATACTTCTTCAAGAACGTTTGGAAAAGGAAGAAAAAAATATTGTAGTAAGTTACATAAACACAAACTGTTTGGCCTGTAATAACGCCTTCCTTTGGTTTTTTTTAGGTGAAAAAAACATTTTACTTCCTCGAGTAAAATTTAGCAAACTAAGTAATTAACTTTTTCTTTCAATTAAGCAAATAGCATAACATGGCTTATTTTATCATAATTCTAATAAGTTAATCCTACTTACAAATATTTTTCATTTTGAATAACAGGAAAAAGAACTTGAAACCAAAAAGAAAAAAGCTATACAAGAGAGGTTAAAAGCTGTGGAAGAACAAAATAAATTAAAACAACAAAAATTCATGGAATGCTTGGAAGAATTTATTTCTGGCCATTCAACAGATCCACCAAGTGAATTGACAATTTCACGGGAAACAAGGCCACATGCTGCAATTTGTCCGTTTTTCTCTAAGACTGCTTGCTGCAGGTTCGGTGACTTGTGCTCTAGAAACCACCAACACCCTGGAATCAGTAAGGTATTTATCATTCTCAGCTGAGGGGCTGATAGTTTATGACTGATGGCTAGATGCTGCCAAGTGGTCTAAGTTTATTTATCTATCAACCTTGATGTGGCTAGAATTTAAACTTTTTTTTTCCATGTCTCTTATCTGGCATAATTTAACATAGAAATTATATATTATATTTGTCTTAAAAACCTTATAAGTGTTGACCGTGTTTTCAGATCTTACTAGCAACTAACTTTTTCATTCATTTTGGTATGGAGAATGCAACACCCTCTGAATATGACACTGACATAATGCTAGAGTATGAAGAAATTGAAACATACAAACAATTCAAGGATTTCTTCTATGATGTTCTGGGAGAGTTTGAAAAATTTGGTAAAATTGTAATGTTCAAGGTAAGATTTCAATTAATATCCATTGGACATCCGGACACTTATTGATGCCAGCTCAGATCTCACTTGCATCTGTACTGTCAGGGCTGTATCCTTTCAAATAATTTGAATAAAGTTAATGTTCAAATTAATAAGCAAATAAGGCCTTGACAAATTATTCAATCAGATAATACATCCAGTCTGCTTTGGTCCACATGCAACTCGTCTAAAAGGTTTGTTAAATTATCATCTCTCAAAAATTCATTAAAATATTCACAGGTTGTGATAATTGATAAACTGTGATGTTCATAGGTATGCAATAACTTTGAGAAGCATCTTCGTGGCAATGTCTATGTGGAATATGATGAGTTGCGGTGTGCTGTGGCAGCTTACCGTGCGCTGCACTCACGGTGGTACGGCGGCAGGCAGCTTTCATTGCAGTTTAGTCTCATTAAATCCTGGAAAAATGCAATATGCGGTTAGTACCTATCTACTTAATAGTAATATCACTAATGGTTCGCCCGGGACTGAGATCTCGAAATAATAAATATTTTTTATTACAGAAAATTAAATAAATAAGTAATGTCCGCTTCACACTTTCAGTGATGCCAAACACACTTAGTAAATATTATACTACTCTTTAGCAAATAGGACATCAATTGAGCTGAAACTTGGTTACCATACCAAGTAAGAAGGCATTAATATAGAAACATTCTGTTTGGCATCAATAGAAGACTGGAACAGACACCACAAGATCTCAGTTTGGCGTGTCATCAGAATGCGTCTCTCTTGCTCTTGTTTTGTTAGCATAAATAAGAACTTATATAATAGCCTTTCAGATTCCCAGTCCAATTGTTCGTTTTTTTAAACGAAAATCAGTGATTGGAGTTTATCTATTAATCTTCTTTGTTTGCTCTGTACGTACACATCAACGCCATCTCTATAGTTAATTTTTACTAGACTTTAGATTTTTAAGTTGATAGTAGTAGGTATACCTATGGTGTTTAACGTATACGATTTGAAAAAAAATAGGCTATAATATACTGCATACATACTTCTACTATGCAAAATCACGAACCTATATATTAACATAAACTTTTTAATTCTAGGACAGCAATTCAAGCAATGTCCGAAGGGTCGCGCCTGTAATTTTTTACATGTCTTTAAAAACCCCAACAAATTGTTTGCGAGATATGATACAGGCGAACGAAATCAAGACAGGTAGACCTATATTTTATTTACTTAAATTATTAAGCTCAAGAAGACTTAGGCCCAGTTTCACCATGCTCTGTTAGTTACTAATCACCATGCTCTGTTAGTTACTAAATAACAGAAAGAATACAGTTAAGTGTGTGATAAGCAAGAACCGACTACCTACTAGAATCCGTTCAAAATCAGAACCCTAGAGCACACATAAATGGTACTTTATGTGTTCTCTAGGGTTTTGGGGAACTAACAAAAACACTCCTAAAGGTGAACACCGACTTGGCCGCACCGCACGCACCGCAGTCGCCGCAGTAATCGCTTTTGTTATTGACCTCGCACACCTATCCACGCCGCAGTCATACCCGTCGCCGCACGCATCGCACTGAATAAAAGAATTCAGTTTTAATCGAACCCGTATGGCCGATCGTTGAATGCGAATGACGACACCAGCACCGCACGCGCCGCAGCGTCCGATGCGGGCGAGCCGGCGTTGGTGACATCATCAGCTGCGGCTCGGGGAGTTCGGCCGCTTCAGGTATTGCGGCGACTGCGGCGCGGGTAGGTATGCGAGGTTGCATAGAACTTCATATATTTTTGATGTCAATGCCACCAAGGTACACCAAAAAGTTAGTCTAGTTTTTAGAATGGCAATAGATTTTAGAAAACTTTTTAAACAAATTCCAATGCGCTGCGCTACCGAGTCATTTACAATTTCATTTAATTTAACTGTTAACAATAGTTTTGTTTTATGCAGATCACCTTCTAGATCTTGGAGGTGGTCAGAGTCACCAGAACCTGATATGCCAAGGAGGCCGGCGAAGAAACGGTTAAAAGACAAAGAAAGAATCAAACGAAATAATGATGATAAGAACTACGATGAAAGAAATCACAGTGTGGATAGAAACAAACACGACGAAAACAGGAGACGATGTAGATCTAGGAAAAGTAAATCGGATAAAGGTAAATAAACTGGGATACTCGCCCATAATTAAATTTGGTCTTTTAATTTATAACCTTCGATTTAAAATTATGTAAAAATATATAGACATGTAGGTTTAACAATAGTTTTGACCAGTAGGTACTTATTTTAGCTAAGATACATCCTGTTTTAAACAGACTCGAAATGATCGAATATCGAAACTAATATTAATATGCATGCATGTATTAGAATAGGTTATAGTAAATTATGTAATAATGCTAATTATGTAATAATTTACGTACCTAAAATAATCTTGGAAATTGTAATGAATATTACAATTTATATAAACATCTAAATCTGTGTATTTGATGTATTACGTCAGTTTAATTGAATAATATTTTAGAAAAAGATTAATAGTAAATTTGGTGATAATTTATATAGCTAAAATAAGATAAGAAATTGTCATGAGTATTTCAATTTATATCGGTGTCTAGGTTTGTGTATTTCATATTTAAAGTCTTTGATTTGAATTGTGAAATAATGAAACTGTAATGATGGTTGGCAGTAAATTATATAGTAATTTATATACTTAAAATCGTATCCAGAATTGTTCTCAATAATGCCAATTTATATCTGTCTATAAATTGATGTATATGATACTTACTTTGAAATAACCAACTACACTGATATCCGACATTTGTTTACGTATTGCTTTATAATGGCGGTGGCTTCTGCTAGCCCATAATATTCTCTTGACATCTCTGGCACAGTCTGGTGCAGCTCACAGTGAAGTAAAGTTTGGTTCAGTGCAGTTATTTCGGAGAATAGCAATGTGCTAACAAGTGACGAAAGGTATGATGTTATTCCTGTTTGTTAACGATACGTAAGTTTATTCTCGTTATAGCTGTCGCTTATTTTATTGGATAGATGTGTTACTGTGTAAGAGTAATAAATTACTTAGTAACCAAAGGATTCCTATATCTTTATTTAATAAAACATAAAACATATAAGTAGAACCTTATACCTGATAGACGTTAGGTAGGTACATTCCACATAAGACCTACCCACAAGTGACATTATATTCTATTATGTCTAAGGTCTAGTGTTTTCCGTTACTTGACAACCTACGTGGTAATAATATAGTTCTTTAGAAGTTCAAACAGTATTTATTCTATGCATCCTGACAAGTTTCGATTACAAGTTCTAAATAGATTTGCAGTATAATACGATCTTATACAAATATACCTGTAAAATTAATAATATAACTAATGAGATATCTATTAATCTAATACATGCATGAGGGGACTCCCTCTGTGAAGATTAGAAAAATAAAAATATATTTTAGAGTTCGCGCCACCACTAAAGTCTTACGGCAAAAGCGGGAACTAAATTTATTCCTATACATAAACATTTAATTCTGCGATGGCAGCGCCGCGTCTATCGGACTTCAGTGGTGGCGCGGACTCTATTTACTATTCGGTCCACCTATTAAGGTGAAACCGCACTAGAGCAGCGCAGCGGCGGAGAGGCGCGTCGCGGCGGCGGAGCGGCGCGGCCAGAAAAATATTCTTTCCACTGTTTCCTAAGAAATAAGACGCACTACAGTAGCACTGCAGCGGAGCGGCGCGGCGCGGCGGCGCGGCGTAGTTGCCTCCTCGAGAATATTTTGCCGCATCGCACCGCGCCGCGCCGCAACGCTGCTGCGCCGCTCTAGTGCGGTTTCACCTGTACTGTAATGTTGCAAGTTACTCGAATGGATATTAAATAAGTATATGGGCCTAATCAAACTGATGCTGGTAACCCTATTTTACTAACCTGTAATGGCGGCGCGATCCGAGCTTGTACACATCACTATGGAATAAGTGGTGCTTCGTTACGTTTTTCTCTTTCACAAAAGTCCTTCACCTACTAAACCCAAAAATGAAAAAGGGGGGTGGTATTTTAACCAACATCACTTGAGGTCTTACGTCTTAGCACAAAGTGTAAAAAGGAATGGAAGTGTAAGTGATATCTTGATTTGAACATTGGCAACATTGTCTGTCGAATGACGGAAAGGTGCCCAAGCTTAGATCAAGAATACAATATATAGTATATAGTATATACAATATATATATATATATATATATATATATATATATATATATATAATATATAGTATTATAAATCGGCGCGCTTATATAGACCGATTTTTTTTATTTGTGGTTTGGTTATAATGTTTGCATTCGGTCTTTCGACAAATGTTTTCACATTATATTCTACCATGTAACTTTCTGATTCTTAAATTATAAATGTGAGCATAATTTCATTAATATTCCACTGAATCCAGAAAAAATCGATGTATAAATAATGTTTACGCATGCATCGTCAACAAATTATTATAAAATGCTGACATTTTATATAATGCACTTTAGCAAACATTTTTATTAAGGTTGTATAAATCTTCACTACATTAGCTTTGATGCTAGTTTTAGTGACATAGAATTAAACATAGTTAGTATGGGATCGGGTGATGATGATGTAAAAAATCGGTGAAAATAAGATTTTGGCGAATTACAGAATATCAGATAGTTACTATGACACATAGAAACTACACTTGAATCTGTGTCACACTTTTGCGTGACACAGATTAAAGTTTAGTTATTATGGATAATAGTAATTTTCGGTGTAAATAAGATTTAGGCGAATTACAGAATATCAGATAGTTACTATGACACATAGAAACTACACTTGAATCTGTGTCACACTTTTGCGTGACACAGATTCAAGTTTAGTTATTAAGGATTATAGTAATTATCTGTTACTTGTCATAATAATTAATTATATTTCGATGATGTATTTGTTATTAAGTGTAGCTGTTTGGGATGGGTATTTTTTTATTCAAGAATTTATACATAGTACTGCATTCCAATTAGCTGATATGACGATGGAGCCAAGTGCTGTATAATGTAGATCCTACATTATACATACAGGTGTTTGACTAGGTGTTCTGTCGGTGTGTGTAAATTAATTAAAATTCAATATAATTAAGTATTTATTCATAAAGTACTATTATATTGAGTTGGTAAAATAATAATGAAAACATCAGTGGTGAAAACAGAATGAATGTTATAATATTAGTAATACTTAATATAAATTTTATTTCAGATAACTTAGATCCTTATTGTTAGTACATAATAAATGAACTATGTTAGGTTAGTATTTAAAAAAATGGTGATCCTGTGCTGTCATTACTCGCAAACAGTGCTTGAGGAAGGGGCTATCCTATTAATGAACAATGATGTCCAGGATGTTATTGGAACTTTCACTGAATCTCGTCAGCTGTGATGCAATTTTCTTATGCATGCAGGCAGCGAAACTGTCAGACCTCTTCAGCGGCACTGAATTTGTTTTCATAGAATTTGTGTACAGTAAAGTTCTCGGTCTTGTAAGTTTTTTTAGTTTAATAATGAATTATAGTGGTATTCACATCCACAATGTAGTGTGGTAGTTTGCTGTAGATTTTGAGACAGTAGGAGTTGGTGGTGGCATCTCATGATGTGGCAGTTACTGTTCAGGAAAATGTTCAAGGTTGCAATAGGACTGCTCAGCAAATAATATAATTTTATGACAATGTTTTTAATTTATAGTACCTGCAAAATAATAAATAAAACTTTAATTATGAAAACAGGATCAATTTTATCAGCAGCAATAAATTTGTCTTTTAAGAAATTCGAGTAGGTACAGTACAATACTCTATCGAGTAAGTAGGTATTTACCTAAATCTTGGATGGAACAGCAGACTCTGTTTCGAGCTCTCTTGGTAGGTGTACCACCCATCAAAAATGTTACTAGGCAAATTTTGTAACCTATTGTAGGTTTTAGGTAAATATAGGCACCACAAGCTCGTGCTACATGTTACTCTTTCTGTATCGATGAGGCTAACGCGGTGCAACCGTTTTTATTCGTCCGACAATCAACATATATGCAATTATTGAATAGGTGTGCAAATCCAAACACTTAAACATTAAACAATAAATAAACAAGTCGGTCAACGCCACGCCAGTTGCCAACTAAATTTCCCTAAATATTAATAGCGTAAATTCAGGTTAAAAAAACGGGATACTCAAATTAAGATGGATAACACTTTATTGTACACAAGGATACATCATAAATCTAGGCGTAAAATAATAAAGTACAATGGGCGGCCTTATCGCTGAAAGCGATTTCTTTCTTGTTTTAAGTGTAATCATTCTGTTTGTTTCTCAAACTGAAAGTTATATACTTAGTTGATATAATGACTAATAGATTTATTTTGATTCCTTATTCAGTTTCTCATAGGACTTTGTCAGAGACCACGGATTTCCACTAGCTACGGTCTTTACATACCTCTTTCGCTTCATTCAATCTCTAAACATTCTTCATACGTTGTTGGTTTAGGGAAGGCAGGTACTATTGACCTGGTTGTTCCGTAGAACGTCTGCTATCTGGTCGAGATACGTCTTCTGAGGTATTCCCTCCCAACAGTCCCATTTATCGAATAGAATAGAATCTTTATTTTGTCTGTTAAAAAACGAAATTTACAAAAGAGCTGCTACAATTTTGATGACAAAAAAGGCCATTTACGCTTGCCTGATGCACCTGTTTCGTTAATCTCCTTTCATCCATCCTTTCCACATGCCCAAACCATCTTAACATAGCTTTCTATACCCTCATCACTAGGTATGTCTTCTTTCACTCCACATTTCTCTCTAATCACACTGTTCCTCTATCACTCAAATTCACATCACACATATTAAGTAACGCTTTCATTTTTAATGCATTACTCTACTCTGATGTTTGCCCAACTTTTACTAGGTACCATACATTATCGTCGGCACGAACACCCCCCTATGTACAGCTATTCGTACCTTTTACAGTTTCTGGCTGCTCATAAACGAGTCTTGTGCCCCATTCGCTCTATTTCAAGCAGTCACTCTCTTTTCAATATAATGTTCATGCTTTTCATGTTTCGCAGATAAAGTCCCTAAATAGTTCGATACAAAGTGGTAGTTCTTTTTGGTTCTCAAATTATGTAAAATAGCTGAAATAACCCAATAATGATTGATTATGTTTATAATGCAGTTTGATTACCTTTACCATAGGCAAACTTGGAGTTGGCAACATTTACATATTATTTTGTTAGCAATCTTCTACTTCTTCTTTATTTTGTAGATGTTCTTGCTAACAATCAATAGCAAGCAGTTTGATAATTGACAATATGAAATGTCAGTTTTGACAGTAGAAATATCAGATATGTCAAAACAAAAACTGAAAAAACAAAAAGTCCGCCATTTGTAAAATCGGTATAAATAAGTCCCGCCATTATAAATCTATGTGCCCAAGCCTCGAAGAAAAGAAGAAGAGTGAAGTTGTGTTGTTTTTTTTTTTCATTTAAGTAGTTCAATTATCAATTCAATTCAAACAAACATTTTTTAAGCTGCGGATTGGAACCATGGTTTTAAGAACTTTATTTTCAGCATTTGCTAAGTTTAAACCAGCTAGGATTGCCCCTAGTACATTAGTGTTTGATAAATGTGGCTTAGATTTGTATAGGTACCCATGGTTAATCGAATTTCATAATACCTTCACGACAAAAACTATCCTTTTCAAAACAGAGCAGAAAACTGATATCACAAATGGTAAATAATAACTACCTTGAACCTACTACCTCATAAAAAAGCAGTTAGAATGCATACAAAGCCTGAACATGCCTATTCCTACCTAGCTCATTGCAGATTAGGAGAATCTAGCAATTAGGTAAAGAAGGATGTGAAGTGAAGCTTAAAATTGCTATATGAGACAATTGATAATGAATCTCATTAAACTTGCAGGTTTTGATCAATCAAAAGCTAACATAATTCTGACTTTAAATTTCAAGTCAGCTGATGATTGTCTGCCCTTTTATAAATTACCCATCAAAAAATTAATAAGGATACAGAAAGTTACTAAAAATGATGAAAGTAAAAAGTATTGTGAAAACCGTCTTTACTATATTTCTTCTAAAATCAAGGTAATTTATGTAGCAATTGTTACCAGTACTTTATTACTTGTATAGTCAGACACTGTAATTAAAATCAGTATCGTTACAGTGTCCTCCAGCCATTGTCAGTGAACGACTTGCCAGAAGAACTTTTGTGTATGATCTATCATTTGACTGGTTGGAAAAATCTTTAGATACATTACTTGGTAAGAGACGGCACCACATTTATTCTTAGCCTTATAAAAAGCTTATTAATAAAAAACGAATAAGTTAAATTATCTTCCTTCACATACCTACTGTAATTAGTTTGTTGGTTTACAGAAAAAGGTGTGACTGGTGATCGGATATTAAGAGATTTGTGGGTACTGAAATACTATCACAAGACAATTAGAGAAAGACTGCAAAAAATTCAAGATATGGGACTTGATACCTTATACCCATGGATGGTCAGATGTTCACCAGAAATACTGGCAAAGTACTGCTCTTTAAACAAGCATTGTTAGATTAGATTAGAAAATTCTTTATTGCGCAACAGGAAGTACATAGGCGAACTTAATGCTAGTTGGAATTTTCTTCCAGTTCATTTTTATATTATAAATAAATAAAATGTTATTAATTTATGTTTTTTTTCAGATACATTACCTTAACACAAGAAACCAAGAATATTTTAGGTGAAAGTAGATCCTCTCAAATGTATTTAGCTGATCGCTTGAATGTTTCAATGGAAGTTATTGATGAGATGTCAATAAAATTGCCTGCTCTTAAGAAAATCCGAGTAACAAAGGTAAGCCATTCTCCAATTTACAACTGACTGTAGGAAGTAGTTTTCTTAAAATAACTGACTTTCCAGGCTTTGTTTTTTAATTTATTATATTTTTATTTGTTTACTTTTATTTTTGATTATTTTTTACTGTAAATTTTTTAATTCTTTAATTTTTGCCTTTATTCAGTTTTTTTACCATTTCTCATATTCTTAGTTAGTTTACCTCGTATTTACCTTTTAATCTATTGTTTAATAATCCCACTTCTCTGGATGAGGGTGTTGGTATCTGCGACACAGTTTTACACTTCTGCAGATATCATCGATCCTGACTATGAGTTACCTACCTACTTGTATTTGTTTTCCTGAATAAACATTTTGTTTTTTTTATTTATTGCTCTGGATTACTCAATAAATATGTATATTTTTCAGATCAAGAAATTCTTGGACTTTTTGATGGATGAAGGATTTAGTGCAGAAGAAATAGCTGATAAAGCTAGAATCTTGCAATCATCACAGAAAACTATTAAATATAGACTGGATAAACTTCGTAACATAGGCGTAAATGATGTGAATCTGAACTTACTTTGTAGAAATCGAAAGGCTTTTCAAAAGTATTATGAGTCCCTAGAAAAAATTAGGTAATTAAAATTTTTAAGTATTAAAAATGTATGTAAGTAGGTACCTTACCTACCTAACATTTTCATACCAATTAATTATCTACGTGGCTATATTTTTATACTTGTATATTATATGCTTACCTACTATATTTATATGCTTTTCGTTTTTGTAATATTAGGGTGCAGCTCAAGGTACACTTACCGCCGGTTTCTGAAAGCCCGATCAAAACTAATCGGATGTTATGTCACTCGCCATTTCAGCTATTACATCGAATTAGATAGAGATAGCAAGTGACTTGACATGCGATTAACTTTGATCGGGCTTTCAGAAACCGGCGGTTAGACATCTAGAAAATATTTAAGTGTCAAAATTTTTTTTTTGTACCTAGTGTCTACTAGTGTAAAAAAATTTAATCTGAGGATATCTTCTATGAAATGTGGTTACGATGTGATCCTTTTTTTTTTTTATTGAGCTATCAATAATAGTTTGCTGAACACGCAACAGCAGTAGGTACAGTATGCAGCTAATAATTTTAATATAGTTTGGTAAAAAAAAGGATGTCATACATTGGATATTATTGTTACCTAACAACCAATAAAACAACGCTTCTACTTTTTTTTTCAGGCATGAATCTAAAGATTCTACAAAAGATGGAGAAGTATTATGATTATTATTAATTATAGAGAAGTGTGAATAACTATTTATTTTTTCATAAAATAAAACACATTATTATCAATGCTTGTTTGCCTCATCCAATGATAAAATTACCCATGGAATGAACTACTTACATATTTATTACAAACTCATACACACCATAAACAAAAAAACACAGCCACATCATGGTATATGATGAAGTGTTTCATAAATAAAGTAATGATCACTTGCTGCACCACCAGCACCTAAAAACTAACAGAGCTCATTAAAATTACACTTTTTTGTTAGGGCCTGAAAATGGGAGTACCAAAATGGTGCTCACCAAATCATGACCCAACATAGCTGTAACTGATAAGACACACAGTTATGGAAAATGAAGTAGTCACAAGCATCATAAAAACTAACATAACCACCATGGGGTGGATGTGGTAGTAATAATAGCAGTGCTACATTTCTATTATTTGGTCTTATGTAGTTACAAAATGCTTAATGAATTTTAAGTAAATTATTATTATAGACCTCTAACCTTCACTTTAACAGGCTCAATTTACAGTCCAAGCCTTTTGTGATTTATATAAGCTTGAGAAATAGTATTAAAAGCTATGTTACCATTATACAGGCCCCATAAACATCCAGTATAAAACAATGAGTACAAAGGCATCCTACTTGAGCTGGTAAGTGTCATGTCATATTAGACATCAATTATTATATCTCAATGCTTATCATGTTGATAAATACTTTGATATGACAGTGTACATGGTATATTTATAGGTAGAATCAATAGAATATTTGATTTTTTAAGACTCATGAAGTGTTTACTAACCCATAAAATATTTTAGGATGCATGCTTTAACTATAGAAGTCGATAATCAATTAATATTTATATAATTTAAAACAATTTAAATAAAACCTGCAGCAAATTTAATCTTCATGAAATACTTTACAAATTGGTCAAACAAATATACAACATATGTTTTGTCAAATATTTTTAGCATAAGTTTACCAAACAGTAGCTTTACAGTTATTAATTATATAAACCTATGATTAAATTAAGGTATGTATAATAAAATTATGTGTAGAGTGAGGTTTGAGTAAAGTCTGCAAAGGACTAATTTGATCTACTGGTGTGCACATTGTACCCCTGGGCCTGCATGCATGTGTTCTTCATCATCACTAGCATAGGCCTCCTCGCGGCCACCCCTGCCCCCAGCACTGGCAGTGTATTCCATCAGGTTCACCTCCTCTACATCATCCCCGATGGGCATTTCAAAAGCTGGTCGTGGAGGTAGTACACTTTCCAGCTTTTTCAACTGCTCCTCTGTGGCAAAGTTGTTTGCAGGGAAAATCACATCAAACTTTATGTAGAGGTTGCCTTTCTCAAACGGATTCTTGAACTGAGGCATCCCTTCACCTTGAACACCTTTCGTGTCGCCAGGCTTGATCACATCACCTGCATTATGTTTGATAAGCAAATCTCTGCCATCTAAATGCTTTATCACAAATTCAAAACCACATAAGGCTTCCGTCAAAGTAATGTCATGTTTCATGTGCAAATCATCTCCATTCCTCTGGAATACATCATGAGGTTTCTGCTGGACCACAATGATGACATCACCAGGCTGAGTATCAGGTTGTTGATCACCCTCACCTCTAAAGAATATTCTCTGATTGTCTCTCATGCCCTTTTCAACATGCACTTCTAAAATCTTGCATTCATTCAACACTTTTTTACCTTTGCACTTAGGGCACTTGTCTTTTTCATTAATGATCTCCCCTTGACCGTGACAAGTTGGGCAACGGGCCTGCAGTTGCCGTGTCATGTGAGGAGCAATCTGCTGATAAGACACCTTGATACCCTGTCCATGGCAATCCTTGCATGTCACAATACACCCTGGTTTGCCTCCAATTCCTTTGCACCCTCCACAAATTATATTTTTACTCAACTGTAGTTTTGTGGTCTTGCCGACATACATGTCTTCTAAAGTGACTTTCAGGGGATGTGCGGTGTCTTCGCCTCTAGCAGGCCCTCTGCCTCGACTGCCGCCCATGCCAAAGAAGTCTCCAAATATGCTTCCTAATAGATCATCGGGCGCAAAGTTGCCACCTTGCGCACCCTCTTGAAGACCTTTCAACCCATACTTATCATAAATTTGCCTTTTCTTAGGATCAGACAATACTTCGTAAGCATAGCTGATTTCTTTGAATTTATCACCAGCAGCTGGGTTCTTATCAGGATGGAACTCCTTAGCCAGTTTATGATAATTCTGAAAACATTAAAATAAAATGTTCTAAAACGTCAAGACCAAGTTGAGGGGACAATGGGATGGACCATGCAATGATTATGTGACATTGCCTACTACAAACATGTGGGTAAGCTACGATTGAAGAGCTAGTTTAACAACACTTACTCTTTTAATTTCGGAGTCACTGGCACTCCTGGATACTCCTATCACGTCGTACAATTTATTATCAGCCATTTTCCTAAAAAATCACAGGAAAGAAAGAAAGAACGAACAAGGATGTGACTGAGAAGCACAGGCTTAGATTTTTCAAACAAACATGTCTGCCTCTCCTGTCACGCAAAAGCAAGTCAATGTCAAAAGTAGCTGTCTCATTCAACCGTTGTCTATGAAAGGTAATGTTGTTTGCGAACGATCCAACTAGATCCGACCAAATCAGCTGGTTTACCCTCCACACCGGATTTCTTTGCATGGTCTGTGCTGTGAGGCATAAAATGTGCCAAAAAAGATGCCTTCACACTATCTCCCTCATGGCAACGGAATAAACCAAATACATTACATCCAGTTGCTATCTTTAGATTGTATTGAATTTTTGCGGATCAATTACCGTTCATAATATCATACGACGTATATCTGTGTAAATTCTAATTATATAATTTTATTTCAGGCATAAAAGAAACCCTTAAAATATGACGTAAAGACAGACTAGGCGGGAATTCCCCGCCCTGTTAATCTGGTCATGAAACAAAAGTTTCCAGTTCGGTAATTTATAAAGTAAATTATAGTTTATAGATGATTTCATTGAAAATTCAAACTAATACTGTTTCTTGAAATATGTCAAATCTGCCATATTTGTAAATCGTCACCTTATTCTGCCACAGCTAAAATTTTGGCATCAAATCTGCCAAAAATAAAATGTAACTATCGGGTTTTGTTCCGTCTTATCCCTGTTTATATAGCGATCTATGTATATAGGTCAAAACTTTTCATAAAATATGAATAAAAAAAATTACTATATGTTTTTGTTCCGTCGCCCCTTCTTATCGATCGAGGTTTCTTTTACTTGTTATTAATTATTTAATTATCATACAGCATATTAAACAATAAATAGCTCGTCTCTTTCGCTTTGTTCTTTTACGTTAACTCGTAGGTATTTATCTCAGCTACTGTATCAATGTTGTCAAAGTTCGTTTTCAAAATGAACTTTTTGGATGTAACTCCGTAGGTAGGTAGATACGTACCTATATTTTTTTATAATGTATCTATAGGGCTATAGGTACCTAAAATGAAAAACAAACACACATTTCTCTCTACCTGCCATCTGTGTAGGTATTACGCAAGATTATGAATTTTCTTGATCAGAACAAAGCTCGCCAAACAACTTTTCCGTACACCCATATACTTACACAGAAACCGCAGTAAGTACCTACCGTATCCGTACACAGAAAGGCTTAAAATCGTTTGCAGAATACGTAGACGCTCGTTTTGAAAAGGTGAAATAGTCCTCGCTTTGAAAAGGTTCGTGCTTTCTGTATTCATAATACGCACGTCTTCAGATAGTAAAGTAGTTGATAGTATTTAGAAGTAACAACCACATACATACATTTGAAAATCATTACCCTAGAAAGGTTAGGTACTGCTTCAATACTGAGAGACTACAACAAATAGGTAAAGTAAATTCTCTTAAAAACCCGATAGTTGCCCCCATAAAAATCCCTTTTTAAAAGGTTGCTTACCTTTTAAAAAGGGGTTTTTATGGGGGCAAAAAATAAAAATAGTTAAGTACATAAAAAAATCAAGGTACATGTCATATGAAAGGGTTTTGTTTGGACATTCCAAAACAATTTTACTTTTTTTCTGGGACGCTCGGTTTTTGAGATATCTAGAACAGAAAAGATAAATTAAGATAACCAGCCCAGCGATTCAAGAGCTCCTCGTCGGCCATTTCCTTTGCTTTTTCTTATTTTTTTTCCTTGAAATAAATTAAGGAGGTACTCAGTTCTCATAAAATGGTGACAACGACCAGGTCTAATGATGGAGCCAAGGTCTGTTCAACGGAACTCTTCAAAAAATAGGCCAATAGTGTTGAAACTTGGTTACCGTACCAAGTTAGTAGGCGGTAGTCAGAAAAAAGTCTTGCCTCTGACTACTCAAAGTTTTGGTGCGTTCGTCCGGTCGCATCACGAGATCTCAGTTCGGGGCGAACCACTAGTTTATTCTGTGTGGCGTTTGTTTCTGGCGTGCTGGTGTATTTTGTTTTGAAGATCATTGCGGCAGTGTGTGACGCGTTGATATCTTGTTTGCAGAGCTCATCCCGGTAGCGCAGAGAAAAGACATCGACGCGTCACACACTACCGCAATGTCCTCTAAAACAAAAGACATCAACCAGCTACGCACTGCCTTGATGATCTCTAAAACAAAAGACGCCAACACGTCACTCATTGCCGCCTGCCGCAATGAGTAAAAAAGCCATCATCGCATCACACACAACTTCAACTCTGAAACAAAAGACCAACGCGTCATACACTGCCGATATTCCTCTGCAAAACCATAAACAGATATTCAACGACTTTCACCTTGCTGCTATAATCACCGAGTGGCATCATGTTGCACGACCTCGCGTTGCATTTAATTTTATTTATCTCGGAGATGCACTGCTCTCTTGATTCCTTGTTAACCTACAGGGTGTAGAACAAGACTTACGCAAACTGAAAACATAACCCTTGAATAGATTTTTTTTATTAATGTTTGTCACATTAAGAGCTGATTTCACCAGGTTCTGTTAGAATAACAAAGGATTTTTAAAATCGGACCAGTAGTTTTTGAGCCTATTCGTTACATACAAAACAACAAAAATGCAAATCTTTCCTCTTTATAATATTAGTGTAGATAAAGATAAGTAGGTAAGTAAGTAC
The DNA here is from genome assembly GCA_932294275.1 of Chloroclysta siterata. Taxonomy (NCBI): domain Eukaryota; kingdom Metazoa; phylum Arthropoda; class Insecta; order Lepidoptera; family Geometridae; genus Chloroclysta; species Chloroclysta siterata. The sequence goes on along the minus strand of OW028600.1, from coordinate 7,338,610 downwards.
CTACTTAACAAGTCACCTAAATCAGAAATCTGAGCAACATTTCATAACTAAAAAAAAATTCTTCACTAAAAAAACAAAATAAATGACTTTTTTTTATATTTCTTGCAGATAGAACAAGCAGATGGCCCACCTGATGTTAAGCGGTAACCATCACCCATAAAAAATGATTCACCACGCGAGTCACGCACGGTATTAAGGTTTGATGCACTGCCCTTCGTCCATCAACTTGAGGCATATACATTACATATACCTACATATTATGTGCGTGTAATTTCACAGGTCACCTTACCCTTCGAACCGAAACACAGCAATGGGCAAAACTGGGCATGGTGGTAGTACATATACCCAGACGAGCCCTTCACAAAGAGCTCTACTAGGTAGGTACTCTTATACCGAACGGACGACTTCATTTTGTGCAAAGCCCATTCGACTCTTGCCTTGGTGCACACATTTTCAAGAAGGTTTACCGTCACAGATCACAGAGTAAAGTTAACCTACTAAGACCTTTGTGTATCAGTAGTTAAATTAAATTATTTCGTTAAACTGTTGCAATAGATGTAAATAAAACTTTTGGAACCCTAAGGGCCGGTTTCACCATGCTCTGTTAGATTAACAAAGGATTAAACGGCCGTTAAAAATGTCAAAATGTACGCGTTTGACAGCTAAGGTCAGATTTAACGGCCTGTTAATCCTTGATTAGTAACTAACAGAGCATGGTGAAACTGGGCCTAAGAGCTGATTTGAAATCAGAGCTAATCTGAGTTTTGTTTTTCGTTTTCCATATCGTCTGGGCGTTTTTGTATGACTTGGGGTAGGTAGGTACATGGCTTTTTTGTGTGGTAGGTAGGTCAACGCTAATGTGTTCTATTTTATTTTATCAGTTTGTACGCATCTTATTCTTCAGCACTAAAACATCACTGGACGAAGTTAATTGTTACGGTTGTTCTTTCTTATAGCCCGTTCTTTCCCGTGCACACAAAACCAATGACTAAATTAATTTATTTTACTTTAAAAAAATTGTACTTCCGTCTGTTGTAATTTACCTATACTACTAGAGGTAGTATTCTCTTATCTGTGCCTATACGAAAGTCCTGCATTACCGGAGATAGGTAAACTAGGCACGGCCATCTTAATTGTTAAGCCGATCAATGTTTAGATTCCATAATCCTATGTCGTAACTCGTTCTGATATCCGGCTACGACCTCCAGAAGGTCTTCGGGTTCTGTTTTGAAGAGGCGCGGAGAAGCGGGGTCTTCTCTCGTATTGGAAGTGAAAGTGAATGAATGTCGGAGGCTTAATTAGAGAGGAGACCTGCGCCTGCGCCAGTCCCTCGAGCGCCGTCGTTAGTCACAGCCGCGTACCGAGTTACCTATCCCGCAAGTGCACCCGAACACGCCACGCCCCGCCACGCTCCGTTCATCGCCGCTAGCGCATCACCACCACCGTACCGTACAGGTACGCGCAGAACAAACCTCTTTACAGTGAAACCTCAACACAGAAACGTGCGTGCTTTCTGTTCAAAAGTTTTGTAAAGCTGCACGATTTTATATTATAGTTCAATTTTTGGTGTTTGAGGTAGGCTTAATTTATAAGATTGATGAATGGTCATCTGCTTTATAAGTGCTCAAATCAGTGAAAAACATTCAATGATCTCATCCGTCTATTCTACAAAATTTAAGGGTTGCTTGCTAAGTACCTCTATTTTTTATTTTTTTCTGCAGGATTTGGAAATATTGAGTTTTTTTACTCCTAGTAGGTATTAGAAGTAGACGTAGTAATATGAATAAAAAGTTTTATAGATAAAAATAGGTGGGTACTAAGTATATTATTTTAGTTTAACCAATCATCAGCTAAGTATTTTTCCTATCATTAACAAAACTTTACCTACTTGTACAAAGTGCATAATATTTGTAGGCAAGTTAAAAAAAATATTATTATTATACAGGACCTAAGTACCTACCTAATCTACTCACTTCATATTATCTGCCACCAAGGTAGAGAGAGCCATCAACGTCTTTTTGTTTATTAATAATTGCTACCTGCAAATATATATATTTATGATCTAGACCTACCTATAGGCAGGTCTAGAATTCTAGGTTATACAGGTATAGCAGGTTTTTGTTAAAATAGTATTTTTAAGATATACCTTCTTAAGTACACAGTCCTGAATTATGCAGAATAATCAGATTATCAGCAACTCCTCGCTTAACAAAAAAGAGGTCGTCGAGCTAGGTCGGCTTTCACAAAACAACAAAATAAATTCATCTCACGTATCGATTGTCCTCGAGCATTCGAGGTCTGCATAAATAAAAGAAAGTGAACTTGAAGTAGGTACGGGCTGGTCCGTAAGCAATTTCATCAGCAGCGTACCAGTCGGCATCACATCGACGCGAATCGCTTGCTAAACGATCACACCCTTTTTAGGGTACCGAAGTCATACTAAGAACCCTCAGACCAACTTTCCCTTTGTTTGCCTGTAAATAAAACATTTCAGTCTCACTCTTCCTACACCTCCCATGAAAATTTAAAGTAATAGGTATAATATTTATTTTCAGTCTTCATGAACAATCTTTCGAGATACACAAGGTGTTCCAATAATTGTACTTAAAACTTCAGGGGGCTAAAGTACCCATCAATATGAATAACTTTTTCTAAGGAAGCAATACTGTGAACGCGAAAAAAAAAACAGCTGTTTCATACATTTTAGCCAGGTAGGAATTGAACTTTTGCATGAAACAGCAGTTTTTTTCGCTTTCACAGTGTTGGTTCCTTAGAAAAAGTTATTCATATTGATGGGTACTTTAGCCCCCTGAAGTTTTAAGTACAAGTACCTACCTATTGGAACACCTTTTATATCTGTAAAACTTTAAACTGATTTTATTTACTTAGTCTAATGTTATTCAAAAAATTAAAAATAGTTGATAGAGGTTAAACATAGCTGGCGATTTTTTTTAATACCTCCTAATGATCTTGTAGCTAATCTGCTTTTACTTCGGAACCCTTCACGTGTGCATGGTCCATGAAATCTCGCAGTCCCCATACTTCTAAACGATGTAGAAGTTATCCTTATCTTCATCATCTTAATAAAGAGCTCATTCATGCGAACTTATGAAGCAATACCACGACTCAAGATTTGTTAACAATAGGATTCCATGAAAAAACTTATACTTATGCAGGCACCTACTTAAGACGTCAAGTGGGAGTGGGAATTATAAAAAAAAACATAAAGTGGTGAACCCATTTTGCCATTTTAATCTCTACATATTAATATGTACCTAATGAGAAATAGAGAACGATGACGTCAGTGAAATGCCATTTAAATTGAAGCGATGAAATCTAGACAACAAGTGGCAAAATTATGTAGATTGTGACATTGGGAGAAAGCGATTCAAATATAATCAGACGAGCTTAACGAAAACGGACGTTTTCTAAAATAGATGTAGGTAAGTACCTACTTCCGTGGCTAATGTCCGCTGTCGATTGGATTTCGTCTCATGGCACTGAAAGACAGGTAGGCCAAAGAAAAGATGGATGGACTGTGTGAAAGATGACATGAGTAAGAAAGGAGTGAGCACCGAGGTGACGAATGATAGAGGAGAGTGGAAGAAGAAAACCTACCCCTCTTAGTATGGGATAAGGGCAGGAAGATGATGATGATAGCACCTGTGCAGGTAGGTACCTTCTAATATCATGAACTGCTACGACGATAAGATCAATGGATGTTCAAGTCACCTCTAGCTCACGATTTTAAGATCTGAACACAATCCAATGGACTTATACCTATTTCTTATTCCTAGATGAGCCGGCATATCTACTTGGCAGGCCTAGCGTTGCTGGCTGCCCTCTGCGTAGCTGATGCTCAGAGGCGCCTCGCACTCCCAGATCCCAAGAGCTGTTCCAACAGTAAGTTACCTATGATCCTATTTCATAATATGAGCAAGCTTAGACGCAACCGGAAGCAGATTTTTTAATAATGTTGAAACTGCAGTGAAAAAACAAGCCCCAGCCTGGTACACAGGTTGTGGGATCAGAATCCGTAATTGGAAGTCTCGTCGTGGGCAAAACATTGAATCTAAATAAGGAAAGTAATTGTGATAATAACGAGAAAATTGGCAAGTCTCAAATAAACGTTTAAAATAGCCCACATAATTTAACTTACGGCCGTCATTCATAACGAATATTTCATAAAAAATGCTTAAAATATGGTACCACAATGAGGACGCTTACTGTCAAAATATTTGAAAAGTTTTGTCATTGACTGTAGTTTAGGTACCTACCTACTTCACAGTGAATGTAAACGACTGCAGCCAATCTTGCATAACCAATGCGACCCATGACCGCAGGCGCAGTCGTGTTATGACCCCCATTATCCATTCTATCAAGCTGCCAATAAAATATTTATTGCAGCGTAACCAAACTTATGCAAAACCATAAATGTTCCAGAAATTGCAATCCAAAGAATTTTTGAGCCCTGACTAAAATGGGTATCGTTCGTTTCTAACACTTATAAAATTTTGCGGCCGATTTTTTGGTTTGATTTTATTAAGTTTGAATTCCAAATGGAAGCTCCAATTTCAATGCGGATTTTTACGAAAGATGAGCATAATGATTTGGTTAATAATATGGTGATATGGTGGACATTCCACACGTATTTATTGTCAAAGAAATAATCCTGGATTTCATACACAGGATCCTGTATCACAGGTACACAGGGTCTTATGATGACTATAGCATATGATGAGGAGACTTTTTTAATATCTTGACTGTGGCCATACCAGGCACAATAGATTTCCCATCATGTTTCGTCTTTCTTATTCCCATCTGTGTTTAGGTAGACGAGGATTAAAGGCAGTTAAGGGTCAAAGGTTTTAAAAGTATCAGTAGGTATCTTTTATCAGTAGGTATATCAACAGTAGGTTTAGGCAGATGGTACGGTAACCGGTAAAAAAATACTGAAGCAAGTGTTATTCAAATAGCTTTCTGAAATTATAGTTTGTCCTGAAATGTACCTACCAATTCATCATCTCTAGCTAGGTAACTGCGCGGTAGACCTAGAAAGCTAGGTCGAAGAATGTCTCGTGCCATTCGAAACATTTAATGAACTCTTCAATGATTTCGTAATAGTAGGTAAGTTTTTTTTTAATTTGCGAGATTTTTTTATTCTTTTTATGGTTAATAAAATCCACTCATGCGTCATTAACTCCTTAAGTTACTCGTAATAATATGTTTTAGAGTAGAGTGAGATTTCTGCAATTTTCTGTTGAGCACTTGGTGGGCATGAGTGATGAGCGGCTGAGCGCATTAATCTAGTTACAACGCTAATGCGTCAAGGCGCTCTGTTTGCACAACTTCTGAATTGTTATTCATCATCATCATTTTCCTGCCCTTATCCCACTTCATGTGGGGTCGGCACAACATATTTTTTCCCTCCACTCTCCTCTATCAGCCGTCATCTCAGCAGTCACTCCTTTCTTACTCATGTCATCTTTCACACCGTCCATCTATCTTTTCTTTGGCCTACCTCTACTCCTATATCCATCCACATTTATCCCTAGGATTCTTCTCGTTACATGACATTATTCCCTTCGCATATGTTATTGAAAAATTTTAAAACTTTATGTTATTGAAAAACGCATTACTTTTAGGATGGAATTTGTGCTTTCGCAATGAAGAGCCCGTATGCAAGGTGCGGCACCTCCCATGCGATGTGATGTGGGAGCGCACTTGCGATCACAATCGGCCGACATGCGACATTCAGGTCATGTACTCAGTACAAAGCGAACAAAGAATCTTTGTGTTAAGGCATAGGTTAGGTACAGTCCTCTGTGGCATAGTCCAACTCCATGGACATCCTTTGATCACAAATAGTTTCAACCGACTCTACATTTTACTAACCGAGATAAACAACTTTACAATAACGAGACATTGGAGAGAAATATTGTTTGACATGACAACTTTCTCTTCAGAATTGAGAAGTAACGACGATGTTTACCTCACGCACTTTACATACGTAACAGTGTCGATTACTTTCTTATGGTAGGTTAGGTGCCAAACCGGTGGCGGCAGAAAACATGCTTTATTGATTGCATAATTTATATTTCCACGGGTTATAACAATAACTCATAATTTGATGAGAAACGTCTTTATTACAAATGTTATTTCTATTCACGCTTCGCCATTCACCATTACCAGTATTACGTAAAATACATTTTAAGTACCTAAAGCTTTATTATGAACCGTACCGAATATTATTCTAATACTACTTTCGACGTTTCGTGAATAGCAAATGGGTTCACAAGCGAGATGAGCGTATCTTTCTCTGAAAGACTAGGTAGGTAATTAGCATAATTTCATAATTTAAGACACTGTTTGGGGCAGTTTTAGAACACAGACATGGTAATGGAGAGTATACTTTAGAGGTTGCAAATAGACACTTTCTAGTTACGAAAGAATCGCTTCATTTAACGACCTGACGATGGGCTTGTTCTGATTGCACACAGCGCAGACAGTAATGCCTCACATTATGGCGAGAGTTTTATCGCCAACACTCTCCTGCCCTAATGGTGCTGTAGGTACTGATTAAACGGATGTGTGCTATTGGCTCTACAGAATCAAAGAATTTCCTTGCTAAGCCGATGAAAATGCAATGGCTATAAAAGAACAATTAAAATACTAGAATAGGACTTAACTTACGTAAAATAAAAAAAACAATCAGGCTGACGGCTAATCCCACATGGTATAGTTTACATTACGTAAACGGTGGCATAAGAAATGTACTAGATAAGATTCAAACTACTGCGAAGGAAATGTGAGAATCAGTAGATGCCTCAAAGGGTTCTACTTAACTACTACTAGGTTACTACTTTTGCACTGTTGTGCAAAGATAAAACGTCAAGCGGTTGAGAGACGTAATTTCGAAATGTGTGACTAGTTGGTACCTAGTTACACTAAGCTAGGTCTGTAACCTCTTGTTCGTACTGTCGACATAGTTTTCAATATGCAATTTTCTTGCCGACACAAATCCGATCTCTATGACATCGATCCCTACTCACCTACTAGGTACCACCTAACTATATGAGTGGTAGGTATGAGATATGGGATCGATCGTCGTAGGGTACGACATCAAAATTAAATGCTGCTAGTACCTACTTGTAAAGTGCTTACGAATACTTTTAGATAGTATATGAGACATTCGCATGAATGACAAAACTACGTGTATTTAAAGACTATAGTCGCGTTAAACTCTCGTAAGTTATCGGAACGAGACAGCAATATTGCTCTCTCTCTCTCTCGCACTTAGGCAAATACGATCCTTTTGTTTAAGCGTGTGATAAGATGATTTATGACCGAGCCTGTAGCAAGAGTTTAACGCGACTATAATCTTTAAATACACGTAGTTTTGTCATTCATGCGAATGTCTCATCTCATATCTAAAAGTATTTGTAATCACTTTACAAATACACTTTACACTTTACTAGCAGCATTTAATTTTACATGCACCTTTTTTCCCATAAAGCTATTTTCTTATGGCCACCACTTACTTCCATTTTTAATGTGTGTTCGCAGGGGTTCGGCATTCGACATACCGCGATGCACGTGGCATCCTGCACTCTTATTTCTTCAGTTGGGAGCACGCTCCAACGAGGAGCCTTGAGGTAGACTGGCTCGACGCCAGGAATATCTGTCGTCGCCATTGCATGGACGCAGTTTCGCTGGAAACACCACAGGTATGGAAATTGTGTTATAGTTGGAAGTATAAGGCCATATCCGAAAATGTTTTAAGTTTCCTCTTGTGTCACTTCCAAATGTACGGTGTCTCTTCTGGGTCAATGCCGACAGAGGAAAGTCTTAGTAGACCATCCAAAACACTGCGGTAGAGGTAGTAAAATACAAGAAAACACAAACATTACCAAAACCAAAGGTCTTAGTTTTTGTTTAAAAAAAAAACACTAAAACTGTGGTTGCTGTGGATAAAGAAAACGCTTAAATTCGTACCTACGTTCCAGTCCAGCAGGTAGATTTGCGAGTAGGAACTTAGCTACTTATCTACTTTGTAATGGGCCATGATGATCTCGACCAACAATTCACGTTTCTCAGACAGCAATCCCATTGAAATTGCAATTAGGAGGCATTTCGTAAGGATCATATAAATTGCTACGAGATCGCACTTATGTCTTTCGCAACTCTACGGCCGAGGTCGTCGAGAGATTGTAATGTACTTACACAAAACACCGGACCTTAGGTGATGAATCCGATGCATGATGAGACTAATGGTCACATCACGTATTAAAGTTTTATTGCAAAATGACCTTACTTTAACACGCTAAAACTCAACCGGATGCAGACTTAATTTAGTAGTAGGTATGTACCTTATATTCTACAACTCAGCGTGGCAAAAACGAAATCCCACACAATAGGTTTGAATAACTACCGCGAGCTCAAAATACAATCAATTCACACTTTTTTTCAAGAATGAGGAACACTTTAATTGTTCTTCTGCCCGACCACCTCTTGACATCAATAATTATTATCATTCAAGAATCAAGAGTGCAAAAACTGACACGTAACAAAAGTTCCTCCTATTGTTGGGTTATGGTAGGTACGTGGTTTATTATATAACTGTTTATTCTATCAATACAATGTTACCCAGTCAACAATTAGGTTTCTTTTCTCCTAACGAATGCCCATGTCAAATTCCGAAAGTGCAAAGCAAATTCAATGCAATGGTGTGCGAATACGCAGGCACTGCTGAATTGTTTGCGTCCGAGGTGTCTAACTTGACTATAAATAACTAAAGAACGTGAAATGTTTAGGACATTCCATGTTCTGATGCATGAGTTTGGGCTCTCACATCCGGAATTCCGCGCCGATTGTTTCAAGCATTCAATGTGGTGCTCGTTATCGTAGACATCAATATTCATTAGTATCTATAGTTCGATTAGATTGATTCGGTTTGTAGAGCGTTGAGACGCGTGAAAGGGGTGCAACGGCCGAGCGCGTCTCGGTCGGCTATGGCTGCGATGATGGGGCCGGACAAGTAGCACGCGGCACAAATACCACTTGCCGGCCGTTGCCTACTTCTCGTGCGGTGCCGGACGCGTGCGACGGACATGGACTTCCCGCGATACACCTGACATGCTGCCCCGCTAACGTCTCATTAAGGAACTGCAGACACAATAGACGCAACACATCGCAGATAACAAAACAACACTCCGGAAATATGTCGAATAAACAATAACTTGTTGCAGTCGAAGTGAAGACGTGTCTAAGATGGGCTCGCGGTTAAGTCAAGATTGTCTTACTTCGTAACTGGTAGGCGTTTCCGAGAAAAGTCGTTGCCCGCGGCCGTGACACTTTAGTTTCCTTTTGAGGCAGTAGTAGCAGATAACTAAGCTAGATTTCTGTATAGGTAAACAAGCTTAATATGTCTGGTTATGCAGGCGAATCAAACTTTAGCTTCTGAAAGACCAGTAAGACTGGTTCTATTAGTAAAAATTTGATGAAAATGTTAGGGAAAGTTTGTAGAAAAAATCACAGAAACAATATTTTTTTGCCTTGCAGGAAAACGAATTCATAAAGCAGAGGATTGCTCGCGGTAATGTTCGCTATATCTGGACGTCCGGCCGCAAGTGCAACTTTGCCGGCTGCGACCGTCCCGACCTGCAGCCTCCTAACGTTAACGGCTGGTTCTGGTCCGGCTCCGGCGCCAAGATTGGACCCACGACACAGCGTAACACCGGCGACTGGTCATACACGGGAGGATACGGCCAGGCTCAGCCCGACAACCGAGAAGCTGCACAGGTATGAATAATTATTTTCCTTGTTCTGTTCGGTATTGTTGGTAGGGAAGCACCCAGCCAAGATCTGCCCAAATCAGTGTTACGCCGGCGACTTATCATACACTGGTGATTACTGCCAGTCAACCTTTTCAAGTGGTACTGGTTTAAATCGAACGTTTATGAATAGGTTAACCACGACCAAAATCAACAGCAGTTGCACTTTAAAAAAAATTACATTTGGTACTCTCTCAATAAAATTTTATAACACCATCGCGCAACAATACCTACTAGAAATCGTTTCTCAACAACAGTTTAGCTTTAAGTCACGTCCGATTTGTAATGCGGAACTTACCTCTCGACCTCTATAGGTACTTCCACATGTAATGAAATGCCCTTTTGCAGAAAAGGACAAACCAGTCTTCTCTTGTAACTACATAGCTCGGTTATTCTTCTCTTGGGATTTAGCATTTTTTGCAGTACATTACATACCTTACTTTAGGTACCGACCAACACCTTAACTTCGCCTACTTTTTCACACAATTTCGTTTGCTATTGTAGATCTATGTAGTTTACAAGAAAATCAAATATACCAGTCACTTCCTTTTACTTCGGGCTATCTTAAAATAATAAAAAAGGACAAAATGTTAATTATTTTCATACTAATATGGGCCGTAAAGATGCCAGGCGAAGTTAGGCACTTGTGCCTACCTTGCCTACTCATTATTTCGGTCCCTGTACGTCGTGGGAATTGAGTTGTTAAAGAAGTTTAGTTTAAAAGTTGTGCTTTCTACGAATTTAAACACTAATTTCTCATAAACAAAGCCTAATTCACAAAAAATGGGGTTTGGGAACACTTGAACATATCAGCTCCATACATTGAGCGAGCTGTGGTCAGGGGTGCAACAAATATTTTTTGACGTATAGTGAGACCAATATGTACGTAACCTACCTCGTCGCTTGCGCGAATGTAAAGCAAACCTATTAAGTATACTAATCCTACCTAAAGTGTAACATTCAAATGAAACGATAGTCAAATGCGTTTAACCTTATTCTAAAAGTAAAGTTTTAACACATAATGAGTTATGTGTTACCTACATAGGTACATTTTATATAGTTAACACATAATGGAACAACTTGACTTTTAGAATCAAATTATAATTATATAACTTTTAGAATCGATTAAAATTATACCTTAATCGATTCTAAAAGTTATATAATTATAAATAAATAAAATTGTAATAAATAAAATTGTACCTACCTACCTAAGTTTTAAAATTACAATTATACAATAATGTCTTCTTAAAATCTTATAACATTTAGAACCAAGGGTAAGGAAAGCAAGTGACAACCCTAAGGCGGAGTTTGCCAGGCGAAGTTTGGAACAACATTTCAGAAATTGTACCTACCTCAAATTATCCAAATGCATTTTTTTGCCGAAACCACATAACTTAGCATGCAAATTAATATATTTTTAGAAAGCTGACAAAATTCTGGTTTGGATTAATACGGTGCTAATGGCCTTACCTCTTATTTTCTTTAGTTTCCAGATGAAATTTTGCAGACCACCAAAAAAACCGTCAAAATGTGTCTGTCATCTCCTACGTGAAGTTAGCTACTATTCTATCGCAGAATGTTGCTTTAAATAAAAAAAAATATACTAAATGGTAGGATTAGGAACCTTACTAGTACTTAATAGTCCATGCTATGACCATTTAATAAAATCAAGCGAAGTAGGTATGGTACACTAGACGAAGTTAGTTTGACAGTACTTCTTTAAAAAAAAATTCAGCATAATAAATACCTTAATAATACCTACTTTTAACCTCGTATACCTGCGTGATTCTGCCTGAAACTTGCGCGAATTTTTATTTATTTTCACTTTCGCATCGGAAAATTTTCCATGTCTTCTACAAGCAACCAAGACGTGAAAGTTGTTTTGCAGAATGAACTCGTGATTCACGGAAGTGGAATTTAGTTGCTTTTAAGTTCGCATCTCGCGGGATCAAGTTTGGCGGGTTACTGACACGAGCTTATCTTATTCTTCAATTCAACTTTTACGACAGTTGTTAAAAAATATAAGTAGGTAAATAAATACGGTAGGTAGGTAGGTACCTATAATTTGTTATGTTTACAGATTTACGAGCCATTTTTGATATCATTAAATGCTTGTGAGACTGAGCTTTCTTTGCCAGCATGAAACAGTTATCTCTAAATAGAAGGATAGGCAGAATGGTTTAAGAACCTATTAAGAATTCATAAAACTGGCTTGTTAGATTAAAAAACCTTTTTCTTTGATATTGATGTTATTGAAATATTTTCAATGGTTATTTTTCAAACTTTTTTTTCTATACCTACCATCTCCAAGGAAACGGTACCTACCCATTTGGTAGTTATGATATCGCAGTAAATAATTTGTTGTTTGCTCCGCAGGGCAACGACGAGTCATGTCTATCAATGCTGAATAACTTCTACAACGACGGTATCAAATGGCACGACGTCGCCTGTCACCACGTGAAGCCTTTCGTCTGCGAGGACAGCGACGAACTACTCAACTTCGTGCGTTCGCGCAACCCCTCGCTTCGTATTTGAGATGCCACATGACACGCCAGGCCACTAGCCAGGGATAGACAAGCCAGACCAATCCATTCCACTCAAACCCTGACATGATTGAACTGTTTTCTTAGAGGATATACAGAGAACTTTGCGGATGCTACAGTATCTGCAGTAGAAATTGTATGTTCGTTTGTATGTATGTATGTCCTGTATGTTTTTCCATCATTTGTTAGTCGTACAGAGCAGACAGTCAGGGGATTTGAAGTTGCTACAAGATCCATGATTCTATCCAAGATTCTAGGACAATACTGAATACAAACTAAATGGAGACTCAATTTTGTAAAAAAACCTCGGCACTCTTTACATTCCAACTTGATTGTTCTGGAATGCGGACCTATCGTTTGCCCTGGCTATGACCTAGGAGGCATCAGACGCATACCTTCTAGTATTTTAGATGGCTGACATTACTTGTACAAAACTCACTGACTTTATGCTTAAGTAATTTATATTTAACACTTCACTTGTATACCTGAATCAAACTAGTGTACCTATAGGGTTTAGGGCGGTAGATAACTATAATAGTTCAATATTGCGCTCGTTTTACAGGTTAAAAAGAACAAAAAAACAATTTACTAATGTAATTTATATTTAAAACCTTAATTTCTATCGACAGTCAGTCATCCTTTGGAGATACAGTTCATGCAGAATGTACTTTCTTCACATAATTTATAAATTGTAAAAAGTTTGTCTGCACAAATAGGATTAACTTATAAGAAATAGATTTAATAAAAGTTATATTATAATCAGTTGTTTTAAATTTTCCCTTTCAACAAATGTTTGACATTATGGATATTTGAACTGGATCCAAAAGTTTTAGAGCTGATTTCACCATGCATGTTAGTTACTAATCAAGGATTAACAGGCCGTTAAATCTAACCTTAGATGTCAAACGCGTACATTTTGACAAATTTAACAGCCCTTTAATCCTTTGTTAATCTAACAGAGCATTGTGAAATCAGCTCTAATGCTGTTACAAAAACATGATTTGTATATTAAAACATTAACATCCATGATTTTATCAATGTCTAACCACCATCTTTGAAAAGATGTTATTATAAATTGGTAAGTAGATTGGTATAAGGCACACTACAATTAAAAATAAGCATAACTTTGCTTATTTTCATACAAAACAAAAACAAATAAAAAACAGTTGATAACTAACAGTAGTGTAACGGAACCCTAGAAACGATACATATACAAATAAAAACAACACAAATAACGCAATACAACACATAAATAAAAACTAGTTTTACTTGTAAAACATTTAAATTAAATTGGCTAGCTAAACTAAGACAAAGAGACTGAGTATAGGTATATTTGATTGACATTAAACTAAATGCATTGACTGTTTACATAAAACAATAAGCATACAGTGAAAATGTTAAAGACTAATAAGAGAAATTTGAAAGTCCTTATACTAGAAGACATTTTGACTAATAACCGGTTCTTTCCGGACATCATATCGGATATCCGTCAGTTCCGACGGATATCCGATAGTTCCAAACATTGATCACTATTACATTAGCCAATAAAATGGGAAAACTTGACGACGCTGCTAACGAACACGCGTATGGTATAAGAACCTGGCGTTTCAGACAATTTAGGCAAACGTTGCATACCTACAGATAAATAATACTTCGTAAACGTAAATGTAATATTTGGATGTACCTCTGACTACCCTCCTTTATGCATCCTTAAATAATGTTATGTTGGAACTACGAGATGTGGGGACATCAACTATGGAGATCAGTCAAAGTCATAAGGATACTCAATAAAATCACAAGGATCACTTTGAAACGTCATAAGAAATAGATTTAAATAGAGAAAAAGCGACCAAAGTTTAGAATCTAGGCTTTGGTCGCGTGGCCTGTTCTTCTAGGCGACTTGGTTCCTACCGCTCTTTTGTATGATCCTTGTTACAATGTAATTTAATACAATATTGAAGCTCCAGTACGGTGACTGTGGTGCCAATCGAATTTAGTAAATATAAAAGAAAAAGGTAAACAAATTCATAAAACAGCAGACACTAAGCTTCGAACTAGTCAGTCGTGAAGCTGTTTCAGTTTTTTCTTTCAATACTTCTTCTTCGTGTCGTCACTAGTTCTTTTGAAACAGTGTGGTGAAAGGATTTTAAGTGCGCCTCAAAAGGATCCCTTCGAGGCGATCAATAGATAAGATAGGTAGGTCAAAACGTTATATCAGATCTGCTACAAGCTATTTAAGTAGATTTTTGGTAAGGCCTAACTATATTACACAATATACCTTAGATTTTTCCTGCAAATGTATAAAGTGTTAAACGTTCCACTATGAATTCAATAAGGGGCCATTCATAAATTACGTCACACGTTAGGGGGCGGGTGGGGGTTCGACGAAGTGTGACATTGCGTGACAAGGGGTGGGGAGGGGTCCCAAATTTTGTGACATAATTATTTTTCATAATATTTTATATCTTAGTATTACTACACTTCATTTTATTGAAATAGAATTTAAATGGAAATATAAATAATTTCGGAACACTGCTGTTTTAATTTCATAAATTTCTAAATGGTAAATTGCTAAATATGTAACATCACACTAGGAAGGGGGGTCTCACAAATGTGACCAGCTGTGACAAGGACGGGGGAGAGGTCAAAAAATCATGTAATTCGTTTGACGTAATTTATGGATGGCCCCTAATTCGGATATCTACACTAATATTATAAAGAGGAAACATTTGTATTTTTGTTGTTTTGTATGTAACGAATAGGCTCAAAAACTACTGGTCCGATTTCAATAATTCTTTCACCATTAGAATGCTACATTATCCCTGAGTAACATAGGCTATATTATATTTTCAAAAAAATCAGGGATCCTTACTAAAACTCCAATAATGTAACCCAAGGTGGAAAACAAAAACCTTACATCGCGTGCGCTGCGAAAACTATTGATGATAGAACAAAATAATGTACTACGATTTTGTAGAACACGTCATTATCTACAAAAAATGTCGCGACAGCATATGTCTAACTATTATAGTTATGTCACAATAAGTGTTCTTTTATTATAAAAAAATAATTGAAATGACGCCGCTAGAAAAGGGTCTTTATTTGTACCTTGGTATTAATCCTTATCCAAATAAATCATTTCATATTTAAGACGGTTTCAATACCTATAGATTACTTCTTAAATTTTTCAAATCAGTCATTCCATTCAAAAGATATGACGAAATTAAAAATGTTAACGGGTCCACGGGTCGTGCGAATGTATGAAATAAGTAGACGCGAGGCTCGAACCCACGGTATAAGTATATCCTAAAATGTTAAAAAAAATTATGACCCCCCATGCGAAGCTGGGACAGGCCGCTAGTATTTAAATAAAAGGTTCAATCAAACAATTAAAAAATGTGCTCATATCTACGTAGACGTCTTCTCAAATAATTCGATGATGTCAAAAAAAGGTAGTCAGGGGCAAGTCCAAACATTGCTACTGATTATGACAGTAAGATAAGTGAAGGGGATTAACTTTGTCCCCTTCTTATCTCTAAACCACTTTTAAAATATGCATATTATCATATTATTTCATTATAATTAGTATTGGGATGCGTTTAGTACATAAATCATCACATTATCAATTAAAATGTTGTACGTCGAATAATAAAAAAACAAGGTCAAACTCTTATGAAACAACCTGCCAAGTCTGAATACTTAAAATTGAATACCTATTCCATAACTTCGATGACGACGAATATAAAAAGATAATTGAATGTCAAATCATGATGACTCGTTAGTATCGTAACAAATTCGTTTCAGTCATTATAAAATAAAGTCATTAAAAAATCACAAGTACGCCCTCCTTAGACATACGGTACCTATACGAACATAATTTGCATAGTTGTAAAACACTTACATACAGGGTGTAAAAATATACTCCCGAAAACTGAAGATACTGTACTCTTATCACAATAACTTTAGACAGAAGATGGTGAGAAGGAGCCCATAACTTCGTCATCTATAGACAGTACATCGAGAGAGAAAGTACTGTTTAGGCTCTTTGAATATGTATCCATACGCGCTGGTGTTAGGTTAGGTTAGTACTAATGTCGCATGATTTGAGTAATAAGGAAGATAGAAGACCCCTAAACACAGATTTTAAATACCTAAACATTACTTTCATTTCGAAGCATTCGGGAGTTGTATTTATACACCCTGTAGATGAGATATGCTAATGAACAAAAACTTAAGATTAAATTATGATTTAAGAATTACAATAATTTTAATAAGCCGCTTGACTACAGAAAACGGAACCTGTACCCCAAGTATGAGTTGTGTTTAACATATTTGGTTTTTCGTTTTTGTTCGGTGTTCATTGCGGGTTCTGTATGGAGACGCGATAGAGATACCGATACTACTAATATTCATCATACTTGCAACATAGTTCCGTATCGGTATCTCTATCGCGTCTTCATACAAAACCCGCAATGAACACGAAACAAGAACGAAAAACCCAATATGGTAAACACAACTCATACCTGGGGTACTGAATTTTCTGATGTCATTTATTTTATAAACAGTTTAAAACGCAATATACTGTGACACGGACATTATCTGGTCTAACGGTACTCGAACCCGCATCCGTGCCTTGAATCGGCGAACCCTCAACCAATGTAACATTTTTGTCAGAAACAACATACATGTACACCTCATATTCACTAGTGGAGAGCCCGCGACTTTCTTCGTATTCTTCCTTACATTAAACCTCCCGTTGCTTTTAGAATTCTAGCAAACCTTAGAGAACAGTTTCTGCCCTTACAATAAATAATACAAGAAAATAGACAATGACATCAGGCATTTCGGTCTAAAAAATAATTGAACAGACCTAGGATTATTTCCAATAGCTAGATCACACAGCCCTAAAACTATAACTACGAGATTATCGGAGGATGTTTTTTTGTTATTTGATAGGAACTCTTCGATTGCTCAGAGCCGCGCTTTAAATATTATCGCGACTTTCAAAGTTTATTATAAACAGAGTAAAATTACAATATTAAATAAATAAACCGTAAAAGAATAAGAGAACACAATGGTGAATTTATAGATAACATAAAACCAATTAATTGTTTTTAAAGCCGCCATTTTATGTTGTATGAGAAAGTAGTTTTAGCTAGATTTCTGAGCGACTATTGTTGGCGGCCCGTATAAATTAGATTACTCAGAGCTAGTTTTACCATCTCAGAGTAACGTTATCCGTCAGATAAAAGAATTGTCTTTGTTTTTGACAACTTTAAAGTAGAGACGGAAATAATGTTATACGACGGAGGCGTTACTCTGAGATGGTTTAGCCCGCTCTTGGTAAAATAGGTAGTTAGTGGCTTATGGGCATATGCATGTCCCTCCTTTTAGTACTTAATAGCATATTGGCACGTAGCGAAAGATCGCGTGTCTTTGGTCCTTCATAATATGTCAACTAAGATGAACACTGTCATTTATATCTGTGCGGATGTTACGTTACGTTGTCGTACCCGGCTACATTCGCCGTTAACTAGCTGATGATGGTTAAGCAGGCCCTCCTGATGTTAAGAGGTAACCATCACCTCTAACAAAGCATTACCTCGTAAGTCACGCACGATAGGAACGTGCCCTACGATGCACTGCCCTGCGTCCATAAACTTGAGGCATATACAGATGTTAAGCTTCATGTGCTTGTAATTACACCGCAACCACACTCTTCAAACCGAAACACAGTATTGCTGCTTGGCGGCAGAAAAAGGCGTGGTGGTACTTCCCCGGACGAGCCCTTCACAAAGAGCTCTATTACTCTTAAAAAAAAACAGAGTTACAAAAACTTAAGGCTTAGGGCACAGAGCCTAGCATCGTGCCTCATCTTGTTTTTGTACCAAAGTAAGTTTTATTAATAACGATATAAAATATTTTTTCTTTTAAGCCACGACGTTTAACCTAAAATCTCCATCAAAAGAGTTGGCCCTGATAAAAGTTACGTGTAAGTTTTTTTTATGGGTAAAGCTGAACGAAGTAATCGAGATCTTGTTTTATTTGAGTCCATGGGCAATACTAATGAATAATTCTGAAACCAGCGGCAGTACTCTTACCGGCAAGGCTTCAGTTGTGGCTTGAATGTTAGGAAAGACAGTTGACATCATTGAGTATAGCAGAAAGAAGAGGCTTATCTCTCAAGGCTGCGTTGAGCTCGGCTTCGTCCCACTGCAAGCGCACGCGCCGGCCTCGCGCCCCGGCCGCGGCCCCGGACACTCGCAGGGCTCCGCGGGCCTCCAGCAACGCGCATGCGCCGGACATCTCGCTCATGTCCAGAGGCGCTATATTGCGCACTGCAGCCACCCTGTTCAAAGAAACTTATTTAAAAAAAAAGAGCAACAAAGCAGTGACGCGAGAGTTGCGCTATTCACGCTTGGCTGTGTGGTAATATCAAAAGCTACGAGTAGAATGTAGTTTTTTATATCCCCACAGAGCACTGGTGGTCTAGTGGTAGCGGCCCGGCCTTCCGATCCTAAGGTCGTGGGTTCGAAACCGGTCGTGCACCAATGAATTTTTTTTGTTCAAAAATGTATGTGCACAATGCCAGTACTCTCAAACGGTGAAGGAAAACATCGTGAGGAAACCGGCATGTCGGAGAACCTAAAAAGTTCTATAACATGTGTGCTCGATAGGAGCCTCTTGAGGCGCACTTAAAATCCTTTCACCACACTGTTTCGAAAGAAACTAGTGACACGACAGGAGAGAGAGTTATCCCCACAAAGGTTGTCAGATCCCTTCCCCACCTTCCTCATACATCATCATTTCTGCTCGTTTGCACCCACTGCTGAGTATAGGCCTCCTTTTTACACCACTCTTTCCGCTCCCTTCAAAGTCTCAAACATACTCGTACCTACATACAAACGTAAAATATAAACAATTCATAAAGTTAGGTTTTTAGCAAACAAAATGACAAGTTTTTACCATATTGGTAAGAAATATCGAAAGCGTGTTTAAAAACCGTTTATATTGCGACTGATTTTTATAACCTCTTGGCTGCTCATAGAAAACATAGTACCATCCTGAGCCAGGCCAACATGTCCTTGGATGGATGCGGTACTTTACTGCGTAGGTTATATTTCACAAGTTGTTTTCCGTTTACTTCAAACAATTGGTTTCGCAGAAGTCATGTCATTTTCGTGCAAATAAACGACGTAACAAAAACGGTGAAAGTGAATACCTTCTTATGAATATTTATCTTAGTCGTGCAAAGACGGATCAACGCGGGCAAACAAACCCATCTGAAGACGATTTCGGATGCCAATACTTAAAGCACCAATCTTTCGAAAGAAATTAGCAATTCTTCTTCTTCTTGTCGTGTCACTAGTTTCTTTCGAAACAGTGTGGTGAAAAGAAATCGTGCAATGTGATTGCCCACAAAATGGTTGATTGCGATTTTTCGAAAACGAGTTTGGTGATTTTGTATCTTTCAACATGTCGAAACGTGCGAGCGAGAAGTTGTTTGATAGTTGTCAGCCCCTTAAAGTAAAATTTTTAATATACAATGTAATACTAGTGTAGGGTCGGATAACGCTGTGAAAAGTTCCAGCAATCTTTTAATAATAGCATTAAGACCAAACCACTGCTAGAACAAACTGGTTTCCTCGCGATGTTTTTCCTCACCGTTAGAGATCACTGGAACGCGGATTTAGAACCTTATTTTATAACTGCTACTTAAAAAATAAAGGCTAGATTTTATTGCTGTACCAGATCATAATTAGAAAACATGTTTATGCGATAAACATACTGTATTTTACGACAACCTTCAAAAACGGTATTTGCAAAGAATATTTGTTTCGCCGATTGGTAAAGGGGTTTAAGCACGCATCTCAATAATCGCAATATTCTAACATAAAGCAAATTGCGGTTGCTCTAATTATAAATATCCAATTTAATACCTTTGGTTTGCCGACTTGCCCTAACCAGGATTGGTAACATAACTTTTAGTTAAGTTGACTTCTATACGAAAATTGCTAAAGCCACAATTAAGGACGATCTCGCCTTCGACACAATTGGATCAATTTAGTTAAAACTTGGAATAAGGCTCGCAAATTTTTTCATAGGTCCTATACCTATGAAAAAATTTGCGAGATTATGAAAAACAAACTGGTGCCCGCGACTTCGTCTGCGCAGGATTAGTCACACAATCTCTAATACTATAAGAATCAAAGTCCTGACTGACTGACTGACTGACTGACTGACTGACATATAGACAACGCACAGCCTAAACCGCTGGTCCTAGAGACTTGAAATTTGAGGAGTACATAGGTCTTATGGCGTAGAGGTGTACTAAGAAGGGATTTTTGGAAATTCAACCCCTAAGGGTGTAAAAAGGGATGAAAACGTTTGTATGAAAAATTGTATTCCTTGAACCTACAAACTTGAAACTTGGAATAAATATTCTTCAAGACAAAAAAATAGGAAATACATTTTTAGTTTTTTAAAACTACCCTTAATAAGTGTGCTAAGGGATGTAAAAGTATGTATGGGAGTTTTTTGACCGCTGGTCCTAGAGACTTGAAATTTGAAGAGTACATAGGTCTTATGGCGTATAGGTGTACTAAGAAGGGATTTTTGGAAATTCAACCCCTAAGGGTGTAAAAAGGGATGAAAACGTTTGTATGAAAAATTGTATTCCTTGAACCTACAAACTTGAAACTTAGAGTAAGTACATATACTTCAAGACATAAAAGTAGGAAATACATTTTTAGTTTTTTAAAACTACCCTTAATAAGTGTGCTAAGGGATGTAAAAGTATGTCTGGGAGTTTTTTGACCGCTGGTCCTAGAGACTTAAAACTTGAAAAGTACATAGGTCTTATGGCGTAGAGGTGTACTATGAAGGTATTTTTGGAAATTCAACCCCTAAGGGTGTAAAAAGGGATGAAAACGTTTGTATGAGAAATAGTATTCCTTGAACCTACAAACTTGAAACTTGGAGTATTTATATTTCAAGGCAAAAAAATAGGAAAGGCATTTGAAGTTTTTTAAAACTACCCTTGATAAGTGTGCAAAGGGATGTAAAAGTTTGTATGGGAGTTTTTTGACCGCTGGTCCTAGAGACTTGAAATTTGAAGAGTACATAGGTCTTATGGCGTAGAGATGTACTAAGAAGAGGTTTTTGGAAATTCAACCCCTAAGGGTGTAAAAGGGTTGAAACCGTTTGCATGAAAAATAGTATTCCTTGAACCTACAAACTTGAAACTTGGAGTACATGTACTCCAAGGCAAAAAATAGGAAAGGCATTTTTCGTTTTTTAGAACTACCCTTAATAAGTGTGCAAAGGGATGTAAAAGTTTGTATGGGAGGTTTTTGACCGCTGGTCCTAGGGACTTGAAATTTGAAGAGTATATAGGTCTTATGGCGTAGAGGTGTACTAAGAAGAGGTTTTTGGAAATTCAACCCCTAAGGGTGTAAAAGGGTTGAAAACGTTTGCATGAAAAATAGTATTCCTTGAACCTACAAACTTGAAACTTAGAGTACATGTACTCCAAGGCTAAAAAACAGGAAAGGCATTTTTAGTTTTTTAAAACTACCCTTAATAAGTGTGCAAAGGGATGTCAATGTTTGTATGGGAGTTTTTTAACGCGTGGTGCGATTGATTTAAAACTTGAAGTAAAATAATTTAAAATCACGTTTTCAATATTTTAAAACCACCCCTGCAAAGGGTGCAAAAGACTGACAAAGTTTCAAGGTTTGTATGGGAGATTTTTAAAGCGTAGTGTAATTAACTTAAAACTTAAAGAAAATGTGTTCTGTGGATAAATAACAAAAAGACAGTTTGATTTTCGAAAACAACCCCTAAAACGTTACCCTCCTTCGTTGC
The DNA here is from genome assembly GCA_932294275.1 of Chloroclysta siterata. NCBI lineage: Eukaryota > Metazoa > Arthropoda > Insecta > Lepidoptera > Geometridae > Chloroclysta > Chloroclysta siterata. The sequence continues at coordinate 7,316,367 of OW028600.1, read as the reverse complement.
GCTCAAGTAAAAAGGATACAACAAGGCGTCAATGTTTGTAAGGAACATTCTAAAACGGGAATCTTGAGTTGGTACGATGAAGAGATCTTAGGGTATCTACCGTGCCTGGGGATCAAAGTCGTGAAGCTATTTCGTTTCGTTTGTTTTTGGGGTAGAAACTAGAAACAAATAAGTACATATTTTCCGTATAAGAATGTCTTTGTTGTATTTGTCATGTTTGTGCTAAACTCAGTACCTATACCTACCTACCTACCTAATATAGGTAATGTACGCCTATAGGTATCTATAGGTATATACCTGCGTAGGTATCCTACCCTAATAATATACAAATCAATGCGAAAGTTACGATGTTTGGATGTTTGTGGCTCAATTACGGCTCACCACTTCAACGCGTGCGAAGCCGCGGGAAGCCACTAGTATCTTTATAAATTGTAGGCTGTATAAATTGTATTGTGTTATAAGCTATATTATTGCAAAGTTTGATTAAAATCCATTCAGTAGTTTTTACGTGAAAGAGTAACAAACACCATCTATCCATACTTACGAACTTTCGCGTTTATAATATTAGTAGGATGTGCAAATTATAGCGACCGAACTACGAGTAAGAGTCATTAATACTGTGGGTTCAGTGTCCAAACATGCTCGACTGTCTCCGATGCCCTACCACTGTACAATGTTTTTTTTTTGTGTACATTCCACACAGCACATCTCGCCCCAAACTAAGCCAAAGCTTGTGATATGGGAACCATATAGCTGATATACTACTTATATGCTTTTTTTTTTGTAAATTACATACTTACAATGTTATCTAACACCCAGACATAGAACAAAAATCTATGTTCATGACACAAATGATTGTTCTCGGTGGGGATCGCTCACAGAACATTATTACTTATGCATGACGACTACGAAAGCTGTGAAGGCTGTCAATTCTAATTAAAACTTGTTTAAAATGCATTGCCACAAAGAGTTCTCTATCCGTATATACATGTCACAGGTGTCGGTTTGAAGAGTGTGGTTGCCGGTGTAATTACAGGCACATGAGGCTTATCATCTGTATGCCTCAAGTTGATGGACGCAGGGCAGTGCATCGTAGGGCACGTTCCTATCGTGCGTGACTTACGAGGCAATGCTTTGTTATAGGTGATGGTTACCACTTAACATCAGGTGGGCCATCTGCTTGTTCCATTAGCTCATAGTATAAAAAAAAAAAAAAAAAAAAAAAGGTAGGTACGACGAGTGCAGAGTCGAGGGCAAAAGCTATTACTAAATTTATGGATCCTATATTATACGAGTAATAGTAGAGCGTCACGAGTCCACGACGCGATACCTGTAGTAGGCCATCCACGAAATTTATTTTCTTATCTTCAAGACGTAGACAACCGTCAATTAACTTCTCGGTTTCTCAATCAGCCTAAGACGCAGACTACCGCTAATGCACATATCGCTCGCTTATATAAAATTGCTTGTTTGCGATTTGTCATAGTTTCATTTAGTGATTTAATATATATCATAAAAATGTTGAAATGTGCGAATAAGTTTTGTTTGACGGTTGTCAGCCTCTTAATCGGAAAGCATTGAACGCCGGTGGTTGTGCGATAGTTACGGGATATAAACTGTGGTATTTCACGCGATTTGAGTGCATGCTAGTCTTGTACTCATAAAACGATCACGAAGTAGGTAGGTATGTCACTCGATCGATTTATTATCCAAACAAGTAACGTTGAAGAATGTTGCGAGTCGCGATGAGTCCATACTATTATTTCATGGCAAACCAGTACTCAGTTGTGCTCGGCTCAATTATGCAGTAACATCGGTGATGACTTAGTTGTTTTAGAACACTAGTTTTCGACTGCAGGTTCTGTCGCCTGGTCCCGGGTGAGGACAAGAGCTAATGTGACTCTCGCTCGCACGTTTCGACATGTTTAAAGATATAAAATCACTAAACTCATTTTCGAAAAATCGCAATCAACCATCTTGTGTGCAATCACATTGCACACAGTTTAGTAAGAATTTCATTTTGATCGATACATGTTTTCCTACACAAAAATTTGCTTTACTAGTTTTCGTACATAAGCAAACTTTTGCCTTTCTTTTGCCTTTCAAGGCAAAAGAAAGGCACGTGTGGAGATATTTAGGGGAGTCAACGCCGTAGAGGCAATTGCTGCTGAGGAGATACACGACAATTCCAATAAAAACAGAATAGGTGTAGAATTAAGTAGGTATGTAGTGTTAAATAAACTGGCAGGCATCAGAAATTTTATATTATTTTATTTTATGTATAAGAACTTTCAGGAATATAAATAAAAGTGACTTTTGCATTGTTTTCTTTGTATGCATGTTGATTTATTCAGCATCAGGGAGGAAATTAGAATCCGGTTGTGCATCAACCAATGGAATTTACATGAATTTGTCCATAAATATTTAACTACTAGCGGCCTGTCCCAGCTTCGCATGGGTGGTCATAAATTTTTTGAACATTTTAGGATAAACTTAGACCGTGGGTTCGAGCCTCGCGTCTACTTATTTTTTAACATTTTTAATTTCGTCATATCTTTTGAATGGAAAGTCCGATTTGAAAAATTCAAGAAGTGATCTATAGGTATTGAAACCGTCTTAATTATGAAAAGTATTTATTTGGATAAGGATTAATACCAAGGTACAAATAAAGACCCTTTTCTAGCGGCGGCATTTTAATATTTTTTTTATAATAAAAGAACACTTATTGTGACATAACTATAATAGTTAGACATATGCTGTCACGACATTTTTTGTAGATGATGACGTGTTCTGCAAAGTCGTAGTACATTATTTTGTTCTATCATCAATAGTTTTCGCAGCGCACGCGATGTAAGTATAAATTTTTCCACCTTGGGTTACATTATTGGAGTTTTAGTAAGGATCCCTGACTTTTTTGAAAATATTATATAGCCTATGTTACTCAGCGATAATGTAGCATTCTAATGGTGAAAGAATTTTTGAAATCGGACCAGTAGTTTTTGAGCCTATTCGTTACATACAAAACAACAAAAATACAAATCTTTCCTCTTTATAATATTAGTGTAGATTATAGAAGGTTTTCCTCTGGCTACCTTAAAATTCCTTAAAGAATTGATGTTGAATTTGAATTGATTGGACTTGGTACTTAGAGATCTAAAACTAACAACCGTGTATGGGAATCGTGCGATCTGTTTCTTTTCAAAATAAATAATTAGACTAGGACCTAGTCACTAGATAATAAGCATGTCTATTCCAAGTTTCATAAAGTTTATCAAGTCGTGGCGGCGGCGTGATTTAGTCAGAAATATTAGAACATTAATATTATTAGGATACTAGCTGGTGCCCGCGACTTCGTCTGCGCAGATGGTAGATTTTTTCCTACTTACTTGACACTTATCGTCATATTTTGGACAATTCACACAATATCTTTATATATTGTAGCCTATGTGTTATTCTTATGTATAGGCTATATTATTGTAAAGTTTCATTCAAATCCATTCAGTAGTTTTTACGTGAAAGAGTAACTAACATCCATACTTACAAACTTTCGCGTTTATAATATTAGTAGGATAGGATGATACTGAATATTGTCAATTGTTTTGTTATCAACAAAGCATGAGAACAGGGTTATTATTCTTTTAGTCTCATAATCGACGTTCTTTAGCGTAACTTTTTCAATCCGGAACCAGGCAGTAAGTGAACTGTGTTTTCAAACGGATTATATTAACTATTTATTTAACAGTAAAATTCTACTTACTTTTTATAAACGTCGTGCAGTTTCCCCATAACAATATCTTTATTCTTCCCCTTCGACAGCATAAGCATTAAACTGCACAATATCAGCTTCTGCTGCATCGGGAAGCCATCTTCCACGTCCGTTTCCATCTTCCTGGACCCGCCGTAGATATTGTTGAGAACTTCTAGTACTTGCTTCAGCTCCACTGTGACTGACGAGTGCTTCATCATAGTGTCCACTGATTGGTGCTCTGTGAACTTGCTGCGTTTAGCGAGCTCGATCACTCGCCGGCCGATGTCTAGAGCTCTTCGCATGTCACCGGACACTGCGGCGATTTTGGCTGATGGACAAAAGAAAAGGTAATTAAGAATTTGGATTAAAATAATACTTGTATTCAGTCTTCTTCTTGTCGTGTCACTAGTTTCTTTAGAAACAGTGTGGTGAAAGGATTTTAAGTGCGCCTCAAGAGGCTCCTTTCGAGCACTTGACACATGTTATAGAACTTTTTAGGTTCTAAGACATGCCGGTTTCCTCAAGATGGTTCGAACATTGATGTTTGTTCTCTGTCTGGGTGTTATACAAGGTGTAAAGTCATGTACGACATTAAATTGAAACACGTACTCCTAATTGCATTTTTAGATTTTAGCAGTTGGTTTTATCAAAAAAGCCTGAATATTTATCGAGATATCGATACTTTTCCAATAAATAATTTCTATGCAACCTGTATCTCTAATCGCCGGTGATGAGGTCAAATTTCCGGGGTCATGAAGTCATGTGACTCATCAATCAAACGAAAAAAAGGACAGAGATATCATATTTATACGCGTTAGACCGCATAAGAAACATATTTGTGCGCTCACATTGTAAAATTTCGCTGTGCGACAAGGACAGATATCATTCCGCTTACGTGTGTGATAGAGACAGATAGGTACGTAGCGCGCCCCACTATGTGCCACGCTGCCGCCCGGTGGCCAGTGAAAGACATTATTATTTAGTAAACAATCGCCTTGGTAGCGACCTTGACATATCTAATTTTGAAAATTGTAAATTCGTGTTATTACTCGTGACTAGTGTCTAGATTTGGTACCGCGAAATAGACTTTTGTGTGAGTGTGTGTGTCTTGTTAATGTCATCAAAATGCAGAACTTGTATTATGAAGGGAAAGATAATTGTGAAACTAGGCATACAAAACAAACTCTAGAACAGTTGAAGGAGCTCTTCAGTGCATTCATTTGTATGTGCAACATGCAACAACGTGAGCATATTGGAAACGTACGGATTTGAGGTACCTAACTAGTTTTATTTTTCCTACATGCTAACGTTGCTCTACTATATCGGCGAATCAAAGACGCCGCCGCGCCGGCCGCGCGCCCGCGCTGAAAGGGCGTTCACCTTTAGGCACGGGCGCGCGGCCACAGATAAGAGAAGCGCGGCACAGTTTAGGTTTAGTCGTAGTAGGTATGTATGTGCGGTTTCTGCGCGCGGGGCGCGGCATTGAATGAACGTACGTTGCTTTGCTTGTGTGTTTATACAGAATGTTCAATAATTTTATGCTTATTCTGATATTTAGTTTGTTTGAAAATAAAAAAATCTCAATTATGAATGAATGTTAATAAAACCTTTTTTAAATCAATACTAGATAGTAGTACTACACGTGTATTAATTTAATGTCGTACAGTCGTTTACACGTTGTATAATATGCCAAGTCTGTATTTTAAAATAAAAAGTATACAGGGTTACAGGAAAAGTCGTGCTAGATCCGTTAAGGGCGTGGAGTACCCATCATTCCTGACATATTTCACTATGAAACACCCTACCCTAAACTAAACCCTTTTCGAGATATTCGACTTTTAATTTTTTTATTGAAAATTGCCGATTTTTAGGCAATTAAATTTATTTTTGGTTGTTTTGTGTATCTTATTATTATTATTATTGCATTTTTACATGTGTAATTAGATGCTTTAGGACGTCAATCATTAAAATAGTGCATAAGTTAATTGAATAGACCGTAGTAGACAAGTGAAAGTTAAGAAATAAAAAAAAAATTAGAAAGTTTATTTTTCTCTAAGGGATATCTAAAAAAAATATTATGGCAATTCTTCGGCAGATGTTTTTAAAAATATCTACGTTTCATCAGCTATCTAACGAGGTATAACAATCTAGGGTTTGTATTACATTTCGTGGAAAAAAAGTAGTTGGGACGCTCCAGGTAGCAGTTCTAACGGTCCCGCGCCTATTGTCCTTCAAGTTCAGACACACCGTGAGAGCGAGACAAGTGACGATTTATGTAGGTATGAATGAAAGAAAAAATGTGTAGAGACCGGTTAGGGCTGGGAATACAACAGGGGGTATTGTTTTGGTTGTCAGTCTGCTTTTGTGCTTCGTACATAGTAGATGTGATATCGTTTTGCTCTTTTTCTCGACTTGGCTGTGATTCTGGACTATTTCTTCTGATTTGTGACTACTATACTTGTTAACCGGACTCTGATTTGTACCTGTGATACGGAAGTGTTGAAGATGACGTCCTACACACCTGAGGAATATGCTGATATGCTTATTTGTTACGGATACTGCGATTGTGTATCTGCGCAAGCTCGCAACGAATACGTAACTCGCTACCCCGGTCGTCGAGTGCCGGATGTGGCCGTTTTTGACAGAGTTTATCGAAGACTTCGAGAATCTGGCTCTGTTTTGAGACGTAATACAGACATGGGTAGACCACGAATTGACGACGAAGAACAGGACAATGAGATAGTGCAACGCTTTCGAGCGGATCCGACTACTTCCACTAATATTGTTGCCCGTGATCTGGGACTTTCGCAATGGAGAGTGTGGTTTACAGTGCATACTGCTGGCCTATACCCATACCATTACACGCCGGTACACGTTATTGAAGAAGGAGACCCCGCGAGAAGATTGGACTTTTGCAGATTTATGCTAAATGCTGACGTAGAAGACCCAGATTTTCTAAGAAATATCTTGTGGACGGATGAGTCCAAATTTGATAAAGATGGCATAACTAACTATCACAACGCCCATTACTGGGCCCCAAAAGCACTAAGGAATCCCAATAAGAAAAGAGTGAAGGGGTCCCAACGAAGATTCAGCGTGAATGTGTGGATGGGCATTATCTCCAATCATTTGATTGGACCTTACTTTCTACCGGATAATTTAAATGGGGAAAGCTACGAAAATTTCCTGAGAGCAGACTTGAGTGATTTGCTGGATGATCTGCCACTCAACCTGATCAGGGACATGTGGTTCCAACACGATGGCTGCCCTGCCCATTTCAGGAGAAGTGTCAGAGACTGGCTGGACACAAATTATCCAAACAAATGGATAGGACGAGGTGGGCCGTTGCCATGGCCAGCAAGAAGTCCGGACCTAACCCCCATGGATTTTCATGTGTGGGGGTGCATGAAAAGTCTTGTGTACAGCGAGCCGAATCCAGTTTCGTCTGTGGAAGACCTAAGAGAAAGGATTGTGGATGCAGCAAATAAAATGAGGACCACGTTGACCACTGGAGTAGTGAAGACTGGTCTCCGTAGAAGGATGCGACAATGTATCAGAAATAGAGGCGGCCATGTTGAACATGAACTGTAGAATAAGAAAAAGTTGTGTGAAAACCTTTAATAAATGACATTTCATGCTTACCTATTGTTTTACTTTTACTTTTTAGGGCTAAGTATAAATTTTCTTCTCCACTGTCGCCTATAAAACTAATTTTTTTTCAATGCAATTGAATAAAACCCTAGATTATTATACCTCGTTAGATAGCTGATGAAACGTAGATATTTTTAAAAACATCTGCCGAAGAATTGCCATAATATTTTTTTTAGATATCCCTTAGAGAAAAATAAACTTTCTAATTTTTTTTTTATTTCTTAACTTTCACTTGTCTACTACGGTCTATTCAATTAACTTATGCACTATTTTAATGATTGACGTCCTAAAGCATCTAATTACACATGTAAAAATGCAATAATAATAATAATAAGATACACAAAACAACCAAAAATAAATTTAATTGCCTAAAAATCGGCAATTTTCAATAAAAAAATTAAAAGTCGAATATCTCGAAAAGGGTTTAGTTTAGGGTAGGGTGTTTCATAGTGAAATATGTCAGGAATGATGGGTACTCCACGCCCTTAACGGATCTAGCACGACTTTTCCTGTAACCCTGTATATTTATTATATCAGCTATTTGGTTCCCATATTACAAGCTTTGGCTTATTTTGGGGCTAGATAGTGCTGTGTGGAAAGTCCAGCAATATATATATTTATTTATTTTTTGTATAAATTTCCTACAGTGCCATCTAGTCTCAAGCTTGTGTAGCATGGACAAGGAGAGCTGTACCCTCTAAGTTTTGTTTTCATTTTCCGCCAGGTCGTGGACACCCGTGAGTTCTCAGCATAGAGGCGCTCATCGTCCATCCAAAATAGCCTAACGATACGGAAAACAAAACTCAGACTTGGGGTACTGAACCTCTAGACTATTTTTTCCATGTATTCGCTGGGGTGTTTACACCACTGTTTGAGTTTAGGATATTTCTACCATGTCTGGGGATCACAGTGAAGCTATTTCAGTTTTTAGGGTTCCGTACCCAAAGGGTAAAACGGGATCCTATTACTAAGAGTCCGCTGTCCGTCCGTCTGTCTGTCTGTCCGTCTGTCACCAGGCTGTATCTCATGAACCGTGATAGTTATACAGGTGAAATTTTCACAGATGATGTATTTCTGTTGCCGCTATAACAACAAATACTAAAAAAAAGAGTAAAATAAATATTTAAGGGGGCTCCCATAAAATTCGTGCGCGAGTCCGACTCGCACTTGGCCGGTTTTTTTAATTTTACCTGCTAACATCTGAAGGGCGACGGGCGAAAAAACATTGCTCCTATCCTCACTCGCGAGCACAGATGTGAATATATCTATGATCTGTTCTTTGGTATACGGCGCGAAATGCAAGGTGTTGGGTCGGAGCGAGCATCTCGCCTGAAGCCTCGGCAGCGTACGCTCTGTGAGATCGAGCGCATTGGCGATACCTATGAGCACCATTCGGGAGTTCGACAACGAAGGCCACTCGAATATCGTGTAGAGGACTGATTGTCGCTTGCTGTCTAGCTGATCGATTTCATCTAATACTAGAAGGCTGAAAAAAAAACATAGTAAACATTATACAACAAACTTTCAATTACTAGTAATTTAGCAGACCGCAAAAATATTCTGCTATTGCACTTTATAATTCTAACAAAAAAACAGCTTCATGACTTCGATAAGCACGGTAGAAATCCACTCAGATCTATTAGTACCAACTCAAGATTCTGTGAGGATGTCTAAGAGGGGTAGTCAGAGTTACGTCCAAATATTATAATTTAAAACGGCCTGCCTCCATGTTGCCATACCCTATGCAGGGTCCATGTGATACTTACTAACACCTAACAACAATGTTTGTACCTAAAATAAACTAAAGCAATAAATTTATTACTTATGGTACAACATACCCACATTTTGAATAAGTTGGTATTCCATACGTGACAGGTTGCAAGCCCATCGCCGCTATTGAATACTAACTGGTTTCCTCAAGATGTTCTTCTTCAATACTTGAGAGCACTTGCACTAAGCCTCATTTAAATCGGGCGTGGATAGCCGCAGGCGCAAGTTTGCTTATGATATAAGTAGAAAGTAGAGACTTCCTATCCAACTATCATCTAAGCTGAGAAAATACTTACATCATTTTATGTTTCTTAATCAAATATTTCTCAATTGCACTACAGCAAGCCTTTTCGGTAGTGCCTGACGTCTGCAACTGTAGCTCTTTGCATATTCTACTGTAAATACTGGCTGCGGATTTCATCATTGTGCAATTCACATACACTTGCTTGTAAGCTTCTTTTATCTGTAAAAAAATAATTATTAGGCATCTACAACGTGTTACATAATACCCCTATAAAGGCCGGTTTCCACAGCGAGCGGAGCGGAGCCATTAAGGACTCCGTTTAACTCGCAAGAATAAACTGCATACATATTTGTATTTCCACCAACAAATAGTCGAGCAATATGCAGTTTATTCTTGCGAGTTAAACGGACTCCGTTTATAAAATCACTAAACTCATTTTCGAAAAATCGCAATCAACCATTTTGTGTGCAATCACATTGCAAACAGTTTAGTAAAAATTTCATTTTGATAGATACAAGTTTTTCTACTTAAAAGTATGCTTATGTACGAAAACTAGTAAAGCAAACTTTTGAGTAGGAAAACATGTATCGATCAAAATGATTTTTTTACTAAACTGTGTGCAATGTGATTGCACACAAGATGGTTGATTGCGATTTTTCGAAAATGAGTTTGGTGATTTTACATCTTTCAAGATGTCAAAACGTGCGAGCGAGAAGTTGTTTGATAGTTGTCAGCCCCTTAACTCTGGAAGCAGGGTATTCTACAGGGCATGGCGAACAACCTTTAATTTAAGACTTTTGAAATTATGAAGTTCCTCATTCATGAAATGCCTCTTCCGCCAAAATGAAACTAACTATGACCGACGTGGCGACCTGATTAGGAACATAAATATAACAAAGATTTTAAAAACACAGACAGAAATTGTTGGTGGAGTTTTTTTTTTATACATCTAGTTGATGGAAGAAGCGGATAGCCCACCTGATGTTAAGTGGTAACCATCACAAGGCATTGCCTCGGAAGTCACGCACGATAGGAACGTGCCCTACGATGCACTGCCCTGCGTCCATCAACTTGAGGCATACAAATGTTATGCCTCATGTGCCTGTAATTACACCGGCAACCACTCTTCAAACCGAAACACAGCAACGCTGCTTGGAGGAAGAAAAGGGCGTGGTGGTAGTACTTCCCCGGACGAGCCCTTCACAAAGAGCTCTACTACTCGAGTATCCAAAAACGTAAAGAACATATTAACATACATTTTTTTTTAAATACAACATGTTATGGAACAAGCAGATGGCCTACCTGATGTTACGTGGTAACCATCACCTATAACAAAGCATTGCATCGTAAGTCACGCTCGATAGGAATGTGCCCTACGATGCACTGCCCTGCGTCCATCAACTTGAGACATACAGATGTTAAGCCAGTAATTTTACCGGCCACTACACTCTTGAAACTGAAACAGCAACGCTGCTTGGCGGCAGAAAAAGGCAGGGTAGTACTTCCCCGGACGAGCCCTTCACAAAGAGCTCTGCTACTCTTAAATTATCAATTGGTATGGTTTTAATATGCACTTACCTTTGGCATTTGCAGTATGTATGAGAGACTAGCAGTTTTTCCTGTGCCCGGTTGTCCCGACACGTACAACGATGCAGACTCCTCATTCTCGATGTGTTCCACCAAAAATGTCTCCAGCCACTCAATTTCCTTTTCTCTGCTAGTCAGAGGTTTTAAACTGTGTGAGCTGAAATTACATCAGAAAGTCTTTCTACCCTATTGATTTTTTTATTTTTGATTGACCGACTACATCGTGAGGATCGCAGTAAAACGTTGGATGGATAGCGCTCAGAATCGTTTTTCTAAATATGCTTATGTACAACAGAGAACTTCTCAGACTGATGATGTTGATACTATAAGTAGGTGCATATTTATTTTTTCATCAGATGTTCAAAAATTATAACTGCTAGGGAACTCTGTCTAAACTGCGCAGAAGGCATTTCTTATTGAATTTTGGTCATAAGCTGGGGTTGTCTTTGTACCACCTCAGCTTATGGCATCCCTTAAAAATATCATGATGGAAATTATTAGGGCACCACCATCCAATATTACTATTACATTCATAATGAACGTGTATATCAAGGAGTAGGGTTGAATTTGTGAATCCTTACCTTTCATATTTAAGTGTTTCCTCCGTTTCAACTATAGACTCCTTCTTTACTACTTTAACAGCAGTGCAAGAATCTGAAATAAGAACAGAACATTGCATAATTATCACTCAGTCTAACTAACTGAACATTGTGCAGCCTTGACTAGAAATTTGTTTATTGGGTACCTACTAGTGACCCGCCCCGGCTTCGCACGGTTATTGTGGGTAGTCCTTAAGAGATAGACATAGGTATACCATCTGGGACTTTTTTGTAGACCTTTTTAAGGTGTACAATACTGTATTACATTATTTTGATCTATCTCGTAGGGTTCATCCAGCGTTTGCAATTTAAGCGCAAAAAATGAGTTTATTTACGACATCACATTAGAAACCTCTAAAATTATCAGTGTTTCTCTATTATATTGTGCATGTTTTATAGATATAAACCTTCCGCTTGAATCACTCTATCTATTAAAAAAACCGCATCAAAATCCGTTGCGTAGTTTTAAAGATTTAAGCATACGTAGGGATATAGGGACAGGGAAAGCGACTTTGTTTTATACTATGTAGTGATTCTGGAATGGGATAAAACTCAAATGAAAGAAAAATATCACCTTTTTCCTTGCTTTTCGTGCGCCGTTTCTGTACACTGCCCTGCAAAGGAGTATTTAAAGTATCTTTGTTTTCGTCCGTTTTACAATTACCACCTAAAATAGTTTTCTTGCGTGACTTGAAAGGAATTGTCGCCTGAACCGCAGCCATCTGTAAACAAAAATTTACAATACTATAGTTTGATAATTTAATTAAATAATAATGTAAAAAGTAATCGTCTATAAGTACCTGTTATTTCCAGTATTCTTTAGGAGCTTGGGTTAATTAAAATCCAAAAATAGTAAAACACGTTACGATTTTATTTCCAAAGTTAACTTACTTAAAATTATTATATCAATTTATATAGGTACGCGCTATTTTATAATAATTTATAACAATCGAAGTTGAAAGAAACTATACCTACTGTCACAATAAAATGCAAGCGAAGTTATATTCAGGATCAGCCAATAAAAACAAACACATTCTTTAATGCTTACCTACGTTGGTAGGTAATAAAATTTAGGTAGGTTAAAATTATGCACCAGCATACAATTTTCTTGAGTAGATATATAATTATGATTACATATACATAGGTACATGTATGTTTAGGATTAGCAAGCGAAAATATAATTTATGTAGGTACTAAAAAGATACATACCTACCTACCTAACCTACACACTTACAATAACACGCAATAAATCTTAGCTTACGAATAAGATTTAAATTATGTTAAAATACATTGACTTCAATTGTTTTTTTTTTCTTATGATTAAGCAATAAAAAACCAAAAAGTGCATTTTAATTTAACCTAAATAATTTTTATACGGCATTATAAAATTGTAAACATTTTAGGCTAACCTAATAGGGTAAAACTGTGAAAGCAAGTAGGTATGGGTTAGCATAGCAAGGGATAGTCAATATAAATGGTTCTCTGAATATTTTCACCACCATTGGTTCTCAATTAGTTAAATAAAAACAATAATCAATGTATTGTTGTTTTGTTTTTCATGGTATTCTATTGTTTGTCTCTTTCATTCTGAGCCTGATGGGCCATATTCGTCATGTTTTTGAACAGGTCAAAGTCGTATTGCCTTTGCGCTTTCATCCACGCAGCACTCATTTCCATTTGATGTCTCATCATCGCCTGTTGGGCCATGAACTGCGAGGGACGAAGGTAATCAGCTGCGTTCGGCATATTGGGCGTACTCGGTCTCATGGTAGGTGTTATCGGCTGGCGACCCGGCAACTTCGAAACAGTCGGTGTAAAAGGTTTTAGAGACTTCATGCCAGGTTTAGACGGTCCCGCCACTGCCGTGGGCGACACACATTTCGGAGCATTGATGCTCGATAACTGAGTGCTCGATATTTGGTTGGATTGATTCATACTTTGATCAAGAGAGTTGCTCACTTGTTTTTCCTCAGCTATCACAAGCTTGGGAGACGAGCTCGGTGAACGAGTCTGTCTTGGCGATGGCAGTGCGCTAGCAGCATGTGAAGGTGAAATCTGATAACTGGCAGATGCAATAGCAGATGTACCTGGATTATTTGCTTGCTTCATGAGGCTGCTTTTATTTATGGTCTCCTGCCTGGCAATGTTCATTTGGGATGCAGTAGGTATTACTTTATCAAGCTTTATTTGATTTATGTTACTGTTTTTGTTACTTACAGCAGGAACTCTTAGTGGACTCATGCCTGCTGGCAAGGATCTCTTTATTGCACTTGGGAAAAGACTACTTTGTGCGGTTGATGGGGTTGTTAATTTGGGGGGTGGTGTTACTTTGGGAGGTAAGCTTTGTTTCTTGGCCAAATTGGCTATTGACTGCATAGCTTCAAAAGTTTTATCAAAGGTTTGCTGGGGTCCAGATGGCCCTGCATTGCTATTTGGAGATGACAAATCTAGAGCAGTGCTAGCTTTATTATCTCCGGCATTAGGTTTGTTTGTAAATGTCGAAGGTTTATTATTTGCAGCATTTAGTAATTTTGGTGTTGCTAGTACCAAATTAGGGATTTGAGATTTATTTTTAGGCGCTTTCGATTTCTTATCACCTTGTAAAGCTTGTAATTGTTGTTCAAAAGTTTGTTGGAATGTAATTGGCCCTATAAAATTTGCACTTGGTGTTTGTTTGCTAGACTTGGTTTCAGCAATTGGTTTTAAGTTAGGTACCGGTCCTTTGGCAGAAGGAGTATCAGAGGACTTGGTTGGTGGTTTGACATGCCCTGTAGTGTCAGTTTTATTTTGAACCGATGCTTTTGTTTCAGTTCCATCTACTTTGTTGGACTTCTTGGTGTCTGTGTTGGGCTTCTTAGTGTCTGTGTCAGGCAGTTTCATTATTTCTATGTAGTTAGGCACTGCAGGACCAGAAATCTTATGACTACTACTTGACCCAGGCTGATTTTTACTGCCAAGGTTATTTTTGGAATCATTGACCGAATCACCTGGATTACGGGTGTCAACTTTTTGATCAAAGAGAGTTATGGATAATGAAGAAGGGATGTTGATTTTACATGAATCAAATAAAGACTTAAGAGGATCACCTGATGCTGGTCCAGGGCTTGGTGTTTGAGGAACTGACAGTGATGTTTTAACCTGAGACAAAATTTTGCTTCTATCCATAGTTGGATCACTATTATTAGCTAGTAAGAATGGACCCTCCAATTTCATTTTATTAATTGATGGTGCTTTATTTTGTTGTGATGATGAGGGTACAGTTGGCTTAAGATCTGGCATTTTTTTAGCAGTAGGTTTTTGGACATCTGGTGTTTTAGTAGTTGATGCTTGTAGATCTGTTTTGGGAACTTGGATTTTTATGGGAGATATTGTTTTGGTTTGTGACGGTGGTTGTAGGGGTGTAGAAGTGGACTGGGTAGGATTATCATGAGTTGGTTTTTGTTTAGAAGTAGGTATACTTTGGGGTGCAGTAACATTTCTTTTAATTCCGGGGCTATCAGCCAACTGTTGAGCTATCGGACTTGGTTGATCTTTGATTTCTTTACTCGGTTGTGATTTAGCTATGGTACTTGTGGCAGAAGTTCCTGGCACATTCTTAGTGTTGGCTTCAATTTCCTTTGGTTTGGCAGCAGGTTCATTCTTATTGGTTTGACTGGGAGATGAGGAATTTGCCAAAGATGCATAATTATTGAGAATCTGGTTAATTTTATTTTTTTCTAACTCTATCTTCAACCTTTTCATCGCTAATAAGCTTGCAGGAGAATGTTGTTTCCTCTTAACAGGCTCTTGTGGCTTGATTTCAGGTTTGGGTGTATTAATAATATCTTGGCTCTTTGATACAGAAGTAGTTGTAGAATCACTTGAGGGCAATTTAGAACCCTCTTCACTTGTAGTTGCTTTAGATGGTGATGTTTTTGTCAAACTTGTACTTTTAGGAGCAAGTTCAAATGAGTTCAGGAATTGAGATTTTTCAACATCCTCTTCATTCTTCTTAGGAAATGAACTACTTCTATCAGCATTTAGTTTTTCAAATGTTTCTTTACTCTGTTCAAATGTTTCATTTTTCTTGACCTCTGTTACAGTCTTCACAGCAATTTCATCAGGCATGGGACTGTTAGTTCCAGAAGAAGCTTCGGATGCTTGATCATTTATTTGTGATGCTGGACTACTTCTATTTGTGTCTTCTGTTGATGCAAGACTTGCTTTGCTTTCAGAAAACTTTGCACATTCTCGATTAATCTCAAATATTCTATTTCTTATAGCAACATAATCAATGATTTGATAGAAAAAGCGCAAGGGTTCATTTCTCTTCCAGTTGTATATGTAAGCAATATCCATGAGAGTATAATAATCTGGAAGAGGAACTCTTTTATACAGAATATCAATAGCATATTGAGTGCTATCAATATCAAATTTCATACTCAAAAATTTTTTTAAGTGACTTATGTTCACAACCGCAGGACATTGCAGATACCTTCTAGCACCTGGTGTTACAAGAGGTTCATTACTATCAGATGACTTGCTAGATATACTGTCAGAGTCAGTAGCATCAGCATATTCCAAAGAAAATGATATTACATCTTCTGGGCTGAATATAATCCTTTCAGTGTCCTCTCCTCTCTGCTCTGGGGTAGCTGTGGCAGCTGGTCCTGGTCTAGATGAGTAAAATGTTTGACGCCTTTCCATTTCCTTTTGAAAGAGGCCTGGCACTAACTTGTAAACAATATCTTGGAGAGCTTTGTCAGGTTTTATGTTGGGTTTAGCAGAGTTTATCATCATTTCACAAACAGGACAGTAACTTTTCACTTTTAAATGTTTTATAATACAACTCCTACAGAAGGAGTGTAAACATTCGACAATGGTTGTTGCGTCGATATAATAGCCCCGACATAACGGGCATGTGATGTGTTCATTAACTTCGCCGAGCAGCGTTCTTTGAGGCACCACCACACTATTGCTATGTTCAACCATTTTAACCACTTTTTTGTCGGGAACTTTATTAGAAGTAACCATTGTAAATACGCGCAGCGAGGATAAGAGACGCGCAGCTGCTGGATTGCGTATCCTCTAATCTCAGTTTTCACACTTTCTAAACAAAACTCAAGCACAGTTTTTAACACGATGTTCCGTGAAGTTCTTCATTCACTGAGACACAACAAAGCACCTAACGCGTTACCTACGCGAATTCTATCATTGCTTCAATAAATTTCCTTTCCGTGCCGATGGTCGAGTTCCGCCATTGCACAAAATTGACTGTCTGACGGACAAAATGTTGTCTGTTGGTTGGTACACCTGTGTACCTACTACTCGCTATTTTATGATACGAATTGGCCCTTCAATTCTTATTTATTGGCATGAGAAACAAATAGAGAAGTAAATTACTGTACTTACTGCTATCGGTGTTGATATTTGATTTGATTTTGTAGGTCTTCGTACCCAGTTTGAACTCAATTATATTAATTTTGGCGCGAATGGCTATAGCACGAAACCGAAGGTGTCAAGTCAACAAACATGACTGAATGAAAGGAAAGAAAATGAAACAAAAAAACAAACGCTCAAATTAATCAATGTCATGTACATCATACTGTCAACTTTGTTATGTTGGCCCTACCTATTTTTGAATTGGGCATAGATTAGTTAAAGCCAATTGACACGAGTTGAGTAATATTAGATATTTATTTATTGACTTACCACTTACTTACTTCTCCAGGGCTCCCCAGGATATACTGTGAAGTGGTTTTCCAGAGATGCAGCAGCACTCATTGTGTTAACCGAATCACCCCATGTATTTTCTGCAATTTTTGGTATAGTTTATGAGTTATGGGAAATTCTGAACATGATATGAACATAACTGAGTAAATTTTTCGTAGTTATGTCTCTCCAATACAAAGACCCACAAACCATACGACTACTCCATAAAATATTAAAAAAAACTAGGTACCTAATGATTCGGATGAACCGAAGACATACAAAGAAGCCATGAAAAGTCCTCAGAAGGCTGATTGGTTAAAGGCTATGGAAAGTGAGGTAAAATCCTTGATTATGAACAAGACTTGGATTCTCGTAGATCAACCAAAGGACAGAAAATTGGGGCCTTATGCTCACTTCGAGCGAGATTATCTCACGGTGGAGATGACGTCATATCTCGTTCAATAATTCGTTGACCTTGCGTCTAGCATAAGGCCCCTGGGGCCTTATGCTCACTTCGAGCGAGATTATCTCACGGTAGAGATGACGTCATATCTAACTCAGAAGTTGGAACAGTAATTCGACAGGAAACAAGAAAGCATTGCTTGGATTATGGCTCGATAGCGCAATTTTATGTTTCATCTCCATTTATACTATCCATACGTATTCTCTTAGCAGTGTCCATACTACCATCATCAAGTACATCATTCAAACCATAAATATTTATTTATAAAATACTAGCGGCCTGCCCAGCTTCGCATGGGTGGATATACATTTTAGGATAAACTTAGACCGTAGGTTCGAGTCTCGCGTCGACTTATTTGCACGCCCTTCTCCCTCCTGAGTGAGTGAGAACGCGCCCCGTGTGTTCGCTAATAATATTTTTAAAGAGAACTAAAATTTAATTTAGTAAGATCTTTTGAACGGTATGTCCGGTTTGAAAAATGCATAAGTAATCAGTTTTGTATATGAAATGATTAATTTGGATAAGGATTAATACCAAGGTACAAATAAAGACCCTTTTCTAGCAGCGGCATTTCAATTATTTTTTTATAATAAAAGAACACTTATTGTGACATAACTATAATAGTTAGACATAATGCTGTCCCGAAATTTTCTGTAGATGATGACGTGTTCTACAAAATCGTATCGTAGTAATCGTAGTACATTATTTTGTTCTATCATCAATAGTTTTCGCAGCGCACGCGATGTAAAGTTTTTGTTTTCCACCTTGGGTTACATTATTGGAGTTTTAGTAAGGCTCCCTGATTTTTTTGATTATTTAATATAGCCTATGTTACTCAGGGATAATGTAGCATTCTAATGGTGAAATAACTTTTGAAATCGGACCAGTAGTAGCCTATTCGTTACATACAAAAATACAAATCTTTCCTCTTTATAATATTAGTGTAGATTAGTGTAGATAGTGTAGATAAAATGCAACGGCAACACTGATGTAAGTTCGATATGTTCTCTGTTCCTTTAATCATTCATCTCATTCGCCAACTCACTCACTCACTCTGTTCTCCCTCATTCATTTCTGTCATTCATTGTTAGTTCTTTTCATATTGAGACCTTGTTCATGAGGGTCGGCATCTATCGTGAATTATTGTTATAATCCGAGAGGCTTGGCCTCCTCTTCCAGCTTCTAAGTGTAAGCTACCCGACTATGAGAGCTAAGGTAATTTTATTTCCGTGCTCACTAAAAATTAACAGTGAATAAACCATCGCTCGAATTATCCCGATTGAAAAAACTATAATTTGTGTGAGCCGCGTTTCTTGTTCATAGTTCTTACAATAACTTTTTGTTCCAGTGGCGTAAGAAGCGTATGCGAAGGCTAAAGCGTAAAAGGAGGAAGATGCGTGCGAGGTCCAAATAGAATGGTAAGATTGCTAAGTTATTTTGTTTGAAAGAGGTATGGAGCGTGCGACGTGAAACTGACTCTTTAATCTGCCGCTGGCCGGTGTGCTGGTACAACATGCATTCAGTTATTCATTGAGATGTTAGTTACCCTGGTAAAGTAGAAGGGTATTAACCTTACAAGCACATGTGGCCCCTACAATTTTTTATCTACTCATCAAATCTGGAGTTTGTTTCTGGTTGGTAAGGCATTCTATGCCTAATCAATAGGGATTGGGGTGTGTTCCCTTATGG
Organism: Chloroclysta siterata; assembly: GCA_932294275.1. Classification (NCBI taxonomy): domain Eukaryota; kingdom Metazoa; phylum Arthropoda; class Insecta; order Lepidoptera; family Geometridae; genus Chloroclysta; species Chloroclysta siterata. The sequence continues at coordinate 7,296,925 of OW028600.1, read as the reverse complement.
AACCTATGGAATTGTTCTTTTACCATGTGTACTAACTTGTCTTTATGTAGGGTGGCCAAATTATACTTTTCGCGTCCTGCTTTCTGGTTCAAAATACAGGAGCATTTGGTCATCTTTCTCAAATTATACACAGTGTAATTAAACTGTTGGAAACTCCACTACTTTAGAGTTGGGCCCTACCACATGTTACCCATGGAAAATGGGTCATGTTTCAAAAGATATTGAGCCAGGAACCTTTTAATCCATCACTTATTGTACTATGCAGTGTTATACTACTACTAGGTACCTACTTACTACCCAAATTGTAAAAATTTAAAAATCATGTGTGCCAAAACATCTAAAAAATAAGTTATGCTGGATAATTGTGGTATAGGTAATGAAGGTCATACACAACAGATTTATACATGACAGGACACAACCTTATAAATACCTGTTATATTTAAAAACTACTTTTAATGCCAGTTGCTTGTGTGAGATATAGCCAATAGCCATGTGGCTACAAAATGTAATAATTTGTTATGACTACAGTATGTTATACATTGGTCCACTTATAAGTATCCCTCCTAGGCAGTCATTGTCCAACTTTACTGGAACAGTGCAAAGAATTGGAGGATATAGTATTAAGCCTTCTCCACACCCATTACATACCAAATGTGTAATGGGGACTAATACAAGGCTAACAATAGCTACCAACAAGAAAAGTTTACATTTAGTGTTGGACTAACGAACATTTATGTTTATTAATTAATTCTTGTTTTAATTTGTTACAGGTACAGAAGTGGAATTACTTACTACATGTTAATACTGCTAATGTATCGAAAATAAAAAAAACGTAAAACTCCATGTTATATTTTTCTGTTCAAACCAACCCTTTCCAGTTGATTGAGTAAGCAAAGCGGATTTAGTGACTTTCATGATAATAACTAGGCACATAGATAATAAGCCTCATGAAGGATATTAAGGTAGTGAGATTAGGTAGGTACCTACCTACCTCAAGATCAATATATCTTTCTGTCTTCATTGACGTAGGTCATTCTTTACTTTTTCCAAGCATTTTTATATTAAGTTACTCTGGAAGGTAGTAGAGCCATGATGTTTTGATGAAACTTCTCAAAAAAATATATTTAGACTGATGAGCTGAAACTTTTTCATCATAGGACTTAAGTAGGGGGTAGTTAGAGGAAAGTCCAAACATTGCTTTATCAATCTAAGGCGAGCGGACTTTACTTCTCCATTCCGGGCGGACCACTAGTGTAGATGGCGGTGAAGTCTTGTGATTCCAAAAGCACCTAGTCGCCTTAATACAAAAAAAACAACTCTGACGACGGACGGGGTTCAAGGGAGGTGTGCTAGCCTACGAGTAGTACAATTTGGGTCTTAGGTGTCTGACCACATGGTGTTTGGACTTGCCAGTGACTACCACCTACTTAATTTTTCTGAACGTTTGGATCGCAACACGAGATGTCAGTTCGGGGCGAACCATTAGTTATTATTTAGATATACCTACCACCTCAACTTTTCCACCAACGCGGCAACGCAACGCTACACTGGCACAGTAGGTGTAAGTACCTACTACCTACCTTCATTATTATAGTATAGGTAGGTACTGGCATATGGATTTTCTCTGGCTCATTTGCGAAAACGTAGTGATTTTTTATATTATCTTTGATTGGCGCTTATGTCTTGTCAATTTTTTTGACAAATTCATTCTGAAACCGGGCGACGACAGCTTGACCTCCCAACAAATTTTATCATAATTTCTCACCGTTATGGGCAGGATGGCAGGAATTAAATGGGAAAAATCTGCTAGGTGTGCTCCTGTTCATAATATAATCTCATCAGATTTTCCAAAATATAATCCACAACCTTGGAAATTTATGGTAAGTCCGATTAACCAATCATTGATTAGTTCCAAATGAATTCCTAATGAGAGAGTTGTTATTTCAGTTGAGTATCACTTTTTTCAGGAAGGTAAATCCCGCGTTGAGTGGCTTCTGTCATATGAATATCAAAGAATGTGGTTGATAGAACGCGAGGCTTGGAAGAAACGCATGTACCCAGAGAACACCATGGTCAATGTTGATATCGTGAAACGTTACGTTCTCACTTTTAAGGCCTATAATCCGGCACCGAAGCCGGATAGAAAGAAGCCTTTCAAAATGAAGAAGTAGGTATTCCCAACATCCATTTATTCCGAATACTCGTTGGTGAGTGCGAACTGCGAATTCAAATTCGATATGTATGGTTACCTACATTTATTTGACTTGGCCCTGCGCTGCGTCGAGAGCGCTAGTGGTTTGCGGTAGCGGCCCCGCCTTCCGATCATAAGGTCGTGGGTTCAAAACCGTTCATGCACTAATCATTTTTTCTGTTCAAAAATATATGTGCCCAGTGCCAATAGGTACACTAAAATCGTGAGGAAACCGGCATGTCGTAGAACCAAGTACGTAAAAAGTTCTAAAACATTGAGTCAATTGCTCGAAAGGAGTCTATTTGAAGCGCACTTAAAATCCTTCCACACTGTTTCTAAAGAAGTAGTGACACGACGAGAGAATGGAGGCAAAGCAATGCATAGTAGGGCACGTTCATTTCGTGTGGGACTCGGCAAATGCTTTGTTAATAGGTGATGGTTACCATTTAACATCCGGTGGGCCATCTGCTTGTTCCATCAGGAAGTAGTATAAAAAAAGTAGGTTGTCCACCTCATATAATACGCACATAAGCGGTCACGTTTGCTTAGAACAATTGCATATGGTACCTACTTAGATGCATTAGATTAGGTACCTCGCAGAGCACGAATTTCAGTAGGTACCTTACCTACCTATGATCTCCTATGAGTTGTGTCGATTCAACACCGCGATTGTATAGATGCTGTCGCGTTACAAACTCTGTGAGGTATAGGTAGTAGCGAGACAGTATCACAACTACTGAATCGTAGTACTCACTCGTCTGTATTATGAAACCGCTTCATAATACAGACTCTTATTAGTGAAACCGCTCTACGATAATGAGACGAGGATGTGAATATGCACTTTACAGATTCCAAGGAGTCGGGAGCAAGACATCAAATAAGCGAGCTCCTGGTGATAAGGCTATGAACTATGAAAAGGATCAAAAGAAGAAGCATGAAAGCAAGTAAATGCTGTTCTAAAATATACTATAGGCAATGCTAAGTCGGAGATTTCAGATATAATGCTATTTTATAACGTTACTTACACATCTTTTTTGAAATACAGTTTACTTAGTATGATTCTTGAAGACAATATTTTTTAGAATACAATTTTTTTTAATATTAAAAGGAAAGACATACGTACAACTTCAAAGGACTGCTTTACTAATCTAAATCCAACTAAATCTAACTAAATTTTCCAAACGAAAACTTAAAATTGATACATGCAATAAACATTATTCGCACTTAGGTAAAAATAACACATCTTTTTAAAGGGAGGTAAGGTACCAACTTTTATTTTTCAGAATAAAACTATAGTAATTATTAAGCTATTATAAAAACTAAGTTCCCATCAGTTAGCCATGAGTCATTATTCAAGATTAGGCAAGGATTGAATTAACCCAATATTTAGGCACCTTTATTTACAATTATGACGTCATAACAATGAATAACGTTATCACTTAATAAATAAAGGTACCGAAAGAGTACTGGTATAATAACGGTACTATTAATAGTCCTGCGACATTCACGTGGCCGAAAGAGTACTGGTATAATAACGGTACTATTATTTAACACAAATAGTCCTGCGACATTCACGTGGTATGGTGCAGGGTGCATATTTATCATTTTTTTTTATTAGCCTGTTTCGATATTTATCATTAGACCACTTTATTAGATTATTTTGCCGCATAGGTACCTGCTGCATAACATTTTATAATTCGAGTGACGACACACTGATTGATATTATTTGATTTAAAATTCTATTTCAGTTCCTTTGGGCACTTCCTAAGGGCACTATCATTTATTCTGTGCTTACACTGAACCTATTTCAGTTCGATGCTATTTAGTTACTATAAAAACTTAAACATGCAGTTTTTGTTGGTAGTTTCATAGCCTGGCGCATAAGACAGACTTTAACCGTGTCAACATAAGACAAGTAGATAATGTAATATAACCTACTCGTACAGACAACATCAAAAGTAAATAATTTTCGGATAAAGGGGTTGTGTGGTTTTTGCATGGAACCTGGACTATGGTCTGCCGCCGCAAGATTTTTTGTCAATATTGCGATGCCTGATAAGTTAACATCTATTTATACACCTAGAAACTTTACACTTAAAAAATATTAACATAAATTATGGTATCCTAAAACGTCAAGTATCCAAGTGCCTCCAAGTGTCTGAAAGTAAAGATTCCAAAATAAAAACGTCTCACATTAAATATTCACAAGTTCAACTAATAACCACAAAAAAGTTAACTTGGAAGCAAAATTAAATATTTTACAAATACATACCCCTTTATGCGTTTTATGAACTAAAACTTAGTGACATGTTGTATTTCAAACGGACTGAGAAGTAATAACTATAACAGTAAAGTAATGCGATGGAAAAAAAGGTACCACTTGTGATACGCTTGTTATTTTTGTTTGGACATCCAACAAATAATGCTGAGATTTTTAAAGTACTAATTAATTAATAAATGATAGTCTTTGGAGTACAGATTGGGCGTATTTGCGGCGAGACGTGCATGTCGCAACGTCCAACGCGTGTCAAGGTTTTTAATCATATAAGAGGCTTTTTTGCATACCTTTTCTACTGCTCGACGAAAATACGCCCAATCTGTAATTGGCCCTACAAAGTTACCTTTGCAAGCGCTAAAAGAAGGCTATTTTAGCGCTTTTATTTTTTCCTTGAATTCAGTTTTCGTTTCGTGTAACAATAGAGTGATCCTTAATTATTATAGTTGTACTTTGCATCAAAGGACAAACGATTATGCATAGCTTTTCTTGACTTCAGTTTTCGTTTCGTGGAACATCAGAATGATCAAGAGTTATTATCGTTGTTACTTGGCATCAAAGGATATACATACAATTATGCTATGTAGTGGCAGTATAAGGATATATCTAATGTATTTTATCTAACCCGTAATGACCACACAACATTACTTAAGGGCAAGTTTGTTATAAATAAACAAACGTGTATTTGCAACCTCTGAGTAAATCAATCGCTTTAGGGCCGGTTTCACCATGCTCTGTTAGATTAACAAAGGATTAAAGGGCCGTTAAATATGTCAAAATGTACGCGTTTGACAGCTAAGGTTAGATTTAACGGCCTGTTAATCCTTGATTAGTAACTAACAAAGCATGGTGAAACTGGGCCTTAGTTTATCATCGTCAGGATTAACTTGAAAATATTCTACCCATATCACCAGTTTTAGAAGGTACAATTTTAGAAGGTACAACTCACTAAGCTACGTTGAACTGTACAACTAGCTAGACTGCTTTTGCATGCACAAACGTGAATTAAGGGTTTATATTATGATTATAAAGAACTTGAAAATGGGGATGCCAACTGCAATGAGAATTCCTAGCTTTTCTACATCTACTTTTACTTCTCTATGTCATCAATTGTCCTCAACAATATGTCTAATTTATTATCTATTAAATTTACGAATGTACGACATTTTGAAATAATTTTTCCTCAATCATATTTTTTCATCAAATCAGTCTATTATGAATTAAACCTTATCAGCATAACGTAAACCACATAAAAGTTTACTTATCTGATAGAAAAACACGTTCACTATGTTTTTGACAAAATATTTTTTGGTGTGGAATGATAATTTGAAAACTATTTTTAGATTACAATTAGACAAATAAGGTATCATTAATGTTATGCAGAATCCGATTGTTACTATTAGCTTTGTGGTATTGGGATTAGCCAAACTGGAAGCTGAATGCGGTCCCCGGGAAAGCGCCGCCACCACCGCCATTGTTGAAATCGAAGTGGGGCTGCCCGCGGTTGAAGAACGATTGGAATACTACGTTGGGATCTATATCTGAAACAATTTAATATTATAGTAAGTGGCATCGATTAGGTAAACTAAGTAATAATAATTAAGTACTTATTATTTGCTACAAGCGATAGTTTTTTTGTAGGTATACAGAATTCAATAAACTCTTATACCTACCTAAACTAGGCCAAGTCTGTATTATAGGTATTCCATTCTTCCTAATTATATAATACTAGCTGGTGCCCGCGACTTCGTCTGCGCAGGATTAGTATTTCGAGTAGCTTATATTAGCGTTGCGTAGTACATATGTGTAACTCTAGCGGTTTTGGCAGCGCACGCCAGAATAGCTCGCAGATGGTAATTTTTTCCTACTTCAAGTAAGTAGGAAAAAACACTTATCGTCATATTTTGGACAATTCACTAAAGTTTCATTAAAATCCATTCAGTAGTTTTTACGTGAAAGAGTTACAAACATCCATCCATCCATACAAACTTTCGCGTTTATAATATTAGTAGGATTTGAAGTAGTTAATCATTGAATACCTATCTGCTGTGTAAGTGACAGCAGTTAAAACTATTGGAAAATACTGATCTAGAAAGAAAAAGAAAGTGGCGTTGGTTTCTGTTATGTCTATGCCTCACTAAGTTCGATTGTCACCACACTGGAGCTTCATTATTATTATTTGTGACGAATGTAGAATCAGCTGGACCGCCCACAGTGGACGCAGGGCCGGATTTAGAGGTCTGGAGGCCTCGGGGCAACAAAGGAGTGTGGAGGCCCCCTGGCCCCAAATTATATTCCAAATAAAACGAACACGTTTTTTCAGTCGAGTTTTTCAATTAATAATTTATTGTGCAACCAAGTACCTACCTAGAGTTTACCTACTTTTATTGTACCTAGTCTCCATTGTGGGGGCCCCTCTTTCGTGGAGGCCCCGGGGCTGTAGCCCCGGTTGCCCTCCCCTAAATCCGGCCCTGGGTGGACGTGTCCTAAATCCAAATGTATACTAACCCGACATGCCCGCGCCGTCGTCATCGATGTCCTGATCGTGGTCGTATCTGGCGCGTTTCTTGTGATCGCTGAGGACGCCGTAAGCCTCGCCCACTTCCTTGAACTTGCGCTCCTGATCGCGACGCTCGCTCTCCGGCGCTCCGGCGTGCCTGTCCGGGTGGTGAACTAGTGCGGAATTTCTGAAAGCAACGTTACAAAATCATTAATTTATGCCACACGTAAATACAATTAAAAAATACAAGAATAGACATGAAAAGTGACATAAATTGGCCGTCATCTTAATATATTATATAAAACTAGCAGCGAAACCCGGCGTTGCTCGGGTACATCGCATTTCGAAAAGTCACTGGATTTCGGTTTATATATCGTCAAATATCGAAATTTCTAGTATCAAAAGACTCTAGAATATTCAAATAGTTCGGTCGTTTTCGTTTCTCGGAATTACTTGAATTTGTTTAATTACTTGAATGATTTTCAAGTTGTAGGCATTTTGGAAGTTTCTAGATCATTTCAGAAAATTTTAAAACGTTCTAGGACATTATTCGGATCGATTTAAACAGTTGTAGGCATTTTAAAAATTTCTAAATCATTCCAGAAAATTTTAGAACGTCTTAGATTATTTTGGGTCGGTTTGAACAGTTACACTCATTTTGGAACTTTCTAGGTCATTTCAGAAAATTTTGGAACATCCTAGAAAATTTCGGATCGATTTTAACAATTGTAGATCTTTGGAACTTTCTAGATCTTTCCAGAAGCTTTCTAAAACATTCTAGATCGATTACAACAATTAAAACTATTTTAGAATTTTCTAGATCATTTCAGAAATTTTTAGAATTTTCTAGATCGTTTCAGAAACTTTCTACAACATTCTAGTTCGATTACAACAATTGCAATCATTTTGGAACTTTCTAGATCATTTTAGAAATTTTTAGAATTTTCTAGATCATTTCAGAAACTTTCTACAACATTCTAGTTCGATTACAACAATTGCAACCATTTTGGAACTTTCTAGATCAATTCAGAAATTTTTAGAATTTTCTAGACCATTTCGGATCAATTTTATCGATTGCACACATTTTGGAACTTTCTAGATCATTCCAGAAGCTTTCTGAAATATTCTAGATCGATTACAATAATTGCACGGCTTTTTGGAACTTTCTAGATCATTCCAGAAGCTTTCTAAAACATTCTAGATCGATTACAACAATTGAAACCAATTTAGAATTTTCTAGATCATTTCAGAAACTTTCTACATTATTCTAGTTCGATTACAACAATTGCAACCATTTTAGAACTTTCTAGACCATTTCAGAAATTTTTAGAATTTTCTAGACCATTTCGGATCAATTTTATCGATTGCACACATTTTGGAACTTTCTTGATCATTCCAGAAGCCTACTGAAATATTCTAGATCGATTACAATAATTGCACGGCTTTTTGAAACTTTCTAGATCATTCCCGAAATCCCCGAGTTTTTTAATTTTTAAATTTTACAGAAGTTTTCTGTCCTTCTCTAACATGTATAGTTAGAGAAGGACAGATATATATTATTCCACATTTTCACCACCCACAACCACCCTCTTCCACCCACCCCGACCAAACTCCCTTATGCACACCAGGAGACCAAGGGGTATTTGCCATCCCAACAGGAAGTTGATCGAAGTTGCGGATCATAGAGAAAACCGTGGACACACGTACGAACATTAGCATTTTATATAATATATTAAGATGCTAATGTTCGTACGTGTGTCCACGGTTTTCTCTATGATCCGCAACTTCGATCAACTTCCCGTTGGGATGGCAAATACCCCTTGGTCTCCTGGTGTGCATAAGGGAGTTTGGTCGCGGTGGGTGGAAGAGGGTGGTTTTGGGTGGCGAAAATGTGGAATAATATATATCTGTCCTTCTCTAACTATACATGTTAGAGAAGGACAACATGTATAGTTAGAGAAGGACAGAAAACTTTTGTACAATTCTTAAAATCTCGGGAATCTCGGGAATGATCTAGATAGTTCCAGAATGTGTGCAACTGATGTAATCAATCTAGAAAGCTATAAAACTTTCTGGAATGATCTAGAAAGTTCCAAAAAGCTGTGCAATTATTGTAATCGATCTAGAATATTTTAGAAAGCTTCTGGAATGATCTAGAAAGTTCCAAAATGTGTGCAATCGATAAAATTGATTCGAAATGGTCTAGAAAAATCTAAAAATTTCTGAAATGATCTAGAATGTTCCAAAATGGTTGCAATTGTTGTAATCGATCTAGAATGTTTTAGAAAGCTTCTGGAAAGATCTAGAAAGTTCCAAAGATCTACAACTGTTAAAATCGATCCGAAATGTCCTAGAACGTTTTAAACATTTCTGGAATGGTCTAAAAAATTCAAAAATGCCTTTATCTGTTAAAATCAATCCGAAGTGTTCTAAAAAGTTCTAAAATTTTCTAAAATGATCTAGAAACTTCCAAAATGCCTACTACTTGAAGATCAAAGTACGAGTGAACAGTAATTAGACAAATTCAAGTAATTTCGAGAACGACCGAACTATTTGTTATGTTTAGAAAGTGTAACAGCTCGAGTCAGTGCCAACATCGACACAAACCTTGCTAGGTTTCACGATGTTGTAAAGTGAATACTGTAATTAGTGATTTTGGTAAATAAAAATAAATAAATAATAATTTGAATATTCTAGTGTTTTGATAAGTACTAGAAATTTCGATATTTGACGATATATAATATACATGCCAAAATGCCTACTACTTGAAGATCAAAGTACAAGTGAACAGTAATTAGACAAATTCAAGTAATTTCGAGAACGACCGAACTATTTGAATATTCTGGAGTGTTTTGATAAGTACTAGAAATTTCGATATTTGACGATATATAATATACATGCGATGCGATGTATTATAACCCGAGCAACGCCGGGTTTCGCTGCTAGTTCAGTATAAATACTATAGCAGCATGATAATAGATGAACGAGAGAACAAGATGACAGCGTTCAGTTGGTAGTAGCCTAGTGGAGGGGTCTGTTTGCGCGAGTGTACCCATGCGCAAACACACTTTCTTCCAGCATTCTTTTTACATGACGCGACCTAAAATAGTGATTTGTATGATCCTGTAGTGGTTTTTGATATACATAAATGTTTGTTTTCTGTCTGAGTGTTTATTAAAGTAAATGGAATAATGGAATGGAATGGACCAGAGGCGACGCTGAATCATTATCTCTGGAATCATAATCTCCGTATTTCTTTGTTTGCGATATTTCATAACTATACTCAGCTTTGAGTGTGAAGTGGAGAGATTAGATAACAATGTTTTATTTAATAGGTAGGTTTACCTGTATGCTTTCTTGATCTCATCCTCAGAAGCCGATTTTTCGATCCCGAGTATCTTATAATAGTCCTTGCGTTTGGACTTCTTCTGCGCCAACTTAGCATCACGCAATAAGTTCTTGTTTTCCTTGCTCTTGTCAATTTTGTACAGCTTTTCGTAGTCTTTGACGGCCTCGTCGAATTCTCCAAGTTCAGTGTAACAACGGGCGCGTCTTAGCAAGGCTTTAACGTAGTTTTCGTCCAGTTCTAAAGCGGACGTGCAAGCTTGTGCGGCCTCCTTGGTTTGGTTCAGCTTAGCGCAAACGGTAGCCTTGTTGAAGTAAAGCTTTGCGTTCACGGCTTTGTTGTTTTTGTCAATGGTCAATGCTTCATTGTATAGGTTCAATGCTTGTTGCCATCTTCCCATTTTGAATGCTTCGTTTCCTGAAATTAAAATTAATGAATAATTATCGATAATACGTCAGATCATATTTTAAAACAAGTTATGAACTTTAATTATATTTACGTCTAGCGGCCTGTCCCAGCTTCGCATGGGTGCTCATAAATTTTTTGATCATTTTAGGATAAACTTAGACCGTGGGTTCGAGCCTCGCGTCTACTTAGGTATTTCATACATTGCACCCCCTTCTCCCTGAGTGAGTTAAATCGCACCCCGTGCGTGACCCGTGGACCCGTTATTATTTTTAATTTCGTCATATCTTTTGAATGGAATGTCTGATTTAAAAAATTTAAGAAGTAATCTATAGGTATTAAAACCATCTTGAATATGAAATGATTTATTTGGATAAGGATTAATACCAAGATACAAATAAAGACCGTTTTCTAGTGGCGGCATTTCAATCATTTTTTTATAATAAAAGAACACTTATTGTGACAAATAAGTGTGTATAATAGTTAGACATATGCTGTCGCGACATTTTTTGTAGATGATGACGTGTTCTGCAAAGTCGTAGTACATTATTTTGTTCTATCATCAATAGTTTTCGCAGCGCACGCGATGTAAGGATTACAATTTCCACCTTGGGCTACATTATTGGAGTTTTAGTAAGGATCCTTAACTTTTTTGAAAATATTATATAGCCTATGTTACTCAGGGATAATGTAGCATCCTAATGGTGTAATCTTTCCTCTTTATAATATTAGTGTAGATAGACTTTACCTTCTTCTTTTTTCTGTTTTAATTGTTTAGCCTTTTTGTATATTTCCATGGCTTTCTTGTGATCGGGAGCGAAGCGAAGTACTTGCTGGAAATGCTTGAATGCCTGCTCATCTTTGTCCTATAATGAAATAATACTTAGAATAACTTATATAAACATTCTTGAAAGACTTGAAATAATCAATAATTTACAATCAGCAGATGGTGTATAAAACCACACTGCATGAAATACCTAATACTTGAGAAATGATTAAGTAATTACCTCAAAGTATAAGCAAAGCCCTCTAACATAAATGGCGTCAGTATCGAAACTGTTGAAACGTAACGAATCGCTGGCAATCTCCCTGGCTTCCTGGCATCTCCCAATCATTGCCAAATATTCGGCTTTTATGAGCTTCGTCCTGAAAAACAAATTAAAAGGTTAATAGCATTTCTGTGGCAAAAATACAGCTACGAATTGCTAATTTGGTCTGATGATAATGAATATCATCAGCCTAAGGAAGACCATGACTGGACATAGGCTTTCAAACAATTCTACAAAGAATGACTTTCAACGGTAATCAGTATGACGCTTAAACTTTGCCATTCATGAACTTTTATTCCCCAAGCTATAAAATTAAATGACTCATTAAGTCATTTTATAGAGAAACTAGTTTCAATTCAGATTTCAATGTGGGTGCACCCACTGAGTCATTTGGGTCAAAGCTAGTTAACTGTGCTATGTAAAAAAGCTCAGTTTACTAAAAACTTCTTGGCAACAAGAATTTTTACTTCATAATTACAAGCTGCCGCCCGCGGCTTCGCTCACGCATATGTATAGATATTGCTATCATTAAATTATATTAATAAGGTTAAAGGCTAAAATATTATTAAGGTTTTCTTTTTAATGGGTTCGTTTATGTTTTTTACGTTACATTTAGACGTTAACGACGTTTTGTAATTGTTTATCCATTGGCTAAGTTCAGATTTTCATCATAATACAATTTTTAGTTACTAGTTTTTCAATCTTTGAAAAAATTTAGTTTTAAATTTTAGTTTAATACCTCAATTATAACTTAACCGATTGAAGTAAAGCAAGGTGCACAGGCTTATTTTATTTTAAAATAAAATTTATTCTAGTAGGAACATACTTGGAACAAGAAGGGCTGTAATCCAAACAACGGTCCATGCAGTAGACGACGCGTCGGTAATCCTCTGCATCCATGGCCTTCTGAGCGTCCTCATGCAATCTACGGAGGCCTTCGAAAGCGCGACGCTCGCCGCTTGCGATGTTCGCCCCGCCCAGCTCAACAGCGCTACGCACTGCTTGCTCCCCAGTTGCTATGTCTCCTACACCAAAATATGATGAGCTCTGATCAGTCATTTGTTTGATATGTATGTGTGTTACAATGTTACAATATCTGTGGTATTAGCAAGAATGTATGAAATACCAACTACTGCAAAATTCTGGGGATTAATGTGATGAAGCTATTATTTTACCTTTGGTATCTAACTTGGTTTGGTATCTTTCTTTGGTATCTTTGGTACCTATTCTATCAGATAAATGGTTCATTGTAAAATTTGCATAGTTGGGGGCTAGACAAAACTGTGTGAAAATTTTTCCAATATTTAGACATCTGTTCAGTTGGTAGTAGCTCTGTCTTCTGCACTGTTTGTTGTGGGTACTGTATGTGCATAATATCTACCAATATAAATATATTTATTTTGTAAATGTTATAATTACCTAAGGCAAGGCAGCACTTAGCTATACGGATGTAGCCTTTTGTAAATGTTGAATCCAAAGCCACAGCTTTCTGTGCATCTTCAAGTGCTTTCTTGTACAATCCTAACATCATGTAAGCAGCAGCTCTGTTGCCAAGGTAGGCCGGGTTCTCAGGGCATAGGTTTACAGCTTCCTCATACATTGCGAGGGCTCCTTTGTAATTTTTGAATTTATACAAATGGTTACCACTATCTTTCTTTTCTTCGGCCAATCTGTATGAAATAAATTATATAATATTTATTTTAGACATACACATATAGATAATTATATGTATACAATGTGGATATGAACTAACATAAGCAAGAATGAAAATAATGATTGTAATCAAAGATAAAGAATAATGACCTTGTGACTGTGGGCAAAGACATTAAACTTTTCAACAAATAAGCTAAAAAAATATACATAACACTAGGTGTGTTATGTTATTATTTTAGTTTACTATTTTGTTAACACTAATATTTCAGTATTATGTTAAGGTGCCAAATCGATAAATCGATAGAATGTTTAAGTTACCTACCTACTTTGCTGAGAAAAATCTAAAAGAATTTACAATTTCTAATTAAGTACACACAGGTACAGATCTAGCTCAAAAGCAAAGAAAAATAACGCTTACTAGAAGGACATAAGAGCGATCATGAATACATCTAACAAATAACAAAATACATAGGATTCTGTCCATTGTATGTAGGTAATGAACTGAATATGGGTCAAATGTCAAGGTACGGAAGTTACCTTACAATTCACAATTTTAGCAAGATGCTGCTACTACAACCAATAAAACCTCCAGTAATCACAACCACCGCAGTAATTTTAAAGAAATAGATTTTTTTGCATATACCTTCAATAGGTAATTGAGTCACAACATACCTTTCAGGACTTTTTGGAACAAGATCATCGATCGTCAAATCCAAATCAACCACTTCTGAATCTGCCATTTTCGTATTTTTAAAAATTTTATTTGTATGCAACCACCAAATAATTTCAGCCCTTTCTGTTTGTTGAGTCGAAGTCGAACGGAAGACGAATTAAACGAATTCACAAAAGAAAGAACGAAAAGAAAGAACTAGGTACTACTAGAATAATCGACTTCATTCAAAAACAAAAACTTCTGTCTTTAAGGTGGTAGGGATGCCCCATCAGAATCAATCTTCGTTCTGCAATACGAACTTCGTTTATTTATCGATTCACTTCAATGCGGTTTTCACCCAGAGCGAATCGAATGAAAAGGTTGGGAAAGAATAGAACTAATATACTAATTACTAATACTAATAACTAATATACTAATATACTAATATTTTGTGAGCCAAATAAATCGCTACTACTTTAAGGACAGGTTTATTCTGGGTCTGGTCTATGTACCGCACATAGAAAAATTTGAAAAAAATTGAAGATTACCATTCAAATGCTATTTCATTAAAAATGTAGGTTAATAAAGTATTCATTACTCAATGTTTATCTGTTCGAATTTCTTACTATGTGCACATTTTTTTCTCGACGTGGAAAATGCTTTTGATCGTGTCTGGCATGTGGGCCTTATCCTGAAACTCATTGGATCCAGCACTCCACCTGGTATCATCCAGACTGTGGCGTCTTTCCTCCGAGACCGGAGCTTCTACGTGTCAGTTGAGCAGTCTGACTCAATGCCGCGACCTATCACCGCCGGGGTTCCTCAGGGCAGCTGTCTCTCACCAGCTCTGTACGCACTCTACACAGACGAAATCCCGACCCTGAAGGGCAGTCTTGGACCCGGAGAGAAGGATGTCACACTAGCACTTTTCGCAGATGACAGCGCCTTCTTTGCATCCTCCACAAACCCAGACAGAGCCGCCCGCCGCATGCAACACCTGCTAGATCTCCTGCCGACATGGTTAGACAAATGGAGAATCGCGGTCAGCGTTGAAAAGACAGCTGCGATCCTTGTCTCCCGCCGGCGAATCGTGCTTACGACGCTCAAGCTGCGAGGTAAGGAGATAGAGTGGAAAACTGCCGTCCGATACCTTGGCATCGAAATCGACAGATCGCTGACAATGAGTGCTCAGGTTGAGCGCGCTATACGCCAAACGCGCGCTGCTCGAGCGATGCTCCGACCCATCCTATCGTCAAGTTTGCCACTTAGGACAAAAGTTGGAGTCTACAAAACATACATCCGCTCCCGACTCACATATGCAGCGCCGGCGTGGTACGCGCTATGTTCTGCCACAAACCGGAAGAGGCTCCAAGCACAGCAAAACATCGCCTTACGCGTCTGCACAGGAGCGGGGAGATACGTAAGAAACGACGTCATCGCTCGAGATGTGCAGATACCCAGCGTTGAGGAGGCCGTGGCAATGCTGGCGCGACGAATGTTCGACTGCGCCGACAATTGCCACCATGCTCATCTCAACGCAATTGCTCCCCTGCACACCCGACCACCAGACACTCAGACACCCTGGCGGCCACTGCCCCGCGAACTCCTGGGCACACCCGAACCCTCGTGAGGCGATGTTGGAGTGAAAATCACGTGACATCAAGAAGCCACCTCCATATGAAGCCACTGCTGGTCATAAAGGCCACCGAAAAGCCACCGAAAGGACTAACAAAATATGGCGCTCGGGGCAAAGTCAAATGACTCGTGAGTCGAAGCTCAAGAAGTTGAAGCCAGAAAAAAGAACGAACGTTCGATTCTTACCGAATTTCCCTTAGACTAAGTATCATATAGACGTAGTGTTACGGTTTTTCGGCGTGTCCGTTTTTTGTTAGTTTGTGTGTATTCGCGTGAGTGACTAGAGAAGGGACAACATTGACTAACCTATCGATAGAATAAGAAATGGATGAAAAAGTCGTTTTAATTGGAATCCAACTTTTTAATTTTAACTGTTTGCTGACTTTTATTGCGAAAGCCCAAAACCATTATAGACACTGGAACACTATCATCGTCAATAATGTTTCCCACATTGCCCTAACCGTGAGAGCGATGTCCATCCCACTCGATACAATTTCTTATGGCCATTTCGTCCATGCATAAGAACATTTTGTAGGCTATCAGTTTTCACGCCTAACAGCTTTTATCCACTCCCGTCTTCATTCTGGGCATTTAAGAACCTAAAAAAATATTGTAAAATTTAACAAAAATTGATCCCTCGCGAGACGCCTATAAGGTGTGAAAAATTGAAACTACAACAGAACAGCCGGTCTGACCCACCGCATTAGATATTTCATATAAAAAACGGAAACTTACATATTATCGATAAAGCTAAATTGGTCGGTGGAAGTACATCTCTAGAACAGAAGACTAAAACAATGCATTTTATTTTGCAATAATTAATGGGTTTACATCATTTTCACATAGGAAAATATGACTAGTACTAATAAAATGTAATTCCTACAGTCTTTATGGGAGAAAAAACGTATTTTTTTAGCATGAAAATAGAAAAAGAATATTACGTATCAAATGACAATTCCGGGTCTTTAACTCCTCCTTTTGTTGTTTTTGATACACAAAACACAGCTTCACAAGACATACTTTCACCTTTTCAAATATATTTTGCCTAGACAATAATAATTCTTTAAAAATTTTCATAATTTCTTTCGCTGCATCGCAATGTTGCTGCGAGTTTTCAAAAACGTCAAAACAAGATCAAAACATTGCATCAACTGACGGCCACGATTTACGCAGACAGTGAGTGAGTGAGATGGAGTGAGTGAAGTTACATCTTCTTTTCTTTTACTCGTAGCTAGGCTACATGGGAAGAACAAAGATAGATGATCAATGTTTGATACACAGTTGAAAAAGGATGTAAGTCTTATCGCTCCCTCCAGTATATAGTACCTCCATGGAATTTCCTAACCAAGAGGGTTGAATGAAGGAAGTGTTGACGACTCACTCACACATTTTTAGAGCCGCCATGACAGTCTGTAATCGGCGTTTGACATGACGTTTGTTATGACGCATTGTATTTTTTAATTTTTTGACAGATTTGTTGCTTTTTTTGACGGTAATGACTTTCTATAATAATGGACCTCTAGGAAATCTTAATCAAAATAAACAATCAATAATTATCGTAACACTTTAATATCCTCCTAAAACTAAAGTAGATGCTCAAATTGTTTACCTTCAGCGCGAATACAAGCACTGCATCGCCTCATGAATAACCTCTTCACCAGTCGTGCAAGCCTACTTGCATTTATTTCTTCTGATGCTGCATCAATTTTTTGGTGCAATTCAAATAGATTTTGTATTGCTTTTGAGTAGACTTTTTTTTATGCATCCCCTTGCATGCAACTACATGGCCGTTATGAATCGGAACCCATTGAATCGATTCACAATAAGCTAGTATGGTACTAGCTAAATTGTGAATCGATTCAATGAGTTCCGATTCATAGTCGATTCAAATCAAAAGATTGGGCATCCTTACTTCTTGGAAGAGGTGGGGAACGGAGGAAGGAGTTGATACTATCAACTCCTTCCTTCGTTCCCTTGCTTATAAGGCATCAACTAGATCATCAACTTGATAGCAGAGTTGTTGCCATATCCATTTATCCAAATTATCCAATCGCTTGTTAAACAAACTTCTGTTCTACGGACCTTATCTCGATAAAACCACATTTTAACGAGATTAAAAGTACATGCTCGAGCTCGAATAATACGTAATATATGGTATAACATAAGTACCGTCACGCTGCGGTGAGCTGTGGTGTCCTAACAGAAAACGTTTAACCTAACCGTCGTAATTAAATTGTTTGTCAAAGTCACATTTTCAGCGTTGCCACATTAGCCCTCTTCGAGCTACATTTAGCACTTTTTAATGTAATGTCAACTCTTTTTTTTGTGATCTAGCTCTTTTTGAGCTGTACAAAAATATTACACCACGCTTACCAAGTCATATAACATTATGCGCCATCTGGTATAAAATTCGTCAATCCAAATCATTGGGTGTTTTAGTCATCACACAAGGTGACAACTAATATAAAAAAAAGTGAGATCCATTTAAAATCTACACTAATATTATAAAGAGGAAAACTTTGTATTTTTGTTGTTTTGTTGTTTTGTATGTAACGAATAGGCTCAAAAACTACTGGTCCGATTTCAAAAATTCTTTCACCATTAGAATGCTACATTATCCCTGAGTAACATAGGCTATATTATATTTTCAAAAAATCAGGGATCCTTACTAAAACTCTAATAATGTAACCCAAGGTGGAAAAAATAATCCTTACATCGCGTGCGCTGCGAAAACTATTGATGATAGAACAAAATAATGTACTACGACTTTGCAGAACACGTCATTATCTACAAAAAATGTCGCGACAGCATATGTCTAACTATTATAGTTATGTCACAATAAGTGTTCTTTTATTATAAAAATTTAATTGAAATGCCGCCGATAGAAAAGGGTCTTTATTTGTACCTTGGTATTAATCCTTATCCAAATAAATCTTTTCATAAATAAGACTGGTTCAATACCTATACATTACTTCTTGAATTTTTCAAATCGGACATTCCATTCAAAAGATTTTAAAAATATAAGGTCACGGGGCGCGTTCTCACCCAGCGCGGGCCCGGGCAAGGCGCGAGTTAGAAGTGACTCGAACAAACCACGGTCTAAATTTATCCTAAAACGTTGAAAAATTTATGTCCACCCATGCGAAGCTGGGACAGGCCGCTAGTACTCTATACAACGTGTTGATGAAGTTATGTAGGGAAACAAAGAGCGTGTATTTAGACCAAGCACTGGAATACTTTGACGTGTGCAACGGTTGAATACATCGTTTTCGAAATTCCCATAGAAAAGTAAAATTAATATTTTCTCAGAAATTTGCAACAGCCCTGTCTGTGTACGTGTCAAGGTCACACGCACGCGCGCTTCTATCTAGGAAAGAGAAAAACAACAATAACCTACGAGATAATTTGAAATACTTACCTTTCGGTAGGTAGGTAGGTACGCCGCCAATCCCCTGACACGATATTTTTACTGGTTCCTATGGATTTTGTCATTATTTACTGGCTATAATAACACTGGATAAAACTGGATTTTGGTAAGTTTGCGAGATTTCGCACGACACAGGCTTCAAACTTCACACTAAACCATTACCTCGTAGGCACTGCTCATACACACACTGACTGACGACGGCTTTTTACATAACAATCACCATTTTATCACGTTTGATGACATTTTCTCAACAAAACAATGTACAACAACGCATGTAAACACAAACAGGGTGACCATCTCAAAAGTGGCGGTTCTACCACACACCTGCCAAAAAATCTGTCAAAATCTACCAAGCTTGACGATAAAAATACCAAAAATATGACTTCATACCATCTCCTTCGTGGCTACGGAATAAATTAAATACCTACATTACATTCAGTTACTATCTTTTGATCGTTTGTCACGGTTTGCAGTTATCTAAAACGAGATAGAAGTTGTTTAGAAACCAAATCAATAAAGGTAAAAAAGAATAAGAAGTTTCCAGTTCGGTAAAAAATAAATAAATTATAGGTAAATATTATTTCATTAAAAATTCTAACTAATAAGATTTTTCTTGAAATATTTAAAATCTGCCAAATGGCAGAAATCTGCCACAAATGGTAACACTGATCGGCGGCCGTCGGCCGTCCTGATTGGATATGCGTTTTTAAATGCAACCAATGACAGACAGGTTAGTCAAAGATTAAATAGGACAGACTAGACACTTCCCAAAATTGCAGTTGAATAATTTTGTCGTGTCAATGAACCATGGTGGTAAAGTAACATGTTACAATTTAAAGAACTATGAATATCATAAACATTGGTTTACGACATCTAGTAATTAAACAAAAATAAATATTCTATTAAATATTGAGTACGTAGCCACGTAGGTACCTAGTTACTGAATAGGTATTAGTACCAAAGATCTCAGAGAATGTTTACCGTGACTAGGGATTACAGTCGCGAAAATATTTCTTTTACATACCAAGATCTTTAAAAACAGCAACATCATTATTAGGTAGGCACATTACTAGGTAATTGGTGGCAGTTCTGTTACCTATTTTATCTAAGGTTAACAACTAGAGGTCAAAGAACAGCTGTAAATAGGGCTGCCTCATGATGCGTTTAGATTCATTTTAGATAAAAGTTTAAGAGGCATTTCATGAATTAAAAACTTTGAAATTTTAAAAGTCGTAGAACAAAAGTTGTTCGTTATGACCGGTAGAATATCCTGCTTTCGGATCCCTACAATTCTTAATAAACACGTTGTATAGTTATTCAGCCATCATTTCTTTCTGATTCAGCAGATATTATTTTTTTCCCTTATTTTATAAGGCAAAAATAGCTATTTGCCCTTTCTGGATTGTACAACTTACTACCCCTTTTTAAAAACCAAGGTGGCAGCACTCACTACACAGTCAGTAAACACTTACTTACTTCGTATTATTATTATTATTTACTTGCTTCATATTTTCAAATATCCATTTTTTCTAGCCATGGGTAACTCACTCAAAAAACATGATCTGCAGCGCATCCGCTCATTTACAGTCTCGAGCCGGAGCCGAACTGCGGTTCAAACGGCTCAGAATTTCAGGGCCTATTTATTTTTATGGTACCTTCAAAGACTCCAAGCAAGCACCGATAAGACTTGGCAAAAGGACTAGACGCCAAAACAAAAAAATACTACTATAAAAATAATTTTGAAGAAAAATAAACGAGTCCTAAACGGATAAAACGGAAAATAAACAGGAAAAAATCCTTGAATTTGTATGTTAGCAATAATTAATAAATATTGGTAACAATGAACGACGGAAAGAAAAAAAATTAAAGTAAAAGTTCTACTATTCAAAATGAACCTTACTTGATTTAACGATAAAATGGAAAATATTTATGCAAAATAAGACAAGCCTAGAATGCAAAATATTCATAAATATGTATGCTAACACGCGAGCGCATCCACGGGCTGTTGCTTAAACAACTCAAGTTAATAATTCAAATTCGTAACCCATACCATTTAAAAACATGCTTTTCTAAAAATAACCCTATTCCTTCAATTCATCCTAACTCCACTCACTCACCCGCGCAGATATTACTTTAAACGATTCAACTGTTCGAGTACGTATTGAACCTCTCAATGAATCAAAACAAATATTTTACTCGAACGGTTCAGGGTTCTGTTTATCATAAAACCAATCTTTGAACCGTTTGACTTGTGTATCACATTTTATCAGTAGACCTGAGAACCGCTCCACAGATGAGCGGCTCCAAAAATGCAGCATTGTAAATTAGATCTTATTGTCTAGACGAAACAATTCAAATTCATTTAGCAAAATTTTTGATCTGGATATCATTTTTCTAATATAGACCCTATCTACCTAGGAATAAAATTTATATTAGGCTGGCATGAGAGCTTTTGAGCCGCTCCAAAAGAAATAGAGCCGGTACTGACGTACTCACGACGGTATGAGCCGCTCCAGACGCGTACGTCTGACTCCTTCTACCCACGGCTAATTTTTTCTTTTCTTTTGTTTTCTCTGACAGTTCAATTTTCTTCTTACTTTTCTATTTCTATTTAGTTAGGCCGTTTTCTTTATATAACACAAATGCAGCCCATAACCTTTTAAATTATATAGATATATTGAGGGCATACTGCCAGAGAAAGATTATTTTCCAGGATATTAAATTTATTTCGTATCGGCCATCCAGCACCGAACTCGCTTGACATCTCTCATTTTTTCCACAGAGCAATACAGCACAAAATACAGACTTATCATAGTTATTCAGCCATAATTTTTTTCTGATTCAAAAGATATTTTTTTTTTCCCTTATTTTTTAAGGCAAAAATAGCTATCTGCCCTTTCTGGATTGTATAACTTACTACCCCTTTTTAAAAACCAAGGTGGCAGCACTGAGTGTGTTTACTTACGTCTTGAGTAATAATGTTCTGTGTATGATACTTAGTCTATGGTTCTGTGCTTCGCAGTTCGTACATATAAAACGTTCGTACTCGTAGTCTTCGTCGTACTTCGTTCCGTAGTAGGTTAAATTGTTTGGCGGGACTTATTTATACCGATTTTACAAATGGCGGACTTTTTGTTTTTTCATTTTTTGTTTTGACATATCTGATATTTCTACTGTCAAAACTGACATTTCATATTGTCAATTATCAAATTGCTTGCTATTGTTTGTTAGCAAGAACATCTACAAAGTAAAGAAGAAGTAGAAGATTGCTAACAAAATAATATGTAAATGTTGCCAACTCCAAGTTTGCCTATGATAAAGGTAATCAAATTTCGATTATTCAGATTATTTCAGCTATTTTACTAAATTTGAGAACCAAAACGAACTACTACTTTGTATCGAACTATTTAGGGACTTTATTTGTGAAACATGGAAAGCATGAACATTATATTGAAAAGAAAGTGACTGCTGGAAATAGAGCGAATGGGACACAAGACACGTTTATGAGCAGCCAGAAACTGTAAAAGCCACGACTAGCTGTACATAGGGGGGTGTTAGTGCCGACAATAATGTATGGTACCTAGTAAAAGTTGGGTAAACATCAGAGTAGAGTAATGCATTAAAAATGAAAGCGTTACTTAATATGTGTGATGTGAATTTGAGTGATAGAGGAACAGTAGGATTAGAGAGAAATGTGGAGTGAAAGAAGACGTACCTAGTGATGAGAGTATAGAAAGGTATGTTAAGATAGTTTGGGCATGTGGAGAGGATGGATGAAAGGAGATTAAGGAAACAGGTGCATCAGGCGAGCGTAAATGGCCTTTTTGTAATCAATATTGTAACAGCTCTTTTGTAAATTTCGATTTTTAACAGAGAGAATAAAGATTCTATTCTATTCTTTTCTATAAATGGGACTGTTGGGAGGGAAGACCTCAGAAGACGTATCTCGACCAGATAGCAGACGTTCTAGGGAACAACCAGGTCAATAGTACCCTAAACCAACAACGTATGAAGAATGTAGACCGTATGACCGTAGCAAGTGGAAATCCATGGTCTCTGCCAAAGTCCTATGGGAAACTGAATAAGGAATCAAAATAAATCTATTACTTAGTCATATTTCAACTATATAACTTTCAGTTTGAGAAACACACACACTTCAAACAAGAAAGAAATCGCTTTCAGCGATAAGGCCACCCATTGTACTTTATTATTTTACGCCTAGATTTATGATGTGTAGTGTACAATAAAGTGTTATCTATCTTAATTTGAGTATCCCGTTTTTTTAAACTGAATTTACGCTATTTAGGGAAATTTAGTTGGCAACTGGCGTGGCGTTGACTTGTTTGTTTATTATTGTTTAATTTTTATGTGTTTGGATTTGCATACCTATTCATTAATTGCATTTATGTTGATTGTCGGACGAATAAAAACGCTTGCACCGCGTTAGCCTCATCGATACAGATAGAGTAACATGTAGCACGAGCTTGTGATGCCTTTACTTACTTACCTAAAATCTACAATAGGTTACAAAATTTGCCAAGTAACATTTTTGATGGGTGGTACACTTACCAAGAGAGCTCGAAACAAATTGTGCTGTTCCATCCAAGATTTAGGTAAATACCTACTTACTCGATAGAGTATTGTACTGTACCTACTTTCGAATTTCTTTACAGACAAATTTATTGCTGCTGATAAAATTGATCCTGTTTTCATAATTAAAGTTGTATTTATTATTTTGCAGGTACTATAAATTGAAAACATTGTCATAAAATTATATTTGTTGCTTGAGCAGTCCTATTGCAACCTTGAACATTTTCCTGAACAGTCACTGCCACATGAAGAGATGCCACCACCAACTCCTGTCTCAAAAAAATTAAAAATCTACAGCAAACTACTACACTTCATTGTGGATGTGAATACCACTATGTAATTCATTATTAAACTAAAAAAACTTACAAGACTGAGAACTTTACTGTACATAAATTCTATGAAAACAAATTCAGTGCCGCTGATAACAGGTCTGACAGTTTCGCTGCCTGCATGCATAAGAAAATTGCATCACAGCTGACGAGAGTCAGTGGAAGTTCCAATAACATCCTGGACATCATTGTTCATTAATAGGATATCCCCTTCCTCAAGCACTGTTTGCGAGTAATGACAGCACAGGATCACCATTTTTCTAAATACTAACCTCACATAGTTCATTAAGTTTATTATGTACTAACATTAAGGATCTAAGTTATCTGAAATAAAATTTATATTATTACTAATATTATAACATTTATTCTGTTTTCACCACTGATGTTTTCATTATTATTTTACCAACTCAATATATTAGTACTTTATGAATAAATAATTAAATTGAATTTGAATTAATTTACACACACAGACAGAACACCTAGTCAAACACTACTACTAGGATCTACATTATACAGCACTTGGCTCCATCATCATATCAGCTAATTGGAATGCAGTACAATGTATAAATTCTTGAATAAAAAAAAACCCATCCCAAACAGCTACACTTAATAACAAATACATCATCAAAATACAATTAATTATTATGAAAAGTAACAGATAATTACTATAATCCATAATAACTAAACTTGAATCTGTGTCACGCAAAAGTGTGACACAGATTCAAGTGTAGTTTCTATGTGATATAGTAACTATCTGATATTCTGTAATTCGCCTAAATCTTATTAGAACCGAAAATTACTATTATCCATAATAACTAAACTGTAATCTGTGTCACGCAAAAGTGGGACACAGATTCAAGTGTAGTTTCTATGTGACATAGTAACTATCTGATATGTAATTCGCAAAAATCTTATTTTCACCGATTTTTTACATCATCATCACCCGATCACATACTAACTATGTTTAATTCTATGTCACTAAAACTAGCATCAAAGCTAATGTAGTGAAGATTTATACAACCTTAATAAAAATGTTTGCTAAAGTGCATTAAATAAAATGTCAGCATTTTATAATAATTTGTTGACGATGCATGCGTAAACATTATTTAAACATCGATGTTTTCTGGATTCAGTGGAATAATAATGAAATTATGCTCACATTTATAATCTAAGAATCAGAAAGTTACATGGTAGAATATAATGTGAAAACATTTGTCGAAACACCGAATGCAAACATGATAACCAAACCACAGATAAAAAAAATCGGTTTATATAAGCGCGCCGAAATTGTTTGGTATTTTTACGTCCGAAGGTTTACCAATACTGTGGAAATTCTTTAGTCTACTAATAATCGGTCTGTGGTGTGGTGTATGTTAAGTGAAATTTATTTAAATTTTGTATAGGTATGCACTCAAAAAGTTTAAAATAGGTAATCTGCTATTTGAATGCTGCTAAAATGGAAGATGAAACTGTAGCCACAAGTAATGGTTTGCATAGCGATGATGTTGAGTGGCAACCGCTATCGCTAACCCTAGTTGAATATCCAAAAGGTATTGCTGCTTGGTAATATTTTCATACTTGTTAGCTTTCCATTTGAAACAAATAACTAATACTGGTACTCAAATTTATAGGTGATCTACTTGGAAAGTTCTTCGCTTTTTTAAGTCTCTCTCCATTCGGAATAGGTGCGGGATTTGTGACGCTCATTTTATTTAGGAGAGATTTACATACTGTGAGTATATTGACCTTACGGCCCTTTTCTGAAAGCTCGATGAAAACTAATCAGATGTCAAGTCACTCACCATTTCAGCTATTACATCGAATTAGATAGAGGTAACAAGTGACTTGATATCCAATTAGTTTTGATCGGGCTTTCAGAAACCGGCCTTTAGTCTCCTATTTTATGTATTGTTATATATATCTGTGTCAGTGAATGATTTTGTGATAACTCTTTTGTGCTACTACTGTATAGTTGGATGTCATTTTTTTCTAATGTTTGCACAGGAGTAGCAACTAAATGTAAAAGTTAGCTGAGAATTTATACAAAAATATTTATACCAACATTATATACCAATCCTATAAAGCTGTTTTTTCTAATTACAGATAGCCTTTTTCATTGGAACTTTAATTAATGAATTATTGAACATAATCCTGAAGCACACTATATGTGAAGCCAGGCCCTTAGCTAGAGGGCACTTATATAATGAATATGGAATGCCATCATCTCATGCTCAATTTATTTGGTTCTTTAGCATTTATGTCCTCTATTTTGTATTGATAAGGTAAGCAAATTTTATCTCAATTAAAAACAAACTTTAAATGATGTCCTAGACAAATTGATGTCACCATTTTGGGGTTATTATTTCATAGTCTATTTTTATATTTCAGATTACACCATATAAATAACAACAGTATAATATCTGCACTGTGGCGGGTGATCATAGTGGGTGGCTGCTTGTCACTCTCTCTTCTAGTCAGCATTGCCCGAGTATACCTCAGTTACCATACCACTTCTCAAGTGGTTGTAGGAAGCATAGTTGGTTTCTTATTTGCAACAATTTGGTTTGCAATTGTCCATAAAGTTTTAACACCGCTGTTCCCTCAACTGGTGTCATTGTAAGTAATTTTTAACATTATTGTAATGGCCCAAAAGGGTCATAATTGCTTTAGTGAATTGTTGTTTCAGATAGGTAAGTACATATAAATCTTTTAGGGTGTCAGACAAGGGCACATCCAATTGTATTTAGCACATGACTACTGTTTGCACTAGTAGTTTTGGATTTTTGGAGATAAAATGTAGCTCAGTTCTGATAGTTCTCAGTACAACAGTCAGGAATTAAATGCTAGGTCTTAAAATGAAGTATCATTGCCACCATAATTTTGTTTTCATAGTTTTTTGATGTTGACTGTACAAGCTTTTGCATATAGGGTCAATTATGTTGTTTTATGTGAAATGTCTACGCATATTTGTTTATTAGTAGGTAGATTTTGTGTTTTTTTTATTGGGGCTACCATAATATTATAATACTGATTTATATTTCTCGTAATTTACAGAAAACTGTGTGAAATGCTGATGATACGAGACACAACGCTAATCCCGAACGTGCTATGGTTCGAGTATACTACGTCACGCCAAGAGGCGCGCGCCCGCGGCCGCAAGATGGCAGCACTGAAGCCGACGCAATGACGGTGCGCCTACCCGCGCCCTCGCAGCCGGACGCGTCCGCGCGCGTGACGCATCCTCGCCGCCGCGGCCGTAGCGCTGCTCGGCGGCGTTGTGCTAACCAAGCTGGAGCCCCTCACCTTTATTCCGTATGGCATACTTTATAACTAGACTAGATTTTTAGAATTTCTCAAAAGGTAGGTTCATAAACCTAGAGTTCCCTTTGATACGGGGATGCGCTAACAGAATACGCCACCATATAAATCTCACTTGGTGAATAACTAGGGATGTATTTATGCAGTACTTAAGCGCCTATATGTCTATCTACGGGCCTGACGATATGTTCATATCAAAGCCTGCTCGATAAGTAACATTTATTTGAATCAATGAGAGATGACGTGCTACGTACTTGAATTATATATTTATTCGTTTTATATTGTTCCCTACACTTAGGTAATCACACAGTTTTATAGATCATCCCTAAAAAAAAATGAAATCATTCTCATTTCCTTAAGTTTAGGTAAATACTATAAAACTAATAGACTAGCTCGCTAGATATTATTAGGTATATACGACCTTATTATATCTCACGCATTTATAAAACAATTGACTGCCGAAAAATTAACTAACGTGTGGTTTTTTATGCAATTGGCGGCCGCCGCACCGGAGCGCCGCCAATAGCATAAAATTCCACTTTGTATGACGTTAGTAGAAAACTAGAATTCCAAATAGAAAAATATACATATACGAATATTGGATTGGCATGCTATCAAAATGTCACGTGTTCTGTCAAAAAATCTTTTAAAATGCTTTTTCGATTTGATGAATAAACGTAAACAAATACGTAGCGTAGCCAAGTCAAATTAACTTTTGACAAGCTTGATAGCATTATCTACTACCGTAGAAATAGAATCGCTTAGCAGTGAATGCAACTTAGCTAAGCCCTGTGTACTTCGTTACGTTACGTAGTCGCAACGCCGACGACGACGTCTGAATTTGCGTTGCGACAACGGGCGTGCTATAGGTCATTGACCGATTCTTATATTCCTAGATTGGACTATGTTGCATAGAATAACAAAAGCAATAATCATTCGTCATCAAAGATTCGTTTAGTCTCGAGTCCAATAATAATATTTTCTATAAAAAAAACTCTAACGTCTACTCTGCAAAACGATAAACGAAGGTTCGTTAGTTCGTGACCGCCGAGCGTCTGCTTCGCGAGTAACAATAACTTATAACAATTGTAAACAATAACGAACCTTACGGCCGGTTTCTGAAAGCTTGATCAAACGTAATCAGCTGTCAAATCACTCGCCATTTCAGCTTTTACTTCAAATAAGATAGAGATAGCAAGTGACTTGACATCCGATTAGTTTTAATCGAGCTTTCAGAAACCGGCCGTTTATGTATCTTTTCTCAGATTAGACTTCCGATGTCTTCCTCAGTCATGTGTCGAAGCGTAGGTACACAGTTATAATCGTAGGTGATCGCTAGAAATCGATTAGCTAATACATATATTAGAATCTTATAATTATTGAAAAATAAATTAATCGTACCTATATTGCTAAGTTTACGTCTATAGCCACAACAACTTTTCTATGCATGTTGTCAGCGGTAGAACGCTCTGCATACGCGATTATTATCTTAATGTTTGTATCGCTGTGAACGCGTGTTTTTCGAAAAGTTGTAGTGTGCAAAGGCCTTTAAACCAGGGACTGAATTCTGCAAAATTTACCCTGTTTTACAATATATCGCACGCACCTATCCTAAAAATATCGCTAGATTTAATCGTGTTAGGTGGGTATAGTAAAGTGAATTTAGAGTTTAAAATATAAAACGAACATCATAAAAAAAAAATATTGGTGGACTTTTCCACACAGCACTATCTAGCCCCAAACTAAGCAAAGCTTGTATCTACCCGCGTCTATTAATTCAATACCGAAATGAAATATCTACACTAATCTACACTAATCTACATCTACACTAATCTACACTAATATTATAAAGAGGAAAGCTTTGTATTTTTGTATGTAACGAATAGGCTCAAAAACTACTGGTCCGATTTCAAAAATTATTTCACCATTAGAATGCGACATTATCCCTGAGTAACATAGGCTATATTATATTTTCAAAAAAATCAGGGATCCTTACTAAAACTCCAATAATGTAACCCAAGGTGGAAACCAAAAACCTTACATCGCGTGCGCTGCGAAAACTATTGATGATAGAACAAAATAATGTACTACGATTTTGTAGAACACGTCATCATCTACAAAAAATGTCGCGACGGCATATGTCTAACTATTATAGTTATGTTACAATAAGTGTTCTTTTATT
This sequence comes from Chloroclysta siterata, assembly GCA_932294275.1. Lineage (NCBI taxonomy): Eukaryota > Metazoa > Arthropoda > Insecta > Lepidoptera > Geometridae > Chloroclysta > Chloroclysta siterata. The sequence goes on along the minus strand of OW028600.1, from coordinate 7,267,373 downwards.
ATAAAAAATTAATTGAAATGCCGCCGCTAGAAAAGGGTCTTTATTTGTACCTTGGTATTAATCCTTATCCAAATAAATCTTTTCATAATTAAGACGGTTTCAATACCTATAGATTACTTCTTAAATTTTTCAAATCGGACATTCCATTCAAAAGATATGACGAAATTAAAAACGTTAACGGGTCCACGGGTCACGGGTCGGGTGCAAATGTATGAAATAAGTAGACGCGAGGCTCGAACCCACGGTCTAAGTTTATCCTAAAATGTTCAAAAAATTTATGACCACCCATGCGAAGCTGAGACAGGCCGCTAGTAGTTTATATAACGGTATCAAATTAAATGGTTTTGAACACGGGATCGCTTATTAAGGCTGGTTAAATACTGTTCTTACTAGTAGTTCGCCCCGAACTGAGATCTCGTGATGCGACCCGACGAACGCACCAAACTTTGAGTACGTAGTTGTCAGAGGCAAGTCCAAACATTATCTTTGGACTTTTTTCTGACTACCGCCTACTAACTTGGTATGGTTACCAAGTTTCAACTCTATTGGCCTATTTATTGAAGAGTTCCGTTGAACAGACCTTGGCTCCATCATCAGACCTGGTCGCCGTCACCATTTTATGAGAACTGAGTACCTCCTTAATTTATTTCAAGAAAAAAAAATAAGAAAAAGCAAAAGAACTGTCCGACCAGTAGAAAAACCTTGATGCCAACGAAACTCTTAGAGATGGGAGCTCTTGCATCGCTGGTTATCTTAATTTAACTTTTATTATTTTATCTCATAAACCGGGCGTCCCAAAAAAAAAGTAAAAATTGTTTTGGGATGTCCAAACAAAGCCCTTTCATATGACATGTAACTTGATTTTTTTATGTAACTTTTTTTATTTTTGCCCCCTCAAAAAACCCCATATCTCAAAAACCCTTCATCCGATTTTACTCATATACTTACCAGTAAATTTCTCAAGTACAAGCTATCGACATATCAAATTTCATGCAGATCGGATCAACGGTTCTAAAGTTATCGCCAGACAAACATACATACATACATACATACATACATACATACATACATACATAAAATGCCAAATCGCCCAAGTTGAAACTAAGATCTTCGTTCGCTTCGCTCACTCGATCAAAAATAGTTTTCAGTCCCTGTTTTAAACTGGTGCTGTGAGCTGAGCGGGCTGAAGTGCAGTCAGCGACAAGGTTGATTTAAATGCGAGACTATCTTTAGTAAATGTCGATTGGGTAACATTTTTCTAAAGATTATTTCTTTAAGGTGTTGTACAGAACACACAGTTCTCTTTGGTCGGTTGATCCGGACCTCAAGTACAAGTTTTGCTTTTAGTTTTCGTTTTCCGTATCGTCAGGCCGTTTTTGTATAGCGCCCGATCAGCGCCTCTTTCGGGCGTGCTGAGAAAGTCCCCATACAAATACGACCTGAAGATACGGAAAAAAATAAAACTCAGACTTGGGGAACCAACACCGATAAATAAAATAAATAAAAAAACTAAATTTGTTATCGATTTATGTCGCTGACTTTACTAGATTTCGACGCACTAGGTATTCTGTGGTGTATATCTTCGCAATATTTTTATAAATAGTTAGTAAGTGAAAATGTTAAGATTTAGCACGTTTAATTCATAATTGTTGTTTTTTGAAATGTTTAACGCTAGATATTACTATAGCAGACAAGTAGGTAGGTAGTGTAAATAACTATTGATTTACCTTTTTTATTAAAAATATTCAGAGTTTACTTCTGTAAGTATTCTAGCAATGTAATTTATATAAGGTAGGTAATACCTGGCATAAATTGAAAATTATTTTAATGGTTAACAAATAATCACGGTTCTTGCGGTTGTGTCCTAGAATAATTCGAATCACAGTTATGTAAAGTAGAATAAGTAGATATTAGGGAAATCTAAAAATTCTAAGCTCCACTGAGGTATATTATCTACTAGGTAAGCAGACGCGACTAACAAGTATTTGGCTGAACAGGCTTCTGGCGGGTTCTTTTGGGTTATATATACTGAGTAGGTAGGTACTGTGAAATTAGTGCATGGCTTCGTGCACGAAATTTCATATTTATGATATCAAGAAAAAAAATATATGTTATTTATGATGTACGTTTCTTAAGTGATATGTGCATCGTTTTTCATCCATAATTTTTACATAGGGCAGGATGTGTTATGATAAGCGTGGCACAAAATATTGCTTCACGTAGGTGGTAGTGTACTTATTAATTATAATAATAAAACCTCAGTGGTTTTATGATAGGACTCTGATAGGAGTTTAGCTATTGAGCGTGCAATACGACAGCGATTAGAGCAATTTTAAAAGCTGCTTTAGATATAGGTAGTAATGTAGCCTGAACTATTTTAAATCACGTTTTTGACTGATTTGCTAACCTGGATGGAACAATTTATTCCATTTAATGTTGGCACGAATGTTTGAATGAATTCAGAGTAAACGAAACATAGTTTTATAATAAAGAACCAAATGAATAAAATAATGCAATAAAAAGTGAGTTGAGTACCTTTAATATGTCAACATTACCTTCTAAGTACATAAAATAAGTCGGTGGCTTTAGTGTCTGGTAAATAAGTTAGTTTTTATATCTTAGTGGTTGGTTAGGTGGGTAGTTAGCTGCAAGTATGATCGGAATAATTCCATACTAATAACTCCAATTCAATCAAATGCCTGCTAGTTTTTTTGACTAAACTTATTCTCCCGTCACTATACCACCGAGGTATATTGTATTTTATTATAGTTCTAAGTCGCTAGGAATACGTAAGAATGATTTGTTTTGGATGTAAAACTGATGGAAATCCCAAAAATAAACGACGAACGCAAAAAAGCAGCCTTAAATAGTAAAACCTTGAAGTAACATGTTACCTACAACATACTGATACTTACCTTCATAATCTTTGATATCTTATCATTATACATTGTCATGATACTTAAAGATAATAATAAAATAAATAAGTAAAATACACAGTTTAAATAATATAACTGTCACTAAAGTCATGTCTGATAGGTAAACTTTTGAAGGGTTTGTTGATTGTGTAATGAAAATGAGAGTCTAGTGTTACGAAAGTCTTACAGAGATTCAAACTCCGAAAGAAGACTTCCAAGAACTTATTTTCCTGAAAAAAGATATGAAACTCAATATAATAAATAAACCCTGGGTAAACGAAGCTAAATCAGACTTGTGAACAATAAGCTACCAAGAATTTATATTTCTTCTTACTCGATGTGGTAAACCAAAGTAGGTGTGACAACATAATAAATAAGAGGTCTGGTAGAACGAGCGTGGTAAGTATTATGTTAAAATAACATGTCAATAAGTGAAAAAAGTGAATAAGATATTATGTCCATGTTGAAAAGCAATTGAATACGCTTATTTACTATTGAATTAAATAGCCACTCAGCTTTAGAACTAAGTTGTCTACCTATTTTCAAAATGGAATGTTTTTGTAGCTTTGATCCTGGAATTTGATCTTGAATGGGTGCCTACTTGACTGCCTACAGCTTGGCAAAAAAGAGTAAAAAATAATAGGGGCGACACGTTCTATAAATTTCACTCACATGCGGTCTTGCTATGCCTATGCGAAACACCCGCATGTCAAATTAGTTCCGTTCCTAGACTTTCTTGCCAAGCTGTATCTACTTGGTAAGTCTAAATAGCAAGAGTACACGAAGTCGAAGGCTGAGTTTTGATTATCGTTTTACGTATCGTCAGGCTGTTTTTGCATGGAGACTCGTGAGTTCTCAGCACTCCGGTAGAGACGCTGATCCAGTCTCCGTACAAAAACGACCTGCAATGCGGAAAATGAAAATCGAGACTGGTTTACTGTGCCTGGGGATTAGTCGTGAGTCTATTTCATTTCAGTAGGTATAATATTTGTTACCTATGTTATGAGGGTTTATTGTTTATTTATGTTAATCTTCACGAATCATAATAATACCTAATAAAAGAGTTGTTTCATCAATGTATGGAGCCTGGGTTGGCTCTGTGTACAGTGTATATAAATATCGCTTAGCAATATAGATCTGTTTTGATTGCTTATTTTCTTAATTTTTACTTCGTTTTCTTGCTGAAGCTCAAGAAAAATATTTTCTTGATCAAAGAGAGCAACACAATTTACAAAAAATATGGAGGACTGACAAATCTTTGACAACTTTGTATGTCAAGCTTGAGAGTGGAACTCATTACCGTCAAAAAAGCAAAAAAACTGTCAAAGTAATGCAAAAATGCACATAGACCAAACCCAGAATGAAACAATGTCCTTTCCACTACATTCCAAGAAATTTCTTTGAATGTAGTGAACTAATTCTGTGAAAAATTATAGTAAAGTTAAGTTATAATGCCTTAATGTTACGTGGTTTGCTTTAACTTATAGAAAAATTGTTTATATGTAGAAGTAGCTACCTATAATTTGTATGATACTTAACTCTTATTCAAGTCAACTGCACCAATTGGTTAGATACCCTCAAATTCAAATTATATTTATTACGTTCATGTATGTCCATTATCCATGCATTAAATGATCATAATTAAAAATAAAGGTTTAAACATGAGCCTGGAAGGACAAATGACATTCTGCAAATATTGAAAGTAGGTTCTTTTTTATAATTTTTCTTCTTTATTTATTTTAAATTCTAATTATGTAGATGGTGCACATCTTGCCGATGTGTACACACGGATAAAGATCATGTTACACAAAGCCAAAGAAAAATGACGCTTACTCAAGGCCTGTACCTATACTGTCAAAACTTGGATTTGGGGTACTGATACGTTTCCGTGTGTCGGATTCGATCTTTTTCCTATTTTACTCCTTTTTTACCATTTAATCTAGGAGTCAGGCCTCCTAGTGCCCCCATTGTCTAAAATCTTACCGTGCATGCTGATATGACTTTTAACAATGCTTATTTTCATTTTAAAAAATTGATTTTTTTTTCAATTTCTATTAATGTAAGTCTAGAAGAGAAACGTATATACCTACACTTATATTTTAAATGCTCAGTATTATGTAGTAGGATTTTTGTAACTGTTTTCATTTTGCTCATGTTATTGCTTGTTACTTAAAACTTTTGATAACTATTAGGGACAGTGTACAAGTAGCTGTGCAATTTTAGTCGCTATCCAAGTCACCCACGAGTCTATTTTTTTACATCTACCTGCAATCAACATTTGCAAGCTTTTCTAGCCTAGTTTAAACAGTAACTTCAATTCTAAGTTACCCTAATGATTATACCTACTAGACTTGATGCGCTAGTAAAAGTAAAGTAAAATCTAAACCTTAGATGACGCTAGAACTGGAACATTGGAATCTATGTTCTCCTTTTACTTCAATTTGATATAAAATTGAATACGTGTTATTTTTAAACATTTTGTAGCCACTTTGTTTTACAAGCATAATAAAAGTATTTATTACATGTCCTCGTGTTTTATTCAGTAATTTGTGACTGATTCAAAGTCCAAGGTAGAAGTACCTATACCTAAATCAAAATTAGTTAATTTTTGCTGATAAGTAATGTACCTATTTATTAAAGTTTTGCATATAAAAATCGCCAATGTAAGTAAATTCCATATTCTGTATTTATCAAATAGGGTTTGTTAGGTTTTATCTAGGTCCTCTCCGTTATTTGGATGGTTCTGAAACAAAAACTAATATTGAAAAACTAAGAAATAATATAAACCTTTCCCAGAAAAAAAAAACTGTAGGTACTGTTGAGGGTCACGAATCACGACCACAGGACGTCCTGTGCTCGTGAGAATCCGGACTTTTATCTAGATCTGTTGTTTGTACGGGCTGCGGCCTCGTGGTCTCTTGCCTTCGAATTAGCCAGTGAGTCGAGTAGGTATTTTTACATTATCACCTCGTTTTCAGGCTACATAGACCGAAGTGCGCAAGTACTTGCTGGAGGCAGATGCATGCATGACAACCTAGTACCTAGTTACTTTGAGTTCGAGTTCGTGCTGCCGCACTGTCATTAATATTTTTTATTATTACTAGTGGTTCGCTCCGAACTGAGATTTCGTGATGCGATCCGAACGCTCCGAAAATTAAAGTAGGTGTTAGTCAGAAGCAAGGTACCTATATTTGTATTTGCTTCTGACTACCGCCTACTAAATTGGTATGGTAACTAATTTTCAACACTATTGACCTATTTATTGAAAAGTTCTGTTGGACAGACCTTGACTCCATCATCAGATCAGGTCGCTGTCACCATTTAATGAGAACTAAATACCTTAATATATTATAAGAAAAAAATGAGAAAAAGCAAACGAACAGGGGCCTTATGCTCACTTCGAGCGAGATTATCTCACGGTAGAGATGACGTCATATCTCGTTCGATAACTATTTATCCCCATTCTCACCATCCTACTCCCCAATTTTCTCATGCAGAGGTTAATGCGAGACGCAACGTCAACGAGTTATTGAACGAGATATGACGTCATCTCCACACCGTGAGATAATCTCGCTCAAAGTGAGCTTAAGGCCCCTGGGGCCTTATGCTCACTTCGAGCGAGATTATCTATGATCTATATTATAGGTGAGAATGGGGATAAATAGTTATCGAACGAGATATGACGTCATCTCCACCATGAGATAATCTCGCTCGAAGTGAGCATAAGGCCCCTGGCCGGCCAGTAACTTGATGTCAACGGAGATGGGAGCTCTTGGGTCGTTGGTAACCTCAATTTTACTATTATGTTGTTTCTCTAAAAAGGGCATCATAGAAAAAAAGTAAAAATGGTTTTGGAATGTCCAAACAAAGCCCTTTCATATGACATGTAACTTGATATTTTAGTGTATTGCCCCCTTTAAAAACGCAATATCTTGATAACTCATACACTTACCAGTAAATTTCTCAAGTACAAGCTATCGACTTACCAAATTTCATGCAGATCCGATCAACGGTTCTAAAGTTATTGCCCAACAAACTTACATACAACATCGTATAAGAGTAGTAGAGCTCTTTGTGAAGGACTCGTCCGGGGAAGTACTACCACCACGCCTTTTTCTGCCGCCAAGCAGCGTTGCTGTGTTTCGGTTTGAAGAGTGTGGTTGCCGGTGTAATTACAGGCACATGAGGCTTAACATCTGTATGCCTCAAGTTGATGGACGCAGGGCAGTGCATCGTAGGGCACGTTCCTAAAGTGCGTGACTTACGAGGCAATGCTTTGTTATAGGTGATGGTTACCACTTAACATCAGGTGGGCCATCTGCTTGTTCCATCAATTAGTGGTATAATAAAAATAAAAAAAAATCGGCCAAGTTAACTGCAAGATTTTCGTTCGCTTCGCTCACTCAAACGCAAATAGTTTTCTAGGATTAGAACGAACTTTTTGAGGATTCAAATCTCATATAATATCTACGGGTAGGTAGGTACAATGAAATGCCTAACCATTTCCTGGAGAATGTGATTTACTTGTTCTTGGTTATTTGACTGCAAAACTGCATCAGTTTTCCTTTTCTTTAGCCGTGCTTTTAGGTCCAGTTCAGATGTTTCGCCGCTGGCTTGATAGCTAGAAAATCCTGTAGAAATAATGTAACATAATTTGCGCACGGAATGACGGGATTTGAACCAACTCTTTGGTGGCCGGTTTCTGAAAGCCCGATCAAAACGAATCGCATGTTAGAAACCGGCTGTAAGAAACTCACTCACCACTATACTGTCCAGAAAATATGGATGAAAATGAATTGCTGTCTTCAGTCAAGCTTTCCAACCATTTCTGTGAATAAAAATGCATAGGAAAATCACTGATATCAAGAGGGTACTTACTACCTACCTGCTAAATGTAGGTATAGAGGGAAAGGTGAATAGGTACCTTATCTGGAGGAATAAGGCGATCTGCTTTTTTCATAAAAGTGAAGTTTGCCTTCTGACCAAGGTCTACCAAGTGCCTGGTCACTTCTGTCGTGGACATCGCCTTATTGAGAACACCTTGCAAAGTTTGAGGATCCTTATCTAACAAACCAGGGAACATTATGGCTAGGGGTTTCATTTCCGGTCCATCTTCGCATTCCACCTTGGTAAAATGATGAACAAACGTGGCTTGATTAACACACTTGAACACGGGTAACCTAGGGTAGGTACCTATTCAAATTATTGTGCGTTGAAATCTAAAGTAAATTAGTCGGTAGGTAAGGTACCTACCTACCTTACCTACCTAATCAAAGTTAAAGTCCTACTCCTAACAAATATTTTTCTTTTCGTCTTGAACAACAGGCGAACTGAAACTACAAATACCTATGTGGGCGCATAGGTATTTGTAGTTTCAGTTCGCCTGTTCTTGAGAAAATCAATGTAAGCAGGTAAAAATTACAAGCTGTAATACTTCTTCTCCATCACAAAAGTCGACTCGCTTGCTCGGAGTCGCCTCATTTGACTGCAAGATGTCTACCCATTCGGAATCTTTCGCTAGCAAGGGACACAGTGGGGATGTTATGGTTTTACTTGCATCGCTTACATTGTGTGATGTCTGGAAGAAAAAGATTTAAGTACCTACCTATATAATTGGTGTAGAAAGGAACATAACATAAGCCTACCCAGATATAAAGTAGGCAGGTACCTTTATATCCCGGTAGGTTACCTACCAACTAACCTAGGTAAGTAGGTAGGTACTACCTACCTACTTATCTAGGTTGGTAGGTACCTCTCTACCTACCTAGTTTGCATGAGTTTGCTGCCAACTCTATATTTGGTGGACATATCACACTGCACTTCTAGCCCCAAAAAATATTAGCCAAGCTTGGGAAGCAGAATCTTGATTATCTACCTACCTTACTATTAATTGGTTAAAATAATGGAATGACCAAGCAAGCTACGCCCCGGAAGTATTAGATTTGAAATTCTTGATCTTCGCTTTATAATTATTCATTTATACTAGGCACCAACGGCAAATAAACAAACACACAAATAGTTATGGGCCAGGAAAGTGTAGCGTTGCTACCTAGACTGGTAAGACTAATAACATCCTCACAGAACGGAAAAAAGTTATTATTTCTGCGTTTTGTGATCATCCTAGTGGGATACTAAGCATTGTTGTGTTCGTTGAACTGGGTCTACAAACAAAAACTTTTGATATTACACTGATGGTGATAAAAGGTTCTTCTTTTTAGGTCTTTTGTATTTATTGTTCAAATCACTACTCATTTTGTAGACATTGTAGTTTGTGGATGAACTGCTCTTAAAGCAGTATTTTGTATACAAAAAACCTAATTGAATATAAATTAAAACTTCAGCTAGGTACCTACATAATTTTTTTTGTCATAATTATACTCTGACATTTGATGTGCCTGCTCTACTGAAAGGAGATACATAAACCTCATTTTTCTAAATTGTTTATCTAATTATAACTAGGTAACTAGTAATAGGTTACTAGATAATCAGTTTTTTATCGCTCTTAAATATTTTTTAATATACATTCACTGGATGTTGTTAAGAAAGATCACAAACAATAAAATTCAGGCAATAAAACTACAAAGGTCAGCAGATATATCATTGTGATTCAAGCAAGTTTCCCTAACAAAAAGTTGGATTAACTGGATAAACTAAATGAAACTTTTTGGTAGGAAATCTTTCCTTGAATAGTTTAGATGGTCACATAAGTTTATTTCTTGAGTTACACTCTTCCAACTTTGATATTTCCTCCAAGCTTCCATCACAGATTTTTCTTGGAGGAAATATGACACAGACAAATAAAATCTTTTGCATACATAAATAGGTACACTAAAATCATACTTTATTAAATTATTTATAGATCATTTTATTTTAATGTATTAAGGGATAATAAATTGATTAAAATGTGAATGTGTGAGTGATGTTTATGAATAATCATCATCCATATCATCCTCTGCCTTAGGTGTTATTGGAGGGGGCACATATGGCTGAGGGATGCCCTCAGCACCCACCAGCCCTTGTTGTTGGAGCAGCAGCCATTGGTGTTGCTCTTGTTTAGCTTGTTCCTCTCTAGCCTGCAAACAACCAAAAAATATAATATAATACACTTCATTTTTCAATTATAAAATACCAAGGCCCTTATTCATATTCCCTGCCATTTTATAGCAGCTCTATAAAGTATAATATATACTTGTCAATTTCAATTTCATGTCAACGAAAAGCAACAGACTTATTGCTCAGTTAAGCCAACAAAGCGGTCATATTGGTCTCAGACCAGTATGAATTAAATCAAGCCTTCTTTTAAGACAATGTATATAGATGGAAAAGTGAAAAGGATGGCTATAGATATCCGGTACCTGATTTGACTATGGTTTTAATTTAAGGGTCTTGTTATGGTTCATCATAAACCTTTAGAGCAATTTTTGGATCCTGGAGATGCATCTTGAATTAATTACAATGAAAACAAAATACAAGTACTCAATAGATTGTCAAAGACAATCTATTACTTGTATCATAGCATTCGGTCAAATATTTATAAGATGTCATAAAAGACTTGATAGGGCACATCCGACTTCCGGTTAGGTTAGAATGAATCAAATGTATCAAAAATTGCCAATAGGGCTTTTACAAGATGTCTTAAGAGACTTAATACTTGATTTAATTCAACTTGGATAGGTTAGGTCATGTTGAAACATATAAATGAAACAACAAAGTGAGCAAGCCACGGCAGTCTCCAGAATACTACAATTTTAGAGGTTATAATTTTACAAATTAATTAATAATTTAAAAACTAAACATCTCCTGGAGAAAAGCATTCCAGAAGAGGATTCCTGCCCTTCCACCCCCGCATCCACTTCCACTACCACCTACAACGCAGGTACCGGATATCTATAGTTTATCCAAGTGAAAGCTTACCTTGGCAAAAAGTTCCTGCTGCTGTCTCAGCAATTCTTCTTCAGGTATCCCCAAGTTTTCAAGTCTCGTGCTCTGTCTTCTCCGTTTAGCAGCAACAGCTTTACAATCCTTCAGTACAGCTTCTGCTTCAACTGTGTAATCACTGAATCCAAGCCTGTCCAGAGCTTTGAAATAAATGAAAATATTATTTGATGCATACAAATGGGTATACCTACATAAGCTGACAATGACAACACAGCATGGTGCATGCTAGTAGAAGAGCATTACCATTACCTATGTTTTAAAAACTAGAACTATTATTAATATATGCATTAAAGTATTTCACCTGTAAGAACATGTTCAGCATTTATCGTCTTCTTGTTGCTTTGATTACAGACTTCATTGGCTTCTGAACTGATCAAATGTATAAACTCGGTACAGCAGTTTAGTATAAGCTCCCTTGATTCGAAGGCAACACGAACCGAAGGTACCAATTCCTTGATCATCTTGTTGATACTCGCTCTGGGTAAAGTTAATTCATCTTCCTCTGATGGGGGAGGACATAATTCTCTCTCTGGGCTTCCCATTTTCCGCAAGGAGAGTCCACGAATGTGAGAAACGATCGCGATTGATGAATTGTTGTGGTATACGATGAAAATAATGACTTTAAAAAATTTCCTTCCTTGAGTGAAAGAATTACGAAAATTCAAAATTTCTTTAGTTCTTCTTCTTTTCTTTGTTTACGGCACCCGTCCGTCATTCGACAGACTAATCTTGCCAGTGTCAAGTGATAGATACTGTCAGTCCATCTTTCACTGCCAGACAGACACTGTGTGTGACATTGACACAACACAACAGAGACCTGACTAACTCTCAAGTAAAGTATGTTTTTCAATTAAAACATGCACTCTTTCATATTTTGAACTCATTTGAACAGGGGCCTTATGCCTCCGACAGGAGTATTATTGTTCTGTGCCTTAAGCTCACTTCAAGCGAGATTATCTCACGGTGGAGATGACGTCATATCTTTTTCAATAACTTGTTTACGTTGCGTCTCGCATGAACTTTGAATGAGAAAATTAGGGAGTTAGATGGTGAGAATGGGCATAAATAGTTATCGAACGAGATATGACGTCATCTCCACCGTGAGATAATCTCGCTCGAAGTGAGCTTATGGCCCCAGATTAGCTATAACATTTTCAAAACTAAACTACAAAATAAACTTAAAGAACCAAGCAACTTCCAATAGAATCTTTATAATTCCATGCTTAACTTATTACCATGTCTTTTCGTTATCGCCACGTTCGTCGCGCCTCGTCAGTTGTCTACACTTCATTTCAACCGGTACCTATTAATAGATAACTATATCTACATTAGCTTCGCCTAGGTGTGGGAAATAAGGGCAACCAGACGGCGAAACCCGACATTTCCAGTCTCGTTCTAAACGCTATCGAAAGGAGATAAATTGGGTCCTGTCCTTTCTCGGCTTCAGGAGGATGATAACGTTTCCTAATTTCCAGGTCTTCGGTCTTAGCCGGTCCGTAAAATTCCATAAAACAGTATAGCCTTATAAGCATCTACGTGGAAGATGCAGAAGTGCTGAGTTCTGAAGCCATTAGTGCTTTCTGCCTGGTTAGGCAGGAGACTGCCTTCCGTATTTCAGATGGCGAGATGAAGTCCTTCCCGTTAAGTGGCGGTGTCGGGCGTGACAAGTCTTCAATAGTTATGTGATTAGAGAGGTGTTCCCGTAAACTAAGTATCATATAGTACCTCCATGGGTGTTCCTGCCTGCCGAGTTCACACATGGTTCACACACACCGGGACTTGTTAGTTGTCACTGTCAATCAATCCAGCCACTTCAACCTGTCACTCATTTTCAATGACAGTCGGTCGGTCGTTGTCAAGTTAGTGTTAGACTCAGACGGGCCGTGCGCGCTAGCTGTGAAAAAAAATATTTTCTTCAAGTTAGGCTTACTGAAATGGTTTTCTATTTTACTAGTAATGTGGTGGCCCCAACGGTCACTTTATTTATGGGAGCTGATAAACACGAAAGTATGTATTGTATACCTTTACCTACCTAACTTTCAGTGTCCTATGAAAAACTGGTTCTGTAGCATGTATTCCAACCATTTCCACTTGAGAATACTTGATAGATTGTTTTTATCCAGTTGCTAGCATAATTACAATTAAAACGTTAATCCAGGTAAAGAACTTCTATTCAAGTTTTATCACAAGCTCTCACATTATTTATAATATTGTTATTATTTGTCTTTCAGATGAAGATCTCATAAAGTGGGGTTGGCCAGAAGATGTGTGGTTCCATGTAGACAAAGTTTCTTCAGCTCATGTTTACCTAAGATTAGGTTCTGTATGTACCTAAAGGTTTTATTTGGTATTGTTCTGAATATGATGTTAACCTAAAGTTAGTCCTAAAACTGTTTTAAATTTTTTCAAGGGTCAAACTATTGATGATATTCCAAATCTTGTGCTTGATGATGCGTGCCAATTAGTAAAAGCCAATTCTATAATGGGAAACAAAATGAATGATATTGATATAGTATACACAATGTGGGCAAATCTTAAAAAGACTGCAGGAATGGAAGTAAGTTAATGTGCAAACAAAAAAAAAGTGAAAGTTTAAATGAGCAAATCTAAAAATAACTGAATACATTTTTCTTTACAGGTTGGTCAGGTATCATTTCACAAAGACAAAGAGGTTAGAAAAGTAAGAGTAGCCAAAAGAAATAATGATATTGTCAATAGATTGAATAAAACAAAAAAAGAATCATTTCCAGACTTGAGAATAGAGAGAGAAAGTAGAGATAGAGAAGAGCGGGAAGATAAAAAGAAACTCCTCCGAGAAAAGAAAGAAAGGGAGAAAGAGGATGAGAAACGAAAGAAAGATGAAGCTGAACTTAGAAGCTATTCCACTCTAATGAAACCAGAAAACATGTGTACTAATTTGGATGGAAATGATTCTGATGATTTTATGTAGGTATTGAAAAATAAAAAAATACTTATTTATATCAATTTAGTCTGTTATTTCTGCCTTAATAATAATAATTCATTAGTTTCCAGCTAGATATATTCCAACTGAATTTAATGAATTGGCAACCCAAGTAGGATAATTTTTGTCAGGATATAGCTTAGACACAAAGTTCTGTACAAATTGTGGGAATGTACCATTTTGAATATTGTCTCTCATAGTCTTCATCAGATGCATCTGAAAGTAATATGTATTTAATAATACATGCTTAAAATATTATTTATAAAAATATTAATATAAAATTATTTTAAATATTATTAGTTATGATAATAATATTAATAATTTAAATGTATATAGATGATATGTTTTAAACATCACGTTTTCACAAAAGGAACCAATGAAAACAGGTCAAAATTTCATTATTTTCACTAATAGGGAAACTGTCCTAGTTTTAATAAATGCAGAGTTCCAGGTACATAGTCAAACTAGTAGTAATAAGACTATGGTGCTAGTAGTAATCAGTAAGTTATTGTCTGAAAACAAATGATTTATTAATAATATATAAAGTAATAAGTATTATTAAATACCTGGTAGGCAATATTGTGCACAGAAATCAAATGACAAGCAACTGTTTCCACAGTAACAATAGCATGTAAATATGCTCTTGAGTAGGTTTTGCAAGTGGAACAAGTGCAGTCTTTGTCAATCGGGCTTAGGTCAGACTCATACTGTTTCTGTTTTAAGTTCAACTGCCCTTGCATGACAAGGGCACATCCAAACCTCTGAAAAAATTGATTTATTAATTTGTGCAGTAACAAGAACATAAAACCTCAGGCTGAATGATATAGAGCAAAATAAAAGACAGTATGGAAATATCTTCTCACAGCAGTTCGTGTAGGAAACACACAATCGAACATATCCACCCCCAATGCTACACAGATGACCAGGTCTATAGCCAATCCAACACCCATTAAGTACCGGGGTCTGTTTTTATCCAATATACCAGTGCTGAGCTTCACCATGGGCCAGAAGTCATCCTTTGCTTCTCCACCACTGAAAAAATGCAATGCACTATCTGAAGCTGGAATATCTTATTAATAACTATTCCACAATTTAGACCCTACTTTACCTTAAACCTCCAATTGCACAGCCATTAACATCTTTGGACATGTGCTCCCTAGCACTCTGTTCTCTCAAGTCAGGATTAAGTAATCCCTGTACAATAGGAAAAATACTTTGTTCGGTAGGTTTTTTGTGTGCTTGTAGGCAGCGGTCCAACCATCTACTGGTACGTTCTGTCGCTTCCTTGATCCGTTCGTAATCTTGGAAGGTGGTTTGCACTACATCATCTAGCTGCATGATAATGTCAGCTCCTGCAAAAAAATATAAAGTATGAGCTAAGGTTTCCATATAAGATATGCTATCCTATATATGAAATGTATATTTGTGTAAAACTGTTATGAAAATGACATTAACATTGATATAATTTTTTTATAACAATTAATTTATATTTGTGAAAAGCTAAGTAACTTTTCACTATTGGAACTAGAATTTGTTAGAATACTTATCTTACAGAATTTGTTATATAGATATTTATTTACCTATGCAGTTCTGAATCTCAATTGATTTTTCTGGAGTTAACATAATTTCAGAATCATCGTAAGGAGATTTAAATTTGACACCTTCCTCTGTCATTTCGGCTAGTTTTAACAATGAAACCATTTGGAAACCACCAGAGTCTGTCAGTAAAGCTCTGTTCCAGCCCATAAATTTATGTAGACCACCAGCTTTTTCCAATACTTCTATGCCAGGTCGGTTACCCAAATGGTAGGTATTGCCAAGTATTATCTCAACATCCAAATTTTCGAGTTGATCTGGTAAAATTCCTTTCATAGTGCCCTGAAATTCAATAATATACATACAGTAAGCAACATGCATCATAACTTCACAAAAGTCAGTAAGTACTCTTAAGTTGTACAAAAACAAAAAATTAGATAAAACCAAACCTGGGTGCCGACAGGCATAAACACCGGTGTCTGTACATCATAATGAGGCAATTTCATAAGTCCTGAACGGGCTCTGCTAACATTGCATTCTGAATGTATACTAAACGTTAGGGCCTTAGGTCGAGCCATTGATAAAATAGTTACAAATGGTTGGTCTTTTGAGTATGCGCGGCAAAGCCGGCAAAACTAGGCAAAATCTTCTCCCTGGAGACCCGGGACAAGCAAAACAACATTGAAAATTTCTTTCAGTGATGCCAGATTCAGGTTTCGCATTCTCCCATTTCTCCCCAAATCTTACCCAAACAAAATCCCCCCCAAAACTCAGGTTTTAAAGAAAAAAAACCTCCACAAAATGCAGAATAGACAAAAAAAAAACAATGTTTACACTTTTTGAAGGATTGATCCTCTTGCCATAATCAACATAGAAGTTCCGATGTCTCAATAATTCAAATTTTCTTGTCATATTCAATTCAATATTCAAGTTCAGATGTCTCACTCAATGATTTCTGCCGCGCAACTTCAGCAGGTTTTGGAAGCACTTCTACGGCAGGTTCTTGACGCAATTCTTCATCTGTTTATTGAAGCACGGTTGTTTACCAGACACATACCTTATAGCTGACATGGTTGACACTTTAACTCACAGAACGCCGTATGCGCACCCCACTGCCGCTGCCCTGGCAGCTGACTTTCGAACGTCTAAGCGCGGTCTACGAAGGTACTGATAGCGCGAGAGTTTTAATTTAAAAAATAACGATTCAGGATAGGTTTTGCGGTGTCTGTCATACTACCACATCAGCTGCAGAGGGCTATAATATTTTTATCATTACGGCGGCGTTTCTCAGATATCAGATTCGGTACTTAATAAAAACCCCAAATTCCCTCCAACCGCAGTTTTTCCCCTCCAAACATCCCCCAAAAATATTGTCCCCCCCAATTATCCCCCATAGCTATAAAAAAGAACCATATTTGGGGAGATTCCCCCCAATCTGGCATCACTGTTTCTGAGAGAAATAAACATGCCTAAGCATGTGCTACATGGCATGAAACCACCGCTTCTACCAAGGTGACCTTGCGGTTTGAAACCGTGTAGATAGTAGTTTAAAATAAAATTTCGCTTGACCTTCGTATGCCTTTGGTAGCAAGGCGTGCGCTGCAAACCATTTGGTAGAAGTGGCAGAAACGCTTGTTTCAAACCAACCACGCCAGTCAGGTCGCTGATGGTGGGGAGTGCGCACGCGTTGTCCTATATTTGTCATAATAGCGTAATAACCTATTTATCACACGCGTCTCGAAAATGGCGGACGATCGACAGCGAAGCGAACGTGAAGTTATTACCGACTTAATTGAATTATACAGAGATATGCCTTGCCTCTGGGATTTGACGTCAGAAAATTACAAAGACAGTACCCAAAAGAAGAATGCTTGGGAGATTTTGACCATGAAAGTTAAAGAAATAGATCCTAGTGCAAATGTGGCTACGGCAAAAAAGAAGATAGATAATTTAAAAATTTCGTACTTTTACTTTTACTTTTTTTTTAGTTTTTGAGTGGTTCTAAACCATCTGGCCAGCAACGCGAGGCCGTGCTTCTGCCAGGGTCACCTTGGTAGAAGCGGTGGTTTCATGCCATGTAGCACATGCTTTAGTTCAGCTTCGCTATGGCACGCTATGGTATGTGCTTTGACGAAGTAGGTAGGACCTACCTATTAAATTTCCTCCATGGTAATTAGTAAATTAACGTTATTTTGGCAGACAATCTTACCAGTGTCACGTAGAATAAATCTAATATTGACAGCAGCGTTGGTTTTACATTTGTCATTCCAACATTGGCAGAATGGTCATGTCAATTTTCACATTTTCTTTCTAACCTGTAAATTATAGTGTTGAAATAGGTGGTCAGTTGGTTTTGTTGTTCGTTCATGTCCGATTAATTTGGTCGGAAAACTCGTAAGTTTTACCGAATTAGTTTTTACTTAGTGTTCATTTCCTTTCTAAATTGAACATATTGTTAACGTTTTCCAGTCTTTTGTGCTTGTCAAAATTTGTGAAAATTGTGTTTTTAAGATTTCCAGTACGCCTTTAGATCTAACTAGGTAAGTCGTAATACGTTGCGATTTTATAACTAAAAAGTTCGTGTATGCTATGTGTTAGCTGCAATTATTATTTTCCAGTTTTTAGTTTGTTACTAGCTTTGTTCAGATTTGGCGAATAGAATTGCCGATTGCTAGTTTTGTTTTAAGTGAACACGTGCGCTGTCTTTATATGTGATGGTTCAATTCATTCTTCCCAGGGTACATAGTATTTTTAAAGATTTTTTGAATTTTTGCTACATCAGATACAGACAATTTTATCTTCCTAAATGATTATTTTTTATATACTTGATTGAAATGTATAATTTTTAATGAAATTGGTGTTTTTCGCAATGCTCATGTTTTTTTTTATTTTTACTTGTATGCAAGTTATAAGGTCTTCCTTATTTTCGTAAAGTGTTAGGTTGTAGATTTGGCTCAGCTGTATGTGAGGGAATTTTGAACTTATAAGCTGGTGGTTCAAGTCACTGTAGGGCACTTTTAATTTTTGCATTATTATTTTTTAATTATTTTTTTGTAACCTTAAAAAAGGTGCCTACCAAACTGTCATTGAATAGGTATGATAGAAAGTAATAAAATTGTTTTATTTATTTCAGACACAACTATAATTGTTTTCATCTCAAATGAAGTAGCCATGAAAAGACACAAAGACCCAGTAAATACTCCTATTGAAAATGGTGATTCACAAGTGTTTGTTTTACCACCTGATCTATTGGAAAAGTTGGGAATTCAACTGACAAATATAACATGCCCACCTGAAGGTTCGGAAGAAAGTTCTATTGTAGACCAGTGTAAGTCCTTCCATTTCTCTGATTTTAATTGGTTGTAGTTATTGTCTTATTACTAATTGGTTGTATTGCCTTCCTATTGATTACAGTTCAATGCTTTTCATTAACAAAAAACATTTTCATAGTAAAATAAATATATTAAGTAGGTACTAGGTACCTAACTAAGCATCTTATTTAAAAGTTATTCATCTTTAAGAACCTAGCTTGTTTATCTTTATTTTATCAATTTTGATCACAGATATCATACACACACAGTCATGTTGAATATTGTAAAATAAAAATTTGATCGAATTAAAAGTAAGTGTTTTAGTTACTATTAAAGTAGTTATGTATTTGCATGCCTTCACTGTTTTTTATATTAGAACCGAGTTCTGTGTGTGCAGGTACTGCTTGATTATTTATGTTTTAGATCAATTCCCTCAAAGATCGTAATCCTTTAAAATTAAAGAAAGACAAGAGCTATACCTCTCGCTCGCACATTTCAACATGGTAAAAGATATAAAATCACAAAACTCATTTTCGAGAAATTGCAATTAACCAAGTTGTGTAACATTGCAAAAAGTTACAAAAAATTTCATTTTGATCAATACTAATATATATAATAGTATTCCTACCCAGAAGTTTAAGCACAAAAACTAGTAGAGCAAATTCTTGGCTCAAAAACAGCTTGTTTTAACACAATCCTGTGAATAAATAACAATTAAATATTCCGAGATTTTATCTTTAGGAAAAATAAAAATACTTCAGCTAGATACCTACTCTGTTCATCAAGTTAAGTTCCGATGTGTAGAAAAGCTGTAAGTTAGTTAAAAAAATTGTCTTGTTAGTTTTTTTATTTCGTATTTTTTTTTACTGGAAATATCTTTGTATTGGAGCAATGGTTATCTCCATAACTATCCAAAATGCATAATTTTTTAGAAGTCAAGATAGTGCATGAACAAAATACCTAGAGCCATAGAAAGCTTACCTACTGCATTTGATAAGTTTTATAAAATACTAATACTTGTTAAAACCCCTACTCTAATCTGAATCACCATTAAAATGCCTACAAATGGGAGCTCATGTTAGGTATGTACATTTGTTTTGGTTTAATCTAAGAAGCTAATACTATTCAAATTGTTAGATTTATTTACACCACACTGGTTATTTCACTCTGAACACTAGGTACTTACCTATGTAAGTTTTATTTGTTACTTTTTTTTTTTTTATAAAATTGCTAAAGTTATCCTATTTTACTGTGGGATAATATTATAATTAAATCAATCAGACTGCATTAATGTTTTACTTGATTCATGCTTTAGAGTTTAGAATAAAAAGTGTAAAAATACCTATTTGGAATTATTTCAGCCACAAATCATAATGCAGAGAACAGACAGTGTGCTGAGGCACCATCAATTTTAGAAACTGCTAATTTGATGAAAAAGTCTGTGTTTATGAGCCCTACTTTTGTATCCACTTCTGCCTCTGAAATTATAAGTGAACAACCAAGTGTTGTAACTGAAAATGAAGAAATAGTCCAGGATATCAATAAGCTACAAGAATTTGTATTTGACGATGTTTTGGATATTGATAATGCAGATAAAACTGTAATTGTTAATAGTGACATTAATTGCTATGTGACACAAAAAGTTGAAGATTTGAAAATAAATAAATCAATCAAAGAAATTGAAAAAAGTGCTATGTCCCTAACAAATGTATCGTATGAATCTCGCAATGGCGGGAATGCAGATTTAAACAGTTTCAATAAAACATCAACTTGTGATGACGAACATGTAGACGAAGCTTATTCATCAGATGGTAGCAATTGTAATTCTGGAACTGTTTCAGAACTTATAAATAATAATTTGGAGACAGCTTTGAAGCACCAAAAACAATGTAATAAAATTAAAATTATATCAGAACAAATTATAAACCATACAGATTTGAATACCATTCCAAATTCGCAAACTAAAAAGAGTTCTTGTTTTATTATTCCTGTAAATACTATTGTAACAGGAAAAGTAATTAAAGATCATTCTTATAATCAGCTGGAACAAGAGACTGCTCAAGAAGAACTATCTATATCACCAGAAATAAATAGGGAAATAAAAAATAAAGCTGGCAAAACGGATCTTACAAATCATATTTCGGAAACTATTACAAGCAAAGACACAATGTTGGAAGATTTGTTGAGCCATACATATCCAAGGACCATAGAACCAAGTGTTATAAATGAAGAAACTCACCACAAAGTTAAAACAGATCATAAAAGTAATAACAAAAGGGAAATAGGCTTGAATACCGATAAGCAAATTCTAAATGAAAATGACAGGAAACCCGATTATATAAGAAAAATAAGCGAAGATGAAAATGTTGAAGAAAAAAATACGAATGATTTTACTAAAGAAATAGTCTCAAATACAAAAAAAAACTCTGGCATGTCTAAACTGTGTATTCAGGGCGTCGAAAAACCTGGTGGTATATGTGAGAAAAATGTAGAGTTCAAAACTTACCAAAGAACTAATATACGAACACGAATACCACAGCTCCCCCGTGTTGATAGAAATTATACTATCGATTCTAATATATTGCCAAAAAATGAAACAGATCTGAATAAGATTTACATAGGTGGTTACAAATACTCCTATAAATTATGTGTGTGTAGTGATTTTGGACAACTGGCACACTATGATAGAGATACAGCATATGAACATTTACATTTTTGTAATCCCAATAGGGTTAGTTGCAACTTAGAAACACTTTTTAGTATGTATGACGATACTTCTGGTATGCGTGAATTAAATCTAACGGAAGATATTGATGTGATGAATGAAGATGTGGAAACCATACAACATGGCATTTGTTGGTTATCTTTTGTATCCGAAACTAACGATGATAATGTAGAATTTGATATTTTTGAATCTGAAACATCAGAGGAATTAAATTCAAGTCCTGGCCAACTACGGAGAAGTGTAAGTGTTACATTTGCTATTTATTAAACAAAAACTACAAAACTAAAATAGTTATATATAGTTGGCAAATAAATGATTTTTTCGACAGAATCGTAAACGAAAGTCAACAGCAACCGAACTGTACACCGAAAGCATTGAGCCAAAGTCTAAAAAACCGGTAAAATGTGGCGCTTGTGGCCTTATACTATCAGAAACCGAATGGAACAAACACAAAGATTCAGAGCATAATTTGATAGCATGGAAAGATGGTCAGACTATTGTAAGTACCTCTTGCCTCGGTTACACTTTGATTCAGTTGGCAGCCTGATGCCTTAAGTTTTAAAGTCGCGATCGTGTTCGCTCTTATTTGATTTGGATTTTGATCCTACTCTCTGTAGACCGGATGCCCAAATTATGTTGAAACGGCTTATAAGTATTTTAATGATTCCCCAGGACATGAAAAACAAAACTTTGTTAAAACTGTTAGGACAGAAGTTGAAAAGCCTTGGAGTTCTGAAATGTCCATTTTGCAAAACTGACATTAAATATTTGTCGAAATTTGTCCAACATGTTAAACCATGCATACAAAGAAAGGTTTGAAAAATAGATAGTGATAGCTTTTGCCTGCGGCTTTCTCTGTATTTTGGTATTGTAGATAATAGACAAATATTACTCCATAATTGTTTATTGTTGTAACGAAAGTCATTATTAGCTTTTACTTGTACCTATCTAGTCCAAAATAATGTATGCTTTCTGTCCAATATGCATGGATGTAAATATGTGGCAATGCTTTATTAGAGGTGATGGTTACCACTTAACATCAGTTGGTCTACCATCAGGAAATCATGTAAAAAAAAATTGCGGTGCGTATCTCAATACTCGAGAGTAGAGTGCAAAAATAGTGTCTCTATTATCTTATCTAGGCTTAGTATGAAGTTGGAAATAGTTCAATAGCGATTTATTTATATGTATGTAGGGATACCACAAATTTTATATTAAAATTGAGCAGATTTTACTATATAGGCTTTGAGTAATTTCTGTATTTTTATAATAATTAAAAAAAAATTATAATTTATAATTTTTTTTTTAGATTTTTACTGTCCTGATAGTATTTAAATTATGCTTAATGCATGTTTTTATTTCCGTATTTTTGACCACCCACTATTGCTGACATAGTTACTGTAATTTTAGCAGGATCAAGCTAAAGTTTTTTTAAAGAAAAAACTACCTTAACATATAAAAAAAACTTGAGAGAGATTGAACTGATAATAACTTTCAGGTGAAACACATTTCCTCTACAACTGATAGCGATACTCTTCTCGACGATGCACTTAAGAAAAAAGATGTAACTCCGAAACAAACAAAATCAACCAGAAAGACTTCACGAAATTTTAATTTAGAAAGTGACGTTCCAAAGATATCTACAAAATATACTACAAAATCTGAAATAAACAATGACGATGTTGGTGCCTCTTCCAAACAAATACTAAAATCAACTAGCATAGCAGCTGATATCCAATGTAAGCCATCAAAATCTTCCACCATTGTACAAAATAAAACACCTTCACTAACAAAAAGAAAGACAATTGAAACCTCTTCAAATTCCAAGTGTACTATAAAATCTATAGATAAAGATGCACCGGAACCAAACACAAAGACTACAGGTTTAGATGATCCTACAAAGCCAAACCAAATGTCGATTGGTGTCATTTCAAACCCAAAATCAATAGCAAAATCTTTAGAAGTCGAGCGACCTCCGAGATGCACGAGACAGTCTAATATTTCTAAAGGCATTTCCAAATCCACAGATGTAGAAGGCACTCCAAAACCTACGAGAGCGTCCCGCGGCGTCTCTTCCAAATCTACAGATATCAAAGACAGTTTCAAATCCGAAGCCTTCTCAAAAACGACGAAAAGGACAAGCGATGGCTTGCAAAAAGCAACTCAAGTCAAGGACACGTCAAAGTCTTACGACAATTTATCTGCGAAATCGTCAAGATTATCAATACAGAGCACTTCGAAAGCTACAGAAATTAAAAACAAGCTAAAAAACGAAGTTAAAGAAATTTCGGCAATCACTGAAGTAGTAGATAGTCCAAAACCGATAAATATTCATGTCGGTGTTAGGACAATATCAAGTTTGGTCAATGAAAAAATTGATACGATTTATTCAAAACCAAAACAGAACGCTAAAGAATATGTTGAAGTCTCACCAGATGCAACAACGAAATCCAAATGTATGATTGATACTTCTAATAAATCGACGAAAAAATTTGATAAAACTGATACGGCGGTGTCAACAACAAAATCTACGCAGAAACCTAGAGTTGTCACTCCAACATCAAATAATTTAAAACAAATCGATCTGTTTTCAACGCCAACATCGAGAAAAAATTCAAACATCGATAGCCAACCTAAATTAATGAAAAAGTCTAAAGACGAAACAACAAAGCCAGGGAATGTTGAAACCACTACAAAATCTATGAGTAGAGATGGCTCTTCAAAACGACCAAAAACTACATTAGAAGTTGATGATTCAAATAAGCTCAAAGTAATGTCACTCATCAATGATAAGCCAAAAAATGAGGTAGATGTCTCTTCTACGTTTGTTGTTGTCGAGATTTCTGCAACATCTATTGATTCCTCACAAACATCAACAAAATACACCCGAAATCAAGAAGTTGTTGAAGACCTGACAAAAAAGTCACAAGATACTGATACCAATTTAAAAACTCAAATAAAATACCCCTCACTTAAAAACCACAATAAGAATTCCTCAGACATGAGTAAGTCTGAAACAATTAGTACTAACACTGATAACGACGTCATCCTAAAATCTAGTAAAAATGCTAATACTCTGAACATCGAGCTGCCACCGGCTAATACGCATAAGTCTTTCAGTGTAGAAATCGAAGTTTCTGCACACAAAGCAAATACTCAAGGAGCCATAAAAAAATTGTCAAGTTCAAATAGTAAAAAAAACATCGCCCATTCAAGTAAGAAATCCATTACTTCTGAAAACTCTAACAAACGAAAGGCAGTAGAGGATTTTGCTGTATCAATCAAAAAGGAAATCTTGCCTCAATGTGGCGTGTGCAAGAAGCAAGTGGAAGAGTTGCTATGGATTGAGCACATTGCCAAAGAGCATAACTATCTCGCATGGCGGGAGGACGGACCCCCTTTGGTAAGATAGTATTTTTTTTAATATAAGTATACATACAATGTGACTTGTTGACTATGTAGCCTGAAAAATAATAGCATAACTTTACTTTGACTTCTGCAGGATTTACAAAATGACGAAGAAGTTCGGGCACACCTTTATGCCATTGCTAAAACGAACGGAGGATTGAAGTGTTCCAAGTGTCATATTACTCGCAAGTATGTTAAATCATTCCTTACACACATCCAGAGCTGCGATGGAAATGAAGATGAACAGGTATGAGTGAAATTAATTTTAAATGTCCGGTATCATAGGTACCTAACACTATGTTGATTTCAATAAATGTCCTTATTTCTTTATTCCAGAATCATATGGATGAATCTACAACCAGTATGGACACCACACTAGACCTCGATGACGTTCCGCTAATTTCGTATCCCCGCGGCGTCGCCCCTCGCGCTGCCGTAGTATGCGGAGTGTGCAGTGAAACAGTGCTAAGGAACAAGTGGATTGATCATATTCGGTTGGAACACAATTACTTGGCATGGAAAAGAGGCGAACCTCCTCTAGTAAGAAGGCATATTTATGATACAGAATATTTATAGGTGATATGGGTAGTATAAGTAATTAAAGTGCTTAAAACAAGTGGTTCGCCCCGAACTGAGATTTCGTGATTTCAACTGCAGTCTTGCTATAATACCAAACTCGATATTTGGCCACCAGTAAATTTCTCAAGTACAAGCTATCAACTTACCAAATTTCATGCAGATCGGAGCAACGCCAACGGTTCTAATGTTATGGCCCAACGTACATACATAAAATGCCAAATCGCCCAAGTTAACTGTATTCGTTTCTGTTTCGTTCGCTTCGCTCACTTAATTACTAATTACCTAATTATAAACATAACTAACTTGATTTGGGGACGTAATTTTTTTAGTTGAAAAAGCTAGTTCTTGAGTTGCAAAGTACAAGGTGCTATGTTTGTAATATTCCTTAAATGATGTAAACAGAATGTCGTTTTATAGGACTTGGAAGACGAGGTAGCGGTGAAGTTATTTTTAAAAAATATTTCCAACTACCATGGTGGATTAATATGCAGCAAATGCGGTATTGTTCGCACGTATGTTAAGTCATGGATGGCTCATGAGTCCACGTGTAAAGGAATTGTAGTAAGTAAACATTTTTTGTGCACACTTTTCAATAGACAAAGTCAAACCATATATTAAAAATCGTATGTTTAATATGTTTCAGAGCGATGAATCATTGGATAACACCTTAAATAATTCGAAATCAAAGGAGTCTGAATATATTGAATTTGAGATTACATCGGAGACTGTTAAATGCGGCAAGTGCAGTCTAGAAATGCCAAGTAATACGTGGATAGATCATATAGAGCGAGAGCATAACTATTTGTCCTGGATAGAAGGACAGCCCCCTCTTGTAAGTTAACAAATCTTCATGGATCCTTCTGAATAATCTTTTTTTTCTTGTCGCTTCACTAGCTTCTTCTAGAAATGAAAAAAGCCTCCGTTCGAGCACTTGACACATGTTTTTTTTAGAACTTTTTGGGTCTACGACATGCCGATGCCGGTTTCATCAAGATGTATAATAGTAATATAATTATAAAACAGGAGAACATTGTGCTTTTAGGAAATTACTAGTAGCGCCAAAAACACATCCATTCAAAACGTCTGAACTGTGTAGCATGGTATACATTTTTTTTTATATTTTTTTTTTCGCCGTTGACGGATACGTTTAGGATGACATCATGCTACACATATACTGATGGCCAATTACAAGTTTCCGCAGATATATAAAAAGAAGTAGGTATGGTATGAAACAGTAACAGGACGACAGACATGGCTTCATATATCCCAGTAAGATAATATCAACGTTTCAAAATTACAGGAAGAAAGTAATCCAGATGCAGTGAGCGCGTACTTGCTTAACATGGTAAAGAAACGCGGGGTGCTGAACTGCGTTAAGTGCGGTGTCGCGCGGAAGTACCCAAAGGCGTTCCTGACGCACATTAGTGCTTGCGAAATATCCGGATTCAAACGCGAAGACTACTTCGTAGAGGTTTCCGAGAAAGTTAAACCAGGCAAGTGGTAGCTATTTAGGAATATTTAACGATATCATTTTTCGTTTATCCCCCGTGACAAAACTGTCTGGCTTAATTAGTTATGCAAAAAAAACACATATATAGAGCACATACTGCACATAGGTATAGTAGAAGCATGCACTGGTATTTTTCCCTTTAATATGACCTTAAGTTTTCGTCTGATTTTTATTTAATGTATGTTAATTCACATGACCACAGCACAGGATCGCACAGAGTGGAGGGAATGGGGGGAGGCCTTTGCCCAGCAGTGGGACATAGAAGACTCATAATAATAATGTAAATTCAGTGAAGGCAAATAAAACATGGAAACATTCCTATCAGAAGAAAACGGCCCAAAAAAGGGCGGCTTGATTCGCCCGTAGTAGATGCAGGCAGTTTGGCAGGTGCTCTGACATATAAATGGAGACATATAAATCTGACACATAACATTGGAGGGTATGACGATTTTGACCCATACCTGACCAGAAACAGAGTTCTATTTGAATGATTTCATTACAGTTTAACAATTTGCGCCCATTTCCATAGAAGTAATATTTTTTTTTATTGTCTGATAGCTAGACATTTGACTGCCATCTCACCTGATGGAAAGTAAAGATGCAGTCTAAGGTGGAGCACGCTTAGCTATAATCCAGTTATTCACTCTTGTCTTGAATATTCCTAAGTTATAATGTTCCGGAAATACCGACGACGGTAGAGAGTTCATGTTTATTTCCATTCACTGTGTAAAGTACTTGACCCATTCAATATAATTTTAGGTGAATATGAATGTGCCATATGCCATGAGACAGGTAATCTGAAGGACTGGAAAAAGCATGCAATGGGTAAACATTACAATGTCGCCTGGATGGCTGGTCATACTCCGATCGTAAGTATACACTCAGAATAATGTTTATTCTGGTTTCATTTTGCTTTCTTTTGCTAGTGGCGTAGTTTACCAAATACCTATCAACTTTTAAATTATTCATATTGTTTTTCAGAATTTAAAAAACCCTTACGCTGTTGAGAAATATATGAAAGAGTATAGAGCTAAGCACAACTTAATCTGTAAAGTGTGTGGTGCGTCCAGAGCATCGTGTTATGGCTTCTATGCACATATATTGACTTGCGGGAAATCTGAAGAAGTACGTATAACCAGTTCCATAATAAAATGCGTCTATCTATAGCTTTGTGGCGTACAATATCTACAGTACGCCGGCGGATTTAGGCAATCATGAAGTTAGCCTGCACTGCACATATAATAAATAATATGGTTTTGTGTCACTGCATGTGGTCATAAATAGTATGCCGCTCAATTTTACGTTAGCCTAGATGCATAAACGAATTACGGTAGTAAAAAGTTATTAACTAGTTAGGTTAGTACCTAGTAAAGTCGCCTGCGCAAACAGACTAATTGAATTGCATCACTGAGTAGTAAACGATTTAAACGGAAAAGAGGGAACACTTAGTTTGTTTACCCTTTTAAAAAAACCCTTTCCGAGCGTAAACATTGAGAAATATTAACACATGCAAAATAATTACAGGAACTAGAACATCTAATGGAGATGTGCGATATATGCAACAACAAATTTCTGTGCATATATCGAAATCAGCACAAGGCGATGCACAAAGAACAAATGATTAAGAAGGAAAAGAAAGAGCAAGCTGCCATCAAAGCAGAAGAAGAACAAAAATTGAAGGCAGCAGCGGTCGAGGAAGGGGAACCATCGGGGAAGAGACGAGCAGCTGAAAAGTAAGAAATATATTGAGCTTAATTTGTAAGGGTTTCACTATTATTATTTGGGTTTGGTACACTAAAATAACAATAATCGACATTAAAAATGTTCTAGTTATTATTGTAACATATAATTTGCTTTGAGTACCTTTTTTACAAAATAGCATTTATTTTTCAGGGCGAAAAAAGTAATGGAAAAATACAATTCCAACATTTCAGATGTAAGTACCTATAACATACTTATAATTGAGGACCAATTTATATTTTTGCTGAGATAGTTAAAATTTATCTCCGAAAATACTCATCAGTGTATTTAATGCGGTTTAGGTAATTTTCTTAATTTAAAAATCTACAGGGAAGCCACGCGTGTCTCTCCTGTAACATCGAATTTGATAGCGAAAAACAGTTGAAGGGTCACGTGTGTCAAGGTTCCAAGTTAGGAGATGGCAGTGACTCCGACGTATCAATGAAGATGGAGGGGCAAGAGGAATCTGATGACGACATGGAGGGCGTTGATTCCAATATATCGGATGAAGAAGAGGACCCATTGAAGAGGAAACGACAGCCAGAGAGTGAGTAAAAAAAATGTGACCACTATCAGTTTTCAAAGTCTACTGTTGGAAAAACTCAATCTTCCCCATACTATACCACGTCAAAAATTCTACCGCGAAAGTAAACATTGTTTAACAGCGTTTTGTTTATTTTGCAGCTATACCAAAGATAATTCTGCCATTCAAAGTGAAGGACTTCAATTATTACTTAGCGAAGAGCTTCGAAAACTTGTGGGTACCTCCATTTATGGTTATTTTGTTAGTGACCTCTACCAGTAAAAGTTTTGGATCTATTTTCAACTTGAATGAATTATTTACAGCTGTGAAATGCATTATACAAATGAGTGTCTGTTCAATAACTGGCGAGGCAACGACTACAAGATTCTTTCGGAAGATAAATGGGAGAGATATTTGCCAGCACTGTCAGAATCCTGCAAAGTACGAGCCCTTGATAGCGAATGGGAAACTTTCAAGAGATTCGAAGCTCGGAGAAAAAAAGGTAATTTCATAATATCTAAGAGTTAATATTTGGCGAAAATATGTCAATGGTGGTTTACGCAGGAAATTTTGGTGGACTTTCCACACATTACTATCTATCCCCAAACTAAGCAAAGCTTGTAATAGAGATTTGAGTAACAAAATTTATTTTTGCACCCTTATTAAACCCTAATAATCATTCCTGGTCTGATTAAACTCTAATACTTGCCAGTAAATTTCACAAGTACAACCCACCGACCGCGACCTATCAAAGATGCAGATCGGATCAACGGTTCAAAAGTTATGCTCGGACAAAAATACATACAAACATACATTGCCAAATCGCCCAAGTTGGCAATAATATCTTCATTCTCTTCGCTCACTCGATCAATCAGACATGACGTGCTTGACCATCCGTCTCATTTTTTGGCAGAGATGATTATATTTACCGGCGCCACAATCCGCTGTATGCAATGGGTGCCACATCCAACCACGGAGGAAGTTCAGGACCACTACCTATCGGTGTCCTGCTTTCGCGACGCCGACTGTCCCCGCTTCGGGAAGGACGAGCTGCCTCAACACCCGGGAATGCTGCAGATTTGGAATATGGGACAGTTTCTGTGAGTGTATTTTCAATAAAACCATCACACGAAAAGACACTGAAGCTGTTGATCGCTTTTTTGTTATTCTACTTGCTGGTGGAACAAGCGGATGGCCTATCTGATGTTAAGTGGTTATCATCACCTATGACAAAGCATTGCATAGTAAGCCACGCTCGATAGGACCGTACCCTACGAAGCATGGTGGTAGTACTCTCCAGGCCGAGCCCTTCACAAAGAACTATATACTCTTAATTAAGCCTTCACGGCTTGATAGCCGTTTTTTTAGTAACATAAGTTCGGATGTGCAGGTCCTCTTAGGTTATTTTACTTTATCTTATAAGAATAATTTAATTAAAACTTACTTAATTTAGATTTCGGTTTTGAATGAAAAATACTTTATTGTACACCAAACTGAACAAAAAATAAAACACTTAAAAATAGAAAATAAAGTAGTAAAATGGACGGTCTTTTCGCTGAAAGCGATCTCTTCCAGACAACCTTTGGATGGAGAGGATTGTTAAAGTATGGAAGATTGGTCGCAGGTGCACGAGGAAAGTTATATGAATAGTAGTCAAAAACATAACATACCTACTCGTAAATAATAATTTTAAACTAGTAGTTCGCCCCGAACTGAGATCTCGTGATGCGACCCGACGAACGCATCAAAACTTTGAGTCGGTAGTAGTCAGAGGCAAGTCCAAACATTATCTTTGGACTTTTTTCTGACAACCGCCTACTAAATTGGTATGGTTACCAAGTTTCAACTCTATTGGCCTATTTATTGAAGAGTTCCGTTGAACAGACCTTGGCTCCATCATCAGACCTGGTCGTCGTCACCATTTTATGAGAACTGAGTACCTCCTTAATTTATTTCAAGAAAAAAATAATAAGAAAAATCAAAAGAACTGGCCGACCAGTAGAAAAACCTTGATGTCAACGAAATTCTTAGAGATGGGAGCTCTTGGATCGCTGGTTATCTTAATTTAACTTTTTAAATTTTATCTCGAAAACCGAGCGTCTCAAAAAAAAGTAAAAATTGTTTTGGAATGTCCAAACAAAGCCCTTTCATATGACATGTAACTTGATTTTTTTATGTAACTTTTTTTATTTTTGCCCTCTTAAAAAACCCCATATCTCAAAAACCCTTTATCCGATTTTACTCATATACTTACCAGTAAATTTCTCAAGTACAAGCTATCGACATATCAAATTTCATGCAGATCGGATCAACGGTTCTTAAGTTATCGCCAGACAAACATACATACATACATACATACATAAAATGCCAAATCGCCCAAGTTGAAACTAAGATCTTCGTTCGCTTCGCTCACTCGATCAAAAATAACTTATACACTTAATTACATATCATACATAGGTTTTATTTATTTTTAAAATTAAGCTTTTTAATTAAGTATCTCTCAAAACCCTGTATTCTTCTCAGGTCTACGCCAAAGCTCGCGATAGGATTAGCTCACGACTTCGGCACGATATGGGCCATGGACTGGTGTCCGTCTGGAGCCAGAGATACAAATGCATCGGAGGGAGAGACGGGCTCTAGCAGGCTAGGCTTGGTCGCTATAGCGTGCTCCAACGGATGCGCTTACATACTCTCCGTGCCGTGTCTTCAAGTCACAAAAGAGTAAGTACCCTGAAAAAATATTTAATAATTTGTGCATGAATATGTTATCTAACTATTACGATTAAATGGTAATTTCTAACTTAGTTGGTAAGTACTTATGTAAAGACTCGAGCATTCAGTTTTTTGTCTGTCATATCTGAAGCATCTGTGAGCATTGTTCTGAAATATGAGCCTAGATTCGTAAGATGTCGTCACGCAAAAATTTCCAAATAGTTATTTCTATTGAAATATCAGTTTTATTTATACTGTAATCATTAAGTTTGAACTGTGGCTATATAAAGGACTGAAAAAGTTGAACTTTAAAATAATTGTAGGTTATTGCAGTTACACCATGTACTTATTGCTTCCAGCGAACCGATAATTTGCAAGCTGAATCCAGTTGCAGAATTGAGACTTTCGATGAAACCTATACAACCTCCGTTTAGGATGGGATATCAAGCCACTGCCATCTCTTGGTCTCCGGTAAGACAAATACAATTAACCCGCGCCAATAGAGAAAGGAATCTTATAAAAAGCGCAACTAACCTTTCACTCTTCAGTAATGTTATCAATAGTGTGCGAGTGAGAGGTAATGATTAGCGGCGCCATTTTGAATTTGTTTGTTGGCGCGGGTTTAACTTAATTCAGATTTCCTGTCATACTATTGCTATTCTATATAATACATGCTGGTGCCCGCGACTTCGTCTGCGCATGATTAGTCACACAATATCTTTATAAATTGTAGGCTATATGTGTTATTCTGATGTATAAGCTATAGTATAATTGTAAAGTTTCATTAAAATCCATTCAGTAGTTTTTACATTAAAGAGTAACAAACATCCATCCATCCATCCATCCATACTTACAAACTTTCGCGTTTATAAAATTAGTAGGATTTTTTGGGTCCATGTCAGAAGACATATTAGATAATACAGTTTTGTATCTAAAATATACCATAAAATGTTTTTAGCTGAATTATGCTGTAGGAAAGATTTGAATAAAACTACAAAAAAATACAGTTATACCTAGAATAAAATATACTTCTTTTTATGCCGGAAAATAAACAGTATCTACATTTAGAAAAACGAACGGGCCCTGAAGAGAAAGTGTATTATACAACTAATTTTATTATGACGATTTAGGCATCTCACAGTTTTATCTTTGTGGTTTTATTCTACACTGTTTTTAGAACTTCCGAGATTGTGAACTCTATTAACATAAACATTGACAGCCTTCACAGCTCAGTTGGTAGTAGCTCTGCCTTCTGACCGTAGGCCGTGGGTTCGATCCCCACCGAGAACAAACATTTGTGTGATGAACATTGATGTTTGTTCTCTGTCTGGGTGTTATATAATATTATAATTATTTATTTACAAAAAAAGTATATATGTATTATATCAGCTATCTGGTTCCCATATTACAAGCTTTGGCTTAGTTTGGGGCTAGATAGTGATGTGTGGAAACCACCACCAATATTTATAATATTTATATTTATTATTCTCTGTTACAGCAAAAAGATCACGACGTTGTGATGGTTGGTTATGCGGATGGCACAACAGCTTTGTATGATTTGAATACCCAGTCAACGCTTTTAAAAGAAACGGAAAATGGTGTCGACATCTTTTACCCATTCCAAGATGCACTCGCAGAAAACTCAACTATAACGGGTACGAATACAAGTAATAGAGTAATTTCTTTCACTGTTTGTCGCCGGTATTTGAATACGGGTTCCGTACTTCAAAAAGAAAAAACGGAACTCGTAACATATAACTTTATATCTGTCTGTCAAGCCCCCTTTTTCTCAGAAACGGTTTGTATAAAAATACACGGTAGTGAAAGTCATATTTTAGTACGGAAATGACAAATGAAAAATCTCTAGGGTGTGCACGTCAATTAAAATCACAATTCTGAAATTTGGAATGAATGAAGAACTACCACTATGTCTTTTTCTGCCGCCAAGCAGCGTTGCTGTTTTTCTGTTTGAAGAGTGTGGTTGCCGGTGAAATTACAGGCACATGAGGCTTAACATCTGTATGCCTCAAGTTGATGGAAGCAGGGCAGTGCATCGTAGGTGATTTCCTGTCGTGCGTGATTTGCGAGGCAATGTTCTTATTGTATGGAAAAAAATTAAAAACTTAACTTTATATTGTACGCTTGAATAGGGCTGACTGTACTACTACTTACTACCACCTTATATTTTAAACAGTTCACAATACACTGACTATTCTGATTCTTAATGCTTTGTTATACAATATGAAAGACCTAGCTAATCACTACATAGTATAAAACAAAGTCGCTTTCTCTGTCCCTATCCTATGTATGCTTAGATCTTTAAAACTACGCAACGGATTTTGATGCGGTTTTATAGATAGAGTGACTCAAGAGGAAGGTTTATATGTATAAAACATGCATAAAAGATAGAGAAACACTGATAATTTAAGAGGTTTCTTATGTGATGCCGTAAATAACATATTTTTTTGCGCTTACATTACAAACGCTGGCTGAACCCTACGAGATAGATCAAAATAATGTAATACAGTATTGTACACCTTAAAAAGGTCTACAAAAAAGTCCGTGATGGTATATGTCTATCTCTTAGGGATACCCTACAATAACCATGCGAAGCCGGAGCGGGTCGCTAGTAAATAAATAAACCCATCTAAAAGAATACGTAAAGAGTACGTAACACTGAGATCCGGCGTCGTACGAAAATCTACGACGTCGGTGACAGGGCGATAAATCTCAAGAGGAGTTGGGCAGGACACCTTGCCAGACGCGGTGATGGCCGGTGGAGTAAAGCCTTGACTGAATGGTGGCCGAAATCGGGCCGACGAAATCTGGGCCAACCTAAAGCGCGATGGGTCGACGACATAGTAAAGGTCGCAGGAAACACCTGGACGACAGACGCACAGGACATAGGAGGCTGGCAGAAAATAAAGGAGGCCTATACCCAGCAGTGGGTGATACCGGGCTGAGATGGTGATGATCTAAAAGAATACATATTTAAAGGAGCTTCTAAATACTGTGATAATGTTTGTTCCAGGCGCAGCGCTGTGTGCGTCGGCCGATATGCGGCGCGCAGTGGGCGGCTTGGCGAGCGCTTCGGTGACCGGCGCGACCATGGCGGGCTGGCCGCGCGCTCCCATCGTGCGCTCGCATCTCGCAGCCAGCAGTGTAACCTACATGCCCAACTGGCCCGCCGCTTTGCTGTGCAGCGACGATGTGCTCAGTAAGAACATTTGTACTCGTGGTTAAGGCGATGACAACTAATATAAATAACTCACTGTTCAAATCACTGAACTTATTTATGAAAAATCGCAATCAAGGGGCCGTCCATTAATCACGTGATGTTTTTTTAACATTTTTTAACCCCCCCCCCCCCCTCTCCCCCTTGGTGATGCCTTGTGAGGTTTAAGACTAACACTTTGAGACTTTGTATTCAAAGTCTCGTGCCACACATAACAATCAAACAAGTGAAGCTATATCTGGCGCCAGCTTTATGAATGTGTTGTACTGTTTAGCAATGAAGTCTACAAACGAGATGGAGTGGTGGGGTGGCGGGCGGCGGCTCGGCGGCGCATGCGCGGCGGCGGCGTGCGCGCGCTGCGGCCGCGTGTGCGTGCCCGCGCCGCCCTTCGTGCGCGTGCTGCGCGCGCACCCTGTCTATCCCGAACTCAAGAAACAGGTACATATACCAGCGTCTCACACAATAAGTACATACTATTGACAGCCTTCACAGCTCGGTTGGTAGTAGCTCTGCCTTCTGTGCTGTAGGCCGTGGGTTCGATCCCCACCGAGAACAAACATTTTTGTGATGAACATAGATGTTTGTTCTCTGTCTGGGTGTTATATGTCATCGGTACCCCAAGTATGAGTTTTGTTAACCATATTTGGTTTTTCGTTTCTGTTCCGTGTTCATTGCGGGTTTTGTATGGAGACGCGATAGAGATACCGATACGGAACTTTATGTTCTACAACTAATTTTCATCATACTTGCAACATAAAGTTCTGTATCAAGTATGAGTTGTGTTAACCAATAATGGTAAACACAACTCATACTTGGGGTACAGATGGGCTGTCTGCTTGTAGGTGACTGTCTGCCATCTGCAATTAAGTAAGAAAAAAAAAATACATAGCAAAATAACTAAAACCAGGAAATCCCACTAAATATTTAATAATTCACTGTTTCTTTGCAGATTGTAGCTACGGTGAAAATGGTGCCGATCGCACGTAAAAGGAAGCTACCAAACGATGATCGGGCAATTATAGTGGAA
Organism: Chloroclysta siterata; assembly: GCA_932294275.1. Classification (NCBI taxonomy): domain Eukaryota; kingdom Metazoa; phylum Arthropoda; class Insecta; order Lepidoptera; family Geometridae; genus Chloroclysta; species Chloroclysta siterata. The sequence goes on along the minus strand of OW028600.1, from coordinate 7,231,252 downwards.
CCGCTCACTTACGACGAGACTATTAAGAAATACGGACTGGAGTTCAAAACATTACCCAAAAGAGACCGAGTAAGCCATTTAAAGCGTTTTTTTTATCCGAAACCGAATGTGAAAAAGGGGGGGGCACATAAAAAATTGTCATTGAATGTCTCCTAATCTAGCCATGTAGACGTGACCAAGGAAGCAAGGAACTAACATAATTTGATCTTCGTCCTAGGAAGTCCACTGTTGTGAGGCCTGAGGAAAGGCCTCCCCTATACATTTCCAGGAAGAACAATTTAGAGCCCTTTCCATCCACTGAATTCTCGAGATACTCACAATGCTGTCGGTCTATCGGGCAAGAGGGCGTTTAAGCTTCAGAACCTTTATTTCGGCGGTTGTCAGTTCTTCGAGTGGCGAGTCAATTACAATTTACAAGAAACTATAACGAAATTTATGCGCAAGAATGAAAATGGAAAAAGTGTAGATTTTATGGATTTTAATACAAATATTTCCACACTGTTCCAAGGGGATACACTTATAAGCCGCTATACGCTATGGCTTTTCATAAACAGTTAAGAAATGAAATACTGGCAGTTAAAAAACGATTAATTCAATAATTATAAACGCGTAAGTTTGTAAGTATGGATGTATGGATGTTTGTTACTCTTTCACGTAAAAACTACTGAATGGATTTTAATGAAACTTTACAATAATATAGCTTACACATCAGAATAACACATAGGCTACAATTTATAAAGATATTGTGTGACTAAACCTGCGCAGACGAAGTCGCGGGCACCAGCTTGTAATTAATAAATAAAGACCGGGCTCCGTGGCGCGTCTTGGGAGAGACCTACGTCCAGAAGTGGACTGGATATGTTGATGATGATGATGATGATAGCAATGAAGTGCAGTTTTTTAACATTTTATCAATTTATTCAACAGAATGTAGCATCCAAGCTGTGCGACAACGTGGAACAATGTGCAGAACGGTTCCCGTTGTCAGATATGCCCGCGGCGGCGTTCTGTCCTACCGCCGACCACCACAACCGGCTAGCCATCGCCTCGCACGCGGGACTCATATTCATTATCTCTACCTGACGAAAAAAGGTACGGCTCCAGTCTCTTAAAACAACAGCCAAACGGAACTTCAATTGAATAAAGATCACTTTCAAACGTCTCAAAGCCCGGTGAATCTAGGCGCCATTCCACGCAACCAAGCCTAGAAGAACAGGCAACAAACTCACAGCTTGGTTCCTACTTCTTTTGTATGATAATGAAGCTCCAGTGTTGTGCGAATTTAGTGACACAGTGACTTGATAACTATAGACACTTTGTTGTGTCTAGACTGCGTTCTACTAGTTAAAATTGCTCGAAGACTATAACGCTGCTTAAGGGTAGGGCCATTGGCATCGGAGTTGACTAGCTCATTGTACACACGGATACAAATCAAGCTACACACAGCCAAAGAAAAATGACGCTTATTATAAGGACTTATTAAAAGCGAGCAGTGTATAGCCTGATGCTTATCCGTGTTCTAACTGCTATTGTATAAAGGCGTTCTCTCTATTAGTAGAAGCTCACCCAACCGCTTAGATGTGAGTGGTAATTTAAGCGATATTACGTATTGAGTATTGAGAACTTATAGAAAGGTATATAGGTGAACCGCCTCGACCTTTAGTCCTGTTGACCAAAGCTGAGTTCTTTTCGTGTCACTAGTTTCTTTCGAAACAGTGTGATGAAAGGATTTTAAGTGCGCCTCAAGAGGCGCTGAAAGCTGAGTTAAAGAGCCTTTAATTTATGAATGCTTGAAAACTGCGCTCTAGGTAACTCGTATAAGAATTGGAAGAGAGAATTTGCAAAACAAGCTTCAAAGCTAAAAATATAGCTGAAGTGACGCTTTAAAGTTTTACGAAGCTGCTCTACGCCTTCACCCGGGCCTATGCTAACTAACTACAATGTACATTCTATAAAAATCTTCAGAAGTTAAGTTTTTATGTTTTTTATAAAGGCTTTGTTGCATTGCCCCTTTGAAATGTTTCTAAGCATGCGTATGTATCGCGAGCTTTTAAAAAAATCGACTAGATGGAGAAAACTAAACTAATCAAAGAATCGATTTAACTACATTATTTTAAAATGATTCTTAGAAATAAAGACGTCGATACTTTGGTGTCTAGACAAGAAAAAAATAATTAAATATTGAATATGAAATATTGATAGTCCACTTTCTGTTTGCGGAACCAGCCTGTCGAAATATAAATTGTATAAAAATGACAGCTTGGTGTGAGCATCTGTCAAACTAATGTAATTTTCATACAATGTTATCTTTCCGCAAGCGTTACAGCAAACCGAGTCTAGACTCCCTGGTCACACAGGTTTTTTACCTTTATAGAGATTTAACCTAAAACATGTAGTCCAGTTAAGAAACTGGTACCAACAAATGGTCTTAAAACACTACCAGTGTAATGTTATTGCCTCAATGGCTTTCGCTAGACATTAAAGAAGCACAGCTTCGTGTGAACGGTCAGTGAGAACTGTGATTATCTCAGCAGAGAGCTATGTGTATAGGTATAGTGCATCTGTTGTCCACGAGAATTTATATCGAACATTTCTAGTTTTAAAGACGGGTAAGACCGTCCATTATTTTTAATATTACAATGTAGCTTTGAAAAAATGGAACATAACACTAAGACCCCTGTTTCACTAAGAGACCACGGTAGCGCGACTGGGTTTCCTCGTCAACTCTGGTATCTCCTTTGAAATGTAGAAGCCACCATGGTTGCGCAACCAGTCGTGCAACCATAGTCTCTCAATCAAATAGGGCGTGTCTACCATTTAGCTCGCAGAGTGAAGACATACTGACATGTCTTCACTCTGGGAGCTAAATGGTACGAGAGCTAGAGACTCGAAAATAAGAATAGTGTAGTTTGTAGCTTGTAGCTTGTACTTCGAGAGTGAACAATTAAGTTATTATTTATTATCGCATTTTAATTAAAATCTTTGTATATTATGCAGAAATATCTTGGTGTTAACATAATATTTTAGTTGTAAATTAGTATGATGGAGAAAGTACACATATTTACGAATTGGATAAAAAATGTCTGAGGCAATGTAGGTTATGAATCTATTGCCTTTTTAGCTATTTGTGTGTAATGTTTTGTCACATATGAAATGTAGGTTTTAGTTGATTTAATAAAATAATGTACACTAGGGACCTAATTACTTGCCATTTCAATTTGGAAAATAAGTGTACCGTTTTCCATACTTTGTAACGAATACTAAAACCAAACTGATGTGTTTTTAAAACAATGCATCATTGCACAATAAGATCCTTATCTACTCGTATCTACCAAGTTAATTTCCCGATCTCTTGAATAAATAATCCGCAGAAATACGTTCGTACTCAAATTAGATTATTTTAGTATTAACAATTTTTTTACTTAGCGCCTAATTTCACCATATCCGAGTAACGCTATACGTCACATAAAAATATATCCGTCTCAACTTTAGACTTTTAAAATACAAAGACGGTTATACTTTTACTTTCTTTCTACTCTGAGATGGTAAAATAGGCACTTAGTTGATGTAGAATATTTTTTATTAAACACTTAATTAGTATGAGCTGTAATTATCTTTGTTAAATGTTATTACTTTATTTAATGTGTAGTATAATGTTCTTAAGGTTGGTTGTAAATTATTTAACTTGTAAAAAATATTGGTGTAGCATAGCTTAGAGGCAATTTTTACAGTAGGTTTTCTTAAAAAAAAGTAGAGTAGTTAATCAGTCAGCATTTTCTACTGCGTTTACATTTAGACGTTCGCGCTGCCATTCGCGTGGACGGAAATGTTGCCGTCCATATGTCTGCGGCAGCGTCGTCGGCAATGTGTGTTCACACGGGCAACGCGAGCGGCAACGTGAGTGGGCATGGAAGTGGCCTGATTACATTCTCGCATTGCCCAAGTCGCTTCCCATGTCTCTGCACATTTCCACGGACATGAGCTGAGTGTAAACGGGGTTTTCCATTCCGTAATGAACTTGTTTTAAGGCGAAGAAAACTGCTTATATACCTCTCCCTCGCACATTTCAACATTTTGAAAGATATCAAATCACTGAAATTATTTATGAAAAATCAACTAAGTTTCAGCAACAAAGAACAAGAAGAACAAGTTTTTCTTCTAAAAAGTTTGCATGACTAGTTTTCATACAAACTCCCAAACTAAAAATTACGACGATAGGAAAGCGAGATACGTGATGTCTTTCATCAATTTGGTGTGTATTTATGTAAATGATGTAGTAAATTGTACTTATTCGTTTGTATTTTAATGATACATTTAATTATTATATACAGATTATTGTCCTAATTTAGTGTAAATAACATTGGATATGTACGTTAAGAAAATAATGAGTGTGTATTATGTTGTGCAGTAAGTTTTTATGTGCAATATTAGTCTCAATTCGCGTAGCATCATCTAAATATACGTAAAAGACAGCGCGTCGCTTTCTAATATCATCTTATTAATATCAATAAATCCTCAAGAATCAAGATTTCCTAGACATTTAAATAATCGTCTATGTTTATGGAGGATACATTCGTAAGCATTGTTCATTATTTTCTTTTTATTTTAGACTAGAAGACTAGAACTCAAGGGCGGATCCAGGGTTTTTTTCGGGGGGGTGGGGGGGGGGCACAATGGGCGATCGACCAAAAAGATCAACAATAAGTGTCAAAATTCGCAACTCCAGCCAGAAATAGGAGTTTCACTCATGTTCTTTCTGTTATTTTATTCATATATTTTAACAACTCTATTTGCTGTGATGGAATCTCCACAGTACACAAAATACCATCTGGTGGGGAGGGGGGGGGGGGGGGGCGTGCTAGATCAAGTTTATAAATTCTAAAGAATTTTTGTATATAAAATATGTTTCTGTCAAAATTTTAACCAAATCGAGATTGGGTTTCGGTAATAGTCAGCCTAGGGTAGTATGATAATTAATACTAACCTTAGAGCTGATTTCACCATGCTTGCACCAAAAAATCGACTTACGTAATCGTGAGGTGATTTTGGCGATTTTTTTACCTCCTCTCTCCCCTTGGTCTTGGAGCACCGGTGGTCTAGTGGGAGTGACCCCGCCTTCCGATCGTAAGGTCGCAGGTTCGAATCCGGTCGTGCACCAATGGATTTTTCCTATCGAAAAATTTATGTGCGCAATGCCAGTGCTCTTAAACGGTGAAGGAAAACATCGTGAGGAAACCAGTTAGTACTCTAACAGCGGCGATGGGCTTGCAACCTGTCACGTATGGAATACCAACTACTGCAAAATGTGGGTATGTGCCAAATTTAATGTTTGGACGTACCTCTGACTACCCCCCTTAGACATCCTCAAAAAAAGAATCTGGAGTTAGTACTTGGTACTAAGAGATCTGAGGGGATATCTACCGTGCCTGGGGATTAAAGTCGTGAAGCTGTTTCTGTTTCTGTTTCTCTCCCCTTGGTGAGATGTCGTGAGGTTATCCTCCCCCTAAACACCTCACGTAATTAATGGACGTCCCCAAACCCTAGGAGGGCTATTTTAAAATATTCGGAAACGTTTCCGATTGGAAACGTCAGAATGTGAATATCCGTCATCTTTTGTTTCCTTATAAATAAAAAAGACCGAAGTTTCCGATCGGAAATGTTTTAAAATAGTCCTGCAGATTGCACGAGATCGGTAGCTAGAAATCTAAGGTGGATATCCATGTTTAACAGTAGACGGTTCAGTCCTACTGGAATGATGATGCTGATGATATAACTCGCGCCAATAACAGAATGGCGGTGCATGTTTTTTTTTTTTTTTTTATACCATGAGCTAATGGAACAAGCAGATGGCCCACCTGATGTTAAGTGGTAACCATCACCTATAACAAAGCATTGCCTCGTAAGTCACGCACGATAGGAACGTGCCCTACGATGCACTGCCCTGCGTCCATGTGTGCATGTCATATTCATTAAACATTTCCCGCTCAAGAAAAATACTGCCATTTGAACCATGTTTTAATACGCATCTACATACCACCCTGTATGGGTGTGCAAAGATATTTCTACAAATATTAACGGTTTTACATTCAACAATTCGGATGTGGATGTTATTTTATTATTATAAGCTACTAAACATATATTTTATATAATAAAATTAGCAATTAGTTCATGCCATACATAGATGTCTAGTATCCGTTTAATTCAATCCTATCTATTTAACGACGTTTGAGATATTATACTTTCTCGTAAATCTAATAGTCACATTTCAGTATTTTTACTAACGTGTAGTAAGTACAGTGGGCTGCAATAAAGTGTATACATTTCAAACCTTTCAAAGTCGTATCACAATTAAAATAAACTCTTAGGTAACAAACTCAAAAATCTTGAAAGTATGTACCTAGTTACTTAGTGCTCCCGACTGTACTTGATGAAAGCTTTTATAAGGTCACCATATTAATATATTTGTTCTTAGAATTATATGGATATATCGGATTCCAGTGTGATATTATTATACTTCCTCGTATATCTTCACTAATTGTTGTATGCGCGATGTTTAAATCAAATAAACTATTAAAAAAAGATTTTCTTTTATTTCCTTGAGGACAGAAATATTTCACAGTTCTTAAATGCCCACAGCTACACTCAATAAATCCGAGTAAAAAAGTGGGTTTTTGTCAGCGTGTATTTTGTCGTCTCGAGTAGCGTCTCGACAGCTGTTAGGTACTCTGCGAACTGGCGCGCTTCAGTAAGGTTGAAGCCGCGGTGTGCGTCGGACGTATTGCCGCCTCTCTGCGTACCGCTCGCGTATCTTACGATAACATAACCATACATTTTTCAGTATAAATAATTCAAAACACAAATTTTAATCACTTTTCAAACTTAATTGCTTTTTACAATTACATAGTAGAGCACTTTCTAAACAGTATTTTAATTATTTCTACTAATTAAATTATGAACTGAAAGAACAACGCAGCAGTTTCTAAGTAGACTGAAAAAAGACAGTAGACATAAAAATGATGATGGCAAGTGCGAAGTTGGTGCGGGACTGCAGCTCTGAGCTAAGTTCCGATGTCCGGTCGCTTTCGGTGGCGTCTTCTATCGAGGAGCAGGACTCTACTACCACCGATTCTGAATACACGGAAGAGGAGAAAGAATATGAGCTGGATGACCTTCAGATGTTGAAAACTATTGGTGAGTACCTAACCTTTGTTTCAGCATTTTAAAATTTTCGAACAAGTTCGTAAATGTCATACGATGAGTTGCGTCTATACAAATAATATTATACAACTTCTAAGAAAATATTCGACCGGAGTACCTACTGGAGAAATGAAACAGCTACAGAAATAGACCGGATTCATAATTTACTTATTCAAGAAGAAATCTGAAGTCATCGTGAACATGTTACTGATGTGTAGTAAAAGTGATATGAATCATTTTGCCACCTCTGCCCACACTCTGCCGACGGTACCTACTGAGCTAGCGAATTTCTCTAAGAGAAGTTTTTTTTTTCCAATTAGTAAAGCAGACCTTTTTGATTTACTACTAAGCACAAAAAGTAATTCATAGTATTTAAGTAATTCATTTACATAATATTTTGGGTTTTTATAAAAATTACAACATGAAAAATGTGAAAAATATATTTTAACTTTTAGTTTACAAGTGAAAATGTCCAAACATCTTATTATTATCCTTAGATAAAATTCCTCACTTAAATGAAATTAAGATAATACATATTTTCGTTCCAAAGGACATAATTCATTTTGGGTTTGGTCTGTGTACACCACGTAGAAAGATTTGAAATAAATAGAAGAATTACCATTGCAATGCAATTTCATTAATTTGTAGGCAAATAAAGTTGCGATAACTTAATGTTTATCTGGTCGAATTTTTTACTATGTGAATACACTAGAGCCGCCATGACAGTCTGTAATTGACGTTTGACATTACGCTTTGCATTTTGCATTGCTTTGACAGTTTTGTTGCTTTTGTTGACGGTAATGAGTTCCACTGTCAACCTGACATGTACAACAGTTGTCAAAATGACATTTCACGCATGTCAGTCCGCCATATTTTTAGTGCATTGTGTTGTTCTCTTTGACCAACAAAATCTTGAAGCGCAAGAAAATGAAGTAAAAATGATGAAAATTAGCAGTTAAAAACAGTTACTATAGTGCTTAGCGATGTTTATATACTCTGAACACAGACCCAACCCGGGCTCCATACATTGATGAAATAACTCTTTTAAAGGATGATGTATGGTACCTTGCATTTTTTCTTAGAACTTTTGAATATAACGTTAAAATCAAAAAGAGAGCACTTATTTTCAGTGTGACCTCATAATTCTTCATGCCCACTGTCATTCAGGGTTGGACAGGGTCACCAAACGCCTGGAAAAGTGTTGGAAAATCATCAAATATTTTAAAAATCTTTAAAAAAAATATTTTTAACAAATCGTTGTATGGGCAATAGGTATAAACGCCTATGGTTTGATACGAGAGTACTCATTCGCATAAATCCACGAATATTACCGCAGCTTGTGATAAGAAAAGCGAGAGGAAACTGCGATTGGTAACGTTTGCTTATAACAGTAGGTACAAACCTGTTTATAACTTGTTGAGTGGATGCGAAGACTTTTACGAGCTACAGGTACTAATTGTCGGAAACATTACATTGTCCTCGTAAATAACTGAGTTAGGTAACAGTTTACGGAGATTTTATTTCGTTTTGTTTTTTCCAGTATTCGGTCCGGTATTAAATGTAAACACGGAACACATGCCCCACTCTGGTGTCTGGTTGTCTGACACAAACTCCCAGAGCTAAAGTATACAATCTATACATAGTCTAGCATTATACTCGTAGTTTATTGTTAAATATCTAATATAAATAAAAAAACAGAAACAGCTTCATGACTGCTCCCCAGGCATGGTAGCTATAAATAAATATAATATTCTACACACCATTATCTAGACTAGTCCTACAATGGGCGGTCTTATCGCTGAGCTCAATTTCTTACAGACAGCCTTTGCGTTATAAGTACGTCTAAAGTTGTAGGTACCAAAAGTAATGGAAACTTAGCCTAAGTTAATTGTACCTACCTATATTTATAGTTATAGCTTGGAACCAAGGATTCTTAGGGTTGAAATATAGTAAATGCAATAATTTCGACGATTGAGGGTGCAAGTAGCAGTCCCACCTTGAATAATTGATTAAAATTTATTTGGTCTTAATTTTAATATGTACCTACGTAAAGGTCCTATCCTACTAATATTATAAACGCGAAAGATTGTAAGTATGGATGGTTGGATGTTTGTTACTCTTTCACGTAAAAACTACTGAATGGATTTTAATGAAACTTTACAATAACATAGCTTATACATCAGAATAACACATAGGCTACAATTTATAAAGATATTGTGTGACTAATCCTGCGCAGACGAAGTCGCAGGCACCAGCTTGTTGTTTCATATTTTTAACAGTTAATGCACATGGAATAATCAGAAGAAATCATTATCATAAGAAAGGCAGTGTTCTATAAAAGCCACCACAAAAAAAATCGTGTGGGCAAGATTTATTATTAGCAATTGGAAAGCTTTTACGACGCTTCCTTTTGCCAGTTACGAGACAATTTAAAGCTCATCGCGTGGCACTGTCTGTCTGTCAGTTTGCGGTTTAATGGCTTGTATGGAAAGCGCTTGGAAAACGACTCACTTTTAAAAACGGTTTCTTTAAGTTTTCCTGTTATTTTGAGACTGGAAAAAAGTTTTTATTCGCCAATATCAAGGACGGTTAAATGACTGCTTATATTTATTTTTAAGAGTTTTGTGAACGCTTGAAGATTTGTATTTAAGTACGCGCTTGCCAGTTTTTAGCTTTCGCTTTGTAACAGGAAGTAGATCAAGGTTTTGCATAGGTGTTTGCTACAATTTAGATACTACCTAATTATTGATATTATTATCAGCTACGTCGAGTGCATATGGTGATTACGGCTGACCTAATTCTATGAGAGGCTGAATATCGGCCAAGGCCTATCGAGCCACCTGCCTGAACCGGGATGTCGACGCCGGCATAACATTCTCATTGACATTTTCCTCTGCATTAATGCGGTTGTTGTTACTCACATACCTATAAATATTTTCCCGACAGTGTTGTTTATCGACTGTTTTCTAACATGTATTGTAATTTGTAGTCACATTAGAAGACTATAACTTAGAGGTAGACGAGGGCTTAGAGTTTCTATTGAATAATACCTACTAGTAGCTAGCTATTGAATCAATTACCAGCTTGAACCGCGAAATTGTTGCGTGTAAATGCGCTCCCTTACCGGGAGTATTCACTTGTAATGTAACAGATCAGATTCGAGCATTACATCAGTGAGTAAGGAGAACAGAGTGTTACAGTGCGCAACCTGTAACTAAATATTTGTTGTGTGTTATTTAATTAATTACTAGTAGTTCGCCCCGAACTGAGATCTCGTGATGCGACCCGACGAACGCACCAAAACTTTGAGTAGGTGGTAGTCAAAGGCAAGTCCAAACATTATGTTTGGACTTTTTTCTGACTACCGCCTACTAACTTGGTACGGTAACCAAGTTTCAACTGTATTGGCCTATTTATTGAAGAGTTTCGTTGAACAGACCTTGGCTCCATCATCAGACCTGGTCGTTGTCACCATTTTATGAGAACTAAGTACCTCCATAATTTATTTCAAGAAAAAAAAATAAGAAAAAGCAAAGTAACTGGCCGACCAGTAGAAAAACCTTGATGCCAACGAAACTCTTAGAGATGGGAGCTCTTGGGTCGCTGGTTATCTTAATTTAACTTTTTTGTTGTATCTCAAAAAGCGAGCGTCCCAGAAAAAAAGTAAAAATTGTTTTGGAATGTCCAAACAAAGCCCTTTCGTATGACATGTAACTTGATTTTTTTAAGTCATTTTTTTGATTTTTGCCTTCTTAAAAAACCCCATATCTTAAAAACCCTTCATCCTATTTTACTCATATACACAGCTTGTACTTGAGAAATTTACTGGTAAGTACCAGTAAATTTCTCAAGTACAAGCTGTCGTCTTATCAAATTTCATGCAGATCGGATCAACGGTTCGAAAGTTATGGCCAGACAAACATACATACATACATACATAAAATGCCAAACCGCCCAAGTTGAAACTAGAATCTTCGTTCGCTTCGCTCACTCGATCAATTAAGCTCAAATCCATGAGCGCTCCGCCTGACATTGTAAAAACAAATGACTAAATTCGACTACAGGCGAATCCTCGAAATCGAGTTTGTATCGAGTTGTATTACAAGCAAGCGCTCGTTAGTCAGTCGTTCAGTCAATATTGTAAAATGCTCAAAATAGTATTTTGAATTGATACATTTACAGGCGAATGCCCCCGGTGAGGGAGGACCTTTATATCTGGATGCTTCTTACATTCAAATAAATTAATGTTTGAAAATTTCACACAACGCTTTTCAGTTATAGGCACCTACCTATTATAAATCTTGCTCGTTTTATCTATTCAAACTTTTGCTGCATACCTACTTTAATAAACCGGGCATATTTCATTATGGTTTTGAGAACATAGGTATTTTTTTTGTTTTTACCCTGGTTTACCCAAATGAATTAGTGAGGTGGTTAGTGATTACCGTCTACCGATGGATAAGTAAGGCTTGCTTAGAGACAGGCCAGGTACCACTACCAAAGAATGTGCTACCTAAACAATGACGATAATTTGTATGATATAATTGGAGTGTGTGAGCAGTTTGAATTTAAAAGATGCTACCTGCGTTCTGATAAACTACGTAACAATGACTCTATTTAATTCAGTTACCGTAACTCAGTGATAAAACTACAAATATCGGGGAAAGTGAGAAATACAAAGTGACGGTGGAGTGTCAGACGCATCTCACTCCAATTAGTATTCTATATGAGCGCTAAAATCTAGTGTTGTTTGTTTTGAAAGTGTTTTCCTACCGACGACGTACAGCTACATAGGTACCTACAACTAAAATATCTGCAACATTTATCTTGGTTTGCTATCAAGCTTTAAATGAATAAATTTGTAATAATATAGGGAAACAAGCTAGTGCCCGCGACTTCGTCTTATCGTCATATTTTGGACAATTCACACAATATCTTTATAAATTGTATATGCCTATGTGTTATTCTGATGTATACGCGCGCTGTATTATTGTAAAGTTTCATTAAAATAAGCTATATTGTTGTATAGTTTCCTTCATTAAAATCTATTCAGTAGTTTTTACGTGAAAGAGTAACAAACATCCATCCATCCATACATCCATACTTACAAACTTTTGCGTTTATATTATTAGTAGGATAGTAGGATTATTTGCTACTAGCGGCCTGTCCCAGCTTCGCATGGGCGGTCATAAATTTTTTGAACATTTTAGGATTAACTTAGACCTTGGGTTCGAGCCTCGCGTCTACTAATTTCATACATTTGCACGTCCTTCTCCTTGAGTGAGTGAAATCGCACCCCGAGCGTGACCCGTGGACCCGTTAACATTTTTAATTTCGTCATATCTTTTGAATGGAATGTCCGATTTGAAAAATTTAAGAAGTAATCTATAGGTATTGAAACCGTCTTAATTATGAAATGATTTATTTGGATAAGGATTAATACCAAGATACAAATAAAGACCCTTTTCTAGCGGAGGCATTTCAATTAATTTTTTATAATAAAAGAACACATATTGTGACATAACTATAATAGTTAGACATATGCTGTCGCGACATTTTTTGTAGATGATGACGTGTTATACAAAATCGTAGTACATTGTTTTGTTCTATCATCAATAGTTTTCGCAGCGCACGCGATGTAAGGTTTTTGTTTTCCACCTTGGGTTACATTATTGGAGTTTTAGTAAGGATCCCTGATTTTTTTGAAAATATAATATAGCCTATGTTACTCAAGGATAATGTAGCATTCTAATGGTGAAAGAATTTTTGAAATCGGACCAGTAGTTTTTGAGCCTTTTCGTTACATACAAAAATACAAAAATACAAATGTTTCCTTTTTATAATATTAGTGTAGATGTAGAAAATAACCGATTTTAATAATACACTGAGAAATTTAAAACAAAACTTTTGCTGACTCACGGGGCGACCAAAATACGTCATCTGTGTATTTTTTTTTTTATTGTTGAATTTTTCAAAAGCGCTGAATCAATTTCGATACAATTTATATAGGTACGGTTTGAAGTCGGTTAAAAAGTATTTATCTTGCCTATAAGTAGGTATACGTACCTTGTTGTTTGATTGAATAAAAAATGGAATGATCTAAATGGCCCAAATAGTACCCTAAATATTTATTTTATTGGATTTTTTTTCCCAAAGGTAACAAACCTTCGTTTCAATTTTAAAAGTATATCCTCAGACGTTTAGTCAATGATATTGATTAAATCTTACTAAATATTTAATAACAACCATTAAATATTTAATTAGATCAGTGGTTATTTTCAATAAAATACACAAATAATAATAATCATGGAAAAAAATCATGCTACGAAATATTAACTTCAATATGGCATCTTTCTTTGATCTTTTCACCATGTAGGTGTATTTCATCCATCTATTGAAAAATATTCATAAGTACTACCTGCTTAATTAAATACTCAAATGCCCACCTATAAAAATATAATACCAGAGTTTGTGAGTGAGATAAGTAGGCAATTGTATTGTAAGAGACAAACAGAGCACAAACTGTCCGCTCGGATCTCGTTGTGCATTATCCTCGTTGCTCTAGTTGCGCATCTAACGACGACATCGTGCGCGACCCACGACGACTGTCACTTGTTCCAAATACAAGCCTAGGAAAGTATTTTACTAATGGTGGTACCACAGAAGACAGATAATATACATCATGTACCTACTGTGGTCGGTGGTACAGTGATACAGTTATACAAGGTGTTCTATTACTTGCACTTAAAACTTCAGGTTGCTAAAGTACCCAGCAATAAGAATAACTTTTTTTATAGAACCAACACTGTGAGCGCGAAAAAAAAACTGCTGTTTCATACATTTTGGCCAGGTAGGTTTTGAACTTTTGTATAAAATAGCTGTTTTTTTTCGCGTTCACAGTGTTTGTTACTCAGAAAAAGTTATTGATATTCATGGGTACGTACTTTAGCCCCCTGAAGTTTTAAGTACAAGTATTGGAACACCTTGTATAGGCTGACCTAGGAAATAAGTCAACCTACCATGGTACGGATACTGATCGTGAACACATATATCTTCTGTATTGTTCAAGCTATATCGCGAAGGGTAAGCGCATAGCCTTGAGGCCAAAATAGGAATAAAACATCTCATTTGAGAAACTCTTCTAGGTCCACGGTTTTCATTAGTTTAGAAGTTAGGACAACCCCTCAATACTTTGACCAATGCTTTGTATCTAATATAATTTGGAAGAATGTAGGTACTAAAAAACTAGGTAAGAAACTAGAAAACTAGTTACTTAGATTGAAATATCATATTGTTCATCATAATAAAATTATAAGAGCCCGTAATGTTTGTAGAGACATTCTCGACGATAATGTTTTGTCACACGTGATTGCCGCTGCACTATTTGGGTTAGTGTGCCATTGCTAGTGTAAATAGAATCCAGTGGTAGGTTAGGTACCTACCTGAAAAGTAATATTTATTGTAGAATGAGCTCTGAAAAGTTTATTGCTACAGTCTAGATAACTAGATATTCGTAACTAAGGTGGGTAGGTAGGTACTGCTTGTATCTATTTGCTTCTACAGCATTTTTAGACTAGGAGCGTAGGTAGTATTATTTATTATGTGCTAAAAGCATCTAGATTACATACCTATTAGGTGGTACTTAGATTTTTTGCCCGAAGTAACATTATCTAACAAATCTGTGGCTTGGAAAAATTCTGGTAGTGGAAATTTTACACTTCAAATTTTCGAATAGTGCCAAAGGCTAAAATAGCTAAAATCTAGTGCTCCCTTTGTAGGTACCTTATGGTGTTTTCAACCAGATCATCAGATCACCCAGATAGAGAACAAACATAATGATCATCACAGGTTTTATTAATCATATCACAGGCACCAGTCTCTCGCAATGTAGGTTTATATCTAGATTACACTACTTAGAACTTAGACCTAGTTAAGACAAACATTTTGTGAAGAGAGAATAAATACATTTTTAATTATTTTTTTCATCACACAAATATTTGTTCTCGATGGGGATCGAACCCACGACCTACAGAAGTTTCTACCGATTGAGTTGTGAGGGCTGCAGGGTAAAGTACCGATATGGTAAAAAGATCTAATCTAAGCAATAAGGAAGGTGGGTTATATTATTATGAGACAAGAAAGGGAAATTGAACAAAGTGAACGGGCAATTTCAGTTTTACTTTCGTTATCTGCGAACTTTATTGCTATCATTTAAGTTCACATGCAAGTACTAGGTAAGTTTGAAGCTTTATATTTGAATACAAAGAGGAATTAAAAAATGAAAGCTACTGAACAATGATCACAAAGACTGAGTTTCGTTGGCCATGTAGTTAAGAATAAACAGGTCTCTACAACTCTACATCGTAGAAAGATAAGAAGAGAATTTGTAGTGAAAAGAAAAAGAAATACTTGTGACTGACGTACGTATGACGTACTGTGACTTGTGCTTCCCATCAGGCACGGTACTCACGGTAGGTCCCTACCATGGAGGTGTGATACTTAGTCTAAGGTCCCTACTAACCTAGTGAGTGCAGGTGATCTGCTCAAGATAATTGAGAATCTCAGGGGAGTAGTCGGAGGCACAAAAATGACTTCCGAGATTTACCGCCGGTTTCTGAAAGCCCGATCAAAACTAATCGCATGTCAAGTCACTTACTATCTCTATCTAATTCGATGTAATAGCTGAAATTTGTGTCACTTTCTTACTTTTAATGTCTATTCTTGTATTTTTTATAAACTGTGTATGTGTGGCATGAATAAATTATTTTGTATTGTATTGTATTGTATTGTAAATGGCGAGTGACTTGACATCCGATTAGTTTTGATCGAGCTTTCAGAAACCGGCCGTAAATCTACGAAAATAAGCTACTTTCATTATCATTGTTATATATACCTTACCATCTACTAGGTAACTTTGTAGAGTAATAAGCTACATTTTATTTATAACCTATCATTGTAACCTAACCGAGGTAGGAAGGTAGGTACGCCAGATTATTACAGATAGGTTGAACTTTCCGTAGTAGGTAACAGATATTACCTACGTAAAGGTAAAATACGATACTATCGATGCAAGAATTCACCTAAACAGGTAGGTATTAATTTACCCTAGTAAGTGCATAGCAATATCGGGCTGAATAAATCGAACGCCCTTGGCCGTTTTCCATACTCGCAATATTAGCGTATCATTGTTACCTATTAATATTCATGCGGGTGCCTGAGGCCGGAAGCCATAGTGTGTACTTATAACTAATAGGTACCTGATATTGGTAGCAACGATGGCCAAGTGCTGGCACGTAATATCCAGATTTCGTTTCCGGGGACCTCTTGAAAAGGTAGCGAAAACCGGAACACACGAAATGAATCGATTGTCTTGCTCTACCTTTGATTCTACTATTGCACTTCAGACTGTTTATGCTACTTTTTTTCGAGATCGTAACTTAAATTCCGGCGTTCTTTTAAAAACGCGCATACGTGCCGTGGGCATATGGTTTTTGGGCTAAAAACGCACATAAGCGTCGTGGGCACTGAACGTGCCGACTTTATCAAATCAGGAGGTTTTCTTCTTTCTCATTTATGGCTCCTGACTCCTGTCTGTCATTTTGACAGAAAACTCTACCAGTGGCACGTAAATTAAAGTCAAGTCAGTCAAATCAAATCCCTAAGTTATCTTTCATTTGTTTTGAAGTAAAATGTAGAGTTTTTTTATATCCTATCATAAAATTAATAACACGACTTTGATCCTCAGGCACGGTAGTTATCCCCTCAGATCTCTTAGTACCTGTTTGATGATGATGATGATGCAGTAGTTAGTATTCCATACGTGACAGGTTGCAAGCCCATCGCCGCATTGGTTAAAATAACACCCAAATTATACAGCAGAACCAAGAAAAACAATTAAAATTAATAAAGCTAGGGCATAAAAGGAATCCGAGGAAGTGCACAATATTTTTTGTCCAAAATCTTGACTTCTGTCTGATTGCTTTGATACAGCCAGATTCACTTGTTCAAGTTTGTTTACACTTTATTTTACACTCGGCAAGTCTAAAATTAAATTTTGAAAAACATTTTCATCATCTTCATGTGTTTGGACGTGAATAGTTAATTAATCTTTTCCTTAATAATGCTGTCCGAGTCTCTCTAAAAGCTGAGTAATAAAATAAACAAAGATGATTGAATGACTGCTTTGACGGGCGCAGCGCAGACTTTCTTTCCACACACAGGCAAGACGTCTCTTTTTTACTCGTTTACCTACGTAAAGGCTACATATTCTGTGGTAGTTCTTGGTTACTTCTAAAAATAAAAGAGTACCTACTTGTCTAGTGGTGCATTAATAATCGTTGATAAAATAATGATGCCAGTGAGAATCGGAGAAGGAAAACATCGTGAGATGAACAGTTAGTATCTTCTATCTATCTATCTATAATAATCTTGAGTCAGTACTGGTACTAGAAGATATAGGTATGATAACGTGACTGGGGATCAAAGTCGTGAAGCTTTTCGGTTAGTTTTTCAGATTGAACTACAGAATTACCTACAGCAAGAAATATTTTTTGCTGTAGCTAATATAAACCTATAAACTCGCAGCTTTTTTGTCTTTTCCGTGAAAGACAAGGCGACCCACATTCAAGTCCCACGCCGGTATCTGAACCCCGTTTCCCACGCTTCTGGGAAATGCTCATTTTGCTTTTGGACAGTACAATAAACGTCAAACTCGTGCGCATCTCGCTTGTCGCAGTGTCTGTTTAATTAAACAAATATGTAATTTTTGGAGCTATACAACATTATAATATGTAAAAAACAAATGTACCTATACATACCCTACTAGGTACATACCTACTACAAATACTACCCACTTATTCTGTCTAGAAGGGAAGCAGATAATTTTATTTTATTCTGATCTAATTTTTAAATTCAGCTATTTATAAACTTTGTTTCTAAATTCTGATATTCAGGGTTCCGGGCGTTGTTGGGCAGATTGTCGAGGTTAGAAAAAAAGAACCACTAGTCTAAGTTTGTATTATAATATTGGATAAATAAAAGTAAGACGAGATTTGCGCGCGCAAAGCAATGACTGAATCATCATCTTCTGGAGATTTGAGGCTTTGAGAGATTTTGCTTAAGTATAAATAACACTACTGCGATTTCCACGTTTTCGTCTCGTGATATTTTCTTACTTATAAGTTTAATTTCAGATTATTCCCTCCTGATTTTAGGCCCAATTATGATAGAGTCATTGTGTTTTGTTCAGTTTTTTTTCCATCCTGTGCGTTGTGGTCTACTAACAGTACGTATATTATGAATAGGTACAACTGTTTCAAGATTGCCTGTATTACAAGACTGCTAGGTATGAAAGATTATTGTTTCTGATGTTGCCAACACGTGCCTTCGAGCGGAAGAGAAAATAATAACTAACCAAACTAGTGAAATGCTTATTATATTTTGTGGATTATGTGCTATACTGCACCCCATGTTTACGTCATACCTAGATCATAACAGCCGTTTAAATGCGTGTTTCGCATACTTTGTTGATCCAGTATCCTTGCCAATTCTTGTTTATTCAAACTGATGGAAGTTATTGATTGAAATTTGAATGATGGCTCGGGAAAGCCAGCTCCCTTCCTCGTATGATCATTTTCGCTTCCGGTATTGTATAACTAATCTATCACACTTGTTTACAACCGCAAATATTATATAGGTTAGGTATTAGCTTCCGCCCTTGGATAAAAAGTAGGTAATATCGAATGCCTACCTACGAATTATTATGACTTAGGTACGACGATGTTCCAAGTTTCATCCAAATCGGTTCAGTCTTTATGGCGTGCATTTAAACTGACATGTCAGGTTAGAGTTATGTTTTATGTAACCAACCACAGCACAAAAAGGTTAAAGCGCAGGTTCTTTGTGAGCGCTCAAACATCCGATTCCGGTAATTAACTTGAAGAGAACTGACATAAGTAATAAAAACACATGGATACATGAGAAAATATGAACAAGACACACGTAATTAATTTACTTATTCAGAACTATTTAATACCTAGGTACCTAATTAGGTAATTAGTTTCAGCTACCTGCAGTATGAAAGTTAAACTTCATATTGTTCAATTTGTTCATGTCTGCCAGATGTGTCATTATTTTTGATCACTTTTGAATACAAAAGCAATAACATAATTTTGAATATTATGAGTTTAAGAGTAGTAGAGCTCTTTGTGAAGAGCTCGTCCGGGGAAGTACTACCACCACACCTTTTTCTGCCGCCAAGCAGCAATGCTGTGTTTCGGTTTGAAGAGTGTGGTTGCCGGTGTAATTACAGGCACATGAGGCTTAACATCTGTATGCCTCAAGCTGATGGACGCAGGGCAGTGCATCGTAGGGCACGTTCCTATCGTGCGTGACTTACGAGGCAATGCTTTGTTATAGGTGATGGTTACCACTTAACATCAGGTGGGCCATCTGCTTGTTCCATCAGCTGGTTGTATAAAAAAAAAAAAAAAATAATGAAGTGTACCTACATAGGTACATCTTAGTGCAGATAACTGTACCTGCTTGGATACTACTCAGGTAGGTAATGTAGCATAGGTAGAGGAGGACAAGAGGTAGAGGTAGAGGTAAGACATGAGGCAATCACGACGGTTATTTGAGCTAAAAGCAAAAGGATAAGTAGATCATGGGCTTTCTTTGTGCCAAAATTCATCTATATCGGTTCGGTAATGACCTCTTATCCACAGGTGAGCCACAAACTAAGATAGAATAAGTCTTATCATAAGGCTGTTATCTTCACATGCTTTATAAATAAAGTAACTAGGTATCTACCTACTTGACTAGGTAAATGTTTTTTGTCACTTATTATTTTTATATTATTATGTACCTAGGTACATATACAACTACGTTCTACAGCTGCAAAGTAAAAACTCGGGCTATTTAGACTTCTAGTTCTAAAGTCCGTGAAATGCACACTTGTGAAAATAGGGAAAACATTCACTGTATACCTAGCCAGAGCCGTAACCGTCCACATTTCCATAAGCATAAACAAGCAAAGCCGCTCATTAGTTTTGAATTCTTCGCGTTGAGTTTTCGCCCGGCACTCTCCAACAGTTGCGATGCTCATAATAGGCACCATCGATTTCTAGCAACACGCATCATCAAGGATACGATCTGATCAACAAGAGATCGGGGGGTCTAGACAGGATCAGAAAGTTCTGATTGCGAAACACGCCTGACGAAAGATAAGCTGAATGAAAATTATATTCGTTTGGTGTGATCATTTGACAGCCTTCACAGCTCAGTTGGTAGTAGCTCTGCCTTCTGTGCCGTAGGCTGTGGGTTCGATTCCCTCCGAGAACAAACATTTGTGTGATGAACATAGATGTTTGTCTGGGTGTTATATAATATTATAAGTATGTATTTACAAAAAAAAAAAGTATATAAGTAGTATATCAGCTATCTGGTTCCCATATCACAAGCTTTGTCTTAGTTTGGGCCGAGATAGTGCTGTGTGGAATGTCCACCAATATTTATTTATTTATTTATTATTTATCTGTCAAGGATCCTCAGGAAACGGTGGGCATTATTCACATCAAATCTTGTAAAAATATGCCTTTGTCTTCGCTACGAAAAGAAGCTTTGAAGGTTGTTTTCGTTGATGTGCAGTCAAAACAGAACACTGAAAAGATAGATGAATATCTACTCTCACAGCTGTAACTCGTTGCTAACTCGATCAAAGACCGTTGAACCATCTGAACCCGGTCCTCATGAATATAAAACACCTTTTATATAAACGATCATTCAATATTCATTGCTTACCTACCTGCAAGAAATTTGCATTTTGTCACAGCTAGAGTTCACAGACATAAACGGGCAGTCAGTTATGATGGGGGTTTACTGTGGTCACTTATACCTACTAACCGGCCGTTTAACAGACCGTTATTGTCTCGGTGCAACTAGTTTAAATAAGCTGCACTCAAGGTCTTGTTTGCGGGAAAATCGTAAATATTACCCTAAAAGGATGCCCCCATTGATGTGAGCAGATGTGTTTTGTCTCCAACGTAGAAATGGCAGTGCTCTTCAAAACTATGAACACCGTTTTGAAATACATAATTGGTGATAAAGTATAGTATATTATTGCCAAGGTAATATTAACCTTCTGCACTGATGTTTTCATAAAACGTCCTTGTTTTGTTCCTCACAATTTGCAACATTTTATGTTTTGATCATAGAACGACTGAATACGGTCAGACTGTCTAATGTCTCTGCTTTCACTTGATTACATTTTCTTTTATTATTAACACGATTTTCGTTTTCTTGGTCCAAGGTTACTAAACCGTTAGTGTCAAAAACGATAACATGGTTGGTTTGATGGTTAAATGATCGATAGGGACTTATGGTCCTTCGTTCAAATGTCACGCGATTCAGGCTATTCACTCATGAACTTCCATCTTTGTCACGAACACACGATTTCCGTAAAGTTATTTTCCAAGTAAACGTTATCAATTTCCTCCTATCGAGTTACCTTTACAATTATGTTTTCCTACTAAGTTAAAAAATCTGGGCGTCTTATCGAAGCGACGCGTGAGCCGAGGGCTGGTGAATATCAGGCTCAGCGCATCAGCATTGTCATTTAGCGTGGCAGTGTCTTGAGGGCGCTTCCGATTACCACTGATTTGAATCAGTTGTGTTATCTCTCGATCGTTCGCAACGGTCTGCAGATAGCTCAGCTGTTTCATGTGAATTTTGTAAATGCTTGTACCTATCCATTGTAGTTTTCTTTCTAAACAAATATAGGTAGGTACTGCTTTTTGTACGTAGATACTTCCCCTGAGAGCACTGGTGGTAGCGGCCCCGCCTTCCGATCCTAAGGTCGGGTTCGATACCGATCGTGCACCAATGAGTTTTTCTGTTCAAAAATGTATGTGCACAATGCCAGTACTCTCAATCGGTGAAGGAAACCGGCATGTGGTAGAATCTAAAAAGTTCTATAACATGTGTCAAGTACTCGAAATGAGCCTCTAAAGGCGCACTTAAAATCCTTTCACCACACTGTTTCGAAAGAAACTAGTGACACGACAAGAGAGACTACTTTTTGTAAAATATGCAGTTTCATTAATTTTTTTATTAAATTCATTGTAGAGCATTTGTTAGATAAGTATATGATAGTGTTGTTTACCTACCATACTACCTATACACCATGAAAAGTGTCAAGGTTTACATTATTTAAGTTAGATATTTTAATAATAAAATAGCGTGTCAGTTTTTGCATTTTGCCCTCGTCTCGCCCGTCGTCGTGTCGCCTGTTTGTTACACGATAGTAGGTTCCGGTTTCTTTGTGCTAAAACAATGGTTCGGTAATACAATAACGGAGACTTCAATTTTATTGTACTGCTCAAGGATTAAATATCATCTCGAAACTAGGAAATAATGTCATGTAATGTCAGGTATAACAAGTTTAATAATATTGGTGGACATTCCACACAGTACTATCTCGCCCCAAACTAAGCCAAAGCTGGTGATATGGGAACCAGATAGCTGATATAGGTACTTACTACTTATATTCTTTTTTTTTTGTAAATACATACTCATAATATTATATTCCTAACACCCAGACAGAGAACAAACATCTATGTACATCACACAAATAGGTATTTGTTCTCAGTGGGGATTGAACCTACGGCCTACGGCGCAGAAGGCATAGCTACTACCAACTGAGCTGTGAAGGCTGTAAGGTTAGAAGATCCTAAATGTTACACATCCTGAAACGTTTCCCGACTTAGGTACCTATTTTTAGAACTTCTTTCGTTCGATGTATGGAGTAGCGATGAAAAGTTCACTGATCTCTGTGAGGTAAGTATAGGTAGGTAATGTTTTGTTATGTCATAACAGGTTTTTAGGTGTATGATGTGGAGCACAAGTAATTATTATTAATTTGTGCCTGCAGGTAGTAGCACTTCCTATCGTAATCGATTCTGCTGTTGCTGTGAGTTTAATTATGTATGTACCTCTATGTAATACTTATAGGTTTTATGTCATTTTCATGACGGGATTTTATGTTTTTTCAAGCTGGTGCCCACGACTTCGTCTGCGCAGGATTAGTCACACAATATCTTTATAAATTGTAGCCTATGTGTTATTCTGATGTTTATGCAATATTATTGTAAAGTTTCATACAAAAATCCATTCAGTAGTTTTTACGTGAAAGAGTAACAAACATCTATCATCCATCCATACTTACAAACTTTCGGGTTTATAATATTAGTAGGATTTATTAACTAAATTATACATAATATGACATTTAAAACATAGAACAAGTTATTGTTTTTCTAGGGTGATCCTGTAGTTTCATTAGGTACATCCACTATATCTATTATTTATTATGTGATCATCATCTGTCCACCAGTTGACATTTCCTATAAGTAGGTTGAGATAGGATATATGCGTTCTGTGGTTGATTTTTATACAACTAGCTGATGGAACTAGTAAATGGCCCACCTGATGTTAAGTGGTCACCATCACCTAAAACAAAGCATTGCCTCGTAAGTCACGCACGATAGGAACGCATACCATACGATGCACTGCCCTGCGTCCATCAACTTGAGGCATACAGATGTTAAGCCTCATGTGCTTGTAATTACACCGGCAAACACAGCAACGCTGCTTGGCGGCAGAAGAAGGCGTGGTGGTAGTGCTTCCCCGGACGAGCCCTTCACAAAGAGCTCTACTACTCTTAAATTGAGAATTGAATGAGATTTGAAAATGAGATTGAGAAGTAGCTGTTTGTTAAAATCGAATGGTCTGTGTTTAGTTCTGTTAGGACATTTGCATTCATTTTAGAGAGGCGGGCGATTGGACCGGTGGTCTGCTCTCCAACTAACCTTCGGCCATGATCTATTCTCGGGAACTTGATAAATGTTCCAGTAATTGTCAGTGGCAATAATTGCTAGTCCGTTGTACCTACTCGTGGGCAGGAATTGAATTAGTTTGCCGCTTGGCAGTATGACTAATTCTTATTTTTTCAAGTGCTTTTTATACGAAAGTCTTGATGATCTTTGATTTGATGTTTATAATATCTGCTAACTGAGTGCATATTTCAGTAATGGGTTTGTATTGCGTGTTAGGATAATTATGAAAAGTTGGTGTTGAGCTTTTGGCAGCGTAAACAAGGCTACTGTAGATTGATGACGTTTGAAACCTTTGTGACTATACCTACGTAATCTTACGTAGATAGTTTGATAAACCAACAGGGTTCATCAACAACGTTCATTCATAAATTAAACAAATTGAACTGGCTGGCGACTGCTTGGAGTCCATCCAAAAACCACTTTGACTTTCATCCTTGACACGTGGATCGTACATAGAAATAATAACTCTCTATGAGTTAAAATTTTTTTTTATAATGATTAGATCAAAACCTTATAAATTCTAAACTCAATGTTGTCTTATAACTAATTCTATAAAACAATATGTCATATTTTTGAAAAATATGAATGGTTTTAGAAAGAGAGGTAGACCAAAGAAAAGATGGACGCATTGTGTGAAAGATGACATGAGTAAGAAAGGAGTGAGCACCGAGATGACGAATGATACAGGAGAGTGGAAGAAGAAAACCTGTTGTGCCGACGACCCCACTTAGCATGGGATAAGGGCAGAAAAATGATGAAGATGATGATGATTTTTAAAAAATGTTTTTTAATAAATTTGAATTTTTAAATAAGACTTTGTGTCGTAAGCTCACTCCTTTTATCTCTATCTTGCTATCATTTATTATCAAAGAAGATACTTAGCCTATTTAGAGGTACTACTGTGGTTCTTAGAATCCGCTAATGTTTCTAAGTATTAGCGACATACAAAATTATTTCAGGTTAGAGAAGGTTACCGTAAATCAAGTCTTGAGTAGGTATGTATTTGAATAGGTAGGTATGGTTTTCTGCTTTATTATAGTGTTGATATTGCTAGCAACAAGGATAACGAGTTGTTTGTAGACCATTATTTGCAATAATGCTGCCGGTGCCAATGGTTGAAGTTAACTGGTTTCGGAGCCAAATTGTAGGTAAACAATGTTCTGTTGTCCACCGGCTCAACAACGAAGAGTTAAAATAACACGTTCATCGATAATGTACTATGGGATCTTGCTTAAATAAAAAAATACCTGAGCTAACGAACTTATTTAAAATACAAGAATTAGGAGCATAGTGTAGTTTTCCAATTTTCTGGAAAAATACTCTCTGGAATGTATAGGAACATAAGGCTTTTTTATGAAACTTTACTTTGTAATATTTACTCCGTTTAAGCTAATATAATAATCTAACAAATAATATAGTAATAAAATAAAATAAATATAATAATATAGCTAATATAATAATTCAAATCGGAATTTATTGTTATATGGGTTAAAATTAAAGTTATACTCCAATAAACATATTATAAGGTACAGACTTATAAACAAATAATTAGTGGAGGAATATCACACTACGTTGTAACCAAACGTCGATGTTTACAAACAGATGGACTGCTTACTTCCTAACCTACAGAACTTGCGCTAGAAATAGTTAAGTTGATAAAAAACCTTCCTAAGTTATTATAGATCGCCTTGTAGTAACAATCTTGAACTTGGTTTTTATTTTAGATGCGATGCTTTAATTTGCCTTCACCGCAAGGTCGATGTGAATCAGCAGCGTAAGTACCGATCTTTTTACGAACTATGCGATCGTCAAATTTGACATTTCTATTCGTGAAAATTTCGTATTCGTGAATTCGCAATAATTGTAAAATGGCAACTCGGAAACTTTCAGTTTTGAACACAGATGTCTATGAATTCGTGAAAATGATTCGTTTAATTCGCTTCAATACACGAATTTGACAACACGATCGTGAAATCAAAAGTACCATCCATACCCGCATTTTAGCGAAATTCGCGAAAATTTTACGAATATCACGACTTTCGTCAATATCGCCAAAAAATCGCTAAAACCCGTTTTCAGGAATAGAAATGTCAAATTTGACGATCGCATGGTTCGTAAAAAGATCGTTACTTGCGCTGCTGGTCTGGATCCTATACACAGGGTGTCAACCGAACAAATGCTTTGTTTTGATTGTGAAGATTGTTTAAGAATAATGTTGATAAAACGTTTTCATACTTTGGGTTTCTGTCTCTGGTGACGGGCGGAACAGCTGTGCCGTCCCGTGACGTCACACCTGGACAAATGCCTACTCGCCCACCGTGTTTTCTAAAACGTTGATTTATTCAGTTTTGGAAAAGGATGTAAAATACTGAAAGACAAATCAGACATAAAAATATGCGCATTTTACATTGGGAATTTTAAATCTCAGGAGGTGCATAAATCTAGAAACGTAGAAAATTATTAACACGACCATAAAATTACAAAGTAGGTAGATGAATTCATAATACTTTTCATACCCACCTGGGTAATTCGTTTGTAATTATTATGATGACAGATGATAATTGTTTGTAAATAATGTATAAAAATAGATATATGTTTTTTTTACTTTGTGCTGCAACCTTAAAATGCAGCAATGATACCATGACATTTTTGTACTGTGTCTGCATGATGGCGACAACACATTGCCAACATTTTTGGCAATAATAAACCAGACGTTGCGTAGTAGGCTAGATACCTTACCGTACATAATTACATATACCAACTAAATACCTACAATTACAAAAGATACGAGTATCTACCTACCTATACAATAACTAATATACTTGGTATGTTATCTATTATTAAAAATTAATGTGTGTTATCTATTTTAACAAAAAAAAAACTTGTTTTCCGGTTTGAAGCACGGTAAATATTCCCTTAAATTCTCCGTACCAAGTACGAACTTAAGATTCTTTATAGATGTCTATGGGTCTATTGTACATAGTGCTAATACATACCTATAATAGTATACAAAAAAATTGTAGGAAAACCTCCGACAGTCTTTGAACGGACACACTAGTGCAATTTTTATTGTATATTTATAATATCTAATCGATATCGCAATATGGTTTAAAATACATTGACAAATTTAAAGTCTTCTAGCGTGCCATCCACCGGTGTGTGCTGGCCCCTAACTGAGCTCTACCCAAGCTCTACCTCTCCTACCTCTATATCTGTCTTAACTTGGCAAAATGTTGGAAAGTCAGTAGGTCCGTTCCCATTCATAAGTCAAACAAACAAGACGGTGCTAATTGCTTAGGTAACAAAGTGCCTGTGTACTTGTAAGTACCTAGGTACCTACCTACTTCAATCTTGGCGTCCGGTTACTAAAATGTAACAAGTGTTTACTGCATGTTTTTGCCCTTTTTTCTTACGTTATCATCAGCGCCCTGAAGAAGTCCAGTACTGAAATGAAGCCGCAATTTTCACACGGATTTTCCGCGACCATCGCGAACACGGCGTCCGTCCATCGCGGTCGGGGGGCCGTTTTACGCTTCGTCATCTTATTCCTCGTCGCCATTCAAGAACATTTTTTTCCCCAGCGGTGTTTGATATTTTACAAGAATAATAATAATATAATATGTACTTACATAACATAAGATAGATAAGACTTTATTGGTACACAAATACATCATAAATCTAGACATAAATTAATAAACTACAATGGGTTAATAAAGTACAATCTCAATAACTTTATATCATGAACTTTATTTTTTTCATTACAATTCAGATCCATATTTTAAATTTTAGTTATTAATATACTTATAACAAGCTAATCCCTACCAACCAGGATTAAACATTTTAGTGGGGAAAACGCCAATTTTTTTTTGTCATATCCCCATACACATATCCGCTTGTTGGGACAGCTTAGTGGGGATTATGAATAAACCACTTTATTAGATTACTTTTTCACATTGCTTGACATATAGATTAACCATTGCTTTGGTTGGCTTTTTCTAGCCTAACTTTACAATATACCTACAATGTTTATTTAAAATGACCACTTGGTACATAAATAAAAGACAATGAAAGGGACGATTGCCAGGGACTTGGCGTAGCCTTAATACGTTTAGGACATGCATGAAGAAATTAGGCTAAGGCTCTTTCAAAAATAATCATTGTTTATAGCTACTAAAATGTACCAAAATATTTTAAACGACGCAACCAATATGAAACGTTTTAACGTTAATATTCAGGTTTAGTGGCCGTAAAGAAAAGTCATCGTTCTAATTAATATTATCGAGTCATTTTATGAGCCTTCGGTAATATGTATTCGGATACTTGTTTATGTAATTAGTAAAAGCTTGTTTGTATGTTTTAGTAAATAAGTAGGTCACCGTAATGTGTATGACGCAGATTCTTAGTGGCTGACAAGCAACTTATAAGCATAAATTATATTCACAAGGGGTTTTCGTGAGTCATTCAAACAATTTAGATTTTGTTGATATGAAGGCTTGTTTTTGTAACAGCGCTGAGTGTTTTTCGGTAGCCTACATAATTTAAATTCCGTCAATACCTATTTTATAAAAACTAGCTTTCGCCCGCAACTTGACTTCCTACTTACTTCTAGGATACAAGTACTCATCTCATCTTCACTACATAGTATAAAACAAAGTCGCTTTCTCTGTCCCTATATCCCTATGTAAATCTTTAAAACTTCCAACGGATTTTGATGCGGTTTTTTTTATAGAAAGAGTGATTCAAGAGGAAAGTTGATATGCATAATACAAGCATAATCTCTTAGGGATAACCCACAATAACCGTGCGAAGCCGGGGCGGGTCGCTAGTTGAGAATAAAAGCATAAAGCATTTAAATTTATGCATGTTTTTATTTTAATATTTGGTGCAATTTGTCTTGTAAAACAACTCTCTGACATCAATTTGTTTGCGCAAACAATAAAATTAATTAACTAAACACACGTTTCTTTCAACTTTATTGCGTTCGTAAACAAATACCTACGCGGTTAAGTTGAATTTGGTATGTCATTATTTTTATAAGTTAGGTATTGGATTTCAGTACCAGGTAGGTACTTGCAGTCAACTCGACCGTGATATTGATAAGATGAATAATAGTGGCCGTGCGTCGAGCCAAGGCCGAATGTTACTTTTTATGCTTTGTCGGTCGAATGCTTTGTATGCCATACTGTAGGTAGTGATTGACTAGTCACAGGATCCTTATAAAAGTAAATGCTTCACCTGTTTCATAATCAACTGAGGCATATTCGACAGAAGCTTTATTCTAAATGTGGAACGAAACGAACGGAATTATTACCTATCGCATTATACCTACGTTGACTATACGAGTAAGTGTTATTTATTCGGTGTAATAACTAGGTAGGTAGCTAGTACATTATTATGATGGTGGCATATATTTTATTAGATCGATGGGTAGAGTATAGGTAGGTACATATACAATGTGTAAAAATACCACTCCTGAAAACTTCAGGGGCTAAAGTACCCATCAATATAAATTTAGTTCCCCGAAGTTTTCGGGAGTCGTTTTTTAACACCCTGTGTATTATCTTCTAACTATGCGTTTTATTTGGAATCTCATCTACCGTGCTTTTTTTTACGTTTGCCATTTAAATTATGAACCGTTTTATTCAGATTCATGAGTCAATGAGTTATAAAAAAATCATTGTCATTTTTTCTGTGCAATTTATCGGCAACTGCTATACGTGAATTTATAATCGTCATATTTTTTATCGTTCATTGAGTGAAGATTGATGGAAGTCCAGGGATGTGTGTGACGTAATTGAACGATTTTGAGGGCACGCTGTCGTCATAACGTGAGAAAATATTGATTAAAGATTGTGAAAGTTTCATTAGATATGTAGGTATATAGACCTACTTATCTTTTTAATCAAATACTCGAATTAATGAAAAATATATTTAAAATACATTTATTGGATAAACTAGAATATGTATTTATTTAATATGAAATATTTTTATTAATAAATACAAGAGTGGTATAATCATAACAAAAATAATAACCAATCAAAATACAAAATAACAATCCTTCTAGACTGCTAGAGAGACTACTAGAGTGCCCGCGACTGCGCAGACGAAGTCGCGGGCACCAGCTAGTCAGTTATATAAAACAAACGATACCTTTCCAACGATGACAAATAATTACCTACAGTTCTAAAATATACAGAGATGACTATTAAAAAAATATTTTTATAGAAACTAGACTAGATCCTCGATAGATTTCTATCTCCTTATATAAATCCATTAGACTAGAATTCGCGAATATTCGCTTATAAATTATTGTTTTATCATAAAATTAATGGCCTTTCTTTGAATTTTGCAGTTTTATCTCCGGATTAATTATTGGTGATGGACATTTTAATGACTTGTCCAGTTATAATGTGTCGTGGTTTATGCTGCGACGCGTCGCGCTCGTGTTGTTTGTCGCAGTGAAAGTGGCCCGTCTGGTTCGTCGAGATTCGGTTCTCATTGCCCTTCACTGGTTTTTGAACCGACGCCGACGACGACGTAATTTGATAAACGGAATTCATTATGCAATCGGAAGGTCACTGTTTCGTAATTTGTTTGATCGTAAGCTTTCTTTTTCATCCTCATGGCTAACATATATTATACATACTACAACATACTACGAGTTTCCATGCTGACATTCATGGGCACAGCAAATTTTTATACATATAAAATGTATAAAATATAATAAGCATTTTCCTTGTAACAACGCACAGCCTAAACTTCCTGCAATTCACCTTCTACCAAAAACAACAAACCGGCCACGTAGCAGCAAAATTCATTGAAAAACATCAAAGAACACACATTGGTAGTATTTTTGTGTCAAAGAGAGATTGACAATCAAGACGTAGGTTTTTTTAATAAATATTATGAGTAGGTAATGATCAAGAAAAAACAGTAAGGTAGATTGCGTATAGATGGATGAGAGTTCGAGAAATACTTCCCAGAAATAAGTAGGACACGTCAAGTTTGAGAGCGAGTGGTGCAATCCAAATCGTATATACGTAAAACAGAATTAGGCCACAGAACTAAGTAGTTACTATCCTTAAAACCGACGACGAGTTTATGGTTTCTGTTCCCGATTCTTAGTGGCCAGTTCCTTGCGCAAGAGCAAGCAGAAATAAAGTGTGTGGAAACAAGAGCAGGTTCGCCATGGGATATCTCGCTTCACTCGTGTTACGTAAATTATCATAAACTTCGTGTTATTAGGCCAGTCATATGACCTTCTAACCCGAATAGTAATGAACTGTAAATAAATAGGTAGGTACATTTTGCATTTGTGGGGTGACACCAACATATCGACAATGGTAACTATAAATATGCGTCTTTACTTTGTATTGAAGATAATATATTACTCTGTTCTAAAGAAATGGTTATGAGATTTTCCAGAGTTTGAATCATAAAGGAGACAGAAACTGCCATCTTCAAGAACACTTTGAGACAAAATAAATTTTAATACGTCTCGTCTATGATTTATGGCTTATAGAAATGGGTCAGAGGCAGAGGTGTTGAGTGCCGTCACGACCCTCGTCACGGTACACTTGGTGGACTAATACCTAGTAATCGATTCTTGGTAATGGCTGACTTCACGGCAGTATGTGAACATCTTTAAACTAAGAATTAAATTAGTTAGGTACGCCTAGCTACAGTTTGTGATACCTAGATAAAATTGTAATTTAAATTATGAATGTATTTAAAAACTCCTATGTTTCAACATCTTAATTTTGTTATAGTAATGAAATCGATCAGTTATCAAGTCTCTTAGCGAATGCAACGATGGCAGCGAGAACAACAAGGGGAGATAATTTTCTGTCAAGGTCAAATAGAATGGATTTAGCTTATCCTTTACAGTCTAATGATATTCGGTCGCCGCGCCGCCATAGTTCAACCACCTAACCTTCCCAAGTCTCGTCATAGAAAAAACTCTTTAGTAACCACTCATGCCTTCATTTAGGTAAATGAACTCGTACAATATTCTCAACGGGTATCGTATTTTTTCTGCGTTTTAGACTTCAATTAAAACGTATTTTTTTATTGCAAAGGAGGTTTTGAGAATAAAAAATACGAGGAATCAAATTAATTTCAAAGACAGGCAGGGGGCAATTTTTACTGTAAAGCTAAGCTTAATTTAGTTTCAGTGATAGGTAATCAGGTCACAGATAGACAGAGAGACGCACTATATGATAGCCTCAAACTTAGATGGGAGGCCTATTTCCAGCAGTGAACTTACTCAGGCTGATGATGAGTCTTAGTTGTTGCCCCAAAAAGAAACTTGGGCACCCTATTTAAAGCACAAAATGAAAAGATTAAATTAAATCTGTTCGTCGAATGAGGACTGTTTACATGTCATTATGTTTACGGAAAGTGAGCACGTATGTGCTTTATTTTCTTTGAATTTGAAGCGGGAATCTCCAGCTGAATCACCGACATCTTAGCAATTTTTCCGTAATATTTCATATAAAATATATTCTAATATTTATTGTAAAAGAATATGTCTTACAGTTTTCTAGTTCAATCATGTTTACGATTATATTTTAGATACGAGTTGCGTTGGTATCGTTTAAGGCATCACAGAAACTAGGTGCAATTTAAATATAATGTCTTAAAGTTGAGGTAAACAAAAGCTACGCGTGTACCTTTGTCATGTAATCAGACAAGAATTAGCCAACAGACTAACGTCTAATGTCTACGTCTTGACGAGTAACGTGAAATAAACATAATTAAGCGCATTATTTATTCAAAGCTGATGTATTAATGAAAATGTCTGTTTGTTTTAGGTACTGGCACATTTGGCAGAGTATGCCTGTGTCGAGACAAAGCGGCAGACGAGTACTTGGCGATGAAGATCCTTTCCATGGCCGACGTGATCCGTTTAAAGCAAGTCGACCACGTCATGAATGAGAAGAATATCCTAGCTGAAATCAATCATCCTTTTATAGTTAATTTGTAAGTATTTAGTGATACATGTTTTTTAATGCTCTATCTATATCTCTATACCAAGAAATTTAAGGACAATAACGAAGAGATTTATGTAAACATAAACTATAAGGAAGCATTTTGGTGAATCAGTGTTTGTAATGGAAACATAAACATATGAGTATGTAAAGTACTTAATTTACCTAATATCCTGGATGGCATTGGAGATGTCACAAAAAGCGAAGGAATTGTGGCCTTGGAAAGGCTTTGCCAATGCAAACATCGCAATGAGTATTATTATTCAACCTTAAAACATTTATCCTGGAATAAAATTAAACACTAAAACGAGACTAAAATTTTCGGGGCAAGCCATACAACAAAATAAACAGAGCTTTCGAATAAAGATAGTCATAGCAATAACTGCGATGCACCCATCACTGGTCACGATTGAAAGTTTGATGATGATCCAACAAAGTGATAAATAAATAAATAAGCCATTTATTCCAACAAAGTAACTTAATAACTATTTTTAAACCAACCAACCAACAAAGACCACATAATATATTCATTTACCAGCCAAAAAAAAAGGACTAATACTAAAATAGTTTGCAAATTTTAGAATTCTTGTTGTACACACAGAACAGCTGCACAGTGAAGCTTTGTTTTGAGAAGTAAAGGAAATAGTATTATCTTACGGATAGCGCAATTTTGAAATGGTAAAACCAGTCCAAAATAGAAATAAAGTACTACCTAGCTTAGTACTTCGGCTATAGAGGTCTTAAATAACGTAAAAGATTGTCGATTATAATTCACTGTTTGAAATAGTTTGTGGGAGGCATGATCGATACATAATGATCAAAAAGAGCTGATTAATAATGGTAGATGACGTTAGCAAGTCTAATAAATTCAATACAAATAACGTTGAAAGAGAAACTTGAATCAGTGCAATGAATATAATTTGATATTTGTTGTTGTTTTTTTTAACGCATTTTATCTAGAGCTAGTTATAGCCCTCTTAAACAGATCTTTATATCATATTGCAAGGGTTCAATTAATATGTTCTCAACGTAAAATAAGACGAATTTGAGCACCTAGACAAATCTGCATAGGTTTGTTGGTCCAACATCTTAAAATGTAGTATCATTTATACGAGGTGTTCCAATACTTGTGTTTTTTTTTCGCGTTTACAGTGTTGGTTCCTTAGAAAAAAATATTCATATTGATGGGTACTTTAGCCCCCTATAGTTTCTAAACACAAGTATTGGAACACCTTGTATAGTGTTAATAAAGAAATAAAAAAGAGATTAATCCATAAAACCTATTTATATTGAGCGACATGATCACAATAGTGTTTTACAGCCAGACTGTTGTTTTATTAAACGCGTTTGGGTGCATGTGACGCACGTCAATTTAACAAACTTCGGCAATGAGCCAACTTTAATACTAAGTACTATTCCACTTGAAATACGTTCCTTTATTATGTGTGCATAATAGAGTGGCCTAATAAATATTGTATTTGATAGCTTACGACTTACGACCGTTTCAGTGTGTATCTTCTTCGGACTTTTCATTATTTTCACTTTTCACTTCAGCTATATTCCATGAGTGCATTAAATAACAATATTTCACCTCTGTTTGAGTAGGTTCATCTGACATAGTCACAAACATATTTAGATATACTTATATTTTATATAGATACATTATTTATAATCTTTATTTAATATTGAGAATATTGTAATGCTCTATCAACTAACTAAAGTTTAATCAATAAAAATCTACTAGGTATGGAAAGCGTGACTTTTGTCTACGTAGTCATTACTTATCTTTATCTATTCGTTTGACATATCAATGGTTTATGCCCTACACATTACACTTACAGCCCCCCTGAATTAGTTGAAGCGCATTTTATATCGGTATTACTTGTAGCATGTAGATCACCTACATAAGGATCATTTCCCTCAATTTTATTTAAAACAATGACGCAACCTATATTATATAAACGTGTATGAACAAACAGTAACACTCTCATTATTCGTTTATACAAGGTTTACCCAAGGCCACTTGACCTGGAATACTTTGATTGCTTTCTAGTCCACGATAACACTTTTTTCTTATTGTTATTTCCTGGCCTCATAACCTCTCTAAATAAATACTTAGGTCTTATACTAATATTTTCATGTAGATGATTTATAAATAACTGCCTTACTTTACTTGCACGATGAAGCGCGTTATCTATCTGTCTTGCACATCTTTTTTTGATGTTTATTGAACTATGGCAACCGGCAAAGTAGATGGAGGTGCCAGAGTCGTGGTGTGCTGTCATATAGTGTCACATAATCAATAATATATTATTATACTACTAGTCTAAGATCCGGACTAGAAACGACCTTCACCCATCTGTTTAATGGATGAAAAGTGTTTGATATCAAATTTAATATATTAGAAAATATATCATGAGAGGGTTGTCTAAATAATTCCTGGCCAGAATACGTTTTTTTTTAAATATTGCGCTCATGAGTTTAACGAATAAAAATATCAACCTAAAGTACTCATGAGTGCAATATTTAATAAAAAAAGTATTTTTTTAATTTTTTATTAATCATAGTCTGGCCAGGATTTTTTTAGACACTCAAGATATATTTTATAATATATTAAATTTGATACCAAATACTTTTCATCCATTAAACAGATGGGTGAAGGTCGTTACTAGTTCGGATTCTCTACTATACCTATATACATACATACTCGTCAACTCTGAAAAGAAAAAGTTGATATTGTATAACGTTGTTGTTTTTTTATACCGTAGGAATACATACATGTAAAACTAATTCTGGCAAGCAAAGAAATTGGGAGTCAGGTGCACTACTGAATTCTCGTGATAATTATTTCCTGTATCTAATTAGTGAAACGGTTAGTGTATCTAAAGATCAGCACGAATGTACACTTGTTGACTGACTTATTATCTACAATCGGGCGCCAACTTGTATCAACAGATCAAACACACCACCCATCATCATGTGACGACACGATGATGATAGCAGTGGTTCGGCAACAGCTGTCACTTAATACGATAATACCTTGATCTATAAGACCGCATATTGCATTCCTAAATCTTATTTTCGCATGGCTATACCTATATACTCTTGTTGTTTATATTCGTTACGTTATGCAACTAACGATGTTTTGAAAAAAGTGCGTTTCAAATTTCCCTCTTTGCGAATTTACGAGTTGGCAGGCATCTAGTGCTATTAACTCCGCGATGTCATTACCTACGTGCAGTTCTTGAACTTGGCCTTCGTAGTTGACTACATCGAACATACGACTGACTTTAGTAAGCTCTCATACTAATAATAACGTGTATGTTGAGAAAGCCTGTTGACGATCGACGGCATCAAAGAGAAAATTATTTACAAACAGCGATATTATGTAAAACGGATAATTTAATATGTAAAATCAAAAGACTGAAACATAAACATTTATATATAAAATTAGGTTGCCAGTTTTATGCCAACAGTAGGTAGGTAGGTACTCTCTATTCAAACGCCATTTCTTTGGAAGTTATCAAGATACTTCTCATAAACATGTCAAAGCTGTTTCCGTGTTCTGGTGAAACTAATTTGTGTACTTATAATTGTTTGCAGGCGGTGGTGGACGCACGACGACACCTGCATTTACATGCTGTTCGACTACGTCTGCGGAGGAGAACTGTTCTCCTATCTGAGGAACGCCGGCAGATTCAGCAACAGTATAGGTAGGTAAATGAACTAATAAATCTCACGATAAAACAGGCTTCTTTGCTAGGAACCAGGATTAATTTAAGTCCCTGTTGACCTAAATGTTTTTATGCAACACACAATTAGCTCATAGAGATCATTGGTAATCACGAAAAAATATTTCTAAGCAAGTCTACAATAACCTTAGTAATGACTGAATAAGATCGAAATAACGATAATCTCGTAAATGTTGCAAATAAATTGGTGTAAATAAATAAACTGGAATAAATAAATAATCACGCGCTGGAGATCCGCCAAGTCGGCGCAGGCGCAGCCCGCAGCCACTCGCGATTTGTGCGCACGATCTGATGTTCACAATGTACGATGTCCACTTTTTGCTGGTTTTCATCAAGCTTAGACATATGGTTAATTTCTTTTTGTAGCTGTTCAGTGACGCACACTTGACCAATCTATAATTCGGCTTATCTGTAATAGCACCTATCTAAATCTTTTCAGACGATTAGTAGCAAAAATTACAAGCAATGGCCATAATTTGCTAGTTCTTAAATTTATTTTCATTTTGTGAATCGGTAATACAGCCTACTGGTACTGGTACTGGTGGTACTTTTGATCTACCTCCATCGATACGCAATACAGGCTGTAGGTTTCTTATAATAATTAACAATAGCCAGTAACGCTTTACTAAATGTACAGCAAAGTAAGTTTTAAGAGTAGTAGAGCTCTTTGTGAAGGGCTCGTCCGGGGAAGTACTACCACCACGCCTTTTTCTGCCGCCAAGCAGCAACGCTGTGTTTCGGTTTGAAGAGTGTGGTTGCCGGTGTAATTACAGGCACATGAGGCTTAACATCTGTATGCCTCAAGTTGATGGACGCAGGGCAGTGCATCGTAGGGCACGTTGCTATCGTGCGTGACTTACGAGGCAATGCTTTGTTATAGGTGATGGTTACCACTTAACATCAGGTAGGCTATTTGCTTGTCACATTAGCAAGTAGTATAAAAAAAAAGTACCTAATATATACGTATATTATCATTCATAAATCGGCTATGATTTGCATGGGCGCCTACACAATATTGCCAATTTCATCACCTGTATTGTAATATTCCGTAATTACACTCAATTTATCTAAGCTCATATAGCTGTCTTCTGTAAGTTATAACTTCAAAATAACATGATCCAGAATAACTTCTATTCCTAAAATAGAATACGTACTAGGTAGCGTGATGAAACACGTAGGTGTACGTTGGTTTAGCAATGGGTTAGCGTTCTCTATTCTAGTGTTTATCTCGTTAATTTTGAAAATGAGAGTAAGAGTATGCGAAAATATTATCAAACAAGCTAGTGCCCGCGACTTCGTCTGCGCAGGATTTGTCACACAATATCTTTATAAATTGTTATTCTGATGTATAAGCTATATTATTGTAAAGTTTCATTAAAATCCATTCCGTAGTTTTTACGTGAAAGAGTAACAAACATCCATCCATCCATCCATACTTACAAACTTTCGCGTTTATAATATTAGTAAGGATTAGATGAATAAAATTGTATTATTGAGAAATAAGCCATTTTTAGTTTTGCAATCTAAAACTATAGGAGTGCTACTAGAGTAGAGTTTGAAGTAACTAGAGCACATAATTGGAAAATAGGTAAAATTATCAGAACTTGTCAACTAGCAGGAAAATAAAGCGAAATTAGTCATGCCAAACTGAATGAGCAGAAGGACTGCTTCTTATTTCTGGAGAAAACGCGCGACGAAAATAGGGTGACGGGTTCAGTGACGCGGGTGTCCAGTTGGACAAGCTACGGGGTACGGGTTCTGTGTGGGCTGAACCTCGGCTCTTAGTCCGATTTGAATTGACGTCGGTAACTATAAAAATGTAAAGTCTGCTCGCCGCCGCCGCCGCGCCGTGCTCGGTAGACGCCGTGACGCCTGTATCGATACCTATTCTACACGTGCACTTGCATTATGCAAATCGATTGCAAAACAATGTTACACAGTACAGCTGATAAGGTTAGGTGATAATGATAGAATAGAAATGAGATCTGACTCGAAGTTTGTGGTGCACTTTAAAATTTGGAAAGTGATTATCGTTAGTGATAGTATCTAAAAGCTTTGATGCACAAATTATATGCAATAAAGTGTAAATAATAAAGCCAAGAAGTTTAACACATTACACTACCTAATCTTCGATTTTATGAATGTTATAGGTACCTACTTCAATCGAGAAGAAAGCTTTCTATGCAAAATTGTTAGAAAACCACTTTATTAAAGCTAGAATATTAAAACGAAATATATTTTGGAATATGCTAAATTTCGTCTAGGAAGTCTTCAAACAGCATAATATTGAAGTCAAATGGAAAGTTCCGTAAAAGAACAAGTCAATGCTCGAGATATTTTAAAAACTTTTTAACATAACACTCCATGAATAGGAAAGTAATATCAAGATCGTAGACCGTCGCTTTTTCTGCCTCTGCTTACCCCTTAAAGAAAACAGGCCTGTTTTACTTCAGTATGATATACCTA
This sequence comes from Chloroclysta siterata, assembly GCA_932294275.1. NCBI lineage: Eukaryota > Metazoa > Arthropoda > Insecta > Lepidoptera > Geometridae > Chloroclysta > Chloroclysta siterata. The sequence goes on along the minus strand of OW028600.1, from coordinate 7,191,958 downwards.
ATATTTAGATAGGTACCACAAGTACATAATAACAGCAATTGTCACGAAACACGTGCATGTATCATGATGATGTAGGTACCTACTTATTATAATGATCGAGTGTTTGAATCGTGAATATTTAAATGATTTGAATGTTATAAACAATGCACACGAACAATAAAAATGTATTATCGTGTCAACACGTTCACGAGCGATATGGATGTGATCCAAATTAAATTACTTTACAAAAATGCGCATAGTACTTATTTATGAAATTAGTAGGTCTTTATGTATATTTATGAACACTAAGTTCGCCCTGGTTTACTAAATAATTACTAATAGGTTACCTAGAAAAAAGTTATGGATAAACATTAATTATTATTAATCTTAAACGAAATCAACCCCAATACCTATTTTATAAATAGAAATAAGTTAATTGTGAAATTAAAAGCTTGAAATAACAATTCTTTGAAACTTAACATATTTTTTGGAACCAAATTTATATGTTTTCGTAAATAATGTGACTAATTCCAAGAAACAAAAACTCAACTTGGAGAGGAGGTACGGAAATAATTTTCTTTTATTACAAAATATACGACTGATGCAAAAAATAAAACTTTCCATCTTCGAATTTTCAGGACGCAAATGACTCTAACTTTTTGTTTGTAATGTAACTGTTTCTCTTTTGGTCAAACTACTAAGGTTTTTGAGTAGGGAAGTAGATAGAAGATAGAAGATAGAATATACTTTATTGCACACAACTTAAGGATATTACAAAAAAAAACAGACTTAAAACTACAAAGTACAATGGGCGGTCTTATCGCTAAATAGCGATCTCTACCAGACAACCGTTGGATGAAGTGGACTCATTCAATACCTAGGAAGTACCTAGGTAAGGCCAATTCTGCGGGACCCAACTACTATCAGAGATTGATGATGATATAATTAGTGGCGAAAAAATATTACTATCACCAATTCTACGTATACTTTAGTTTTTCTGATATTCTATTTTCAAAATACAGGATTTTGATATTATATAAATAAGCTTATACAAGGTGTTCCATAAGTTGTGTATATAAACTTCAGGGGGCTAAAGTACCCATCAATATGAACAACTTTTTCTAAGGAAGCAACACTGTGAACGCGAAAAAAAAACAGCTGTTTCATACATTTTAGCCTGGTAGGTATTGAACTTTTGTATGAAACAGCTGTTTTTTTTTCGCGTTCACAGTGTTGGTTCCTTAGAAAAAGTTGTTCATATTGATGGGTACTTTAGCCCCCTGAAGTTTATATACACAACTTATGGAACACCTTGTATAGTAACTACTGGCAACTCACAACAAGATTAGATGCCCGTGTTGAGACACCTGAAGGCGTGAAGGCTCCAGTCATGGTGTGATGTCATGCCATGATGCCATGCTGCAGACGGTTCCGCGCGGTACCTCATGTCGCCCACTCGAGCCGTCGACCTTAAACCAGCTTTGAAGTCCAAATATAGCTCTATCAGTTAGAAAGATTTATTATTATATGTCAGATTCTCGCAAAACATACAAATCCTATTTGACTTGTTCGCAGAAATATTATAGCTCGCTGCGGTCATAATTTTCGTGAAGCCACAGTTCAAGAGATTATAAATCAATATGAACATATCTACGCACGCAAGTTTAAAGCTTAAAAAAATCAGATTTTTATTTTGAATAAACCATAGAAAGAATATAACAACCAACAAGTCACATTTCCTGACAGTGGGTAGGTATACTAGGTATGATAAACTAAAAGTAAAGTGAAACTTACTAGGTACCTACATCAGTTTGCAGAGACAGATACGTAGGAATGTTATAGGAATGAAGTATAATACTTGCAGGCAAACAATTAATGTGAGCGAACCTGGGGTAATGTAGGCAGGTTGCTTTTCTTAGAAGCTATCTTAATAAGAACAGATGGTAATGGCTATACAAGTCAGGTGTTATTTCCACATATGTTAGGTACATATGTGGAAACAACAGCATAATCAGAAGTTCGTACGCTTCTTGTTTCAGTGTAATGCTTGATAAGCATGTGTACCTATGCTGCACGTTAGGTCCAGTCCAGCCAGACGACATAGATTGCGCACGATCTCGCCTAATAATACAACCGAAAGAGACGCCCCGGCCTATTCGGCTGGCATTGACTTTCCGAATACAAAAATAAACGTGATTTCTCTAATCCTGTACCAAGTGCTTGTATTTTTTGGTAGATTATGACGTCAATTGCTGATAGTATTGATATATTACGGGCAAAGATCTCTTTGTGGGTTTGGTACTCTGGTGAACCTTCGACGTTGCCATGCTAGTATGCCTGTTGGGAAAGAAAGCCGTTGCCTAGAAATGAATATTAAGATGGTGTCTAAGTTGACGCCATGATTATGAAAGGGAATAAATAGTGCTTAGGCGAAAACATACGTTTGCAACGTAATGATCTCTTATAATCTAACTTCTGATGCAAGTTGCATGAAATTATCTTGAGAGCAACAACGTAACAACATTTTAAATTTTCTCATTCCACACTTGACGATCTTGCACCACTCTATATACCGAAGATGTCTTTGTCTTTGGTATTGGAATGTCTTTGGTATTTCACATATTACATGCATAGGATCTTAATACCTTTTTCTATTAATAATAAATTACAGAATACATTCTAACACAAATCTATATCATAATGTCACTCTCTTCGCCATTTCGACCTTTTCCTTTTTTTAAAGTAAGACAATATTCTCTGGTTTATAATAAAAGCTAGAGGAACCTAGTAATAGTTTCCAAAGTTTTAAACGTTCGGAAACTAGATTATACAACAGATAAGAGAATACTAGTATACCCAGAGTTTGATGGTGTTGTGGTTGTAATAAAACTACTTTACAGCTTGTTTTTACTGACATTAGTTTTTAAAATGATTTGGTACCTGCTATGTTTGTATGGAGATATTTTTCGCAGTAGAAGTCCAAATCTACTTTTATATCTTACTAGCTGGTGCCCGCGACTTCGTCTTATCGTCATATTTTGGACAATTCACACAATATCTTTATAATTTGTAGCCTATGTGTTATTTTGATCATTCATTTTCCTGCCCTTATCCCACGCTAAGTGGGGTCGGCACAACAGGTTTTCTTCTTCCACTCTCCTCTATCATTCGTCATCTCGGTGCTCACTCCTTTCTTACTCATGTCATCTTTCACACAGTCCATCCATCTTTTCTTTGGCCTACCTCTCTTTCTAAAACCATCCACATCCATACCTATCTAACACTCTTTTCGTAATATGACTTTCTTCCCTCCTCATGACATGCCCATACCACGCTAACCTATTGCTCCTCAACTTATCTGTCACAGGCGCCACTTTCAAACTTCCTCTAATATACTCATTCCTTATTTTATCCATCCTTGTCACTCCGCACATCCATCTCAACATTCGCATTTCTGCTGCATGCACTCTTCTCTCATCCGTCCCTTTTGTTGCCCAACACTCAGATCCATACAGCACGACAGGCCTTATGATCGTCTTGTATACTTTCCCCTTAAGTTTAAGGGGCATTCGTTGTTCCTGAGACCTGTCGCCATTTCATCCATCCCGCATTTATTCTATTTTTCACGTCTCGGTCGATCTCGCCGTCGTTCTGAATGGATGAGCCGAGGTACCGAAAGTCGGAGCAGACTGGTAGGGATACACCGTCTAAGGCAATAGAGGTGAAACTGGAGGGACCACCAAAGTCGCAGAACAAGTGCTATGTGTTATTTTGATGTATAAGCTATATTATTGTAAAGTTTCATTAAAATCCATTTAGTAGTTTTATGTGAAAGAGTAACAAACATCCATACTTACAAACTTTCGCATTTATAATATAAGTAGGACTTATATTTTTGTATACATAGGTAGTACTGAATACGTTTCTAGTTTTTTTGTTTTTTGTTTACGTGTTTAATGGCATCCATTAAGTTAATTCGTTGTGTGATCACTAGCAATTTTAGTAATGCTAGTGCTCGCTGTATGTATTTCGTCAAAAAGTATTGATGCAGTGGAAAAAACACCATAATTTATTCAAAGCAATAAAAACAATCTCGCAGACACAATGCTTGTAAAAAAATAGAAAGTAGTTTTGATTTCGACCAAACTTAATTTTATTAATTTGTGAGAACTGTCTGAATTTATAAGTAGATGCTTAATTTCAGATCTAGAAGTATTTCTTCGTTTACAACCAAATATATATTTTGTAGAAAGTCGTATTTCTTAGATAATGAAACAGACTGGAGTCACAGTTTACCCTATATTTATACTATGTTTTTTTGTGTTACAGGAAACTTCTACGCCGCTGAAATAGTATCTGCACTGGAGTATCTACACGCGAGGAACATCGTGTACCGGGATTTGAAACCTGAGAACCTTCTGCTCGCTAAGGACGGCCACTTGAAAATAACAGACTTCGGCTTTGCAAAGAAACTGACTGATCGCACCTGGACGCTTTGCGGGACGCCAGAGTACCTCGCGCCGGAGATCATTCAGAGCAAGGGACACAATAAAGCCGTTGACTGGTGGGCATTAGGTATGTCACTTTCATACACTAGCAACCAGGAGTCACGTTTTTGCATTATTCAACATGCATGGTAATCAGTGGGCCTAGTTATTGTTTGCGTATAAGTTGCCAGCTTTCTGCGGCAATTAGGTAAATGAAGTTTTTTGAACAAAGTCATTTTTAAAATCTTATAATCATAATCTGGAATATGATTGCTAGAATCTATGTCGTCCGGTTGCTAATAGCACCATGTCTGGCAAGAGATAGTATGTTGATGGTAATTACGTTTTGCTGCGTCCTGTTACTTCAAAAAGTACTTTGATTTCACCACCTCGTTTTCCGAGTTAGGAATACCGCACAGAGATCGATCAGCAGGGGTCGTATTAAGCAGTAGAGACCACGTCACTTTCATATTTCATTGATAGACGGACTTTAGAGCTTTCACTGTATTATCAATACGGCACCCATAAGCATAACTAAACGCTCATAATCCACATAACCTTACCAATCGAACCATCGCTAATCCTAACAAATCACTTCAACAATAAACTTTCCATTACGATCAAGTATTTGCGTTTGTTGGACTCATCTAATCAGGTTTGTGTATAAATGTCTATACTATAGGTATTTTTAAACTGTTTTTAAAATTGTCGCGGCAGTAAAATCGGCTTAATATGGACGCTACACACGCTACCGGAACTTCGTCGTAATTTTGTTGGTTCATTGCTCAGCTAAACGGCTGCCTTCAATGGGGTCAACTGTACCGTATTATAATGAAATAATAGTTCATACTGATGGAAATCTTCATAATTTAAGTTAATTATGTACTTACAATCTAACCTTTTTACATACAAATTACCCCAATATTTAGTTGAGATGCCTATATTTGTGTTTAATAAATAGGAAGCAATTAAAAAGTTAGGTAGAGCTTGCATATAATTTATATAATGTCATTATTTAGATGTCAATCAACCCATGTATCGAGCTACCGGACCAACTCAAATCAGTTGATCCTCTAATAAATAACGAAGAAGATTTCAATTGTTTACGAGTAGGTACGACAATAAATATAATTATGCAATGTCGGTCTACAAGACATGATAATCCACGTTAGGTAGGTACGCGTCTAAGAGATTGATCATCGAAATCAATGCCAGATTTAGTTTATATTCCACATAATAGAATAGAATAGAATAGAACAATATAAATTTATTTGACAACAAACAAACAGAAGTAGCTTATAGAAAAGTAAGATTATAGTCAGTAGAAAATAATACAAGTAAACATAGAAATTGTAGGTACATGAAACGGTAGGTACACAAAAAAGAAAAAGAACTAGTTTGGTAAGATAAAATAAAAGTAAACAAAACAGAAAACATTCAACATTCACTTAAATCAAAAACACAAAAAAAAAAAAAAAAAAAGGAACCTACTACATAACACAGAGGTATTTAATGAGTCTGTAACTCGGGATCCCCTCGTTACTTGTAGTCTTGTGGCCATAGTATTTGTTTACAAGTTCAAGTCCATCCGCTGTCATCGTTACAATCACTTGTGTTTACATTACAATTATTTTGTGTTTCATGATTTATTCGCGTCTCGTGAAAGGACCCGTTTCGTGCCAAATTCTGAATTTATGATCTTGTCTAATTTATATCGTCGCACTGTTTTGTTGTTTGTACGTCTACCATGCTTGGCACTTGAGTATTAGTAGCGTGTGTACGACTGTCACCATTAGGTAGGTACAAAATAGCACGAATTTTATTAGTAGGTAAGTATCTAAGTTACTTGCTAGTTGTCAGTAAAAATATTTTATATTTATCCAAAAACCCGATATCTACGTACTCATTTACTGTTGACAGCATGACATTTTACTGTTTTCATTTAATTATATGTTATTTTTCTTTGAATTTATGAGCCTACGTATATATACCTACGTATTTTGTGGACTGAAGAAAGTATCGTAAAGTAAGAGTAGTACTCAGACAAAATAAAAAAGTAGAGTAGTAGAGCTCTTTGTGAAGGGCTCGTCCGGGGGAGTACTACGTACGACCACGCCCTTTTCTGCCGCCAAGCAGAGTTGCTGTGTTTCGGTTTGAAGAGTGTGGTTGCCGGTGTAATTACAGGAGGCTTAACATCTGTATGCCTCAAGTTGACGGACGCAGGGCAGTGCACCGTAGGGCACGTTCCTATCGTGCGTGACTTACGAGGCAATGCTTTGTTATAGGTGATGGTTATCACTTAATATCAGGTGGGCCATCTGCTCGTTCTATCAGCTAGTTACGTAAAAAAAAAGTATGATAAAATCACCGGGTCCGTCAGCATTTTCTTATAATTTCGTACGAATAAGCAGGTACAATTGTAAAAACAATACTAACATTAGAAAAGTAATTGCGTTCTTATTTATTTGATTTGGCTCTTATCTCGAAATAATGAAAAAATACAGAAGTGGTATCCGAAGACTTTGGCATATTCGTATAATTAAAAGTACCTACATCTTACAAACGCATTTGCTTAAGTAGGTACATGCCTCGATGAAATGAAATCTAAATAAATTACAACTGCAGACTTACATAATGGCATTTATTTCACGACTATCACCATTCGCTTCAGGGATAGCTGGTGCTCTGTTATTGTCAACATGTTTGTTGTATCACGTTATGTGTGTCGTGTCACATTTAATGTAACTTCACTTATGAACTCTATACAGGTTGACTTGTTTTGTTTACGAGCGCTCCTTATAGCGCCAGCATTATATTAAACTACTATTTTATCGATAGGCATAGTGGCCAGTGATCCCGTCATCTAGCCCTTCCGTACCGCTTGTATCGATTGATTTTTATCGAATGAAATCAGTAGAATTTATGAAAATATTAGTTGGTAAAGATATGACCTGTCCTTCACTAATTTGTTTGGACAAACTGGAATTGCCGGAACGAATTTCATGTCGATGAAAACAAGATCTATTTCCCTTCCAGGGGTGTTAATCTATGAGATGCTGGTTGGCTACCCGCCATTTTATGACGACAACCCGTTTGGAATCTACGAGAAGATCCTCAACGGCCGCGTGGAGTGGCCACGACACCTGGACCCACTTGCCAAAGACATTATCAAGAAGCTGCTGGTTCAAGACCGGACGAAACGCCTCGGGAATATGAAGGTAAATCTCATCATTTGTGAATTAAGTAATATCTTATCTATCCCAGAACTTAGAGGTATAATGGAAAGAAACGAAAGAGTACCTACCCTTTAGGTCACTTATGCTCGCCTTGCATTGCAAGCTCGCAACGGAAATATAGGAGTTCTAAGGTACATACGTTGTGGTAAGTACTTGAATTGAAAACACAAAGCCTAAAATAACGTTTGTGCAAAATATCTACGAGCTTATGAGACCATCACACATGGATGCTATTATATATCTCAATAAACATCGTTTGGCATTGCCATTAGTCGTTTACATAGGAAACGAGACTGGTTGTTTGTGATATACATATGAATCGCTGAATCCGAAATCCTTTGCCAAAGACAATATGAAGAACTTACCTATTGGTATGACTATTATTTGTTAAGGTCGTCCGGTATAAGTTATAGGCATCACAAGAGTATCATCTTGGATCGAAGAGTGCCTAACGCTTATAAAATTCAAACGAGTGACAAAGTCGAGAAATACAATATAGTACTGAAAATATGCGACGGCCGAATACCAGTGTCTGTGCATACAATACTGTCCTTCTCTGTCGTTTTAGAATTAGAGATCTACATTTCAAAATCTATATTAACTGGTAATTTGGCTTGGTTATACGAAACGATTAATGAGATAAACACCTGATTCAATTTTTGTGCCAGACAACGTGTGTTTACTGCAAGGTGACTGTGGACAACATTTTCAAGTCTACACTATTATTATACTTGCTGTGCCTTCTGTTCACAAATTATGATTATCAACAGTTTTCATGTACAATAAAGTACCTACATTGATAAGACAAGTACAGTGTAAGTGCTGCCAACTTATTTGTTGTAAATGACCACGCCCCGCCGGCCGCCGCTGCAAATCAAGTTTATTTTACAAAGCGGTCATGTCGTGATTGTTAAAACCTGCATGGTCCAAGATTCATGATTTAAAAGTTTTTGGCTCATTAAAATTTTTGGAAAAAAATTGTAGGAAGCCGTATATAAGCCGTACCTGTTCTTCTAGGCTGATGAATCTATCATCAATTAGTTTTAGGACGTTCTCTCTTAAGTGATCCTTGTGGGTTTAGTGAAAAATGCCCTTTACCTTTAGTTATTCATTGATCAACTAAACAGACCCAGGCTACCACCATTGGGGATACCACTTTTCCATTGGGGGTTTCTATGGTTAATTGTTTGTAAACTTTGTGGAAAGAAATATTATTTCCTTCCATGCTTTCAGTTATTTTATTAGCTATAGAATTTACAACTTGCTCAAACTTTTTAATGCAAATGAATCAGAACAATACAATTGTTCCAGCGTGCTATTGTGAGCAGTTTAAAGGGGAAATCAAAGTCGCAGTAATACTCTAACAGTTGCTATAATTTACATTTTATTGCTAATAAATTGCACCTAATGTTGGATTCACGTGTTTCAACCGCGTGCTTTTTTCGTATCGTTGTTGTATTTCGCGGATGACTTTGGTTTAAAAGTGATCGCTGCTAATCCCGGAAAAGTAACAGCTATCCCGGAAAAGTTAAAATAAATACCTACCTATAGTGATTTACTTTTTGAAAAATATCTTTGAATGGATAACCTGAGTGGGATCACACATTGCATACAACTCGATGATTGCCATTTTTTATAAATAAGTCATTGATTATATGTATATATTTAAAAATGTTGAAATGTGCGCGCGAGATGTGAATTAGTGGTAGTCTTCGCCTTAAGGTTGATAACTTTTCTACTTCGACCCGAAAATATATTATTACTGGTTCTAAAATAATAAGAAAGCATAGAGTCTGATTTGTAAGATTTTTCTAAAACACCGAATAATAACACAGACTTGTTTTTATTCGGTGTTTATTTTTTCATTCAACAAGTTGTTGGCGTCCCTCCAGATTGTCTCTTCTAATCCAATAACTTCATCGTAAGTAATTACATAATAATTATTCTGTAATATCTTATTTTTAGTAAGAGTTTCAAAATATTTGTATCCAACAAAATACTCGATATGTTCGCGTCAATTCGGCAAAAAGTAATATATAATTCTTAAACTAGGTAGGTATATGAGAAAGATGACACTAGGTTTGAAATGAATAACCTGTGTGAGAGACGCAAAGGACAGAAGAGGCTGGCAGAAAATTAAGGAGGCCAATACCCAACAGTGGGGGATACCGGGCTGAGATTATGATGATGAAACTCGGTAGGGTCAGGAACTGATTGAAATGAACATCATCGTCGTAGATCCAACAACCACTGGGAATTAATGTTAGTAAATAGCGATTAGAAACTAGAAAACGACGAGCAAGTCTCCCCATCCGTTGGACAAAAGACATTGTGGAAATCGCGTCAAGTCGAGAAATGAAGAATGCTTAAAATTCAATTTTCTGGAAACCTAAACAGCGTAAACGCACGTCCCACAGCGAGCTTCTTAAGACTGATAATAATGATAGCATGACATGCAGTTTTATGGAAGCGAATAAAAATCATGACTACATTGTAGTTACTCACCAGCGTAAGTGGAAACGTCTATCTGTAATTATAAACCTATGATATAAACTAGAGCCTACCTAAATGTGACATAATCGTTCTCTTTGATTTTATTGCTTAGACACTATTATTTGATCCAGTTTCGTGATAAACCCGGACAATCATATTGTATCGAAATGAGCCTAAACTGGTTTACAATAATCTTTATTTTGCTGATCCCAATTGTCTCGCTCACTGCGGTTAAGGGAATTATCCAAGTAAAGTAGGCTGCAGTGGCTTATAAACAATTTTTATATTTGATAATTTTAATGCATGTAATAGACTAATGCCTTGATTAGAACGTTACCTTGGGAAAAAAGTAAGACCTTTTAAAAGCATATTGTAGATAAGAAAAGTTTTATGCGTCAACTGCAATGGCTTATTCACTTACTGCTATGGAATTTTAATATATTTTGACAGGTTCAATATGGAAACATGTATAGCATTTGTTTCCATATTGAACCTGTCTTGTTTAAACGAGAAATCTGTATACAACCTGCCCGATAAAGAGTTCTTAGAGAGTCACCACGGGGAAATTTATTTTTAAACTGCAGTTAGTGGTTTGTTTTCACCGAGCTTTTTGCCGCGACGTCGCAGAGATGGTTAGAAAGCGATCCGTCAAGTGTCTGCCGGCGACTTCAAAGACCCTGGTCACTCGTAAAGCAGACTCCCGGTTCCCGGTTACCGACGTAATATGCACATACTTAGGCATACTTTACCGGAGATTATATCGATCGGGTGAGCTCAGTTTGGCGAAAATAACCGATCGCTCAAGGATTTCCATAGTTGTCAGCTCCTTAATGGTCATCCATCAGTGGCTGTTTATAAAAGTAGTACTGCGATAATAATTATTATGCATCCCATCACCGCTATAATGCTTTTGACAAAACGTGCGAAGGAGAGTTACACTATTTTAAATTTTGTCGGACGTTAGCCAACTTTTTCATTGGACCTTCTTGTTTACGGTGTTGGCACAAAATGCCTGAGTAGCGGTGCGCGTGTGCTTACCGGTTAATAAAGATTAGGTACACACGCCGACGACAGTCTGTTTTCTCTCTAAACTCGGTCCAGAAGCAGACTTATGGAGCGACGTAAATACGCCAGTACAACACGTCGCGCGAACTAGAAGCAGATACAGGTAGTTGACTTGCGATTCGTTGATACGGTGACTTGCAAGCCGTTTTCCTATTGCAATGAGTGCAATATCATTTTCCGTAATGGCTGGGGCATAAACGTTCATCAAAACATCACTTGCGGTTACCATAACTATGTAGCGTACACGCTTTGAACGTTAGATTAAATTGGGAAAACTAAGCAGGCTAAATGGTGCATGAAATACCAGATTGAGTCACGTTGTACAATTTAACCAGTTTTGATTGGTGTTTTGTAATCCTATAAGCTTGCACATGCGAATAAAAATTATACTAGAAAATATAGGATAACATTTTAATAGGTATGTATATTGTGTACACATCACTACATAGTATAAAACAAAGTCGCTTTCTCTGTCCTTATAGAGGTATAGGGATATAAGGAAATGCTTAAATCTTTAAAACTACGCAACGGATTTTGATGCGGTTTTTTTTATAGACAGAGTGATTCAAGAGGAAGGTCTATATGCATAATACAAGCATAATCTTTTAGGGATAACCCACAATAACCGTGCGAAGCCGGGGCGGGTTGCTAGTTAATTATAATCATCAGCCCCAAGAAGTCCACTGCTACGATTCTGAGCCCTCTTCATCCACCAACTCACCTACCATACTTTCCTTACCGATTTACGTTAGGCTGTTGCTTCTGCTTCAGACGTCAGAGTCTTTCAGTCAAAATATCCATTCATCTTCCAAGACATAAGTTAAGCTCGAATTGCTGTGATGTAAAGCCAATGGAAATACAGACTTAACTGTTACTTTCTACTTAAAAGCTCGTTTTAAAATAAGTATAATCAATGCGTAGGATGTTAGAAGTAGAACCAAATGTGAGTTTTAATAATAAATTGCCATTAAATATATTCATTGAAGATATATCTTCAGATCTTGCTAAGTGTATGAACTAAGGAAGCTTTAGTCAAGACCGAATAAATGTTCAGCGGGTGCGCTGCAGAGTTGCAGTAAATAATGGCATTTCACCACGTGACGCCTGTCGCGCGTCAATTCAGTAGTCGCAAGACAATTTCAGTAGACTTGAAAACTGCTGGCACATTTCGCATACTAACCTACCGATACAATAAATTGAGCTCTAATATGCGTTCTAACTCTAAACCTAACATTTTACGACTTCAAGCGTAAGAACACTGTCTTAGCCAATAATAACAAGATTGCTCTAATTCTAGCCGCGCAAATGTGAATCGATTTAGTGACAATCATAACGATGCAACATTCTGGCCAGATCGATGAAGCACTAATTGTACGCACTACGTATATGCATTGAATTTTATTTTTAGTTCTGTAACAGTATCCGTTAAAATTAGAGCCCTTATGTCCAAGATTGATTCGGCAATAACGTTTTCGATTTAAATTTATTTATCTTGTTTATGTTTCAGTGCGGCTCGGAAGATGTGAAGCGGCACAGATGGTTCAAACATTTGGACTGGGCCGATGTCTTCATGAAGAAACTTCAGGTACCTATCTATTTATATTTTTTTTCAACTTTTACTGATGCAATGCCAATTTTTTTCGGGATTTAGCACATTGGCAGTATTCTCGATCTTTGTATATTTTTGATCTTATGTTGCTATGATAGGTAGTTTGTTTACGTACAGTATTTTCATTTTCTGAAATAAGGCAGTGGATCGACTATCAATTAACGGAATTGTCACATTGTACTGAAGCCAATTTTAAATGAGAACGCAAAATTTAAGTGCTGGTAAATTTAGTGTAATTTATTGCTGCCAAGAAGTTTATTTGGTCAAAAAATGGAAGAAGTACTTCACTATCTACCCTTTGTTGCAAATGCTGATAGTATATGTTTTTTTCTTTCCAGTCCCCGATCGTGCCATCGGTGTCATATGAAGGTGACACCTCTAACTTCGACGAGTACCCGGAAACCGACTGGAAGGCCGTCCGAGCCTTGGACTCCGATGAACTGAAACTGTTCTCCAACTTTTGATCATCCAGAGTTTTAAATGGTTTTTCGGCTACATAAATGAACATTGCGATTGCGAGGTGATGGGGAACCAATTTGACTCGTAGACTAGTTATAAATCAGAATAATTACCTATTCAATTTGTTTTTAGCAAAAAAGCATTGAGTAGGACCTATTCAGTAGATAATGTAAAAGCAACTACGAGCATTTTTTGTAATTCCTATGTACGGAATAGACAGGCGCTATCCTAAGACATTTTTAATGTCATTGATAAACACAGTTGGTACGTAGAGGTACCTAATGTTTTTTTGGTTCCTTCGTTTTAGTTAAGCTTTGCTACTAACAGGATAGCCATACGCCCTCTGTAGAAACTGTTCGTTTATCATCATTATCTTCAGCCTGATTAAGTCAATGCTGGACATAGGTCTCCTTCATATTTGTGAGGGTTTTTTTATACAACTAGCTGATGGAACAAGCAGATGTCCCATCTGATATTACCAGTGGTAACCATCACCTATAACAAAGCATTACCTCGTAAGTCACGCACGATAGAAACGTGCCCAACGATACGTCCATCAACTTGAGGCATACAGATGTTAAGCTTCATGTGCCTGTAATACACTCTTCAAACCGAAACACAGCAACGCTGCTTGGCGGCATAAAAAGGCGTGGTGGTAGTACTTCCCCGGACGAGCCACACACAAAGTGCTCTACTACTTGACGTAGTCATCACGTTTGTCAGACGGATTGGTGATACTCAGATGATGCTTCTACCCGTCACCTGGTACATCTTGCAACATCCATGGGAGGTGAAGGAAGGGTCCTATTTAATACCGAGAATATCATGGACAAGTTACTTAACTTTACATTACATTTATTTAAAAGAGTGTTGCATTTGTATTGCATACTTACTTAAACAGTCAATAAGCATATCACATTTGTGATCACATGAGAATAACTTAATTTAAAATATTTGATCTATTACGGCTTACATGCATACATCATTGTCGATAAAATATATGTTATTTGATTTAATCACGCATAATTCCAATGCTTTCTAGTTCAAATATAAGTTAGATAAGTAAGTATATTAGTCGGAAATGTAAATTATTTGTGATTTTTAAAATATCGTTTTAATTTTATCCTATTAGGTATTTTTTTAGTTTAGGATAATTTATTTTTATAGGTTAAGGAGAGTAGGTACCTAAACACTGAAATGATTTTAATATAAGACACGTTTTACGAACTTTTAATATTAAACCTCATAGAAATAAGACATCTAAATATAAGGGCCGGTTTCACCATGCTCTGTTAGATTAACAAAGGATTAAAGGGCCGTTAAATATGTCAAAATGTACGCGTTTGACAGTTTACCTGTTAATCCTTGATTAGTAACTAACAGAGCATGGTGAAATCTGCTCTAAATTTGACAGTTCATCAAATTATTGACCTATAATCCAGTAGCTCAAATGTTAATTGGCTAGCAATTAGTAGGTACCAGCGTCTCGTATCTTTTGTATTCAAATCAGTTTATACTTAGATGATTCTCGGGACCCGATGAGAAAATAATAAGAATTTAAGAAGTAATAAGCATTTTTCGGACCACTCAATGGTTAAAATTGTAGGTTCCTGTATAATCACTCAAAATATATACCAATTGTAACAAAGTTTTTTTCTAAAATCATTCGATTTCAATTTTTATGTTAGTACCTACAGGCGCCTGCACTGGTTAACTGCAGATTTTTCAAAATTACTTTTTAACTTGAGTCAAGTAAATATACTTAAATGTAAATACAAAATTAATGACGTAATTTTAAATTTTATGTAGTAGGTACTATTATTTATTATGTGCCCTTAACTTATGTGTAAACCATTAATAAGCAAAAAAAGAAAGTTTAGGATGATAGTTGCGTTGCGATCTCAAATCTCCTTTCAAAATTATTAATTTTTCCTATACTTTTAAAAACATTCAATGAATTTAAACATTTATAAAAACTACACTTGTCTCTGTCTGTTATTACGAAATGGTAAGAGATGGAAATTGTTAAAATATTGTTTACATTTTGACAGTATTTTTTAATATGGTCGCTTATTTTATAATTACTTGACCGCCGAAGGAAAGTATGTTTATATACATCTTATTAAAAATGTCATCGGTAAACCAATAAAATGCCTTTATGTCAAACCTATTTCTATTAAATTTTACATATTACATTTTAATTTTAATTGTCCAAAGTAAATATGTATGTATAAATTTGGGTCTTCGTGACCTCAATGACACTGATTCCTGGAAGATTCGGTATAATGTACCTATCTATCTAGAATAGTAACACACTTATAAGGGTAACTCGTAAGGGTACTAATGTAATGTGTATCTGTAAATTCTATGCCTAAACTATCACAGGGTTATAAGGGTGTGAATAGGAAAATCTTAAACACTAAAATAAATGTTTTAAACGATTCGCAATGACTTTTTACTTGACCTTATTGGGCGAAGTTCAATCCTGATTTGAATTAAATTTACTCACAACATTATATAGGGACTCTATATTTTATTTTTTATGCAACTAGCTGATGAGCTGATGGTACAAGCAACTGGCCCACCTGATTTTAAGTGGTAACAATCACCTATAACAAAGCGTTGCCTCGTAAGTCACGCACGATAGAAACGTGCCCTACGATGCACTGTCCTGCGTCCATCAACTTGAGGCATACAGATGTTAAGCCTCATGTGCCTGTAATTACACAGGCAACCACACTCTTCAAGCTGAAACACAGCAACGCTGCTTAGCGGCAGAAAAAGGCGTGCTGGTAGTACTTCCTCGGACGAGCCCTTCATAAAGAGCTCTATTACTCTTAAAAGATTTTTACTTATCATAAAATGCTATAAAAAGTAAGAATGTTGTTAAACTCGATTGTTACCGTTGATGAGTTCCGAGATCGAACACTTATTTATATTTTTAGACCGAAAAAAAATCTGGGACTATAAAATACACCCAAGCAAAAAGTTACCTTCTGGGTTTTTTCTCGATATGGTTAAAACACACATTAACTGATGCATTGAAGTTCATTAATAATCGTTCTTGACTGATAAACAAGAGACTGAAGAAGTGTTTCACTCGAGATATGAGTGAAACACTCGAGTTATTGCCATTTAACACTATTTAGTTGTATTCTTAGATAATGATGTCAACTATCAGGAGACGCAGTGTAAAATAACAAAAAATAATAATTAATGTAACATTCGAGTATTCGCACTTGCATTGTTATAATATTTGACAGCCTTCACAGCTCAGTTGGTAGTAGCTCTGCCTTCTGTACCGTAGGCCGTGGGTTCGATCCCCACCGAGAACAAACATTTGTGTGATGACCATAGATGTTTGTTTTCTGTCTGGGTGTTATATAATATTATAAGTATGTATTTACAACAAAAAAAGTATATAAGTAGTATATCAGCTATCTGGTTCCCATATCACAAGCTTTGGCTTAGTTTGGGGCGAGATAGTGCTGTGTGGAATGTCCACCAATATTTATTTATTTATTTTATTTTATCATAAGTACTTATACATTTTTATAATTGTTTTGTATTTGATTCACAAAACAAAATTGCCTTCACTAGTGACAGTTTTTATATTTTCATCACATATATATAAATAACAAAAGTCCTTACATTTAGGTCAGATAACTGTGCCATTTCAAGGATATTATAGATTAATATTTTGGATTGGTATTCTATCATATCCAAACTAATACCCAACTTTAGCAAAACTTGATTTACTAAGTAGGTTAGGTATCGCAGGTTGCCCTGCACGGCTCTTGTAAACTCAGATTAATTGCAGATAGCTAATCGTTGATATCTTTTGTTTATCATCCAGTTTTATAGGAAGCTAGTAATTTGCTGGACGTGTAATAATGTCTGTGAGGGTTCTTCCACCTGCGCTGGCTGAGAAGGCGAGGCTCGAGCTCAATGAGGATCCCAAGAGGCTGAACGACGATCTGCAGCATCTCAAGGAATGGATCGCTAAGCAGCCACATCTGCGCGCTAGAACAGGTAGCCATCATTACCTACTTATATCCATCCTAAGTATTTTGTCCTTTTACCGAATTATATTGGATCATACAAAAGAACGGTAGGAACCAAGCCGTAAGTTTGTTGCCGGTTCTTCTAGGCTTTCATCGCGTGGAATTGGCACCTAGAGTCACCTAGCTTTAAGACGTTTCAAAGTGATCCTTGTGATTTTAATGAATAAATACCTTTTGACTTTGACTTTATCTCAGAACAATCATATCTGTGCAGGTATCAATAGCCAAATAAGTTTTTTTTTTTGCCCCAAGTTGAAAAATAGTCAGCTTCGGGATTTAACTACTTATCTTTTACATGATTAAATAATACTTTATTACATTTCTTTATCAATGTCCCTTCAAATATTGACTTATAAGTATTATGATAAATACACAGACACAAGCTAAGTACTATCTTAGTATTTTTTGATACTGTTAAAATGATCATTGATCACTGTCGATAAAATGACTGTGAATTCAAATAAAGAGGAAATTCCTCCAATGACACAACAAGATGACATCCACCAATACTCTTGGACAAACTGCTACATACGAGTAAATGATAACGTTCCATTTGTTCAATGGTCTTCAGCATTACATATGTAAATCTTAATAAATGTAAATATAAATATATGTAAATCTTAAATGTGTAACTAAATGATTTCAGATGACCAATGGCTGCTTGCATTTCTGCGCGGAACGAAATTCAGTTTAGAAAGAGCAAAGGAAAAGTTGGACTTGTATTATTCAGTGCAGGTCACTGCACCTGAATTGTTCAAGATTAAGCACACCGACCCGATGTTTCAAGAAATTTGGAATTTAGGGTAGGTTTACTTTTAATCTGTCTTATCTTTTAATGATTACTACAAATTTAATAGCTAGCTTTTTACCTCTTCTTATCGATGCAAAATGAAAAAATATAATTTCTAGGGATGTTTAGATTGACAGTAACAAAATATAGTCTAGGAGATAGTCTAGGAGTCTAGGGCTATTTTCAACATACGGAAATGTTTCCGTTTGGGAATATAAGAATTCGTCTCTCTTGCTCTTCTTTTGTGTTCTTAAAACAAAAAAGACAGAATGTGATGTTTTCGATCGCCAACGATTCTATTTTTTTTATACTACTAGCTGATGGAACAAGCAGATGGCCCACCTGATATTAAGTGGTAACCATCAACTATAACAAAGCATTGCCTCGTAAGTCACGCGTAAGTCACGACAATAGGAACGTGTTCTACGATGCACTGCCCTGCCATCAACTTGATGCATTACAGATGTTAAGTCTCATGTGCCTGTAATTACACTGACAACCACACTCTTCAAACCGAAACACAGCAACGCTGCTTAGCTGCAGAAAGTGTAGTGGCAGTACTTCGTCGGACGAGCTCTTCACAAAGAGCTCTACTAAAAAGCACTTAAAGCAGTCAAGGCTCTAGCAGGGCTTTTTTAAAACATTCGGAACATTTAAGTTTCCTACTACTATTTATTCTGTATGATGATTCTGAATAAAAAGCATTTGTAATACATTTTCAGATCCATGCTAGTGCTGCCTAAGTTGATAAGTCCTGTTTCCCCTAGAGTGAACCTAATAAGACCTGGAAAATATAATCCCGACAAATACTCGATTCTTGACATCCTTTCTGTCACGAATGTTATACAAAAGGTAAGTGAACGAAATATGATAAAACTTGCCGGGCTAACTGAAAAAGAGCATAAATAGAATAAGAAAGAAAGAGTAAATATTTATACATATACCCACTACAATTTGGGAGGTAGGTTTACAGTGCAATAGAAAAAAAAACCGGCCAAGGTACGCGCACGAAGGGTTCCGTACCATTATCTATAAAAACGGCAAAAAAAATCACGTTTGTTGTTTGGGAGCCCTCTTAATTTTTTTTTCTGTTTTTTAGTATTTGTTGTTATAGCGGCAACAGAAATACATCATATGAAAATTTCAACTGTCTAACTATCTCGGTTCTGTGCTGTGAGGTACAATAAGTGCTTGGTTTATACGTTTGCTATGGTATATTGTATAGCTTGGCATGGTATGGGTACTAGTATTCTCTTATCTGTGGTATGGGTGACAGCTCAGTATCTGCTGCTCCATGAGCAATTTGGTTAGTATTTGGTCATGATTGATAGATAGGTTTAAATTTGTTAATATTTTAGATAGTTTTAATGGAAGATGATAACGCGACCGTAGCTGGCTGCATGACTGTTATGGATTTGGAAGGAGTTACTATGGGCCACTTCTTGCAAATGACCCCGATAACAATGAAAAAAATGGTCGTTACGGGCCAGGTACGTTGCAAACATGCTATTATTCTAATTGGTATTTTTTCTACAAAAAAATTGTATTATGTCATAAACGAAATTTAAAAGATGTCTCTAAAGTTTATATGAAATACCTACGTTACCAATCCGCCGATTCCTTAAGAATGAAACATAATAATATATGTATACCTCAGATTAACAACACCATGTATAAAAAAGTACATTTGTTGCAGCTATCAAAATTTATAATAGTTTATCCGATAAAATTAAACCTCTTCAAGTAAATATATTCAAAAATCATTTGAGAAAATGGTTAGTCTCGAATGCATTTTATAACTTAAACGAATATTATGAACGATAACATTGGAAGCTCTATAGTATCTACGTCTTGGTTTCTTGTAAGTCATACACTTGCAAAAAATTAGGAGTAACTATTAGTGGGTATTAAAATGTTTTTGCTTGGTTCTTGGGTAAAAACTCTAGAAAATAACAATGCGTTTTTGTTGTAGGTACGTCCGGAATGGACAAACTGTTAAACCTGTACATAACCATAGCTATAAGATCTTTTTTGTACTACAGTTATACAATAAATAAATTCTGATTTCTGAAAAAAAAAATCGGCTAGTCAAGCGCTACCGCTAACCCTCCCTTGTCCCTTCATTTTACAGCTGGGTATGCCCATCTGTAAAATTCTTCAGGCTGATATGATCTTCACCTTGACTATTAAAAGAAAAACTAAGAGAAACCATACGTCTTTCTAAGAATAATCTAATAAGGAAAGCTTATTATACTTTAGATAGCTATATTGTTGATAAAAATGCGTGGCCCGATGTCCCGGTCGCTCTGCCCGTCGGCAGCTAACATGTCTGCAATGTCTGTACTGTACCTACTATTGTGTGTGTTTTTTTTATTTTTCTCTGATTCAATAGACTGTATTTATGCATTAGGTATTATTAGTTTGAGGCGTAGCGTGTGCTGTCTTATAAATTTGATTATGTTTACCTTTTTCTGTATGCCTACGCCTCACTAAACTTCAATAATATATTATATTATTACATTGTAAAAGGATCATACAAAAGAACGGTAGGAACCAAGCCGTAAGTTTGTTGCCTGTTCTTCTAGGCTTTGGTCGCGTGGAACTGGCACCTAGAGTCACCTAGCTTTAAGACGTTTCAAAGTGATCCTTGTGATTTTATTGAATAAATACATTTTGACTTTGACTTGACTTTAAGCTTCAGTTTCCTGTTTTTTCACCATGTGTCTAGTAACTACTTACCTACCTAATAACTAGGGGTGTGTTTATTTTCTCTATAACTCTCTTACAGGATGCAACACCTTTCAGAATGAAGGGTGTGCATTACATCAATACCCCCCCTGGATTTGAGACTATATTTAACGCAATCAAAGGTTTGCTGAATGAGAAAAACCAAACGAGAGTAAGAAAACGTTTATATATTAAACTAGCGGCCTGTCCCAGCTTCGCATGGGTGGACATAAATTTTTTCAACGATTTAGGATAAACTTATACCGTGGTGGATTCGAATCATTCGCACGCCCTTCTAACTCGCGTCTTGCCCGGGCCCGCGCTTAGAGAGAACGCGACCCGCGACCCGCGCGCCGTTTATATTTTTAAAATCTTTTGAATGGAATGTCCGATTTGAATAATTCAAGAAGTAATGTATAGGTATTGAACCAGTCTTGAATATGAAAAGATTTATTTGGATAGGGATTAATACCAAGGTACAAATAAAAACCCTTTTCTAGCGGCGGCATTTCAATTAAATTTTTATAATAAAAGAACACTAATTGTGACATAACTATAATAGTTAGACATATGCTGTCGCGACATTTTTTGTAGATAATGACGTGTTCTGCAAAGTTGTAGTACATTATTTTGTTCTATCATCAATAGTTTTCGCAGCGCACGCGATGTAAGGTTTTCTTTTTCCACCTTGGGTTACATTATTAGAGTTTTAGTAAGGATCCCTGATTTTTTTGAAAATATAACATAGCCTATGTTACTCAGGGATAATGTAGCATTCTAATGGTGAAAGAATTTTTGAAATCGGACCAGTAGTTTTTGAGCCTATTCGTTACATACAAAACAACAAAACAACAAAACAACAAAACAACAAAACAACAAAAATACAAATCCTTTCTCTTTATAATATTAGTGTAGATTCCACGTCCGCTTTTTGAATAACTTATTAATTCCAAGACTGCAAAATATATCATCAACGATCTGTGACACGTAGCTGGCAGATCAGTGGATAAGAAGAGCCTGAGATTGGGCTCAGTGACGCATCTCTAATAGGTTGATGATGATATTGTAGGAAAAACAACAATTTATAATATAAATAATAACGTCTTCATCAAGATTTTTACGTTTGCTTATTATTCGCAGCTTTATGTGCACAACAAGAATTACGAGGAGCTCTATAAGCACATCCCAAAAGAAATTCTACCAAGTGAATACGGTGGAACTGCCGGCACTACAGAAGATATTTTGGGTAAGTAATCTGAAACTAACTAATCCTCGTTTACGTATAGCAATACACGCCCCAAACTTTACAGTTCTATAACCTCAACTACACCTGCTCTAAATGATTTGATTAAAATACCACAAAAGTAGAAAAAATATATGAATAAGAAGTATTCTTAACTTTGTGGCATTTTAAAAAGCATTTTAAGCAAGATTTTTCCGCAGGTTACTGGAACAAGAAGGTGCAGGAGTACAGTGCGTTCTTGGAAGAAGAAAAACAGTTCGGAACCGACGAGTCCCGTCGACCTGGGAAACCCAAGACTGCCGAGGATATGTTTGGGTTAGAGGGATCCTTTAGAAAGCTGGAGGTAGACTGAGCTCGCCTTAGAAAGAGCTTAACCTATGAAGAGTTTCCAGTTCCCGTATCGGATTTAAAAGAACTTTTAGGTTAATTTTATATGATTAAATTTGCTTTTTTTTTATTAAAATCATGTTTTGATTTATTATCAATCCATTTTATAGCGAAGGTTTTGGTATAAGTACCTAACCAAAAGTTAATACAACAATATATAATACTAGCGACCTGTCCCAGCTTCGCATGGGTGGATATAAATTTTTTGAACATTTTAGGATAAACTTAGACTAAATTTAGTTAGAGTCTCGCGTCTACTTCTTTCATACATTTGCACGCCCTTCTCCCTGAGTGAGTGAGAACGCGCCCTATTGCCCGCTACCGCGTTCGCTAATATTTTTAAAGCGTAAGCGTATTACGAATTTTTAATTTCGTAATATCTTTTGAATGGAATGTCCGATTTGAAAAATTCAATCTATAGGTATTGAAACAGCCTTGATTATGAAATGATTTATTTGGATAAGGATTAATATAAAGGTATGTGTTTAGGCCAGAACACAGAGACTATTCCCATCCTTTGCGTTCCAATGCAAATCCGAATGTACCCATCTCTGTCCTATGCCTTTTCTCACCTATTTACCTAGGAATGCGCGCGCGACGTCACGCGCCCTCCAAACCCCGGCACCTATCAGTCACCATTGACAATTAACGCGAGGTGCGAACAACATGTGAAAAACTCAAATACAAGTGGAAGTAAAATCATCATCCAATTTGGTGGTCTTGTTTATCCTAAAGAAACACAGACGTCTGGAAAAATATAAAGTGCAGTGCGATTCTATTTGTTTGGCCAAATTCAGCAAATACCAAAGGAAAACGGTGAGTCCTTTCATTATCCCTGTCCTGGTCTGTCTCTGTGTTTTTGGGGAAATCAATAAGTAAAATCAATCAAAAAATTACTTTGAAGCCAGCGCGAATTCATTTGGTCCTATCGATCGCAGATTATCGGTGATTTTTTGAGATTACTTTCTTTACCAATAAGGGCAATCGCCATCTTGAGTACGAAATTATGGAATCTGCTAAGTCAAACGAGCATCGTGAATTGCAAAAAATGCAAAATAAACTAGCAGCTTTGTTTGGACGATTGCAGGGCATGTACGATTCTATGTCTAAGATAGGAGATGATCCGTTGTTAATTGAGAACTTTTTAGCCGATTGTTTTACCGTCGATATTTTACGTAAGGATTTCATGGTCGCTATAGAGGAAAGAAATGAATTTCAATTGTCCCTAGTGGAAGGTCCGGTACCTACGTATAGTTCGGTAATTGCATTCGAGCAACTTTACGCCAAGATTAAATATAAATCACATCAATTAACGTCGCAAATTGAAAATTCAAAGCGCGAAAGTTCCATAGTCAAATGCGAAAAGCCTTCACCAATAAAGCTACCGCGACTAGAATTATCTACATTTGATGGTGAAAATGAATCATGGCCTATTTTTTACGAGACTTTCAAGTCTGCTGTTCACAACCACCCCAATCTCACTGACGGTGAAAGAATTCAATATCTAGTAGGTAGGCTGAAAGGTAAAGCCCTAAATATATGTAAAGGTATTTTGCCCACAGCAGAAAATTACTCGGTTATTTGGGATGCTTTAGTGAACAAGTATAACGACAAACGTGTGCTAGCCGCTACGTATTTGGATAAGTTGATGAACTTGCCTACTGCCAATGAAAAGTTCCCTACGCAGTTAGATTAAATTTATTACTAGTAGTTCGCCCCGAACTGAGATCTCGTGATGCGACCCGACGAACGCACCAAAACTTTGAGTATGTGGTAGTCAAAGGCAAGTCCAAACATTATGTTTGGACTTTTTTCTGACTACCGCCTACTAACTTGGTACGGTAACCAAGTTTCAACTCTATTGGCCTATTTATTGAAGAGTTCCGTTGAACAGACCTTGGCTCCATCATCAGACCTGGTCGTTGTCACCATTTTATGAGAACTGTGTACCTCCTTAATTTATTTCAAGAAAAAAAAATAAGAAAAAGCAAAGTAACTGGCCGACCAGTAGAAAAACCTTGATGCCAACGAAACTCTTAGAGATGGGAGCTCTTGGGTCGCTGGTTATCTTAATTTAACTTTTTTGTTATATCTCAAAAACCGAGCGTCTCAGAAAAAAAGTAAAAATTGTTTTGGAATGTCCAAACAAAGCCCTTTCGTATGACATGTAACTTGATTTTTTTAAGTCACTTTTTTTATTTTTGCCCCCTTAAAAAACCCTATATCTTAAAAACCCTTCATCCGATTTTACTCATATACTTACCAGTAAATTTCTCAAGTACAAGCTGTCGTCTTATCGAATTTCATGCAGATCGAATCAACAGTTCGAAAGTTATGGCCAGACAAACATACATACATACATACATACATACATACATATATACATACATAAAATGCCAAATCGCCCAAGTTGAAACTAGAATCTTCGTTCGCTTCGCTCACTCGATCAATTACCATCAAAAATACCTACATACCGGTCCTCAACTATTAATGTCCTTGCTAAGACAACGATTCTGGATATTATCGGCACGCAATATAGTACGCAAACGGGTACAGCAATGTAACATATGTTTCAAAGTCAATCCTCGGAACTCGGCGCCGTTCATGGCCGACCTACCGGCTTGCAGGGTGCAAGAGGCTAAAGCGTTTTGTCATACGCAGGTCCTCTGCACATAATCCCGTATCGTTGCCGTGGAGTGCATAGTATAAAGTCATACTTATGTTTATTCGTTTGTCTTGTTACTATGGCCGTCCATCTCGAATTAGCGTCCGACTTAAGTACGGAATCGTTTTTAAATGCACTAAAAAGGTTTATATCGCGACGTGGTCCCGTAGCAGTTCTTTATTCGGACAACGGCACAAATTTTATTGGAGCAAAGTCGTATCTTGATGCTATGTATCAACTTTTAGAATCCGAGGAGTATAAAGATAAATTTGCTAACGTTACGCGCGATAATCAAATAGAAATGAAATTTTACCCTCCTCTGAGTCCGCATTTCAATGGGATCTCAGAGAGTAATGTCAAGAGTGTTAAAAATCATCTTAAGAAGATAGTAGGGAATCAGTTGTTAACATTCGAGGAAATGACTACGGTTCTGTCTCAAATTGAGGCACTTTTAAATTCGCGGCCTCTTTCTGTGTTGAGCAGTGATCCGTCCGAGCCACTAGCCCTGACTCCCGCGCATTTTCTCGTTATGACACCATTAAAATCCCTTCCTTCTGAAGATTTAACTAAAGTCAATGGCACTCTTCTCCAACGCAAACGGGTAGTCGATCATTTGGTGCAGTCATTTTGGAAAAGGTGGAAGGTAGAATACCTAAATACTTTGCAAGTCCGTAGCAAATGGCTGACCCATACGGAGCCCATTCGCGAAGGTACTGTCGTATTGTTAAAATCTGATAACAGTGCTTGTCTCGACTGGCCTCTAGGGGTCATTGAACGTACTTATCCCGGGAAAGATAACATTGTGCGTACCGTAGACGTGCGTACCAAATCTGGGATGTTCAAGCGACCTTTGGTGAAGGTTTTTCCATTGCCTAGACAAATAGCGAAATATTCCAATATTTCTTATATCGATACCTAGGTATCGATATAAGAAATATTGGAATATTTCATAGTATTCTGTCTTGTCCACAAATCTATGGAAGCAAAGTTAGTTTATAAACTAGTTCGTGCAATAGATTAGTTTAGGTAACTGATGTCTTCATAAAATACCTACCTACGAAACTGTGCGATGCAGGTGTGCGTGGTTGGTACCTGAGACGTACCTTACCTACGTATATTTGGTTATCTACGGATGCGCACCTGCATGGCATTGCTCGTAAAATTGGTTTAAATAATCGTTGCTTAGTTATATGTAATTGACATCTAGAAGCTTAGAATTTGAGTTGTGTTTGATTATTTTGTTAACTTTTAGGTTTGTCAGAAACTGTAATTATGTTTAAAAAACCTTAAACAAATGATTAAAAAAAAAAAAAAAAATTAAGATAACCAGCGATCCAAGAGCTCCCATATCTAAGAGTTTCGTTAAAATCAAGGTTTTTCTACTGGTAGGTCAATTCCTTTGCTTATTCTTATTTTTTTTTTCTTGAAATAAATTAAGAAGGTACTTAGTTCTCATAAAATGGTGACAACGACTAGGTCTGATGATGGTGCCAAGGTCTGTTCATCGGAACTCTTCAATAAATAGGCCAATAGAGTTGAAACTTGGTTACCATACCAAGTTAGTAGGCGGTAGTCAGAAAAAAGTCCAAAGATAATGTTTGGACTTGCCTCTGACTACTACCTACTCAAAGTTTTGATGCGTTCGTCGGGTCACATCACGAGATCTCAGTTCGGGGCGAACTACTACTATACTTGGTTTTAAAAACTTTAGGTATTATGAAACGTACTTCCTCAATGATAAACTTTAGACTATCGCGGTTTCAGACATAATAGATTCTCTTCAGATTTAAAACTGCTTTAATATAAGTAACTGTTTCGCAAGTAGGTACGCTTGAGTCAGTTTACTCTATAAATAACTTTAGTCACTTTTTCACAAAATTCATTGGCTTTTGACTCTGTAATCATAAATGGACATCTAGTGTGCCAGGGGATTCAAGTCGCGAAGTTGTTTCTGTTTTTTTCTGCTCATAATCATAATAACAAGCTATCGTATAAAAATTACTACGTATATCTCTAATACTATAAGAATCAAAGTCCTGACTGACTGACTGACTGACTGACTGACTGACTGACATATAGACAACGCACAGCCTAAACCGCTGGTCCTAGAGACTTGAAATTTGAGGAGTACATAGGTCTTATAACGTAGAGGTGTACTAAGAAGGGATTTTTGGAAATTCAAACCCTAAGGGTGTAAAAAGGGATGAAAACGTTTGTATGAAAAATAGTATTCCTTGAACCTACAAACTTGAAACTTGGAGTACATATACTTCAAAGGAAATAAAAAAGAAATGCATTTTTAGTTTTTTAAAACTACCCTTAATAAGTGTGCAAAGGGATGTAAAAGTTTGTATAGGAGTTTTTTGACCGCTGGTCCTAGAGACTTGAAATTTGAAGAGTACATAGGTCTTATGGCGTAGCGGTGTACTAAGAAAAGATTTTTGGAAATTCAACCCCTAAGGGTGTAAAAAGGGATGAAAACGTTTGTATGAAAAATAGTATTCCTTGAACCTACAAACATGAAACTTGGAGTACATATACTTCAAGGCAAATAAAAAATAATCCATTTTTAGTTTTTTAAAACTACCCTTAATAAGTGTGCAAAGGGATGTAAAAGTTTGTATGGGAGTTTTTTGACCGCTGGTCCTAGAGACTTGAAATTTGAAGAGTACATTATGTCTTATGGCGAAGAGGTGTACTAAGCAGGGCTTTTTAGAAATTCAACCCCAAAGGGTGTAAAAGGGTTGAAAACGTTTGCATGAAAAATAGTATTCCTTGAACCTACAAACTTGAAACTTGGAGTACATGTACTTTAAGGCAAAAAAATAGGAAAGGCATTTTTAGTTTTTTAAAACTACCCTTAATAAGTGTGTAAAGGGATGTAAAAGTTTGCATGGGAGTTTTTTAACGCGTAGTGCGATTGACTTAAAACTTGAGGTAAATATACTAAGAAACAAATAATTAAGAATGTCGCTTTTAACTTTGATAATTACCGCTGCAAAGGGTGCAAATGACTGTAAAAGTTAGTATGGGAGATTTTTTACGCATAGTGCGATTGATTTCAAACTTGAAGTAAATATACTCCACAATAAATAATTTAAAATCACGTTTTCAATATTTTAAAACTAAAGGGTAATTAACTTGAAACTAAAAGAAAATATGTTAATCTGTGGATAAATAACAAAAACAGTTTGATTTTCGAAAACAACTACTAAAACGTTACCCTCCTTTGTTGCCGCTCAAGTAAAAAGGATACAACGAGGCGTCAATGTTTGTAAGGTAATCCTTTCTAAAAACGAGAATCTTGAGTTGGCACGAAGAGATCTGAGGGTATCTACCGTGCCTGGGGATCAAAATCGTGAAGCTGTTTCGTTTCGTTTGTTTTTGGGGTAGAAACTAGGAACAAATAAGAACATACTTTCCGTGTAAGGTTGTCTTTGTTATATTTGTCATGTTTGTGCTAAAGTCAGTACCTATACCTACCTACCTACCTAATATAAGTAATGTACGCCTATAGGTATCTCTTATACCTACGTAGGTATTTAATATCCTACCCTAATAATATACAAATCAATGCGAAAGTAACGATGTTTGGATGTTTGTGGCTCAATCACGGCTCACCACTTCAACGCGTGCGAAGCCGCGGGAAGCTACTAGTTTTTTATAAAATTGTTTGGTCCTATCAGCCTTCTATCGCGCGCATGTATATATAGTATAGTAGATGGGAGTCCTGATAAGTAACAGATAACTCTTTGTTATAACATAGAATACTTTTGACCATGCGTGACTGTAGCTAGGAACATTGTGCAGTGCATACGTTTGTGGAAATGTCTGTGAGAGCTCTTTCGGCACCCTTGGCTGAGAAGGCCAAGGTAGAGTTGAATGAAGACCCTGGTCGGGCTAAGGATAGCTTACAGCTCATGAAGGATTGGATTGCCAAGCAGCCTCATCTTAATGCTAGGACAGGTTGGTATCGTATTTTTTATATTTTGTTTTTTAAAGTTACATATTTGGCTTCGTTATTTTTATTTTGGTGCTAAAGAAAAATAAAACCTAATGATTTAATAATTATAATACAATAACTTGACATGCTTAATGTGTGCCAATAAAATGATTAGAAGGTTAGTGGTGAACATATTCATAAATCATGTAGGATAATAATATACTTCCGGGAAATCGTAACAAAAAACGTTAAGAATAAAAAAATAATAATAAATGCAGTTTTTTACAAAGATTGTGTCATGACGACGAAGTTACACACGGACACGCATCAGGCTATTCAATACATTGCTCGCTTTTATGTCCTTCTAGTATAAGCGTCATTTTACTTTGCCTTTGTGAAGAATCTGTATCTGTGTATACGACTTGCTTAGTAATAGAAAAATAAAGTGTTCACAAATATTCCAAGGTGTACTTTTTTGCAGATGACCAATGGCTTATTGCGTTTCTGAGAGGATGCAAGTTTAGTGTGGTGAAGGCTAAAGAAAAGTTGGACCTGTACTACTCCCTGCGTCACACCGCACCTGAACTCTATCGTTTCAAGCACACCGACAAAATTTTTGAAGAAATCTTCAGCTTAGGGTATGTCTAAAACATTACCTACTACTATTTATTACTAGTATTCATTCGCTTAACTAGTTTGAATTGTTTGATAGAGTATTTGGATAAAGTTTGAGATCAAGACTCTGCTACAAAGAAGATTTTATAAAATCCTTTCATACGGCCACAGTTGTATTGTATACCTAGTACCGTACTAACGTATCCCTATGGTTAGCAGCCTCGTATCAAGGGGAAGGTCGTGGGTTTAAACCCCACTTGGTTAATACCTTTGTGGATATTATAAAAAATCTTCGTGTGAAAAAAAAAAATCTTATAAAATATGAAATCCAACGAGCTGTATTTTTTCTAGAACTATACTATTTCTGCCTAAGTTACCAGGCCCTGATGCACCAAGGGTTGCCCTTATAAGACCAGGCAGATATGACGCAAGTAAATACGACGTGGTAGACATATTGTCGGTGGTTAATATCTTACAAAAGGTATGTCAAATACATTACTTTTTTTGTTCTGCGAATTACTAATCAAAATTATCATAATTGACAATTTCAAAGGCGGATGCACTTTGAAATGGTTAATTATGATAATTTTATTTATTTATCATTTATTGCACAAAACACAAAGTGAAAGCACAAAAGGAGGTCTTAAATGCACAAGTATTTTCTATGATAGGTTCAAATTAATTTTAACTTAACTATAACTTTTGGGCCATTATACAAGGTGTTCCATAAGTTGTGTATATAAACTTCAGGGGGCTAAAGTACCCAACACTGTGAACGCGAAAAAAAAACAGCTGTTTCATACAAAAGTTCAATACCTACAAGGCTAAAATGTATGAAACAGCTGTTTTTTTTTTCGCGTTCACAGTGTTGGTTCTTTAGAAAAAGTTGTTCATATTGATGGGTACTTTAGCCCCCTGAAGTTTATATACACAACTTATGGAACACCTTGTATATTTTTTTGGATTTATTTAAGTTACCTACTAGGTAGTAACTAATTAACAATTTATTTTGATTTGTAAAAAATATAAACTTTTGTATCGTTAATTATTTTTTTCTTTTGTCTATTATTTAGATGATACTTGGGATAGAGTAACCTAGTATGTACATTATACCTACATGACCTAGCATTAGTCTAGCGCAGCAGCGGGCAGAAGCAAGTAGGTACACAAATGGCTTGCACTGGCTCGCCTTTAAAAGACAAAGGATTTGTTTAAGCTTTCACGGAAACTCCGTTTTAACTTCCGCGTTGTCTACATATTGTACCTACTATTTCATAATAATATGATTCATAGCATTTTCTTTTATTTTAACCACATTTAAACATTTTTACTAATATAATTTAACTTATACTTCAATAATATGAATCTCAGAGAGTACCTTGTGGAACTTTATTTTTTTTTTCGGTTTCGATATTACGTATACAAGGTGTTCTAATACTTGTACTTAAAACTTCAGGGGACTAAAGCACCCATCAATATGAATAAGTTTTTTAAACTTTTTCCAAGGAACCAACACTGTGAACGCGAATAAATAAAAACACAGTGTTACAGTGTTGTGAAATGAAAGTATCTAATTAAATGAGTGTGAATCCTCTTTGATCAGACTCAAAAAAATCTCACACTTTAAATCAGTTATCAAATTGACGAGTGTATTTTAGGTGGTGTTAATGGATGATGACAATGGCGTGGTGGCAGGCAACATGTCGATTTTAGACTTGCAAGGAGTAACGCTGGGACACTTCTTGCAAATGACGCCACTTACGATGAAGAAAATGATAATAGCTGCTCAGGTGATTGTTAATATTATTTTAAATGTGTCTAACTTGAAAACGTTCGAACTTGACAATTATAATTCTGAATATATTGTATACATAATCAATTTGAGAGTTATGTATGTATCTTGCATCTCAATCGGTGTGCCGTCTGCCACCATTGCATTTCAACTATATATTTTATTCAAATGTATCAATGTGCCGTGTAGGCCGTGGGTTCGATCCCCACCAATAACAAACATTTGTGTTATCGACATAGACTGTTGTTCTCTTCCTGGGTGTTATAATAATATATTATAAGTATTTACTTTAAAAAAAGTTCAAAGTATACAACGTGTAACATAATACCCCTATGGGGCAAAGTCCAAGAGATCATACCAAGTACCTACTAGAATACTTTGAAGTGTGCAAAGTTCACCGCAAAACTCACGCATCGAGCTGTGAGTTTTGCGGTCCACACGTTAATATTTACTCGTTTTGGAGTAAATCTATCGAGTAATATCGAATGTGAGTACGGAGCTTAAAATTAATGTCTCAAAATGTTGCAACAACCCTGATAATGTGTACGTGACCTTGGTACATACGCTATTTGCGTTTACTAATTGGTGGCACTTCTGTTACCTATTTTATCTACAGTTCACAATTAAAAGTCAAAAAACAGCTGTAAATAGGGTCGTCATGTTGTGTTGGTTTCATTTTGAAGTAATGTTTAAGAAACATTTCATGAATGAAAACCTTCGAAATTTCAAAAGTCTTAGAACAAAAGTTAGAATATCCTGCTTTCGGGGTTATGGGTATTATGTTACACGTTGTATATTGCCTATAGTACAATTCCCATAGTGTTCTCTTATCTGTGCCATAGTAGAAGCTTTGCTTATTTTTGGGACTAGATAGTGCTGTGTGAAATGTCCACCATGTTATTTGTTTGTATGCATGAAATGAACTACAAAAATTTGTATTATTGATTACTATTTAGCTCTACCTACCAAGTTTACTTGGTATTTATGCAGATAGGTCAAGCATTTGGCGTCAATAACATTGTATTAACATAATACTTACATACAAAATTAAAGTAAGCAAAGCTGATAAACGCGTTGAAGTTATTGAACCATACTCTGGTATTCTGAGAAGTGAATCATGAGGCGATCACTTAGTCAAAGACAACAAAAGCAAGGAAAAAATGTAACATTGAGTTTATGATAAGAAATACCAGCTTGGATTTTGGAAACATAATATATAGAACTCTATATTATTAAAATAATCCATGATACCTTTATTGTTTCAGGATGCAACACCTCTACGAATGAAAGGATTCCACTACATAAACGCACCTCCAGGAGTAGAGACATTGTTCAACGCTATGAAAAATTTGTTAAACGAAAAAAACCGAAATAGAGTAAGTAATTTGATACGAAACAAAGTGCTAGACACTATTTATAAGAGCATTAAGCTGATTTAGAACATAATCCAATTTTAAAATTTTCAGTTACATGTTCATAACAAACAATATGAGCAACTATTCAATTACATTCCCAAAGACATTTTACCAGCCGAATACGGTGGAAATGGTGGCACCACAGAAGAAATTCTAGGTTGGTATTTAATTTAGCATATTATATTTAGGTATTAGTAACAAAGGTTTGAATTATCGGTATCGCATAATCGGTCATTCCTTGCTATTACGTAATAATTAGTCTGTGATCATCAACACAATAACTATGCATTGTGTTGCCAAGTCTTTTTATGTATTTAATAGCAAATGCAGTAATCTTCGTACGTTTGGGCAATTATCTTTTTTTTTTATCTTTCGTCCTATCATAAGTAATCAGTCAGAAGCAATTTCTAAATCCTGTTATTTTTTAATTCTATTGTGCAATTGTGCATGCCCCTAGTCCAATCAAATATCGGTCAATGACATTGGTTTTTTTCCATTTCTTCAGACAAATACCTAATTATTAATGTATCTTGGTATACTTGCCTATTAACATTGTGTACGTATTTATCTGTCTTTATGTGTCATTTATAGATCAAAAGTCAGGGAAGTTGCTGTACTACGAGTATAACATTATTCTAACTTTCTTTGTTGTTAATCCAATAGAATACTGGAGAAAAAAGTTGGTTGAATACAACACGTTCTTAGAAGAAGACTACAAGTTCGGCACGGACGAGACGAAGCGACCCGGCAAACCAAAGACTGCTGAATCTGTCTTTGGGGCTGATGGATCCTTTAGGAAACTTGATGTTGACTAACAAATGACGCTGAATTACGTTAGGCAAAAAGCCAAATCCTAGTTATGCAGACTCATTTTCGAAACAAAAGCGTTCTTAAAGTTTTTATAAAAATACTAGTGAACTCCACTCACTACGCTGCTTGAGCTAAAATCATCTAAATGTTTTGGAAAATAATGCGATAAACTTGAAATGGAACCTATCTATCTCTGTCATCTATCTCACATGTCTATCTCCAGAATCCAAGCTCTCTTCATTTATTTGGCCGTGAGATAGCCTAGCACATAGACAGATACACTTTCGCATCTCTTATTGGACATGGATGTATAAATACCACTTCGCGAATATTGGGAAAATAAAGTTATAATTTAAAGTTGAACATTATTTAGAGACTGTTTGCAACGGTCTGTCGGTAGCTCAACTGTTTCATTGTACTTAACTGTGTGCTTTGTATTTTTTTTTAAGTGTTTCATAATGGAAAAAATATGCTCAAAAATAATAATTACCTAGTTGTAAACGTAATTTTTACGACCAGTAGATTACACCTATCATTTTTATGCGTTTATTAAACTTTAAGACTGTCTGTCTGCATTGAACTTTGGCAGCTAATGGATAACACATAATATGTATATATATTTTAAATGATTGTGTGGGGTTTTTGCTACTTTACAAGGTGCTGTGAATGGTGTGTTATTTTGTATAATTTTTATTAAGGTATTTTATTTTATTTGTTTCTCTTAGTTGTCCTAAACAAGAACTTGGTAATGTATTCTAGTGTGCATGCACTATGGTTTATTGGGTAAGATTGTACGTTTCGTCATTTAGCCATGCATTTTAAAAATTGTTTAACTTACTCAC
Source organism: Chloroclysta siterata (assembly GCA_932294275.1). Taxonomy (NCBI): domain Eukaryota; kingdom Metazoa; phylum Arthropoda; class Insecta; order Lepidoptera; family Geometridae; genus Chloroclysta; species Chloroclysta siterata. The sequence continues at coordinate 7,157,337 of OW028600.1, read as the reverse complement.
AAATTGACTTAATGCTTTTTATTGATCGAGTGAGCGAAGCCAACGAGATCTTACAGTCAACTTGGGCGATTTGGCATTGTATGTGTGTATGTATGTTTGTCGAACCATAACTTTCGAACCGTTAAACTAATCTGCATGAAATTTGGTAAGTCGATAGCTTGTATTTGAAAAATTTACTGGTAAGTATATGAGTTAAATCGGTTAAGGAGTTATTAAGATATGGGGTTTAATAAGGGGACTAAAAAAAAATACACTAATATATCGAGTTACGTGTCATATAAAAGAGCTTTGTTCAGTACATTCCAAAACCATTTTCACTTTTTTTCTAGAGTTGAAATTTGGTTACCATACCAAGTTAGTAGGCACTGCAGCAAGTAAGTAAGCAGGTGGTAGTCAGAAACAAGTCCAAACATAATGTTTGGACATGCCTCTGACTACCACCTGCTTTTATTTTCGTAGCGTTCGGGTCACATCACGATATCTCAGTTCGGGGCAAACCACTAGTAAAAAAAGTTGTTCAAAACCTGGTGAAAGAGAGCGGCTAAGAGGAAAAAGCTTCAAAGTCGCATTAAAATATTAGTACCTCCAGATTTACTTCAAGGACCATTAAAGTCGGTTATGACGAACATTCGAGTTTTAATGGTTTTGAACCCTGAACGTGAACGTAGGGCAATATTTAAACAGCAACGCCAGTGTAATGGCGGAAACTTGCAACAGATTTTGTATCAAGTGGCTGCTCTCTTGTCTAGGATATAAAGATTCCTTAAAATTCGCTTTTGTAAACCTATGAGTTTTTGTAATAACAAATCAATATATCATTACAATCAGTTATTGAATTATTGGACATAAAGGTGATTGTATTAAAACTTTCTCGATTTTGAAGAAGCGTTTAAATATTAGTACAATGCCGCAATCTTTAGTATCGGTGCGACCGCTATTCCGTGAGTTGGAAGGAAAGCCAGGCACGAGCTGAACGAGACACCGAAAGAAGAGGGTATACTGCATCTGAAGGAATGGATCGCTAAGCAGCATCACTTACGAGCTAGGACAGGTAGGTGATCAGGCCTGATAAAGTCCACTGCCAGACAGACTATCTCCCTTGATTTTAAGGTAAGGAAAAACGAATTTGAGCATAAAGGACTTTTCGCGATCTTCACAGTGTCGTCGTCTGAGATTTTTGGCAGATTTCCAAAGTAAAGAATTCAAGTTTCTGAGTTAAATTATCCACCAAAATATTGGGGTGAATTGCAAATTTCAAGGTATAAATTGTTTGCATTATATTGTGTGTAGATAAGTCACCTTAAACTGAATTACCTATAAATTAGGGATATAAATCCTGGCTGCGATAACAAATAATTCTCGAGTTATTATCAATCAGAGAAAGATAAGTAAGGTAGGTACTTATCTTCCTTACATTCATGACGTGATATTATTATATGTTTTTGAATTGAGCAAGTACCTACCGATTTAGATGAAATTAGAAAAATATATAATTTGTTACCTGAATAAACATATAGGCTACTTTTTATCTTTTTTTTTTATAGGAATTTCCAAGAAAGGGGTACAAAATAGCAACGAACCCCAAAAATATAAACGCCTTAAATATTGGAGAAGGTAAGCAATCATCGCTCATCGGAAAACTATAATCTTCGATCCTTTCCTGCATAGATGATCAATGGCTAGCCGCGTTCCTGAGAGGCTGTAAACACAGTCTAGAGAGAGCTAAAGAGAAGATGCACCCGAGATGACTGTGCTGAAGTACACAGGGGGGCTATCGCCATGTCTTTTTACATTCTTGAAACGTCAATTTCGTACCGGCACCTACCAAATATTACACGTCATCGAGTCTGTTCAACTGCAACCAGATAAAAGAATAGCTGACAAGTTTTTTCGTACTAGATGACGTTTCGTTGTGCCGTGATGGCTTCATGTAACCCGTCGAGTGCTTCAAGTTTCAGACCGCCTATCGGCGGCAGCAATTGGATAAAAATGAAGCGTGTTTAATATAGTGCTGTTCAAGTTATGCGTAAAAAATTAATCTCAACTGCTTTAACCAATATTATTCGTTATAAAAATACACAAGGATATAAAACAAGGTTTCTTTGTTGTTTTGGTAGTCTTACTAGGCTTCTTTTATTACACATGTCTGTAATCTTGCAGTTTTTAATTTGAAACTGGAAGATATGTATATTTTGAATTCATAAGCTGCGAAAATAATGGATCGGCATACATTTGCTATCTTTTACAAGTCTAGTCTGATCGTAAGTAGTTTTCGAAGGCAAATAGGTTATTTTTTCATAAAATAGCATTGTCTATTTCAAAAGAATTCAGTATTAATTTTATGTACATATTACATCCATTTATAATTTATTGAAATAAGTAGTTTGATATCAATAGTCCCGCCTCCAGCCGTATACCACCGTCGAGGGGTTAACCTTCTATCAATTTTGAATTTGGAACACATCAGAAAATACGTTTACATGCATGGTGCGTATGTGTGAGTTCTTGGAAAAGCTGACCAGGTTTATTTGACAGATATTCGTATCGTGAGCTATCTTTATGCGATCAGTGTGGCAATGTTTCTCCATACACTGGACAGATTTTTAGCAGGTCTGTGAAGAGGTACTTTTTTCACAATTGTTTTGTGATTTACTCCGTTTGTAGTTGATTTTTAGTTCAAATAAGTGCTGTGTACTCATAATAAGTTCATATTTTAGGTATGGCGATCAATAAATACCCTTTACTATAGTTTTATAGACAACACTCTTGATTATGAATAAATTTACATTTTTTGATAATTAGTCACATTGTCGGTCTAGAGAGCGCCTATTCTTAAGATAGTAATAACATTTTTAAATGCTCGCCATTTGTGCCATAAAAGTGTTAAATCTAGCGCTTATAGCGATAAAATTGGAACACTGTCAATTGACACACTTGACTGACAGTAATGACATTAACCCGGCGAAGATTCGTTCCAAAAAGAGCATATCTAGATTGAGGTTGGTCATTATGACCATAATGAAATTACATAATTACTTCATATTTATTTAGCATATTTTTGTACTGAAAAATCTTAACGGTGCCTTAATCCTATAAAAAGATATGATTGTACCGTTATTTACCCTGTATAAAATTACGGCACAGCAAAAAATATGATGGAACAGGCAGATGGCCCATCTGATGTTAAGTGGTAACCGTCACTACATTGCCTCGTAAGATAGATCTCTGCTCTGCTCTGCTCTGCGTCCATATACTTGAGGCATACAAATTTATGATTTGAGCCGGAATTGCCCTGAGTAGCCCAAAGTGTCCTGGCGATACGTGGCGGCACAAGACAGCAAAAAGGGGATTGATGCGCCTAACGCGAATCGAGTTCGTTTGTTTTGTATTAAAAAAATGACATATTATTATCCAGTTTGTAATTGTTATTGTAAAAGTGTAAAAAAATATATACGATATAGGTTATTGCTAAGAACGAATAAAACTCACTAAGTTTTATTCGTTCCTGAGCGCTTATTATTACTACTAACACAGTGAAGCTGCGGGCGGCATCTAGTGCGTAATAAGAATGGAACGAAATCATGTTTTAGAACTACTGCCTATCCAACAAATACCATAAATGCCATTTTCCCACTAACCTTCTTATCGAATTCAGCTGAAACGTAATTTGTGACCCGGAAAAGCATATAGGTTACTTTTTATTTCAATAGATATCACGTGAATGCTTGTATAAAAATAAATCAGCATATTATATCTTTCAGACCCTACAGCAGGGTCGTAATGACCCAAATTTATACTCGCCAGGTTGGATAAATTTGACATGATGCATTCAACCTCTCTTCTAGCAATAAATAGTTTGTATCATTTTCAAACAATTTAAATACAAGTTTAGAGCCAATATGTACTAAAATCCAAAAACCGCAAATTACCGAAAAATATATGAAAATTTATGTTACCTAGTTTCTGAACGTCACTTGACCTTGAAAAACATGTCAGTGTGTTGCTCACACAGGTCAGCTTTAAGAAAGCTCACGGTACCATATATTAGGCAAACAAGTTAGTTATTTTTGACATTCACAACTTTTCAGATGACATAATGGCCGGCAACCAAAAGCAAAATGGTCTTTATTCAGTTCTATCACAAGGACCATTTTGGAACTTTCTAAGTAAATCTAACGCCAATTCCTCGAGACCATTCGCGATTAGGGCTTACAATCAAATCAAATATTCAAATATGCTCGAATCAATGAGTACCTACTAGTACCTAGTTCTTATTGATGAGCGATAACTTTTCTTGTGAGACTGTTACTTTATACTTTTATTCAGCTTGTTCTATCAGTGGGACAGAAGCCTTTTTTTATACCTACAACTAGCTGATGGAAACCTGGCCCCTGATGTTAAGTGGTAACCATCAGCTATAATCATCATCAGCACTGCCTCGTAAGTCGCTCCCGAGGTGGTCTCATTGTCCCTGCATGGTGGAGCATGGCCTAATAATCAGAAACTTAACCGTACTGAACTACAAAGATTTTTAACTACTTACGTACTGAACTACTTCTACTCGTATATGAAACCAAATTATCGTACAAAATTATGAAGAACTTTCTGACCTTGAACGCACTCATATATCATTTTGTCGCGACAAAAATAGCTTTGTTTGTAACGACTATAAAGGCTTTGTTATGAATACTTATAACTATAATATAATCGGCTGCAAACATACCAAATTTCATGCAGATTGGATAAACGGTTTGAAAGTTATGGCCCGACGAACTTTCATACAAACATAAAATGCGAAATCGCCCAAGATCTTCGTTCGCTTCGCTCACTCGATCTATAATACCTAATAGTAGGTACTTAATACATATATCTACCTACCAGCCAACTTTAACTCAGTATTATCATCGTAAATTTTATAATCATTATTACTGTTGTTTTTAAGAGTAGTAGAGCTCTTTGTGAAGGGCTCGTCCGGGGAGTACCACCACGCCTTTTTCTGCCGCCAAGCAGCAACGCTGTGTTTCGGTTTGAATAGTGTGGTTGCCGGTGTAATTACAGGCAACACTCAAGTTGATGGATGCAGGGCGTGCATCGTAGGGCACGTTTCGACTTTCGAGGCAATGCTTTGTTAAAGGTGATGGTTACCACTTAACATCGGGTGGGCCATCTGCTTGTTCCATCAGCTAGTTGTATACTAAAAATCAAATAAAAAACATACAAACGCATTTTTTACTCACAATTCAGCTCTTTTGCCCCTACTGCAAAATCAAAATCAAATAAATACTCTTTTTATTATGACAGTAATATTCGACTCTAATATTTCATAATATACATACCTACTTATGCAACCCTAGATCTGCGAAAAATAAAACCAGCTGTCAATTTGAATTATGTCACTAGTTTGGTAAAAGCATCTCAAATAATGTAAAAATTTTAAGAATTGTTTACTATTAATTTTATCTTAAAGTCTTTTTTGAGCCATCCTTTTGCCCATTCTAAGGCAAAGTCGCTACACCACAAGTGCTCGCAATCTTTGTATTTCAAAGCTATGCTCAAACGGCGGAAAATATGGAAAATATATGTGGTGATGAGAACCCATTAATTTGTTGATCTCTGGGTTCAATATTTCGCCTTCATAGTAACAACAACCTCTTGTATAACAATCTGCTTTACGTAAAGTAAGTACAGGTACTTCTTCTATAAATATATTTTATTACAGGATATATCCAGGTTACGTTCAGCAATGGATAATGATGAGCCAATAAGAAACGCTGTGAATACACAGCACCGAGAACAAGATTGTTAGCACCAGGCAACTGCAATGGGACTTCTGAATGACTGAATGAGTACTTGCGCTGCTTGCACAGAATATTAGATATTTTTGTTCTACTAAACTAAGCTAAGCGAATTATGCCAATAAAAAAAATCAGTGTTTGAAAAATTGTGGTGAAGTGTTTTTTATACTCAATAAATTATCGATGACGTACTCGTATCAATTAATTAGGCATTTTATTTTGTAACCAATTCATGCTCATGCTTCGACATGCTTCTCAGTGTTCGAGCTTTTATGGTAAGATTTCTGAAGTCTGAAAATCTGATCGAATTTATTCAGTAGCTAGGTGTGGCTTGGATTTTTCTACTTAAATTGATTCATATTTAAATCCTGAAATCATATAAGTTTTGTTTCAGCTGAAGAAAGAGACTGCTACATTTTATAGTGCCTTGTAAATTAGGATAGTTTATTTGAAGCAAACAACACAAAAACTGCGGTCACTATTTTAACAATTACCTACCACAGAGAGGTCCACAAACATTTAATACCTTTCTGTCGCAATAATACATCTATCGCTACAAGAAAGGCTGAGTTTTACAAATTCCATTTCTATATCCATCCGACATTCCTCCATACCATCTATAACGAAAGTGTGTCTGTAGGTATGTCTGTTTGTATTTTATGCTTTAACCTACAGATATCTTGAATCCCGAGGGTGGATACTTTATTTTATGATCTAATACGTACATTTTAAACATTTAAATACAAGACGCTCATACGTTCACTTACATCTATGGTTTTTTTTATAAATTTAATGAGTTATTATGATTATATTATTTATTTTATACTTGATCGAGGCCTACACTTTTTACTTTTACTTTTGATTTATACTTGACTTTTTTTTCCATCATCATCATCATCATCATCATCAGCCCAAACAAGTCAACTGCTGGACATAGGCCTATACATTTCCAGCAAAAACGATTCCAAGCCCTCTCCATCCACCGTCTTCCCGCGATCCTAACAATGTCGTCAGTCCATCGGGTAGGAGGGCATCCCACGCTTCATTTTCCTGTTTGTGGTCGCCTTTTGAGAACCTTTATTTCCCAGCGGTTATCAGTTCTTCGAGTTATATGACCTGCCCATTGCCACTTCAACTTGCTGATTCTGCGGATTTACTAATTTCTGATTCCATTCCGTAGTGAAACTCCCAGCATAGCTCTCTCCATAACCCGTTGAGCTTGTTGATGAGGCCAATAGTAAGCGACCACGTCTCAGTTCCATAAGTCATCACTGGCAACACACACTGGTTGAAGACTTTCGTCTTGAGAGCCTCAGCGGTATCTGTGACGAGATGATGTGGCGTAACTTCCCGAACGCTGCACATCCGAGTCGGATTCGTCGGCTGTCCTCTTTATCGAAGTTGGACCTACCTAGTTGGATCGTCTGACCCAGATAAAACATAGTGGTCTTTTTTTTGTAATAGGTAATTTAAGAAGCTACTTAATTCTCATAATATGGTGACAGCGATCTGGTCTGATAATGGAGTCAAGGTCTGTTCAATGGAACTCTTCAATAAATATTCCAATAGAGTAGAAACTTGGATACCATAGTTAGAAAGCGCTAGTCAGAAGCAAGTCCAAATATAATATATGGATTTGCCTCTGACAACCACTTTCGAAGCCATCGTATCGCATTACGAGATCTCATACAGTTCGTGGCTAACCACTAGTATTTTGTGAATCTAAAATAGTGACAGCATGATGATTCGGCGATGGAGCCTAGTAATGTTGAACGGAATAAATTGGCCTATTGAACCGAAACTTAGTTAGCATATCGTTATTGTTTTTGGTAGGGGTAGTCAGAGCAGAGCACCGCTAAAAAAAAGTAAACTGCAAAATACAACGTGGGTTATTTATTATTGATACAGATTTAAGTGACTGAGTATCTCGAACAAGTGACTGAAGTTGTTTGAGTAAGCAAGCTGAAGTGATTGAATAGAATATTTAATAAATTTAATAGTTACAGAATGTTTAAATTTCGTTATAAGTTTTAGTAAATTATTGGAAGCGGATGAAGTCGCGGGTAGCAACTAGTCTGATTATAATAATTATTCAGTTGACAGATCTTACAGCGGCTTTGCATATGGTTAAGTTTAGTGGACTATAAATTGAAAAATAATAATAATTGGACGGCATATCCCCCAAATTGTTCACATGCGCACTGGAAGATTTGTTTAAGACGCTGAGTTGGACCGGAATGGGCATCAACATTAACGGCAAATACATCTTGCACTTACGATTTGCTGATGATATCGTCGTATTGGCAGAATCGTTGCAGGACGTACAACAGATGCTGAACAGCCTAGCTGCTGCCTCACGACGGATTGGCCTGGGTATGAACTTAGATAAAACTAAGATCATGATCAATGATCGCATTACCCCAGAGCCAATTACTGTCGCCGGAATACTTCTCGAAATAAGAAATACAACGATTTGATAGATGCAAATAAGAACCTTCGGAAGCTGCCGGAAACGTAGACTTCCACATCACTAAACAGCTCACAACAGTCAATTTGAGATAATGCTGGTTTACCCAAATAGATAATATCTGCAATTTCACATTTCACTAGTGGGTAAGCGATGGTATACGCCACCAAAGCTAAGACGAGATTTTAGATTTTTCGAATATGAGAGAGCTATTACGTACAATAACATAAATAAGGAAAGCTTACTATACTTTAGATAGCTATATCTACACTAATATTAGTGATAAAAGTGCGTGAGCCGATGTCCCGTTCGCTCTACCCAGCTAACATGTCTGCAATGTCTGTACTATTGTGTTTTTTTCTCTACTTTAATAGATTGTATGTATGCATTAGGTATAATTCGTTTAAATCGTAGCGTGTGCTGTTTTATGAATTTGTTTACCTTTACCTTTTTTTGTTATGCCTACGACTCACTAAATTCGATTGGCGCCATACTGGAGCTTCAATATTGCATAATTGCCGTCAAGCCGTAAGTTTGTTGCCTGTTCTTCTAGGCTTTAGTTTCGTGGAACTGGCACCTAGAGTCACCTAGCTTTAAGACGTTTTAAAGTAATCCTTGTGATTTTATTGAATAAATACCGTTTGACTTTGACTTTGCCTTTATCCTCGAAATTCACCAGATCTACTAAGTTAATTTGCAAGATAATTTACTTAGTACATAAATCTCGAGCGAAAATGCTACTGTCTAAATTTAGTGAACAGAGCTTAGCCATGTGTAAACCCGCGGAGAGAGTCGTTTATTCTTTTTCTTCTCCTTGATAAATAAAATCAAAAATTACCGAAAAAAAAGGTTAGAGATGTCAAAAAAGTTAAGTAGATGTCCAGAGAGAACAACACTATGTCAGCTAATCTACGCATGTGTGTGTTAGAGGTCAACTTATACAAGCCAGTTTAGCTCAGCATTGTTTGCAAGACTGTTTTCACAACTGCTAATATTGACAGTAAAAATTTAGAGCTGACGATAGGGCCCCAGATCCTAAATTCGTGGAACTTCCTAAAATGGGGTAAGGATAATTTGTGTGTTTTTTAAACATTATACAACTTATCAAATGTGTTCTTTAAAGCTACTTGCTCTGTATAGACCCAGAGATACATAGACATTTCTTATTTCTGGGATCCCGGTAAACAAATTAGTTAATGAAGAAGCTCAATTATTGCAACTTCACATCTGTTCTTTTGAAGATCAAAATGCTGCAATGTACCGATTTGAATATGCTGCGCCTGATATTGAACGCCAAGTTTTAGGTATACCTATGCGCTGGCTCCTAGCATTCGATGCTTCAAATTGACAGCGCCATGTTTTGCTTGTGCAAACCGCCTAAATATAAGTTTTACTAGCGGCCTGTCCCAGCTTCGCATGGGTGGTCATAAATTTTTTGAACATTTTAGGATAAACTTAGACCGTGGGTTCAAGCCTCGCGTCTTCTTCTACACTAATATTATAAAGAGGAAAGCTTTGTATTTTTGTATTTTTGTATTTTTGTATTTTTGTATGTAACGAATAGGCTCAAAAACTACTGGTCCGATTTCAAAAATTCTTTCACCATTAGAATGCTACATTATCCCTGATTAACATAGGCTATATTATATTTTCAAAAAAATCAGGGATCCTTACTAAAACTCCAATAATGTAACCCAAGGTGAAAACCAAAAACCTTACATCGCATGCGCTGCGAAAACTATTGATGATAGAACAAAATAATGTACTACGATTTTGTAGAACACGTCATCATCTACAAAAAATGTCGCGACAGCATATGTCTAACTATTATAGTTATGTCACAATAAGTGTTCTTTTATTATAAAAAATTAATTGAAATGCCGCCGCTAGAAAAGGGTGTTTATTTGTACCTTGGTATTAATCCTTATCCAAATACATAAATCTTTTCATAATTAAGAAGGTTTCAATAGCTATAGATTACTTCTTAAATTTTTCAAATCGGACATTCCATTCAAAAGATATGACGAAATTAAAAACGTTAACGGGTCCACGGGTCACGCTCGGGGTGCGATTTCACTCTCTGGCGTGCAAATGTATGAAATAAGTAGACGCGAGGCTCGAACCCACGGTCTAAGTTTATCCTAAAATGTTCAAAAAATTTATGACCACCCATGCGAAGCTGGGACAGGCCGCTAGTATTTCATACATTTGCACGCCAGAGAGTGAAATCGCACCCCGAGCGCGACCCGTGGACCCGTTAACGTTTTTAATTTCGTCATATCTTTTGAATAGAATGTCCGATTTGAAAAATTTAAGAAGTAATCTATAGGTATTGAAACCGTCTTAATTATGAAAAGATTTATTTGGATAAGGATTAATACCAAGGTACAAATAAAGACCCTTTTCTAGCGGCGGCATTTTAATTATTTTTTTGTAATAAAAGAACACTTATTGTGACATAACTATAATAGTTAGACATATGCTGTCGCGACATTTTTTGTAGATGATGACGTGTTCTACAAAATCGTAGTACATTATTTTGTTCTATCATCAATAGTTTTCGCAGCGCACGCGATGTAAGGTTTTTGGTTTCCACCTTGGGTTACATTATTGGAGTTTTAGTAAGGATCCCTGATTTTTTTGAAAATATAATATAGCCTATGTTACTCAGGGATAATGTAGCATTCTAATGGTGAAAGAATTTTTGAAATCGGACCAGTAGTTTTTGAGCCTATTCGTTACATACAAAAATACAAAAATACAAAGCTTTCCTCTTTATAATATTAGTGTAGATAAGTTTTGCTCTCCCTTTTTGATAGTTAAAAGTTGGAGGGTATAAACAGATTTTGAGGTAGCAATCATTATATTTTTCAGAATAGGTGTGATATTACCCAAAAGTGCAAAACCTACTGATCCAAGAGTCATCCTAGTCAGAGCATCTTAATATGATCCCAGTAAATTCGTTCCTTCTGAGTTTTTTCCAGTCGCTTGGTTTGTGCAACAGGTAAGAGTCGTTTCACTCACGATGACGACAGAACCACAGAATTGATATGTGTATAACTAGCTGCTTTTACAGTTGAAGGATGTTTTTGTGTCGGTAGGTAGGTGCATTACTCTCAAGACTAACATTGCTGTTTTAAATAAAGGCAGGTAATGTTATGTTTCTTTATGTAATACTAGCGGCCTGTCCCAGCTTCGCATGGGTGGATATACATTTTTTGAACATTTTAGGATAAACTTAGAACGTAGGTTAAAGTCTCGCGTGTACTTATTTCGCACGCCCTTCTCCCTGAGTGAGTAAAAACGCGCCCCTTGGAACCGCGCGTTCACTAATAATATTTTAAAGCAAGCTAAAATTTTTAATTTCGTAATATCTTTTGAATGGAATGTCCGATTTGTAAAATTCAAAGAGTAATCTATAGGTATTGAAACAGTCTTGAATACGAAATGATTTATTTGGATAAGGATTAATACCAAGGTACAAATAAAGAGCCTTTTCTAGCGGCGGCATTTCAATTAATTTTTTATAATAAAAGAACACTTATTGTGACATAACTATAATAGATAAACATATGCTGTCGCGACATTTTTTGTAGATGATGACGTGTTCTGCAAAGTCGTAGTACATTATTTTGTTCTATCATCAATAATTTTCGCAGCGCACGCGGTGTAAGGTTTTTGTTTTCCACCTTGAGTTACATTATTGGAGTTTTAGTAAGGATCCCTGATTTTTTTGAAAATATAATATAGCCTATGTTACTCAGGGATAATGTAGCATTTTAATGGTAAAAGAATTTTTGAAATCGGACCAGTAGTTTTTGAGCCTATTCGTTACATACAAAAATACAAATCTTTCCTCTTTATAATATTAGTGTAGACTAGCGGCCTGTCCCAGCTTCGCATGGGTGGTCATAAATTTTTTGAACATTTTAGGATAAACTTAGACCGTGGGTTCGAGCCTCGCGTCGTAAAATCGCACCCCGTGCGTGACCCGTGGACCCGTTAACATTTTTAATTTCGTCATATCTTTTGAATGGAATGTCCGATTTGAAAAATTTAAGAAGTAATCTATAGGTATTGAAACCGTCTTAATTATGAAATGATTTATTTGGATAAGGATTAATACCAAGGTACAAATAAAGACCCTTTTCTAGCGGCGGCATTTCAATTATTTTTTTATAATAAAATAACACTTATTGTGACATAACTATAATAGTTAGACATATGCTGTCGCGACATTTTTTGTAGATGATGACGTGTTTTACAAAATCGTAGTACATTATTTTGTTCTATCATCAATAGTTTTCGCAGCGCACGCGATGTAAGGTTTTTGTTTTCCACCTTGGGTTACATTATTGGAGTTTTAGTAAGGATCCCTGTTTTTTTTGAAAATATAATATAGCCTATGTTACTCAGGGATAATGTAGCATTCTAATGGTGAAATAATTTTTGAAATCGGACCAGTAATTTTTGAGCCTATTCGTTACATACAAAAATACAAAAATACAAATCTTTCCTCTTTATAATATTAGTGTAGATGTAGATTTCAGATAATAAATATGGAAGATGATCCCTTTGTAATATCGGGAGTAACCTGTATTTTTGATCTGCGAGGTTTGTATGGAGGCCATTTTCTTCAAATTACACCAGTACAAATTAAGAAATTGGTGGTAGCGGGTCAGGTATGTACACTTTTGTATTCCGAATTTCGGACTTTATTTTTTATTTAACAACTAAGCCAAAACAAATTAAATTATTATTGGTTTAGGAATAATGTGTCCCTGACATCCATGTGATAATAAATATTGGGAGGGAGTATTGGAAAACCTTACAAATAGAACTGGATATTTACCAGAAAATAATGTTACTTATTTTTACTTTTCTTGACTTTCCAGGACGCTTCACCTAATATACTGAAATCTGCACACTTTTTGGGAATGCCACTATATTTCCAAACTATGTTCAATATAGGTAAACGATTTGTGAATGACAAAAAATAAAAGAGTGAGTTCCAACATAGTTTCTAGGTAATAAGGTGTACACATCACACACATCGGCCAATCTGCAGGTTCGAGTTCACAATTTAACAAATCCAGTGCCGATTCGTCGTGGGGTGAGACAAGGCGACACCATATCACCCAAGCTTTTTACGGCTGTTTTAGAGGACGTAATGAAAATGCTTGAATGGGAAAACCTTGGTATTAATATCAATGGTGCCTACCTGTCGCACTTGCGATTCGCTGACGACCTTGTTCTTTTTGCAAAAAATATTGAAGATCTCCAGAACATGTTAAACCACCTCTGTGATGCTTCCTTGAAGATAGGGCTGAGAATGAATATGTCCAAGACGAAGGTTATGGGGAACCTTTCCGGCTTTGCTAACTCTACTGTCACAGTTGGCGATGACAAGTTGGAGATGGTTGGCCAGTACGTTTATCTTGGACATATTTTATCTTTTGGCAAGGAGCATCAGAAAAAGGAGATTGAAAGACGGATACAATTAGGGTGGGCTGCGTTTGGGAAATTCGAAGATATCCTCAAATGTCTGAAGACCCGTCTATTTAATCAGTGTGTTCTGCCCACCATGACTTACGGTGCCGAGACATGGACTCTCACGCAGGAGACTGTGTACAAGTTGAGGGTTACACAGAGAGCCATGGAGCGTGCCATGCTCGGCATCAAACTTTTAGACCGAGTTCCTAATGTCGAGATCCGAGGCGCACCAAGGTCCAAGACGTCGGAAATCGATTAATGGAACTCAAATGGAGTTGGGCGGGGCACCTGGCAAGACGTGGTGACGACAGGTGGTGCAAAAGATTGGTAGAGTGGTGGCCGAGGACTGGAAAGAGAAGTGTCGGACGTCCAGTTACACGATGGGTTGACGACATTGTCAGCGTCGTGGGCCTTAAATGGATGAGGGTAGCCCAAGACCGTTATAAATGGAAAGAGCATGGAGAGGCCTATGCCCAGCAGTGGGCTAAATCGGGCTGCGGATGATGATGATGAATAAGGAGTAGGTAGGTACTTGGAAACCAAAATTACTAATTCCAACCCATTCGGTAAAAAATAAAGTAAAGGTAGGAACCGGTAGGTAACGCAGGAAACGGTAGGTTAAGGGTCCTACCTACATAAAGCAATGTTTTCTATAATATAGATTATTGAAACCGTTGGCATCTGCAAGTGATAAACTTATAGTATGTAGGTACCTATGTTGTTAACTATATTTTTTTAGATATATGTTCATAATGGAAATTTCAACGAATTGCACGAGTATATTTCAAAGGACATACTACCAGAAGAATACGACGGAAAAGGACGCACTATTCAGGAAATTATAGGTAGATTCTTATTATATTTATCCTTAGTAGGCAAGGCACCTACTACGTCATTAAACCACTTGATAGAAAGTGTTTGAGTAGGCCATGAAGTGAATTATTTGCTTGAGAACACTGTTCTTTGTTTGATAGTAAAAACTATAAAATTAATTAGGTAGAGAGTATAATATTTTATACTATTTATTATTATCAATTATTTTATGAAAAAAAAAACAACCCTTCGCTATATAGCCCCTAACTAAGCAGAGCTTATGCTACATAATTAACATATTAAATTAACATATATATGTTCTATAAAAAAATCTATGTCCTATTCACAAATGTTTGTTTTGGAGTGTTGTTGTTTGTTAAAAGGTACAGCGAGAAGGCATAGTACTCTACGTGCGTTTACCTACTGTGCAGGCTTATACCAAACTTATAATTTTCCAGATTATTGGCTTAAGAAGTTTGAAAAATACCGAGGCTGGCTTGAAGAAGATGCGGCACTGACGAAGAGTCAAAAAGGAATGGACATCCCAAAACTTCGCAATCTCTGTTAAGCATGGAGGGATCATTTAGACAATTGGAGGTCGACTGAATTACAGTACAACAAAGCAATAAAAAATAATATTCCTTGTAAACAAATAAAAATAAAATAGTACTAAAATGGGAGATTATTTGGTTATCGGCCGAAATCGATCGCACCTTGAACGTGGTGTTGAGTTGAAATCGAGATAATTATGGTTATTTTTACTCCTGTTTCGATCACATATAAAAGCCTCATGCATTTCGACATTACGAGCTGTATCTATTAATATATCTAATATCTATCTATTTAATGTTTCATTCAAATTGGTAACGACGTCATACATCCAAACATCCAAAATTTAAATATCGCACAGGATCTTTAGAAGGATGATTATGCGCTTCATAATCCTGTTTTATTATTATATTATTATAATATATATTTACATGATAACATGTGGACAGATCATGTTTTAGAAAGTTTAGTTTTTTTATTATTTTTGGATCGTTGACTGATGATGAGACTAGACAGGGCTTACCTACTTATAAAAATCGGTCAAAAGATAACGATAGAACTATTGACTCATGACGTAGATATCGTTTTTGGTATTCATTTCATGAATATAAAATATCAAACATGTTTGAAAATGTGACCTATGATATATTTTTTTTTATACCACAAACTGATGGAACAAGCAGATGACCCACCTGATGTTAAGTGGTAACCATCACCTATAACAAAGCATTACCTCGTAAGTCACGCACGACAGGAACGTGCCCTACGATGCACTGCCCTGCGTCCATCAGCTTGAGGCATACAGATGTTAAGCCTCATGTGCCTGTAATTACACCGGCGACCACACTCTTCAAACCGAAACACAGCAACGCTGCTTGGCGGCAGAAAAAGGCGTGGTGGTAGTACTTCCCCGGACGAGCCCTTCACAAAGAGCTCTACTTCTCTTAAATATGCAAATATACCCTTCATTTTATTTTGATAAAATAATTTTGGTATACTTTGTATATATATGGTCTTCCTTAGGTAGACATTATGTATAAAGAACTCGAGATAATAAAATTATAGTGTTATTTAAAAAGGTGTATAATATGTATAACCTTTGTTATAGTCACGTCATGGATTAGCAGAAGAACCGTTCAGTCTACCTACTATCGTTTTATACAATGGTATTGACTAAGTAGGTATAGGTAAGGTACGTCGTCAAGTAGGTTCCTACAGGTACCTACGTTTTCACTCATAATGATAACAACCCAGCGCTATCAGTTAGTCGATATAACATCGGTGAGGCAAACAGTCGACAGGTAATTGTACTAAATGATTTGCTCTATATTTTGTACCCAACGCGTTTTCTGAGTCTTCAAATGATTTTACAGATAAAATGATTCGCGAACTACCACCAGATCTCGCTAAGATAGCTGCAGAAGAACTGAATGAGAAGCCGGGTCAGATTAAAGAGGATTTGCAGTATTTAAAAGAATGGATCGCTAAGCAACCACATTTGAAAGCAAGGACAGGTGAGATGGTTTGAGCATCTTTTTTTTACATCAAGGTCATTTTGTCCTTGAAAGCAAATCATAAAATCAAAGTATCTGATAATTATGATATTTTGATTAAGGTTTATAGATAATCATTGGTAAAACCTATCCAAGAGTAGTCGATAAACCTACTAAATGCTGAAAATTATATATATTTTCCTACCATACCATAAATACTGCGAATCACTACATAGTATGTGTCAAGTGTGATATTCTGACGTGATTTTGACTACTCTCTTGATACATCCTCAACTATATTGAGTATCAAGATATCTTTGAAAATTTCCATGGATGCCGTGCCTGGTTATTACAGTCATGCCTTAGTATAGATTAATTTCAGATGACCAATGGCTGGTTGCTATGCTAAGAGGATGCAAGTTTAGCTTGGAGAGGGTCAAACAAAAACTGGACATGTACTACACTTTAAGGACCACCGCGCCAGACGTAACACTGAGAATCAAGCCAAGTTCATCGGCTTTTATAGACTTCTTCAGAGTAGGGTAAGTGGCACTTTACTACAAAGCGCTGGCTGAACCAATTCTATCAGAACGAATGAGTATGGGCCTAACCATCGTGTTTTACCTGCGCCAGCATGTCCCTGTACAACGATTTTGAATACTAATTTAAAAACACTTGAACATGGATCCTCACTGAACTTCGGTTGAATTTTCTTGAAAAGTTTGTTAGCTCATCTTTGGCGCAGTGAGCGACTGTAAAACTTGGATTCCCGCAGCGGACCAATTCTTGCATGACCTGCATATTTCATTTAGATTCTAGGAAATCAGCAGTTTGGAATCGTATAGACTAAGAGAGTGAGAGAGAAGTAACTGTATATAGTTTATATACAACGTGTATCATAATAATATCCCTATAACCCCGGAAGCAGGGTATTCTACAGGTTATGCCGAACACCTTTTGATAAACGACTTTTGGCCGTTTTCATAACATGTTGTTTCACCAATGGCATTAAAAAAACGAGAATTCGGCCAGCAGCCTAAAACAAAATATTCCTTTAAGTCAGAATTGGCTCCTGGGACTTGATTGTGACAACTTGTTACTATCACTAGATATGGTTAGGTATTACTGAAAACAATTCAAAACGATAGTTGCTACAGAAACACACAACAGCCGACTATGTAGTAGCACAATCATGTTACAAAACTATGGTAGATATTTCATTGAGCGTGTTTTGTTTACAGCACAGTGGTAGTGCTTCCAAAGCCCAAGAGCAAGCTGTTCCCTCGAGTGATTCTGATCAGGCCTGGCGTGTACGACCCGGCTGTAAACAGTGTGGCAGATGTCATGTGCGTGTTATATTACTTAGTTCAGGTTAGTCTTCATAGGGTGGGTTCGACCAGCTCAAAGTAACGCTATGCGGACCGATAAAAATATTTACGTTTTTGTTTGAAAAGAGCCGATTAAGGCAAATAGAAGTGCTAATGTACCTCTCGCTCGCACGTTTCAACATGTTGAAAGATATAAAATCACTAAACCCATTTTCTAAAAATCACAAACAACCATTTGGTGTGCAATCACATTGCACACAAAATGATTATTTGTGATTTTTATTAGAGATTAGTAAATAATTATTTTTGATCGATACAAGTTTTCCTATTCAAAAGTTTGCTTATGTACGAAAACTAGTAAAGCAAACTTTTGAGTAGGAAAACAGAGTAGAAAATTTTATATCTTTCAACATGTCGAAACATGCGAGCGAGAGGATTATATTTGTCTGACGGATAGTGTAACTCTGAGTTGCCCGAACCGTCTTTAGTTTATGAGCTACATTTTATGATATAATGCCATATTTGAAAGAGTATAATCCTTATATTCCGAAGGGACTTTTAAACTAATAGTCGCTTTTTGAAAATAGTCTGCTGTCTACAATAAAAATTTTTGCATGTCTTTTTCGGTTTATGTAAAGGTTTTTGTAGTTTTTTGTAACATACTAATTACAGGTTTCATAATTAGCAATAGGTTTAGAATCGTTTTATGTAGAAAGTACGATGAAATTTTTCAGATTTTATTAGTGGAAGATGACGTAGCACCGGTGATGGGAACAAAAATCATGGTCGATTATACAGGATCCACATTAAACCACTTGGTACAGGCTAGTCCTTCGATGATCAAGAAAATGATGGCAGTTTGTCAGGTAAAGATTCTAAAGATTATTATTTTAATTAACAAAAAGAAGGCCTTGAAAAGTATGGTTCACACTAGGTGATTTATATTAAGTATATTCAGGACTATTTAGGTAGTTTAGAAATAAAATATCACATCAGCAATCTGAAAAAATGTGAGGTTTAAGTTTTAATTTAAATTGGGGTACATAATGTTTTTAATTTTATCTTCTTAATTTTTTTACTGATTGAAGTGAGATTTAAATATGTACCACCTTACATGATTTCTACAGAGTCAATGGCAACTTTTACCAAAACCTCTACGTCGAGTTTGCTAAGTGTGGGTATTTGCCACATGTAATATTTGGATGTACACCTGACTAAACCTTATCCTCAAAGAATATTAAGTTAGTACTTAGTTCTAAGAAATCTGAGGGGATATCTAAAGAGGGAAAATCTGGGGATCAAAGTCCCACTGAAGCTGTTTCTGTTCTCTGCCGTCGCGTCGGGATTTTTAGCTGATGTTCTACTTGGGACAAACTTATTTTCAAGTTGGCTAGTTTAGCTCCGAAAGATCCGAAAATTCCGAAGATAGGATTCCAAAAGATTTTTGTGTTACTAATAAGCATATTGAATGGATTTCAGGACTCCATGCCATTGCGGTTGAAAGGCAGTCATCACGTAAATCTGCCATCAGGAATAGAAAAAATATTCTCTCTCATATCTGGATTCTTGAATGAAAAGGGCAAGGAAAGGGTAATCAAAACTTATCATATAATATCCCTTAGTAGCTGGTTCATTACTGGCGATAGCCGCCCAGTTACACAGGAGATAAACTACATGTATACCTATATATGAAGATTTTATAATGTCTTATTCATATAAATTTTATAGGCAAACACAATAAAACTAATAACACGGCTTAGTAAACTTAATTCACCTGAGGTTATTCACCTATGTGCAATATGTGCATTATGGCGAAGACAAGAGCTAATGTGACTCTCGCTCGCACGTTTCGACATGTTGAAAGATATAAAATCACTAAACTCATTTTCGAAAAATCGCAATCAACCATTTTGTGTGCAATCACATTGCACACAGTTTAGTAAAAATTTCATTTTGATCGATACTGTTTTCCTACTCAAAAGTTTGCTTTACTAGTTTTCGTACATAAGCAAACTTTTAAGTAGGAAAACTTGCATCGATCACAACGAATTTTTTACTAAACTGTGTGCAATGTGATTGCACACAAAATGGTTGATTGCGATTTTTCCAAAATGAGTTTAGTGATTTTATATCTTTCAAAATGTCGAAACGTGCGAGCGAGAAGTTGTTTGATAGTTGTCAGCCCCTTAAATAAACTTTTAGTAAACTTATAACACCAGGGTGCATTAAACATCATCAAATTTGAAATAAAATATACAGCTGTTTATCATTTAATTGATAGAACAATACTATTATGGCAACTCTGGACCTCTTTACTTTCAAAGCTTTGTTAATCTAATTCGCAACACCTAGCATAATAAAAAGCCATACCCGTTTTATTTTTATTTGACTACGATAAAATTAGATTGTTTTTGTTTTCAGTTGAAAATCCACAAGAGCTATGATGAGCTACCCGAATACATTCCTAAAGAAATAATCCCAAAGGAATACGGTGGCTCTGGGGATACTATTGCTAATTCAATTGGTAAGCAAACAATTTTGATGTTTAATCTACACTAATATTATAAAGAGGAAAGTTTTGTATTTTTGTTGTTTTGTATGTAACGAATAGGCTCAAAAACTACTGGTCCGATTTCAAAAATTCTTTCATCATTAGAATGCTACATTATCCCTGAGTAACATAGGCTATATTATATTTAAAAAAAAACAGGGATCCTTACTAAAACTCCAATAATGTAACCCAAGGTGGAAAACAAAAACCTAACATCGCGTGCGCTTCGAAAACTATTGATGATAGAACAAAATAATGTACTACGACTTTGCAGAACAAGTCATTATGTACAAAAAATGTCGCGACAGCATATGTCTAACTATTATAGTTATATCACAATAAGTGTTCTTTTATTATAAAATTTTTATTGAAATGCCGCCTCTAGAAAAGGCTCTTTATTTGTACCTTGGTATTAATCCTTATGCAAATAAATCTTTTCATATTCAAGACTGGTTCAATAACTGGTTTAATACATAACTTCTTGAATTTTTGAAATCGGACATTCTATTCAAAATATTTTAAAAATATAAGCGACGCGCGAGTCACGGGGCGCGTTCTCACTCAACGCGGGCCCGGGCAAGGCACGAGGTAGAAGTGCGTGCAAATGACTCGAACCCACCACGGTCTAAGTTTATCCTAAAACGTTGAAAAACGTATGTCCACCCATGCGAAGATGGGACATGCCGCTAGTTTGCTTATATAATGAATGCAGAAGAACCACAAGTGGAAAATAGCTCAATAAACTTATATTAGGTATCTACTATTTTTTTTCAGAACACTGGGTCTCCAAGTTCAAGGAGTACAATTCTTGGATGATAGATGAGGAACAGCTTGGTACAGATGAGAGCAAACGTGTGGGACCACCGATTAACCAAGATATGGGCTTAGATGGCTCTTTTAGAAAGCTGGATATAGACTGAAGTCACATGAAGAAAAATTGATCTTATCTACGAAAATAATTGCTGAATTTTTGACCCTTTCTTTAATATGAAACTAGCTGAACCAACCCGGCTTCTCACGGGTTAAAGTTGGCACACGTCATTGCTCCTCGGAAATCAAGCCATTTCTGAAGAATACAGAATAAGTAATCTATAGTAAAATTCGTTGAAGTACATATTATCCGAAATTTTTTGATTGAAGTATGTACGAGTAACTATATCACTGGGATGTATTATTTTTAAAACTTTCATTTTATTATCCTATCCGAATAAAAAAAAGCGTCTTCCTATTATTTTGTTTTTAATTTATGTGTTTGGTTGAAGTATTGAAGAAGATAAAGTTTGTTCTGTTGAAATGTTTCCGAACAAACTTTATTTTTTGTAAGTACACTGAATCGAAAATTCTTTACCTATAAAAAAATATAAAAGGTGACATGAAAATATGATTGACGCCAATAATTTGACTGCTAATCTAATGGCAGATCCTTGGCAGATCAATAAAAATAATGGCCGATTTGTATACGAACCCATGGTCTACGGATTTATTTATTTTGAATTATGGAGTTTTTATATAAATAGATCCGGATTTATTTATTTTGAATTATGGAGTTTTTATATAAATAAATCCGTAGTATTAAGAAAAAAATAAAGGTGACGTCATGTTAAGTAACAGTGCCATCTAGCGGATAATTTTTACAATATTGAGAACCAACACAAAATGGTTCTCAATTTCAGAGAGCCGAATTTTAGAGTGTACACTGTACATTACCTACATGGAACCAAGGAACAGTGAGTGAGCAGGTTTTTAAAACCGATTTTTTACTTATAAGATGCCTGGCAATTCCTAGGAACTTTCAAATTTTGTTTATAAATCTGGTTATTTCGGTCGTTTTTTGGAATCTAAAAACATAGCTTTATCTGTATAACAAAGACCTGTATCACGCTTGACGTAATATGAATACATTGCCCTTTTCAAGGTTACCTACAGAACACCACAGACGTTGAACAATACCTACTTTACTTCTCGCTGTAATCGTTCGTTTTAGTATTGTGTCTACCGGCCGGTAGAGTAGAGATAAAAGTAGTGTAGAAACCTGCATAAAAGAAAAAGTAGTTTTGCTAATATACAGGTGTTATCAGTGAAACAAAGTTATTCTAATCAACATTAAGATTAACACTTACGAACTTAATAATGATACCTAAACATTTTTCATTTATCAAAACGATTATAAGTTGCAACACCCGTTTAATATTATTGCTCTACTATTCTACTTACTCAGTTTAGTTTTTGACTCTCGTGTGTGTTGATGTGATAAAATTATTTAGTGTGATTTAGATTTCAGTGTTTTTATGCCCACGAATTTACGCATGTAAGTATTGAGTTTTAGAAAAGGGCAAAATTGTAAAAATACGTACAAAACTTGGTGTGGATTCCGGTTTAAATATTGTATACGGCATCTACACCCAAACTAAGCAAAGCTTGTACTTTAGGAACCAGATAGCTGTTGTACTACTTATATACTTTTTTTTTGTATTTAGGTACTTACATACATACGTGTATATAAACCCACAACCCACAAGGCAGCAGGCAAAGCTACTACCAACTGAGCTGTGAGGCCTGTATGGACGGACACCCTATATTTTTATTTATATTGTCATTATAGTATGGGCGATTTTGTTGACCTAAATTTGGGTAAACACGACTCTGATCCCTAAGCACGGTACCTGGCCTCAAACGCTTGTTCGCTGTTGGACAGATTCTGGATTGGACAGATTCGTAATTCGGCAGATTCTGTACTCGACAGATTCTGGATTGGACAGATTCGTAATTCGGCAGATTCGCTACTCGACAGAAGTACATGTGTAAATAAAATAGCAAGTGTAACGAAAATATTTTATTTAGTTTTAAATATAAAATTTACTTTGCTTAACCGTTTTAAGCAATCCAATAACTTTGAATCACGCATCTTCGCCGCCGGACCACTTGTACCATTAGGCAGTACCATTGATGGTACAATTGGCACCGATTTGTCCCAATTGTACCATGATAAATATAACTAGGATGCCACCCGGGTTTACTCGCATTTTGGATTAATTAATATAAGAATTCTTTTCAAAACATCTTTTCATAAAACTAGCCCGCGGTTACATACATGACAGCTGTCAAAATGTTATTTTTGACAGCTGTCAAAATTTTATTTCTGTCAATAAATGAAAAATATTTTTTGATGACACTGTCAAAGTGTTATTTTTGACAGCTGTCAAAATTTTTCTTTTGTCAATAAATTAAAAATCAACCTTTTGATGACAGCTATCAGTGTTATTTTTGACAGCTGTCAATTTTTTTTTTCTATTAGATTATTAAATATTCAAGGAGTTTTATAAAGAATAAATACATAATCTAATGTATTGTAGTTTTATAAATTTGTGATGATTTTCTAATATGTTGTAGTTTGATTAGTTCAGCTTTTGCATTGATCAGTATCAGATCAGTATTCTGTTCACAAGTGTCCATTTTCTGCTGTACAGCGAATCTGCCGAATTACGAATCTGTCCAATCCAGAATCTGTTGAATACAGAATCTGCCGAATTTCGAATCTGTCCAATCCAGAATCTGTCCAACAGCGAACAAGCGATATTTTTACTACTACTACTAGTTAGGTACTACCTGCTCTACCTAATACATTTTTATCTATACATCTTGCTGATGGGACAAGCAGATGGCTTTTATTCACTTGTTTACACAAATTACTATTCGTACTTTATGCTGCATAAGTTGTTGTTTTAGCTGAAAAATAAGCATTATGATATTTTCAGATATAATAGAATAAAAACCTCATAAAATGCAGATCAGACCACTGCCACCAGCTCTTCGTAAAAAGGCAGAGGAAGAACTACAAGAAACACCATCGAAAATCACCAAAAACATCAAGATAATAAAAGATTGGCTGAAACAGCAACCACATCTACATTCTGTCAGACCAAGTAAGTGACTATCTAGGTATTAGTGTTCATGCCCTATAATGAACCTACTACTGTAGGGTTTAGCCTAGAGTCTTTTCATTGTTCTATGATATTTTATTCAATCAAAGTCGGAACCTTGAGTTTCATCTCCTGAAATTCTTGAAGTTGGAAATCACTGCATTAACAGAAAGAAACTGAGTGCAAGAAGCGGGATATAGGACGATACAACTACTTTATTCAATAAGAACTATCTCTGTCTATATTTAACTTTTATTTTTAGAACAAAAAAACTAAACTTATGACCGCCAGAGACATCTTTCTGAAAGATATGCAAACCAAAGATAACAAGGTTTTCTCGTCTTTCACTTTTTCAACCTTTGTTAGTTCTAGTAATATCCAAGAGATGGCATTACATTCGTTATATGGACTCGGAGCTCTAGGTTTTGTTTACCAACAAAAACAGCTAGTTATTGTATACCATCTCTGTGGCATCGCTTGGACGACAAACAGCCTCGAAAAAAGTCTTAGACGGTGAAAATGAATCTGGAACTTTTTAAAAGTGTAAAAACCTCATTTAATTTCGCTTAATTTTATTTCAGCTAAATTATAGAATACGGGGCTGCATTAACTTAATTTTTTTATTGCAGCGGATCAATGGCTCATTGCATTTCTGAGAGGTTGCAAGCATGACACAGAAAAGTGCAAAGAAAAGATTGACATGTATTATACATTGAAAGGAACTGTGCCTGAATTCTTTGGCAATAGGGACCCGTTCGACGAAAATATACAAGAGATTTTAAAATTAGGGTAAGTAGGTTAATTTAAAAAATTTCAAACTTGAAACTAGCGGAATAAAATCTAATAAAATAAAATCAAAATTGTTTAAAATTACATTAAGATTTCCAAGAAATTACGACATAAGTAAGTAATAATTATATTATGTCGTAAAATATTTTTACAATATTTTAAAATATTTTTAGTATTAAACATTTTACATTTTTATATTCAACTGAATTATTATTAAATTATGTTATGTTTTCTATGGTTTGTTTGTAACAGCACCCTGCCTCTACAGGTCAGGTCATGTCATGCCTCTATCGGATTCTACAGGTCATGGCGAATAATTTTTGTTTTACGATTTTTGAACTTTCGTAGTTTTTCATTTATGAAATGCCTCTTAAAACTTCCTATATGAAACTAAACACACCATAGTGGCAGCCCTATCTTCAGCTGTTTGTACTTTCCGTATAGACGTGACCTGTACCCCAAGTATGAGTTGTGTTTACCATATTTGGTTTTTCGTTTTTCGTTCTTGTTCCGTGTTCGTTGCGGGTTTTGTATGAAGACGCGATAGAGATACCGATACGGAACTTTAGGTGGCAAGTATGATTAAAATTAGTAGTAGAACATAAAGTTCCATATCGGTATCCCTATCGCGTCTTCATACAAAACCCGCAATGAACACGGAACAAAAATGAATCGTTTTTGCTCCGTACTCATTGCGGGTTTTGTAAAGTTCCATATCGGTATCCTTATCGCGTCTTCATACAAAACCCGTAATGAACGTGGAACAAAAACGAAAAACGAAAAACCAAATATGGTAAACACAACTCATACTTGGGGTACTGGTACTAACGTAAACAGTATCAGGGGTGTTATAAATTTCTGCGACAATATTTATTTAAAATTGAACTACTTTTAAATTGAAATTTCGAATACTTATTTTCGGCCTTTGCACATGTCAAAGTATTCCAGTGTTTGGTCTGATCAGTCTTTGGGGTATATGTTAGACGTTGTATAATCCATACATAGCCGCCGCGCCGACATCCTAAATGCCGCTGTGGCCTGTGGCGTAATATGTGGCGTAATATGTCAAAATATGTGGTTGAACCTTAAGAGTGCGAAATATAGTTATCTGCTTTACCATTACCTCAACTCGAACTTGTAATTTTTTTTTCCAGAGTGTTCCTTCCCCTAAAGAATTGCGTGCGAGAAGATTCACCGCGAATTTGTTTGTCAAGAATCGGCCTCTTCAGCAGTTCTTATAAATCCTTAGCAGATTATATGAAGGTCTCCTTGATGATCATTGAAATTTTACTGCTTGAAGACGATAACTTCACTATTGCTGGAGAGGTAAAGGGATTTTTCTTACAAGAATCAAAGTCCTGAATGACTGTATGTCTTGTCACGCACATTATTATTTGTTTTTTTTTCACAGGACGCTATTGCAGACACAAATGGTATCGGTTTAAGATTGATATGGCAATGGACTCCAGGATTTGCTAAAAAGTTGATGACATGTATCCAAAAAGCACTAACGGTGCGGCTGAAAAGCGTGCATGTTCTAAACGCACCTTTTATCATAGGTGGTGCCATGGCGATTTTCAGAATGTTTCTTGGAGCTAAATTAAAGAAGAGAGTAAGTTAATTACCCAAATGTGAGTTGAGTATCAAGCTTACGATAGTACCAAAACAAAACATGAGTTATATTTAAATTTATTTACAAAGAAAATTACAATTAATAAAAGTATTTATTTACTGAACAAAATTAAATTTAATGTTCCTACTAAATGCAAAAGATATAATCCCCCTATCCATATCCCCGTAGTTGGTACTAACTACAGGCAAAACACATTTCTGTGGCGAGCAAGCGCGAACTTCAATTAGACTGAGTAAAGATTATAACCTTTTCTGCACGACTGTTGGTTCAGCCAGACAGCAGTTGAACAGGGAATTCTTTGGTAATTAATAGTACGCACTACCTCTATATAATATTATATTCATTACTCCATCTATTTTGATGTAGGTACTGTCGACTACGGCGTTCACATCATATAATTTAATAATGTTTTTTATCCGTGAAAACCTTTGATTGGCTCTCTCGTTTCTATATCATGTATGTTATTTAAGTTATAATAAGCTGTTGGTTTTCCAATAAATAAATAAATGTGCAAAATACACATGAAACAGTCGCTTCCTGTAGACCTTTGCGAAAGATCTAGAGATAGCTCAACTGATCCAAATCAGTGCCAATCCCAAGACCTACGTATTTGCTCCTAAGGAGCAAATACGTAGGCTCTGTCGAGACCTGCATATTTGCGCCTCTTGAGATCCTCAGCCGAACCTGCCGAAACATCAGCCAAAATCGTAACGTTGAGAAAGCAATCCGTACAAATTTGAATAATGATAAAAACATATATTTTTTTAGACTTTCGTGAGCAGTAGTGGCACGATAGATGACATAGACAAATCAGTTCTACCAGAAGAATATGGAGGGACCGACGGAACTATTCATGAATTAACAGGCAAGACTGAATAAATTAATTTTAATTAATAATTAAACAGACTTCTTCCTGCACTTATCCCATACTAAGTGGGATCGGCACACAGGTTTTCTTCTTCCACTCTCCTCTATCATTCGTCATCTCGCTATTCACTCCTTTCTTACTCATGTCACCTTTCACACGTCCATCCATCTTTTTTTTTGGCCTGCCTCACTTTCTTAAGCCATCCACATCCATACCTAACACTCTTCTCGTAATATGATTTTCTTCTTTCCTCATGACATGCCCATACCACGCTAACCTATTGCTCCTCATCTATTAACTAGTTTATCAATCATTTCGTGTTATTTATCATGCATTGCATTCAGTTAATAGTTTTTAATAATGTATGTATTATGTTTTCATTGATTTGCTAAGATTTATGTATATAATTTATGTTTTACCCGTGGTGTTACTCGCTCAAGGCCCTGGCAGTGCTGCGCTGTTACCTGTAAAATGGGTATCGGTGCGGCAAATACTGAGTCAGGGACCTATTAACCCTTAATTGCACCACACATGACAGTGAAAAACTTGGACAGGTTTTTACATTACATAAGTATTGTATAAAATATATTGAGAAAAAAAAACTTTCTGAAAGGGGCAGATTTTGCTCAGAATTTACTTTAAATAATAAAAAAAATCTAATTTTTACTTTATAATGTTATAATATGGCAGGTTAACCGCCGGTTTCTGAAAGCCCGATCAAAACTAATCGGATGTCAAGTCACCTGCTATCTCTATCTTATTCGATGTAATAGCTGAAATGGCGAGTGACTTGACTGCCGATTAGTTTTGGTCGAGCTTTCAGAAACCGGCGGTAAGTTTGGGAATAGCTAACAGTGTATAATAACCAGATTTATGGCCGGATTTTTAAGAATCGGAAAGCAGGGTAAGATATAAGTAGGTACAATCTCTTTCGCTACAACTTTACAATCTCGTTGTAATATTTTTTTTTCTTTTTCAGATTACTGGAAGGCCAAAGTAGAGAGTTATCGAGAATGGTTTTTAGATGAAACTGCTTATTCAGATGAGTCTAAACGACCGATAAGCAAACGCAGTCGTGGCTTTTTCGGATGGTAATGGTGAATGTACACTTCGCATTAGATGTTGGTATAATATTAGGTATACGAGTTACTAGTTTGAAAACACAAAATGTTGAAACTTTCTTGAGTGTATAGGTACCTATACCTAAGAAATGACTTACTCTGACTGTACAAAACGTAGGTACGATACGATATAAAAAACATAGTACTAAGTGATATTTTCATTGAGTCATGCAAAAAAAACGTATTTCTTTAACTACGGTCATCAGTTCTGTTGGTCAATTATTTTGGTTTTATGTTTGTCTTACAAAAAGTTAGTTTCTTCTAAAACAAGGCAAATTAAGTTATAATCTCTAATACTATAAGAATCAAAGTCCTGACTGACTGACTGACTGACTGACTGACTGACTGACATATAGACAACGCACAGCCTAAACCGCTGGTCCTAGAGACTTGAAATTTGAGGAGTACATAGGTCTTATGGCGTAGAGGTGTACTAAGAAGGGATTTTTGGAAATTCAACCCCTAAGGGTGTAAAAAGGGATGAAAACGTTTGTATGAAAAATTGTATTCCTTGAACCTACAAACTTGAAACTTGGAATACATATACTTCAAGACAAAAAAATAGGAAATACATTTTTAGTTTTTTAAAACTACCCTTAATAAGTGTGCTAAGGGATGTAAAAGTATGTATGGGAGTTTTTTGACCGCTGGTCCTAGAGACTTGAAATTTGAAGAGTACATAGGTCTTATGGCGTAGAGGTGTCCTAAGAAGGGATTTTTGGAAATTCAACCCCTAAGGGTGTAAAAAGGGATGAAAACGTTTGTATGAAAAATTGTATTCCTTGAACCTACAAACTTGAAACTTGGAGTACATATACTTCAAGACAAAAAAGTAGGAAATACATTTTTAGTTTTTTAAAACTACCCTTAATAAGTGTGCTAAGGGATGTAAAAGTATGTATGGGAGTTTTTTGACCGCTGGTCTAGAGACTTGAAATTTGAAGAGTACATAGGTCTTATGGCGTAGAGGTGTACTAAGAAGGGATTTTTGGAAATTCAATCCCTAAGGGTGTAAAAAGGGATGAAAACGTTTGTATGAAAAATTGTATTCCTTGAACCTCCATACTTGAAACTTGGAGTACATATACTTCAAGACAAAAAAGTAGGAAATACATTTTTAGTTTTTTAAAACTACCCTTAATAAGTGTGCTAAGGGATGTAAAAGTATGTATGGGAGTTTTTTGACCGCTGGTCCTAGAGACTTAAAACTTGAAAAGTACATAGGTCTTATGGCGTAGAGGTGTACTATGAAGGTATTTTTGGAAATTCAACCCCTAAGGGTGTAAAAAGGGATGAAAACGTTTGTATGAGAAATAGTATTCCCTGAACCTACAAACTTGAAACTTGGAGTATTTATATTTCAAGGTAAAAAAATAGGAAAGGCATTTGAAGTTTTTTAAAACTACCCTTGATAAGTGTGCAAAGGGATGTAAAAGTTTGTATGGGAGTTTTTTGACCGCTGGTCTTAGAGACTTGAAATTTGAAGAGTACATAGGTCTTATGGCGTAGAGATGTACTAAGAAGAGGCTTTTGGAAATTCAACCCCTAAGGGTGTAAAAGGGTTGAAACCGTTTGCATGAAAAATAGTATTCCTTGAACCTACAAACTTGAAACTTGGAGTACATGTACTCCAAGGCAAAAAATAGGAAAGGCATTTTTCGTTTTTTAGAACTACCCTTAATAAGTGTGCAAAGGGATGTAAAAGTTTGTATGGGAGGTTTTTGACCGCTGGTCCTAGGGACTTGAAATTTGAAGAGTATATAGGTCTTATGGCGTAGAGGTGTACTAAGAAGAGGTTTTTGGAAATTCAACCCCTAGGGGTGTAAAAGGGTTGCAAACGTTTGCATGAAAAATAGTATTCCTTGAACCTACAAACTTGAAACTTAGAGTACATGTACTCCAAGGCTAAAAAACAGGAAAGGCATGTTTAGTTTTTCAAAACTACCCTTAATAAGTGTGCAAAGGGATGTCAATGTTTGTATGGGAGTTTTTTAACGCGTGGTGCGATTGATTTAAAACTTGAAGTAAAATAATTTAAAATCACGTTTTCAATATTTTAAAACCACCCCTGCAAAGGGTGCAAAAGACTGACACAGTTTCAAGGTTTGTATGGGAGATTTTTAAAGCGTAGTGTAATTAACTTAAAACTTAAAGAAAATGTGTTCTGTGGATAAATAACAAAAAGACAGTTTGATTTTCGAAAACAACCCCTAAAACGTTACCCTCCTTCGTTGCGCTCAAGTAAAAAGGATACAACAAGGCGTCAATGTTTGTAAGGAACATTCTAAAACGGGAATCTTGAGTTGGTACGATGAAGAGATCTTAGGGTATCTACCGTGCCTGGGGATCAAAGTCGTGAAGCTGTTTCGTTTTGTTTGTTTTTGGGGTAGAAACTAGGAACAAATAAGTACATATTTTCCGTATAAGAATGTCTTTGTTGTATTTGTCATGTTTGTGCTAAACTCAGTACCTATACCTACCCTACCTAATATAGGTAATGTACGCCTATAGGTATCTATAGGTATATACCTGCGTAGGTATCCTACCCTAATAATATACAAA
Organism: Chloroclysta siterata; assembly: GCA_932294275.1. NCBI lineage: Eukaryota > Metazoa > Arthropoda > Insecta > Lepidoptera > Geometridae > Chloroclysta > Chloroclysta siterata. Next base: position 7,125,955 of record OW028600.1, on the reverse strand, counting down.
TCAATGCGAAAGTTACGATGTTTGGATGTTTGTGGCTCAATTACGGCTCACCACTTCAACGCGTGCGAAGCCGCGGGAAGCCACTAGTAAATAATAATTATATTACTTAAAGGGACCCATTTTCGTTTAATTAAATTTGTCCAAATAAGCAAAAATAAATACAGAATGAGTTGTTTATTTTGTAAACACCTCTTCCCACACCTTCACATACACATACATCTACCTATTGTATATATTTGATATCACACACACACACACACACCTTCTACGCATTTGGAACCCTATACCAAATAGGTATTGCGAAGGAGGGCGTTTTTTTTTTTTTTTTTTTTTTTTTTTATACAACCAGCTGATGGAACAAGCAGATGACCCACCTGATGTTAAGTGGTAACCATCACCTATAACAAAGCATTGCCTCGTAAGTCACGCACGATAGGAACGTGCCCTACGATGCACTGCCCTGCGTCCATCAGCTTGAGGCATACAGATGTTAAGCCTCAGCGTTAAGCTTAAGCGTTGCGATATTCGCGACACAGTTTTTGAACTCCTGCGGATATCATCGTTTTTCAATCTGTTTCAGTACCTACTTCTGTTTCTTGTTCCAAATAAATACGTTTTTACTTATAAATAATTAGGTTTTTGGGTCTCCTCTAAACCGCTGACAGCCCTCAGGCAACTTCTCGCTTGCACATTTCAACATTCAACTTAAAGTTTATTATGTTATTTTCCGAGATTATGCAGTTAGAGATTTTTCATAAACACATTCAGTGATTTTAAATGTGCTGTGAGCTTGAAGTTGAAGCAATACATTTTGCTAGTAATAAAAGAAACAGCTTTTATACATAAAACCAGTGTCGTCGTACCTAGTATTTTATAAGCGAGAAAATAAACTCTTGAACACAATAACAAAATCATGCAAGAGAATTTAATAAGAATAATTGAAAATCCTGGGTACTCATACAACCTGAGATAACTTCTCGCTCTAAATTCAGTAATTTCATATCTTCGAAAATACTGATTATGTGCGAGTGAGAATTATCTTGTTTTGTTTTAAGTGAGTGGCAAGCAATTAAATAAATTTCTTTGCATTTTAAAGATAATAGAGGGTCTCGGGTGTTTCCAGTTAATACCTACATACATAATACATACCTACTTATAATCAAATCGATAAGATTGTATAAATCGTAGTGAACATTCGGCCACCATTTAGCAGAATAAAAAACTAGACAGAAAACTTTGCCAGCATCATGTTGTTTTAATGCACTATTCCTGAATAAGGCTTAAAAGCCCTTGGTAGGTCTATGAGACCTATCTAGGTCTTTAAAATTAGAAAATTATAGTGACATCTGTTGGAAATATGTTGCACCTCACATAGCATTCAGTCGAGTAATATTATTTACTGTGCCTCAGTGCTCGTGATGATTGTGAGTTCCGTCAAAATGACATGCTTTTACTACAGATGTCGCTTCTTAGCCACCACATATTTTTAATAAATTATAGGTAGGTATGTAGGTACTTACTCCGTCGTTGGCGGCAAGAAAATATTTGAATATAAATATCTACATCTACACTAATATTATAAAGAGGAAAGATTTGTATTTTTGTATGTAACGAATAGGCTCAAAAGCTACAAATTGGACATTCCATTCAAAAGATACGTATTACTAAATTAAAAATGTTTGTTCGCTTTAAAAATATAAGCGAACGCACGGGGCGAGGGAGAAGGGCGTGCAAATTTATGAAATAACTAGCCGCGAGACTCGAACCTATGGTCTAAGTTTATCCTGAAATGTTGTAAAAATGTATGTCAACCCATGCAAAGCTGGGACTGGGCGCTAGTATTTAATATAACACCAGTGGTTCGCCCCGAACTAAAATTTCGTGCATGATGCTTCGATCAATGATGCAATCCGAACGCTCCGAAAATTAAAGCAGGTGTTAGTCAGAGGCAAGTCAAAATATTAGGTACTAGCGGCCTGTCCCAGCTTCACATGGGTGGTCATAAATTTTTTGAACATTTTAGGATAAACTTAGACGGTGGGTTCGAGCCTCGCGTCTACTTCTACACTAATATTATAAAGAGGTAAACTTTGTATTTTTGTATTTTTGTATTTTTGTATTTTTGTATGTAACGAATAGGCTCAAAAACTACTGGTCCGATTTCAAAAATTCTTTCACCATTAGAATGCTACATTATCCCTGAGTAACATAGGCTATATTATATTTTCAAAATAATCAGGGATCCTTACTAAAACTTCAATAATGTAACCCAAGGTGGAAAACAAAAAACCTTACATCGCGTGCGCTGCGAAAACTATTGAAGATAGAACAAAATAATGTACTACGATTTTGTAGAACACGTTATCATCTACAAAAAATGTCGCAACAGCATATGTCTAACTATTATAGTTATGTCACAATAAGTGTTCTTTTATTATAAAAAAATAATTGAAATGCCTCCGCTAGAAAAGGGTCTTTATTTGTACCTTGGTATTAATCCTTATCCAAATAAATTATTTCATAATTAAGACGGTTTCAATACCTATAGATTACTTCTTAAATTTTTCAAATCGGACATTCCATTCAAAAGATATGACGAAATTAAAAATGTTAACGGGTCCACGGGTCTCGCGCGGGGTGCGATTTCACTTACTCAAGGAGAAGCGCGTGCAAATGTATGAAATAAGGAGACGCGAGGCTCGAACCCACAAGTTCAGTTCAGGTTCAAGTTTATCCTAAAATGTTCAAAAAATTTATGACCACCCATGCGAAGCTGGGACAGGCCGCTAGTATTTCATACATTTGCACGCGCTTCTCCTTGAGTGGACCCGTAAACATTTTTAATTTCGTCATATCTTTTGAATGGAATGTCCGATTTGAAAAATTTAAGAAGTAATCTATTATTAGTATTGAAACCGTCTTAATTATTATTATATATATATAATATATATATAATAATATAATAATATATTAGTGTAGAAGTGTAGATAGATACTACTAACTTGGTATGGTAAACAATTTTCAACACTATTGACCAATTTATTGAAGATTTCCGTTGAACTGACCTTGACTCCATCAGCAGATCAGGCGCTGTCACCATTCATGAGAACTAAGTACCTTCTTAACTTAATACAAGAAAAAAAATTGAAAAAGCAAAGGAACTGGCCGACCAGTAACAAAACCTTGATGTTAACAAAAGCTGGGTCGTTGGTTATCTAATTTTTTCTGTTTTGTTGTATCTGAAAAAACTGGGCGTCTTAGAAAAAAAGTAAAAATGGTTTTGGATTGTTTAAGCAAAGCCCTTTCATATGTCATACATCATAATGCCAAATCGCCCAAGTTAACTGTAAGATTTTGATGCAAGTACATTCAGTTCTTAAAGAAGGTTTTAACCTAATATTAGTTTCATTGTGGGATCATCCCACAATAGCGTACACTAGCTACTATGTGAGCAAACGAAACATTGGAAGACTTATTTTTAATTTTTATGAAAACATTGCTAGTTCTACAGCTTCTACTTTACTTTTCTACTTTACAGGTAAGCAAACAATTTAGATGTTTAATTTGCATATATAATTAGTGCAGAAGAACCAAAGATCACCGAAATCTTATCAAAATGATTTTATTTTCGTTTACAAAGTGTGGTGGTATAGTAGGACTTATAGTAGGTAGGTAGGCACGAGATACCTATACATAGGTATGTCCGTACCCACTTTGCAAGGCGCTGGAGCTCGAGAGAGGTTTAAGAAAACCTGTAAGACAAGTCGTCTCCAGGGCTGGAAATAGATCGCAGAATTAAGTGCAAGCATGCAAGTGGCAAATAGCTCAAAAAACTTATAATAGGTATCTACTATTTTTTTCAGAACACTGGGTCTTCAAGTTCAAGGAGTACAATTCTTGGGTGATAGATGAGGAACAGCTTGGTACAGATGAAAGCAAACGTGTGTGCAATGTGATTGCACACAAAAAGGTTGATTATGATTTTTCGAAAATGGGTTTAGTGATTTTATATCTTTCAACATGTCGAAACGTACGAGCGAGAAGTTGTTTGATAGTTGTCAGCCCCTTGAAAGCTATAGTAGTTTTGCTAATATACAAGTGTTATCAGCGAAACAAAGTTGTTCTAATCAACATTACGATTAACACTTAGGTACAAACTTAATAATGATACCTAAACATTTTTCATTTATCAAAACGATTTAGAAGTTCCAACATATGTTTAATATTATCGCTCTACTATTCTACTTATTTAGTTTAGTTTTTGACGCTCGTGTGTATCGCTCGTGTGATGTGATAAAATTATTTAGTGTGATTTTGATTTTTAGTGTTTTTATGCCCACGCATTTTCTCATGTAAGTATTGAGTTTTAGAAAAGGCCAAAATTGTTAAAATACGTACAAAACTTGGTGTGGATTCCGGTTTAAATATCGCATACGGCATCTACCCCCAAACTAAGCAAAGCTTGTACTTTAGGAACCAGATAGCCGATGTGCTACTTAGGTATATACTTTTTTTTAATTTAGGTACTTACATACATACATGTATATAAACTAATATGGCAGCAGGCAGAGCTACTACCAACTGAGCTGTGAGGCCTCTATGGACGGACACCCTATATTTTTATTTATATTGTCATTATAGTATGGGCGGTTTTGTTGACCTAAATTTGGGTAAACACGACTCTGATCCTTAAGCACGGTACCTAGATATGTCCTCAAATGTCTTCTATCTCTAATAAGTAATTGAAACTCTGAAAGTACTATTCAATAGCCATCTAGTCTTGTAATCAAGGGTTTTCTGCTTGGTCGTACCACTCTTGACGTGCGGTCGTGGTGGGCAGTGTAGTAGAGCGACTATACAAGATAAGTGGCTCTACCATGGAATATTTTTACTACTACTACTAGGTAGGTACTACCTGCTCTACCTAATACATTTTTATCCATACATCTTGCTGATGGGACAAGCAGATGGCTCTTATTCACTTGTTTACACAAATTACTATTCGTACTTTATGCTGCATAAGTTGTTGTTTTAGCTGAAGAATAAGCATTATAATATTTGCAGATATAATAGAATAAAAACCTCATAAAATGCAGATCAGACCACTGTCACCAGCTCTTCGTAAAAAGGCAGAGGAAGAACTACAAGAAACACCATCGAAAATCACCAAAAACATCAAGATAATAAAAGATTGGCTGAAACAGCAACCACATCTGCATTCTGTCAGACCAAGTAAGTGACTATCTAGGTATTAGTGTTCATGCCCTATAATGAACCTACTACTGTAGGGTTTAGCCTTAGAGTCTTTTCATTGTTCTATGATATTTTATTCAATCAAAGTCGGAACCTTGAGTTTCATCTCCTGAAATTCTTGAAGTTGGAAATCACTGCATTAACAGAAAGAAACTGAGTGCAAGAAGCGGGACATAGGACTATACAACTACTTTATTCAATAAGAACTATCTCTGTCCATATTTAACTTTTATTTTTAGAACAAAAAAACTAAACTTATGACCGCCAGAGACATCTTTCTGAAAGATATGCAAACCAAAGATAACAAGGTTTTCTCGTCTTTCACCTTTTCAACGTTTGTTAGTTCTAGTAATATCCAAGAGATGGCATTACATTCGTTATATGGACTCGGAGCTCTAGGTTTTGTTTACCAACAAAAACAGCTAGTTATTGTATACCATCTCTGTGGCATCGCTTGGGCGACAAACAGCCTCGAAAAAAGTCTTAGACGGTGAAAATGAATCTTGAACTTTTTAAAAGTGTAAAAACCTCATTTAAGTTCGCTTAATTTTATTCCAGCTAAATTCTAGAATACGGGGCTGCATTAACTTAATTTTTTTATTGCAGCAGATCAATGGCTCATTGCATTTCTGCGAGGTTGCAAGCATGAAATATTTGAAAGGAATTGAAAGGAACTGTGCCTGAATTCTTTGGCAATAGGGACCCGTTCGACGAAAATATACAAGAGATTTTAAAATTAGGGTAAGTAGGTTAATTGAAAAAATTATTATTAAATTATGTTATGTTTTCTATGGTTTGTTTGTATACAGCGTGCCCTTATAACCCCGGAGGCAGGGTATTCTACAGGTCATGGCGAATAATTTTTGTTTTACGATTTTTGAAATTTCGTAGTTTTTCATTCATGAAATGCCTCTTAAACCTTCCTTTATGAAACTAAACACACCATGTGGCAGCCCTATCCACAGCTGTTTGTACGTTCCGCGTAGACGTGACCATCCGTGTATCGTGTGGTACTTACGTAAACAGTATCAGGGTTATTACAAATTTCTGAGACAATATTTTACTTTTCTATTGAAATTTCAAATACTTATTTTCGGCCTTTGCACACGTCAAAGTATTCCAGTGTTTGGTCTGATTACTTGGTCTTTGGGGTATATGTTACACGTTGTATAATCCACACATAGCCACCGGCACGCTAAATGCCGCTGTGGCCTGTGGCGTAATATGTCAAAATATGTGGATGAACCATAAGAGTGCGAAATATAGTTATCTGCTTTACCATTACCTCAACTTGAACTTGTAATTTTTTTTTCCAGAGTGTTCCTACCCCTAAAGAATTGCGTGCGAGAAGATTCACCGCGAATTTGTTTGTCAAGAATCGGCCTCTTCAGCAGTTCTTATAAATCCTTAGCAGATTATGTGAAGGTCTGCTTGATGATCGTTGAAATTTTATTGCTTGAAGACGATAACTTCACTGTTGCTGGAGAGGTAAAGGGATTTTTATTACAAGAATCAAAGTCCCGAATGACTGTATGTAATGTCACGCACATTATTATTTCCTTTTTTTTTCACAGGACGCTATTGCAGACACAAATGGTGTCATGTTAAGATTGATATGGCAATGGACTCCAGGGTTTGCTAAAAAGTTGATGACATGTGTCCAAAAAGCACTAACTGTGCGGCTGAAAAGCATGCATATTCTACACGCACCTTTTATCTTAAGTGGTGGCATGGCGATTTTCAGAATGTTTCTTGGAGCTAAAATAAAGAAGAGAGTAAGTTAGTTATCCAAATGTGAGTTGAATATCAAGCTTACGATAGTGCCAAAACAAAACATGAGTTATATTAAAATTTAATTACAAAGAAAATTACAACTAATAAAAGTATTTACTGAATGTGCAAAATACACATGAAACAGTTGCGCTACTTGTAGACCTTTGCGAACGATCTAGAGATAGCTCAACTGATCCAAATCAGTGCCAATCCCCAAGATCTTCGGCAGGTTTCTGAAAGCCCGATCAAAACTAATCGCATGTCAAGTCACTAGTGATCTCTATCTAATTCGATGTAATAGCTGAAATGGCGAGTGACTTTACATCCGATTAGTTTTGATCGAGCTTTCAGAAACCGGCCGCTAGAGTCTCAACCCCAATAGGAGCAAATACGTAGGCTTTGTCGAGACCTGCATATTTGCGCCTCTTGAGATCCACTGCTGAATCTGCCGAAACATCAGCCAAAAACGTAACGTTGAGTAAGCAATGCGTACACATGTATGTGAATAATTAAAACATATATTTTTTTAGATTTTCGTGAGCAGTAGTGGCACGATAGATGACATAGACAAATCAGTTCTACCAGAAGAATATGGAGGGACCGACGGAACTATTCATGAATTAACAGGCAAGACTGAATAAAATAATTTAAATTAATAATTTAACAGACTTCTTCCTGCACTTATACCAAGCTAAGTGGGATCGGCACACAGGTTTTCTTCTTCCACTCTCCTCTATCATTCGTCATTTTTGTTCACTCCTTTCTTACTCATGTCATCTTTCACACCGTCCATCCATCTTTTCTTTGGCCTGCCTTTCCTTATTAAGCCATCCACATCCATACCTAACACTATTCTCGTAATATGATTTTCTTCTCTCCTCAGGACATTGCCCATACCATGCTAACCTATTGCTCCTCAACTTGTCAGTCACAGGCACTACTTTCAAACTTCCTCATAAGGGGCTGACAACTATCAAACACTTTCTCGCTCGCACGTTGGACAACCAATGGGTCCGATGAGAGAAGAGTGCACGCGGCAGAAATGCGAATGTTGAGATGGATGTGTGGAGTGACAAGGATGGATAAAATAAGGAATGAGTATTTAAGGGGCTGACAACTATCAAACAACTTCTCGCTCGCACGTTTCGACATGTTGAAAGATATAAAATCACTAAACTCATTTTCGAAAAATCGCAATCAACCATTTTGTGTGCAATCACATTGCACACATTTTAGTAAAAATTTCATTTTGATCGATACATGTTTTCCCTCTCAAAAGTTTACTTTACTAGTTTTCGTACATAAGCAAACTTTTAAGTAGGAAAACTTGTATCGATCAAAATGAAATTTTTACTAAAATGTGTGCAATGTGATTGCACACAAAATGGTTGATTGCGATTTTTCGAAAATGAGTTTAGTGATTTTATATCTTTCAACATGTCGAAACGTGCGAGCGAGAAGTTGTTTGATAGTTGTCAGCCCCTTAAATACTCATTCCTTATTTTATCCATCCTTGTCACTCCACACATCCATCTCAACATTCGCATTTCTGCCGCGTGCACTCTTCTCTCATCGGACCCATTGGTTGTCCAACACTCTGAATCATACAGTAAACTTGGGCTGGTTTTTGCATTACATAGGTATTCTATAAAATATGTATATTCAGAAAAAAACCTTTTAGATTTTACTCAGAATTTACTTTAATAAAACTAATTTTTATTTTATTAGGCTTTCTCTTGTTATAATAAGGCAGGTTAAGTTTGGGAATAGCTAACAGTAGAGGTACAAATTATCCGGATTTATGACCGGACTTCCATGCCAAGCACTATTTTTTTAGAATCGGAAAGCAGGGTAAGATATACAATTTCTTTCGCTACAACTTTACAATCTCGTAATATTTTTTTGTTGTTTTTTCTTTTTCAGATTACTGGAAGGCCAAAGTAGAGAGTTATCGAGAGTGGTTTTTAGATGAAAACGCTTATTCAGATGAGTCTAAACGACCGATAAGCAAACGCAGTCGTGGCTTTTTCGGATGGTAATGGTGATTGTACACTTCGCATTATATGTTGGTATAATATTATACGACTTGCTAGTTTCAATACACAACATGTTGAAACTTTTTTGAGTACCTAAGAAATAACTTACTCTGGCTGTTCAAAACGTGGTACATAAAAACATACTAAGTGATATTTTCATTGAGACTACAATAACAAAAAAAAAATATACGTATTTCTTTAACTAAGAAAACGGTCATCACTTCTGTTGCTCAATTATTTTGTTTTTATGTTTGTCTTATAAAAAGTAATTTTCTTCAAAAACAAGGCAAATTATGTTATTACTAGAAGCTTCTCGCGGCTTCGCACGCGTTAAAATGGTGAGCCGTGAGCCGCCTATTGCACCTTTTTCAGGGGTAATTTTCAAATATTGAAAACGTGATTTTAAATTATTTATTGTGGGGTTTATTTACCCCAAGTTTAAAGTCAATCGCACCACACGTTAAAAAACTTCCATACAAACTTTGGCATCCCTTTGCACACTTATTAAGGGTAGTTTTAAAAAACTATAAATGCCATTCCTATTTTTTAACTTTGGAGTACACGTAATCTAAGTTTCAAGTTTGTAGGTTTAAGGAATACAGTTTTTCATACCAACGTTTTCAACCCTTTTTACAACCTTAGGGGTTGAATTTCCAATAATCCCTTTTTAGTACACCTCTACGCCATAAGACCTGTGTACTCTTCAAATTTCAAGTCTCTAGGACCAGTGGTCAAAAAACTCCAATACAAACTTTTACATCCCTTTGCACACTTATTAAGGGTAGTTTTAAAAAACTAAATATGCCTTTCCTAATTTTTAGCCTTGGAGTACATCTACTCCAAGTTTCAAGTTTGTAGATTCAAGGAATACAATTTTTCATACCAACGTTTTCAACCCTTTTTACACCCTTAGGGGTTGAATTTCCAAAAATCCCTTCTTAGTACACCTCTACGCCATAAGACCTATGTACTCTTCAAATTTCAAGTCTCTAGAACCAGCGGTCAAAAAACTCCTATACAAACTTTTACATCCCTTTGCACACTTATTAAGGGTAGTTTTAAAAAACTAAAAATTTCTTTCCTATTTTTTTGCCTTGAAGTATATGTACTCCAAGTTTCAAGTTTGTAGGTTCAAGGAATACAATTTTTCATACAAACGTTTTCATCCCTTTTTACACCCTTAGGGGTTGAATTTCCAAAAATCCCTTCTTAGTACACCTCTACGCCATAAGACCTATGTACTCCACAAATTTCAAGTCTCTAGGACCAGCGGTTTAGGCTGTGCGTTGTCTATATGTCAGTCAGTCAGTCAGTCAGTCAGTCAGTCAGTCAGGACTTTGATTCTTATAGTATTAGAGATAGAGATAAATAATAATTATATTACTTATATTATACCCATTTTCGTTTAATTAAACTTGTCCAAATAAGCAAAAATAAAAAAAAACAGAATGAGTTGTTTATTTTGTAAACACCTTTTCCCACACCTTCACATACACATACATCTACCTATTATATATATTAAGAAATAATTTGTTATCACTTAAATAGGTTAGAATTAAGTTTAGCTCCTACCTTCTACGCATTTGGAACCCTGCACCAAATAGGTTTTGTGGAGGAGGGCATTGATATTCCCGACACAGTTTTTTAACTCCTGCGGATATCACCGTTTTTCAATCTGTTTCTTTACTTCTGTTTCTTGTTCCAAATACATACTTTTTTTTTTGAAACTTATAAATAATTAGGATTTTGAGTCTCCACTAAAACGCTGACATCCCTCAACTTCTCGGTTGCACATTTCAACATTCAACTAACCTACCTTACCTTTTATACCTACTTAAAAGTTTTGTTGGTAGGAAAACTTGTTTGGAACAAAATTATAGGTAGGTATTATGTTATTTTCCGAGATTATGGAGTAAGAGATTTTTCATAAACACATTCAGATATTTTAAATGTGCTGTGAGCTTGAAGTTGAAGCAATACATTTTACTAGTAAAAAAAGAAACAGCTTTTGTACATAAAACTAGTGTCGTCGTAGTATATCTTTGTGCGAGCGGAATTATCTTGTTTTGTTTTAATTGTGTGGCAAGCAATTAAATAAATTTCTTTGCTTTTTAAAGATAATAGAGGGTCTCGGGTGTTTCCAGTTAATACCTATAATCAAAGCGATAAGATTGTATTATAATTCGGATTGTAAATATTCGGTTTGCCACCATTTAGCTGAATAAAAAACTAGACAGAAAACTTTGCCAGCATCATGTTGCTTTAATGCACTATCCTGAATTATGCATAAAAGCCCTTGGTTCTTTAAAATTGGAATAAGGTTTTCTTTATTATAGCGACATCTGATGGAAATATGTTGCACCCCACATAGCCTTCAGTCGAGTAATATTTTTTACTGTGCCTCAGTGCTCGTGATGATTGTGAGTTCCGATAAAGTGACATGATTTTACTACAGATGTCGCTTCTTAGCCACCACATATTTTTAATAAATTATAGGTAGGTTTGTACTTACTCCGTCGTCGGCGGCTTTTTTAACTTTTTTTTATTTTGGCCCCTTTAATACCCCAATACTTATCTTAATAACTCATCCGATTTAACTCTTAAACTTACCAGTAAATTTCTCAAGTACCTACAAGTTATTGACTTATCAAATTTTATGCTATGGCCCGACAAACATAATACGTATGATGCCAAATCGCCCAAGTTAACTGTAAGATTTTCGTTCGCTTCGCTCACTCAGTCAATAAGTGGAAGTTACACCAAGGTAGGTACCTAATATAAGTTTCATCAATCGCTATTATGGGATCATCCCAAAATAGCACAATAGCGTACACCAGCTAATATGTGAGCAAACGAAACTTTGGAAGACTCATTTTTAATTTTGATGATAACATTGCGAGTTCTACAGGTTCTACTTCACAATTTAGGTATTTTTATGATCAAAGGCGGGAACTTCAAAACTCTCCTGATGAAAGTACACCTTGGGTCATAAAAAATGCCCTGGGTGTCGTAATAACATAAAATCTTATGAGCTTTTGGAGCAGGTAATAATTGTTATTGTAATCTCTTGGATAACATCTTCCTGTCAGCTACAGCTTAATTACTTCTTATAATCACATTGATGTTATAGATGCGTAGGTATGTGTTTTCTCATCTCCGTATTGGTTGAACGTATTTGGATGGCACTTCGAATATACAGTTTGTGACCTGGAATAGCTTATAGACAAATGTTATTCTGGGTAGGTACCACGCGAGTGCAGTCACGGGCGGATGTTAGCAATTTAAAGAGCAGTCGGTGAGCGAGTAGGAAATACAGTTTTTATTATGTTCATTCGCAATGTTTACTCTGCAACGTCTTACTTTTATATTTGCGTAATAAAATAACACTCGCCGTAGCTCATATACGTAGGCAAAGTTTTGAGCACCTAGGTATGTTAAATCACAGAACAGAGACACAAAACTCTCCAAGATGATAAGACATTTTAGACGACTCCGTGCGGTCCATAACATTGAACTCAACCTTACTGTCTAAAGAATAAAAGTGATGAAGTTTCAAATTACCTACCTACTGGAAAGCTATAGTAGGTATACCTAGTATAAGGTAGAGAGAGCTACCACGACTGGTTTGTGCAACAAGAAAACATAGGTACCTACTAGGTACTTACATCTAATGAAACCAAGAGAGCAGTTGTATCCCGGAGAATTCTGAACTGTCTTAAAACTGGAATTTCATATCTTATATTGTTTAAAGTAGACTAAATAATAAAGTATATTGAGGTTGTAGCCAAATGACAGTCTATTAATTATGAAAATTAAAAAAAAGTGACGAAATAATTAGGAGGTTAATATTGGCACTCAAAATATTGAAACAGCATAAGCTTTTTCTGTTTTATTTAGTTTTTTTCTTTGTTGAAACCCTTGTGGGTAGGATAGAAGAAGTTCAGAAACTGCCCTTCATAACCTATTTAACCTACGAGCTATAGGTATGTACGAGCATCTATACAATTACCTAAATAAATAGAAATTATGAAGTTACTATCTCAGTGTGAGAATGAATTATATAGATATTAATGAGACTATAGATAGGTACGTCTAATACAACTCGTATAAAAACAGTGGGATATCAGTTATCACAGTTTTGATATCAAAATTCTGGGTAGAAAGTAGTTATATAGGCCGTACTGAAGTAAATGTTATGCTTTGTTTTAGGAACTACACGTTCCGTACAATTATAATTATGCACAGATTGCCTGCACAGTAGATAGCGGTAGGGGCAAGCGCGCGCGCCGCCCGCGCAGCCCAGCCTACGCCATGCCAGTCGCGTCCAGATACCGCAATAGTACGCGTGTCTCGTGTATCGGTGCGTTAGGTTATATTATGTGCTCGCCTGCACAACCACGCAGGCTCCTCCTCTACTGTTTATACAACAAAACAGAGCCATGACGCAGGAGGTCGACTTTACCCTTCACGACGACGAACATCCGATGTCTTCCGAAGAGGCTACCGATGACGAGAACGTCGTCATCAGAAAAGACAGGGCCAGTGTCCGTGATATGATAATGCGCTTCGAACGGACCACGGCAATCAACAGCAGTTTTCGTGACTCCAGTGAATCGTTGGCGAAATCCAAGGACCCACTTTTGGGAAGTTTAACGAGTGTAGTGAATCCAATACAGGCCCATTTCCAACATTTGTATCCAGTGACCAGATCTCATGATAGAAATTCGAACGTTTCAGTGAATTCAATACTATCGAATGCTTCCGAAAACAGCTGTGAATCTAATTCCTCAGGTTTTGTATCCGATAGAAAGTCAGGCATTGATATATTAGTGCCACACAGGCCTGCGCCTCCGCCCCCTACACCGTCAATTGATGACACTTTCGCTGAAGACAAAACACCCCCATCTCCACTTGGGGAAATCTCCAAGGTGCCGTCAGTAGAGAAACGGTTTTCTTTTAACACGCCAAACACTTCACCGGTAGTGACCCGGCGAACTCGGCAGCCACCTGTTATGAGAAGAAAGTCAACAGCTGAAAGCTATGGACAACAGAACCAAAAGGGTGATACGCATTGGTCGTACGGCGTGAAACAAAGTGATTTAGAGAAGTTGCTAAGACTAAAAAGTTCCGAAGCATCCGACGTTGAAGACGAAACCATTGTCGCTGATCCGTCAGAAGACGATAGCAGTAGTGATGACTCCGACAGTAGTGACGAAAGTTCGAGCAAAGGAAGAGAATACGCTCTGAGCGCTGATGACACCAGGATAGACACGGTGTCCACAGACCATTCCACGGATACCTTAATCAACGAAAACGGCGAGGAGAACAATGATGGTGATGACGATATGTCATTAGGCTCCGCTGAATCTGGTGCCCCCAGTAACTATGATAATGTTAGCATTAAGTCCATATCCTCGTTCGATATGATCCCGTATCAAAAGTACGACAGTATTACAGTGTCTTCAGATGAGTTTGGATCGGAAGTGTGCCACGCGCCGGACAGTGAATTCCTCACAGTGAGTGCAGTGAACGAGTGGTGCGTCTCCAATACTGCACAACCAGTATTGATCCCGGTGGAATCGAAAAAGGAGAAGTACCGCAGGTAACATTACTCACTTTATATCTAGAAAATATTTACTTTATCAGGGCTTTGTCACTTATCGATAACGCTATCTCTTTACCTAGGTTGTTGCGTGCAGATATGATTAGTCCGCCTTTTGTCCGTACATTACTGTCGATAATAATACCTACCTATATGATAAACTAACTGCTTGTGAAAACACCTAAAAATTTACAGCTTACCTTATCTCCTTACATTTCAACACAAACAGAACGTGGGTAACCATATAAACGACAACACTTGCTTTGCTCTATTATATTTAGGTATAGTTTTACCAAGATACATATTTCGTGTTTGAATTTGTATTATACCTATATACGTAGTTTACTAGTGCTAGTAGCCTGTGACTGTAACCTTAGTGTTCGTTTGTAACCTTGAGTTAAATTTTCGAAATTCCCTTTTAGTACACGCCACATTTCAAAAGGAAGTAAAGTAGGTACAATGATAATGATGGATATGGTTTATGTAGGATGTGCGTTGACTGTCAGCTTCAAAATCCTATCCATCTTATAAACGCGAAAGCTTAGGTGTTTGGATTTTCCTAGCTCAATCGGGCCGATTTGAATAAAGTAGGAAAGGTAATTCTTGACTTAAAAAATTCCATATTGGCCATTAAGTAGTTATCCTAACCAAGGCAACTGAAGTCGCGGGGGAGTGCTAACAATTTTGTTGATTTTGACAAATTCTATTCCAAATATTCAGATGATTGAAAATGTGTTATCCACACACCTTAGGCATTAAGTCGTCGCAAAAAAAACACGCGTCACCATGAGGTTTTACCTTGATGTTTATTCATATACATTATTATAGTGCAAGGCTAGGTGGCTTTGTACCGTCAACATCAAAAGAAGATGGTGTTCGAATAAAATCTAATCTACTGTCATACTTTTAATACATTTCAAGAATATCTATTTACTTTATATGTTGACTGTACCAGCTGTAGATAATTAACAAACTGGTTTCACAATAAAATGAGAGACAGTTGGTTGGAAAAATTATGATTTTACATTTTCCATCCACAATACTCTTTTGTTAATTTTCATAGTATGAAAAATGATTATTTATGTTTATAAATATTTATTTTTATTTTATATAGCTATGATTTAAGGATGAACCATAGAATTTAGCACTCCGTTCACATCTCAATTCTTTTGTCGGCCATAAGGTCACTAAACATCGCTGATACCGATCTTGGCTCCCATATTAAGTTTAAGTTCTTTTGGAATATTGTTTATCCTAAAATAGACTAAGTTTTTTCTTCTATGAGGGTTACTTTACATTGTAACAGAAGGAAAAAATAGGTGATATATAAAATATCTCATATCACATTTCGTCATTAAAATTTTAAACTAAGATTAAGAAAGAAGAGTTATTTTAAACTAAGATTGAAACTAAAGAACCAACAGGTGGGTGACAAGGTCGGTCACTTTATTTCTATATCCAGCATAATATGCATATATGTATAAATATACTATACTATAACTACCTCAGCAAGAAGAGTATACTTACCAACTACAATATTTAATTATATTGACATTAAGAAGTAAGATGAATAGTTATGGTAAGTTTTATTGCGAAATTAGATGTGATTGCGATTAAAAAAAGCCTTTTAGCTACGATATGCAGTAATTTTATCAAGAAGTTAAACATCTTACAACTGACACGGTACAAGATTAACATAGCTTTATGAATCTAATTATCTAATGATAAGTGACGATGGTGTTACTAAATTACCACTTTATCTCAACTTATCACTTACTATTAGGTAATTGAGGTTAGGTATACCAATGATTCTATAATGTTTTCGGTAATGACATTATGCAGATGTTGGTCTAAAGTACTTGCTCATTCGCCATTGTCGAGTCATATTCATGACAGAATAGGTTTGTGTTTAGGTGATTATGCTTATTACAATTGATGCATAAATCAGGTAAGCACCCACGACCACGAGTCGTCGTATAGTCGTCACCAAATAACAAGGTCAGTAAATGATACAGTGTCGAGTGAAAACAATACCACACGTTATTTGACACCACAGACATTACCTATATGAAAATTTGAAATAAGAATCCACCTATCTCGGTTCTTTTAAAATAAAGAATGATATGTAGCTGTTTCCATGTGCGTCAACATACGATTGGGTTACCGAAGAGTTCTGATTGCAAGTATGTTTTATTTTGGAGTTAAGAAATATTTGTAAAAGTCTCTAAAACTGTGTAAGAAAATACTTACAACACGTGATATCTCGGTTATTTTTAAGATTATACCTACCGTACCATCATATTCAAAGCATCAACTAAATGCAAAGACAAACGTTTTCTGCGTTCACAAAAGTATTATTTTGTTCTTAGAAATACATTAGGAATCTCGGAACGATCTATTTCTAGTAGGTATATATTCTAAATGTGTTTTTATCACTCATACAAATACTGGTTCATCTCCAATTATAGCCGGTGTATGTGACGTCTAAATGTTGTGGTAGGGAGACGCGCGGGCGCGTATGCCAAGGTTATTTTATGTATTTTACGTTACGGCAATGATATAACAATAATGATAGCACCCATGAGATAATGCGCTTCAACAATCAAATCTAAATAAATAACAGTGGTAAGTATGAACATTTTTCAGTTGTGCATAAATTGAACACAATGGTCTCACGGTGTTTGTCAATTTGTCACCGTCCTCAGAACTCTATTAAATATATGAACTCGACTTAAGCTTAAACTTAACATTTGGGATATATTTATATTTCTGCCGTCAAGCAGCGTTTCTGTGTTTCCGTTTGAATGTTTGTGGTTGCCGGTGAAATTACAGGCACATGAGGCACATATCTGTATGCCTCAAGTTGATGGACGCAGGGCAGTGCACAGTAGGGTACTTTCATAATGAAGTCAAACATATATCAACGTTGGAATAGTTACAGCCAGTATGTGCAACCAATGAAAATATTATCGATTAAGGTAACGAAAGTGTCGTGTGAATTACATTTAGTAAGAGAATATTTCTGTTAAAAAAAAACTAAATGAACATTCCGACGTATGTGCAACGTTACAATCGTTTTATGAAATCGACGAGTTTCAAGGTTCTTTATATTTTAGGCGAATGTCCGAATAAACTTATGAAATAATAAGCTTCAATACACGGTACTAGTACTAGCTGTACATATACCTACTATCTATGAATAATTATTGTATACTAGCCGCCTATATATATCTATAGGTATAGGTATACTGTATATATATCATAACAATCAGAAATACAGTCCCATCATTATACGTTGTGTTTTTTTTTAACAGGGACAAAATGGAGAAAAAGAATCCATAAAAGATAATGGGAAACTGTCTTAGAAACCACTAAGTCTTTTTTTGTGAAAAACTTTTTGAGATAGTAAATAAGTGCAAGGTACTCATAAAAATAGGTTATTATGATTAAAAATAATGTGTAGATCGATTCAGATCCATGAAAGGATTATTTTCATTGTATCGAAACAAAAAAACCGGAGCAGTAGTAGTCAAATTTAATTAAATGTTTTCTCAGATAGTTTTCCTCTTTTTTAATCTTATATTGTTTTGGATTTACCCATACTGTCCTAATAAAAAAAGACATGGTATATTTAGTAGACTTCAAGCTCCATCAAAAGAGATAACCATTATAAAGAACTGCTTGTTTTGTAAGTCGGTTGAAAATGGAAAGAAATGTCTGACAAGATTTGGGAGCTTGTAGGAGTTTCTGTGTAAACAATTTGTCGAGCCTCGGGCTAAGGAACACCGCGTCAGGGTTTACTGTAAAGGATTGAGTTATAATTTCCACCATATTACAGGTAAAATTACAGGCAAATGTGGTTTAACATATTTATGGCTCAAGTTGATGGACGCAGGGCAGTGCATCATAGGGCACGTTTGTATCTTGCACTAGCGGCCTGTCCCAGCTTCGCATGGGTGGATATAATTTTTTTCAATATTTTAAGATAAACCGTAGCTTCGAGTCTCGCTGCTAGTTATTTCATACATTTGCACGCCCTTCTCTCTCGCCGGGCTACGGCTGCGCTGAGTGAGAGTAATATATTTTGAATGGAATGTCCGATTTGAAAAATTCAAGAAGTAATCTATAGGTATTGAAACAGTCTTGAATACGAAATGATTTATTTGGATAAGGATTAACATAAAGGTATTGATAACATACGTAACGAACGTCTCATAGTAGACGTTCTAGAGAAGGGCCAGGTCAAGAGTACCCTAAACCGACGAGAATGTATGAAGAATGTTATGAGAGTGAATGAAGCGAAAGAGGTATGTAAGGACCGTAGCAAGTGGAAATCCGTGATCTCTGCCTACCCCTATGGGAAACAGGCGTGATTTTATGTATGTATTGATAACATGGTCCGATTTTGGACAACATTTCTATCAACTTTTAAAATGATAAAAATAATTTATAGTAACATAACTACGATAGTTAGACATATGCTATCGCTGAGTTTTTTGTAGATGTGTTCTTTAATATTGTAGAACATTTTTGTGTTCTATCACCTATAGTTTCAGCAGCGCATGCGATGAAAGTCCAATTTTTTTCACTTTGGGTTACATTATTAAAGTTTTAGAAGGGATCCCTAATTTTTCCTAGTAATAAATAAAGCCTATGTTACTCAGGGATAATGTAGCATACTAATGGTGAAAGAATTTTTGAAATCGAACCAGTAGTTTTTGAGCATATTCGTTACATAAAAAACAACAAAAATACAAATCTTTCCTCCTAATAATATTAGTGTAGATGTAGATGACTTGCGAGGCAATGCTACCACTTAACATCGGCCTTTTCTATCAGCAACATTATAAAAAAGAGTAAACAATTAAAGTTCTATACGTTCCTGAAGATGAATGCTAAGATGAATAATTATATAAACTGAAAGAAAATAAAATATTTTTATCGTAATCACCTGGCCAGTATTTTGATCGCCACGTTGACATCTATGACCTAGTTGATAAAGACGATTATTTTAATATCTACCTACTATCATTCCTTACCACAAAATACGATTTCTTTTGGATCATGGTATGTTCAAACATCTGATAGTGTTCTTTAAATACAAAACGATCTACGAGGCCAAAGGACTATTGTGATGGGTCAATTATAAAATGTTGCATATACCTACCCACATTTTGCTGATGATTATATACATTGGTATACTTGGTACTGAGATATCTGAGGGGATATCTATTGTGTCCAGACAAAAAGATTTCAAAGTCATGAAGCTTTTGTTTTACAAACGGTATATGAAAATAAAAGTCAATTTCAGACCTATTAGGTGGGGCTTCCTATAAAATATACATATAAGGCTGATTTCAAAAGGAGTAAATTCCAAATAAAAAAAAAAAACACCAGATCGATATCTACTATCTAGCTATCAAAATACATCTATCTATCTATCTAGCTATCAATTTTTTTTAAACGAACGTGTACCTACTATCTTAATCACAAGTCAAACCAAAATTAAAAGAAACATTGAGAAGTTTACTGAATTAAATAAACTTAAAAAATATAACACAAATGGGAGCTCATTCAACTGACCAACTTCATTTTTTTTTATACAACTCACTGATGGAACAAGCAGATGGCCCAACTTATGTTAAGTGGTAACCATCACCTATAACAAAGCATTGCCTCGTCAGTCACGCACGATAGGAACGTGTCCTACGATGCACTGCCCTGCGTCCATCAACTTGAGGCATACAGATGTTAATGTGCCTATAACAACACCGGCAACACACTCTTTAAACCGTAACACAGCAACGCTGCTTGGCGGCAGAAAAAGGCGTAAATCTGATAACAAGTAATAAAAATGCAAAGGTTCACTTACATGTTTGTGACTCATACACGACCATTACCTCTAGGCCACCAAGACCGATTGATGCAGTTTGTAACCTAATAGAAAGAAACAGAACCAACCTCACGACTTTGATCCCCAAGCACGGTAGATATCCCCTCAGATATTTTAGTACCAAGTACTATAATTTAAGATTTAGAGGATTGATTTACAATTATATGTATAGGTACATTCATATTATTTTAATCATAAAAATTTGTGCCGTTTTTGTTTTATAAATTTGCATTCGCGTTATCCGATGAAGTGTGTACACCCAATTAGAATTAAGAATTAAAAGAAGCTATTGCAAAATAAGAAAGGGATCGTATGTCAGATGAAAGGATAAAGGATGAAAGGAGGATATACCTTCCAATTTTCTTGATTTGATTGTCAGTAAGTCAGACAGTCAGCAAGAGTTTTATACATATATGAAGATAAAACACATTTCAAAATCTGTGTTTGGTTTGAAACTTTCGGAAATCTGTAAAATGTATGTGTATCAACTTTTTTTTATATTAAGTGTCATGATGCTGTCTTATTTTCTATGCTCACAGTCGTATTCCTTTCAGGCGATTAAACGAACGCGTGAACGAGCTACTCCATACTGAAAACGTGTACGTGGAACGTCTAAGGCACGTTGTGGAGGACTACATTCCAGAGATGACGAAGTCAGACCTGCCCCCGTCCTTTCAAGCTTTGAAGCCAGATATCTTCGGCAACATCGAGAGGATATTCCGGTTCCACTCCGAAGAGTTCCTACCAGCCTTGAGGGATTGTGAAAACGATCTCAGAAAGCTGGGGCAGTGTTTTAGGCGATTCGTAAGTTGTTGTTTTACCTCTATATTATATTCTTCAGAAATACCTTCCGAAATACAATGTAAACATGCTAGAGTTTATGCCTTGGATAAAAATCAAAGATGAGGTATTCGGAATAAAATTAAACGATTGTTGTATTAGTTTGGTAATCTACGTGACTAAATTGGAAGTTGCTTTCGTTTAAACTTATCAAGATTACATTAAATGCAGTTTTTCCGATTGAGAAAACATGGAGGGAAATGGTTGGCGGAGGTTGCGGATGCGAACGGCGCCAATACAACTTTCTACCGATCAGCTTTTCAATTTAATAAATGTTTAAGAACTAGACAATTCTCAGAACTTCTTGCGGTCAAGGCTTTTATGGGGAAATTGCACCTGCACCTTCCAGTACAAATAAGTAAATGTAATGAACGATTACGAACGAGATCTCTATAAAAACATTGGTGTCACGGACTATGGAGCGCGTGATTATATACTTTATCGGTGAAGACCACTATAATTTGATCGTCTTTCCCCTTCAGTTACAATTCATTGATATGCCACGATCGTATCCGCTTCGATTGAGTGAAGCTCTATATAAAATGGACGCTCTATGGTAAAGTTATTAGTAATGCACGATTCTTTCCAGCGCTACCAGTTAACGCCAGATTACCCCTGCTCATGAATATGAGTAGTTTTATATCGGTTCTTGGTGAAAGTACGGAAAATTCACTAAAATAATGACTGAACCAGCCAAATCAAATAATAATGTGTACTTTGCCCGCCCGCGGTTATTGAACGTGATGTTATATTGTTGAATGGAGCATTTTACTCCGAACAACAATACTACGTAACTAAATACAATTTCTGTTTGGTGAAATGAGCACGTTTTTTGTTTCAGGAAAAAAGGTTCAATAAGTACGTAATGTACTCTAGGAATAATAGGAGAGCCACGAGACTTGTATTCGAGCACAAAATGTTCTTTCAGGTGAGTCCCTTTTTATTAAAAAAGTAATGAGATTCATTTTGAATATTGCAACCGCACGGGCCGTACCGGAAAGTAGGACGAACAATAATAGTAAAAATATATTTTCGGAAAGAACTAGCATAGATCGACTTCCGTTGTCTTATCAAGGTGAATCCCTGTAGTAAAAGAACCCTTATCAAATGCAACAGTCGTTCAAGTATATCACTGTGAATAGCATTATGACTAATCAACATACACGGTTATTAAATGGCTATTGTCGTGAACACAATTTGTTTACAAACATTGACTGGTGCCAACGCAAAATTATTAGATCTAAACTTCGCTTCTAAATAGGAGTTGAAGTCTATTCAAAGCAGACAGGTGCATTCATGAAGTCTTATCAAACAGTTCTTTCCCATGCATAACGTTCATTCATCACATTTTATTCCATATACAGCATTAATAATTATATTATTACAATGCTGACTTACGAACTCATAAAACATGATGAGAATTTATTGCATACTTTTGAGATTTATCATAAATGTATTGATGTAGTTTCTGATTACTAATACATTACATAATAAATTACATAGTATACTACACAATACATCCTGCCAATAGGATGATGCTGCATTATACATTGCCACTGGATTTTTGGTTGAGTTGACTTTTGGACCAACAGTTCTAATAGAACTAATGAAAGGTACCACATATTATTAGTTCTATAGAAGGCAGAACTACTTCGAACTGAGTTGTGAAGCCTGACTTATGTATGTAACTGTCATATTTTTTGCTACCTATCCTATACCATAGTAGACATTCTGTCTACCGGCCCGCCTTCCACCACATTTTGCAAATTGATAGACATCATCGAGTATCAATGTATAATGTATGGTCATTACCGCCGCATAGAGAACGTTTCCTCATTGTAAGTATACGGTCTGCAATCACGACGTGTTAAACCACCTAACTGTATAAACCGTTATTCTAGCAGACAGACAAAGGAGCTTATTATAAGTATTTACAGAATTGGCGAAAAAAAAATGTGCGTTTTTTGTTTTTGCTCAAATTCAAATAGAAGTGTCGAGGGTTATTTGAATGAATTAAAATACTTAAATCTACACTAATATTATAAAGAGGAAACATTTGTATTTTTGTATTTTTGTATTTTTGTATGTAACGAATAGGCTCAAAAACTACTGGTCCGATTTCAAAAATTCTTTCACCATTAGAATGCTACATTATCCCTGAGTAACATAGGCAATATTATATTTTCAAAAAAATCAGGGATCCTTACTAAAACTTCAATAATGTAACCCAAGGTGGAAAACAAAAACCTTACATCGCGTGCGCTGCGAAAACTATTGAAGATAGAACAAAATAATGTACTACGGTTTTGTAGAACACGTCATCATCTACAAAAAATGTCGCGACAGCATATGTCTAACTATTATAGTTATGTCACAATAAGTGTTCTTTTATTATAAAAAATTAATTGAAATGCCTCCGCTAGAAAAGGGTCTTTATTTGTACCTTGGTATTAATCCTTATCCAAATAAATCATTTCATAATTAAGACGGTTTCAATACCTATAGATTACTTCTTAAATTTTTCAAATCGGACATTCCATTCAAAAGATATGACGAAATTAAAAATGTTAACGGGTCCACGGGTCACGCGCGGGGTGCGATTTCACTCGCTCAAGGAGAAGCGCGTGCAAATGTATGAAATAAGTAGACGCGAGGCTCGAACCAACGGTCTAAGTTTATCCTAAAATGTTCAAAAAATTTATGACCACCCATGCGAAGCTGGGACAGGCCGCTAGTTGATAAATAAACAGAAGGTAATGAAATGTATATGTGTGGCCTTATCGCTCAGTAGCGTTGAAAGTATCGAATATCGTTCGGTAGAATAACCAATATATTTAATCTAAATTGACTTTATGAAAGATTTTAAAGATATATTTGAAAAATTTTGTAAAGCAGTGTACAACAACCTCCGTTCTATTCATAAAGTAAATCTAATTTCATACGACGACGAGCATAATATCGGATCTAATATTTTAATAGTCTCGCACTATTTCTTTCTTTAAGCCTTCTCAGTCTACTTGTTAGCACAAAATTCTGCTCCAGTTATCCCACGCTCGATCGCGATCACATATCACTCGACCCAAATTACGCATGAAAGCCGGTGAAAGGCCATAAAATGATATTACATTAATTTAATAAACACTTGAGCTGATCGGCCAAATCGATTTCGACAGGGTTGATAGTTGGCAATAGATTTGACCTCAATTTGGGAAATGCAGTGAAAGAAAGACGGGATTTATTTGTCTGTGGCTAAAGTTTTTTATTTCGGAATTGATCAGTTTAGTTTCAGCAAGTTTTCAACTGCCTTTAGAAGGATGACCAGGGATTGACCATCTTCGTTATTTTCAGGAAATACAATTAGAATTAGGAGACAGATTAGACTTATCCAGCTACTTATTAGAACCCGTTCAAAGGATACCCCGGTACAAGCTCTTCCTAGCGGACCTAGTAAAGACTTACACCAACTACGAGAACGAGAAATCCGAGACTGACTCCCGGATATCCAAGCTCAGTGTGGACAGCGACGAGACTGGAGGGAGCAATGGAGAGTCCTCGGACAACGAAGAAACGCCGCTGGAAAGTTTGAAACTCGCAAAAACAATGATCGAGTGCGTACTCACGGCGGTCGATGAAATTATGGCGTTGGAAAACATTACGGACTGTCCGGTAAGTGAAATTTACATAACGAGGAGTATGTTTCGGAATGGAATAATAAATTATTTAATAAATATTTACTTAATTTTTTGTAAATACATACTAAAAATATTGTATAACGCCCAGACAAGGAACAAACATCTGTGTTCATTACACAAATGTTTGTTTTCGGCGGGGATCAAACCCACTGCCTACAGCGCAGAAGGCAGAGTTGCTACGAGCTGGGTTGTAAGGGCTGTCCAATTTTAGGAACAATCTATTAATAGATATATAGACCCAAGATATGTTTAATCAAGTAATACGGGGTTCTCGAAGCTGCTTTTAAAAAAAAGGGATTAAACAGTTCCCGGTAAAAAATATGTAAATACGTTGTGATAAACCCAGAGTGGAATTGATTATAATAACACAATGCCGAAATACCCAATGTGGACATTGGAAAAACCGCCTTATCACTAGAATTTTAATAAATTTGGATCGCGTGGGTAGTAATAACAGTAAATGTTTGTATTACTGTTTCACATTAAATTTATATGTATATAGGTATAAATTTCCATTATGTTAATTATTTTTTATTTAAGTCTATTGTACATTTTAATTAAGAGACTGTTACATTAAATATTTTTTGGAATGAAATCATGAGTAGAGAGAATAATGTTAATCCAAGTATTTTGCCCTGATACTAAAATTGCAGTATGTCGAAAATAGTAATTGATGCCAAAGGAATACCATAAGCTAAGAAATAAATCATAGAAAAGCGAAAACAATGTCGCGATGCTATTTTGGCACATCCTGACTGTGCCAAAAATTTCATAGTTGTTTTTACTCTCACTTTTTATTATCTAAGTACTTATTTATATTTACTATTTTAGAACCTATTAGCTACTTATGTAGGTTTCGCACATTCGAACTCTTCATTAGATGTGGTTCGATGCGCAGTTTTGCTATCGGGTTTCGAAGTCACACTGTCTGCAAATAGCTACTTTCTAAGTAATTTCCTACTTCTTTCTACTTAACAGCACATTATCCAGTGACAAATGTGTGTATTGCTTGGAATGATACCTACTTTTCGATGATAATAGCATATCAATTTAGATGTAAGTTGTTCATCAAGTAGATCAATTGAGAGCTCAGCCTACATTGTGAAAATAAAAAATAAAAAACATTTAATTTTCGGGAAACAATGTCTATGGCAAATGCACCAAAAGTGCGACGCCAAAAAAAAAAATGATGGTCAAGCGACGTTACTGTAGTTTTTGAAGGATTTATAAAAAAAATAAAAAAAGACTAATCCAATATAAATAAAACGTCTATAAAAACTTATGTCCGTCCATAGAATGCTATCTCTGTGCCAAATTGCATATCGATTGGCTCAGTAGTTGAGCCGTGAAAATGTTGCAATGGGATAGACACATTTTCATATCTGTAAATTGCTTTATGAATGAAAAAGGGTCATTCATTTAAAGGGTCAATCTTTAGATTGTAATAATCCGATCCTGAATGTTAAGAATATAGTAGGATTTTAAACTATGATGATCCCTTTGACACCGATATTTTACCGATTGACCGATAAATGAATGAATTGAATGATGGAAGATGGACAACGGCGATTACGGAATGGTGGCCAAGAGACGCTCAGCGACCACGAGGCAGACCACCCGCCTGATGGTCGGTTGATATAGTAGAAGTAGTTGGGCGGCAATGGAAAAGACTGGCACAGGACTGGAGAGAGTGGTGTTTTAAAGGAGAGGCCTATACCCAGCAGTGGGTGCATACAGGCTGAATTGATTGACCAATAAACATCCAGAGACAGAAGAAAAAAACTGAAATAGCTTCACGACTTTGATCCCGAGGCACGGTAGACATCCCCTCAGATCTCTTAGTACCCAGTATAAACTTCCAGATGATTTGAGAACGTCTAAGGTAGTCAGAGGTTCGTCCAAGCATTACATTTGGCACATACCCACATTTTGCAGTAGTTAGTATTCCATACGTGACAGGTTGTAAGCCTATCGCCGCTAGCAGAAAGTAGCATTACATATTTTTTTTAATTTTCAGCATTACCTTAACCTTTTGAACCAAGGTCGGCTCCTAAAACAGAACGAGTTCTATGCTATGGACACAGCAAGAAGAAGACGGCAGCTTATGAGAATATTCCTGTTTGACAAGCTCGTGCTCATCACAGCTGTTTATAGAAAAGTGAGTACTGAATTGCGAGCATCTCAGAAAAACTATTGAAATAGAGCTCTTTGTGAAGGGCTCGTCCGGGGAAGTACTACCACCACGCCTTTTTCTGGCGCCAAGCAGCGTTCTGTGTTTCGGTTTGAAGAATGTGGTTGCCGGTGTAATTACAGGCACATGAGGCTTAACATCTGTATGCCTCAAGTTGATGGACGCAGGGTAGTGCATTGTAGGGCACGTTCCTATCGTGCATGACTTACGAGGCAATGCTTTGTTATAAGTGATGGTTACAACTAACATCAGGTGGGCCATCTGCTTGTTCCATCTGCAAGTTGTATAAAAAAAAATCGACGGATAAATCACGCATTGCTATTTAGTCCCAAACTAAGTGAAGTTATAGGAAACTGATATAACCTAGGAATTAGGTAAATATAATCTACAGTAGTTAAAATATAATAGTAATTATAAACACTATACGTACATACTTATTTTGACAACATTCTGCCATCCCTATTATTTTGGATTAGATACTAATGAATCATACTTACTAGATATGGATTATTTATGTCGTAGGCATGTAGGTAAATGTTACCTAAAGTTCATAGATTATATTAAATAAATATTGGTGGACATTCCACACAGCACTATCTCGCCCCAAACTAAGCCAAAGCTTGTGATATGGTATCCAGATAGCTGATATATTACTTATATACTTTTTTTTTGTAAATACATCCTCATAATATTATATAATACGCAGACAGAGAACAAACATCTATGTTCGTTCTTCACACAAATGTTTGTTCTCGGTGGGGATCGAACCCACGGCCTACGGAACAGAAGGCAGACCAACTGAGCTGTGAAGGCTGTCTTTCCTTAAAACTTTGAATTTTCAGTGTTGAAATGAACTTGGCAAATCGCGATGCGTAAATGAATCATTGGGCGTGACTCATTATTATCAGCAGCGAATTTTATAAAATATGGCAATAATAATTATTAATTGCGTTGACGGCGCTGTCTGATAGATAAGGGTAGCTATGCAGGGTTACTTTGTTATGAAATAACTTAAATTGTACTACCAAATATCAATGATTGAAAATGATGTAAGAGTAGTAGAGCTCTTTGTGAAGGGCTCGTCCGGGGAAGTACTACCTACCACCATGCCTTTTTCTGCCGCTAAGCAACGTTGCTGTGTTTCGGTTTGAAGAGTGTGGTTGCCGGTGTAATTACTGTCACATGAGGCTTAACATCTGTATGCCTCAAGTTGATGGACGCAGTACATCGTAGGGCACGTTCCCATCGTGCGTGACTTTCGAGGCAATGATTTCTTATTGGTTAACATCAGGTGGGCCATCTGATTGTTCCATCAGCTAGTTGTATAAAAAAAATCACTACAAAGCCCATAGACGATACGTATGTAGTACTCAAGCCTTTGTAGACTTGTAAACGGGGTAGTCTGCGGCACGTGTTGCATCGTCGATTTGCCAAAGCTCACTCGGTGACGATGCAGACATGATTTGTTGTCACAATTTGCTGACATGTTTGACATGATAATCATGACAAATTTTAACTCGGAACTCGCACACTGGCACCTACAAAGATATAAAAAAACCTGGCGCCAAAATTTGTTAAGGCGAAGACAAGAGCTAATGTGACTCTCGCTCGCACGTTTCGACATGTTGAAAGATATAAAATCACTAAACTCATTTTCGAAAAATCGCAATCAACCATTTTGTGTGCAATCACATTGCACACAGTTTAGTAAAAATTTCAGTTTGATCGTAACATGTTTTCCTACTCAAAAGTTTGCTTTACTAGTTTTCGTACATAAGCAAACTTTTAAGTAGGAAAACTTGTATCGATCAAAATGATTTTTTTACTAAACTGTGTGCAATGTGATTGCACACAAAATGGTTGATTGCGATTTTTCGAAAATGAGTTTAGTGATTTTATATCTTTCAACATGTCGAAACGTGCGAGCGAGAAGTTGTTTGATAGTTGTCAGCCCCTTAAGGTTATTTTACATTTTATTAGTATACTTTAATTTATTATTATAGTTTATCTATTTATTTATTTGATTTTCAGGAAGACCATCACCTTATTTAAACTGAAATGCTAAGTTGAAATGTTATCACAGATAACCTATATTATCTCTGTTAACCTATATTTTTAGCCAATTAACGGTCCTCGTATGGTTATAGAGTAGATGAGAAAAAAATCTTTATAATATGTTTCAAAGCGATTCTTCTGTTTCTAATGAATAAAGACCGTTGAAATTTGTAATACCCGGAACGAATACTACATTAATTTGTACTTTAAAGTAGGTACACTCACATGTCTAAATACCTATTCGTAGGCATGCCTCACGTTTAAAGCATTACTTGAGAAATAGTGCAATCAGGCACTGCAGCCAGGACTCGGAAACTGGGTTTATTTAAATTGCTGCAGTCTGCATCGATCGAGATTAGATCAAAAGCCATTTCTTTTTGAACTCTAAACTAGTACCAGATACACTAAAATGAATTTTGAAAAAAATGCCAACGTCTTTATTTTTAAAACGTGAGTTGTGAGTATGCATTTCACCAGAGAATATTCATTTTGCGCATTTTTGATAGGTTAGGTTATGTTATCAAAACCCTTCTTCCCCCTCCCTTATACAAGGTGTTCCAATACTTGTACTTAAAACTTCAGGGGATAAAGTGCCCATCCTTGACAGCCTTCACAGCTCAGTTGGTAGTAGCTCTGCCTTCTGCGCCGTAGGCCGTGGGTTCGATCCCCACCGAGAACAATTATTTGTGTGATGAACATAGATGTTTGTTCTCTGTCTGGGCGTTATATAATATTATAAGTATGAATTTACAAAAAAAAAGCATATAAGTAGTATATCAGCTATCTGGTTCCCATATCACAAGCTTTGGCTTAGTTTGGGGCCAGATAGTGCTGTGTGAAAAAGTCCACCAATATTTATTATAATATGAATAACTTTTTCTAAATAACCAACACTGTGAACGCGAAAAAAAAACAGCTGTTTCATACATTTAATCCTTGCAGGTATTGAACTTTTGTATGAAACAGCTGTTTTTTTTCGCGTTTCCAGCGTTGGTTACTTAGAAGAAGTTATTCATATTGATCGGCACTTTAGTCCCCAGAAGTTTTAAGTACAAGTATTGGAACACCTTGTATAACATATGTTTTTAGTATAGTGGTCGTATAATCCAACACTGGTTTTCCCAATTGATTGAGGATAAACTATTTTTGTCGGTTCAAAAACCACTCGATTTTTTTATGATGCCTTGTTTAGTCCTATATTTAATTAGACAAGCAATACCCATACAATTTTCGCATTAATTTGAGACTGTATCAATCATCATAAAATCAATTATAAACGGGGAAGTAATAAATCAACGATTCTAATTAAGCAGCAATGGCCCGGGTGAACTTGCAGTTTACACATAATGAGATATTGTGTAGTGTAGGGTATTACCACAGCCTAAATAGAACGGCAAGATAACTGCATTTCCGTTGATGTTTCGCTTCTCAAAGTACCGAGGCGAAAAAACTACCAAATTTTAATAAACCTATATAGACCTACTAGCTGGTGCTTTTTTCCTACTTAATTGACACTTATCGTCATATTTTGGACAATTCACACAATATCTTTATAAATTGTAGCCTATGTGTTATTCTGATGTATAAGCTATATTATTGTAAAGTTTCATTAAAATCCATTCTAAAGTTGTTAAGTGAAAGAGTAACAAACATCCATCCATCCATACTTACAAACTTTCGCGTTTATAATATTAATAGGATATAGCATAAGTACTATATACTTAGAGTCTTTGACGGCCATGACCTTCTTCATAGATTAAGAAGTATTGGTACAGAACAAATAATAGTATGGTGTCGCTAGGAGCGACAGCATGCCTTCCATGAAACATGAAAGTTTGTGATCATAGATCATTTTATTAAGTCAGCAGGACGAAAAGAACAATATAATTATTGCGTAGGGTTTTCTTATGACTACTACAAGTACATCCATGACTAGATTACATCCGACAACGTTATAGACCGATATATCACATTGAGTGGTTGGCACAAATTATATTCTCATACTGGGACTAAGGCATTACAAGAAAGTTCTCAAAGATTGGTCAGTATACTCGGCAAGGTAAAAGCTTAAGATGAGCTCATCTTAAGCTTGTTTGGCTTATGTATGAGTCGAATTGAGAGGAAAACCTGAAGAGTAACTGTTAGTAAAATGAGCTAGCTTTTCACAGTAAAGTTCCCTGAGATTGGTCAGCAGTAAACTCAGCAAGATATGCCAAACAAGCTTAAGATGAGTTTCCTCGGCTTTTGTATGAGTCTCACTGACCTCTGAGAGACTCAAACAATATACAAGAAACTAGAGTGTAACTGTTAGTAAAATGAGCTAGCTTTCCAGTCTGTCCCTTGGTATTACGCAAGTGGTTTATTGCAGCGATACGGCGCGACAGTGCGGCGTCTTGTCGCCAGCTCTAGCTACCCCCATTTTACATGTAGGTACCATACATTTAAAATAGAACCACTATGAAATAGAGTGCCTACTACGCTGCCCATTCTCTGCGAATTAAAAGAACTTTGACTTGAAAGCACTTGGACAACAAAATAAAACTGGTAAAGGCAAGGAGTTGATTTATATTTTAGTGTTCTACGCAGGAGAATCTTTCCCAACAGCAAGTAGGTTCTAGACGAAAAAAAAACACTTTTTGGTTCTCAAACTCAAGTGCTTTAAAAACTGAGTAAATTTAGTTTTAACTTTGAAACGGAATATCTAAAAAGTGGAATTTTATTAGCCACTTTATTAACGAGATTACTACGCATGCGAAGAAGCTATACCTTTTAATTAAATAAAGTTGATATCTTTACAGCTTATGATAAATAAAAAATACCAATCGTCCATGTTGTTATCAATATCTACGCACAAATATTATAATGTTGGAACTAGTTTAGGCGTAATACACTTATCCTTCAATATTGTAGGTCTCTCTCTTGTTGTGTCACTAGTTTTTAAAAGGATTTTAAGTGCGCCTCAAGAGGCTCCTTTCGAGCACT
This sequence comes from Chloroclysta siterata, assembly GCA_932294275.1. Classification (NCBI taxonomy): domain Eukaryota; kingdom Metazoa; phylum Arthropoda; class Insecta; order Lepidoptera; family Geometridae; genus Chloroclysta; species Chloroclysta siterata. Next base: position 7,093,638 of record OW028600.1, on the reverse strand, counting down.
TGATGTTATAGAACTTTTTAGGTTCTACGACATGCCGGTTTCCTCACGATGTTTTCCTTCACCGTTTAAGAGTAATCGTGAGCATTGTGCACACGATTTTTGAACAGAAAAACTCATTAGTGCACGACCGGTTTCAAACCCACGACTATCAGTGCTCTGGAAATATATTGTAGGTGAAGTTGTATAGCATAACTTGGACTATTTACTATATTACTACTAGATATACTTGTATACTACAGTTTACATAATTGGCAACAATGGTCTGAAATAAGTTTAATGACCTTGTCGATGACGGAACGGATAATTATAACGCTTCGTTGATTTCAGCTGGTAGACTATGTGCAGGAGCTTGTTAAGATTTTTTTAAAGAATAAACAATAAAAAATTATACAGATACTAAACATAGTATTATTGTTACCAATATGTTCTTCCAACTTCATCCAACGATTGTCTGGTAGAGATCGCTATTTAGCGATAAGTCCGCCCACTGTACTTTGTAGTTTTAAGTTTGTTTTTTGTTATATCCATAAGTTGTGTGCAATAACGTATTTTCTATCTATGTTACTAATAGGCTTATTCATAAATATTCTTATTTGATCCAAATCGTGACACCAAAGATATTACCGATTTAGTTTAGATATTACCAATTTAATTATTAAAAAAAGTACCTGCCTTTAGTTGTATTTTACCATCTTAATAAAACAATTATCTCAGTAAATATAAACGAACGTCATATACAATTCTAATTGTAGTAATTATTTGTATTTCTCTATAAATTTCAGCAACCACGCGTAGAATACTTCATATACAAAGACCACATACCCGTTGACGATCTTGGCATCACCGCAAAAGAGCTAGACGCACACAAGTTCACCATATGGTACAAGAAAAGGAACCTTAAGTCGTACAAGTTAGAGACCACAGACTCTGTCATCCGGAACGCTTGGGTGGAGGAGATAACTTCGCTGCTTTGGGAGCAAGCTATGCAGAAGAAAGGTGAGATCTTTGATGTTAACCCCTTTTGTTTTTTTAGTAATGAACACCATTAAATACTTTTGCTGTAGGGATCTTTAAAGAGCTCTTTGTGTGTGGCTCGTCCGGGGAAGTACTGCCAACACGCTTTTTCGCCAAGCAATGTTGCTGTGTTTCGGTTTGAAGAGTGTGGTTGCCGGTGAAATTGCAGGCACATGAGGCTTATCATCTGTATGTTGTTGTTGTTGGACGTTCAAGTTGTTGGACGCAGGGCAGTGCATCGTAGGGTTCGTTCCTATCGTGCGTGACTTACGAGGTAATGTTTTGATATAGGTGATGGTTACCACTTAACATCAGGTGGGCTATTTACTTGTTCTATCAGGCAGTAAATTAAAAAAATAATAATTTAGAATCAAATTCAATGAAATTGTTTATTGTTGAAAAAAAGAAAGACAATAAATGATTTAACCCCAAATAAATCAAGTAAACAAAATATTTATAATCGATGGTAAACAGTGTGTTGTTAAAGCTGTTGGAATATAACAGCATTATATGCATAGTTACCCATGTCAATCTTTAAGGTGTGACAGGAGACTGCCTGACTGAGAGGCGAGAGGTACGGGTTCAATTTTCGTAGCAGGACAAATTGAAAGAATGAATCATTGTAAAACACTTATACACACACCATACATAAAATAAACAAACACAGTTAATCATGAAAGTACAAAGGGTGGCCTTATCATTCAGTAGCGATCTCTCTTTTTATTTGTGTCGAGAGGATTGATGGAACATAACATAAATATTAGCATGTTCTGTAAATATTTGATCCAGATTATTGTATGTTGTTATATAGTGGTGTCAGCGATGAGTTCCAGATTCAGGATACATTATATATTTTCCAATAGCGATCTCTCTTCCAGTCAACATTTGTGTGAAGAAGATTGATAGAATATACTCAATGAAATATCAGTTATATTTTGTAGGAAAATCGTTGTCGACTAATTCCACCGAAATCAAGCGAAAGTGCTGATAAGATAGTTGTAGAATGCGCTTAATTACGCGTGCGCATATCAGGGCGACGCCTTTCCTTTCCATCGGCTTAGCCTTGCAATGTATGATCAGAAGTATGTTTGTATGACTGTGTTTGCTGCAGTTTCTTCTCTTGTCGTGTCACTACTTTCTTTCGCAACAGTGTGGTGAAAGGAAGCCTCAAGAGGCTTTCAAGCACTTGACATATGTAGTAGAACTTTTAAGTTCTACGACATGCCGGTTTCCTCACGATGTTTTCTTTCACCGTTTGAGAGTACTGGCATTGTGCACATAAATTTTAGAACAGAAAAACTCAGGTGCACGACCGGTTTCGAACGCACGACCTTAGGATCGGAAGGCGGGGCCACTACCACTATACCACCAGTGCTCTAGTGCACTTTACTTTGCTGCAGTGAATAAGGAAACAGACCTTCACTTATCCCTCCATTTACGGGAAGCTAAATATATAGCTATAGTGTCTTGGACTAGATTTTAGAAGGAGTAGGCAGCATTCACCATCCTTATAGTTTAGTCAGTCTAATCCACAGCATTGACTAGTATCTCCTTTTTGCTACAAGTACCATAATATACACGTATTTGTAGAGCGCTTTCATAGTGAGCGTTATCAAGAGGTGTATTACTACTACCGTTGTTGCGCAACACGCGTAGGGTTATGCACTAAACGATACACGCACTAAGGAGGATATACTCTGTTGGTTTTTTACTAATTTATGTTTCTTAATTAATGTTATCATGTTGGTAATTTACTTTTAGCTCAAGAATATAAAGTGCATCTAGTTAATTATTAGGTGTACAATGAACGTATACAACTTCTAGATCAATAAATCTGACCTAAAATGTTTTAAACTTTTTAAAAGGGTTACTTTTTTGTGTTTTACTCTGAGAAGGTTGCCTATTCATTGACAGACTAACTTATTTTTAGCTGAGGCTAGGTAGCTGATCTTATTTCAATTTATGCCAATTTTGTTGTCTTTTATTTTACGAAAATATGACTTATACCAATATAAAAATAACACAGCATAGAATATCTAATACTTAATATCTAGGATAACCCGGTAAACTTTTAAATTACTAATAAAAAACGAATATCATTGAGCTAATCAACCCTATTTGAACAAGAATTAAGTGACTTATAAAAATACATCTGGCACGCAACCCGAACTAATTCCCGCATAGTTAATACGAACAAACTTTATAATTGTTCATCATCTGCGCCCTTGTATGGACGTGGATACAGAGCAGTGAAAACAAACCATAGAAAGCACGTCTGAAAAGTATGAACAAAGGACATGAGCACGTTGGTGCTAAAAGATAATAACTTTAAAATCTGTGTGTTTTTACAACGTATATTTACTCTGTGGTTAGCTTGGTAAATCGGTGTCGTGGCTAAGACACAATACAGTGTTGAGTAAAATGAGATTGATAAGTATCTTCAGAGCCACTCAAATTTGTTGTCTACTGTAGTCAAGGTAATCGGCACAAGCATAAACACTGCCATTGAAAGCACTGGCCTTCAGTCCATGATCTGTCGTGGATATCTGTGTGAACTATGCAATGTAAGTGCAGGAAGGAACAATAACATCATACGCATAGAGAACTTAGTTACTCTGAATATGTGCAAAACAAAAAAGGCATTTATTCTGTTATTCACTACTCTTTGAATGTGACGGAAGAAGTCGGCCCTTTATCATGGCTGACGCACGCGGGGTCGTCGACTCAAGTTTTTATTGGACACTCGTTGGCAACTTGCATGTGCTGCACTGTGGGAACGCCAGCTCTACATATTTCTTTTACAACGTCCCGATGTTGTTTTGTAAACGCAATCGCATATGTCGCTTGTTTGATACTCTAAAGTAAATTTCACACTTCACACGCTCTGTTATTCTTATCTTTTTCGTACAAACACATCCGTTTGAACGGCCTTTCGGATAATTAGATCGCGGGGGGTGTGTGATCGTTTTGAGCGCTCTCTGTTACGCCACATTCCGCGCTTTGATTGTGCGATAACAGCTAAATGGTGTTTAAATCTTGTCAGTAACGCGTCTTTGTCGCGTTGATGTTTAGTTATTATTCCCGTTTTCCAACACAATAGTCTTTTGTCTAATGCGAAATGCCTAGGTATCTTCTTACTACACATGAGTCACGCGTTTGTGACCGAGACATTAGCATTGTTGATTTGGAGTCCATTAAGCTATATCTAAACGACGGTTGCGGTGGGAGTTAGTGTAAGTTCGAGCTACTGTTATTGTTTGTGCGGATCGTGGTCGTTGGGTTATAGCAATAATTCTGTAGTTGAGCTGTCCGGCGAGCGGCGACCGATGTCCGCTATTGTAGGTCGGTTTATCAACAAACCGTCGCGACGCGACTCGACGCCGACTGCCGCCACTTCCCAACATTTAATGTCTCTTGCAAAATGTTCATCGTGTTCGTTTTATTTATTGGAGAATGTCCTTTTAGGATTTGAATTTATTGTTCTTTGATCGATCCTTTGACTTTGATCTTTATTTTAGTCAAGGGTATTTTTGTAACTTCGTTTTTGAAATTCCTATACATATGTAAAATTAATATTGTCTCAGAAATTTAAAACAACCTTGATAATGCGTCCGAGACTTTGGTACATACGCTATTTGCGTTTACTAATTGGTGGCAGTTCTGGTACCTATTTTATCTACAGTTCACAATTAAAGGTAAAAAAACAGCTGTTAATAGGGCTGCGTCATGTTGTGTTATTTTCATTTTGGAGGAAAGTTGAAAAACTTCGAAATTTCAAAAGTCTTATATCAAAATTTGTTTGCCATGACCTGTAGAATACCTTGCTTCCGGGGTTATAGGGGTATTATGTTACACGTTGTATAAACTCCTGTTATTAAATACAAAGCCATTCTGATAGTGATCTAAAGCCAATTATATTCTCATTTCCAGAACTTCTCCTGCAGCAGAGGAATAAGCGGATATCTGTGGGATCCATGAACAGTCAGGACTCTGGAGAATCCGAAAGAAACGATGATAAATGTAAGCATACATATACATATACATATACCTTTATACATACCTTACACTCCTAATCTTATCATTTTGTTTTGTTACCTTGATTTTATATTAATATATATATACTTTGTATATAATAACCGTTCCATGAAACTACCTTATCGTTGCTCGTATCACAATCACAATTATCTTGCTCAAGCACATGTATCTTGGACATGACCATTAATAAGGTACCTATAGTTGTAGCAGATTTTGATAAACCATTTTCATCAGGACATACCTACATACGTTATGTAATAAGCAAAATAAAAAGGCCCCAAGAAAGAGGTTGGTCTGTTTTTTATGAATTTAAACAGGCAGTGTTTAACCTGATGTGTGTCCGTGTGTACAGAAACACGTATTTGCTCGCCTTGTCAACTGTATCAATTATGATCTTTGTAAACATCACACCATCTCTCCTCAGGTCTGTTAGAGGGGTTCGTAGTCGTGAAAGTGTCCCAATGACATGCTTTGTAGGTTAGTAACATCAGCACTGCTTTCATGCACAACACATGCTTTTGTTTGTTATTATTTAGTAACCTTGGTGAAGGAATGCTTCGGCTTGGGGTACCTTTACCTTTAGGGGTTACTTTTGGGGATCTTTGGTATGCACTTTTGGATCTTATAGACTATACCTACTATACTTTTTTTTTGTTACCTGAGAAAGCGAGACTTTTTATTTTCGATCAGTTCTAAGTAAACAATAGATTTTTTTAACTCATGAAATTTATTCCGTAAGTCTAATATATTCATAGGTTAGGTCACAGAACATTATTACTCAAGACGGGTTAGGTACTGCAGTTGGTAGTCAAACCAAAACAATAACAATGTACCTAAGAGGATCGATAACCTTGATAGTATTTTTTTGTACCGATTTAAAAAATGGAAGAGGTTCTCAAACTAGGTTTTTAATTATTTTCCAAGACGTCAGGAGTTTGCATGAGTCTCTGTGATTTTATTTGACATAGTAAAGCTCTTTGTGAAGGGCTCGTCCGGGGAAGTACTGCCACCACGCCTTTTTGAGAGTGTGGTTGCCGGTGTAATTACAGGAACATGAGGCTAAACATTTGTATGCCTCAAGTTGATGGACGCAGGGCAGTGCAACGTAGGGCACGTTCCTATCTTGCGCGACTTACGAGGCAATGCTTTGTTATAGGTGATGGTTACCACTTACCATCAAGTGGGCTTGAACCATCAGCTAGTGGTATAAAAAAATAACATGGTACCAAATCACAGTACCTACTCTTGAATTTGTACGAGTCTATTTTGTCTTAGTCAACGTTTTCTTGGTGCATGGCTACCTTGTTTTTAATCTAATCTATATTGTTATATTACCTAAAAGGGACTGGTACTTTTTATAACATTTCAATATCAATTATCATGTTTCTTTGACTGTTATTTCTTTGGTATGTAAAATTCGCTTAGCATTTCTCGATTTGTGTGAGTTCTTTGATCAAATGGTAACATCAAAATTGTATTCCCATAGTAACATTACAGTAACATTATACTATTATTTAATTTTAGATAATTCTCTTCGCGGCGTCCCCGGCGAGGTCCGAAGACCCGGCGAAAAGAAATTCCGAAGAACGACATGGTACTGCGAATGAGCAGACCTCGACAGCGACTTTTTAAATTGACATTCCTCCGTTGGAATTGTAAACATCTTGCTTTGTACTTAAATGGACGTCTGTAAATGAATTTATGAGATTATTGAGTGTTATTGACGGAGATAGTAGAATTATTTTATAAATAACGCGACATGGCGCACATAATGATATAGTATGAAGCTCCAATCCAACCAACGTGACCAAAGAAATTGCGATGAAGTAATAAGGCCGGCGTACATAGACGAGGTGGCACGTCCGTCATAGCACTTTGATGTAGCTCTTATTAAGGATACTGTAAGCGGGCCTAGTCAGTATGCCTAGGGATCCCAAAGTATTAATGCGATGGCGTCGCATCAGTGTGCCCCTGGCTTTTGCGTTTTTTTATTCAAGAGTGTATGTAGAAGATATGTAGGTACATCAATTCTTTCCGCTAGCTCGTTTATGTATGACTTATGTCCGTCATTTTGAAATACTATCCTGCTAGTGTCAAGTGGAGTAATCAAAAAGTTTTTAGTCAAGTCTGTCACATTACGTCAAGTCGAGCTTCAAAGTTTTAATCGCTGCCGCCATTTTCAAACACTTGGGTCATGACGGTTTCGATGTACCTTTATGAGCGTCATACACTTAAATATTATTGTAAAAGGCTCAATCTAAGTTTGTTAAATTGTATTTATAACACGCTTGTATTCTTAGTATGCTTATCCAAAGATATATTACGGATAATATTAAGAATGTATTTTAACAACTAAGCCCTGATTTCACCATGCTCTGTTAGTTACTAATCAAGGATTAACAGGTTGTTAAATCTAACCTTAAATGTCAAACGCGTACATTTTGACTTATTTAACAGCCCTTTAATCCTTTGTTAATCTAACAGAGCATGGTGAAACTGGCCCTAATTGTCTTTCTGTAAAGCATTGTCATAGCGTAACATGCAGGCTATAAATGAAGTGAAATGAAGCAGCTACATCGCTGTCATTTTTTACGTAGCATATTTATTGTACTCGGCATGGAAGTTAAGGAACGGCGGGCAGCAGAGTGCGGGTAGTTTGCACATTCGTTATACCTTTTCAAGGAAGCCTAATGCCACCAGCAATCAACATCCATGCCGGGTACCACAACTATGCTACTTTATAAATTCAATATCGTGACTTTTGTAGTAGCAATAAAAATGTCTCAATCGCAAAAAAATATTGTAATGATTGCTCTTGAATGTGATAAAACGTTATTCGGAAAGTATTTTATTTTTATGGTAAATTCAGTCATTATTTTATTACGTAGGTATTCATATTTGAAATGTTATTTAGTTTTTGAGTTTATGTGAATAAGTATTAAAAATCTTACTTTAGCTATACCTAGTCTAATCTACTTACAAACTGTTCAATGTAATAAATACGATATATACGATTATTTTTATCCGATTACCTAGCTACAATAAATTTAAAATATTTAATACAATATGTACCTATTATTATTACCTACCCACCTACCTATCTAAGTTTATCTATTTGATATAATTATACTGACACCCTTAGATATCTAAGGGAGATATAGCATTTTATTACAATAATTTCTAAAGATTTATTTTCAAAGATAAATTACATTCAATTCAACTCAATTTAATTTTAATCCCCATAATAATTAAGACCATAAAACTAAGGTAAAATAATACAACATAAAATACACATAACTACAAACAATCCTAAATACAACAAATTTAAAGAGGCATGCGGTGTCTAGCTTCTCTGCAATGAGGTGTAGGTAACTGTTGGAGCTATCGTGCACGCGCACCCGCCGCATTAGGGACGTTTTTTGCGCATTATCGCCATTTTTGCGTCAGTAAACATCCCTGATGCGCTGCTTAAGCGCGGTGGCCCCATCAGCACCCTAAACGCATTGTGAATGCACAAATGAACGAATGAACGAATGAATGATGAATGAATGAATGAATTTCATAATAAATTAATGTATTAGTGAGTGAGTGAGTGAGTGAGAGAACGAATAAACGAATGAATAGATGTTGCTGAAAGTGTAAAAAGCTTGACGGAAAATAAATAAGCAGACTAGGAAGTAGAATTTTCTGTTTTGCCTACGCCTCACTAAATTCGATTGGCAATGCCAGAGCACATTGGAGGTTCAATATTGTATTATATTACGTTGTAACAATGATCATACAAAAGAACGGCAGGAACCAAGCCGTAAGTTTGTTGCCTGTTCTTCTAGGCTTTGGTCGCGTGGAACTGGCATCTAGAGTCAGTCACCTAGCTTTAAGACGTTTCAAAGTGATCCTTGCGATTTTATTGAATAAATACCGTTTGACTTTGGCTTTGATTGGATTAGTCTTCTTAGCTTTTTATTATTTATGGGGGGACTGAAAACAATTTTAGCGGAATCTCCAAATCGCTTAGGTCTTAGGTAGGTGGAACAGAAGGGAAGAATTGTGATGCGTTTGTGTGAAAGACTCCAGCGAAGACAATTCAAAAAGTTGGGTCGTACGCGAGGCAAACGATAATGCTGAGTGCATTTGCCATTTGTATCTGAGCAGGGGCGGACTGACGACAAATAAATTATACTATTGGACGTTTCAGACAAATGCTATCTAGTCCCAAACTGAGTTAAGCTTGTTAATTGAACATTTAGGCTTTAACTGGCTCTAGGTAAATGTTACGGTCATCATCATCCTTAACGCTGGTAGATAATTTTTTTTTTTTTTTTTTTTTTTTTATTGTTTTTACATTGTTTAACAATCGGGTTGGGATCTCTTCTTTTAAGTTTTACAACCTGTGTTAGAAGAGTCCCCTCTTTTTTGTGGTGTGTAGATGTTCATCAAGCCTTCTCTATACATTTCCAGGAAGAACGATTCTAAGACCTCTCCATCCACCGACTTTCGATCCTCACAATATCGTCGGTCCATTGGGTAGGAGGGCGTCACACGCTTTAATCTCCAGCTCATGTGTACCTATACCTAGGTACTGTTACTTAAATGTAGTACAGTGTAGACGTAGTGTGAGTAGTAGAGCTCTTTGTGAAGTGCTCGTCCGGGGAAGAACTACCACCATACCTTTTTCTGCCGCCAAGCAGCGTTGCTGTGTTTCGGTTTGAAGAGTGTGGTTGACAGTGAAATTTCAGGCACAATGAGGCTTAGCATCTGTATGCCTCAAGTTGATGGACACATGGCAGTGCATCGTAGGGCACGTTCCTATCGTGCGTGACTTGCGAGGCAATGGTTGGTAATACCTAGGCGATACCTACCGTTTTACATCAACTTGCTTGTTCAGTCAGAAAGTAGTATAAAAAGATAAAAAAAAGACTGTGTTTCTGTTATGTAAATGGTATACGGCATTTCTTAAGACGTCCCTGTTCAGTACCTCAGACGGATCACGCGTTCAAGCTGTCACTGGCACTCTGCGACCGTCGTTTTTGTCTGTTTCGTATTGCGGTTTAAATGCAGTGCACCTTCAAATAAATCTTCCGTTGTCGTGTTTATTTTAATATTTTAATAATAAAATAAAATAAAAATAAAATTTGTAATAAGTACTTATGGTTGGTAGCCACGTAAGTGAAAAACTAAAATGTATTATCTACGGCTTCACTCACGTGGTAGTTGTGATTGCTAACATCAATATTTAAGGAACCTTGCCTTCAGGGTAGGGCCCGTGTGTTACGCACTGTTAGGTGATTGAGCTACGAACATCTAAACATTCGCATTCATAACATTAGTAAAGTTTGAATTTGCTTGGAGACTGTCTAGCTTAGAGTGTCTTATCAACAAGTTATGTCTTCCGTATTGACTCACTCTCTCGCTTCTCTCATAAGAACCCTTCAACAAAAGAGTATTCCAAAACAGAGATAAAGTCGGATCTCTCTAGGTGAGCTCGGAAGGCCACCAGGGTGATTCGGTTGGACAATCTCGTCTTCGCCTTAAAATCTCTGTCGTAAAATAAACTAATTTACGTTTACTTGAAATCCGCAATGCGAAAAATTATGACTGCGACTGCGAAGTGGGGCGCAATATTCTACCTGAAGACAACGTAACGATGAAAACAGGTTGGTCAGCGCCTTTTTTTACTGCGAGAAAATCCTTTCACAGTTTTTTTGTTGAGATCTTCTTTAAGCTTTCTTTACTAGACATTTAGAAACAATTTCACATATTACATTCGATACCGCCTGCAAAATTAAACCCTAAAAAACCACAGCTACACTAGCTACACCGGAGCTCATCTCTGCTTAGCACAAAATAGTGGATACTTTGAACTGTTTAAGCGATGATAGTTAAAAACATGTTCGATAACTTCTGGCAAATTCCAGCATTAACTTCATGTCATTCGTTCCGTTTCGTTCTGACATATAAATATACATAATTATTCTAGCCACCAGCGGCATGTGAAAGCAGGTAGTTCCGAGAATCTGCGTCAACCTGCTTCTTACGTGAATGTGCTTGAAGGTAAAATTTTATTGCCTCGCGCTGTTTTCAAACAATTGCATTAATAGTGTATCAACGTAGCGCCTCACCGGTTTCTTTATTACTATGGAGCAGGCCTCGGAATACAGTTTAGCTTTTAATATTTGAGTGCCGACGTGAGCTAGAAGCAATTATCTAAGTAGTTACCTTACTAACAGGTTATGGATTTAAGATTACAAACTGTATTTCGACTTTCGCCTCTTACTATACCAATTTGATTAAGGGCGAATTTTACTATCTTTTTTTTAACTTTTTTACTATCTTAGATTATCTTAAACTAGTGTTTAAGATAATCATAATCATTACATACAGACGGTTTTTTTTTATCTGAAGAATAGTTTCTTCAGATAAAAAAAAACCGTCTGTATGTACTTTAAACTTATCTTTAACAAAGACAGAAATATTTTTATCTGATGGACAGCGTAGGTAGGTTCTCAGGTTCGAAAAATAAAACAGCTGTTTCATACATTTTAGCCAGGTAGGTATTGAACTTTTGCTAAAATGTATGAAACAGCTGTTTTATTTTTCGCGTTCACAGTGTTGGTTCCTTAGAAAAAGTAATTCATATTGATGGGTACTTAAGCCCCCTGAAGTTTTAAACACAAGTATTCGATCGCCTTGTATATTAAAAGAAGTTTGGTACCTACCGAATTTTTCTAAAAACCACAGGATAATTTATGTTCCCGGAACAATAAAACCGACCGACGTCCACGTCCGAAATAATATCGCAGGTGGAAAATAAAAGTATCATCGACGAAGAAAATTCGGGTTTTATACCCGACGTTTGATCCCTTATTTATTTTTGTTACACACTAAAAACCTCATTTTATTGGATTATTCATACGTACGACAAATATTTATTATTTTTCTGTAACAAAATAGTTGTGTACAAAGAGTAGAATGACGTCTCAGCGGATGGGGAGGTTTACGGCGCCATTTCTCTGAGCCCGACTTGTTTCGACACGAGTTCTTTGGTGGCGTCTTTAACACTCCCTCGAGACTTCATTTATATATTCGCAACACGGAGGCGGCAGTAAAACTGCGTTATCCCGGTCATTATTTAGTCATCGCCACCCGCGGCCCGCACGCCCCTACCTCTGCCTACTCCACCTCTAATAAAATGCACCCGAAATACTCACGCGCATTGCCATTTTATGCACTCCACATAACATCAGCTTTCTGTAAAAGCAGTAACTTTCTTTATGATATTTCTATTGAAAAGTTTTATACTTACTTATATGTGCGCAAGTAAAAGCAAACTCACCTGTAAATAGAAAAATAAAAAGTTGTGCTGCTGTCTGAATATATTCAACCGGAAAAGTGCTTAGAAAGGTAATATTCTCGAGAATACTTATTTTCTTGAGCGTTACTGAAGTTTTGCTGGCCTGTTTTCTTGGATTTTTTTATTTTACTTACCTGGAACAGAAGTTCGAGCCAAGCCGAAACAGTTTGTTTTAGTGGTAGCTCTCAGATTGCAAAATAAACGTGGCTTAAAATAGTACCGTTAATCTGTAAGTAGATAAATTATGAAAGCGAGAAATGTTTAGATTAGAGTTTAGTACCTACCATCATCAGTCTGAGGAAGTACTAGGCCTTCCGTGAAAGAATGACTTTCAGCCCTTACCATCCACAGACTTCCCGCAATCTTTACAATGTGTTTGGTCCATTTAGCACCAGTAAGTTATTCGAAATTGCACGCGTCCTGGTGCTAATTTTGCTCACAGCGTAACTGGATTACAACCGGTATATTATAGCAGGTTCGATCCGAAAATATAACAACACGGGGGTCTAGTCTCACTAGACCACGGGTATTCAGTGTTTGCGCCTTCTGATCGTAAGGTCGTGGGTTCGAATCTGGCCGTGCACCAATGGATTTTTGTCTTTGAAAACTTTATGTGTACACCTCTGACTTCCCCCCCTAAACATCCTCAAAGAATCTTGAATTTGGTACTTGGTACCAAAAGATCTTGATAGGCGTTCTACGTATCTTTGGAATCAAAGTCTAGAAAGCAGTTGCTATTTTTTTCCGCAAACATGTCTGATTTTAAAATGTTGTATTTCCAATGGAGGTTGTTTAGTTGAGGACGGTTGGTCACGGCGCGGGTTACGACTAGCCATTTTATGAGGTGGCTCGCGGCGTCGCCGGTAAATCTCCTTATTTATCCGGGAAACATAAACCGTGGTCTCAGCAAAAATTAATTGGCTCCCACGGTCTTTCTTGTCGCACATTAAGTATTGGAGGGTTTATTGTTTAGGTTCTCGCTTTGCGGATATTACGCCATTGAGTGCGCAGAGAGGAAAATATTTTGACCGTTATTTGATATTTTACTGCAAAACTGAAAGATTATATTTAAGCTGGGTCTCCACAGTAAAAAAATTGGGAGCGTAGCGTTAAATTTGACTTCAATATGGTTTTTGCGGCTTTTGGTGTCTTTTTTGGCTTGTTGTCACAAATCTGCCAGTGCCCAATTTGTGCTAGTTTCATAAACAAAGGTGAAAATAATGCGACATTGATAATGCCCCTAAAAACATAATGTCAAAAAATATAGTGTCCACTTAAAACTATTTTGTTTCGTTTTAAAAATAGTGCAAGAGCAAGTGTACCTACAATGTTACATTATGAGTTTTATGCCATATTCTTCACAGCAAACTTGAGTAAAATTTTAACTCGGAGCAGCCCAAGACACAAAATACATAAACGCGTGTGTACCAGACTACTTTTTACTTTTATGAAGGGACCAAATTTGGCGTGTTGCTGAAACGACGGATCATAACCGTTGGACAGAGCAACTGTTTACAATCCTATCCGTAAACCAGCATTGTTTGTTCGAGAGAACATTTTAGAGAAAATCGTAAGTTCAAGTTGAGCGTTGTTGGGTGGTGCTAAAGTACATTTTTGCTGGGTAGTTTTTATGCTGTGGTTGCACCCATCGGCAGTCTCACGCGTGCGGTTTTATTTTGTTTGCCATAAAAAGAGCTCTCTACACCTGGCACTTGTTAAGAGGCTGAGAACCGTCAAACAACTTCTTGCTAGCACATTTCAACTGACTGAAATGACTGACACTATCATAGTTCCCAAATATGCCCACATCTGATTCTGAAAACTCTTAATATCTTAATCCCAATAACGCCTTTTTTGTAATGAATTTGTATATTATTAGTTTTTCTGTCATTAACTGGAGTGACATAGAGTTCTGTTATTATTCATACCTTCGTTCTTAGTTTTTTCTTTCTTCCCTCATAGTCTTATAGTCATAGTTCTTACGTAAGAGGCGACAAAGAGAACGCACCATTAGATGGGAACGCACCAACATTACCTGGAAGAAAATGCTAATTAGCATTAAGTTCGCCTATGTACTTTATGTATGTGCAATAAAGAATTTTGCTTATCTTATCTTATGGGCATCAGTATTTCTAGAGTACACTCGGTCACCAATCCTTTTGCCAGGCATGATGACGACGGCAAACTCCCTCAAACTTGAGTGAGGTATAAGTCCAGCAATGCAACTGATGATGATGCTAGTGAATAGAAAATTCATGGTGTTCTAATTCTGGAGTTATGTGTGCCTTAAATTGCAGCTCGGGGATGTGACTGGACATTTCATTAGGGTTGCGGCATTTGTTGTACCTAACATCAAACTTCGCACATTGAACTTCCAACACGCAAAGGATGTCTATCTATTGAACTTCTAACACGCAAATGTGCGACGACGATAAACATTTTTGTCAATCACCAATCATTACAACGAACCAATTTTGGTACAATATTAAAATTGCACAAATAACGTCCCGAGATTGTTTTAGTAAACAAAATACATAATACGAATATTTCTTAAAGAATTAATGAATAATATTGTTAAAGAATAATATTCGGTTTATTGTCTATATTCTTTTTAGGTATTCTATGAATCTTTTCTTAAATGCATTTCCCCGCTTACCACGCACTAATTGAACTTACCTAAGAAGTTGATAAGAAGGCCTTTGGAGACTTTTGCAAAAGGTCACCACCACCCAGCCTCTACTAGTCGCGAGTAAAATGACCTATAATTTTATTTACCTAAAGAAACATTTTGATAGGATTTGGCTACAGATCTGCTTACACGACACGTTTAGAATAGGACTACTTACAATAGAAATAGAACAAAGATCACACATGCGCCCCTGTTGCGATTGCCAACAACATCTGATGATTCTGATAAAATTCTGATGAGGTCGAAGTTTTCTAAGAACGCACCTGGTCACAAAAATTGCACTTGCAAGTGGTAAAGAAAAATAACTATTATTTGTTTTGTTTTTGAAAATATAGAACGATTTAGCGCGTATATTAACTTTTATGGTACAGCCGAAGAAGGTATAACTATATCTACGTATGTATAGAAACGCTATCGATTTACATGGAGTAAAAATACCAATCATATCAACTAAAAAAAAAAAGTTGGATCAAAATGGGTTCTTCTATTGGATAATTCTAGTAACTCTTTAGGCTATATAAATAGAACTAGATCTAAAATCACTAACATAAGTTTTACTAGTGTTACATGTACATATTTGTATTTATTAATATAAAAAAAACTATATATTTACACCTTCTTTCAATCTCTCAATATCTCGCAATGAAGGTATCGGGTTTTATACGCGTAAGAAAGAGCTTTAAGTAAATTTCGCGATTCGAGCCGAGGTGAGGATAGCGCTAGACATATTTTTTATGTATTCGATCGTAAACCTGAAGTATAGTTTTATGGACATGATTTTGAAAGTGCGTTGAGTTTAAGAGGGATTTATCTCTTTCATGGAACAAGGTATCTGTAGAGCTTTATTTGTTTGTCTAAGGACATTGCTATAAAGTTTTGCAGGCTTTTTGCAAAGTGCGGTCGAATAGTGTTATTACATCGGGGAGAGTTAGTCAGGTGCCGTTGTTTAGACTCCATATCACAGGCTGCAGTGATCCACTGCGATGGCCACGTAATCCCAGCTAGAGGCTTTGTCTCACGTCCAGCTTACTTTTATTACCGTGCCTGCATCGCGAAATAAAACAAAACTGGCGGGAATTTATGGGCCACAGCCTCATGGCTAGTGGGGTGGAAAGTTTTCAATTCGAAACGAATACTTAACTTGTTTGTTTCACGTATAATAAGGGCTTTGCTGCGAGTAATGTGGGCCGCAATGGGTGTCGCGGGCTTCCTCACTTTCTTGCTTTTATTACCTAAGTGCGATGGGTGGGCGTAACTCGACTCATGGAGGTGCGTTTGTTTATACGGGCTAAGTAAGTATGCTGTGTTTGCAGCGGGTGTTTCACTTTTATGAGAGAAAAAGTTGACCGAATGAAATTGTCGCCAGCTTGACGAGTGGTTCATATTGGCAGTATTATTAAGTATAAGTAGTAGGTATTAGTAATAAATAAATAAATAAATATTGGTGGACATTCCACACAGCACTATCTCGCCCCAAACTAAGCCAAAGCTTGTGATATGGGAACCAGATAGCTGATATAATACATATACCTACTTTTTTTTTGTAAATACATACTTGTAATAGAGGTATAATGACATCCAGACAGAGAACAAACATTTAGTTCATGTGTGTATTCATGTCATGTGTATAGTTCATGTGTGGGGATCGAACTCACGGCCTACGGCGCAGAAGGCAGAGCTACTACCAACTGAGCCGTGAAGGCAGTAATGCCAAAGTGTCTTGGATCTGGCTAGGGCTCGTATATACTAGTTTCAAGTCAGTCTAGCCTTGACTTCGTGCTCAATAGTCAGTCATTTTTCTCGGAGCTAGTAGTTTCCATTACCTTGCTGTAAAGTGAAATTAAAATTACTTGTATGATAAGTAGCGTCTATAAGACCCCACTAGGTACGAAATCGGAGATATCTGAACCATGAATCGAAAACGAATCTGGTCCATGATGCTAATGTCGGGCCAAGACAGCCAGCGCTGACTTGCAACTGGGCATGTCAAAGTCAAAAGGTATTTATTTAATAAAATCACAAGGATCTCTTTGAAACGTCTTAAAGCTAGGTGACTCTAGGTGCCAGTTCTACGCGACCAAAGCCTAGATGAACAGGCAACAAACTTACGGCTTGGTTCCTACCGTTCTTTTGTGTACTTACTACTTATGTACACTTTACACTAGTGACCAGCGCAGACTTCGCGCTCGCCACGTAGTCATTTATTGCACTTGTTTGTTCTGAAAGGGGAAGCTTTCAGTCAGCTTTCAGTTCCAAAGTCAAAGTCAGAATCGAAAGGTATTTATTCAGTTGAATCACAAGGATCACTTTGAAACGTCGTCTAGGTGAATCTAGGTGCCAGTTCCACGCGACCAAGCTAGAAGAATTAAAGCGGGGAGCAGTTAAGCGGTTACCATCAATGAGTTAGATAAAAATATTGTTGTCTTTTATTGTATTGTATTGTAAATTGTAATGTTGTTTAAATAACATTACAATTTACAATACTTTTTTTGTATTGTAAATTGTAATGTTATTTAAATACAATACACTACAATGTTTAAATAACATTACAATTTACAATACAATACAAATCATTCCAATGATAATTTAATTTAAGTAGGTATGGATTGATTGATCTGAAATAAATGAATATTTTTTTTATTCAACTAGCTGACAGAACAAGCAGATGGCCCACCTGATGTTAAGTGGTAACAATCATCTATAACAAAGCTCAGCCTCGTAAGTTCACGATAGGAACGTGCCCTACGATGCACTGCCCTGCGTCTATCAACTTGAGGCATACAGATGTTAAGCCTCATGTATCTGTAATTACACCGGCAACCACACTCTTCAAACCGAAACACAGCAACGCTGCTTGGCGGCAGAAAAAGGCGTAGTACTTCCCCGGACGAGCCCTTCACAAAGAGCTCTACTACTCTAAAATAAATAAAAGTAGAGACGGAAACATTTAAATATGACGGATAGCGTAGCTCTGAGATGGTAACACGTCTGACGTCATTGATAATGTTGACGTCAAATGCAAGATAGTTGTCTGTGAATTTCTTGACGTCATCTCTCCTATATGCGAAAAGATGATGCTATTATTTTCTGAGTAGGTAAATGGAACTGCCACCCACGATTTTCTATTTCCGTATTCAAGTAGGCGTGGGTGGGTATACCTACAGGGTATTACAGTCCAGGGCTTAGAGCTGTCCCTTTAATTTACAGGGATAACACTAAGCTCTGTTGGTAGAGGTATTAAAGAAACAATTAGTGAATAAAATCTTTATTGAGAACCATTTCAAAGATAAACAACTTAATTGACCTCTGTGTGGTATTTGAGGGTGTCTTTAGGGCAGAAATATAGTCGGTCAAAGTCAAAATATATTTATTCAATAAAATCACAAGGATCACTTTGAAACGTCTTAAAGCTAGGTGACTCTAAGTGCCAGTTTCACGTGACCAAAGCCTAGAAGAACAGGCAACAAACTTACCGCCTTGGTTCCTACCGTTCTTTTGTATGATCCTTGTTACAATGTAATATAATACAATATTGAAGCTCCAGTGTGGTGCCAATCGAATTTAGTGAGGCGTAGGCATAACAGAAGAAAGTAAAAGGTAATCAAGTTCATAAGACAGCACACGCTACGCTTCAAATTAATAATACCTAATGCGTACCTACATAAAATCTATAAAAAAAGGCAAAAATAAAAAATAAAAGTAGTTGACAAAGATATAGTAGACATAATATTTGTTAAAGCAAAGCACAGAAGAAATAATAGTACTATGAGTACCTATGTAGATGCCGTCCACTTCACCAACAACATAGCAAAAACTCATACTTACATATTAGGTATGCCACTTTTTGCAATATATACGAACATGGTATAACGTAACTGCTGTTCCACATAAACTTCTTTAAAAATAAAACATTGAGAAATTTATAACCAGTGCGTTGTTATAAAAATCGGTTAAACATACGTACAGTTTAAGGACTGTGTAAAATTGTGACATAAATTAGAATGACGATCAAAAGGCACATTTAGTGCGGAGTTATAAAGCAGTATAAAGGCCCAGATCCACTGATGCGTTCTGGCCGATATTATGCCGATATGCCGATATGCCGTTATGCCGATATTGTAAAGGTCGTGATCGTGACGTGAACCCCACTTTTATATCTTGTAGGACAAGGTTCATCTACACCTGCACGAAAGATGTTTCCGCTGTGTTCATTATTATTGGAACTCTTATATAATTTTTTTTTTTTATATAATTGAAATTCTGAGGCTTGACCCGACAAGCCAAGATGCTATTAATAATACCAACATTCATACATCGCCTTCCAAAACAACTTAATCTAAATGCTTTTGTTTCCGACACATTCCAGCAAAATATGTTGTACGTCTTCTAATGTACCGCACTCAGTACAATTCGGTAATGCTTTCTTCATTAGAAACGCAAACTTAATATTTTATTCAACTTTATTTCTGCTTTAGTGGCTAGCAGACCTAAGGCTGCTTCTACCAACAAATTAAACTGCAGTTACTCTAACCATCGGTTTAGTTGTTCGGGAACTAGTTAAGAATAAGTTCATGCTACACGGAAATTAATCGGTTGATTATTATTTTATAAAAAAATTCAAACAAAAAAAATCATGAAAGTCCTTCATTTTATCTCAATAAGTCGAAATAGTTGGAGCCTTCTTCGTTTAAAATCAGGTAGTTGACTGTATTTACTGAAAACTGCCAATTTTGTAGTAGTAACTATACAATTTTTTTATTTTACAGTCCTTTTTTCAGATGTAATTAATAACTTATTGCCCATACTATACTGTGCTAAATATTTTTTTGATTTATTTATTATTAAAGTTTTCATTAGATAAATATTATATAAATAAATATTATACAGGGTTACAGGAAAAGTCGTGCTAGATCCGTTAAGGGCGTGGAGTACCCATCATTCCTGACATATTTCACTATGAAACACCCTACCCTAAACTAAACCCTTTTCGAGATATTCGACTTTTAATTTTTTTATTGAAAATTGCCGATTTTTAGGCAATTAAATTTATTTTTGGTTGTTTTGTGTATCTTATTATTATTATTATTGCATTTTTACATGTGTAATTAGATGCTTTAGGACGTCAATCATTAAAATAGTGCATAAGTTAATTGAATAGACCGTAGTAGACAAGTGAAAGTTAAGAAATAAAAAAAAAATTAGAAAGTTTATTTTTCTCTAAGGGATATCTAAAAAAAATATTATGGCAATTCTTCGGCAGATGTTTTTAAAAATATCTACGTTTCATCAGCTATCTAACGAGGTATAACAATCTAGGGTTTGTATTACATTTCGTGGAAAAAAAGTAGTTGGGACGCTCCAGGTAGCAGTTCTAACGGTCCCGCGCCTATTGTCCTTCAAGTTCAGACACACCGTGAGAGCGAGACAAGTGACGATTTATGTAGGTATGAATGAAAGAAAAAATGTGTAGAGACCGGTTAGGGCTGGGAATACAACAGGGGGTATTGTTTTGGTTGTCAGTCTGCTTTTGTGCTTCGTACATAGTAGATGTGATATCGTTTTGCTCTTTTTCTCGACTTGGCTGTGATTCTGGACTATTTCTTCTGATTTGTGACTACTATACTTGTTAACCGGACTCTGATTTGTACCTGTGATACGGAAGTGTTGAAGATGACGTCCTACACACCTGAGGAATATGCTGATATGCTTATTTGTTACGGATACTGCGATTGTGTATCTGCGCAAGCTCGCAACGAATACGTAACTCGCTACCCCGGTCGTCGAGTGCCGGATGTGGCCGTTTTTGACAGAGTTTATCGAAGACTTCGAGAATCTGGCTCTGTTTTGAGACGTAATACAGACATGGGTAGACCACGAATTGACGACGAAGAACAGGACAATGAGATAGTGCAACGCTTTCGAGCGGATCCGACTACTTCCACTAATATTGTTGCCCGTGATCTGGGACTTTCGCAATGGAGAGTGTGGTTTACAGTGCATACTGCTGGCCTATACCCATACCATTACACGCCGGTACACGTTATTGAAGAAGGAGACCCCGCGAGAAGATTGGACTTTTGCAGATTTATGCTAAATGCTGACGTAGAAGACCCAGATTTTCTAAGAAATATCTTGTGGACGGATGAGTCCAAATTTGATAAAGATGGCATAACTAACTATCACAACGCCCATTACTGGGCCCCAAAAGCACTAAGGAATCCCAATAAGAAAAGAGTGAAGGGGTCCCAACGAAGATTCAGCGTGAATGTGTGGATGGGCATTATCTCCAATCATTTGATTGGACCTTACTTTCTACCGGATAATTTAAATGGGGAAAGCTACGAAAATTTCCTGAGAGCAGACTTGAGTGATTTGCTGGATGATCTGCCACTCAACCTGATCAGGGACATGTGGTTCCAACACGATGGCTGCCCTGCCCATTTCAGGAGAAGTGTCAGAGACTGGCTGGACACAAATTATCCAAACAAATGGATAGGACGAGGTGGGCCGTTGCCATGGCCAGCAAGAAGTCCGGACCTAACCCCCATGGATTTTCATGTGTGGGGGTGCATGAAAAGTCTTGTGTACAGCGAGCCGAATCCAGTTTCGTCTGTGGAAGACCTAAGAGAAAGGATTGTGGATGCAGCAAATAAAATGAGGACCACGTTGACCACTGGAGTAGTGAAGACTGGTCTCCGTAGAAGGATGCGACAATGTATCAGAAATAGAGGCGGCCATGTTGAACATGAACTGTAGAATAAGAAAAAGTTGTGTGAAAACCTTTAATAAATGACATTTCATGCTTACCTATTGTTTTACTTTTACTTTTTAGGGCTAAGTATAAATTTTCTTCTCCACTGTCGCCTATAAAACTAATTTTTTTTCAATGCAATTGAATAAAACCCTAGATTATTATACCTCGTTAGATAGCTGATGAAACGTAGATATTTTTAAAAACATCTGCCGAAGAATTGCCATAATATTTTTTTTAGATATCCCTTAGAGAAAAATAAACTTTCTAATTTTTTTTTTATTTCTTAACTTTCACTTGTCTACTACGGTCTATTCAATTAACTTATGCACTATTTTAATGATTGACGTCCTAAAGCATCTAATTACACATGTAAAAATGCAATAATAATAATAATAAGATACACAAAACAACCAAAAATAAATTTAATTGCCTAAAAATCGGCAATTTTCAATAAAAAAATTAAAAGTCGAATATCTCGAAAAGGGTTTAGTTTAGGGTAGGGTGTTTCATAGTGAAATATGTCAGGAATGATGGGTACTCCACGCCCTTAACGGATCTAGCACGACTTTTCCTGTAACCCTGTATATTGGTGGACATTCCACACAGAACTATATAGCCCCAAACTAAGCCAAAGCTTGTGATATGGGAACCAGATAGCTGTTATACTACTTATATACTTACTTTTTTTTTGTAAATACATACTTATAATATATATAACACCCAGACAGAGAACAAACATCTATGTTCATCACACAAATGTTTGTTCTCGGTGGGGATCGAACCCACGCCCTACGGCACAGAAGGCAGAGCTACTACCAACTGAGCTGTGAAGGCTGTCAAAAGATAAGTTCGTGTTGGTAAACTTCGGTGGAGGCCTTAGTACGGCGTTTTACGGCAACATAACTTTTCTTCAGGTAGCAAATTGAATGTTAAAACGCGTTGCCCCTAACTGAATAAGCTATGAGGCCGGAGGTATTGGTAATGAAACATGAATGACTCCGGCTTGTAGACAGTCTGCAAGTTGGAATATCCATTATAGATAAATTGTAAATGTAAGCAAATAAGTAAATCTAGTAAACCTCAACATAGACTTAGTAAAACATTTTTGGTAATTTTAGTAAAAACTCTTCTTCTTTAAAATTAGGTACATTATGTTTGTAAACAATAGGCACGTAAGTAATAAAAAGGTCTCTGATCATGTCAGAGAGACATCTAGTGACGTTTCGAGAGGTCAAAAAAAAAAAAACATATCCATGTTTAAGACGCCGACAACCGTCAAACAACATCTCGTTCGCACATTTTATTATTTTTGAAGACAGTAGTTAGGGCTTTTACAAAAGCAAAAAATACAGTGCACAGAAGCACTGTACTCTAAAATAACAAAATACAAAGTTACAGGGAAACAATACTTAGGAGTGAGAGAAATAAACTATACCGAATAAATTTTCTGAAGAAGCGAGCTCTCACCTAAAGTTTGTGAAAAATACCAGTTACTCAGTTAGCCTGGATGCAAGGGGAACTTTCTATTTTCGATTGGCCGTGTTACTAAGTTCGCAAATGTAGTTTAGCGAATACTTTAGACTGTCACCCGTTTGGAACTGAATTTCATTTGTACCTTGAACAGCGGAGGTTGCTTACTGCAGTGAGATCTGTGAGATTTGTGCTTTGTTGCCAAATAACGCTTTTGGGATTATTATAATTATTATTTTTTATACAACTAGCTGATGGAACAAGCAGATGCCCAAAATGATGTTGAGTAGTAACCATAATCTATAACAAAGCATTGCCTCGTTTTTTTTTTTTTTTTTATATAACCAGCTGATGGAACAAGCAGATGGCCCGCCTGATGTTAAGTGGTAACCATCACCTATAACAAAGCATTGCCACGTAAGTCACGCACGATAGGAACGTTACGATGCACTGCCCTGCGTCCATCAGCTTGAGGCATACAGATGTTAAGCCTCATGAGCCTGTAATTACACCGGCAACCACACTCTTCAAACCAAAACACAACGCTGCTTGGCGGCCGAAAAAGGCGGGGTTGTAGTACTTCCCCGGACGAGCCCTTCACAAAGAGCTCTATTACTCTTAAAATTAACTGCTATTTCGATTTTTTGAGCAAAGTTTTGAAGAGTAGTAGAGCTTTTTGTTAAGGCCTCGTCAGGCAAGGTTTCCACTATGCCTACTTCTGCCACCAAGCCGCGTTACTGTATTTCTGATCATAGGGTGTGGTTGCCGGTGAAATCACACGCACATCGCATGAGACCTTATTATATTGATGGACATATTATTAAGGTATTGCATCGTGTTTGATTTGCGAGGCAGGTTACCACTAAACATCAGGTGGGAGGTCTTGTTCCCTCAACAAATCTCTTGAAATGAGCAGTGAAGTGGCTATTGTTTTTTTTATTTATTTTAGGTACAAAAACAGTTTATAAATCAAAACATAGACAGACACAATTGAATTCGATAATGGAATAATTCGATAATAGAATGGTTTTGATGCCTGACGTAGTCTACTCGTAGGTATACCTAATGTAACCAGAAAATCGTTATATGTTGGACAATAAATAGGCTTTGTAGAACTACTAGTACCTACTCTTTCTTATTTTTGTTTTTTCCTTATTTTAATCCTGTAATACCTACCTACGTGCTGTATAAGTGTATATGTGTTGTGTCCAAAATAAATGTAATTTATTTCTTTCTTTCTTAGTATACCTACTTATACTGGTGGTAGAACAACAATCTGGGGCCAGGATCAGGAACTGAATACTTTTTTATATTTTATGCCGTAAACTGAGGTTTTGGAATAAAATGAATAAAATCACAGACGTAAGAAATGCGTATTAATTGCAACTGCTTTATCGGCTGAAAAATCTCTGAAGCTCGTTTGCAGCAAACTTTTAGTAAGGAATAAAGCATGGATATTAAGGAAAATATTATGGGCACCAAATAACAAAACGATATGAATAAAAATAAAATAAAAATGTATTTGACTTGATGACAACAAAGTTATTCAACGCCTCAAAGAAACATAAAAAGTTTCGAACAATAACCAACACAAACAAAATTCACTTTTACATAAAAGGATAAACATCGAGTTCACGAATCATGAACAAACTTCGTGCGGTGAGAGATAATATTTTATTTCATGTTTTTAGTGTTCCGGTCTAGTTTTAGTAAAACGGAATCACTATAGTTGGTGTCCGTTTGTACGTTTGTCTGTCTTGTACCGCTCTAAGATATTAATTATTAGAGATAGAAACGAAGAAATACTAGGATTCTTGAAATAACCCAATATCGTAAGTGTACTCAGTAAGTATAGTAAATAAAATACCTATTTAGATATTTAGAGCTAATCAGAATAATTACATAGTGTAAAATGTGTCTGGTATGGTATCCGAAGATATAAAAATAATGAATAAAAATATTCGTTTGAAAATGGTGTCGATTCTGTTGTTGCATTATCCTAAACTAACCTAATCTGACAGCTCTAAAATTATAGCCGTCCTTGTTGTTTCGGCCATTTTGAAAGGGACGGCAATATTTTTAGTGCTGTCAAATTAGGTAAAATTAGGAAAATGAAACAACAGAATTGACACCAATATTGATAAAAGTTTAAAAAATCTTCAAATAACACTGGTTTCTTCCCACGGAACTCTAATTCTTGACATATTATTATTTTGAAAGGCCACATGATCTGTCAATAAATTCCTAGACATTTCTTCTTCGTTCTACGATTTCATTATAAAAATCAAAAGATTTTAGCCAACTTTTTATAAGCATTTTTAAGTATAATGATCTTAAAATTTGCTCCTTTGTAATAAAGGACTTGGCTGGTCCTTTTGTTGATCTAGTGCAGGTGAAGTAGCTTACACCTTAGTCAAAGTCAAAGTCAAAAGGTATTTCTACACTAATATTATAAAGAGGTAAACTTTGTATTTTTGTATTTTTGTATTTTTGTATGTAACGAATAGGCTCAAAAACTACTGGTCCGATTTCAAAAATTCTTTCACCATTAGAATGCTACATTATCCCTGAGTAACATAGGCTATATTATATTTAAAAAAAAATCAGGGATCCTTACTAAAACTTCAATAATGTAACCCAAGGTGGAAAACAAAAAACCTTACATCGCGTGCGCTGCGAAAACTATTGAAGATAGAACAAAATAATGTACTACGATTTTGTAGAACACGTTATCATCTACAAAAAATGTCGCGACAGCATATGTCTAACTATTATAGTTATGTCACAATAAGTGTTCTTTTATTATAAAAAATTAATTGAAATGCCTCCGCTAGAAAAGGTATTTGTACCTTGGTATTAATCCTTATCCAAATAAATCATTTCATAATTAAGACGGTTTCAATACCTATAGATTACTTCTTAAATTTTTCAAATCGGACATTCCATTCAAAAGATATGACGAAATTAAAAATGTTTACGGGTCCACCAGTCACGCGCGGGGTGCGATTTCACTCACTCAAGGAGAAGCGCGTGCAAATGTATGAAATAAGTAGACGCGAGGCTCGAACCCACGGTCTAAGTTTATGCTAAAATGTTCAAAAAATTTATGACCACCCATGCGAAGCTGGGACAGGCCGCTAGTATTCAATAAAATCAGAAGGATCACTTTGAAACGTCTTAAAGCTAGGTGACTCTAGGTGCCAGTTCCACGTGACCAAAGCCTAGAAGAACAGGCAACAAACTTACGGCTTGGTTCCTACCGCTCTTTTGTATGATCCTTGTTACAATGTATTATAATACAATATTGACTTACACTTTTCTATAAGTGCCTATTTCACCATGTCTTAGAAACTCTATCCGAAAGAAGTATTCCGTCTGTAAAATCCTGTTTTACACTTGTTTCCCTGGCTCAATCATACACCAAGCCGGTATTTCGTGCAAGCGTCCCGTTGTTCCGTGTTCACCTTTTTCCTTCGGTTCCCGCCTAAGCCTGTCGCCGTCCCGCCAAATCGTATGGCTAACATTGACAGGTTAGCAGCTTGACACAGCAGTGCACATGAGATAGGGTATTATATCTACTGGATCGATACAAACACTACACCGTCCAAAAATAAAGATTATCTACTTAGCTTTACTGAGAGACAGAAAGCTGATCTTTAGAATTGGTTTATTTTATTGTGTATTAGAAAACTTGGCTACGGACTTAAAAAGCTTTTCTGAGTCGTCTTGTCACCGACACGTCACTGGCTTTTTTGTTTTAGGCTAACAGTGCCCCATGTCCTTTGTCTGCGGTAAAATAACAAAGAGGAACGCCCTAATAATGTGTCTTGTTGGAAACAGTTCTGAGACAATGTTCTTGCGTCATTTGTAACGTCGCAGCCGGCGATTATCAAAGCAATCAGACGTTCTGCAAACTGTTACCGAGGGGTGCGTCGAGTTATGTTGTCGATGCTTTTATTCCTTTCAGTTATTCGTTTCACACTTTCGAAAGAAACTAGTAACACTATAAGAAAAATAAGTTATTCGTTAAAGTTTGAGTTCGCTCATATATGTTTTTTCTGTGGTGCCACTATAGAATATTAAAAGTATGATTTTATAAAAAAAAGAAAGTAATAAGTCAGATATCTTGTTCCCATAAAATGAGTTTTAATCGCTGTGTAAAACGTTTGCCAAAAGTAATTTATTTGTATATAGGCTTTGAGATAATAATGTTAAAGTATTATTAATAAAAACATCGATATGGTAGGTCCATCGACAATCTGACAGCACTATGGCAATTGAAGAGTGTTTGCACGACTTTGGGCGGCTGCGGCGCTGGGCGGGCGGAAGTGGTCGAGGGCTGTTCTTAGTTTAACTGTTGCGCCGCCTGATTGTCGGTGAAGCTCGAGTAGGCTCTAATAAACTGAATATTATAAAGCAACGGTTTATTTTCGACAAACCTAAGAGCTATGAGAGTATAAGAAATATGCTTTTAGCTAAATTATAAGGTGCAAAGTTTACGGCAAGTCTATTAAGTTAAAACTTGGAATGGAGTTTAAGGTCTTTAATACTATTCACCTTGAAAAGTGTAATTTGTAGATTTTTCGCATGCTTTAGAAGCTTTCAAACTATAGTTATTCGTTTCGAGGCAACTTTTCGCACGACATTTCAACATTTTGAAGATATAAATTCACTAAATGCATTTATGAAAAACACAAGCAACCAAGTTTTGAATATAACATTACAAAGATTTAGCAAAAATATAATTTAGATCCAAACGTTTAAAGATTGTTTGTATTTGTATTTATTTGTAAGAAGGCACGCCTTTGAATTAGCAAAGTAGAATAAAATAACATACATACCAATTCGAAAACAGAAGCAAACAGATTATTACTCTATTAAGATCTGATCTCACCATGCTCTGTTAGATTAACAAAGGATTAAAGGGCCGTTAAATATGTCAAAATGTACGCGTTTGACATCTAAGGTTAGATTTAACGGCCTGTTAATCCTTGATTAGTAACTAACAGAGCATGGTGAAATCAGCTCTTAGTCCCTATAAGTCCTATCTCTATCTTTTAATACTCTGAACTATTATCTCCTTTTTGCAAAATAGGCTGCTAACAAATCGAATTTAAATAAGAAAAAAGCTTTATTAGAAGATTAGGGAGCTAATGGCAAAAATCGGAACAGTAAAGGTGATTTACATTTGACTGAGAGCGAGGATATACCTACTTAAGATATTCACCAGTTTCCGAAATGACGCTAAATGATAAAAGCGGTGAACCTTATAAATAAACATTTAAAAAATAAGCCACATTGAAATGTACTTCTCGCTCGCACATTTCAACATTTTGAAAGATTTAAAATCACTGAAATTATTTATGAAAAATCGCAATCTACGAAGTTGTGTGAAATCACATTGCACACGGTTCAGCAAAACTATCATATTGATCCAACAAAGTTTACCTATTAAAAAGTTTATGACGTACCTCTAACTGGTAACTTTATGCGATCACGTGCAAATACAATTCCGGACTACGGATTTTAATAGGAAAGTACAACAATATGTACTATTATTTTGCATAAGCAAGCCAGAAAAACGCTTACGGGTTTTTATTACCAATTCTAAGAAATAAGATACTAAGTAAAACTTTTTTTTTGTATAACTAGCTGATGGAACAAGGAGATGACCCACATGATGTTAAGCGGTAACCATCACCTATAACAGAACATTGTCTCGTAAGACACGCACGATAAGAACGTGCCCTACGATCCACTGCCCTGCGTCCATCAACTTGAGGCATACAGATGTTAAGCCTCATGTGCCTGTAATTACACCAGCAACCACACTCTTCAAACCGAAACACAGCAAAGCTGCTTGGCGGCAGAAAAACATTGCATAATGTTTTGAATTTTTTTAAGGCGAAGACAAGAGCTAATGTGACTCTCGCTCGCCCGTTTTGACATGTTGAAAGATATAAAATCACTAAACTCATTTTCGAAAAATCGCAATCATACTTTTTGTGTCCAATCACATTGCACACAGTTTAGTAAAAAAATCATTTTGATCGATACATGTTTTCCTACTCAAAAGTTTGCTTTACTAGTTTTCGTACATAAGCAAACTTTTAAGTAGGAAAAATTGTATCGATCAAAATGAAACTTTTACTAAACTGTGTGCACTGTCATTGCACACAAAATGGTTGATTGCGATTTTTCGAAAATGAGTTTAGTGATTTTATATCTTTTAACATGTCGAAACGTGCGAGCGAGAAGATGTTTGATAGTTGTCAGCCTCTTAAGGCTTGAAGCTAAGTACATTACGGACGTATGCATAGGTACAGCTAGTTTTAAACCAGCAAGCAAAGCCATTCGGTCCTTAATTCGTAGGCCAGCCAAGAAAGATGGGCGGGCATTGCTCCCCAGCTCCCGACTCCCGAATCTCCCGGCTTTAATTACAAACGTAGGTTTATTCACTCTAATTTCGGGAATTTTGCATTCCCGGCGCGAACCGCGGAAGGGTCAGAGTAAAAGAAAATGACATTCGTTATTCTATTACGTTAAGCAAAGTGGGAAAGAAGAACCCTCTGTCGGTAATTAGTTTTGTGCCTGCACGATCTGTTGTGCTGGTACGGCTGCTAGCTACGACATAATGGAGGCGATCAGCTGTTTCTAGGATTATGACAGGACGTGCCGAAACTAGGACTACTACCATTGTGAACCGTGCTGACAAATGCGGATGCAGTTAGACTTTGGTGTATCCAGCGCGACCAATATTTCTATAGGTGATTTCTGTAGCGCGAGGTCATTTTTTAATATTCAATACAATCAAAATAACGATCACTTCTTCGTACACGTTTTTCTGTAAAGTTGAAACTTGTGCAGTTTTTTTTAAGTTGAATACAGTAATGGACAAAAATGTTAGCCGTTTTATCACATAATCTTTTACCAGACAATACTGTAGCGAACGACTCTTTTTAAATGTCAGTGATACGAGTACTTGCGCTAAGCAATTTTAATTATATTTGACCACCACACTTATACATTGTATGTGACAGCGTTTGGATTCTGAGACGTTCTGTAAGCTTAAGTTTCTGCGGCAAGAAACATAGTAATTACCTACACAATTATATAAATAAAGAATATTATACAAATCCATGATCTTCAAATATGTGGACTGACTGAGTAACTAAGGTGTTCGATAGTTATCGAACCAGCACTCCTGAGATCAGTTACCCACCACAGACAAAGGCCAGTCTTCTATAATATACCATAAATAAGTATTATAAAAAACTATGCAGCACAGAACATTGTGTGAAACAAAACAACCAAAGTAATCTATGAAACAAGTGGAAGAGCAGTGCGCCGTCTGCTATTGTACAGGCAGCTTCGGGAAATGACTATTTATATACAAAACTAAGATAGTGCTTATCATAAACTTAATCAAAAAAGCTCTATGTTTAGTTCAGATTTTCCGACAGAGGATGAAAAATTTGTTTGAAAAAAAAAGCCCCGCAGATCAGCTTGTATTTTATATGCAAAATATGTTTGTGGCGCTACCATTCCGTAACGGCTGGACCGATTTAGATAGATAAATAACTCTTTATTGTTCACCACACAGAAACATAGTACAGGGTTAAAGCATACATCAGATTTAAGTGATATTATAAACGAACTTGGAATACAATAGATAGAAAACACAAGATAATACATAAGACAGAGCTCATGACATGGAAGGCTACATTCTATCCAGGCACCACACGAAAATTATGCAATTCTGATGCTTACAGTATTCTCGACTTCACCTACTATTAAAAATAGCTCCAAACTAAGCAAAGCGCATTTATACACGAGGTCCAACATCTTGACATATTTAATGACAAAATTCATGTTATCTGTGATTCATTAATTTTTTAAGTATTAAAAAGTAAGTATTTAAGTATTATATCAGCTATCTGGTCCCATAATTATTACAAGCTTTGGCTTAGTTTGGGGCTAGATAGTGCTGTGTGGAAAGTCCACCAATATTTATTTATTATTTTATATTTTTAAGATTAAAATTAAGGGGCTGACAACTATCAAACAACTTCTCGCTCGCACGTTTTGACATGTTGAAAGATATAAAATCACTAAACTCATTTTCGAAAAATCGCAATCAACCAATTTGTGTGCCACCAAATTGCACACAGTTTAGTAAAAATTTCATTTTGATCGACACAAGTTTTCCTACTTAAAAGTTTGCTTATGTACGAAAACTAGTAAAGCAAACTTTTGAGTAGGAAAACATGTGTCGATCAAAATGAAATTTTTACTAAACTGTGTGCAATATGATTGCACAGAAGATGGTTGATTGCGATTTTTCGAAAATGAGTTTAGTGATTTTATATCTTCCAACATGTCGAAACGTGCGAGCGAGAGTCACATTAGCTCTTGTCTTCGCCTTAAGTAAGCATTTTGGTCTGCATGGGTACTGTAAAGCCTACCATTATTTATATTTAATAAATAAATAAAGCTTATAATATGGAAACCAGATAGCTGAACACTAATATTTTTTTTATCTCTAATACTATAAGAATCAAAGTCCTGACTGACTGACTGACATATAGACAACGCACAGCCTAAACGGCTGGTCCTAGAGACTTGAAATTTGAGGAGTACATAGGTCTTATGGCGTAGAGGTGTACTAAGAAGGGATTTTTGGAAATTCAACCCCTAAGGGTGTAAAAAGGGACGAAAACGTTTGTATGAAAAATAGTATTCCTTGAACCTACAAACCTGAAACTTGGAGTACATATACTTCAAAGCTAAAAAATAGAAAAGGCATTTTTAGTTTTTTAAAACTACCCTTAATAAGTGTGCAAAGGGATGTAAAAGTTTGTATGGGAGTTTTTTGACCGCTGGTCCTAGAGACTTGAAATTTGAAGAGTACATAGGTTTTATAGCGTAGAGATGTACTAAGAAGGGATTTTTGGAAATCAACCCCTAAGGGTGTAAAAAGGGATGGAAACGTTGGTATGAAAAATTGTATTCCTTGAACCTACAAACTTGAAACTTGAAGTAAATGTACTGCAAGGCTAAAAAATAGGAAAGGCATTTTTAGTTTTTTTAAAACTACCCTTAATAAGTGTGCAAAGGGATGTAAAAGTTTGTATGGGAGTTTTTTGAACGCTGGTCCGAGAGACTTCAAATTTGAAGAGTACATAGGTCTTATGGCGTAGAGGTGTACTAAGAAAGTATTTTTGGAAATGCAACCCCTATGGGTGTAAAAAGGGATGAAAACGTTTGTATGAAATATAGTATTCCTTGAACCTAAAAACTTGAAACTTGAAGTAGATGTAAGTACTCCAAAGCTAAAAAAATAGGAAAGGCACTTTTAGTTTTTTTAAAGTAGGTATTACATGTCTGAACCTAATGAGCGGGGAGAGACGACTGGCGACGCTACATACAAACCCTTCGCGTCAGCCCGATTGCAAGTACCTGTGTGTGGCTAGGCCGCCACAACAGTTTGATTTTCGAAAACAACCCCTAAAACGTTACCCTCCTTCGTTGCGCTCGAGTAAAAAGGATACAACGAGGCGTCAATCAAACCCCGTATTAAGGGGAAGGTCGTGGATTCAAATCCCACTCGGGTAATAACTTTTGGGACTATATTAAATCTTTGAGGCGTCAATGTTTGTAAAGGGCATTCTAAAAACGGGAATCTTGAGTTGGTACAAAGAGATCTGAGGGTATCTACCGTGCCTGCATGGGGATCAAAGTCGTGAAGCTGTTTCGTTTCGTTTGTTTTTGGGGTAGAAACTAGGAACAAATAAGTACATATTTTCCGTGTAAGGTTGTCTTTGTTGTATTTGTCATGTTTGTGCTAAACTCAGTACCTATACCTACCTACCTAATATAGGTAATGTACGCCTATAGGTATCTCTTATACCTACGTAGGTATTTAAAATCCTACCCTAATAATATACAAATCAATGCGAAAGTTACGATGTTTGGATGTTTGTGGCTCAATCACGGCTCACCACTTAAACGCGTGCAAAGCCGCGGGAAGCCACTAGTTAATTAATATATTACCAAAAAACGCCTAGACATAGAATATTAATCCTCTAATGTTATCATCTACTACACAAATGTTTGTTCTTGGTGGGGATCGAATCCACGTCTTTCAGAGCAAGGGCAGGGCTGTCGTGTCGTGTGAAATCAATTTTTGAAGTTGACAGTACTTTGGCGGGCCCCAAACCTGCCATGCGTGAGCACAAGATTGCTTCGTTTGCGTCGTTATTCATGCTCTTGCAATCGCATGAGGGGCTCCGTCGATTTAGAATTGTGTGTCTACGTGTCTTTTTGTTGAGGTTACACGAATGACATTATTTGAAAATACCTTAGTTATTGATGAAGATTATGTATTTTTTTTCTCAATGGTTAAAATTTACATTTTGGGCAAATAAAATACTTTATTTTTAATGAGTTCTCAAAAAATTTCTGGATCTGATAATTATTTAAAAAATACAAGATATTTACCAATCAGGAAACAATTAAACTCACAAATCATGGAAAATATCCCATTTTTAATGAGACTAGGTAGAGTTTGCCTAAAATTACGAATTTATTTTTCAGACGACGACGGTTTAAGACTTAAGAGACGGTTATTTTCTATGACGTAAATAATATAAATGATTTGTGTACTATTTATTTAGCACATAATTTATACTGGATAACAGTTAAAACTTACATACTTAACTACTTTTTTCAAAAACATACTCATAGTAGCAAATGTGGCTAAGGTTTGTGTGATGAACATGAATCGAACCTACTCCCTACCGCGAAAGCTCTGCCTCAATGAGCTGTGGAACCAATCACAATATTTGAAAAATGTCTTAAGGCGAAGACAAGAGCTAATGTGACTCTCGCTCGCACGTTTTGACATGTTGAAAGATATAAAATCACTGAACTCATTTTGGAAAAATCGCAATCAACTTAGTTTTCCTACTTAAAAGTTTGCTTATGCACGAAAACTAGTAAAGCAAACTTTTGAGTAGGAAAACATGTATCGATCAAAATGAAATTTTTGCTAAACTGTGACAACAATGTGATTAACAATGTTGTGTTGTTGTTGTGTGTGTTAACAATGTGATTGCACACAAAATGGTTGATTTCGATTTTTTTTTGAGTTTAGTGATTTGATATCTTTCAACATGTCGAAACGTGCGAGCGAGAGTCACATTAGCTCTTGTCTTTGCCTTAATACCATTCTTAAAAAAATCCAGAAACTAATCAGTTGTACTTTTTTTTTCATGAGCTCAGACCAAACCAGTGTCATGAGCCTTTTCAAACGAAAGGTGTAGTATTTTATAAGAATTGCTTTCTTATCTTATGGCTTACTTCACGTCCAGTAGTCGAAGTCTGAGTTTTGGCTATCGTTTTTCGTTTTCTGTATCGTCAGGACGGCGGCCGGATATTGTATGAGACTTGATAAGCGCCACTATTGGGCGTGCTGAGAGCTCTCGTGGCTCTATACAAAATCCAGGCTCGCAATACGGAAAATAAAATACCAAAAACGAAGAAAAACTGGGACTTGTGGTACGGACGTCTGACGGGATGTCGCGTCATGCGTTCACCGCGAGTCATGAAGCTTCCGTAACTGGCAAAGTTTTCTTCTCCCAGGTCGTTACGAGGCGCGAATGGCCCGCGTTACAATTACAGCGCGCCCATATTTATGCCAGCGGTAACCAAATTGCCCGATATTATTCCATCCCATTGAGTGCGAAAAGCGCAAATTAAACCGATTTTATATTGGACGATTTTCCCCAAGAGCGGGGGCGAGATATGTTCGTTGTTAGATAAGAAGCGGAGAAGATTGCGTTATGAAATAAGAAAGCGGGCGAAAGAGTTGTTTTCGGATAAATAGCCGGGGGGCGAGGTTAACGCTTTGATTGCGATTAATTTTGTAAGCGGTTGTTGTTGGTTAATTAGGCTGATGGAGTTTGTTCAATATTGGAATTAGTTGCCGGTGCTTCTACCAAGAATTTAATGCTATTGAGATGTATTTTATTGGTTTAGAGTTAGGTATGTAAACTTTGCGGTTTATGCTATGGTATTATTTTTCAATCGTACTGTGGTTTTGCTTGATAATAAACTATCATAAATTATTAATCAAATATTTTATTACTTAGTTAAGTGTCTTTAAGGATGTCTAAGGATATTATTATAATTGGCACATACCTACTCACATTTTATAGTAATTGGTATTTCACGTGACAGGTTGCAAGACGAAGCTAGAATACTAACTAGTTCCATCACGAAGTTTTCTTTTACAAATTGAGCGCACTGGCATTGCGCATATAAATACAAACATTTAGTCCTAAATGCCTAGACTAGACGATAAATGCAGTAAGAACACTGCTACCTCGTGACGCCGCCGGCTGGACAAATCGCGAAACACTGCTTAAATTTAACAACTGAGATACTCTCACCCTTCGCATAAGCTGACTGTTAAAAGAAAATGGAAAAGCAACCGAGAAGATATATCTCTGAGGGGCTCAGATATTCGGGAAACTATATAGCCTAATGAAAGCGAACGAGGGAGGCCCGGCGCTAACAACTAATTGGCTATTCCGAAAACTCGTTTGAACACAAAATGGATTCTGTATTTAAATTTCAGCATTCCGTAAAACAACGGCGAAAGTTAAATGCATAAGGCATTTTGGTTGCCGTAGATTTACTCACCATTTGGTTAATCCTAATAGGAATACGATCACGTTGTACGCTGCCACTAATTACGGAACTACGCCAAAAGAAAAATTGAGCCTCGACTCACGAACTCAATTTGCAAGAACTCGCAAGTGGACGAAGCTTTTAATGACGCCAAAATGTTTTGTCTTGCTTGCAGGTACACTTCATAATTGTTGGTGTTTTTATCAGTTTTACTTGGTAACTTTTCTCTGCTATTTTTAAAGAAATAATTTGCATGGAAAAATACTACCGCAGTAAATAATGCCAGTTTAATATTAGGCTAGTGCTAAAAATTGTGTCTATAAAATGAAGTTTGAATCGAGTTTCCAATGTCATCATTATTCAGAAGGACTAGTGGTAGGTACAATCGTACTGCTTCTGGGAAATCCAACGTCTGGCCCGGCTAATGACGGCTGCGCTCTGAATACTGAACGGAGAGCCTCCTGTATGGACCGATACCTCTATAAATCTATAAACTATAGGACTGCCTAAAAAGAAGAAATGATGTACAAAAGTTTGAAAGTGCGCACTATAAGTTAGTAAATCAAATAGTTTCACTTTCTCTGTCCGCTTAAATTGTGTTCTGTTTAAGTCGTTTCTGGGCAAACGCTTGGTTGGGTTCCTCGCGACATATTGTCTGCGAACTCTGCCGACGCCTCTCCAATAAATAAACAGGTCACATATTGAAGGAGGGAGGTGGGAGAATACAATTGTAACTTTCCTGCTCCGGCTTACGGGAAGGCAAAAGTTTAAAAAATACAAGTTTCCCTGCCCCCGGCTCGCGGGAACGCATGACAACGTTCGCACGTACTCGCGACCCGGTGGGACCATTCGTGACTCTGTATGCTCTGCGCCTACCCCGAACTCCTGTAACTGTATTATTTTGACCAACTTCAGAAATTCAAATCCTAAAGATTGGATGATCATTTGTATGCCGCTCGATGTCCAACCATAATCTCAGAATAAGAATGAGAAAACCCATTAAAACGTCCAAAGATTCAGCGCACAGCGAGCGGCTACTTACAGAGTATTCTCTCAGAGTAAAATTCACTTCATATTTGGAAGTTCGGAATAAAAGCGGTTTGAAATTGGGGCTCATAAAAACGGCGATGCTAAGTGATCGATCAGGGGTAAAAGTTGTTAATCTTGTCTCGCGCTGCCGAAATTCCGCTCGGTAAATTCTGAATATTACGCGACACAACAAGCAATTAGTATGCAGCGAGGTCGCGTTACATTTTTTTACATTATGCTAAGTCCCAAAGAAAAACTGTAGGAAGTCCGAGAGCGAAGGGGGCACTCCAGCGATTCCCAATAATTCATTAGAGCGGGCGTCGTCACGGGGTACGAATTAAAATTAATGATTCGCGAGGATAGCAGCCGCCTTCGAGGGATTTCATTGTGTTATCCAGTCACTTTTTATGCTTAGGGATAATTTGAACGTGCTAGCTCACAGGTGGCACAGATACTATGAAAGTTCCATCAGCTCTCTGAAAAACAACTTTTTATTGACAATTCGATAGACATTGCTTATTCATTAATCAGTTTTGTGTCTTACAAAAGTTTTAAATATTAATAGAACTAAACAATCATAATATAAAAAAATCAACAAAATCACGCAAATAATATCTCACATATTTTTTAAAGAACTTAATTGAAGCTATCCAATCAAACAAAGGTTACATACAGGTATTTCCCCTAGCGTATTGCGCCCTACGCCTGCTGCGTATGTCTATGAAATATTGCAATTAGGTATCACGGTTCTTAACTTCAATTTGGCTCTAATATCTTTTGATCCCGTGTAGGGATTTGCAACGACATTGTCGCGGGATGATTTGATGAGAAATTCTGGCGAGAAGACGCGACGCGACGTACAAGTCGAGTTTCCACTTTCTCGTCACGCGCGCCCGGCTCAAATAAGGCTCACTACCCCCTACCGCCTCGCCTGTCGCCCTAGCATAAAGTAGACTGTGGAATACCTAATGTGTCTATTCATTTTCTTTCGAGAACCGTTAAAAATCAATTTACATGTTGATTACAAAACTTTGGAAGTATCGGAACTTTTGAAAGCCACCTCCATTTTTGAGTTCAGTATAATTGAGCAGACTGCTTAATTAATATTGATAATCCGAATTTATAAAATTTTAATTATCGTCTTTTCGAAGCGACGCGCGACACTAGGGCCGGTGAGTAGGTATCTGGCTCAGCGCATCAGTGGCACTGAATTGGATCAGTTCAGTTATCTCTGGATAGATTGCAACGGTCTGCATAAAGCTCAAATGTTTCTTGCATGTTTTGTACATCTTACATTTTGTAAATAATTGTATTTTATCTAAAAATAAATTAATAATTAACTTTTTTTCCTAAAAAAAGTCGTCATCCACATCAACCTGAAGAAGTCCGCTGAAGGTCTTAGGCCTTCCTTGTCTACTTTTTTAGGTATTGTAAGATCCTTATGTATCCGCCGACTTTCCTTGTCCGCATTACAATGCAGTCTAATAATCCACCCTACGTAACGTCTTCCGTTCACGAAGAACATATTGATAGAGAAAAAGAGATGATAACGTGAGATGCCGCTAATCGGCTGACGTCACAACTTAGTTGTTCTTATTGGCCGTGTGTTCATAAGCCGGGGCTGGCCGGGCGCTTCCCGAATCCTAAGTAGCGTCCGACTTGCGAGTTACGTGCTAACAAATTGACGACAATATTTGCTGGCAGGTCCCTGTCAACCCGGCAGGTTATTAGTGTGGCCGGCTGGAACCCTTACTTCTAACGACTTAGACAACTTTTTCGGAAACTATGTTATGGGATACCTCAGAAGGGATAAAGTTTTATATTGTAGAATGGAAATTATCGTAAGTTACGGAAATGTTTTCGAAACTAATAGTGAAGTTTGTTCAAGGCTCATTGAAATACGGTTTGAATTCATCACAAGCCACGTGCGTCGCTGAATTACATAACTAACTTCCAAATACAATATATTATATTATGGGTATAATATAGGTACTATAGAGACACAAAATCAAAATAAAAATTGGATTACCGGTTTTAGTTATTTTGTTTAGTCTTTATAAATCCTAGCTCACTTAATAAAGAAATAATGTTTAGTCGTTATCATAATCGTCTTTAAGGCTCGAAATTCAGTAAATTTAATCTTGATCTACGGTTAAGGCCTGATTTCACCATGCTCTGTTAGATTAACAAAGGATTAGAGGGCGGTTAAATATGTCAAAATGTACACGCTTGACATCTAAGGTTAGATTTAACGGCCTGTTAATCCTTGATTAGCAACTAACAGAGTATGGTGAAATCAGCTCTAAGTCATTGATTCCGATGGCAAAGGTATCCCTATCATCGGTATATTTAATAAGCTATTGTAAAATATATGGTGGTTATTAAATAAAATAGAAAATGTTTGTTTTCTTTAGTAGGTATACCAAAGTAAAATATGATTTACCTAACAATTTTAATATAACAAAAATATAAAGTTCTAACAATGTAATAACATCTGCAAATTACAATTGCGCAACAAATCAAAGCGGGGATGTTTTTAACTGGTTGCAGTTTCATAAAAATGTTTCACAAGTTCGCAGTACACCACCTAATCCTAAAAGCCTTTTATGCAGGCGAGCTGCAAACGAGCGGCGAAAAGTTGTGTTGCCAACTGCTATTGAGTTCCTGAGGCCAGATCAAATTGATCTTACATTCTATGAACTTTGTAAAACGTTTAAGTTGATTTCGAAAAACTCGATTGAATTTTCTTGTGTAATTTCTATGAAAAGCACACAGGGCACTGTAATAATTACTTTTTTATCCCAAATATACAACTTGTTTAACTGCTTATGTTATATGCTGCTGATGGTAGCTAAACTTGTAGCACGAAATAGAATCACTTTAATTGAAATAATAAAATGTAACTCATAAACTAGTGGTTCGCCCCGAATTGAGATCTCGTGATGCGACCCGACGAACGCACCAAAACTTTGAGTAGATGGTAGTCAGAGGCAAGTCCAAACATTATGTTTGGATTTTTTTCTGACTACCGCCTACTAACTTGGTACGGTAACCAAGTTTCAACTCTATTGGCCTATTTATTGAAGAGTTCCGTTGAACAGACCTTGGCTCCATCATCAGACCTGGTCGTTGTCACCATTTTATGAGAACTGAGTACCTCCTTAATTTATTACAAGAAAAAAAATAAGAAAAAGCAAGGAACTGGACGACCAGTAGAAAAACCTTGATGCCAACGAAACTCTTAGAGATGGGAGCTCTTGGATAGCTGGTTATTTTATTTAACTTTA
Organism: Chloroclysta siterata; assembly: GCA_932294275.1. Classification (NCBI taxonomy): domain Eukaryota; kingdom Metazoa; phylum Arthropoda; class Insecta; order Lepidoptera; family Geometridae; genus Chloroclysta; species Chloroclysta siterata. The sequence goes on along the minus strand of OW028600.1, from coordinate 7,053,316 downwards.
TTGTTGTATCTCAAAAAAGTAAAATTTGTTTTGGAATGTCCAAACAAAGCCCTTTTATATGACATGTAATTTGTTTTTTTTTTATTTTTGCTGCCTTAAAAAACCCCATATCTTAATAACCCTTCATCCGATTTTACTCATATACTTACCAGTAAATTTATCAAGTACAAGCTATCGACTTATCAAAGTTCATGCAGATCGGATCAACGGTTCGAAAGTTATGGCCAGACAAACATACATACATAAAAAGCCAAATCGCCCAAGTTGAAACTAAGATCTACGTTCGCTTCGCTCACTCGATCAATAAACTACGTTCACTTCGCTCACTCGATCAATAAAACGTTTATGGTATTTGTGACAAAATTGTATGTAAGAATGCAGCAACTCTAAAAGTGGTCAGATCTATCCAAAATCAATCAGAATCTGACAAAATTTAAATTCCCAATGTATTCATGTCATGCACATTGCTTATTACTCTATCTCGAATCCATTTCGAGCGTTCCTGTGTCCATTTTCGTTTTAATTGGTCACCAGATTTTCGCCCGTGTATTGTACGGTCACGTACATATTGATTGCTCAAAGAGTTATGCAGTTCCAGCGCACTCGCTGCAGAATTTACAATGTTGTTTTGACGTAATACAACGGACTGCATTACATGATGCAGCAGCCTTTTTGTCTAACTATACTGAGTATGGGTCAACTACTGAGTATGTAACAGCTAAAATCCATGACTTTTATCCGTCAAATTCGATTGTGTAACACTCGGAGAGGTGTAGGTGATTCATTTTCTGACATTTTGGGAAGCAAAATTGTGTAATTTCGGTGGTATTTTAACCAACATTACTTGAGGTCTTAGCACAAAGTGTAAACATTTGGAATGAAAGTGTATTGTGATATCCTGATTTGACCGAAAATGTTTCTAATGTTTTGAAGAAAACCGCCACCATTTTCTTCAAAACAAATGACGGCCGCCTTGACTATGGACTGACTTGACTAAAAAGTATTCAATACAAATCATTTGACACTGTCAAGATTGTCTGTCGAATGACAGACAGGAGCCATAAATTGAGAGAAGAAAAAGAGAGGTATAGAGGTAACTTGTAAAAATTTTATTCATGCACATGTTACACAATACGAATATGACGCATAAAGGTCAAAATAAAACTGATATCCGTACTCGGTATAGTTAGACAATATAAGGCTACTGGTCTGAGCTATAACTTTGCGCTATCATTTAAATTTGAACTATAATTAAGAGTAGTAGAGCTCTTTGTAAAGGTCTCGTCCGGAGAAGTACTACCATCACGCCTTTTTCTGCCGCCAAGCAGCGTTGCTGTGTTTCAGTTTGAAGAGCGTGGTTGCCGGTGTATTTACAGGCACATGAGGCTTAACATCTGTATGCCTCAAGTTGATGGACGCAGGACAGTGCATCGTAGGGCACGTTCCTATCGTGCACTTATGAGGCAATGCTTTGTTATAGGTGATGGTTACCACTTAACATCAGGTAGGCCATCTACTTGTTCCATCAGCTAGTTGTATAAAAAAAAATTGGAAGACAGAAATAGCTTCACGACTTTGATCCTCATGTACGGTAGATATCCCATTGAGATGTGTTAGTACCAAGTACCAACTAGATCTTTTTGCTAATATCTAAGGAAGTCAGAAGTCATAGAATAAACCTCAGTTTAATTAATAAGTGAGTATTTTAAAAACGATAATTTTATACCCAGCGATGATTTGTAGAGTACATTAATAGGAATAGTAATAACTGTACTATCAAATTCAATAAACAAAATAGATAATTACGACTTTTCTACCATGAAAATGCGCCAAAAACGAAAATAGTTTTTCCACTTGCTTGGGTACATAAATAAAAATAAATATTGGGGGGACTTTACACACAGCACCAAATCTAGCCATCTAGCCCCAAACTAAGCCAAAGCTTGTAATATGAGAACCAGATAGCTGATATAATACATATATAGAGGTATATTTTGTTTGTATATTTATACTTATAATACATAATATCACCCAGACAGAACAAACATCTATGTTCATCACACAAAAGTTTGTTCTGGGTGGGGATCGAACCCACGGCCTACGGCGTAGAAGGTCTAATGTCTGTCATAATGTACAGTAGGTTCAAAATCATTTTTTTTTAAGTAAAACTAAACTTTTAGGTACTATTGTATCATAAACGCAGGTTACATGTTTTATTAAAAGTCAAAGTCAAAAGGTTATTATTCAATTGAATCAAGGAACGTCTTAAAGCTAGTTGAAGAGATTCGTTTTCTGGCATTTTGGGAAGCAACATAGCTTTATTATTTTAATTGTTTTTCTTATGTTATTTTGAGTAGTGTTGTGTAATTTCGGTGGTATTTTAACCAACATTACTTGAGGTTAGCACAAAGTGTAAGCATTTGGAATGAAAGTGTAATATGTGATATCCTGATTTGACTGAAAATATTTCGAATGTTTTGAAGAAAAACGGCCGACTTGACTAAAATGTATTTATACGATACAAATCACTTGACACTGGCAAGATTGTCTGTCGAATGACAGACAGGAGCCATAAATGGAGAGAAGAAGAAAGCTAGTTGAACCTATTCAGATACGAAACACTCAAAATTCATTTGGGAATGAAATTATCAAATGGAATAGTCACATTAAGTTCCCATTACGCAATTACACGGCCACAAATAGCTTTCGTGGGTGTATCGTTCAAAGGTCAACATTGTACGTAGGCCATTATGTCTAGTTTGTAAATAGAAATATGAGGGTTCTTTGCTCAGTAACAAAATCATAAAGTGATACTGTTAATGCTTCTCCAAAGGTGGGTAAATAGTTGCATTTTGTTTCTTATGTCAATTGCATAAAGGTCTTTTTTTTCTTAATTTTTTTTATTGTCTGATAGCTACGTTTGACTGCCATCTCACCTGATGGAAAGTGAAGATGCAGTCTAATGTGGAGTACGCTTAGCTATGATCCAATTGTTCACTCTTGTCTTGAATATTCCTAAGTTATAGCGTTCCGGAAATACCGACGAAGGTAGTTTTCATATTTACTCACAACGCTTTCTAGACCCAAACTAAGCAAAGATTGTATAGGAGCAAGATCAAAGATAGAATACTGAAAACTTTTTTCTTGGATAAGTACATGCTTATTAATACATAATGATGCATTATAGCACCCAAACACAGAACAAATATCTGTGTTCTTCACATAATTGATTGTCCTCGGTTTGGATGAACCTACACCCTACCGCACCAAAGCTGTGCCGCCTGATAGAATCAAATTCAATTTATTATTCACTAGCTGGTGCCCGCGACTTCGTCTGCGCAGGATTAGTATTTCGAGTAGCTTATATTAGCGTGGCGTAGTACATATGTGTAACTCTAGCGGTTTTGGCAGCGCACGCCAGAATAGCTCACAGGTGGTAGATTTTTTCCTACTTACTTGACACTTATGGTCATATTTTGGACAATTTACACAATATCTTTATATATTGTAGCTATGTGTTATTCTGATGTATAAGCTATATTATTTTAATGTTTCATTAAAATCCATTCAGTAGTTTTTACGTGAAAGAGTAACAATCATCCATCCATCCATACCTACAAACTTTCGCGTTCATAATATTAGTAGGATAAGTACAACATTACAGAACAAATGAATAAACTTTTTTATTTTGAAAAGCAATGGCGGATAAAGAACTATTAAACGAAGCCACTTGATTTAAAACAAGCTTACCAAATCAGGCAAAACATGTATCTATCTTAATTGATCTCCAATACCATTAAGCAAGCAAAGTATCAGCAAATAACGATATATTTTAAGGCTTTGAAAAATATATAGGTATCGTGACTCGGCAGGCGCCACGAGGTCGCCCCGGCCGTACAATTGTATAGTCCTAGAAAGGTGACCAGCGTAACTAGACCTACTGGCGTAAGCTGTTTTACCCTTCAAAGATCATGGGATAGAGTAGAGAGGGGGGTTGAAGTAGCTCTTCTTATTTTGGTGGGTGTATAAAGTGGCTAATATGAGCAGATCACGCGTATGGAAATTACAGTGGAATCAATCACGCACGGACCGCCCAAACATGCCTTGAGCAAATAATGCCCCTTGTATAATGACTTTTCATAAAGATTCATATCTTTTATTCTCTCTCGGTATCTAAGGAATCTTCAGCTTATATTGCTTTCTTATTTTTAAAGAGAATATTAAAAACATTAGGTACAAATTTTGATTATTCTTTCAAATTGCAGGGTAGCTTAATACAAATGATAATGAAATGTTAAGTTACAACGTCGATGTACAGAACTAAATATGTAAGAGTTTCACACAACGTTAACTCGTCCCAAACTATGCAAAGTTTATGAAAACAAGGTAACTGATAAAATACTAAAAATACTAAATACTGCTTTATTTTGTTTCGTAAACTACGTAATTGCTATAAACAGTACACATGTATGTATATATATATATATATATATATATATATATATATATACATGTACATATATATATACATATATACAGCTATGCATGCCTAAGATTAGGGCAGAAAGCTACAAAAGGCGTAAGATCAAACGTGGAAATTATGACAGAAACCATAGCACATTTCCATAGAGAAAGCTTTAAAATACGTGACCATAATGTATTTTCCATGGTAATTCGTAGTCATATTGAGCACACATAAAAATCAGATAATAAAATACACATCAGAAAATTCAAAATCACTTACGTCTGCGGTCGAGGCAGGCTGTGTCCTAGCGTGCCAATAAAAATGTAAATGACACAAATAAAATCTTTTGAAGAAGAGGAGCTTTGATGTGTTCGATACAATCAGGGTTGTTTTTTGGTCCTGGACATACATTCGACAGGCAAAACTCCAAAAACTTACCTAAAGCAATGAAAAAGATTTCAACGAACTCTTAGTTTTAAGCTACATGGCCTGTGCTACGACGTGCTACGAACTGACGAGCTACGCTACTGTAATGCATTGAGTAAAAACTATTTTGAATTTAGAATTTGTTTTATTGAATTGATACCTTTTTTGAAATTTGAATTTCGAAAGTACTGTTTTTTCGTTCGTTCGAAAAACAGAATTCTAAATTTGGAACATAAAATAGTATTTTTACTAAACTGAGGGTCTATATACATTTTATCCAAATTTCACAACTATTGTTGAAGTCGTGATCATTGTGTTGTTGTAAAATTAACAATGTATTTTCTATAAGATCAGTAGGTATACGCGTGTCGTAAGCATCGGCCGAATCATATGAAACAAACAGGATTTCCCAGAGGAGAGAGCGATATCTGATAGGAATCATTGAATTATTGCCTCGAATCTACAGGCTGTTTCAAATGTGTTTGGATAAAATAAGTTTAACCAAGCAGATGTAACTTGTGAAGAGATTTCTAGGTTCAGCTAAAACTATAGAAACACTTCTCAACTTTTCACTCGTCTACAAAACAAGTAGCTTCATACTTCACACATCCACGTTACCATAAACTTATTCATAGAATAATATACCATACATGTTCGAGGGCGGAAGAATTTCAATATGTATAATATTATGCAGGTTGATTCTTTGAGCATGGGTCGGACACAGCACATTTGAATAAACCGATAGCGAGAGCCGAGCAAAATATTGTTCGCCAGAGGTCGCTGGTAGCAGTGCCCCGGAAAATATATCGTTTTGCCTCACAGGGGCCACGATATTAGATTCGAGATGTAGCAAAATCTGTGCCCATAAAAATCCTATCTCGAAATTGTAGATAAATAATTGATCGCTATAGCGCACCGGTTATTATTCCGGTACAATGTTATTGATATCTTTTTAAAATAAAAGTCTTAGTAGATATTATTATATTTCACAATACTTCCGGAAATCAACTTATTTTCTCTCTGAAATAAAATACTTTGATACTTTTATCCTTTATACTTTTTACGACCAGCCGTCAATCGACTGGCTATCTCTAAAATTTTGTTTGATAACGATGAATCGAAATCAACAACAAAAATCATAGCGCGGTAGTGGAATCTACTATAAAATATTTGACTGCTTAGTTACTAAACAAATAAGTTACCTAGTTGTACCCCAAATAAATGTGCCTATCAGTGTACAACATTTGGTATAGCCAACTCATTTGTCGTACAGGATGTAACCGCCTTTCCCAGCCTCGATCCTGCTAGCGAGGACCGCATTGCTAATAAGCACTTATCTTGACGGAATGAGCGTTTTCCTCGGCAAATTGTCGCACCACCTCATTGGGGTCGTTTCGCGATAGGATGATCCGCACTCAGCAGATCTATGGGCCAATGCCGTCCGCTATTACATGAAGTATGCATTGTAAGTAGCTTAACAACTAAGAGAATCAAATATACGTAATAACATAACGTCCAATTAGTTTGAGAACAGTAACTTTTTTTTATGACAGACAAACTTGCCAGGTTAAAGTGATGTTACAAAACCACATCTAGGCAGTTCAGCTTCAAGAAAATTGCAGTCTTTTTCATCAGTCTTTTTCATATGATCTATCTTAAAACTGGTAAAATACTACACTTAACCAAAATGGATGCTCTTACCAAACGTAACATTTTTGAATTGAATAAATTAGCGTTAATGTCCCCCTGAGTTGTACAGCTACTTATGATAATGTACTATTCTTTCTGACTCTCGCACTCACATTAACGCTGCGCCAGATGAAAGATAAACATTTGATGTGAAGAGAGCGAATCCGTATTCTAGTCACACGGGCCGAGTTAATTCAATAGTAGATTGGATTTGGAGCACGCTCACCTATCGGATACTGCACAATGCACATACCTAGTTTGCTACGATCTTGAAGATTGCCAACTTTTTTTATGAAATTGGTGTTTCTAGTTTTTGCATAATGAAAACTGAACATTAAGTCAAAGAACGAGTCTGATACTATAAAACTCATCTGACTGGCTTACCCAATTGAAATATTTGTCTTTAGAATTAATAAACTTTTTATAGGTGCTTGCAGTGGAGGTTACTGAGGTTTACAGTTTTCAACGCTCATATATACTTGCACACATAAACGCTCCAAATAAGGTGATCAGCAAATTTTGGTGATGAAAGTGGCCATGTTGCGTGTTAGTACAGGTAAATTTAAATACCTGCGTTGCTCATTTACTTTTGTTAACCTTTACAGTCTTACAAACTCTCACTTACATTAACGCGCCCGATGAAAGATAAACATTTGACGTGAGGATCCGTATTCCAGTCACACGGGCCGGGTTAATTCAATTGCTGATTGGATTTGGGGCACGCTGATCTATCGAGTACTTTACATGTTACGATCTTCAGAGTTCTGATTGAGTTGGGGTCATAGTTTAGCTCCGGTTTTTGGTTATGAGCCAAGCAGGTCAGGGTAAATTGAAGCTGTGATTCAGTCGAGATTTTAACGCAAGCTTTCTAAAGTAAAATTGATGAAGCTGGCTAAAATAGACAGTAAAATTGGCATTTTTAACGCAAATTAATTTTGTTTGCCGAATATGTCCTGAAATATTTTGCAACAGGTTGAAATACTTGTCGTGGGACAAGTTAGCTAGTAAAAACTCTCTTTAGGCTTCAATAAAACCGTGAACCCCGAAATTGAGTTGGCAGACACCGAAGATTTTCGTGAATGCTGTAAAAAATAGAACTGCCGACGTAAAACAAAACAAGAAATAACAATACGCTTCTCCGGAAATCTTTTTGGACTCTAAAGTACTAGAGGACACATGAACTCGTAACATGAGCCTTTTGTAGGTTTGGAAATCGTAACGTCTAAACAGATCCCGAGTACCAGCCGTCATTTCGCCGTGCTTTTATATTCCATCTTGTGTTGACAATGCATTGTTCTGCGGAACCCTATTTATCTAGGTGATTTGTTTGCACCGCGACGCCTACGATCCGTCGCTGGGTTCTGCAGTAATTGAGACTGGTATGCGTGACTGTTGAACTGTGTACGTTTTCGAATAAGTTTCTAGACTACAGATCTGTTTACACTGCGCGAGTTACTAGGCAATAGTAAGAAATTTACTAAAGCAGTTAAAGAAATACGTACGTTCTAGACATTATAGTAGGTATCCAGAAAAAAAAAAAAAAAAAATCTAATTTATTTAGTAGAGGGCTGCAATAAATTACTGAAGATTAAATAAGTAGCGGAGTGTGTAAAAAAAAATTTTGACGCAACAGTTTTCCGCACTCGCAACCTATTAGCATCATAAATATTAGGTACTCTCCCAAACTCTGCACTTGATAATTTTGTGAAGTGAATTGTCTAACTTACAGATGATCGAATCAGTCAGTGTGCACGATAGAGCCAACAGCGACTGGACTACTAGAGATTCGTTTTCTGGCATTTTGGGAAGCAACATAGCTTTTTCATTTTAATTGGTTTTCTTGTGTTATTTTGAGTAGTGTTGTGTAATTTCGGTGGTATTTTAACCAATACTTGAGGCCTTAGCACAAAGTGTAAGCATTTGGAATGAAAGTGTAATATGTGATATCCTGATTTGACTGAAAATGTTTCGAATGTTTTGAAGAAAACCGCCACCATTTTCTTCAAAACAAATGACGGCCGACTTGACCATGGACTGACTTGACTAAAAAGTATTCATTCAATACAAATCACTTGACACTGGCAAGATTGTCTGTCGAGTGACAGAGTGACAGACAGGAGCCATAAATGGAGAGAAGAAGAAGACTGGACTAGTAAAACGCGCGGACTAGCGCGGAAACAGACTGTCTATCATCACAGCTAGCTATCATAGTGTAAACGGAGCATTAGTTTGCGTCTAGCTGGATAATAAGGAAGTGTACGCGTGGGGATTCCATTAAGTTTAAGTATCTGCGTAGTTAGTGAATTTATAGTTCGTCTGGGAAGAATTTTAGAAGTCGGGATTATTATTAATGTGCAATTTGCGTCTTGGTAATAATAGTTATTAAGGTGATAGAGATAGTTTAAGAAGTTTTACGTTTTGAAAAGGCTATATGACAAATAATATTATAATAAATTAAACTAATGTATTTGTGCTAAATACATTATTTTTGGAGCACAATCGCACTCATTTGAAACAAAAATGAAATTAAAAGATATTTTAATACATACACCTATATTTCTTGTCGACATTGGTTCTAAATTGCTAGTCCTTTTTCTCAGAAATTCGGAATCTTATTTTCGTACAAACAAAATAAAAGCAAGAAGGCAGTTTGGTATAGTTTTTCAATTCTACCAAACAAATTCGTAAGTGACCTTGCGTAGGGAGGTTTTACGATCTCTCCTCTCTCAGGAGGGTAAGGTAAATTCTGGCAACCTGGACGTCTCGGCTTATTGCATCGTTAAAGGGTGTTTTACCTTTTTGAGGTTATTTTTCGACGATGAGGCCAAGAACTATCTCGAGAAGTTGGTAGATAAACTTCTTCGCATGCAACGTTTTGTGAGTTTTTACGATTCAGAATAAGGTTTTATATACAACTTGCACAAATCAAATCAAATCGAGTAATAAAAAATCAAATCAAACCGAGTAATTGGTTCGGAATTGCCCAACAAAAACACGAGGTGTAAATAACGAATACATTATTCAAACGATCGCACAAAGTAAAACGGGGACAAAATACCTTTACGCCGCGCATAAAAACCAGCATCAAAATCTCATATCACCGCAAATCCGAGCCTATCAATAAACAAAGGGTCATAAAACCCTCATACCTATGACACATCCGCCCAGTCTGGTAAAGCTGTGCGGTGTAAAAAATCCCCTAATCTAGTAAATGGTTGTATAAAAAAAAAAAAACAGAAAAAATACCAGAACGTGGCAAAAAATATGAACGAGCCCAATATCTGGGAAATGTTCAAATATTAATGTTAGCAATGACTACTAATATTACGCGAGCGAAGGTGCGGGTGGCAGCTTGTACAATATGAAAAATTAATATGCCTACAATATATTTCATAAGTTATAGGTGATGGTAACCACTTAACATCTGCTTGTTCCATCAGCTAGTTGTATAAAAAAATATTAATTGATGGTTGTGACTGGTAACAAGAAGAAAATATCATGAATCTGGTTACCATAGCGATCATTTTCAGATACCAGGTATTTTCCTTCTAGGCTTGATCGCGTGAAACTGGCACCTAGATTCACATGCTTTCTATACTTTAAAGATGTTTCAAAGTTATCCTTGTTCACCTGAATAAATACTTTTTAGATTCGACTTTTTTTTTTCGGTTGCCCTTTGCTAAGTTTTCCAATGCTTGGCTTTCCTTGAAATACCTTTCTGTTTCAACAGCTGCTCAATAACTCCCTAATTCAGCAACCACGATCTGAATATAACTAAATAGGAGATAGTATCCACGATTTCGATACAAATCTCCAAAGAACGTCTTGGAAGCGTATTGGTAGCAATTTTGCTTGCGACAGATTGTACAAATTTACAGGGCGGAAACTTGCTTATGACTAATTTTGAAGGTACTTTTATGTGTTTAGTTTGGATACTACTGGAGTTTCAAACGTCCAAGTTTATTAGATCAACTAGACACTTAACATTTTGTTGAAAATATATGTTAAAATAAAAAAACACCTGATCTGAATAGAAAAACAGTTCCACTTTCTCTCTCTCTTACTTGTAAACATAAGTCAAAAGATAATCAGTGTTTATCTTTACCAATGGGTAATGACAAACAGTGACAGGTTCAGTTGGAGAGCACTGGTGGTCCAGTGGTAGCGGCCCCGCCTTCCGATCCTAAAGGTCGTGGGTTCGAAACCGGTCGTGCACCAATGAGTTTTTCTGTTCAAAAATTTACGTGCACAATACCAGTACTCTCAAACGGTGAAGGAAAACATCGTGAGGAAACCGGCATGTCGTGGAACCTAAAAAGTTCTATAACATGTGTCAAGTGCTCGAAAGGAGCCTCTTGAGGCGCACTTAAAATCCTTTCACCACACTGTTTCGAAAGAAACTAGTGACACGACAAGAAGAAGTGACAGGTTCTAACACTGTTTCAACTTGTATAAGTAAGAGCCGAAATACCTACCTAAATTCTATGTTGCTTATTTTTTAAGCAAATTTCGTTTAGTTTGGATGACAATGCATTTAAGTAAAAGCTTGTTTTTAAAAAAGATTTTTAATCTTAATAACTCAGCTGTTAAGTCGTTATATTATATATTTATATATTTATATATATATTAGGTTAGTATGTAAAAAAAACGAAAATCCTACTCCATACTGCTTACCCTAACCGCAGAGTGCTGTGAAAAAGACAATTCTTATTCTAAAAGGCGACGCTTGGTGAGGATGTGGAGCGAGTGCGTGCCCGCTTTGATTGAAACCGCCCTCAGACACCGAATTGAAAACGCAAATTTAGTGACACATCTATTAATTGAACGCCATATAACCAGAAAATAAGATCCTGTTATGCGTCGGAGCTTTTTCATGTATCGTGTATACTATATGTGTCTTGTAGTAACTTCTAATTCGCCTTGAATAACGTAAATTTGTTGTAAGTCACATAACTTTAAAATGAAATGTTATCTACAAGCAAGTCGATTTTGAAATGATTAACCTCTTTTTAGGAATACCTTAATGTAACCTTTTAACTCAGGACGTAAGTTGATGCCTCTCTAAAAGTACATAAATGTGAAACAGTATTTACTCAAAAGATTTGAAAAAGGTAAAAATGTTTATACCTCCTTCTCGCGTCAGAGTTAAGAAGTAAGCATTGAGAGAAATGTGCAAAAGGTAGCAACCTTAAGGAATCATTTTTACGAGTACCGAAGGGATACTTGCATTAAAATTCAGGAGACGGTCACGCGACCTTGTACTGTCATGTGCCAGCCCCCTCAATACTAGGGACTGAACGCGTTTTTAAATAAAACATGCATGAAGGCATAAAAACACGCAACAGGGGAGATTGCACGAACTTTCTTAAAGCGTCCGCAAAGAAGATTGCTTACATCTACATATTCTATTTATACTTTTAGCGACTGTATCAGCTTAAAATCCAAAACACCGCTGGTAAAGTTGCTTGACAAACTACTTCGACAGTCATAAAGCAAGGTAGAAAGTTAAGCACGTCGAGTTTTTCATGTTTTTCTTTCAAGTTAGTAGCCGGAGTTATTTTACGAACTTCGTAAAGATTAATAGGTAACATAGTTGCTCTAAACACTTACAGAATGTTCATTAATTTTGGTTCTGGCGATTTACCGGGTAAACATTTATCGGGTCCCAAGTCGAACACGTCAATGTAAGTAATGTGTCTCGTGTCTGGCCGATGGGCGCTCGCATTCGCACACGATTCAAATAAAAAAGTCCGCCATCACTCAACTATGCGTCGCCATTCTCTCTCTTGCCTAGAAATTTTCTCTCTGTATCCGTTAGCTTAGTGTGGACATGACATAATTTTTACATCATATTTTACTCATTTACACATGTTTTTTTTTTACCACTGCCATCATCTTATCTGTTGCTAAATGATATCATAATCAGAATATGATTTTTTACAAAAATTGATTTTGATAGTCATGTCCATACAATTCTTGTGCTCACAAAGTCTACGAGAAGCGAGATGTGACCTCGGGTTCTACACGGTCCTTGCAAATGGACAGGAAGAAGACGCGAGAGGAATGCGTGGGTTCTTTTAATTTAATATCGACTGACACCAAATTCGAATCGAAAGTTTGCCGCCAACGTGCCCTGCCTAATCTCGCCCTGTCGCTTTAATATTTATTGCCATTTACCCTATTCAGGACACTTAATAAATATGAGCTATTAAATTCTTCTGAAGAATACGCGTAAAGGCAGAATACAAATGATTTCTCGTCTGTAGGATGTCTGTGTTGTTGCTGGCATATAAAGAGATCTGTCCGCCTACACGGTAATGGATCTTTATGATGAATGAACTTTGTTTACTAATCGCCGGATTGAACTATTCAGAAACTGACGTATTGGCTTTAACTTCATGTTGTACTCCAATTTAATCAGTCTTCATAAAACAAAGAAAGCGAAGTAAACACGTAGCAGCAAATACTTGAGTTCCCGGTGTCCGTAATTGAACCACGTACAGCAACATAACTTCGTACGAAATTCTCTCAAGACACGGTTTTGCTGCGAAAAATAACGTACGCATTTAAAACAATAAAAACACATGTGAGTCTGACGGAGGCGCCTTGAGTGAATTTTCGCTGGAGGCGGCCCCGTGCGGGTGTTAGGAAAACGCGTATTTACAACGTACTACGAGCTAACTGCGCCATTTTGGATGTGGCATGATGATCTAAAAAATTGCCTTCTACGCCTATTTGTTTTATATGGCTCTTATTTATTATTTTACTAGCTGCCTCCGATCTCGGTAATATTTCGGGATAAATAGAAGCATAGCTCTATTTGTACTAAGTTTCATCTCGATCGGTACAGTGGTTTAGGGCGTGATATCCAAAGATCGTTCAACACACTACTTTAAATATGAAAGTAAAGTTAAGTAAAGTAAAGTAAAGTTTAAATATTGTAACTTAAACTGAAACTAAGCTGCTCTAAGACAGCTAAGAAAATTCTGAGTAATAAAGAAAACTTAGTAATTACTAAAATCTACACACGTGGCGTTGCGTTGTTTACAAATATGTAATACGCTACAATTGAAATAAAATACATTTATTTGACACAGTAGCAGAACACTTATAGAAGTAGGTACAGAATAAAAAATAACAACGGCTAAAATAGAACAAAATGAACAATAACAAATCGTAAAGAAATACTTGCTTCTAGTTCTAGTAATTTTCTATTTTTACTACAAGCTACCAAAACTAGGCCAAGGTTATTTGCTGACATTGAATTTCCGATAAAAGCCACGCTCTCCAATTAGTGGAGTAACAGAAAGCATAGCGTGTGGCGCTAATAAGGTTCTACTAGCTGCACATTATATTTAAATACAAACCTCGCAACCTTATACCCCGTTTACACTCAGCTCATGTCCGTGGAAATGTGCAGAGACATCGGCAGGGACTTGGGCAATGCGAGAATGTAAACAGGCCACTTCCATGTCCACTCGCGTTGCCCGTGTTGCGTGAACATATTGTAGGCGACGCTGCCGTAGTCGTATTGACGGCAACATTTCCGTCCACGAGAATGGCAGCGCGAATGTCTAAATGTAAACGCATAATACAATTATTAAAAAAAAATGTGTGCTGGTCTGTTTATTTCGCACATCCTGCATCGGTAGGGCAAATTTCATTTGGAGCGGTAGTCCGAAGGCCCACCGTGAACTTCCTAACTCGTGAACATGTGTTAACATGACTCGTCTTTGAAAACTGGATAAGGACCTTATTTATATGGGGCCAGCGTACTGCGCGACACAAAAGAACATGATGATATTACAGTTAGTCGAGAGCCGCTAATGTGATGTACATTAGGTTATTTACCAGTCAAGAATTACTCCCTTTTTATGTCTAAAATGTGGGTACAATGTGATAAAAATTACGGGCCTTTAGCGCTGAAAAGATACGTAGGGCGTGATATTAGGAGGAAATTGGGTGGTATTAAGCAATGACGTCGGTGTGACAAGACTTTATTTTCATAACTTTCCGAGAATAATAGAGCCTAATGTAACTGGTTATAAAATATAGATAGAGGTAAACGACTTATTACGGTCCTTAAGCGAAAATGTATCGTTTATTATGTGTTATTTTATTTTTCCTGTGATATTCAAAACTTCACAGATTTAAATGGTGATATGGACATTAATAAGATTATACTTTATCTATACCATTGTCTAACGACCGGTTTCTGAAAGCTCGATCAAAACTAATCGGATGTCAAGTCAAGAGAATTAGTTTTGATTGGGCTTTCAGAAACCGCCGTTAGCCTATTCATATTCATATTCATTTATTTCAAACCATAGGGACTTTTGTGGAACACTTAGTTACGTCAATTTGTTCGTACAAAAACACAATGTTAATACAAATTCACTGGGTAGGTACATTACTTTAGATGCAATCAAAAGTCCTAGTCAAAAGACATACATGGTGAGCGATCCTACTCCATCTAAAATCATAATACTTTGTTATTCATCTATACAATAGATGCAAAGGCTCTTTTACTTTTACTTATTACTTCACAAAGATTATTATACTTTATTTCGGTAAATAAAGGAGCGAGCTGGGAATTACTTCGGGAACATACTGTTACTTTAACATTTGATTTATTTTATTTACCCGACTATTTGGTTTTCTTCTCTCACGTACTAAACGATATTTGGCGATCCCTTAGACGAGCAGTTTGTCACGTACGTGACGCTGGAGGGCAAAATGGAAACTTCACTATGTTGTTGAGATGTACAAATAAATACGTAACTGTTGTGTAAAAACTGTTATTGGCAAGTGGTAGCTGCTGCAATTTTCCTCTGTTGTTCCCTGTCCGATGTACTTATTGTGCCTTGGAAGGAACGTATACTTTCTCATCAGTATTCCGTACCGAGTTTGGTTAAAATAAACATTATTTTTATCTTGTTTTTTTGTTCAAGCTATTAAGGCGAAGACAAGAGCTAATGTGACTCTCGCTCGCACGTTTCGACATGTTGAAAGATATAAAATCACTAAACTCATTTTCGAAAAATCGCAATCAACCATTTTTCAAAAGTTTGCTTTACTAGCTTCGTACATAAGCAAACTTCTAAGAAGGAAAACTTGTATCGATCAAAATGAAATTTTTACTAAGCTGTGTGAAATGTGATTGCACACAAAATGGTTGATTGCGATTTTTCGAAAATGAGTTTAGTGATTTTATATCTTTCAAGATGTCGAAACGTGCGAGCGAGAAGTTGTTTGATGGTTGTCAGCCCCTTAAGTAATATTCAGTACAATGTTGTCAATGTTTCCAAGGACGAAATTACGTGAAGTCGATGTTATGTAGATCCGTTATTGGATTTATGATAAACCTTATCATACATTTTGTATCTAAGAGTTTACAGTACATTAGGTACCTAGTCAGTAAACTTCACACTTACGATAGGTGGCAGTGGAAAACCCAATACATCAAATATTATCGTAGAAACGGTGAGAATACCATATAATCATCTGAAGCATTCTATTATACATTCTGTGTGATACGGCAAGTGATGCAATATGAATACTTCAACATCAATCTGAAAATATCGTGTGCAAACCCTGCAGTATCTGTTACTAGGGTATTAGAGCTCCATGATGCTATTCAAAGCTTCGCAACGCTTTGTAAATCCTAAAGGTGTGACGCGGATTTCCTGCAAAATGTTCTAGAAGAACTGAAATATTTACAGGAATGTTTGAATACTTTGCGCTGAAATGCGGTTCGGGATGAATAGAAGACAGAAATGTTAGGTTTGCAAAATTTTCACAGCTGTTTTGCGTTTTGGAAATAAAGCTGACATCTGTTTATGTAAAATTGCATTTGTGATAATACTGTTGGTGTTTTTTGATTGTAATTGTTAGGTTATTTGTGGTATTAAGTAAGTTTCGACTTTCTTGCATGTACTGAATTAGCTTAGGGTAAGGGTATGTAGAATCAACATTTTCGGATTTATGTCAGCCTTTAAATAAGTACGGTAAAGAGATAAAAACTTTTTGCAATGTTTTTTTTAGATCATAGTGTGAGTAAATAAATACATTTTAAATAAAGAACGATGTAACCAACCGTTCTGAAGTTCCATATTTAAAATTCTTATAGTTAGTTTTCTGGCCAAAACATGCAAACGAATGAAACTTACAATTTCTTTTTTTTACAAATTAGAAAGTTAGGCATACCTGCTAAACTAATAACTATTTGAACTTTTTATATTTTATTCGCTTATGTCACGTCACAAGACAACTTTAAATGAATTGAGGTGGTATAGTGGTAGCGGCCTCGCCTTCCGATTCTAAGGTTGTAGGTTTGAAACCGGTCGTGCACCAATGAGTTTTTCTGTTCAAAAATGTATGTGCACAATGTCAGTACTCTCAAACGGTGAAGGAAACATCGTTAGGAAACCGGCATGTCGTAGAACCTCAAAAGTTCTATAACATGTGTCAAGTGTTCGAAAGGAGCCTCTTGAGGCGCACTTAAGATCCTTTCACCACACTGTTTTGAAGAAGAATAAAGAACGATATGACCAACCGTTCTGAAGTTCCATATTTAACAAATCTAATCGTTAGTTTTCTGACCAAAACATGCAAACGGCTGAGACTTACAATTTCTTTTTTTACAAATTACAAAGTTAGGCATACCTGATAAACTAATAACTATTTTAACTTATTGATCGAGTGAGCGAAGCGAACAAAGATCTTTAGTTTCAAATTGGGCGATTTGGCATTTCATGTATGTATGTATGTATGTATGTTGGTCTGGCCATAACATTCGAACCGTTGATCCGATCTGCATGAAATTTGATAAGTCGATAGCTTGTACTTGAGAAATTTACTGGCAAGTATATGAGTAAAATCAGATGAAGGGTTTTTAAGATATGGGGTTTTTTAAGGGGGCAAAAATAAAAAAAGTTACATAAAAAAATCAAGTTACATGTCATATGAAAGGGCTTTGTTTGGACATTCTAACTCATTTTTTACACAAGTTTTGGTGCGTTCGTCAGTTCGCATTACGAGATCTCAGTTCGGGGCGAACTACTAGTTATTTTTTATTCGCTTAAGTCACGTCATAAGACTTTAAATGAATGATGTTGGTTGAAAATACTATAATCAATAAAAAAATATTGGTGGACTTTCCACATAGCACTATCTTACTACTTTATCACATAACATTTGTCTGGAAGAGATCGCTTTTTAGCGATAAGACCGCCCATTGTACATTTTGTTTTTCTGTAATTGTTATAATTTGTCCTATTTTGTTAGTTTGTAAGGTGTGCAACACAGAATTTTCATTCTTTCATTCATAACTTTGATTCATTTCACAAAAATGTAGTTGCACCGGTCACACGAATAAGATTCTCTATATCTCTTATTTCTCTATATTTCTGTACTCTTGACATCAAAATAAATGAATTTGTGAATGATAAATAAATCATAAATCATTTATTCTCTGAGAATCTAGGTAGGTTTATAAAACAGATGTCGTTGTTAGAGAAGAACACTAAATTCTGCCATTAGGCATAAGAATTTTCTTACAAACTAATTTACAAATTTTACATATCATATAAAGATGTTAAAAAAAAATAGTAATTGGGAACATTAAATAAATCATAATAAAATTCAAATCAAAATTAATTAAAATTAAAAATTGTGTGTGTTTGTGTCTGTGAAGAGTATTCCTGAAGAGTATTCCGTATTCCCAAATTCGAGTATTTATCACAGTATTGATACATCACATGCTAGTCTTTTTTTTTTATTCAACTAGCTGATGGAACAAGCTGATGGCACACCTGATGTTAAGTGGTAAGCATCACCTATAACAAAGCATTGCCTCGTAAGTTACGCACAATAGGAACGTGCCCTACGATGCACTGCCCTGCGTCCATCAAGTTGAGGCAGATGTTCAGCCTCATGTGCCTGTAATTACACCGGCAACCACACTCTTCAAACCGAAACACAGCAACGCTGCTTGGCGGCAGAAAAAAGCGTCCTGCCCTGAAGTTTATAAGGCAGCCGTTTACTTGAGTTGACCACTCTCTCTTCTCTTGTCGTGTCACTAGTTTCTTTCGAAACAGTGTGGTGAAAGGATTTTAAGTGCGCCTCAAGAGGCTCCTTTCGAGCACTTGACACATGTTATAGAACTTTTTAGGTTCCACGACATGCCGGTTTCCTCACGATGTTTTCCTTCACCGTTTTAGAGTACTGGCAATGTTGCTGGAGTTGACCACTAGCTTATATTGCTACATATAGGGTACATAGACTACTTCCGAAAACTTAGACGGAGTCTTCACAATGTGCATTTCGATGTATTACTACCAAAAATAAGGGTAAACTAAATTGGTTCAATAAAAATAATTGTTATAATATAATACACCATAAACTAAAATGTCGTTCCTTTGTCTTCTTTCGAGTCGATGGTTAACAAATTATGGATATTACAACCATTTAGACCAATATTGGCCATATCTACGGCAATCCTCATAAAAGCCGAATATCAAAAGGTTCTTAAGTTAAAGTCGTTCCATATAAAGCGGTAAAATCAAATGAATTGATCGACCCGCTTTTTCTATATATCCATTGCAGCCTGCAACTGGAGACGGGTAGAAAAGTGTTTGCCAAAAGATTAATGATGTGGCACCGAGCGCACTATACTCGGAGGTACTCGACAAAAGAGGCTCTTACTTACTCTTTGATGCCTACTGAAAAGTCTCACGAAAACAGGGGTAAAAACGGTTAAAATGTTTTCACGAGGTTCCGTGTCTTCACCGTTGTATTTTTCCCAGTTAATATTTATTGAGGGAAACTTTTATGCTGAAGGAAATCATTACTTACCCAGCTTTCTGGTATTAAAAAAAAGTTTTCAAAAAAGCTAGTTCATTTTATAACAGATTTTTAGAAAAAAACTAAAACTGAAACAGCTTCACGACTTTGATCCCCAGGCACGGTAGATATCCCTTCAGATCTCTTAGTACCAAGAAATTTATTAATTTATTGAGTACTTGTTCGCTTAAATGTAATTTATAGCATACACATATTTTATTGATGCCTCAGATCTCTAAACTAGAGTTTGACCCTCATACTATAAAATGGTGTTTAAATTTAAATAATGCTTAAAATTAGCGCTGTCTCTGTATGTCATTACGCATTGGTAAGAGATGGCAATAGTTAAAGCAATAAACTATGCTTAATACGATAGACATCTGCGCTCCCCCTTATATTAATGCACGGAATGATAATATGAGGCCGGTCAATATGAAGAAGACATAAGTAAAACATATTTGCTAGAATTTAATGTATTTCTTTTTATATTTATATACTGTTTTGGTTCTTATTCTCGCCGAAACGACTAAATGATTTAGATGAAACATCTTACTTCCTACTAATACTATAAACGCGAAAGTTTGTAAGTATGGATGGATGTTTGTTACTCTTTCACGTAAAAAAGACTGAATGGATTTTAATGAAACTTTACAATAATATAGCTAACACAGAATAACACATACAAAATCATAACGGGCTACAATTTATAAAGATATTGTGTGAATTGTCCAAAATATGACGATAAGTGTCAAGTAAGTAGAAAAAATCTACCATCTGCGAGCTATTCTGGCGTGCGCTGCCAAAACCGCTAGAGTTACACATATGTACTACGCCACGCTAATATAAGCTACTCGAAATACTAATCCTGCGCAGACAAAGTCGCGGGCACCAGCTATTGTTAAATATATTCATAGCTATGAGATGAGAAGCGAGCGAATCCATGCATGGATGCTAGTAATAATATTGTAGCTACTCATACGACACTGCTACAATACAACACTGCTATAAAGGGGGAAACAGTAAACTGTATTGGAAAATAAATCATTAGCAAATGAGACAGTGTTCCACGCCGCCCTTGCTTCTACTGAAATGGCACTCGCAAATGATGACAAAGTACACAAAAAGGTGAATAAATGTGCATTAAATACTGGCTGTTATAAACGGATTTAAAAATAATATTGAGTAATACCTGCTTTTAACAGTGACTTTTTGAGCTGCGAGAATAATTGATTTTTATGAGTTCGAGTAGTATTTTTTGACAGCACTTATTATTCAAGCTTACAGTTTGATGCCGTAGATATTATTCAAACTAAGAAAGTAAGGTACAGATTCAAGGAAAGTTGTCACTTGAAACTAGCGCTTAGATTCACCTACCTGACGTTTCAAAGTGATCCTTGTGATTCAATTGAGTAGCTGCTTTTTGACTTTGGTCGCTTTATAATGAGTCTCGATTCTTACTAGTGCGAGCTAAAATCATCGAAGAGATAGATATTTCTTTATTGTTCACCACACAGAAACAAAATACAGGGTTAAGGCATACATTTAGGCAACAATGGGCGGCCTTATCGCTGAGAGCGATCTCTTCCAGGCAACCTTAAGAGTTGTGTTAGTAGAGCTTTTAGAAATAAGCAATACATTTCTTTAATTGGTATTCAACTTTACGTTATCTAATTGTTCGATAAGTAAGTAGCATAAAAAAAAGACACTCTAGTAACTAAGGGCCAGGAAGTTATTTTTTTTTTTTTTTTTAATACAACAAAGTAGACAAACAAGCTTACGGCCCGCCTGATGGGAAGTGGTTACCGTAGCCTATGAACGCCTGCAATACCAGAGGAATCACTAGTTAATTGACCAAAAAGGAACGGCTGAGGCCCTTTTTATATCGCTTTGCTGTCAATTGCTATCTTTTGTTTCACAATTTTCGATGACAGTGCATGATAATGCGAGCATTGAGGTTTAGCCCGTCGTCGTCTGTTTAATACGATACAATAGAAAATCGTATTGTGTCTGGTTATCCGTGTTGACAACGTTGATTTATTTATAATGCAGTGAGCATCAGGGGAAACATTCGTGTCTCTATCTACTTTGTGAGTATTTAGGATAATAACAAAATACTCATAATACATACATTGATCATACAATATGGGAAATATAAAAAAAAATAACAATAATAAGGTTACTTTAACACTGGTCACAGTGCCTATTTTGTACCAATGTTACTTTGTTTAAACTACCTACTTTGTCGAAGCCGACTAGACCGTGTCAACATACTCGTAGTTTAAGCTTAAGGCTTTGTTTTTTTTTAAATCCCAATATCTATTACTCAATCCGAGTCCGGAGTAGATATAAACGCCAAACCAAGGTTTCCGCATCCGCAATTTGCGTCACATGTGTGGATAGCGATCCAATACCAACCGAACTTCCAACAAAAAGTATTGCAATATTGTTTATAGTGAGACTTCATTTATAATGCATCCAGTGGTTTTGCGAGAGCTCTAGATTTTCAATATTCGCTTGTTGGTCGTATCATAAATCTTGGGGGCTGACTTCGCTACGACAACCTGCATTCTCGACCCGCCTTAATATTTAATGAAAATTGTTGGTTTAACTTAATTTCCTCCTGCTCGGCTATGATCGTGTGGAGATTGTTTTTTTACGGTAATATTAAAATCCGCAGTTTCTTTGTTGCCTTTTTTATTCTGTTTTGGATACTTTTTACCTGGTGGAGTTTATTTACCTATATATTTTTCTTTACTCATGTCATGACTAAACGCTCAAATAATAATAATAATATTTTATTTCAGACACTTACAAAATTATATTTATGGTCCATATTAAATTACCTTACAGACTATCATACATAATAATACTAGTAGTTCGCCCCGAACTGAGATCTCGTGATGCGACCCGACGAACGCACCAAAACTTTGAGTAGGTGGTAGTCAAAGGCAAGTCCAAACATTATGTTTGCACTTTTTTCTGACTACCGCCTACTAACTTGGTACGGTAACCAAGTTTCAACTCTATTGGCCTATTTATTGAAGAGTTCCGTTGAACAGACCTTGGCTCCATCATCAGACCTGGTCGTTGTCACCATTTTATGAGAACTGAGTACTTCCTTAATTTATTTCAAGAAAAAAAAATAAGAAAAATCAAAGGAACTGGACGACCAGTAGAAAAACCTTGATACCAACGAAACTCTTAGAGATGAGAGCTCTTGGGTCGCTGGTTATCTTAATTTATCTTTTTATTTTGTATCTCAAAAACCGAGCGTCCCAGAAAAAAAGTAAAAATTGTTTTGGAATGTCCAAACAAAGCCCTTTCGTATGACATGTAACTTGATTTTTTTAAGTCACTTTTTTTATTTTTGCCCCCTTAAAAAACCCCATATTTCAAAAACCCTTCATCCGATTTTACTCATATACTTACCAGTAAATTTCTCAAGTACAAGCTATCGACATATCAAATTTCATGCAGATCGGATCAACGGTTCTAAAGTTATCGCCAGACAAACATACATACATACATACATACATACATACATACATACATACATACATACATACATACATACATACATACATACATACATACATACATACATACATAAAATGCCAAATCGCCCAAGTTGAAACTAAAATCTTCGTTCGCTTCGCTCACTCGATCAATAAGTAAAACGTCAGCGATGACGAGTGTGCGAGTGTCTCATGTCACCTAGATTGAAATATACTAGTAGTTCGCCCCGAACTGAGATCTCGTGATGCGACCCGACGAACGCATCAAAACTTTGAGTAGGTAGTAGTCAGAGGCAAGTCCAAACATTATCTTTGGACTTTTTTCTGACTACCGCCTACTAACTTGGTATGGTGACCAAGTTTCAACTCAATTGGCCTATTTATTGAAGAGTTCCGTTGAACAGACCTTGGCTCCATCATCAGACCTGGTCGTCGTCACCATATTATGAGAACTGAGTACCTCCTTAAATTATTTCAAGGAAAAAAAATAAGAAAAAGCAAAGGAACTGGACGACCAGTAGAAAAACCTTGATGTCAACAAAACTCTTAGAGATGGGAGCTCTTGGATCGCTGGTTATCTTATTTTAGCTTTTTTTGTTTTATCTCAAAAACCGGGCGTCCCAAAAAAAAAGTAAAAATTGTTTTGGAATGTCCAAACAAAGCCCTTTCATATGACATGTAACTTATTTTTTTTATGTAACTTTTTTTTAGTTTTGCCCCCTTAAAAACCCCATATCTCAAAAACCCTTCATCCGATTTTACTCATATACTTACCAGTAAATTTCTCAAGTACAAGCTATCGACATATCTAATTTCATGCAGATCGGATCAACGGTTCAAAAGTTATCGCCAGACAAACATACATACATACATACATAAATACATACATACATACATACATAAAATGCCAAATCGCCCAAGTTGAAACTAAGATCTTTGTTCGCTTCGCTCACTCGATCAATTATTATATGTTTTTGGATATTATAATTTCATAAACACTTCTCAACTTTACATTATTTAATTACAGACTCACTATAAATTTCATAGAACATCTTCGAAATTCATGACATAAATACACTCGCCCGCAAAAATAAAGGGTCACCTTTGAAAACAACAATATCTTCAAGAAATGATCACGAAAACTTCTTTTCTTTTGCCTATGAAATTAAACCGGAACCGGATAAGCGGATTGTATGCAACCCTTCATTTAACCTTTTTTACTGTAACGCTTTATACCTAAGTAAAACTGTCTGTTTTCAAATTGTGATTCATTTTTCAATTTGAATTTCTTTTATTTTGATTTTTAATTTTGTGTAAATATGGGGCTTAAAATTGATTTTCCTTATTAAATTCGAGTTATTTGTGCAAAATCACGAAATCTCAAATTGATGATGTTTAAGTTTTCTTTTCATTTTAAAATTAATAAATGGTTTTTTTTAATCAAACTGTAGTTTATTTTATGCGTAATAAAATTTTCTTTCAGATACTTTTTAATATAAGGAGCTAGATTATGTGGTTTTAAAGTTATTTGGAGTTAACTAGGTGACCCTTTATTTTTACGGGCGAGTGTATTTACACGCGATCAGGATCGAACCCACAACCTACAGCAGAAAGAACATCGACTAAGCTAATGAGGCCAGGCTGAAAATTTGAAGTATCTGTAAAATTCTCGGAAACTACTTTTATTCACGGTATTAAATTAAGGGTTCCTACAGAAAGAAACCGATTTTTTATCGCGTTGTGAAGTTGTAATTAAAAAGATTTCGTTATATTCAGTTAAAATTTGAAGTTATGACTTAAAAATATTTTACAATTTCGATCATTTTTTAGCTGAGGACAATATTTACGGAAACATTGCGGTTCACTGTGAATAAACTACAAAGCTTACAAGCAGTTTATATAATTTGTTCGTCCGTTTGTAAAACCCAAAAGCCCAATCAGTTATGCGAATAGCTAAAGAATGATCGCATTTTGGTGTTCCAGAACAACCATTAGAGTAATTTTAAATATTAATGTTTTGTTTCTCTGGTTTTGTTTGCTTATAAACAAAAATAAAGACTGAAATTTCCGAATGTTTTACAATAGCCATAGCTTAGTTCAAATTTGGCCGAGATAGTGCCGTGTGGAAAATTATAGACCCAAACAAACCCGCTGGCAAGAGCTGGAAACGTAATAATTGAGCGAACGGCGTCAATGTTTAATACGGCAGGAGCGCCGTTTATCAATCGCTCGAAAAAACAACATATTTCAATATTCTCTGATTAATATCCGCTGCCAGTACGGCGGAGGCAAACATGAAATTTATGTACTGCGACCAAACGGGACTATTTCGTTTTGCTTTTAAAATTACGAATGTTTGCCGCGACGATTGGCCGAACGGTTGCGTCGCACCCATCTGTTGCGGTGGCAATTAACATTCGCATTAGACAGCCTGTGCTGAACTTTGTAGGCTTTGTGTACCTCGTTTTATGGCGTTCATATCTTTCTGCACTGTAAAGGTCGGTAATTTATCTGATAGTATAGGTCCTGCGGCGAGATGGGCATACAATATCGCTGCATAATAATTACGACGAAACTGGATAAGGTGATAGTCAGAAATAGCACAAATAAGGAGAGGTATTAGACCTATAGTGGATGTAGGAAGACTGGCTGTAGATGATGATAAAATTGTTTGAACACAAGTAGACGTTCTGCGCTACGCCGTAGACGAAAACCCTACGCATCTACGGCGTAGACCCTTGCTTAAGATATTTTTTCTAATATAACTGTTGTTTTGACTTTATCAATACGAGTACCATGAAAACTCACAATACAAATTGATTGTGTTAGATCACGTTTTGTAAATAAGAAACCATTTTGACAAACAAATGTGTAACATTTTGATACAGCGTTTTGGCTTTATCAATACGAGTATCAAGAAAACGCACAGTACAAATTTATTGTGTTAGATCACGTTTTGTAAATAATGTAAAAAAATCATTTTGACAAACAAATATGTAACTCTGGCATTTTGATACATCGTAAGCAGCAAACACATAACCGTGACTGTTTGTAACCCATAAAACCATAACTCATAATAAACAGGTGTGCGTATGAAGATTTACACCCCAATACACCTCCATACTTTATCACAGATTTTCCACCCGCAATATTAGTATAAGGACATAATTGATGGGTAAACTAATTTAATGTTACACAACAATTATGAGAGGGCGCTCATGGTATACAACGCCATAAAATGTACTTCCGGTTGCTGAAACTGCACCGGATGTAATAAGCAGTGCAATAGTCGACGCCCATAAATTACAATAAGCAGTTTTAAGAGAGGGCGCGCAGCTTCCTGACGGCAAAGTCACTGCTTCATATACTGTGTATATTTATATAAAAAAAACAGTAAAACCGAAACAGTTTCTTAGGTTGATTCCGGACGGAAGATTAGCCATCGTAGATATATATTCTTACTTATAGTTTTAAAATCGCGCATACAATTGACAGCCTTCACAGCTCAGTTGGTAGTAGCTCTGCCTTCTGAGCAGTATGCCGTGGGTTCGATCCCCACCGAGAACAAACATTTGTGTGATGAACATAGATGTTTGTTCTTTATCTGGGTGTTATATAATATTATGAGTAGTATTAATAATATCTAAATAATATTATAAGTAGTATAATATTATATGTAGTAAAAAAGTATATAAGTAGTATATCAGCTATCTGGTTCCCATATCACAAGTATTGGCTTAGTTTGGGGCGAGATAGTGCTGTGTGGAATGTCCACCAATATTTATTTAAAAATTATTTATTGCCTAAGCGTTTTCGCTTTCAAAGTCAAAGTCAAAAGGTTGATTTATTTAGTTATCCATTCGAATCACAAGGATCACATTGAAACGTCTTAAAGTTAGGTAAATCTTGGTGCCAGTTCCACGCGACCAATCCTAGAAGATCAGTCAACAAACTTGGTTCCAACCGTTGTTTTGTATGATTCTTGTTACAATATAATATAATAATGAAGCTCCAGTTTGGTGCCAATAAAACTTTGTGAGGCGTAGGCATAACAGAAAAAAATTTTGGTAATCTTTAGAAGCAGTGTTTATCTTTTGGTAAATATAATAAGTATAGTCATAAATAAGCGTATCTATATAAAAGCGCTAGACTATAATAGATGGTACAGTACTAGTCGTCGCAAGCCACATTTTTGAACTGTATGGACAAGGATGTAAAGAAAAAGTTCAAAGTCACTGCTTCATAAACTGTGTCCATTTATATAAAAACAGCTTCATAGTTTTATCCCAGACAATTCATAATTTTATAAGCGGGCATAAAATAAATTATTGCCTCAGCGTTCTCACTTTAGAGGCAGTGTTTATATTTTGATAGATAATATAATCTCTATGTGTATAGATATAAAAATCAATTGCTGTTCGTTTGTCTCGCTAAAACTCGAGAACGGCTGGGCCGATTTAGCTGATTTTGGTTTTGAAATGTTTGTCGTAGTCCAGGGAAGATTAAAAATATAGAAAAATTGCGAGGAAGATAATTCTTTCTGCTCGGCGCTCGACGAGACAACACGTCAAGGTGACGTCATTCGTTACAGGGTTGACGAATAAAACCTAATGTGTTTATTGTCTTAATTTCAGTGCACAGCAAGTCAATCTTCCTGAAGATGCTTCGTAGAGAGGCGAAACACGTGTCGAAGTCTTGTTAAGTATTTTATATTTTTTAGTGGTATTTTTGTTGTGTCTAATACACATTTTTTCACGTTACAGAATTTGCAGAGTATGCAGAGTTTGCAGATGCAGTGAAGGGTGCACACACAAGTCTACATTTGATTTACTTACATTAGATTAGATTAGCGGATTAGTACTATATATTTATTTCATTAAATTTATGTTTGATGAAGATAATAATATAAAAATAAGATAATATAGTATAATAATTGTTTTAGTAAGCGTATATAAAGGCGCTAGACTATCATAGATGGTTAATGCGACAGTGAACAGAAGTCGCAAACCACATTTTTTAACTGTAGGCACAAGGATGTAAAGAAAAAGTTCAAATAGTGGAAAATACTCGGCGAACGCCAGACGCAAATACAGCGGATTACAGCTCTTTTTGCTCTCTTTATTTTCTGGGTATTTTTTGTTTACTAGATAATATAGAGTTTGCTTAACTGAACATTTCAAAGTAGGTTGGAAAGGATCGCGTGCCTAACCTTTTTGAAATCTTTATATATATAATTCTACTGTACGTGTTTATGTCACTGAACTCCTCCTAAACGGCTAGACCGATTTGAATGATTTTTTTTGTATGTGTTTGGGTGGCACCCTGGATGGTTTAGATTCACAAATCAGCCCGGTAGATGGCGCTGCAGTCAGCTTTCATTTCATACTTTGTTTAATATCCTAATCGCTTGAAATATCATGCTGGACGTCTGTCGGGTCCGCTAGTTACGTATAAATTTATGACAAACATAATATTTAGTGCAACGTTGTTTATAATTGAATACGTTTATTTAGGTATTATCGTAATGACGTCATCAAAGATGATTACGATAGATTAATAAGGAAGGCCACAACCAAATTCTTTAAAAAAAATATCGGGTCAAGCCGATGTCGAACGTTTATGTCTGCCTATAACAATTGTATTATATCAAAATCCACATGACGCAGTGTAATGTCACATAGGGTGGAATGCGTCCATCATTCTGAGTTGTACAAGTCCTTTATGCTTGTAATGCAACGGCACCCATATCCTTCACCAGGAACACAGCAATGTGATCAGCAAGAAATTAGGTGGTACATCCCTAGAGGAACTCTTTCAGAAAGAGCCCTACTTATTACTAACAAATTAAGGTTACTGAAGAATAAAAAGCCAAAGTCCTTACTTGCTACTTATTGAGTAATTCAGTACTATGTAGAAGTCTCTCTTGTCGTGTCACTAGTTTCTTCGAAACAGTGTGGTGAAAGGATTTTAAGTGTGCCTTTGGAGGCTCCTTTCGAGCACTTGACACATGTTATAGAACTGTTTCGGTTCTACGACATGCCGGTTTTCTCACGATGTTTTCCTTCACTGTTTGAGAGTACTGGCATTGTGCACATACATTTTTGAACAAAAAAACTCATTGGTGCACGACCGGTTTCGAACCCACGACCTTAGGATCGGAAGGCGGGGCCGCTACCACTAGACCATCAGTGCTCACATATGTAGGAGTCAATGTCGTTGACTGTCACCAATACTGAACGAAGAATTTGTAATGTGCTAATCATCAACATCATCACCTTCACAATGTTGTCGATCTTACGCTTCTTCTTTTGGTTCGTGGTAGCTTTTTTGAACTTTTATTCCCCAGTAGTTGTACAATAATAATAATTTTACTATTTTTTTTAATAATAATTTTACGTTAATTTAATAGCAAAAATGGCAACTTTATACCTTAAAACCTATTATTAGTAGGTAGTAGCCCTAATTTAATCCCAGAAGAGGTACAAAGCGCATACTAGGAAGCATAAATAACCCAACAGCGGCGATGGCGAGGCTCATAAAAATGAAACTTGTAACCGGGAAGTTTTATTAAAATAACAACATTATACCGTTAATTTGTTTGTAAGACTGCGCAGACGGTAAAAATTATTTATTCAGAGTGTCGAGACCGCGAGCCGAGCGGGTTGGCAACGTCGGCATCGGCAAGTGACGCGTGGCTCCTCTATAATGCACAATCCTGACTCTGAGACGTGCGTCTTCGAGCAGCGACTTCCTTTGCTCTGTCTAGCTTCTATCTGTAGATAAATACATATAGACATAGCTATTTACGGGTGTACGTTCCGATCGGGAGACTTCTAATCTTAGTAGTTTGAAAGATTGTATAATAGCGATTCTATTTGATAGAAGATATTGCAATAGATCGCATCGGCATTTTATTTAACACAAATCAAACATGTTTAAAGCTATCGCGTTAGGCGTTAGGCTTATGCGATTTAGGTGTTGGCAAATATACAGAACCTTTCAGTATTTAACACTATTCAAAATACAGATAGCCACCGTGCACGCCACTGCGGACGCAAGTTGAACGCGTTAGTTCGGCTTTCGCTTAACGCGTTCAACCTACTTCTGCATATCCTTAAAGTAATCACTATCGAATTTTGATTATTGTTTCATTAATATTTCCTCTGGCTGTTGTTAACGAGCATATTTTACCGATGGCAAATTGTTAAAATTGCTGGTCAATTACGGCAATTTTCACCGTTTTTACTGCTAGCCTGTCATTATTGAAAAACTAACCGAGCCATCATATGCCACCTTTAACGCATATAACTTTACCAGAATATAGCTACATAAGTAAATAAAGTCAATCAATTTAAAATTGTATTCAAAACGAGACGGTAATACAAATCCAAAACACACGGCGCAGCTGATTTATTACTGTTTTATGCGAAAAATACCAGCAATAATGCATCAAAGGGGTTGCAATAACTCAATAGTCAAACTAATTGCTTTTTCCATGTAAGTAAAATCACTTGGTGTAAGAGCGTCGAAGGACGAGCAAATGAAATTAATGCATCTCTCCTGAGAAATAAAATGTCATTAGTTTCGGTCGATGAGCTTGCTCGAACCTTCTTGTGGACGTACTTTATAGTCTTGGTTAGTTGTTCTAAGGTAGTTTCTATTGAGGTAATATATCCGAGTAGCTTTATTGCTTCGCTGTTGTTTAATGTGACTTTCGGATAGGATATCGAATGCCGTAAGTGTAGTGTAGCTAACTTTATAATTCACTCACTCAATCATAAAAAACACACTAAAACAGACTGTTATACCAATGGTAGTATATAAAATGAATAAATGTTTTTTTTTATTTAACACTCACATCTAAACACATAATCTATATGTTTTTGTTATAACTAGAAACTTAAAAATAAAAACGTTTTTTATTTGGAAAAAGCTTATTAGAAAAAGCTTCAAGAAAAATGTTAATAAAGTCCTTCAGGGTAGGCAACGCAACGACAACGCCCCTGGTGTTGTGGTTGGTGTCTATGGGCGAAGGCGACCGCTTACCATCAAGTGGGCCGTAAGCCCGTTTATCTATCTTTGACATAAAAAAAAAAATGATCTTTAAAACTGTTGCCGGTTTATGAAGGTACGTTTTCTAGAAGAAAATAATAATAATAATTGTAATCTACATAATTTTATCTAGTTCCAAGGAAGTGTAGAGGTAGAGTTTTAAAAAATAACAAAGGAATATTCTCATATCTACCAAAATCAGGTTGGGACCAAATTATATTTAGATACCCCCAAAAAGGTTTTGAGATTCAAAAATAAACCACGTCCTGGTATTTTTTCTCCATTAGGTACAGACACTAACAAATAATGACGGTCTGGTCATACTAGACAATATCAAGGCTCGTAGAGCACAACGGCTGAATTACAGGCAAAGTATCGTATTAAAGTATGCCATGTAAATTACGGGTTCGAGCCAGAACACGAGTAGGGGGTTATTGTGAGGCCCAGTAACATCTTATTTTATCTAAATCCTATTTTGTGTCCCGAGCATAAATCGCGCTAAGGCGTGTACATTGCGAGAACATTTTCTTATTTCCGAGCAGACGTGCCAAGAACTGTAAGTACGGGCTGCCCTTCTTTTATGAAAATATGATCGTTATGTATGAGCCAATGCGGAAGATGATTAGGAAGATAATTCAGTCTGAGACAGATGGTCGAGGTTAATGGATGTCGGACAGGGGCTAAATTATACTCTGTTATACCGGCTTTATCACAGTGGCTCTCAATTTTACTTCGACTTATTCAGCTGTATAATTTATCTCAGTTTGCGTATTTTTCTCTGAACGAACGTTAAGTTTTTGGAGCATACACACATCTTAAAATTAAGTCATAAACTTAAAAGCTTACCATTCTTTTCTCTAAAAACGAAAAGCTCTGTGCTTTTGAAAACATGTTTCGTTTGTAGAGCATGAGCATGGTGGTAGATTGTGAAATTGGACCACTGCCACTGCAGTAAAAGTGGAAATAAATTTTTCACGGAATACGCCAAACAAAAAAAGAATTTGCTTTTTAATTTTCTTATGATTGGGTGTACCAACGGTTCACCACAATAACAATGCTGAACAAATTAAGTTGAGGTTGCAATAGTAGATATTTAGTGACAATTTGTGAAAATCTCGGCATCAAAAAAACAAAATTTGGTTTACAAACATAACGATTGGTCCAGTCACTAGAGATTAAAGTCGGGAAGGTATATTGTTCCCTCAGATTTCTTGGCATTATAATGTTCAGCAATATCCGAAAGACACGAACACTAAATAATTTTGTGGCGAATATAGTGTAATATGTGACTATGGCCAGTCACATATTACACCAGCTTGCCACCAGCGAGACAACAGATTACAGTCTATATTGTTTCCGTAGGCTTCCACCAATGCTTAAGGCGGGGTTTACGATTGGAGGCAATTCTTCTAATCCATTAGGCTGTCTGATGTTCAACTTTTATGCGGGTCCTACCACTGAATGTCTCGCGAAAAACGAGTAACATCGCTCAAATTATTTTCAGTGAGGTTTTTACGATAGTCGTATCTTTTTACACGCACATCATGTGTAGATATGTGCACATAATGTTTAGGTGTGCTACGACGTACGAGTGAAGTGTCCATAAATCGAATTCGTGCGTCGAATTGCATCATTCGTGAATGAGCGTTTAAGAGAGAGTTGTCGATCAAGTATTGCTTTGGAATGGATAAATGTGTATTCCACCCTTTACGTTATTAATTTGCGTTGAATTGGTTAATACAATCGAGAACATTGGGTAAGTTGGGCAAATTATAGTGTAATCTCGGATGGTCGCGTCGCCGAGAAGCGCCGCCGTGTCTGGCCTTCGGGAACATTGACTTCCCTACTCGGGAATAACGCACAGTTTATTCAGCTTTTTTAGGCTAGAGCTAGATTGGGTATTCGGAATCTAGGTTTTATATATATATTATATAGAAAAATACAATCTCTGTATGTATGTGTCTGTTTTTTGTATGACAATGGAACATCGCATTGCCATAATATAATACTAATCGATATCATAAACATTGGTTAATTAAACTGTTAACAAGTCCAACTTATTAATTTATGTTCGAGGCTTTTGGTTTTGTATCACTAACTTCTCAGCTCAGTTGGCAGCACCTTTGCCTTCTGTAGGTTGTAGGTTCGTTCAACATTACAAGCATTTGTGTGATCAACACAGATGTTTGTTCTCTGTCTGTGTGTTATAAAATATTAAAAGAAAGTATTAACCGTAAAAACACATATTATCAGCTATCTGTTCCCATATAACAAGATTTGTTTAGTTTGGTAATATATACTGTCGTAAGAAAATGGATATTAAACTTTAAAGATCTTCACTTTGGTAATTTTTAATTTAACCATATCTTATCTAACCTATGAGAAGAGCAAATTTGCAAATAAGCTCGTTGGCAGCGAAAAGCTTATTGCCTAAAACTCCCATTAGAATATTCGAGTGGTGTGGTGTAGCCGTTGGGTCGCCTACTCCCTGCATCCGGAGTATCTTAGCTCTACAATAAACCCTAGTCTTGCTGCGCTTGGCTGACGTCACGACCATATTTTACACACTTAAAGCTGTTTGTCGTGTCATACCATTATACGCCATGTAAGGCCTGGACTTATTGCCAGCGCCGAGGAATAACTCAGTTTAAATTGTTTTTGGAGTATGAGTCGCTTTATTGCATTACATTGAAACGCTCTCATTGCGAAATGACAACACTAGTGTAGTCCCGCTGCTTTAGAAACGAAGCATTCGTAAATATGAAAAAAAGCAAATTCCATAAATTTTTAGTATTATTATGCTAGCAGACATTTTATTTTAAACAACTAGCTGACGGAACAAGCAGATGGCCCAGCTGATGTTAAGTGGTAACCATCACCTGTAACAAAGCATTGCCTCGTAAGTCAAGCACTATAGAGGTAGGAACGTGCACGATGCACTACCCGGCGTCCATCAACTTGAGGCATACAGATGTTAAGCCATACATGTAATTACACCAGCAACCACACTCTTCAAACCGAAACACAGCAACGCTGCTTGGCGGCAGAATAAGGCGTGGTGGTAGTACTTCCCCGGACGAGCCCTTCACAAAGAGCTCTACTACTCTTAGAAATAATGCGCAAATGATATTGTGCTTGTTAGACCATGTACTTTACTAACATTATGTTCCCGTAGCACTTACGTAGCGGCTCTACGAAACCTCTGCGGTGTCCATCATAAAGTATTGTAAAATAAAGTGGCATGATGAAATTATTATCTTATTACTTAGACTCGATCAGGGTAACTCAGGGTATCGTTAATCGTAACATATTTTTGTATCTATTGCAGACTTGTCAAAAACATTTCCAAATATATTTGAATCTATCAAATAGTTGCTCTAAAAAAACCAGCCCTTATTATTAAAGTAGTATCAAACTGGAAAACTTTTACGAAATAGAACAACTTTATGAATAGAAATGTGTCCGATGGAAAACACTTTTTTCCCAGAACCTCAGTGACAAACAAACGCTCCCCATTTGTTTGTGTAATTCGGAATTACCCAAGTTCTCCATAAATCCATCGTCAATGGGTCTACACTTTTATCTTAATGGCCTTTAGGCTCTTCTTAAGATGATGAAACTGCGTATTATAAAATGCAATTTAGTAGTTTTTATGTGTAACCTTTATTAGTTCTTGTCTGGGGCTTATAATCTATGGACCGAAAGCTTCATAAAATGAAACCTTTTGAATCTCTTCTCAAAATATTGGCTTATTTTTTTCTGCACACTTTAGTTATTATTTCATCGCGTTTTCAAGTAATTTCGTAATTGAAAACGTGAGTTGCAATCTGTCATTTATTATCATCAAGTTACTTTATTGCTTCAATTTGCATTTTATGAAACTATTTGCTGTGTTTTTATTAGCAATATTCATAAAAGTACCGCTCGTTTATTTTGCACTAATTGGACTCAAAATGTGTTTGTTCATTCTAATTAACTGTGTAATTTTATGGGTACTGCAATACAATTGCATTTCGTAGTAGCCTCTACGATTTTTGTAGCAACCTCTACGATTTTCGTAGCGCTCATGCTATTAAATATGTGATAGTATGGGATGTGTAAAACATCTAGCTTTGAAATCTTAAACAGGATCTTTAAACTACTACATCTTGACTGATTAAGGAAATCAGTGAAGGTGAATCAGACAGATAGTAAATATCGATCAATAACTACAACACAAGCCGGTGGACGACTGCTAGTTTTACATTATTTTTATCTTGGCATAGCCACGTACAATTTGCACGTAATTAAAGCAAAAACAAGCATTTCTAAGTAAAATACAAGTAATTTAAGAATCCGTATACGGGTATTACCCCGGCTAAGTAACATTCGCAAGCTCCCCAAACTCGTTCGGGAGAAATTTTACTGCTGCTTCATTTTATGTTATGAACAAACGTGTTCGAGGTATTTACGAATAATAAAAACAAGAGAAGTAATGAATCTCTGGCCACTTCATCTCAGCGGTTTTAATATTTTACGTGACCCCTAAATTTTTGGGAGTTGGTAAGCTTGTTTTGTACTGCAAGCGGAGATGCGAGATATTAGGCAAAAGGTATGAATAAACTGACTGTGGCAACATGCACTTTTTTGTGTTTTTTTTTGTAGATTTATCCGAAAATTGACGTTCACTCACGTGCGGTCTTGCTCGTACATACGCGAAACACCTGACGCATGTACAATTAGTTCCGATTCTAGATAGAAACAAATATTATTTATTAACCCAAAGAGCTAAACGTGGGTGCAGTGCAAAAAGAAAAAGAAAAAATACATATAACAAAAAAAACTAATAGAAAAAACACTGTCATGTGTGGTGCAATTAAGGGTTTATAGGTCCCTGACTCAGTATTTGCTGCACAGATACCCATTTTACAGGTAACAGTGCAGTACTCTTGTCTAGACTTTTTTTTCAAGTTTTGCTTTCATCTCTAGAGCAAGCTTTATACACTTATTCACCATACTGACATCTATTACTTATACTGTGTGTACCTATTCTTTCAGATATGACATCTTTTAATGTATTTACTTTTGTAAAGTTCATTTTTTTATTGTACCTGTACAATATTTGTACCCTTTTGACATGTAAAGTTCTTTTCAAGAAATTAACTATGTACTACACTTAGCATTGCTCCCACTGGAAGAAAAGCTATGAAAGACACGGCGGCGCACTCTTCATTAGGTTTTGATTACCCGCGGAGACTCAGACATGGATCTGGGTGCTGGTGAAGTGCAAAAGTTTTATGATATTATGATTACTTGCATGAGATGCGGACGAGAATAAAGAATAGATCTGTTTTCTTCTAGCTATAGCTTCTGGGCATGCCTATCTAAAATCTAAAATATCATAACCCATGTTTCACAGCATTACGTAACATTGGCATGGGTAAAAAGATGATGCAAAGATTTTGTAATCACTGTTTTGTACTTTTTTAAATCTACATACATCACAGCTAGAAACAAATGAAGAATAATTCTGATAGTGAAAAGTAGTAATAAATATGATATTGTGTATCGATGTATTACGTAAGCTACTGTGTCTATGCTCGCAAAAAAAGCTGTGTGTATGTGTGTGCATAAAAAATAAAGTAAGAAATATATAAAAAAAAAAAACAAATACAGGCTGTCGCTTCTCAACTTCGGTGATCTTTGATAAAGCTGCAGCATACCAGCCATGACGAAGCGCTACACTCTTTCCTTATAGCTGAAAGTGTTAATTACTCGGCACCTCACCGTTTACGAGCACTGACTTCCACATATCGTAACTTATTTGTTCCGTGATAGTGGGAGTATGAAGTTCCTAACATCAGTTTGGAATAGTTTTACTCCCACAGATTAGAATATTGGTAGGAATTTAGTAATTTGATGGAGTCTGTGGTAGATTTTACGCAAGCATAAATTTATATTAGAAGCTCAAGCATTACTTTTTAGTTTTACTAGTAGATATATTACAATTGATTTATTCAGAGCCTGCACACAGTTTAAGACTATCATAAAACGATAGCGTGAATAGTCACGATCTCAATTTATCTAGTTCATTCCAATAAGGAGAGCTATAAAATCTAAAAGCTCCTTGTATCGTCTTTCTATGCGCAACGTCAAAACTCGAAAATATTGTCGGTAGAAGACAATTCCAATGCAATATTAATATTTACCTTTGCATAGTCCAAACAAAGACTGCATTCATATTCACCCCACGAAAACAAGTAGATAAAAATGCAAACATGCGCAATTGTGTCTCAAACGAAGGAAGGCGGTCCGTACCGCTCTGAAGCGAAAGTATTCCGGACACAAATGTTTTCCCGTTCATATGAATTTAGATCGGCCTCTGTATTAGAGGGAAGTTAAGCTATCGGAAGACAGGTAAATCGAACTAGTGGTATAAAGGGTGGGCCGGATGTGGCTTGTTTGGGCATGCGGTGTGCACAGCATGACGACGCTCATGTGGATTTGAAAACATCCTGTATCATAATCGAATTTGGGAACACAGCAGGATCAAAGTGAATGGCCAAATGGTAGGCCACTGTGCGCAAAGCTATTTAGAAAATAATTTTAGTATCATAACATTTTGGTTACATTATAATTCTGGGATTTCAATAGAAACTAGTGTAGGTCTTCAATGTTAAATAGAATGTTAAAGGGACATTAAAACATACAGAATCAAACATGACTCGAGCAAGACTTGATGTCAAGCAAGTTTCAATTACAGTCTTGGGTCGAGGTTCAGTCAGCAGGTCACTCGCACTAACTACCAGCGCTTTCAGTCAAACGTTATGAGAATAACGGCCGGTTTCTGAAATCCCGATCATAACTAATCGCATGTCAAGTCACTTGCTATCCCTATCTGATTCGATTTAATAGCTGAAATGGCGAGTCACTTGACATCCGATTAGTTTTGATCGAGCTTTCAGAAACCGGCCGTATGTATTTTCAGTAAGGACACATCATTCATGAAAACTTGGGGAAAACTTTAAAAGGGGTTTTGCTTTTCAAATTAAGGTTTTATCTCCTATTAAAACTTTAATTAAGCTCGAGTTTTGTGAGTTATATAGGAAAAAAGCTTGTGTCCCCTAAGAATAAATTGGATTGATTAGAGTTTCGTATTATTAATTAAGATATGTAGATAGGAAAAAACAATTATATTTATCATAATAATGAAATTTAATTGTTATTCTTAGAAAAGAAATTCGGAAAAGTGACTTGACAGTGAACACCAATCAGAAAGTGTTACAAACATTGTTGCGTTTGACGTTTTAATAGAACAAAACGGGTTAATTACGGGGTTTGTTTGCTACAGCGTGACGTCATTCAAGACGCCATGACAGTCTTGAGCGTTTTCGACGGAAATTTAAATTGTTTTTTTTTTAATGCAATATTTATATTGTAAATATAAGATTTATTTTAAAATAATAGATGTTTGATGTAAAATAGATATAAAGGTACATTACTAACCAATTTTTAAAATTTAGTCAACTAACCTATTTGTGCGGATCTAAAAAACATTTTTTTTTTGTTTTTTTGTTTAGTATATTTGTCACGTTCGTAACATGGACCGCAGAGGTTGTTTAACTCTGCAGAAAAACATAAGGCTCTCGACGGGGTAGTCACACCAAATCTTTAAAACAAGGAAGGTCTACTCTAGATTCTTCAGATTCATCTAACATCCAGCACCGGTTTTTGTAGTAGACAGTTCTCCATTCGTGTCGGATCATAAGACCACTGTAATTAAATGTGGAGGCCGTTTCAAAAGACACCGCGTATCGATACTTTACACGGGTGCAAGTAAGAAGTAACTATAATGTAACTATAACGCATCTTTTATCAAGATTTCAAAAGTCAAAAATGAAGCTTTTTGTATCTGTAATTAAAATCTACAAATAATCTAAAAGTTATTTACTCTGTAATAACCCTACCCCGCTGTGCCCATGTTGTATTAAGAAATAATTTTCATAGCAGGCGGGCATCGAGTGGCCGCAAAGGCGCCTTGATGCGATTTCCGGCCCACTTTTAACGGTGCTTCCGGTAAGATATAAATAAATTCAAGTTAGAGCTTTGCGGAGCCTGATGTGCGGATATGTTTTCTTAAAGAACAAATTGAACAGTTATTTTGTTATAGCATACGTCTGTGGTTTCGCTTGCATGATGAACGATTTAAAAGAGCTTATCTATTCAAAGTTTCATCCAAATCAGTCTAGAACCACAAATAAGAAAACATCGTGAGGCAACCGGCATGTCATAGAACCTTAAAAGTTCTATAACATGACATGTGTCAAGTGCTCGAAAGGTGCCTCTTGAGGCGCACTTAAAATCCTTTCACCACACGGTAGAAACTAGTGACACGATTAGAAAGAGAGAGAGACCACAAATTGTTGATGTTTTTTTATTAGATAAATTTTTATTTATCTAATAAAAAAAATTATTTAAGATATTATTTAAGGTAAGATTAACTTTTTTTTTATTTTCAAAGGGTATTTATTCAGTTAAACACAATGATCAATTTACAACGTTTTAAAACTAAGTGAATTTAGGTGCCAGTTCTATGGGACCAAGCCTAGAAGAAAGAAAGCTGTCAAAGCTATTATTATCATCGCATTGTTATTTAAATCAATGTCTTAATTAAGTATAGGATTATATTAATTACTGGACCTTTCTTATTCCATCTTCTCATCTAAACAAAACAGTCATCCTAATTCTCTCATCCAGTAATACCAACAGAGCCACTACGAAATGAAATTTTCTGAACACAAAGCAGCGGAGAAATTCGACACAGCTACTCTAGCGACATCTTGCTCACTTCACTTATTAAATTTCCATAACTTGCTAGCTGTTTCTATGCTTTTATTATGTTGCCTATCTTCATCGAGATACTGCATCGAAGTAGTGTGTAGTTAAGTAGCTAACAAGAGATTAGTCATAATCAATGTATAATCATTGTATAATAATTTTTTATGAGTTTCTAACTCAAGTGATAAATTTGAATGAATTTTGGCCACCATTTTCTTTATAACATAACGTTATGTATATTTCTTGAATAAAAGTTCTGTTTTTTCGCACCATTTATGGTACTTGTCTGTCAGACAGTCTTGCCAGTGTCAATTGATTAGATAAAATACTTTTTAGTGAAAATTCAGCCGTCATTTGTTTCGAAGAAAATGAAACTAACAAAACATTTTCTTTCAAATCAGGATATCACATACTTTCATTCCAAATGTATATAGAGGTATATAAATGTCATTACAGTTTTTGATAAGACTTACAGGTTTGGAGAAAGCGCCACCATTCTCTTTATAAAATGACTTGACATAATGTGACTGATTTGAATAAAACTTTTTAATTGATTAACTGACACTGACAAGATCTTCTGTCAAAATGACGGATTAATTAATGATGAAGAAAAATGGTACCTAGATTCGTTTTCTGACATTTTGGGAAGCAAGATAGCTTTTTCATTTTAATTGTTTTTCTGGTGTTATTTTGAGTTGTGTTGTGTAATTTCGGTAGCAATTTAACCAACATTACTTGAGGTCTTAGCACAAAGTATAAGCATTTAGAATGAAAGTGTGATATCCTGATTTGACCGAAAATGTTTTAAATGTTTTGAAGAAAACCGCCACCTTCAAAACAAATGACGGCCGACTTGACTATGGACTGACTTTACTATAAAGTATTTTATACAATTGTACACTTGATACTAGCAAGATTGTCTGTCGAATGACGGACAGGAGCCATAAACGGAGAAAAGAAGAAGAATAATGGTATTGACGTGAAGGCACGGCCTCAGGTGTTTCTTGTGGCACCAAAGTAATAGTGCTGCTAAAAGTTGCACTTCGCTGTAACATGATGCAAACTTCCCCGACTGTAAGTCTGTGACAGTGCTACTCCTAAGTAATGGCTGCCCTCATGATTCTAAATAAATTATATTTACCACGTAACGCTTTCTACAGACATAATTATTTTAATCTGACTCCGAGAAGGCAATTTCGCGAAATTGATGCTCAAGAAGTGGCCCTTGTTAACTCCAACGAAGATAATAATAATATGTTTATGACGGGTTTTAGTCGGAGGGTTTAAAAATGTAGATTTTAATTGGTTGGCTTAACAAGATATTGAACTGTGTAGCGAAAATCTTTATACAAAATACTTTCAATTTTTTTTAATTAATTTTAATTATATTTTATAGCTTTAAAATATTTAGGTTTATTAAAATTTCAACGTTGTTTGGTGTGATGGACTATGTGAATTTTGTAAATAAATAAATGTTTAATAAATTTTTTGGAAAAATATAATAAATAAATTTGAAAATTTAACTGAATTGACAGGATTACAATGGGTTCAGTGATACTATTGTGTAGGAGATTTCGAAGTAATTTGTTAGAATCTTTTGTCTGCAACCATGGCTTTACCACGAAAGCTTAACCCTTTGACGTAAATGGGACACCCCTGTCCCTGATCTTTACGAATTTTTATTTCGGTATTTCATGTAAAACTTCTTAGTTGTTGGTAATCCAAACGCTTATTTATGATCGAATCTTTTATTATCTACGGTCAGAGAAGCGCGGCGCGCGAAAAAAATTAAAAAAGGTTTGAATTGAAGTTTCGTGTTTTGGCGCGCCAATATAAAATATTTTGAAATGAAATAAAATTATAATTTAGTTGTTTTTTATATTGTTTGGTGCTATAGATTCATAAAATGGTAAGTAAATATTTATGTTTTATCGGTATTTGTAATAATTTATACGAATAACGTAACTAAAACATAAAATATTAAGAATGGGAA
This sequence comes from Chloroclysta siterata, assembly GCA_932294275.1. Lineage (NCBI taxonomy): Eukaryota > Metazoa > Arthropoda > Insecta > Lepidoptera > Geometridae > Chloroclysta > Chloroclysta siterata. Next base: position 7,011,516 of record OW028600.1, on the reverse strand, counting down.
GTATATGTCCCAATATGCGTCATAGGTCAATTATTTGAAATTTTTCAAGTCGGTGTTTTATGGATTGTATGTGCTTTTATTATTATTTTTCTAACCTTTTTTCTTTGTTTTAGGCTCACAAAGGAACAAGATTGTTTTCTTTGATAGATAGCAATGTTGAAGAGAATTTAGTTGCCGATACCAGTGACTACGAAGATGCCTTCGTGTTGGATGATGAAGATCAGGCGTTCATCGAGCAGGACATGGATGCAGCGGCATCGGAACTAATAATAGAACCAGCACTTTCACCGACAATACCGACTCCAGTGATTCCATCATCATCCGAATCACTGGTGGTTCCACCACTCACAGCAATCCCTATTTATTTGAATTTGATTTGTACACAGGCAAAAAACGATCTGGACCAGAAATTGGTTTGGGTGAATCCGTCGTCCTTTATTTGACAAGCGATTTAGTAGGTCTAGGATACTTCGATAATTTCTTCAATTCACCTGTCCTGCAATACAAGCTTTCCAAACAAAATATCAAAGCTTGTGGTACAGTCCGCACGCAGCGGAAAAATACTCCTAAAAGTTTACCTCAAGACAGAGATATGGAAAGAGGAGATATTTATACTACCAGCTCCAAGGAATATCGTTTGTCAAGTGGATGGACAATAAGGCGGTACATCTTCTTCCAATTTTTTTGTCACCAATACCGACACAGACTGTGAAACGCCGTCAAGCAGGGTCAGCGCAGAGACATGATACCTACACATGCCCAGACATAGTTTGTAATGGATCAAAAGAAGGTGACATACGAAGTAGACAGAAAATTAAAAATAAAATACTATTTGAGATTATTTTTCGATATCTGGGATATCGCCATAAACAATGCCTACGTGCTTTATGTGCAACTGCATGTGGAACATAAAATAGAAGGAACTTCTTACTTCATTAGAATACCGGCAAGTTGTGGACAAGGCGTTTTTTCTCTATGAGAAAAAATCTCCTGCCTACCATGTCGATGACCAAAAAAAGGATAGAGAACATAGGGCTCAACAGATCCCCGCCGGCCCATGTCATGGTAAAAGCACCTAAAAGAAAAAGATGCGTCAATTGTGCAAAAGCGGGCATAGAAAATCGCACAAATAACGTTTGTGAAACATTATGTCCACCTGTGTTTCACTAGCGGTCGAAACTGTTTTTCAGATTTTCATTAATGAGTTGTTTATTTTAATATATCATTGTATAAAATAACACTGTTTTTAATCAGAAATACCTTGGATTTTTTAAAATAAGTTGTGTTTTCTAAATATAACAATTGCAAACAATTTTGTCCTAAGGCGCATATTGGGACGCGGCTGTCCCAAGGTTTTCCAAAAAATCTACTTTACTTTTTATTTTTTTTGTGTTATGTATGGATAAATAATATCAAAATTAACCTATTTATTCGCTTAAAACACTAGAATAACTTCAGGATCGATTTTGTGCGTGAAAGGGTTAAGAGGTTGACAACCGTCAAACAACTTCACAAACTCTAATTTTTTAGGAGATATAATTCCTGAATAACAAGCAATTTTCGGAGAATAACGTTACAAAGGTTTAACATTAATATAATTTTCATTCAAACGAGTTTACATACCAAAAAAATCTGAGCACGAAAACTAGTAAAAGGAATTTTGTTAGCTGTGATTTTTTGATTCTATTGAATCAAGATAAACAAAGGTTCATTAGACTTTTTATTCTACAAATATTATAAATGCGTAAGCTTAGATATTCGATGTCAGTGACACTATTACCTTACAACTGGACCGATGTGGATGAAACCACAAGAGTAGTAGAGCTCTTTGTGAAGGGCTCGTCCGGGGAAGTACTACCACCACTCCTTTTTCTGCCGCCAAGCAGCGTTGCAGTGTTTCGGTTTGAAGAGTGTGGTTGCCGGTGTAATTACAGGCACATGAGGCTTAACATCTGTATGCCTCAAGTTGATGGACGCAGGGCAGTGTATCGTAGGGCACGTTCCTATCAGCTAGTTGTATAAAAAACAAGCATAGCTTTTTAAACGAGTACCCACTACATAAGCAAAATCACTAGTTGTATAAGTACCGCGTTATGTCATTTGATAGAAAACAATGCCAGTACTCTCGAACGATGAACAAAAACATCGTGAGGAAACCAGCAGGGTGATTACATAGCTTTGTTGCAATCAGTTTCAATCAGTTTCTGCTTTTAATAAGTCTATGCGGTTACATTTTAGCTGCAGTCGCTAACAAAGTTACATTACAATTGGTGTTTCTATTGATGGATAATCGCAAAACTTTCATATTGTTTTATATAGGTAATTATTGGTTTTATATAGAAACTGATTGCAACAAAGTTACGTAATCACCCTGCTGTTAGTATTCTAATAGCAACTATACGCTTGCAACCTGGATACGTATGGAATACCAACTACTGCAAAATGTGGGTATGTTCCAAAGTGTAATATTTAGACCTACCTTTAAAACCCCCCTTAGACATCCTCAAAGAATCTTAAGTTGGTACTTGGTACTAAGATATCTAGCATTTATGTTTGCCAATTCGAAATCACATTTGTAGACTGTAAATTGATCTCTAAGTATAAAAAAAAAGTCTTCTTTATATTTTATTTATGATAAAAATGTTTTATTTATGATAAACAGATTATTTTGACTATTTATGACAATTAAAAGTGGCCATTTAGATAAAAGCAAAGAGGTCACAAAATGGTTAATAAGGTTAATATAGGGTTCGTATATTTTTTGCACTACAGTACATTATCTGCCTTTAAGCGAATCTGTCGTTCTGCTAATCTGGGATTTTGCTATTCCGGGATTTTGCTTCTATCCTTCTGCTGCAGAAACATCTAAGAACTTCTATATTATTTTTATTTCATGTCAGTATAGTTTGTAATAAGTTTTTAATTAGTTTACCATTGACATTTCATGCCATCTCTGTTACTGTTTTTTGCACACCGACATCGGTAAAACATGTTGTACACATACCTGTCATTTGTTACCATCTAAGTTTAACTCATTTTATGCAAATAAATTATCTTTATCTTTATAATGCCTGAGACACAAATTCCTGAAGCTGTTTTTTTTTAAGTACAGATCTTAGTGTTGTTCTTTTTGTCTCATCTCTACAGGTTCTAATTAAGAAGTTCTCTGAACCACATGAGTTGGGGCTAATATCAGAACTTCTTTCGTTAGCTACTGAATTGGTCTCAAGAGTATCTTGAAGGATTTATGTCTGCGAACTTTGGTGCAAAAAATATTAACCATTTTCTAAGTTATTGTTGTGCAAAATTATGATTGATTTAACTTTGTCTGCTTTATTTACAAATATAATTATTATTAATACATGCTAGTTATTTTTTACGAAAAACGTATACAACTGTGTTGGGCTATCCATGGACTGTTGTAAACAATCCAACGATATTTCAACTAATCTCTTCTCTTGTCGTGTCACTAGTTTCTTTCGAAACAGTGTGGTGAAAGGATTTTAAGCGCGCCTCAAGAGGCTCCTTTCGAGCACTTGACACATGTTATAGAATTTTTTATGTTCTACGACATGCCGGTTTCCACTAATTAAAATCACTATCAATAAAATTCATTAAAAAATAAAATGTGTGGAGAAGCTGCTTATTATGTTGTTAAAAGTGATCCTTGTGATTCAATTCAATGAATAAATTGACTTTGAATTTGATTCTTGATCTAATCGATTTACCAGCAGATATTGATAAATTCATTAATATTAATTAAAATACTTTAGCATGCCGGCAGTTAATATGCTTGTGCATAAACTTGTCAAGAAAGGTGAACTGCACTGTACGAAGAACACTTTTCATGAAGAAAAACTAGAAACCCATTGGTACACGAATTCTATTATACTTACTAAGATTATATTTTTAGGAGTTGTTGAGCTCTTTATGAAGGGCTCGTCCGAGGAAGTACTACCACCATGCCTTTTTGTACCGCCAAAGCGTTGCTGTGTTTCGGTTTGAAGGATGTGATTACCGTTGAAATTACAGGCACATGAGGCTTAACATCTGTATGCCTCAAGTTGATGGATGCAATGCAGTGCATCGTAGGGTACGTTCATATCGTGACTTGCGAGGTAATGCTCTGTTATAGGTGATGGTTACCACTTAACAGCAGGCGGACTTGTTCTATCAACAAGTAGTATAAAAATATAGAACAATAATAAGTATATCGTGTTTTGTCTTATAAATTTGATTATGTTTACCTTTTTCTGTATGCCTCACTAAACTTCAATAATATATTATATTATTACATTGTAAAAGGATTATACAAAAGAACGGTAGGAACCAAGCCGTAAGTTTGTTGCCTGTTCTTCTAGGCTTTGGTCGCGTGGAACTGGCACCTAGAGTCACCTAGCTTTAAGACGTTTCAAAGTGATCCTTGTGATTTTATTGAATAAATACATTTTGACTTTGACTTATATCAAAGAAAAATACTTTACAATATTTATATTCACAGAGGCTATAAAAATTCTCTGTATTCTACAAATAAGTTTCATACATTTTAAGGTTCACCAACCCTTATATTTTGAAAGCAATATGTATGCATGGCCCCTTCAAGTGAAACTGTCCGACCACAGAAAGGATTTGCAGTAGACCCACTAAATATTAGATGGACCTCAATCTTTTGGGGCGTGGAGGTAAGCACGCTTAATTATGAAAAGCTCTTGTGGAATTAGGCTTCGTTTAAACCAACGCGACCGAGCGACTCAGCACTGATTTGCAGTCACACAACTACTGCAAAAATGTGGGTATAATTATATATTTGGATTTATCTCTGATTATTCTCCTTAGTCATCATCTAAGAGTCTTTGAGTACTTGGTAATAGGAGAAAGAGGGGATATCTGACATGTCTAAGGATCAAATACGCGATGTTGATTATTTATGAATATAATGAATAAACGATTATATAGAATATTATACCTACATGATGACTTTATAGTCTAATCAGGACAATTCGAATAATATTGTAAATCCGCAGATTTTTATTTTATTAATACATTTAAACAGAGGCAATAGGCTTCAAAATGTGGGTATGTCCCAAATGTAATATTATAAGGAACAGGAGTAGATTAAAGACAAAAAATATATAAACCGAAAACCTAACTTTATTTACGAAAAACAAAAAATTTATCTAACCAACTAAAATTAACCAAAATGGGACAAGACACAAATCACACGACTTTAAACACTTTTACGCAGAATAACCACACAGAAAAATTGCTCTCATGATCTAATTAAATATTCAGAACAAATCAGAACGACTTTCCCTTGTTTTTCTGTATGCCTACGCCTCACTTAACTTCAATAATATATTATATTACATTGTAAAAGGATCATACAAAAGAACGGTAGGAACCAAGCCGTAAGTTTGTTGCCTGTTCTTCTAGGCTTTGGTCGCGTGGAACTGGCACCTAGAGTCACCTAGCTTTAAGACGTTTCAAAGTGATCCTTGTGATTTTATTGAATAAATACCTATTGACTTTGACTTTGACTTTGACTTACACATCGAACGCCAACGAGCGAATGAGCCCGATTTTGAGGGCGTGCCACCGTCTATTGTTCGTCACTGGTTCCTCTGACTAACCCCCTTAGATATCCTCAAAAATAAATTTGAATTACCACCTACATGGTACTGAGAGATCTGAGAGGACATCTACCGTGCCTAGGGTCAGAGTTGTGGAGCTGTCTTTGTTTTTTTTTATTTTTTTTTTATAAACACATTCCTAAGCGTTATTAACCGGCCTAGAGGACGATCCGATTGCGGAGTGGTCTGCAGTCCCGTATCAAGGGGACGATCACGGGTTCGAATCCCACTCGCTCCATAACTTTGGAATGTTATAGTTTTTTATTAAAATCGCTTGAATCATATTCATGTAAACGTACCTAAATGTACCTTTACCTGTATAATATTATTTCGCACGTTTGTTTAATTGGATTTTGACTAAATTGTTTGTCTGATCAATTCGAGGCAGTGAACTTGTAACTGAGAACCGAAGTTACTAATTACTTTTGTATTACGTGCTCAAAGTGGTAAAGTAAGCCGCCTTAAATAACCTATTTTGTAAGAATTAGGAACTCCCTAAATTATTGACACATTATTTACAAATAATTAAATAAAAGTAAACATACACATTTGATTAGTGGAAGTGCAGGTAGAATGGAATCACATACAAAAAGAAGGAAGAATGAAATTATTTGAAAGTCAGAAGGTACGAGTATTCAATCATTTGAATCATCCTAAAGCTAGGTGGAAGTTCTACGTTTTCCGGTTTTAGTTCAACTTTTTCACTAAAGCATTTTGGATGTGGATGGAGGTTGTTTAGCAACTTATTTTTTTTATTGGATTTGGATGGAGGAAGGCTGTTTTGCATTTTTTTTTTAAATTATTTATTTAAGGTTTTTCAACATACAGTTTACGACAAACCTAAAAGTTAACAAATAATCGAACACAACTCAAATTCTAAACTTCTAGAAGTAAATTATACTTAACTAAATAACTATAATCTAAACTAATTTTACGAGCAATGCGATGGTTTTGCAACTTATACGTACATCTTTAATACATCATCAGTGTAGTGTTTGTATCTACCTAGTAGATAAATACCCTATTTCAGTATACAAGCGGTTAGGTAACTGTCAGTGTCAAGCTCCTGACCTGTCAATGTCAGCTGTACGACTTGGCAGGACCGGACGGCGGGGTCAGGCGGGAAAACCGGGAGACACGGAATGGGAAGAAGAGGAGATGTACCGAATACCGGCTTGGTGTATCAGTGATACAAAGGTAATGCTCGTAAGGAGCCTCTTGAGGCGCACTTAAAATCCTTTCACCACACTGTTTCGAAAGAAACTGAGACACGACAAGAGAGAGAGAAATGTAATATCGACTAGCCTGCCTGATCCACAAGAAATACGTAGTCAATAAGTAAGTGCAAATAATATACTTTGACTTTAAGTGTGGAGCTGACTAACGGCCGGTTTCTGAAAGCCCGATCAAAACTAATCGCATGTCAAGCCACTTGCTATCTCTATGTAATTCGATGTAATAGCTGAAATGGCGAGTGACTTGACACCCGATTAGTTTTGATCGAGCTTTTAGAAACCACGGAAAGCCACGGGTTATTAAAATGTTATATTATTGACCTACAAACAAGACAATGAATAAACAGGGCGTTCCACTCATGCATGAAGAACTAGTGTTTTAACTTTGAAAATAAGAAGTTTTACTGGAGACTTTCTTTTACTTTTTTTCATTTATTCCTTTCTTCTCTAGATTTTCTTCTTTTGTCTGACTATACACTGCTTATTTAACACTGGTTTAGTAAATCTATTTACAGAATACAATCTTAGGAATTATTTGAAGGAGAAAGAGGGTAGTTTTGTCAGCGTAGAAAACAATACCAACGTAAGTTCACCACCACACCACAGATACAGTGAAAGAAGTGGAAAGTACTAAAAAGTTTCATCATTCAAGAGCAAAACCTCCATTATATTATTACACACAATAGAAAGTCATGGACACGGCCTTAGAAGGAAGCTTTACGGTCTTAAAAATTAGTGAAACTCTATTAGCGAGATGTTCGGGCAAACGAATTTGCGTTATCGCCTTCGCCGAGCGAGACACGCGTGGCATACTAACTATGTAAGGGTTTGTATACACAGAAGATGATGGGACGGGAAAAACAGAAATATGACATAGAAATAATTATTGTTATTTTACATCAAACCCTTTCGCATCCTTCCGCATCCTTTCGCATATTTCCATATCCTTTTGCATAGGTGATGATTACCAGATAACATTTTTTTTTTGGTGGACATTACACACAACACTATCTTGCCCCAACCTAAGCCAAAGCTTGTACTATGGGAACCAAATAGCTGATATAATACAAATATACTTTTTTTTTGTAAATACATACTTATAATATTATAAAACACCCAGACAGAGAACAAACATCTAGGTTCATCACACAAATGTTTGTTCTCGGTGGGGATCGAACCCACGGCCTACGGCGCAGAAGGCAGAGCTACTACCAACTGAGCTGTGAAGGCTGTCACATTTAGTATTTTTTTTTTTATCTTGCTTACGTTATTTTCTCGTGCTGCATTCTCTGTGTGAAGCAGCCTTAGCACTGAGGCCGAACTTGCTGCTCGTGTAATTACTTCTTTAAACGAAACCGCCATCGGGGGAGGATACGGCCACTTTTGTCCGGGCACGGTTCCGATAATCTAGTTATTCCTTGCTTCCCGGAGGTCTTGAACGTTTTTATAACCGGGTGCGTACGTGGTTAGAGATAAAGTAGTTTTAGAAATAGCTTTACTGGTTCGCAGTTTCATAGAAGAAAAATGAATTACCACCAATTACACCAACAAAGTACTTCAATATTCTGTCTCTGTTTAGCCATTTCCTTTCTTTTATTGTTTTGTATGTGTATGTGTGTTTTTTTAGCAAATAAATGTCTGTCTATGTCTATATCTAATTAATTCGCTTCAAAACGTAGACAAACGTAAACGTAAACGTAGACGTAGAATGGAAATTTCCATCGGTTCCAAGTTTACTATCATGATGCTTCTCTAGGGGCCAATTCATGCGGCGCGTCACCAATTTAACATTATTTTTATAAGCATTTTCTAAAGCATCAATCTCTTATTAAGAATGACACCAGGGCATGGGTGTCGATTCTCAAAGTAACAAAATCACAGTATGTTTCACCTAGCGGATACGCGCTTCGATCACGAGCTTCGTCTTCGTTGGCTTTTCCACTCGCGAAACACTCACACGGGTGGCGCTTGTGATGGGTGAAAGTATTAATACCAAATTGAAAACTCTCTGCGGATTCCGCAGTCACTCGGGTGAATGTTGTTTACGGAATAACACTTCTAGATGTAGAATGTTTAATTATAATAATAATTTTTTCTGAAACTTATAAAGATTTAATCCCAAACAGCGAATTCTTTGTTAGCAAGTAATCTGCGTCACGTCAAAGTGACATAAAGTGATTGGAAGATCACAATCAGCATAAAATTACTATTTGCTAACTAATGGATATTTCAATGGATATTGAACTCCTCATTGAGAAGGTATGACGGCTTGAAAATAAAAATATAAATGGCAAGACCCTTTCAAGTTTCACATCGGCAATATTTCAATATGATAGCAAAACATATTTTTTTCGGATGTCGTAAAAGTCGCATCACAGGACGAGACGAACATGTTGTTTAGCCATTAGAAAATACTGGATAGAACTGACTCAGCATTTCAAGTAACCCTACAGTCATTGAACTCTCCTATTGCTGGAAGAGACATCCTAGATCCGTGAAGTTCTATTAAGGCTCGAAAAAGGCACGAAATATTTGGTCAGAGAGCGTCTTAAGTTCTAGTTTGTTCTTATTTAGTGTAAGTATTTTTCTTCTCTGCAACTTCTGAAGTTTGTGCCAACATCCTCCAAACTAATTTTGTGTAATGAAAAATTTGGATGGTTTAGTTTAGCACGCATATTTGCTAGTGACGCATTGCAGTCGACGACGGATTATTATTATTATTTTATAAAGGATCACACAATCAATGGTAGAATGGTAAGAGTAATAGAGCTCTTTGTGAAGGGCTCGTCCGGGGAAGTACTACCACCACGCCTTTTTCTGCCGCCAAGCAGCGTTGCTGCGTTGACTGGTTGTCGGTGTAATAATAGGCACATGAGGCTAAACATATGAATGCCTCAAGTTGATGGACGCAGGGCAGTGCATCGTAGGGCACGTTCCTATTGTGCGTGACTTACGAGGCAATGCTTTGTTATAGGTGATGGTTACCACTTAACATCAGGTGGGCCATCTGTTTGTTCCTTCAGCTAGTTGTATATAAAAAATCCGAGCCCTTTTTTTTCATGTCCGTTATTCTAGCGGTGTGGAACTAGTTTATAAGATGTTCCAATTATAACCATGTGATTTGTTGTCTAACAAAACACTTGTACCTGGGCTAGTTTATACTGTAAAGCATTGTATTTAGGTCTTGAAAAAGATGATGAAGTTATCTGCTGGGACATAACCACCTGGACATTTTCCACCAACTTCCCCAAGATATTTACAACGCCGTGCACATCAAATGCATAACGCGTCCTAAACCTCATTTTTCGGTTTGTAATCTCCATTCCCGAAACTTTATTCTCCAACTACATTAAATCAAAGGTTTTCCTTAGTTCCGTCCAAGTTCATCTAGTAAATTATGTCTTTGTCCAAGCAGTCGCTGTCGTCATAAAGCCAAGATACGCGTGGATCGTAAACTCAAACAGGGCTTACTGTATTTGTGGCCTGCTGCCATACGTATGACCCTGGAGATCCAATGGATTAGAATAGCGACAGTATTGCATGTACCAGCTTACTATGAAATAGAGGCGGAGGCAGTGGACTCAGTCATTGACTAAGCACATGGTTTATTATGAAGTGGCGATCGACAAAATAACAAACTAACGGCTTAACTGGACGGGAATAAGCATTGTGAGCTAGCTGAGGGGTCGACCTCGAAAATAAATTGTTGTGCGGCGAAATACTGATAAAATCTTGTTAATTAGCCTTATAATCCTGTTATATGGATACATGTTTATTTTAGTATATGCTATTTTAGTTCTCTCTATTTCCCTTTTGTCTTAAACGAAGTTATCTATAAGTAAATTCTTGTCCAACATCTGCTTTTCAGAAATCTTGTTACTGCTTTTTTTCCTTCCATCCATTCCATTAATTCCATGAAAAGCATAGTTAATAGACAACCCTAATTTTGTCAGCCTACAACAACGTTTGGACGTACCTATAGTTGATTTAGGGTTGTCATAGTTTATCCAATGTACTATTACAAAAAAAAAACAAATCGCATAGCAAAGATCGAATCCAAAAATTCTCTTTAAACGTTTTTCGAGCAGTACCAAACCTGCACCTCTTTTGTAAAGGTCACCGTCGGCCTTATATAGGTATCTATTTTAATTAGCATAAGGTTCAGAACTGTTATAATAACCGTTATCATAGAAATTACCTAGACAGAATTACTTTGCGCTAAAGCTACAGTAAATTCCAATGGGAGTAAGCCTCTGTAATTAATGAGTGGCCGTTAGAATACTTTCGTAAATTAGAAATAGTGTTCCCAGAATGTTAAAAAAATCTGCGAAGTATGTAGTATATTTAAATTATAGGTTACTCACTTCAGAGTTCAAAGCCCTGTCTGCCTGTATGTACTGGCATACCTCGGAGAGTAAATGGTTTATAAGCCAGGTTATATTACACATTGAGAGCACCGTTGTCTAGTAAGTGACCCCGAAATCCAATCGAACGGTCGTAGGTAATTTTTTTTATTTTTTTATATAACTAGCTGATGCACATGGTCCATCTGATGTTAAGTGGTAACCATCCTACTATGGATGGATGGATGTTTGTTACTCTTTCACGTAAAAACTACCGAATGGATTTTAATGAAACTTTACAATAATAAAGCTTATACTTACATCAGAATAACACATAGGCTACAATTTATAAAGATATTGTGTGAATTGTCCAAAATATGACGATAAGTGTTAAGTAAGTAGGAAAAAACCTACCATCTGCGCAGACGAAGTCACGGGCACCAGCTAGTCACCTATAAATCATTACCTCGTAAGTCACGCACGATAGGAACGTGCCCTACGATGCACTGCCCTGCGTCTGCCTGTAATTACACCGGCAACCACTCTCTTCAAACCGAAACACAGCAACGCTGTTTGGCGGCAGAAAAGGGCGTGGTGGTGTTACTTCCCCGGACGAGCCCTTCAAAGAGCTCTACTACTCTTGAAACTTACTTACTTTCACGGTAATGATTAGCCAACTGTTGTTGAATGTATTTTTTTTATGATTACGCTTGTCGCAAGTTATGTCATACGGGAGCACGTTCATAAAAACGAAACACGTGTCTGTGTAATGGTAATGTTATGAGCTCTTTGAATGTTAACTAGAATAACTTATAAATAATTAGAAGTACTCAACTGGTAACGTAGCTTTTATTTTAATTGTTCTTGCTGGAATGGAACAAGCTTATGGCCCACCTGATGATGAGTGTTAACCATCACCTATTTACGCTTTGTGTTGCCATGCAAGTCAAGCACGATATTAACGTGAGCTACGATTCACTGCGCTTCGTCAATCTACTTGAGGCATAAAAGATGTTACTTATTATCTCTCTCTCTTCTCTCTCTCTCTCTCTCTCACACAAAAGTACTAAACCATAATCATTTTCCTGTCCTTCTCCAAATGCGATGTGAAGTGCCAACATTAAAAAACTCACGGTGTAGGTACTAAAAGTAAAACCAAACCAATTTTCTATTCACATTTTTTATTGGCGCGGTAACTATATAACTTATTATCTGAGTAGATACATAAACTTAGCTACGTAAATGAAATTGTGTGTATTAAGCCATTAGAAGAACCAACTTCTAAACACGTTTGATTTAATTGAGTGAAGCCCAGTGCATTAGTGGAATATTTGAGTAACAGCATTAGACAATTTCCTGTGGCGGTCCCCTGCGGCTTGTCGTGACCTCCTGCGGTCGGGTAATCACACTTTACTTTTATTGCCGATATTATCAGTAAATAGAATCGGCAGAAGTGGTATGGCCGCAGTTTTTCTTAAAATTCCCCTTTATTATAGAAATCAACGTTTGAAGACTTCGGGCTATGCTTTGTTGCGCTCCGGGCGCAAGAGATGGCGTTGGTTGAAATTGAACATGGCATAAACACGTACAACATGGTCAAAGTGGACGAGGAAAATCGAGTTTTGAATTTGGAACGTTTTTTTCAATAAAATATAACAATAACATTTCCTTTTTCTACAGCACTATTTATAGACGTTGCAAGGAAAATCAAATTTTAAATTTCGAACGTTTTTATTGCTGTCTCAACAACATTTTCTTTTTCCACAGCTCTTTAGCTCCGCAACCTATTGAGCTTGAGGTAAGTAATTGCTTGCCCAAGGTAAGCTCATTGATAGGTATTTTGCTTCTTATAAATAAGGTTATATTATAATGTTAATAATTTTAAAGTTTAGACATTCGAATGACTGAATCACATCGGATCAATTTGGATGTAATTTAGAATATATACAGTCTATAACCTGGAATGTCATGGCTACTTTTATGCAAGCGGAAGTTAGTAGCATTAATAAATAATTATTCAGTCTAGTGACAAATTAATTTTTAATTGTGTTTGTGCGATCCATTCGCTTTTACCCGTTTACAAAACTAATACGACTAATATAAACGGTTTTCACTATACTATTGTAGAAGATAGGATCTACAAAAGCTCCTTGACTCAAACAGTACCCGAGTAAGCATGTTACATTAAAGCCCAACTTATCTACCAGGTAGTAAGCTCTCAAAGTGTCTAAGTTAGCAGCTTCTCAGACGAAGGCGTTCTTGAATTCACATTCTGCCACTGTAAAAAGAAAATATTTTGTTTCCAAGGAGTGCGAGCACATCATCATTACCTTGCGTAATTTTTTCGTATGTGCCATTCTCATGTCTGTACTTTTATGCCTTCCCTCCATAAAGACAAAAGGGACTTTGAAGTAAAATCACGTACATTTTTTGCAACTTACTTAGAGAGATTCAGCCCCTTGCCTTCATGTTAATATTTTCTGGGAAAACATTGTGGGGACAACGCATGGAAATTACATTTAGATATTTGCTCACGACGCGTACGTCTGAGTGTGGGTAGGGATATTATATTTTACGTGCATGGAATGTAATAAAATGTTTAGGACATAGCGCGAGTTCCGCATAGAACGGCGGTACCCTAACGACTAGAAAGAGGGAAACAGCTGGCTCAATTCATACCAACGCCACATTAAGCTCTGATTTTACTATTAAAGGATTAAATATGTCAAAATGTAAGCGTTTGACATCTAAGGTTAGATTTAACGGCCTGTTAATCGTGTTTAATTAACTAACAGAGCTTGGTGAAATCAGCTCTTAAGTAATCTTTGTAAATCGACAGTGTAAATCAAGTGCCGCCAAGCAGTAGGTATTGCTGTGTTTCAGTTTGAAGGGTGTGGGGGTAGGTGAAATTAAAGGCACGTGAGGCTTAAAATCTTTTATGCCTCATGTTGATAAACGCAAGGCATCGTAACGCACTTTCTTATCGTGCGTGACTTACGAGGCAATGCTTTTGTACATAGTTACCTCAGCATGTAGTATAAAAATCAATAGTAGCATTTTGTTGTCGTATTTAATATCAGACTTTTTCTCGAGTAAAGAAAATTGCAATATGTATATCTGGATACACTATGGTAGTTTTAAATGAATAAATAACTTTTATGAGCAGTTTTATATTATGTATTTGCCTTCTGATGAATTAGCTCCTGATGATGATGATTCTGCTACAAAGTTGCCTGGAAGAGATCGCTGTTAGCGATAAGGCCCATTGTATTACTACAATTGTTAGTTTTTAAGTAAAAATGTGTAGTTTTATTTGTTGTGGTAATCAATAATGAGTTATCTATCTGCTACATCGTCACTTAACATCAAGGGAAATTATGGTTAAAATGTTTTATATTGTAAAAAAAAGTGAACTGGCTTTTTAGAATGATCTGCGCTCGAAGGGAAATATAGGTGAATGCCGATTGAAATGTAAATGAGGGCCTCGGTTTCAAACTTTCTTTTCCAAACCGAAATCTCATTTACTTTTAATAAAGGAGGTTTTTTGTACAAGTTCCTTATCGCATTTGTATTTTGTTTATTTGTCTAAAGGTAGCTTCTCTAATGGAGATGGGTTCAATTAACATAAAATATTAAATTCCTTTGTTTTTGGAAATTAATGGTTACAAAAAAAATCATCGGTTTCCCTTTCAAATCAGTATTATTTAAGGCGAAGACAAGAGCTAATGTGACTCTCGCTCGCACGTTTCGACATGTTGAAAGATATAAAATCACTAAACTCAAAATCGCAATCAACCATTTTGTGTGCAATCACATTGCACACAGTTTAGTAAAAAAATCATTTTGATCGTTACATGTTTTCCTACTCAAAAGTTTGATTTACTAGTTTTCGTACATAAGCAAACTTTTAAGTAGGAAAACTTGTATCGATCTTAATGAATTTTTTACGGAAATGTACACAAAATGGTTTATTGCGATTTTTCGAAAATGAGTTTAGTGATTTTATATCTTTCAACATGTCGAAACGTGCGAGCGAGAAGTTGTTTGATAGTTGTCAGCCCCTTAACCATGTAAATAACATGATAACTTACTTGTCATAATAGCAATAATAAGCCTCATTGATTTTACTGGAATTAAATTAATTAATTTTTTATTTATTATTATTATTATTATTATTTTTTTTATTTATTAATTTATTATTAATTTTACTTTTTTTAATGGAATCAACAGCCTTATTGTCTAACTATACTGAGTATGGATATCAGTTGAAAGCCTTCACAGCTCAGTTGGTAGTAGCTCTGCTTTCTGCGCCGTAGGCCGTGAGTTCGATTCCCACCGAGAACAAATATTTGTGTAATGAACATTGATGTTTGTTCTCTGTCTGGGTGTTATTATATATTATAAGTAGGTATTTCAGGTAGATATAATATGTATTATCATCTATTTGGTTCCCATATTACAAGCTTTGGCTTAGTTTGGGGCTAGATAGTGCTGTGTGGAAAGTCCACCAATATTTATTTATTAATTTAGTTTTATTTTGACAACTAAAGCCCGGTCTCCACCACGAAAGGGTAATGAGCGAGAAATGGTCAGAGGAACGGACTCCTTTTTAATGTAATAGGTTTACATTTCCACCAACAAAGAGTTTTATCTTTTGATTTCCACTGCAAAAGGAAAAGAACTGAGTGAGTTCATTTCAACACTTTCTGCTCGCTCAGTCCTTTCCGCTCGACTATTTGTTGGTGGAAATACAAGTATGCAGTTAATTCTTGCGAGTTAAACGGGGTCCTTAATGGCTCCGTTCCGCTCGCAGTGGAGACCGGACTTTATATAGTTATCCATGACCTGTATTCGTCAAATTCATATTGTGTAACATGTGCGACCAACCAATATTGAATTAAATGGTGAATCACTTACCCTTGTCAATTCTACTATTTTTATAGGACTTAATATTGATGCAAAATTGCAGTGGGGTCCACACATCAAATCACTTGCTGGTAGACTGAGTTCGGCTGCATACGCAGTTCGCACAATAAGATGGCTTACAGATGAAGCTACAGCTAGACTAGTATATTTTAGCTACTTCCATAGTGTAATGTCTTATGGTATTTTGCTCTGGGGGAAAGCTGCTGATATACAAAGTATATTTGTACTTCAAAAACGGGCGATACGTGCCATTTATAAAATGAAACCACGTGACTCATTAAGGGAGCGATTTAAAGAAATTAATATTCTCACAGTCATTTCACAGTATATTTATGAAAATCTATTATACACTCATAAACACATAGATAGCTTTAAGAAAAAGAGTGATGCACATAACGTTAACACTAGAAATAAAAACAAATTATGTATACCTAAATTTCGACTTCAAAAGGTAAATGGCTCGTTTATGGGGAACGGTATTCGCTTCTATAATAAACTTCCAGAAAGTGCCACTGGGCTTCCTATTAGAAAATTTAAAGTGTACATTAAGAATAATCTAATAAGGAAAGCTTATTATACTTTAGATAGCTATATTGTTGATAAAAATGCGTGGCCCGATGTCCCGGTCGCTCTGCCCATCGGCAGCTAACATGCCTGCAATGTCTGTACTGTACATACTATTGTGTTTTTTTTTTTTTTTTCTCTGATTTAATAGATTGTATTTATGCATTAGGTATTATTAGTTTGAGGCGTAGCGTGTGCTGTCTTATAAATTTGATTATGTTTACCTTTTCTGTATGCCTACGCCTCACTAAACTTCAATAATATATTATTACGGCTTGGTTCCTACCTTTCTTTTGTATGATCCTTATACAAAAGAAAGGTAGGAACCAAGCCGTAAGTTTGTTGCCTGTTCTTCTAGGCTTTGGTCGCGTGGAACTGGCACCTAGAGTCACCTAGCTTTAAGACGTTTCAAAGTGATCCTTGTGATTTTATTGAATAAATACATTTTGACTTTGACTTTGACTTTGTGGCATAACAACAACATAAGGCGGCAGTATCGTATTTCTACGTTTTCAATTAAAAAAATGTATAATAGTGTAATAATGACCGCTAAAAAGGCAGAATTGTTTATAATGTACTAGTTTGTTTCATATCTGCATTCATATGTATTTATTGCAATTTCAAATATTAATTAATTGAAATAAACTAAGTTTCATTGTAATTCCCTAATTACCCCATTAAAAAAGCATTTCAAATGGTCTAGAGATGGCTCAACTGACCCAAATAGGTAGGTACCTATCGGGAACCCCCCAAAGATAAATTAATGAAATTGCCCAGACAATCTATCATCATTTTAAATTCAACACAGTCATCAAGCTACAGTCGTAAGATTCATTTGCGGTTTAGTGGAGCTCGTAAACGGGCATTGCAGTTTGATAGGCAGTCAGCGCTGAATGTGCCCGAGGATTGCCTCTTAAATGCGTTATTACTTAACTAGTCACCGTCTGATGGATAAACCACAGAGTATTCTAGCTGGTAGCTGAACAATTAAAACTAAATCGCATTTGAACAGCAAGGTAGTTGGTATTAATGATTAGTGTTATGGCGACGAAGAGCGGGTTTTACTATCTGAAAGTAACGGTATCTGTCTGATTAAAATATTGGTTCTATTGTCTAAGAGATGGAAATATTTTTTCATTACTCATACTCGGAAAGTAGGTCTGAAGTTGCCTGAGGAGCGGGTTGGAAGTAAAATTGTAAAAAAAAGTTCTATTTTCACATTTCCTCTTTGGTTTACGAATGTCAACAGTTTGACTTTTGACCTTCTGATGAGATTTGTAAACTAAAGAGGTTTATTACCAAAGAGGTACTTATTCAGCCAAGTTAGTGAAAACTGTAATGGATTTTTTCAATAGGTTTTATAATTCTCTCTTCTTTTTTAAATAGGTTTTCTCTTAATAAAAATATTATATTTCTTTCTTTTTAACAAAACATGCAATTTTTTGGTCTCGGTGGGGTTCGAACCCACGACCTACGGCGCAGAAGGCAGAGCTACCACCAACTGAGCTGTGAAGGCTGTCACAATAAATATGAAGGAACAAAGTAAATATGAAGGAAAATGTTTAAACTTCGAAATATTTTTTTCAGGATTCAGATTAATTTATTATTATAATTATTATTCATTCATTTCAGATTAAAATCCATACAATGTTACTAATTTTACACTAACTTATACACGTTATGATAAAAATAATTAAGTTTTGTTCTGGTAAACTTTGTATTACTACTTCCAAGTGAGACCCAAATGCAAATATAACGTGAAAAGCCTAGACAGCAACTCCATCGGGCCAGACTCCAACAAAAAGGATTGCTAAATAACAGCCTAAGACCGAGATTAATGGAAAGAGGGGAGGCCAGTCCAGCACTAGAAAGCTTCAGGCTTAAAATATAAACCAGATCTGGTAGAAAAGGATGTTTTGCCTGCAGTAATAAAAAGCTATAACTAATTAACTCAAAAAATCTATACGGTCTTATGCAGTTCAATCACAAAGATCACCAAATCATAACCAAAGAAGTTTATAAATAAGTTATTATAAAATAGTATATTATGCAATTAGTGAATAAAGGACGGATAAAGCGAAGGCGTTTCATGATGATTGGATCACGAGCGTAGCGAGTGATTCAAGTTTTCGAATCCTGAGCGACGCGAGTGATTTATGGCCCTCGATATAAATCCGTTTTATTCAAGAGTTGCATACTATACTTATACCAAGACAGCGAGAAAAAGAAAGATTTAAGCGAAAATAGACATTTAATGAAGAAAAAAGGGAGGTTAAATTAATTAAAATAGAACACAAAACAATTTACATTCTTATTTTACCATCTCGAGGACGAGGAGTGATTTGCCCAAGGAGTTTGTATGTCGAATATTCTTTGCACATGGAATTAGTATCAAGTCTTTTTTGAGAAAGGAGGCTGTATAGCATTGAGATGGAGGACGAATGTATTGGTGTGTTCTAAATTCAAACACCAAAACAGTGATTAAAAATGCTTTTTGTTCACTGTTTTCAGTGAATAAAATAAGATTTTTTGAGGGGGAATGGTATAAATATTATAGTATTTGTACGTTTTGCACTAAACATAATCGCAGCTCTCTCTCTCAACTCAAGGGTTATAATCAAATCAAAAATAAAAACGGTCCATATCCAGTTCAATCACAACGATCACTTTAAAATAGTTAACAATAAAAATCTACTAAAATGGGTTAAATAATAAAAATAAATAATAATAAAAAGTTTGTAGTTTTTGTATCTGCTGCACTAAACTAAATTGCACACATTGATAGCTGTTTATTGGTTACTTTAACATGAACAACATCCATAGTAATAAAAATGTCCATCTAAAGAATTCAAACACTCAGCAGGATATTGCTTTTTAGCGTCGATTGACCAGACGAGTGGTCAATAACTCACAGATGGAATGGTTTCATATCGCTCGATGACCAGCTTTGGGTTTCCTATTCCTGATATTCTTTCAAGCGGTATAAGGACATTACAGGCTCCCTCAGTCAAACCCGATTTCATTTGGGATGACAACGTTAGTTTTTTTTTTGTAAAAACCAATAATATTGTATTTTTTATACTCAAAGTTTCCGTGCATTCGTCGGGTCGCATCACGAGATCTCAGTTTGGGGCGAACCACTAGTAATATATAATTTATTATATTATATTACAAATAGAGAACAAACTTAATATGTTCATCACACAAATGTTTGTTCACGGTCGTGATCGAACCCACTGCCTACAGCAAAGAAGGCAGAGCTACATTCAACTGAGCTATGCGAGCTGTCATAAATATTTTAAACAAAAATTTTGTAAGTGATCTTATCTAATTTAGTACATCTTTCGCCAGCGTCAGTTTTTCCTAAGAAAGAGGATCTTGGCTGTGAGTCATAGCTCTCTTGGGCAGCTCCTCTCATACTTTCAAGGTTCATGACTATTACGAAATATCCCGGTTCTCCTCAGTCGATACTTTCGTAGATAAATAAGACGGTTTGCCAAATAAATTACGCATTTTCAAGCAACGAGAGTCAGCGAGTACGCACTTTGGGATATTATGTTGCTGAGTTTTGATAAGATACAGAAAACACAGGGTTAATGGAATTATTAATTTTGTTTTTTGGCGATAAATAAATATTAACTCAAATGTATGTGACGTGTAACAAAATGTACAATGTTATAAATGTTTACAAAATGCAGTAAGCAGTTAGTCAGCCAGGATTTTAATTCTTATTACATGAGGAACCCGATATGTTATTACCAGGGGTCGGAATAGGTAGAGTTTTTAAGTACCAAATGACGTCAAATACGCTACTACGAAATCTAAATGTGGATATGCCATTTTTAATCCCCGTGTGGGAAATGATTCGGGTTCGAAATCAATTGTGATAAAAACTGACGTTTCCGATTGGAAACCTTTCCGAATGTTTTAAAATAGCACTGCTGTACGTGTAACGTGTAACGCTACTTAGTTTGTTTGTAACATAGGAAAAAAAAGAGTTTTAGAAGACAATAATATCAATCTTAACATCAGGTGAGCCATCTACTTGTACCATCAGCTAGTAACATAAAAAAAAAACCCATAGGTTTTAGAAAACAATTTTTATTAATCGCCAATTCCGCCAATACCTTAGGTAATTTTCGTCATTTGGTACTTAAAAACTCTACCTATTCCGACCCCTGGTTATTATGCCCCAACGAGGCTAATGTCCTGGACATTTTTATAACCCCTACAACACATAAAACAATGATTTAAAAACAACATGAAACAATAAATAAATGATTATGTGTATGATTATTATAGGAAAGGTAAATTATATAGTCCTAATACTCGAAAAAACTTTAATTCCAGGTCTCTTGAAACAAAGAAAATAAAAATATTTGGATGAAGTTTGAGTTCTGCTGTGTAATTTCAGTGGTATTTGACCCAAAATTACTAGAGGTGCGAGCAGTGGGAATTAAAATATATTGTGTTTTTTTTTTATACTATTAGGTAATGGAACAAGCAGATGGCCCAAGCATTGATGTTAAGTGGTAACCATCACCTATAACAAAGCATTGCCTCGTAAGTCACGCACGATAGGAACGTGCCCTACGATGCACTGCCCTGCGTCCATCAACTTGAGGCATACAGATGTTAAGCCTCATGTGCCTGTAATTACACCGGCAACCACACTCTTCAAACCGAAACACAGCGTTGCTGCTTGGCGGCAGAAAAAGGCGTGGTGGTAGTACTTCCCCGGACGAGCCCTTCACAAAGAGCTCTACTACTCTTAAGATATCCAGATTTTTCTTATATAAACAAGAAACGTTTTTTTAAGTAGTTCTCACAGTTATTTACAAAACATGACAACCCGTCTTTGACGACAAACTTTTTAATTATTCCATTCCAATTATTGTTACTGGCAAGACTGTCTGTCAAGATGACAGGCAGGAGCCACAAATGAGCGAATAACGTTATCGCATTACGGTTCAATTCAGATTCACATATTCCTATAGAAGTTGACTTACAAAGTCTGAAACTGAAGCGTCCAATACTTGCGTATGAATATTATCAATTTAAAAGTTGTTTCATTTTACGACGTACTCACTCTCCAACGGGTAATAATGTTCACAACGTTGTGAAGTGCTCGGGGAAGATACTAAAGCGCACTAAACTAGTGCTCGACATACCGATATAGAAAATTTTATCGCTTTACTCTTGCGGAATCTTTAGAGTCTTTAGAGAGAAAAGATTTTTGCTCGGCTGCATTTTGGTAAGGTGATAATTTTTAAATAATAAGATTAATTAAACCTAAGGCGCAGAATACCGCTTAAGTACTTTTCGCTCCCACATTTAAACATTAAAAAAAAAAATACTTGGTTGTTTGTGATTATTATTATTTGTTATGTAAAAATATAATTTTGATTCGAACAAGTTTAATAAAGTTAGAAGTTGTTTGTCAGTCGCCTGCGTTTTAATGTTTTATAGAAGCTGCGCATTAACCAACTAATATGTAATCATCGCACGGATTACTTAAACAAAAATAAAATTAGTTGTAATAAGGTAAAATCTAATTACTTGAGTTCTAATGCCATCGAAATACGGCGTACACATTTCGTCAAAGAAGGCAAATATATTTACCTTCTTATCTCGAGTTTGTTTGATATTAATCCTCATAGAAAGACACCAAAGTAAGATTTATTATTCTCTTCGAGTACATTTGGGAGGTGACGTTTTTCGGGGAATATTTTAGTGTTTCAGGAAGTTTGGGGAGTTTGTAATTAGTTTGTACCGCTAGGCAGGTGCGACTGTCTTTGCAGTATCATCACGTTTCATAACTTTTTCATTTGACGCGTACGGAGAACTTTTCCATTTCTTTTTATTAACATCGTAACGAAAATGAGAGTTGGCTTTATGAGAAACAGATACCTGATGGTTTTGCTAAGTACCTACAATATCATTTTGGGGTGGCGTAGTTCCGCAGCGCTCGGGTCGTCTTGCAAAACGGTCTCCTTTGGCTCTGTAATGACTTAAACGATTAAAACAAACGTAGAAGTCTTATCAGCAATGTAGAACCGTCACTGAAAAATACTTATAAAAAATCAAAAGCATCATAAATATGTTATTCACACCAGCGCATCGTGAAATACAAGCGCTTAAATTGGCTCGTCCAAGTCGATGTAACTCCATCTTATTTTCAAGAGATTTGTTAAAACATAATTGGTGCTTTATTATTTAATTTAAACAATTTCTCTGGCTATGGGCACCGTTACGAGTTATTCTGAACAAAACACGCTATGAAAAAAAGAATTGTTTTCTCTGTTTGAATTCTCATTCGGGAAACATAATAAAAAATACTTTGAAGTGAAATCACGTACCGCGGCGAAGTTACTTAGCTTAGGATACAGTCTTTGTATCTTTTTTGTACATTAATAATTTCTGCGGGTCGCACACGGTGCGGGCCTTGAAATTACGTATAAGTTAGCTATGTTATTTTCTCATACAAACCTGTCAGACTTGTGAGATTTTTATTTTTTACGTGCTAAGAATGAAATAAGGACATACCATGTTCCATTATAATAATAAAATACGTCAACAGAGATGTGAGGAGTTTTGTGGGCGGCAAAATTGATAGGCGAATGTCAACAACCTCTGATCCTTCACTCGGATGAGATTTTGTTGGTTTTATGTCTCGCACGTGTGATGAGTCGCGTTTATTATAATATTATATCCTCGTACATCAACGTGTTAGTTTTAAGACGCAGACAACCGTCAAACAACTCGCTTGCGCATTTTAAGATATAATAACTAAATCTAGTTAATCAAAACCGTTTCGTAATCGCAAACAACCAAGTTTCAAAGAATATTAAAGAATATTACAAAAATATTATTTTAATTTAAACATGTTTTCTTACTTAATCAAACTTTTATGTTAGAAAACTTGCTTGGATCGAAATAATAGTATCTAGGTATTTGCAATTTTATTCTCTGAAATTAGTTTTTATCGATTTTTCCTGACCGAATTTAGAGATTTTATATCTTCAAAGTCAAAGTCAAAGTCAAAGTCAAAGTCAAAGTCAAAGTCAAAGTCAAAGTCAAAGTCAATAGGTATTTATTCAATAAAATCACAAGGATCACTTTGAAACGTCTTAAAGCTAGGTGACTCTAGGTGCCAGTTCCACGCGACCAAAGCCTAGAAGAACAGGCAACAAACTTACGGCTTGGTTCCTACCGTTCTTTTGTATGATCCTTTTACAATGTAATATAATATATTATTGAAGTTAAGTGAGGCGTAGGCATACAGGCAAAAATGTTGATATGCGAGATGTTCTATAAAGGTTATCAGCCTCTTAAGGCTTTGTTTGGGCACCATCATTTAAAGCAGCTCGGTTGCCCGGTTCGAATAATCACTATAAATAAAAAACTTACGTCAACAAACACCGTATAGACTTCTATATTTGTTAAGAAGCTAAAAGGTTACGTAAAGGTTGTGCAAGGTATTTTTATACAGCAGATTGATCCTGTAATAGTGTTTTCAATACTGCTACAATACTAGTACTGTAAAAGTTATTTTGACGCGTTATTATTGCAAAATAGATACATGTGTCAGTAAGACCGTCTTTAGTACTTTAGAGTACCATAATCGCTTTTTCCATATCTATTACAGTGCAACACTTTAAATATTTTTTTGTATGGTCCTGTAAGCGTTCTAAGATTTAAATTATTGAACTTAAACGCTCTTTAATCTTATACAGCCAAAACGCTGTGTTAAAAACCTTTATAGTATAAGCAGTCACAATGGTTACCATTATAGGCTTACTATATCACTGTTTGGTGATAAAACGCCTCGGTTATAGAAGCTTTTGTTAATATAATAATAATGGTGGACATTCCACAAAGCACTGTCTCGCCCCAAACTAAGCCAAAGCTTGTAATATGGGAACTAGATAGCTGATATACTACTTATATACTTTTTTTTGTAAATACATACTTATAATATTATATGTGTTATTATTATATAATATTATATATATGTTACTTGGGTAGTATCTAAAAACTGTATTTAGCAACATGTGCTTTTCAATGAAACGATTTATTGTGCCCTACTTTGCGGTCTTTTTATTTATAAACTCTTTTCTTTCAATTTATAATGAACGACTGAGAACTTCGGCACATGGCCAGTTGAAGAGAGATTTTAACGACGACGCAACGTTTTATTGCAAAACTTTTCTGATTGAATTTAGTTTGTAAAAACTTTTCCTGAAGACGAAAGTAAGTTTTCTAGTTTTGTCCGGAATAAAATCGATACAGTCACTGTCAAATATCGATTGAATTGATATTTCTTTCATTATTATCAAGAATCGTTGATAAATGTAGATATGTATCGGTATGTATTGAATTATCACAAAATACTGAGGTTTCAAAAAAATATGAAAAAGTTACTTGTTTATCTAATCTAATCTATACAATACAATACAAAATCATTTATTTATGCCACATGTAAATATAGTTTAGAAAAAATACATGAAAAGACATTAAAAGTAATTAAGTGACATATATTGGCCGTCACTCAGCATAAATGCTATTATATAGCAGCATACGCTACTATAACGCTGGTCTTGCGTGACAACAGTACGCGACAACGCAGCAACTGCAACACCCATGTCATCATTACAGTTACAGTAAAATAATAATAATATTCTAATTAAAAACTATAGTTACAATAAAACAGCATATCAAAAAGAAAATACTAACGACTTGAAAAATAAAACATAATAACAATACTAAGCACAAAAAATATATTAACTAATTCAACTTATTTATGAAATTTACTAAACTAACCGGGGCCCAGAACGACTACCTGTGAATTTTTTTGAGAGCATAACAGGAAGTTTTTAAATGTATGTTTGAAAGACCAAATAGAGTCTCTCTAATATTTAACTGTATACATATTTCACTGTATTCGAGCCCGCAGTCTCTACGATTCTCATTACTAGTATAGTAATGATGCTCAAAACTAAAAGCAATGCTGATTAGTGATGATAGCGTAAAATGAATAAAAACAACTAACATAAAACTGTACTAATTGACAATACGGCAATAAGGAAGTTACGGATGGCAAGCTCTGTGGTGCTACTCTAAAACGTTTACCACCATTGATTGCTATCGTCTTTACAACCTTCTTCTTGTCTTGTCACTAGTTTTTTTCTTAATTATTTATTGCACAATGACTACCCCCTTAGACATCCTCAAAAAATCTGGAGTTAAGGGGCTGACAACTATCAAACAACTTTTCGCTCGCACGTTTCGACATGTTGAAAGATATAAAATCACTAAACTCATTTTCGAAAAATCGCAATCAACCATCTTGTGTGCAATCACATTGCACACAATTAAGTAAAAAATTAATTTTGATCGATACAAGTTTTCCTACTTAAAAGTTTGCTTATGTACGAAAACTAGTAAAGCAAACTTTTGAGTAGGAAAACATGTATCGATCAAAATGATTTTTTGGACCACCTGGCCCTACGATAGCTACGACACAATAATATAAAC
Source organism: Chloroclysta siterata (assembly GCA_932294275.1). Lineage (NCBI taxonomy): Eukaryota > Metazoa > Arthropoda > Insecta > Lepidoptera > Geometridae > Chloroclysta > Chloroclysta siterata. The sequence continues at coordinate 6,985,281 of OW028600.1, read as the reverse complement.
AGAAAACAAAGGCCTTTGTGCATGCCCTTGCATGCCCCATGCCCATATTTTTAGCGTTTACTAAACGCTAAAAATAATGGGCATGCACAAAGGCGAGCTTAACCCTAACAAAAGTTTTATTCCAGCAAACCTTTTAGGCTATAGAGAAAGGTGACTGTAGTGGTAGGTTTGTGTACATACAGAAAGCTAAAATAGAATGTTATTTCGGAACAGTGTGATGAAAGGATTTTAAGTGCGCCTCAAAGAGGATCTTTCATAACATGTGTCTCAAGTGCTCGAAAATATCCTCTTTGAGGCGCACTTGAGACACATGTTATAGAACTTTTTAGGTTATACGACATGCCGGTTTCCTTAAGATGTGTGTGTTTTCCTTAATCGTTTAATCTGGCGCTGTTTTTGAACAGAAAAAACTTTGGTGCACGACCGGTTTTTAACCCACGATCTTAGGATAGGTTCTAGCGCGAGCCCTGTTATAGGTACGAGTAAGTTTCTGTATTATGTGATCATCACTAATCAATATCTGGGTCAATATCACTTAACATCAGCGCTGGGCCATCTGCTGGTTCCATCAGCTAGTTGTGTAAAACAAAAAAAACACTATAACTAGTATAACAAGTACATTATGTTTATGTGTAGTAGTTTTTGGTTTCAATATCAAGATGTGACAAGCAGATTACCCACCCGATGTAAAATGGTAACCATCATCTACAACAAAGCATTGCCTTGCAAGTTACTCACGATATGAACGTGCCCTACGTCCATCAACTCTAGAGGCATTAGAGCTGATTTCACCATGCTCTGTTAGTTACAAATAAAGTTCCTTTGTTAATCTAAGACAGCATGGTGAAATCAGATCTTAGCCTCATGTGACTGCAATTTTACCGGCAACCACACCCTTCAAACCGAAACACAGCAACGCTGACGGCAGAAATAGGGTGGTAGTACTTCCCGGACCCTTCACGAAGAGCTATACTACTATCAAAACAATAATAATTTTCCGCAATAGCCCACTAAGAATAAATACAACGCCAGTTCTCAGTAGGTCCGAAGCAGTGCTATGCCGCAGTGCGCTTTGCACCGGCACGCGGCCCGCGGCCCGTTGACATCGGCGCCGTGGGGCCGCACGCGACCAATGATTTAAATACTACAACTCGCAATACGCAACACGACGAACGCTATAGAGGGTCATTTTACACAATTACTTGTGAATGTTCACAAAAGATCCGCAGCTATAACCTAACAACAACAGCGATGGCTCTGCAGAGCCAGTAAAATGAATGGTTCTTCTGCCTTTAAGGCGAATACAAGAGCTAATGTGACTCTCGCTCGCGCGTTTCGACATGTTGAAAGATATAAAATCACTAACACTAACAAGTTTTCCTGCTTATGTTTGCTTATGTACGAAAACTAGTAAAGCAAACTTTTGAGTAGGAAAATATGTATCGATCGAATTGAAATTTTTACTAAACTGTGTACAATGTGATTGCACACAAAATAGTTGATCGATTCGATCGATTGATCGAAAATTAGTTTAGTGATTTTATATCTTTAAACATGTCGAAACGTGCGAGCGAGATTCACATTAGCTCTTGTATTCGCCTTAACGCTTATTAAAGTGCTCGTAAGGAGAATTTTTGAGGCGCATTTGAAATAATTTCACCACACTGTTTCGAAAGAATATTCTAATTTTGCTTTCTATATGTACATAAACGTGACACGACCAAAAGAAGAAGAAGATTTGTATTACAAATCGCTTGGTCATCAGCTGTCAGAAAATTACTGTTCTAAAGGCCCAGCTTGTATGTAAGTGCAACAAAAAACTATAGCGATCGCGGTGAGATGATTTCATTCGACGAGCAACGACTCTATTTACTGCTATTGCTTGTTTTTAGGTAATAGCTTCGTCGAATTGCACTAACTAGAAGCTAGCACGATCTTACTTTTTTATTTATTACGTTCTACGTAAATGCCAATTACCAGTACAATTTGTAAGATGTCGATGTATATGAAATTCTTGTACGGCATAGATTTTTTAAAATAAATGTAGTAATCAAAGTATTACCACTAAAGACAGTGTCTTGGTAGATGTTTTGTGTGGAGATGCAATTGTTATAGGAAGAGGTAAAAACTGCTCAACATCAGGTCGGGTTGGTACATCATAAGAAAACTGTAGTAGTGTGTAAATGGTTTATTTTTATACGAAATAACTATCTTTGTAATTCTTGTATAAGGGTTTTAAATAAGGCACCTTTGCTAAGTCTGCTTTAATTGTGTATTTTATACTTGTTCAATAGAACAATTTAAGCTGGTCTGGCGACACAAGTGCCAATTAGCCCTTTGAAGATGCAAAATACGAAATACTATTGTGCCACGGTATGGTAGCAACTTGGATATTTATACCATAACATCTTCTTAAGGCGAAGACAAGAGCTAATGTTACTCTCGCTCGCACGTTTCGACATGTTGAAGGATATAAAAGAACTAAACTCATTTTCGAAAAATCGCAATCAACCATTTTTTGTGCCATCATTTAAAAAAAAAACATTTTGATCGATACCAGTTTTCTTACATAAGCAAACTTTTAATTAGGAAAACTTGTATCGATCAAAATGAAATTTTTACTAAACTGTGTGCAATGTGATTGCGATTTTTCGAAAATGAGTTTATTGGTTTTATATCTTTCAACGTGTCGAAACGTGCGAGCGAGAGTCATATTAGCTCTTGTATTCGCCTTGAAGCTCACGAATGGAGACCACGAATTGGAAAACGAAGCGTTGGACGCCCTCCTACCCGATGGGCGTCGTTAAGATCGCGGGAAGTCGGTGGATGGAAATGGCTCAGAATCGTTCATATTGGTGGACATTCTACACAGCACTATCTAGTTCCAACCTAAGTAAAGTTTATACTATGGTAACCACATAGCGTATACAAGGTGTTAAATACTACTACTGAAAACTTCAGGGGGCTAAAGTACCCATCGATATGAATAACTTTTTCTATGGAACCAACTCTGTGAACGCGAAAAAAACAGCTGTTTCATGCAAAGTTCAATACCTGCCTGGCTAAAATGTATGAAAGAGTTGTTTTTGTTTTCTCGTTCACAATGTTGGTTCCATAGAAAAAGTTATTCATATTTATGGGTGCTCCAGCCCCCTGAAGTTTTCGGTAGTAATAATTTAAACACCCTGTATAATAACACCTAGAAGAAAATAAACTAACACCTAGAAGAAAATAAACTATGTTCTATCACGCAAATGTTTGTTCTGGTTACGCGGAGGTTGAACCTATGGCCCACGGCGCAGAGGGCAGAGCTACCACCAACTACACCTGAGCTGTCAGGATTCCACGTGGCATTCTACGAAGGCAACAAAATACGTTAAAAAGTATCGAAAAAAGATTACATTTAAATAATATCACCCCGGTGATCAGTTTCTCGAACGTGCGCGGCAATTGACTGCATGGAGTCAGGTCTCACGGGTGCTAAGTAATCAACCCGAAAATGTTCGATTCCACAAAGATATCTTTTTACTCAGCATAAAAAGATTTTTATCATGAAGTAAATTGATGTTATAAGGGCAAGCGAAAATTACAATTTGCGATCGGTGAAACAAGTTGGTATTAGTTTATTGGTAAGTAACTTTGGTGTCTCGGATAATATATGTTCTTTGAGGCTTACATTACATATAACAATTTGGCAAAAAAGAACAGTTTACACAGTTTTGCTGATGGAACAAATTGATTTTAAGTAGCAACCATCACCTACAACGAAGCATTGCCCCGAAAGTCACGCACGATAGGAACGTGCCCTACGATACTCTGCCTTGCGTCCATCATCTTGAGGCATACAGATGTTAGGCCTCATGTGTCTGTAATTTCACCGGCAACCACACCTTCAAAAAACAGAAATTACCGAGATAGTAGTAGATCATATTTTAACATTTTTAAAGATGTAAAATCACTGACAAAAAGTAACATCGCTATGTTTTAGCAATATTTCAATCTAAGTATCGCATTGTGGTGTCTGAAGCTTTCGTTTTTAGGTAGAAAATCAATTTAAAATCACAAAATTTATGGACGGAATGGGATTCGAACTGACATCTCTCCCCTTTATAATAAATATCGTCAGCCCTGCTGTGGAGTCACAGTCGCTTGTACACACGAATACGTATCAAGCTACACACTGCTCGCTTTTATGTCCTTGTAGTAAGTGACGTATTTCAATGGCTTTGTGTAATGAATCCCTGAAGCTATTTACTAAGTGAGATTACCTACAACCTACTACTAACATCTATTATTTATCATGTGGTAAAAATATAAACAAATAAAATAGACTGGAAACTGAAAAAAATAATAAAACTAATAAATTTATAATATTATGCAAAACAACTGACTTCAAATATACTGAAAACATAAAAAAAAAAACTTTTGCTGAAGGGAACTTTTATGAGTAGTAGAGCTCTTTGTGAAGGGCTCGTCCGGGGAAGTACTACCACCACGCCTTTTACTCCAAAAATCCATATAATATATCAAAATCTACATCAGTTCATAATAGGCGGAGTGTCGCGCACCTAACAAACACACAAATAAAACATACAGCCGATTTGAGAACCCCATTTTTTACTTATTTCTTCGTTGTTTTTAAGTCGTTTAAAAATAAAATAAATGAATAATGACAAATACTTTATTCTATATCAAACTGAACAAAAAAAACACTTAAAAATATGAAATAAAGTAGTACAATGGGCGGTCTTATCGCTGAAAGCGATCTCTTCCAGACAACCTTTGGATGGAGAGGATTGTTAAAGTATGGAAGATTGGTCGCAGGTGCACGAGGAAAGTTATATGAATAGTAGTCAAAAACATAACATACCTACTCGTAAATAATCTTCTAATAAAAAAATCTTATAATAAACCTTAATTAAATAATTAAATAATATTTAATTAATTAAATAATATATCTTGAAATGCGTTCCACCAAACTTTCAGCGACAACAACATATTTCTCTCATCTTGTTTGAGCACGCTACAATTCAGAAACCCTTGATTAAATCACTCTGCGTAGTTACTAAAACTAGAATCTCGGTTAGTGGTCTGCTTCATAATTTCATAATCTTAATGGCCACATTGCCACGTAAAGTGGCGGGATTTAGTGAGGTTCCCTCCCCCGAGGCCAAACACTTTGCTGACCATATCTTATATCTGAGTAATAAAACCGGGATAATAGAGGGTTTTTGATCGCCTTGTTCGCTTCTTATAGTAATGGATTAGTTATGAGTACCTACACTAAGAAGGTTTGCTCGGTCACGGCCATATTTTCTATTGGAGATTATTATCCATAATTGGACAATGATTTCTTTGTTTTTGAAAACATAGGCCTATAAAATGGATGAAGTGGTCATATTGTTTGCTGATTTGAAGTTATGTGAAGGTATGTGTATTGTAGGTTAATATTTATATTATTGAGTATTAAGTTATAAGTAGTATTTTTGTTATAGGTACTGTTTTAGAGATCTCTCTCTCCGATCGTCTTATAAAGTATTACCGCATTAAACAACTAAAAACTGCAAAAAATTTAATTAGCATTTAATTTACCTTTTTTATTCTAGTAGCTGATGAAATAAGCAGATGACCCACCTGATGTTAAGTGGTAACCATCACCTATAACAAAGCATTGCCTCGTAATTCACGCACAATAGGAACGTGTCCTACGATGCACTGCCCTGCGTCCATCAACTTGAGGCATATGCCTGTAATTACACCGGCAACCACAGTCTTCAAACCGAAACACAGCAACGCTGCTTGGCGGCAGAAAAAGGCGTGGTGGTAGTACTTCCCCGGACGAGCCCTTCACAAAGAGCTCTTACCTATTTACCAACTTCATTTTTATGCAATAAAGATTTATGTAATCTTATCTATAGGCCTTATAGCTTCTGCATTGTAGGATGTGGGTTCGATCCCCACTAAGGGCAAACAATTATAGACAACGCAGGAATCGAAGCGGAGACCCTCGTGTCCTAACTTAGTTAGAGTAAGGTTCAAGGTTTTTCACGGTGAAGTACAGATAGAGACCAAATTGTTCAATTGTATATTCTACAAAAATTTTATTCGTCAACACACCGCATCTATGTTGCCCCTGTTGCTCCTACTACATAATGTCAAATATTCTGAATGTTTTTTTTTTGAAAAAAAAATATTCGAAAAACAACTGAGGTTAAACATATGTGTGATGAACAACGATGTTTGTTTTGTGTTGGGCTGTTACTATTATAGTCTAAACAAATAATTTACATAAAAACTAATAATTTCGAGTAAGCTGACATTATAAATTAAATACTATTGATTTTGGTTCCTAAAAATTCATTAAAAAAATTGACCATTTTTACTCGAAGAACCTATTGTTACCACATTTTAGCAAATAAATAAATAAAAAAAGATAAATAAAGTAAGTATCAATATAATTATTTTGCTATATATTTATAACGCTTATTTTGGGGCTAGATGGGACTCTGTGAAATGTCCGTTAATATTTGTTATCTGCATAACGATAGTTTAGAAAACAAACGACAGTATAGTCGTTACGCTATCAGGCCTTATAGCGATCTAGTCCAAACGCTATGTAGTCCTAACGCGATGTAGGGATATCGAGATTAAGTCAGAAAGCAATGAAGTCATAACTGCTATCTAGTCAAATCAAGATGTACTCTCAAAGCTTCTAAACCGAAATAAATCCACTATATTGTTAGTGCTTTATATTAAACCTAATTTCTGAATACTCATTTATCAAATTCAAAGTAAGGGTTTCTAGGTTTAAAAAACATATCAACGAAAGGTGTATATAACAATATATAATATAGGGTGTTGTATAGGGTGTATTTTTAGGTTATTTCATTCAATTTCACGATGAAACTAGAAGGATTTAGTTTGCACTACTTGGCTTGAGATCCCTAAAAAGCAAACAATTTGTACAGCTAGACATAGACATAACAATATAACATATTATAAAGAGTGGTTGGTGCTTCCCGGTCATTTCAAAACCCGTTTTGTTTTAGCATCCTTTTTACAGTTAAAATAAAACCAGGGAAAAATAATAAAGGAAATGTCTCTTTTATATTCATGTGTACGCGTATGTGTTATTTTGTACCTTCACGGAGGGATCTGATTTCAAAATTAATTATAATTGGTAACCCACGGTCGTTATAACCTTGAGTTTTAAAAAAATAGATAGCTGCCGCCTGCGTCACGTATTACTATAGTCGCGTTAAGCTCTCGCTGCAAACTCGGTCATAAATCATATTAACACACGCTTAAACAAAAAGATCGTCCATTCTCCTAAGTGCGAGAGAGAGAGAGCAATATTGCTGCCTCGTTCCGATAACTTATAACCGAGCCTGCAGCGAGAGTTTAACGCGATCATAGTGATGCTATTAATTATACTTATGGCGATCTCCCTCTATTAGGTAGATCATTTCTTCTACCCAGTTCTCGCTCATGCTAATCCAGGTAAAGAACTAGATTTTTTCTAAGTTTAATCCAATCGGTTCAGTGGCTTATAGAGTGATTCAGCCAAACATCCTATCATTGTAACTTTCGCATGCATATATTAGTAGGAAATGGGATAAGATTGAAATGGGTTGAAAAATGGGTTAGACTGGCACAGGATCGTCGTAGATGGCACAAAATAAGGAAGGCCTATACCCAGCAGTGGGTGAAGTCAGGTTGTGGATTTTGGGATACAATTTAGGGCGTGCCGAAATAAAACCTTAGCCAATAAAGTTAAGTTCAAAATTAGCGGGATTTTCCAGTCATTAATTATATTCACACACAGTTTTATATAATGCATAAATTCCGGGCGGCAGATAATCACACAAATGACTTTTCGAACGCGACACTGACTGGCTCGGATGGTGTAATTCCCGATGGAAGCATTTTTAATATTCTGCATATTGCAAAGTTCCAGAAGCGCAATGAAAATATTGGAAAGCATAATATTGCAAAATTGATAAAAAAAATATAAAACATTTTTAAAATTCACTTTTGTGGTTTTCATTTTGATTATGTTTTCCTTTTGCTCATATTAATAAACTCATTTATTTTCTCAGACACATAAAGGTTCCTTACAGTAGTAAATAATTTCAATAAAAACAACATCATAAGGAGTATTATTGCTCAAAGACAAAAGTAGAATAAAAATTAATTTACGCACGGCTCTTAACGTCATCAAAGTCGTCCATAGCAAGATTGTATCAAAAAGTGCGGAATTTTTTCACCTACATCGCTCACCATTCTTAAATTTTTATAAACCCTGAACAAAGCATCTTGAATCGTGACTACTAACCGAAAGACAAGCGTTGGACGGCCCCAGCAGAGGGCTTGTCGACATTGTGGTGATCGCGGAAAGTGGTTGGGCGAAGAAAGGCTCAAAATACAAGTAGTTCTTCCTGAAAATATCCTTCCCATATATTTTGACATCAGTTAACTTCTTCAGGCTCTTAATGATGATGGAAAATTGGCTAGCGCTACTATAAAACCAAAACTGGGAATGCTATGGAATCATTCTACAATATTTAACTTGCAAAACAGCAAATAATTAATAATTTAATGCAACCTATATAAATGACTCCAGGCTTGATTGCTCCGTTGTGTTGGCCGGTGAAAATTGGAATAGAATATTCAATTGTAGCAATTGCAATAAAAAAACGCTGTGTCCGAATGAATGTCATTTTCAGAATATCGTAATACACTTTGCATATGACCGTCCGACGGGGGCGAGCATAGAAACTGTAAATGGAATGAAAACATTTGAGTTGAATTTCGTTTTCATCCATTTAATTAGTCGGGAGTTTACAGCGAGGCGCCTCGATGTCGCTGGCTGCGAGGTAATCGCCCATCCATTTAGACATTGTTCTTGACTTTTTTGTTTTTTGAAATACAGAAGAAATATATAATTTGGTACTTTACGGTCAATTAGTAATGAACGAATCGTTTTTTAGTTTTCTTCTAGGATTTTATGGAAAATTTTCAATTTTAACATTGATGTACTTTTGTAACGATGAGGTTACATGTACAAGGCTTAAAGGTATCTCGCTAATTCCTAATCTAAGATAATAAAATATCTTGTATGATAAACATTAGCGCCTACCTTCGAATTTTTATTAAAGCTAGTTTTTTAATTTTTTTATCGATACTATGTTCGTTGTTTGCCTCGTTTATTTGCTGGTATAGGTTGACTATTGGAGCCAGTATTATGTAAGGGAGCTACCCTTACATCAGTTGTTTATTTACTGTATTTACCAAAACTCAATTGTATAATAATTCAATTACATTTAGTTAAAACATTGCCAGCACGTAATCACCCGGCGTCCGAGTGGCGCCCTTAAAATTTCAAAAGCGTTGTTTGTGCCACTTACAAACAATCCTCCTGTACATAAAAACAAAAGTATCATGAAAAGTACCTCTGACTTCCAACTAGAAGAGAGTTTTGTTAGAAACGCCAGTTGATTCAAAGAAGTTACTTTTGTTTGCCACTTTCCTGAATTTATGATTCGAATCCCACATGGGTTCAAATGTGAGAGAGTTTTCACCTAGTTATTCCATTTTTCGTCCGAAGCACGCCACTGTTCCGCGTATTTTTAATTAAATTTCCCCATGCTACAACTTGGCTTATAAGTTACGCAATTCATTTGCGTCCGGGATAGTTTTATTTTTAGCTGTCTCTTTTAGTTTGGCTGCATTTAGGAAATGCATAGTCAATACCAAGCTGACTAACTGGGAATTCCCCGTAGTTTCTTTCAGTGAATAACAAAGTTTTTATTCAATAAAATCACAAGGACTTATAAACTAAGTGTATAGTTAAAAAGTTCTATAAACTAGTCTTAAAAAGTAGGTGAATCAAGGCTTCAAGTTCCACGCAGAATTTTTTCGAATATGCAGGAATTTTACGCTAGGTACCGTTTTTTTGGATGATCCTTCTTACAAATAGTAATAGGCCCAATAAAGCGTCAGCTTTGTGCTGCTTAAGTAGGCAAGACATAAATATATAAATGCAAAAAACAAGACACAAAAATCTATCTAGATGACAGCCTTTACAGCTCAGTTCGATCACCACCGATAACTTACATTTTGTGCGATGAACATTGATGTTTGTTCTCTGTCTGGGTGTTATATAATATTATAAGTATGTATTTACAATATAAACTATACAAGGTGTTCCATAAGTTGTGTATATAAACTTCAGGGGGCTAAAGTACCCATCAATATGAACAACTTTTTCTAAGGAACCAACACTGTGAACGCGAAAAAAAAACAGCTGTTTCATACAAAAGTTCAATACCTACCAGGCTAAAATGTATGAAACAGCTGTTTTTTTTTCGCGTTCACAGTGTTGGTTCCTTAGAAAAAGTTGTTCATATTGATGGGTACTTTAGCCCCCTGAAGTTTATATACACAACTTATGGAACACCTTGTACAAGTAGTATATCAGCTTTCTGGTTCCCATATCACAAGCTTTGGCTTAGTTTGGGCGAGATAGTGCTGTGTGGAATGTACAACATTTTTTTACAGCTTTACGAATTCGATCCCCAGACGAACTCAATATTATTTTATTTTATTTTTATTTCATACGTGACAGGTTGCAAGCCCATCGCCGCCGTTAGAATTAAACTGGTTTCTTCAATTTATTTTTCCTTCACCGATTGAGAGAGCACTGCGCATATACTTTATTTGAATAGAAACATACATTGGTGTACGAGCGGATTCAAACCTACGAGTTTACGATCAGAAGGCAGGGTGGCCCCCACTATACCACCGGTGCTCGAAGTAAAGCGCGCCAATATCACAAGGTAAGCCAATTCGCCTTCAATTAGTGCTAGCGTCGGCTCTTATTTATTCAGAGGGACCAGAATAAACTTAAGGAAAAAATATCTTGGATAAACATTCATATGCGGGTAGGGAACTGTGGTGAATTCTAGAGTAGATGACGTAAGATTTTCGCGAGAACTTTGATATATGAAAAGCCAATTTTATTAAGGAGAATAATCCTAGGAAAGGTGTTTCTTTCAAGCGGTGTGATGTAAGACGAGAAGGTAAGTGGTTCCTTTTTCCTAACAGAAAAATGAATTTTATTGAATAAATCATGCTCTCTGTTCGTTTTACTAATCAAAGTGTTCCCTCTATTTACATATTTTGTATCGTTCGTAAGAACATCCTACTAATATTATAAACGCGAAAGTTTGTCAGTATGGATGGATGGATGTTTGTTACTCTATTAAAAACTACTGAATGGATTTTAATGTAACTTTACAATAATATAGCTTATACATCAGAATAACACATAGGCTACAATTTATAAAGATATTATGTGATTAATCCTGCGCAGACGAAGTCGCGGGCACTAGCTAGTTAAGACTATTTCTTCTCAGACGTATTTTTTTTTAATACAACTAGCTGATGGAACAAGCAGAAGGCCCACCTGATGTTAGGTGGTAACCATCACCTATAACAAAGCATTGCCTCGTAAGTCACGCACAATGGGAACGTGCTCTACGATATACTGCCCTGCGTCCATCAACTTGAGGCATAAGTACAGATGTTAAGCCTCATGTGCCTGTAATTTCACCGGCAACCACACTCTTCAAATCGAAACACAGCGTTGCTGCTTGGCGGCAGAAAAAGGCGTGGTGGTAGTACTTTCCCGGACGAGCCCTTCACAAAGAGCTCTACTACTCTTAAAATAATGGCTTCATAGATAAGTGAGGCTAAATATCTTCTCAACTCACTGGGATGTTATATACAATGTAGTGTGATTTCCTTAAGTATACTTGACTTAGTTTGCTGACTATAGTAAACACTAAAACACTAATAAACTAGTAGTTCGCCTCGAACTGAGATCTCGTGATGCGACCCGACGAACGCACCAAAACTTTGAGTAGGTGGTAGTCAGAGGCAAGTCCAAACTTTATGTTTGGACTTTTTTCTGACTACCGCCTACTAACTTGGTACGGTAACCAAGTTTCAACTCTATTGGCCTATTTATTGAAGAGTTCCGTTGAACAGACCTTGGCTCCGTCATCAGACCTGGTCGTTGTCACCATTTTATGAGAACTGAGTACCTCCTTAATTTATTTCAAGAAAAAAAAATAAGAAAAAGCAAAGTAACTGGCCGACCAGTAGAAAAACCTTGATGCCAACGAAACTTTTAGAGATGGGAGCTCTTGGGTCGCTGGTTATCATAATTTACCTTTTTTGTTGTATCTCAAAAACCGAGCGTCCCAGAAAAAAAGTAAAAATTGTTTTCGAATGTCCAAACAAAGCCCTTTCATATGACATGTAACTTGATTTTTTTAAGTCACTTTTTTTATTTTTGCCCCCTTAAAAAACCCCATATCTTAAAAAACCTTCATCCGATTTTACTCATATACTTACCAGTAAATTTCTCAAGTACAAGCTGTCGTCTTATCAAATTTCATGCAGATCGGATCAACGGTTCGAAAGTTATGGCCAGACAAACATACATACATACATACATACATACATAAAATGCCAAATCGCCCAAGTTGAAACTAGAATCTTCGTTCGCTTCGCTCACTCGATCAAAAAATAGTATACATGTATACTATATAAATATAAGCGTACCTAGTATTTGAGTATACATAATAGTAACCCAATACGGCTTCTGAAAACCCGATAAAAACTATTCGTATGTCAAGTCACTTGCTATCTCTATCTAATTCGATGTAATAGCTGAAATGGTGAGTGACTTGACATCCGATTAGTTTTGATCAAACTTTCAGAAACCGGCCGTTACTCACCTAACAATTCGTCAGTGGTGTCATTTTTATTAATTTTATCTTGTTTACTTTTCTTAATTCATGGAGACTGTTTTATACTTTTGATCTATCTATTTATTCTTATTATCGGATTTTTGTACTAGCTGTCCCATTTCGAAAGAGTTTCTTTCGAATCAGAAACACGAAAAGAACTAGAGAACTTAGCAGTGGCTAGGTGATTTACATCCAGGGCTATTTTAAATTTAGGTTTCGAGGGTAGTTCTTTACTGATGAATTTTTATTATATGCCGATACAGAAAAAAAAGAAAATGGTAGTATTATGTTGTAGGTAGGTTACGTTTGTACCATTGATTTGCCCCATTATTGGTGCAGACGAAATTGGTTAGTTATGTTTGCACCATTCAAATTGATACAACTAACTAACCTTGCTTTTATCGCCGTAGATAAACTCAATAAAAAAAATATTTGTTTAGCGTTTGTTTTTGACATGGTTTTTTTTAGAATAGAATGCACTTACACAGAAAATAACAGTACGAGTATGTCCGAGGTTTATGTACATTTTAAATGACAGCTGTCAAAATGTTATTCACTTGGGCCCTGCATAGGGTATAGCAAACATGGAGCATGCCGAGATTTCAAAATATGTAGTACAAAACAGGTATTCAAATACCTACCTACGCTATACTGGCTTCTAAGCATTTCTTTCAGTCGAATGTGCGAGGTATCTCTTATCAGTACATTGAATATCTGTTTTACAGTCCCCTTTAGAGGTGCGTAGATACGTTGAACCTTTTCTCTGAGATGGTACTTCCTTACCCAGATTAACATAATAGGATATTTTTTATCCTGTAAGTTGTAGAGTTCCCGTGGGGGACCTAAAGTTCCGTAGAAATACAGAAGGGCAGAGACTTGTGTTAAATCACATTAAATCATAACATAGTAATTTTAGAGAATATTTTCTCTTTGAATTGTATTCTACTAATATTATAAACGCGAAACTTTACAATAATATAGCTATAAAACATAGGCTACAATTTATAAAGATATTGTGTGACTAATCCTGCGCAGACGAAGCCGCGGGCACCAGCTTGTTTTTAATATATATAAAAACTTTGTCGTTTCACCAACAAGTGAACGAGTGTTTTGCAGAGCTATTTTTTAAGGTTTCAGCAACTGTTAGTTAAGCCGTGGCTTTCATATTTGGCTAAGAATCATAATAAGAAAATAACTATATACCATTTTTTTTTATAAAATAGTAATCAAGCTCGCTCGCTTTCTCTTTAAATGCACACAAAATCCTCGTAAAATCTTTGCCTTGTTTCGATTCGTTTGCTAGTTTTGCAACGTTCACTAAAATACTAATATATCTTAGCATTATAGGTACCATAAATTAATGTGGCATGACAGCGACGACCGCGTGCCCTGGCGCAGTCCACGCACACCATGAAGCCACAGCCACCCTACCACATAAAATTTTACGAGCGCGTATATTTATTATTTATAGTTTTATATAGAGTTGCCAACCATCGATATCCGTGTTGAACGACATATTGGTTCAAAAACTGAGATCCAGTTATTTTTATTTCGCGATCCTCCAAACTCGTTTCAATAGAATGGTGCAACACAAAAAATATTGAAACACGGCCACATAGTTACGAGGATATCATTGAAAACGATACTGAGCCAAAGGGTTTAACCGTCAGTAAAAATGGTGTTTTAATCCGTCCATCGATACCTGCCGGCGACAGGCGGATTACTGAGCCCCAGAGTGCCCGCCGACTCACTTTAAAAAAATATTTACGCCACTATTTGACATTTGAGCTTCAGATTCCCGTAACTGCTGTCCTGTTAGGGATAATGCCTCGTTTCACTTTTGTACAACTAGTCGTTTGGTTTGAGCGTTTAATGTACAACATATCTGTTTATGTTAAGACTGGAAAGCTGCCAACTACCTGTAGATGTTGTGCTCTGAGATATTTACCGGCGGCTGAGGTGACAATTTTTTATTGCCGTTTATTCGTTATTGGAAACGATAAAACAACGAAAATTTATTCGAATACGTTTAGTTGGATGACACGCGGTAGGTAAACTTTCCTCCTATATGTAGCGCCTTCTGTCGCACGTTTCCCCTTTATTAAATTTATTAGAGTAGTATTCGGTAAATAAGTGAAGCGATAGGTAACACGGGGTTCCCGGCCGCGTCGCCTCACCGGGATTCCCGCTCCCTCGGGCGACTGAATGTTAAGCGGATTCCTGTTATTGTTGGAGCCATTTTGTGAACTTATGCGTAAAGAAGTGAGTATTTCTTGGTATGGATAAAGTGTTATCAATTCACAAGCGCTTATAGAAAGCGAGTTTTCCCGCGATCGGTAACAAGCACTGATGAACAACAGAAATAGTTCGATGATATTATCGATACCACGAAGAGGTTTGCATTCGAGTTTACGACCTTGTTCGTATTTATTAAATATGTCGGTCTTTTCCGACCCCAAATTTTACGACGCCCCAATAAAACATGTCTCGACATCCAAATTTATATGCGTAGGTACATAAAATTTTATATCCGCGACTTGCACCGGCGGAGTTTTCCTAATTGTTATCGGTCATGGACGAATCGGCTGTTCGCGGGGCCTTCATCAAAATTCAAAATAGTGACGGATAAGCGACAAGGTTCATAAAATTTGATGTCGCGAATCCTATAGTCGTGCGATCGATCGCGCTCAACTTCCCCGATACGAACTTTCGTGCCGCGATCTTTTATAGCCGAAAACACAAACAGTCTTTAAATAGACTGAATAAAATCTCGCTCGCTAATGATGTAATTTGTACCGTATAATTTTGAGCTTCATTTATTTGGAGCGCAACGATATGTTTTGGTTGGTCGCGGCGGCGCGCCTAAACGTTCCATTTTGTGATTTTTCCGTATCATTTAGCAATTTCGCATTCGAAACGAGCCGATCATAAATTGGTCATCGACAACTGCGAACGATCCAGTGGCTCATGTTTATTGACCTTTTGTTGCTTAATTAATCCATGGCTTGATAATACTATGGATGAAGTGACTGACCAGATGGTTTTTTGGTTAAAAACCAAAGTTGCTTATTTGTTTGTTTTTTGCATTATACACAAAATAAACAAAGCGCTTAATTTTGAACCTGATAACTTGGAGAATAGATATAAATTGATTTTAACATCCACACACAAAATAAACATAGGTACCTACATGTTCGTTCATCATAGCGTAAGTCCGAGATGGGAACCCACAACACACAGAAGATATTGCTACTACGAAACTGAGATGTGAAGTCCTAATTCTAGATTTATTAATAAGTGTTTCTATCAAGATAAATATAAAAACGACATTATAGGGCCATGTCTGTTTTGCTATAATTATTGTTTCGACTCCAGTCTCGTACAAAGGCAGGGGAATTCATTTAGGTACCTAATGGTGTTACCTGATTGCGTTGCGTATGCGGCAATTATCTCGAACGTGATCGAGACCACTTAACGCAGGAGGCTGTCTCAGTGGCTCTCATCATCAACATCATCAGCCTGAGACGTCCACTGCTAGACTTTTGTTTTATTGTTACAGCCGTGATTTATATATTTCGAAGTCAACCATCTTTTTAGGCTCCTATCCATCCAAAGACTCTGGAAAGACTCTCAAAGTCTGGAAGACATCGCTTTTTAGCGATAAGACCACCCAGTACACCCATCTTTAGTTGTTATAAATTGTTTTTTACTTTGTTAGTTTGTAAGGTGTACAATAAAGAATTTTCATTCATTCATTTCCAGGAAGAAAGGTCCTAAGCCCTCTACATCCACTTATTTAAAAAAGGAAGTACTACCACCACGCCTTTCTCTGCCGCCAGGCAGCCTTGCTGTGTTTCGGTTTGAAGTTTGTGGTTGCCGGTGTAATTACAGGCACATGAGGCTTAACATCTGTATGCCTCAAGTTGATGGACGCAGGGAAGTACATCGTAGGGCACGTTCCTATCGTGCGTGACTTGCGAGGCAATGCTTTGTTATTAGGTTATGGTTACCACTTTATATGAGGTGGGCCATCTGCTTGTTCCATCAGCTAGTTGTATTAAAAAAAACCTTTATTCCGTAGCGGTTGTCAGTTCTGGCATATGACCTGTCCATTGCCACTTCAACTGTCATTCACTTCAGTGGGTTCATACCATGAGTTTTCAGACTATACAGTAGTTAAAATATGTATGAAAACTTGTAATTTTTCTTATTTTTAAAAAGATTTCATGCGTGTTTTTAATTCAGCCGCTAGTGAGTGTAGTCTGGAAAAACCCATGGAGTAGATCATGGTTATTTTTATGAAAGACTGCACGTTTTCTTTTCGGATTTCAGAGATCGGATCTTCAGATATCGGATTTTGGAGATCGGATATAGGATTTCGGATCGTCATCTTCTTCATTCTTCACTGGATCTACATGGCTTTCATCATAAGTTATTCAGTAGCGTTGGATATAATGTCCTTATTGCCTTATCTGTAGATATTCAACAACACAAGTTATCACAATATTAATTGCAAAATAATTCAACATGTTTACGCGTCGCGATCGTTTCAATAAATAGAATTACGTAGCAATTAACTCCCACGTGCTCGTAGCCGTAGCTGGTAACTGTTGTGTATTCTGTGCGCGTAGCTCGCGCGTAGCACTTTATTTGACGTGAGTGTAATTTGAACAGTATGCTATTGTAAGTAATATTTGAATGGTTTTTAATTAGATATCTGATCAATGCTTGACACGTGGTATTTTTGCTTAAAATGCTGTACCCATTTATAATAGTTTTTTTAAATATTTCGTAAAAAAGAGACACAGTAGTTATAGTACATAAACAATTACACACATTAATACATATTGAGGTGTTTTAGTGCACTACTACATGTTATGTTATATAATTTGCAGTTGTTTTGATGCATATTACTCTGCCATTATATATATTTCTTGCATTGCTACGTTCCGTGAGTGAGTGAAAACTAGCGCTAATGTACCTACTTCTCGCTCGCACATTTCAAAATTTTGAAAGATCTAAAATCACTGAACTATTTATTTATGTACTATCCTTGGTATCCTTGTGTACAATAAATTGTTATCTATTTATTTATCTATATATCTACCTATCTTTCTATCTATCTATCTATCTGTCTACCTATCTATCTATCTATCTGTCTGTCTATCTATTTATCTTTATGAAAAATCTCAATCAGCCAAGTTCAGTTCAGCAAAAATATAGTTATGATCAAAACAAGTTTTCCTACAGTTTGCATAAGTACGAAAACTAGTAAAGCAAACTTTTTAGTAGGAGAACTTGCGAGCGAAAAGTACTTTGACCACCCGTCAAAGCGCAGTGCAATGCAACAAGAGGAATCATTTTATTTATTTACTCAACAAAAATATATTATTACAATATGAAAATATATAATATAGCACTGAAAATCAGGTGGCCCATCTGTTTTTCAAAGAAACTTTCACATAAAAAAACATATTTTATATAAAAAAATAGGCAAATCATACCATTTTGTCATATTAATACGTTACCAATCATGCAATGAACCTTCTAGTGCTTCAAAGTTAAATATCCAATGTGTTACGTTACGTTATGTTAGCGGATCGAAACCCCATTTGCATAAAAAAATATGATGCACGATTCAAGAAGTCATTGCGCAAATTATCTGTTATTTCCACTCACTGGCGCTGGTAGGACGCTCTTTCCTAGAAAATTGTCTGTGGCCTAACCGACGCCAGTCAGCCAATGAGTCATGCAGACTAGCAGCTTGGGTGACTAATACACTAGAAATTTAATTTTGTTTTTGGTTTTAGATTAAATATAGTCTGTGACCAGTCACATAATAAAAAGAAAGAAAACCTGCTATATACTGTAAGTAAATAAAAATAAAAAGTCAACAGTCAAAAGGTATTTATTCAATAAAATCACAAGGATTATTTTGAAACGTCTTAAAGCAAGGTGACTCTAGGTGCCAGTTCCACGCGACCAAGCTAACGTAAAAAAATAAATAAGGATGCAGACTATATACCAAAGCTAACGTAAAAAAAGTATTGGTTATGTTATTATTGACACAAATAAAGTTCAAGTTCCCGTCACAACATAAACTTTCTTTTGGCACATTCCAAATAATTCCGCTAAATCTTTTATTTCGCTTACGTTTCGCGAATTTTTTTCGTGAGTGTCATTTAGTGTTAATGCCTGTAGTGGGACGAAGCGCCTGCAAATTGCCAAATTTACTCGTTCTCTCGTCCTCAGAAACCTTAAATCCCGTGTTTGGAATGAGCCAATGCATCTTAAGCAAGGACCGGCTTTGAATTGTACTTTGACGGAACTGCGGAAAATTTGTAGGCTGAGTCGCTTTCTTTTGTCAAGAATTCCAAGCGCCCATTTTGCGTTTGTCGAAATTGAGGGTGAAGGATCAAAATTGTGCTTTTTGTTTTTATATATTTTATGTAGATTTTTCCTCAGTTTATGAAAAACGTTACTTTGAGAAAAGTTTATTTTATACAATATGCTGATTGTACAAGCTGACCATCAGCTATAACAAAGTATTTCATCGTAGGTCACGCTCGATAGGAACGTGCCCTACGATGCACCGCCATGCTTCCATCAACTTGAGGCATACAGTTGCCTCATGATCCTGTAATTTCACCGGCAACCACACTCTTCAAACAGAAACACAGCAACGCTGCTTGGTTGATAAGTACCTACCGTAAAAAAGTAAAAGCAACTGCTTATATCTGTGATGACACGATACGAGAGGTGTTGTTTACTGAATATTCAAATATTCCACGATTTTTTGCGTTTATAAGTAAGTAAAATAAACGAAAAAGTTATCCCGAGACCAAATATTCATCTTACTTCAAAATAACCAGCACTTCATGCTTTCATTAACGTAGAGTCGTGTCCCAAACTTCGGCACTCATGAATAAGGCGAGGAGTGCCAAATCGGCGGGCACTATTAACGCCGATTCAAGCTCTCACGTCGAGTTGCTGTCGAAAAATTGCTGCAGTTTTATACAGTTCGTCTTCGCTGAGATATACCTACTATCAACTATAATTTAGTACTCAGTGCTTGTACGAGTAGGTATATACGTACGACGGGTTTTAAAGTTAAAGGGTTGAAACTTATTTATTTTCATAAGTTTTTATTGAACAACGTTCACTTTTAAATACAGGGCTCTTTGTGAAGGGCTCGCCCGGGAAAGTACTACTACATAGACATAGACTCACCTATTTACCACCTACATTTCCAGAAATAACTATTCTGAGCATGACTTCTCATGGCATAATGATAGAGTTCTGATTGGTAAGGGAAATTTATCACTTGCACTTTTGAAGTATCAACTTTGTTGGTTGCATTACGGCCATGACGTCACCAAGCAATACCTCTTGGTAGCATTTCGTCCCTCCGTTTCATTTCAACAGACGAGCAACTTTTAGATACGTCAAACGGCACCTTTGATAAGCATTTGATAAGCACCCTTTATGTTTATGTTTCCAATGGATGTTACCCATACTTAGCTACAAGCCTATTTTTCTAAAAGTAAATGTTTTCTATGCAGACAAACGAGTACTGTTTCTATTGACTCCCTTGAAAAACTGCTAGTAAAGTATGTAATCAACGTTTTTTAATTAATTACAAAAGAATCACTTTTAAAAATGTAAAAAAAAGAAGGATACCCAATCTTTTTTTTTTGTATCCTACAAAAGTATAATAATCCCTATTTCTTTTTATTTATTACCTATTGTAATAGCCCCTATATAAAATAAAATCCTAGGCATTTCCAAACATTAATTTCGTGAAACGAATAGACGAAACCGAAGGGATACTTACAACTTTAATGGTAATTTTATGTGACACTTAAAATTTCTATCATCGCTCGTAGCTGTAGTAACGACAATAATTTAAATTTTCTTTGACGTTAAAACTTCAAAGCTTATTTATTAATCGTGTATTTATTATAAATAGTTCCAAACTCCAACTACAAATTCCAAATTCCAACTACAAAAGGTAAATGGCTCGTTTATGGGGAACGGTATACGCGTCTATAATAAACTTCCAGAAAGTGCGACTGGGCTTCCTTTAGAAAATTTAAAGTGTACTTGAGAATAATCTAATAAGGAAAGCTTATTATACTTTAGATAGCTATTATATTAATGATAAAAGTGCGTGGCCTGATGTCGCTCTGCCCATCGGCTGCTAACATGTCTGCAATGTCTGTACTATTGTGTTTAATTTTTTTCTACTTTAATTAGATTGTATTTATGCATTAGGTATTATTAGTTTGAAGCGTAGCGTGTGCTGTTTTATGAATTTTATTACCCTTACCTTTTTCTGTTATACCTACGCTTCCCTAAATTCGATTGGCACCATTCTGGAGCAATATTGTATTATAATAGCTACATTATAACAAGGATCATACAAAAGAGCGGTAGGAACCAAGCCGTAAGTTGTTGCCTGTTTTTCTAGGCTTTTGTCACGTGGAACTGGCACCTAGAGTCACCTAGTTTTAAGACGTTTCAAAGTGATCCTTGTGATTTTATTGAATAAGAACCTTTTGACTTTGACAAATAAATTTATCCTTTCCATGCATCTTCAGTACACACACACATTACTACTCCATAACCAAACAAACATAACCTAGCTAACATAATACCTCTATTTAGGTAAGTTTTTTTTAATTTGTGTTCTTTCTATCTTTGACTTATCTTTTTTGTTTTGTATAGTGTTATTCTTAGGTACTTACCGAGTTAAATTAGATCTTTTTATATTTTATGTGTAAATATCATTAGATACTTATTTTGTAAACGGAAACAACTTCACGACTTTAAATAAAATCAAATCAAATATTTTATTTTGTCAGGATTTTAGGTACAAACATAAAGGTCTTCCTAAAAATAATAGTATCACTAAAATCCTACCAATACAGGCGTACAAAATTATTTAGATACCTACCTACCTACCGTCCTAGGCAGGTACTAGGACGAGTCTAAATAAACTAAATAGCACGGTAGGACGCTGCAGTGCTGACAACAACAACACTCTGTTTTTTTTAATCTTCAGACACGGTAGATCTTTTAAATAGAGATCTTGTATGCACGGCTTTATAAAAATTTATAATTTATAATTTTGGATTGAAATTATTCAAATAATCATGTTATAAAATGCATGATTAACTTAAATAATTATTATTAATCTTTTCTCTTGTCGTGTCACTGGTTTCTTTCGAATCAGTCTGGTGAATGGATTTTAAGTGCGCCTCAAGAGGCTCCTTTCGAGCACTTGACACATGTTAAAGAACTTTTTAGGTTCCACGACATGCCGGTTTCCTCACGATGTTTTCCTTCACCATTTGAGAGTACTGGCATTGTGCACATACATTTTTGAACAGAAAAACTCATTGGTGCACGACCGGTTTCGAACCCACGACCTTAGGATCGGAAGGCGAGGCCGCTACCACTAGACCTCCAGTGCTCTCATTTGCGTAGTGAGCACATGTTCGTTATGTGTCTAGGTGTTTTTGTATTGTATTAGGACTCCTGTATCCGCATTTAGACTCTAATGTAGCCAGCCTAGCTCCTCCCAAAGTGCCTAGGTAATTATATCGTAATATAATTTGTATGTAGTGTAATGATTTCTCGAATTTTATAATTCATTTTGTAAATATTAACCTTGTTTTTTTAGATTAAAATTGAAGTAGTATAAATAATTTTATATCTTCCTGTCTTTTAGTCAGTCAATTGACCGCCAAGTCGTAGCTTTGGTCGGTAAGGTTGGTAGGATTGTTAACGTTGGTAGGTCCCCGAACTGTAAAAAGTGGGGAAAGGAGAAGATTGTAAAAATGTGTCATTCTGGAAAGAGACTTGGTGGAGTAAACTTGACTGGCTAACATACTGTCATCTGTAACAAGTGCGAAGAATAAAAGTGAAATTGTTTTACCTGTGTTCTACGAATAAATAAGAGGTGTTAAAGTGTTCATCTGCTGCAGTTCATTTCATCTCAGAAGTTGGATTGAACCAAGGTATGTAAGATATTACCTATTCTGCCCACATGATATTATTTTATTGCCGCTTGGAAGATTGGTACAATATTTTATTCCATTTATGTATAATGGAGATACAGATTTCACTAGCATGTATCGGTCGGGATTGACCCGAGACTATCCGATCGTGCTAGTTTTGTTCAGTTGAAAGCATAGGTACTTAGCGGCTTTATTTCTACTGAATCTTTGTTGGCGTGGTCCAGTCGGGATTGCCCCGAGACTATCTGGCCATGCTAGCACTATTCGGTTTATGGAGCTGTTGGTACTTGTGCCTACCCATTAAACATAAAATTCACAAAGTACTGGATAGATTTTCTAGAAAAAGCTGATAGAAATCGACAAAGAATACCAATCTACTAAACGTGCAAGTGACTGTGTGTGATCATGAGTTGCTTTTCTGTACCATATCTATGAAAATATTTTTTGTTAATACCGTCACAAAAGTTTTTGTGATAACAATTTTTGCTAAAATTATATTTTTTAACAATGTGGAGTCTAACGAATACTAGGAATAAAATTCATGCTGTTTCACTCGAAGTATTAAGTTTGAAACTTATTGATGTCTTTCATCAAATTTTTACCGCAGTTACTTGATAAAATTATTACTGGTGAAACTTTTTGCCACCATGGCATGTTGCTAATTGAAAGAATATTTTACGATAAAAAGTCTACCTACATAAAAAAAAATATATTTAAATATAGTGATGTAGAGAACCAAGTGAGTTTTGGAGGTTATATAAGCCATAACAATAAGTAGGGTATGCTGTGATGAACCAAGTGAGTTCAGGGGGCTATGTATGCCATAACAATAAGTAGGGTATGCTGTGATGGACCAAGTGAGTTCAGGGGGCTATGTATGCCATAACATTTTTTTTTATAAGCAAGGTATGCTGTGATGGACCAAGTGAGTTCAGGGGGCTATGTATGCCATAAAATTTATTTAGATAATGCTAACAATTTTGCTACGTACACAATGCACTGATATTTGCCAAATAATTACCTACTTGGTAACTGTAGCTGTGATTAAAATTTATTTCATCCACATTATGATATTTTTATTTCGAGTAAAAGGTTATTAAATTCGACTTAAGTTTAACGGTATGAAACATTTTGTTAGCATGTATCTGTCGAGATTGCCCCGTTACTATCTGGCCGTACAAGCACTATTAGTTTTTTTAAAAATTGTCAGGGCCTATACTAATACCCATGAACATTCAAGTTGAATACATATCGAGCAAATTTTTCTAGAATAAAGTAGGTGAAATCTTACAAATTTTAATATTATCCGATAATTTTAACATTGAAGGGTAGGTTATTTTATCTTTTTATCTTATTTTATATTCGCATTTTGAATTGTTCCTCACACGAACTGGTCTGTACTGAACAGAGACTATCCGGTAGTGTTAGCACCTTTCAATTCGTGTATTATCTACCTATCATTTATATATTTTTATTCCATTTCTCATTACTGCTACTATCAATATTCCAATAGCAATAAAAATTGTCTTACCTATATCAAGCAGAAATTAACTATACTATAGTTGTCACCTGATAAACTGTCGTAAAATTATAGATCAAGCCTACCCTCTGATGCGAGTCTCCGAAGCAAAGTGTACTAAATTAAATATCTATAAAAATTTATAGATAATATTTATAGGTAGGTAGTAGGTACATGCTATGTATGCAGGTATAGGCTATGTATGCCAGAGTTTAGCCATGTGCGCTATTAGCAGGCTATGTATGCCAGACCTTAGCCAGGTGCGCTATTAGTGAATTTCTTAGTGAAAAATGGTGTATGTATACCTGTAAGTTCAAAACTAACAAAATAATTAGTACAATGGTGCAAAAATATATATATATATATATATATATATATATAATATATATATAAGTGTATAAGTAAATCGATGATGTTGAGGCGACGATCGAAGATCCTGTAGTCACTGATGAGTTTGTGACAACAGCATTGCTTATAGGGCAAAACTTTATACGAGTTTTCTTCTGTGTCTGTGTTCAAAGACAATTGCAAACTATTCTTCTACAAAAGATCCTGCTCTTAACGCAAACTTGACTACATTAAATTCTACCCAAGTTCCTTTGTCAGGGTTAGTTGAAGTTATAGCGTAGGGATCTAACTTTTCAGGGGATGTGTATGTGGAAGGTTACAGTAGTATTGAACCGGGTAAAGAAAATCAATCGATCAAAATTGCACCAAGGTGCTTATCACGTAGTTAATGAAAAATGTCATCTTACAATACAATACAATATAAAACAGAATCATTTATTTAAACCACACGTAAATGCAGTTTATAAAAAAAAAATACAAGAAAAGACAATACAAGTAAGTAGGCAAGTGATATAAATTGGCAGTCACTCGGCATTAATGCTATAGCAGCATACGCTACTATAACGCTGGTCTTCCGACACCCATGTCATCGTTACAGTTACAGTAAATAATAATAATATTCTAATTTATTTCTAATAAAAAAACCGAGAACAAATTTTATTAATAAAGACAATAGTACTAAGCTCTTATAAAAAATTATAGGCTTCTTTAAAATCACGGAAGCATATAATATAATGATCGATATAAAATTTTTGAACTTACTGGATTTAGTACTCTTAAAAGTAAATACGATAGCGAAGTTGCTTTTGATCGGATTCGACCTTGGATCAATGTTAACCTTCTCATAACAACGATGCTAATATCTAACAAAAGTAATACTTCATCCGAAAGCGAGGATAATGATGACGAAAATATGCCTACAAAAGGTCGGCAACAAAATAATACAAGCAGATCTGATACTAATTATATGCCAAATGTAATGAATAATAATTTAAAGTAATATTGTTAGTATATAAATGTAGCGAAACACTGGGATTTATTGTTTTTTTTGTTATTCACATGTTGTTTTTATAATTACTGAAAATGTAATTGTGTTAAAATCGTAAATTCAATTTATTTGAGTATTTTCTATAATTATTTAATAAAATAAATTTGAATAAGAAATTGAAGTTGATAAGGACTAAAATAATAAAATGAATTTGTATGTAAGCTATTACAATAAAAAAAAAGATTTTTTTTGTTCTTCATTAAAATTAAAATAATATAAATATTCTTAATTGATTAGTACGTTCAGTTTATTTATTTGATCATGCGTCAGGAGATCGCATGATGGCGGATGGCCGAATGTAATGATTTCTCGAATTTTATAATTCATTTTGTAAATATTAACCTTGTTTTTTTAGATTAAAATTGAAGTAGTATAAATAATTTTATATCTTCCTGTCTTTTAGTCAGTCAATTGACCGCCAAGTCGTGGCTTTGGTCGGTAAGGTTGGTAGGATTGTTAACGTTGGTAGGTCCCCGAACTGTAAAAATGTGTCATTCTGGAAAGAGACTTGGTGGAGTAAACTTGACTGGCTAACATACTGTCATCTGTAACAAGTGCGAAGAATAAAAGTGAAATTGTTTTACCTGTGTTCTACGAATAAATAAGAGGTGTTAAAGTGTTCATCTGCTGCAGTTCATTTCATCAGGATGTATTCTATTAAGCCATCTGGTATCCCGGTTTTTTTAATACTACTAGCTGATGGCCCACCTGATGTTAAGTGGTAACCATCACCATATAACAAAGCATTGCCCCGTAAGCCACGCACAATAGGAACGTGCCCTACGATGCACTGTCCTGCGTCCATCAACTTGAGGCTTACAGATGTTAAGCCTCATGTGCCTGTGCACACCGGCAACCACACTCTTCAAACCGAAACACAGCGTTCCTGCTTGGCGGCAGAAAACGGCGTGGTGGTAGTACTTCCCCGGACGAACTCTTCACAAAGAGCTCTACTACTCTTACCGGTAGCATAGCTAGTTTTGACTTTAACTGATGGTTTTATGTAAAAAGTGATATAATTATTTTTACACATCAAAGTAGACGGAACATTTGAACAAGCAATACATATATAGCATAAACAGCATTCGGCCATTTCACCCGACAATTAAGTAGTTATAGCTTCATTATTATGCTCCATTACAAGATATAGTACAATCCCTCAATGTTGTGCTAAAGCTTTTAAATAAATTTATTGATACACTAAGTAAGTGCTGCGAATTTTATGGGTAAAGTTTAATAGCCGTAAGTACAGGGTGTAATAAGATTACACTCAAAAATTAATGGAAAATAAATTTGCATTGATGGAAGAAATTTTTTTATGAAAAGTAAAAATAAATAGCATAACGGCTTTAAGCCCAGCACAGCAGATATACCGTCAGAGTGTTAGTACCAAATACGCATACACGATCTTTTTGGGATGTTTGAGGGGTTACTCAGAGGCACGTCCTGACGGTTTAGGTTTTGCAATATTCTATATACTGCGTTTACATTTTGATATTTGCTCTGCCATTCGCGTGGACGGAAATGTTACCGTTCATATATCCGCAGCAGCGTCGCCGGCAATGAGTGGGCAACGCGAGCGGCAACGCGAGTGGACATGGAAGTGGGGTTTACATTCTCGCATTGCCCAAGTCTCTGCCCATGTCTCTGAACATTTCCACAGACATTTGCTGAGTGTAAACGGGGTAATACTTGATCGGTTGCAAGCCTATAGCCCCTGCTACAATACTAACTGGTTTCCTCACGATGTTTTCCTTCTTATATTTTTTTCTTTTGAATTGAAATATCATTTGGTGCACAACCATGAGGATCAAAATGCATAGTGCTCGAAATTAAAATTTTTGAGGTGCACTTGAAATCCTTTTACCACACTGAAAGAAACTAGTGAGACAACAAGACGAAGAAGCCAAGTCGCTTTTACTAGACCCATGCTCTCGCCGAATGTACTAGGTAGATTATGTGATGGCATGAAAACTTTGAATGGCGTTTTTAAGTTTATGTTTCCTGAATGTTGTAGAGCATTAACCACGGTACAGTAGATAAAAATGCCATTCGACAAAACACATTTCTCTCGGCCTGGTATAAATGTACATTTAGGAAGTACATTTAACACAGCTCTCACAATGAAATGGTATCCACGCTTTTATTTTTGTTTTAAATAATAAAATGCAGATTTGTTGTAATTGTTCAATGGAGTATTTTATTTATTTTAAAGAGTTATATTTAATTTACAATTTCAAATTGAAATAAAATAAGTCTGGTAGTACAAATCTTTCTTTTCAAGAATAAAAACTGTCTATGTCACTTTTATAGTCAGGGGTTAAACAGTCCTCCAAAATCTTTCCGATTTTATGTATAAACTAGTGGCTTCCCGCGGCTTCGCACGCGTTGAAGTGGTGAGCCGTAATTGAGCCACAAACATCCAAACATCGTAACTTTCGCATTGATTTGTATATTATTATTAGGGTAGGATACCTACGCAGGTACCTATAAGAGATACCTATAGGCGTACATTACCTATATTAGGTAGGTAGGTAGGCATAGGTAGGTACTGAGTTTAGCACAAACATGACAAATACAACAAAGACAACCTTACACGGAAAATATGTACTTATTGGTTCCTAGTTTCTACCTAGTTTCTAGAAACAGCTTCACCACTTTAATCCCCAGGCACGGTAGATACCCTAAGATCTCTTCATACCAACTCAAGATTCCCGTTTTAGAATGTCCCTTACAAACATTGACGCCTTGTTGTATCCTTTTTACTTGAGCGCAACGAAGGAGGGTAACGTTTTAGGGGTTGTTTTCGAAAATCAAACTGTCTTTTTGTTATTTATCCACAGAACACATTTTCTTTTAGTTTGAAGTTAAAGTTAAACTACGCTTTAAAAATCTCCCTTACAAACCTTGAAACTTTGACAGTCTTTTGCACCCTTTGCAGTGGTGGTTTTAAAATATTGAAAACGTGATTTTAGTGGAGTATATTAACTTCAAGTTTGAAATCACTATGCGTTAAAAATCTCCCATACTAACTTTTACCAGCTATTTGCACCCTTTGCAGGGGTAATTATCAAAAGTTAAAAGCGTCATTCTTAATTATTTATTTCTTAGTATATTTACCTGAAGTTTTAAATCAATCACACCACGCGTTAAAAAACTCCCATACAAACTTTGATATCCCTTTGCACACTTATTAAGGGTGGTTTTAAAAAAAATAAAAATGCCTTTCCTGTTTTTTAGTCTTGGAGTACATCTACTTCAAGTTTCAAGTTTGTAGGTTCAAGGAATACAATTTTTCATACCAACGTTTTCAACCCTTTATACATCCTTAGGGGTTGAATTTCCAAAAATTCCTTCTTAATACACCTCTACGCCATAAGACCTATATACTCTTCAAATTTCAAGTCTCTAGGACCAGCGGTCAATAACCTCCCATACAAACTTTTACATCCCTTTGCACACTTATTAAGGGTAGTTCTAAAAAACTAAAAATGCCTTTCCTAGTTTTTGCCTTGGAGTATCAAGTTTGTAGGTTCAAGGAATACTATTTTTCATGCAAACATTTTCAACCCTTTTACACTCTTAGGGGTTGAATTTCCAAAAACCTCTTCTTAGTACACCTCTACGCCATAAGACCTATGTACTCTTCAAATTTCAAGTCTCTAGGACCAGCGGTCAAAAAACTCCCATACAGACTTTTACATCCCTTTGCACGCTTATTAAGGGTAGTTCTAAAAAACTAAAAATGCCTTGCCTATTTATTGCCTTGGAGTACATGTACTCCAAGTTTCAAGTTTGTAGGTTCAAGGAATACTATTTTTCATGCAAACGTTTTCAACCCTTTTACACCCTTAGGGGTTGCATTTCCAAAAACCTCTTCTTAGTACACCTCTACACCATAAGACCTATGTACTTTTCAAATTTCAAGTCTCTAGGACCAGCGGTCAAAAAACTCCCATACAAAGTTTTACATCCCTTTGCACACTTATCAAGGGTAGTTTTAAAAAACTAAAAATGTATTTCCTATTTTTTTGCCTTGAAATATAAATACTCAAAGATTCAAGTTTGTAGATTCAAGGAATACTATTTCTCATACAAACGTTTTCATCCCTTTTTACACCCTTAGGGGTTGAATTTCCAAAAATCCCTTCTTAGTACACCTCTACGCCATAAGACCTATGTAATCCTCAAATTTCAAGTCTCTAGGACCAGCGGTTTAGGCTGTGCGTTGTCTATATGTCAGTCAGTCAGTCAGTCAGTCAGTCAGTCAGTCAGTCAGGACTTTGATTCTTATAGTATTAGAGATAATGCTGCACATTCCACACAGCACTATCTAACCCCATACTTGCTTAGTTTGGGGTTAGATAATGCTGTGTGGAAGCTTGGGCTATGGGAACCAGATAGCTCATATAATACTCATATACTTTTTTATAGTACAAACTTGTAAAGTTTTTAACACCTATAAAAACATCTATGTTCATTACACAAATGTTTGTTCTCGGTGGGGATAAAAGCCACAGCCTCAGCCAATCATCGCCGCGGCACTGGTTTCCTCACGATGTTTTCCTTCACCGTTTCAGGCACAGCGCATGTTTTAAATATAATCCATTGGTACACGACCGCTTTGAACCTTCGACCCCGCCAGAGCTCTTTAATAAGCTATGAAACAGCTCGCCATATGAAGGCGGCTTAGTTTCCATAGTTTCCATTATACTGCATAGGGTAGGTTGCCCAGGTCGTCTGGCGCCTCCACCCCTGCATTTTACGGCCTAATTGTAGTGTAGCCTTTGTATTACAACGCACAAACTGTACCATCTCTGTTATTACCTCTACATACACAATAAACGTTTACCTGCGACCAATTCAATTCCATCGGGGGCAGGCTTATGTTACTCCGAAATGGAGTTCAATGTAAAATGGACTATATTGCACTATTTCAAGATTTTAATTCCTTTCCGTTGCAGTTGACAGGCCTCGACTCAGTTGGTTCCATCTGCGCTTCTTCTTCTTTTTGTCTTGTTACTAGTTTTTTCGAAACAGTGTGGTGAAAGGATTTTAAGTGCGCCTTAAAGAGGCTCCTCCCTAGCACTTGACACGTGTCATGTTTTAGAACTTTTTAGGTTCTACGACATGCGCTTTATGGGTTCGATTTCCATCGAGGACAAATATTTGTGCGATGAATATAGATGTTTATTCTGTGCTGGGTATTATAAGTCTACTGTAACCTCTTATTTATTTTCAGAATAAAGATATGGAATGGAATATGGAAATTAAAGAACAGAGTGACATCAAAAATAGTGTAAAATGGCTAAGGTCTCTTACAAATAAAAATGGTACTATAGTCCTCAAAAACATAGCACTGGCGAGCATCGGTGGTAGTGGGAATGACCGGTTTTCGTAAGGTCGTGGCTCGTAAGGCTCAGATCTGGCCGTGCACCAAATTCTACTGGAAAAAAATTATCGCCTAATTCCAGTCACTCAATCGGCGAAGGAAAACACAGCGGTGAAAGGCTTGCAACCTGTAAAGTATGGAATACAGACTATTGCAATATGTAGGCATATGCCAAATGTAATATTTGAAAAATCAGGAGTTGGTAGGTATTTGGTATTCAGATATGTGAGAATACCGTGGATTTTTTTTATCATAGCTTTTAGTTGCAACGGAATGAAAGCTTTTTTTTATACAGCTAGCTGATGGAACAAGCAGATGGCCCACCTGATGTTAAGTGGTAACCATCACCTATAACAAAGCATAGCCACGCACGATAGTAACGTGCCGTACGATGCACTGCCCTGCGTCCATCAACTTGAGGCATACAGATGTTAAGCCTCATGTGACAGTAATTGCACCGGCAACCGCACTCTTCAAACCGAAACACAGCAACGCTGCTTGGCGGCAGAAAAAGGCGTGGTAGTACTTCCCCGGACGAGCCCTTCACAAAGCGCTCTACAACTCTCTTACCTCTGGTGAATGAGTACTTGTGGTGGTATTATTGCTTCTTCTGTGTCGAGGGTTGGCCTTACTGATTTTAGCTTGGCATAGGGTAAATGTAGTTATTAGAATAAGGTCTAGACCGATTGGCTGTACAAAGAATATTAATGGACACGTGACAGTGACGTCACTAACAATGCAACTAGGTTTTGTTTTAGGGGTCTTGTTACTTAATAGGTTATGTAGGTAGATGTAAAAAGCCTTAGCGATAATATATTTTAGCAATATTATACAAATAAATAAAAATAAATAAATAAATATTGGTGGACCTTCCACACAGCACTATCTAGCCCCAAACTAAGCCAAAGCTTGTAATATGGGAACCAGATAGCTGATCATCATCATCATCTTCCTGCCCTTATCCCACTTCATGTGGGGTCGGCACAACAGGTCTTTTCTCTCCACTTCCCTCTATCATCCTCTATGGATTGTGTGAAGGATGACATGGGTAAGAAAGGAGTGACGACTGAGATGACGGATGAACCAGATAGCTAATATAAAACATATTATTATATACTTTTTTTTGTAAATACATGCTTATAATAACACCCAGACAGAGAACAAACATCTATGTTCATCACACAAATGATTGTTCTCGGTGGGGGTCGAACCCACGGCCTACGACGCAGAAGGCAGAGCTTCTACCAACTGAGCTGTGAAGGTTGTAAGACAAATATGGATACAAATAAATAAATAAATATTGTTGAACTCTTCCCCTAGCACTATCTAGCCCCAAACTAAGCCAAAGCTTGTAATATGGGAACCAGATAGCTGATATAATACATTTTAATATATACTTTTTGTAAATACATGCTTATAATATTAATAACACCCAGACAGAGAACAAACATCTATGTTCATCACACAAATGTTTGTTCTCGGTGGGGATCGAACCCACGGCCGAGAAGGCAGGGCAACTACCAACTGAGCTGTGAAGGCTGTCAAATTAAAATACATATTATTAAATATTGGGGAATATTTCACGTTGTTATATATACAACTTCCCCATCTAAACTAACCTAACTTTTTGAAACCAATTTATAGACATTTCGAGTCCAGGTTTTTTAGTCGTTTAATTCAGATCACTTGTATATCATTAAGTAATTGTTCTTAGAAAATAGCAAGTATAAGCAAAATTATATTTCTATTAGTGGTTGGTGTGACCTCAGCTTTACCCGGAATTGTGTTGACACAATTCGATTTTCCCAATTCCATATGACAATATAGGCTCACGTTCCCAAAATAAATTCTCACTGTTATCACAACTCTAATGTTTGTACGATATTGTTACGGACATTGCATTGCAATTCTACTTGTACTAAATGATAAGTACTGCCATTA
This sequence comes from Chloroclysta siterata, assembly GCA_932294275.1. Lineage (NCBI taxonomy): Eukaryota > Metazoa > Arthropoda > Insecta > Lepidoptera > Geometridae > Chloroclysta > Chloroclysta siterata. Next base: position 6,952,193 of record OW028600.1, on the reverse strand, counting down.
AAATCTTATTGCCGTAGACAAACTTTTGCTCCAAGGAGTTTTTCGTATAGTCATTTCATATTTCTATTTTGTTTTTACGTCTATGATTTTAATATCTTTACTAGCGGTCGGAGATTCGGTTGGAGCGGTATGAGCAATATTTAAGACGCTGACAACCGTCAACACCTTGCACATTTCAATATGTTTTCAGATATAAAATAACTAATTAAGGGCCGGTTTCACCCTGGCTCCGTTAGATTAACAAAGGATTAAAGGGCCGTTAAATATGTCTAAATGTACGCGTTTGACATCTTAGACCTGTTAATCCTTGATTAGTAACTAACAGAGCATGGTGAAATCAGCTCTAAGTTACAAGAAATCGTAAACTACCCAATTTTCGAATATTACAAACTTTTAGCAATCATATTTTGATTCACAAATTTGTTTCGCTACTAGTAGTATATACGCAGTTATTGTTGCCTGACATGATTTTATATTATTACTCCCTATAATAGGGTAAAGTGGGTGCCACGCTGGGGCACACCGAGCGGACAGAGCACGCTATGCAGGCACGGTTCTTGGAACTCAGTATGTCGACGACCTAACGCTAGCTATGCCTCTCCGAAAATGCTTTCAATGCAATGTGAGATTTATAATGTTGGACTTAGACTCAATTTAGCGAATATAACATATGTTTATTCTATTTCTGTTAAGCCTAAGCCTTACTAAATTTCATTGGCACCACACTGGAGCTTCTTTAGTATATTATATTGTATTGTAACAATGATCATACAAAAGAACGGTAGGAACCAAGACGTAAGTTTGTTGTCTGTTCTTCTAAGCTTGGTGGCTTAGAAATGGCACCTATTTTCACTTAGCTTTAAGACGTTTAAAGTGATCCTTGTGATTTAACTGAATAAATACCTTTTGACTTTGACTTATGAGAAAGAATGACGTTATAAGAAAGTGGTTCATCTGGTGTTGAGTTGTTATCTCTGCATGTAAAAATTGCATAAGCTGACACAGTAGGTCCGCTGAGGATCAGTGGCATTGGATTGCAATGAAAAGTGAGAAAAAAAGAAGGTAGGAAGAAAATAATCTTAAAAAAACATGTATTTAGCAGGTTATATCTTAGTAGAAAACATTTAAAACCAACAGAATGATGAGCGCCCTTATCGCCAGACGATTTCTTCTGTGAACCAACACAACCTTACAAAGTGAACTTTTTTCAATATTTAGACTTTTTTTTTTATAAACAAGCTGTACTTAAATGCGCACACAGCTGTCATCCAAAGTAAACGTGTATACAAAATTTCAGCTCAATCGGTTGAAGATATCTGCTTCAAAATATAGTTGCAAGATTCCATCTGAACAAACATAATTGCAAGTTAATAAAAGCTTGTAAAAAGTTTGAGTAACATTTTTGCAACAGTTTCATTCGTAAGTATTTTTATGACGTCACTTTGTTGGTAAGAGTAATACTTTGCACTTAATAAAAATACCTTTAGTGGTAGCACTGCGGAAAACACAGCAATTTGTATGCACTTAAATTGCAGTTTCTTCCAAGAATTCAAGCAATTGAATTGGATTATAAATCATTTGTTAAGTCAGGGCAAACGAAATCGCGTTAAATTGCTTGTCTGTGTTGTTGTCGATCGTTTTGATGGAAATACAAGTTCTGTTTTATTGTAATTTGGATTAAGGCGAATACAAGAGCTAATATGATTCTTGTTCGCACGTTTCGACATGTTGAACGATATAAAATTACATTAGAATTACGTTATACATACATTTTCGAAAAATCGTAATTAACCATTTTGTGTGCAATCACATTGCGCACAGTTGAGTAAAAAATAATTTTTAATCGATACATGTTTTCTCACTCAAAAGTTTGCTTTACTAGTTTTGGTACATAAGCAAACTTATAAGTAGGAAAACTTGTATCGATTAAAATGAAATTTTTACTAAGCTGTGTGCAATGTGATTGCACAAATATGATTGATTGTGATTTTTCGAAAAATTGTGTGGTGATTTTGTATCTTTCAACATGTTGAAACGTGAGAGCGAGAGTCACATTAGCTCTTGTATTCGCCTTAATGACAATCTTAAAATAAAATATCAGTGGTTCAGAACAAAAACCAGAACTAAAATCATCAAAACATGTTTCGAAAAATCGTGATTGCCTGAAACGATGATGTAGGTAGTTTATACAAAACGGCTTATAATAATTATATAATTCTTTGGTTCAGACGTAAAAAAACAACAAACACACAATAACACTAAAAATGTATTATTTAGTACGAATATGGGGTACCGACAATGAAAACACGCCATGAAAATGGCATAAAAAATCAAGATACCCATCGCCTAGCTGTAACTCTTTAACATGCATTGACAGGAAAATCCCGCGTCGATCTCATTTTTACACAGTCATAAACAACGATAAAATAGGTGAACGACATAGGAAAGTAATAAGGTTCCAGAGGCTGAAGAGCATTACGCAAAGACAAATGTCTTTGAGGCAGCATTAACATAATCCAAGTGGGGAACAAAGGAAGTGACGTGACGGGGGGCAACTTCCGGCCGATAACGTGCTTACGCTGTTTATATTTTACCAGCTTCATTCGCTTTGGTCGCGTAGTAACAGCGACACAAGTTTGATCCCTAGGCACGGTAGATATACTCAGACCTTTTGGTACCAAGTATCAACATAAGAAGCTAACAAGGATACATTGTAACAAGGATCATACAAAAGTGCGGTAGGAATCAAGCTGTAAGTTTGTTGCCTGTTCTTCTAGGCTTTGGTCGCGAGGAACTGACACTGAGTCACCTAGCTTTAAGACGTCTCAACGTGATCCTTGTGACTTAATTGAATGTGAGATTTGACTTTGACTTTAACAACCGTCTAACAACTTCTAACAACTTCTCGCTCGCACATTACAACATTTTTGAAGATATAAAATTACTAAAGATTATATAGGTATGAAAAATCGGAAACAACTAAAGTTTAAAGAGAATAAATTGCATTACAAAAGTTCATCAAAAATATGATTCAAATAAGTTTTAATGTCTTAAATTTTTATTAAGTACGGAAATTATCTAAGCATAAGCATAATGGTAGAAAAAATTGTTTGGATCGCAATGAAATTTTTGCCACGAAAGCATGTGGTCTCAAAACTCAATATTTTTTGGGAAAAACTCAGCAAATTTATACAGACTGTAACCTCTAAAGCACCAGATACAAGAAAAAAAACTGTAGTAGTTCGTTCAGTGCTTTAATTGCACAAGTTATTGACTGTACTACATAAACAGAATTCTCTTTTTGCACGTATTTGGGTCTCTGCCAGTGTCCTACATCGCATTCACTGGGATTATCCATAGAAACAAAAAGGAATGCGTTGTTTACGAGAGATACCTCTACTAGGGACGTTTTGTTCCGTCTGCGTTTAGTATAATTTTTTTACATACAGTAGATCCTAAAATATCGTGTCTGGATCCACTTTTCATATTTTATTAGCTTAATAGCGTAACACTTAAGACGCAGACAACTGTCAAACAACTTCGCGCTCACGAATATTGCTGAACCGTTATAATGTTGAAATCCCGAAACTTTGTTGTTGGTCATTTTTCTTACCACATGTGCGTCCGGAATCTCGCATAGAATTTTTTTTTTTGAAAAAGTGTATTCAGCGCCATCTATCGAGTCATTTATTGCAATTTTTTTTGTCCAACTTGCTAACGGAACAAGCTGATGGCCCACCTGTTTTTAAGTCGTAACCATCAGGTATAACAAAGCATTGCCTCATAAGTCACGCACTATAGGAACGTGCCCTGTGATACATTGTCCTACGTCCATCATCTTAAGGCATACAGAAATTAAAACTCATGCGCCTATAATTTCCCCGGCAACTACACTCTTCAAACTCTTGAAATTTTAATCTTGAACCGAAAATTCCTAATTTTGGATTGTGAGCTGGGACAACGTTGTGGTCAATTCAACAACTTTGTGCGGCAAAAAAAAATCTGTCTGCCTCTCTCTCTCTCGTTCTCTTTTTATTTGGCACATCCTTATTCCCAATGCTAGGTAGATACTGCCGGACAAACGACCCTATCCTGAAAATGCATCGATCTTGATCAACGGCCGCCGGGGAGTGCCGCGTGCTGCATGGGACGAGACGCAATGTGCGATGGAATTCCTATGCAAATACTGTAATGGACAATGATAGAAATAGCTACACGAACCGTTTGAATACAAAATAAAACAGTTTATAAATCGAATTTTCACTTATTTCAATTCAATTTTAAAATATCTTTATTTTTACAAATTTTTAGACTATTTTTTTTTGTCTAGTTGGAGTCACCTCGCCTTCCAATCGTAAGGTCGTAGGTTCGAATCCGGTCATGCACCAATGAGTTTATCTATTCAAAAATGTATGCGCAGAGTGCCAGTACTCTCAAACGGTGAAAGAAAACATTGTAAGGAAACCGGTATATCGTAGAACCTAAAAAATATTGTGTAAAGTGCTCGAAAAGAGCCTCTTTGAGGCGCACCAAAAATCCTTTCACCACACTGATTCAAACAAAACTAGTGACACGACATGAAGAAACAGTGCCTATGTACAAAGATTTTTATATTGTCCCAAAAGTTATTATCCGAGTGCGATTTGAACCCACGACCTTCCCCTTGATACGGGGCTATGTAAAAATGGATCAGACCTAGTTATGAATAACTATTTTCCTACCACTTTCACATATAAAATTGTTATCTATTCAAAAGCATCTAAGCTCAACAAGTTAGTTGCCTTCAGTTTTAAAATTCTCAATACCGTGTGGCTCAAAGTGATGAAGAAGATTTTTTTAAAGTATACATCGCGCTATTAAAGAGTGGCGATTTAGCGGTGATTTTCTTTCAACTTCCACTCCTGTGATTTCTGAATACTTATAAACTTTGGCCATAGAAAAACAGTGGAATATTCCACAGTTCCACAATCCCCAACAGCACGACTACATTCGCATAACATTTTTTCTCGTTGGCTTATCCACAAACAATAAAGAACAAGCAAGTTATGATGTCAAGAGCTGACTACACTATTAAATAGTTAAGTAAGTTTTCTATACAACAGTGAAAATCTTATTGAAATTGAACCAGCCATTCAGGAGTTCACGCCGAATTGAGAACCTTCATTTTTTTTAAGACGGGTTAAAACAGACGACGAGATGTCTCCATATTATTTATTTTGTCATAATTTTAAGGATCACAGTGTTTGTTCGAATCTTGAGAGATTTTAAAAACAAGCAGCCCAGCCATAATTGAGCTAAAATTGAGAGGGATAAAGCTCATTTTGCAATGAAAACCGATCCGAAATGGCTCAAGCTTGTTGCGGGTTCAAAAGAGCTTGATGAATTCCCAGTTCTTTGTTTCCGCTCGCTCTGTCCCGGCAGAGCATTGCTTTTTAATTTAGACCATTTTCGCTCATTCTTTTTGGTTTCATTAATAAATCTGGTAGCTTTGATGGTACTATGTGGATTTTTCTTGTTCGTTCTATTTCAAGTCAATGGTAGTGGTAGTAGTTCTGTTAAGAAAATTGTGTTTGACGGTGAAAAAGTTGAAAAAGGGGAAAGGAAAAAGTGCGCCTTTCAGATTAGATTATAGACTAGATTCCGCCGACGAGAAACATTTGTGTGATGAACATAGATTTATGTTCTGTCTGGGTGATTAAAATAAAATATAGGTACTAAATATTCAGTTTTCTAGTTTCCATACAACAATTTGCTCAGTTTGGGGCTAGATGGTTCAGTGTAAAATGTATATAAATACTAGCTGACCCAGCAAACGTTGTTTTGCCATATACTTACTACAATGACTATTAAAAAATAGGGGTGATAGAAGGGTAAAAATTTAGGGTTGTATGTATTTTTTAATGTCACATAATAAAAATAAAATAAATAAAAAATTGACAAAAAAAAAAGTTAGGGGTGGACAACCATTATCACATAAAAAAATAGATAGTGGCCGATTCTCAGACCTACTGAATATGCATATAAATGGAGGAGGAGGCGAAATAGATGGTGGCGTTTCGGAGGAGTATGGTAACTAACATTGTGACACGAGAGTTTTATATTTAAGAGTGGATGTACCTACCTCTTAATACCATATCCGATCGAAAACTATACAAGGTGTTCCTTAAGTTGTGTATATAAACTTCAGGGGGCTAAAGTACCCATCAATATGAACAACTTTTTCTAAGGAACCAACACTGTGAACGCGAAAAAAAAAACAGCTGTTTCATACATTTTAGCCTGGTAGGTATTGAACTTTTGTATGAAACAGCTGTTTTTTTTTTCGCAGTCACAGTGTTGGTTCCTTAGAAAAAATTGTTCATATTGATGGGTACTTTAGCCCCCTGAAGTTTATATACACAACTTATGGAACACCTTGTATATTATAATATATATATATTTTTTTTATTATTTCAAAGTAATGAAGAATTCAATGCAATACTGCATGTTTCGCATACCAATATCGATAGACTTTCTCTCCGCATTGTACAACAAACAATACGAGCTACAATAGTCCGATGTAAAAGAGCATTTCCTAGCAAAACTCCGACGGTTACTACTTACGTCAACGTTTTTCCGTGAAACTGCGAGTGAGCTTAACTTTGTTACAAAGATTGTTCTCAGATTACAAGGCTTCTACAACAATTTACGCAACGGAATTACTGTGACCTAATTAGAAGAGCTAATTTACCTTTTGGTCCCCGCAGGTATTCGAAACGTTCCCGCTATCACCGATCTTAATCGCTATTCTACAAGGCCATCTTAGGGGCGCTTTATCTGGTGTACATGTTTTCTTTCTACTTGGAAATTTTCTGTCTGAAGCTTAGTTAGGCTTAGGTTTAGGGCTTAGTCATCATCAGTCAACTTAGTCATCAATCACAGGCTTAAGTGAGGTGCTCAAAACAATTTTTTAGCCTACGATCTTCGATTTCCAATTGTTTTAAAATGTATGTATGTGTGAAACTCTAAATACTAACGTTCGTTCTTCTATTGAAGTCAAATGTTTCATAATCTAGTCTGTGCTATATTATAAATATATAAAACTGAGTGAAGTTATAATAGGCAGGTCAGGTACCCTTATAAGGTAATCATTTAATCGTTGAAAAAATAATGATCTAATTATTATAATGGAATAAAAATGCCTTTGTTGTTTTCTATACTAAGGCGAATACAAGAGCTAATGTACCTCTTGCTCGCACGTTTCTACATGTTGAAAGATATAAAATCACTCACAATTTCGAAACACAGTTCAGTAAAAATTTCATTTTGATCAATCCAAGTTTTCCTATTTAAAAGTTTGCATAAGTACGAAAACTAGAAAAGCAAACTTTTGAGTAGTAAAACTTGTATAATGAAATGAATGTGATTGCTCACAAATGGTTATTTGCGATTTTACATTAAATTTTTATCATATTTACATTAGCTCTTGTATTCGCCTTTAATATTAACCACAATCGCCACATTAAAGACCACCCAGTTGCGAACTACAAAAGATAAGGGGCAAAAATTTACAACCCAAACATTGATATTATAAATCCAGAGCAAAAATTGACAAAGTTTCTTTCTATGCAACGTTGCTTAACTTCACAAACAGCAAAATAATTTTGTTCAAATAAAAGACCAAGAAATTAATATAATTCCCTAGCCCAAGGAAGTGGAATAATAAGTTTTTTAGTAGTAAAGAGAGCAAATAAAAGCGTTTATGCGGCTGCATCGAGTCTTTCCACTGGGAAAAATTGCTCTTTTATGTAAGGGTGCTGTAAAGAAGGCTTTAATGAAAATTCTACCCTGTTCGGGATAGACAAAGGTACGTTACAAAGTAAGCTGTGACACCGTTTCATAATGCGTGTGAATTGCTACAATTTTGTACCGAAAGCCCTTAAACTTTTTATGACGGGTTCCTTTTTACCTTTTTGAAAATGTTTTGGCGTTTTTACATCGCATTGTAAAACAAAAGCTTTTTTAAATAAGCTAATGAAACAGTTGGTCTCAATAAATGCAGTAATATTTCTCTCAAAAAGTGAGAGATCACGATGCATTTCAATATGAAAATATCAGATAATACGGATAATACGCACTGACGTTGACAAGGGTCTGTTGCTCGCTCACCCATATAAATATCTCGCTGCAACTTGGTTTATCAGTTTAAAAGTCCGATGTGATATGCTGTCGATGTTTATTAGCTGAAATAACTTTTCTGAAAAAAAAACCGACTTTAAATACACTGAAAACATAGAACAGCAAAATACGCATTTAATTTGCTTGGATAACATAACTTTTTCCTGTTATTTTGATTTAAAAACCAAACTAATGAACGGATTTTGATGAAATTTCTATGGGACCAATCTGAAAGTTTTACGGTGTTTTTCCTTACTATATAAAAATAATTTTTCAAAATGGTTCATAAATTACGGAGTTATGCGGTAACAAACATAAAAAAACAGTCGAATCGAGAACCTCCTTCTTTTTTTTGAAGTCGATTATAAAGGAATTATTTCTATATTTCCCTCTGCTCATTATTAATATCATAACAAATGGATAAAACTCCCAAATTTTTGTTACCGATTATGTTTCCAAGGGGACGAGCAGGTAAGATTAATAAAAACAATATTATTTCGATAAGATTTAGTAGCGAGATGCCTACTATCGGACTTAGTTAATTTTTTAATTTTTACTTGCAGTATGTAGCACCAGAGGGCTTATTACGAGTTTAGTGCCGATCGTCGATCGTTACGATACACGAATTTTCTATGAAAATAAATCAACGGCATCTAGCGTATTCTTTGAGAACCTATTTTTTTCATAGAAAATTCGGTGTATCGTAACGATCGACGATCGGCACTCGATCGGCACTAAACTCGTAATACGCCCTCAGGACAATATTTTGAAATTTCCATACAAGTGATCGCAATGTACCTAAAATTGCGTTTGGGAAAACATTATTCTAAATAGACCATATGTTCGCATAATGCCTACTTTCGTTCTCACCGGTTTTTTTTTGATATGGTTGCGGCCACCGAGTTCGTACATCAGCACGGTGATACGTAACTTTGTTGCAATCAGTTTCTATATGAAACCAATAAGTATATAAAACAATATTAAAGTTTTGCGACTATCCATCAATAGAAATACCAGTTGTAATCTAACTTTGTTAGCAACTGCAGCTAAAATGTAACCGCATAGCCGTCATATTTACTTATTACAAACAGAAACTGATTGCAACAAAGTTACGTGATATTCCAGCCGATATCTTGTTTTCTTGTTCTTCTCGTGTGTCATCATAAAAAAAAGATTTTGTTTTCCTTTTTTTAGGTTCAGTTTAGTGTCTGATGAACAGATAATGTCCTTAATCTTATTCAATAGGATTATTATTATTTTTTTTTTTTTTTTTTACAACTTATAGGTTAAACGTTTGACCGCAATCTCACCTGATGTTAAGTGAAGATGTGGTCGACGATGTGGCACGTTGACCTAGAAAATACCTATTCACTTTTCTCTTGAAAGCATCCAAATTATAGGCATTCGGAAAAACGGACGCCGGTAAGGAATTCCATTCTTTGGCCGTACGCATGATAAATGTTGAAGCAAAGCGCTTGGTGCGGGCAGTTGGTATGTCAACCATGAATGGATGCCTCGTCTCCGTACGTCTGGTGGTCCGATGGTAGAACGGGGATGAGGGGATCAAGCTGTGGAGTTCCGTCGCACACTCTCCGAAATGTATCCTGTAGAATACCGATAGACAGGCAACTTTGCGGCGATGCTCGAGAGTCAGGAGCTTAGACTCGAACAACGTGTTACCTATGAGCCTTTTGGCTCGTCTCTCAATAGTTTCCAAGGCCTCAAGCTGGTATTTGGCAGAGCCATCCCAGATTATGCAGGAATGCTGCAATTGGAAATGAATCTTCTAATGAATATGCGTGGAATGTGCAATATGTGTCTGTCGTATTATCATCGTGTGAGAATAATAACGCCAGGGAGGTCTTATAGTACTTTTTGCCCACAAACATACGAAGATAGATAGACCAAGTCTGCCAGTCGTGCGTACTTTGGCTTTATCTAATTTATTTCAGAGCACTGGTGGTCTAGTGGTATCGGCCCCGCCTTCCGATCCTTAGGTCGTGGGTTCGAAACCGGTCGTGCACCAATGAGTTTTTCTGATCAAAAATGTATGTGCACAATGCCAGTACTCTCGAACGGTAAAGGAAAACATCGTGAGGAAACTGGCATGTCGTAGAACCTAAAAAGTTCTATAACATGTGTCAAGTGCTCGAAAGGAGCCTGTTGAGGCGCACTTAAAATCCTTTCACCACACTCTTTCGAAATAAACTAATGACACGACAAGAGAAGAGAGAGATCTAATTTCCTCAATAATCAATGAAACTGTGCTGGTAGTAATAATTCTACCAATTTAAGTACGTATTTTATTATACAACAGTTTAGTAGGTTCTGTTTATCTATGTATTTATTGTTTAAAGATTATTACTACCTAGTGATATATGATGATAATGATATATCATATATCATTAGAACCGTTATGAATCTAAATTATGGATCTGAAGAGAGAAAAAAACTCCGGCAACGGTAGTTACCCCTAAAATATCTTGGTACTTATTTGAGTCATATATTTTCTATTAGTCATTAGAAGAGATACAACAAATTTAGGTACAATGGGCGGCCTTATCGCTAAGAGCGATATCTTCCAGACAACCTTTGAATGGGAAGGATAAACGAATAATAATGATAATGATAACGTAATGTAACTATACATTCATTATTACATTGGATTGGGCTGACTAAGTTGTGAGGATGACTGAGCAAGTCCACTCCATCTTAAATCCTATGCACGGACATTATAGCCTTAAATATATCATCATCATAATGTCATCCCGTTTGGCCCATAAGGCCATCTTTAAATTTTTTTAACATATTTCTAGCTGCATCAATTTTACTAATCCTAACAGCAAGAGTACAAACCAACGATAGTTGGTTAAAATAATCCTTCACCTACAATTTGTACTACCCCAAGAACCTGTGTTCTTCCCACCTGACCGGTCCATGTCAAACATGGATCCCACTCCATGCATATTGGTAGTCGGGACCCTCGTCAACGTCACGCCTCATTGACTCCCAGTATCAACTGTGAAGCAATTTATATGAATCTTCAGGCTTTTGAAGCTGTCAGGAAGAGAAGTGATATCGGAGAGAACGGGTGCAATGGTCTGTTAACGTTTGTTTACCTCGCCTTGGGAAGTGTAGATTGCACTAAGACGATATAAAATTTAAAATTGTTTTTAGTTAAATCTAATCAAATCAAATATTTTATTTTCTCAGAATTTTAGGTTTAATAAAGGTCTTAAAAATAATAGTATCACTAAAATCCTACCAATACAGGCGTACAAAATTATTTAGATACCTACCTATACCGTCCTAGGAAGGTACTACTATACTAGGACGAGTCCTTAGCAAAATAGCACGGTAGAACGCTAAAGGAAACAGGAACCGCTTAACTTAGATACCCAGGCACGGTAAACCTCTCAGTATCAAGTATCAAATGGAGATTATTTTAAAGATGTCTTAGGAAGGTAAGTACGTCCAAAATTACATTTGGCAAATACCTAAATTTTGCCGTATTTGGTATTCCCTTCGAGACTGGTTGCAAGCACATCGCCGTTGCTAGATTAAACTGGTTTCTTCACAATGTTTTCCTTCACCGTTTACGAGTACTGACATTGTGTATACTTCAAATTTTTCAACGGGTAAAATTAATTGGTGTATTTGAACCTACGACCATACGAGAAGGTGGGGTCATTCCCATGCTGCTTGCATGTGCTTTCTATGTTATTTATTTTTATATACCTACTTCTATGATTTACCAGACTTACTGCCGATTTCTGAAAGCCCGATCAAAGCTAATTGCATGTCAAGTCACGTGCTATCTCTTATCTAATTCGATGTAAGTAATAGCTGAAATGGCGAGTGACTTGACATCCGATTAGTTTTGATCGAGCTTTTAGAAACCGACTGGTAGTTTATTTCAGACTACAATCGCTAGCAAGATGATGATAATATGGATGATGATGAGATGCCTGTTTACTTTTCCTTATTTCACTTTACTGTATGCAGTTCGTACTGTGAGTGTAGATATTCACTTAGTTCTATTGTTTGTTTGCATCTAATGGTCTGCGTAAACGGAGCGAGAGACGTTTGTAAATAGTATCGGAGGCTTGCATCTTGAAACTTGTGTGTGGCTAACGCACACATAAACAGCTTCGCTCAATTTCATCAGGAAAGTTAGTTTTAAGTTTTAAAAGTAGTAGAGCTCTTTGTGAAGGGCTCGCCCGGGGAGACGAGTACTACCACCACGCCTTTTTCTGCCGCCAAGCAGCGTTGCTGTGTTTCGGTTTGAAGAGTGTGGTTGCCGGTGTTATTACAGGCACATGAGGCTTAACATCTGTATGCCTCAAGTTGATGGACGCAGGGTAGTGCATCGTAGGGTACGTTCCTATCGTGCGTGACTAACGAGGTAATGCTTTGTTATAGGTGATTGTTACCACTTAGCATTAGGTGGGCCATCTGCTTGTTCCATCAGCTAGTTGTATAAACATATCCAAGGTGTTCCAATACTTGTACTTAAAACTTAGTACACTCGTACTTAAAACGCGAAAAAAAACAGCTGTTTCATACAAAAGTTCAATACCTACCTGGCTAAAATGTATGAAACAGCTTTTTTTTTCGCGTTCACAGTGTTGGTTCCTTAGAAAAAGTTATTCATATTGATGGGTACTTTAGCCCGCTAAAGTTTTTAGTACAAGTATTGGAACACCTTGTATAGTTAAAGCCGATAGATGTGGAAATGAGCATCATTAACAATATATCATCGTTAGCCTGAAAAAGTCCACTGCTGGACATGGCCTTCGTCTTACATAAATGGACCCATCCAGGAATAACGATTTTGAGCCTTCTTCATCCACTGACTTCTCATGATGTTCACGATGTCTTCGGGCCAGCTTGGAGAGGCGCCCTACGCTTTGTCTGCCTAAAAACAGGTTATTATTATTGTCATTTTTTTTGCTTTTCAAGCGACTTACTATCTGCTTATTGTATTCTCTTATTTATGCTATTGTATCAATGAGCTTACCTATTATTGTACCCATAGTAGTACGAATTGTGCCTACCTTATATCTACATAATTTGCAGCGCCCTACAGGGTACGCGTACTCGCCTAATAGCTACGAATTGTGCCTACCTTATATCTACATAATTTGCAGCGCCCTACAGGGTACGCGTACTCGCCTAATAGCTACCTTAGCCCTAAGCTATATAACTGACAAGCTGGTGCCCGCGACATCGTCTGCGCAGGATTAATCACACAATATCTTTATAAATTGTAGCCTATGTGTTATTCTGATGTATAAGCTATATAAAGTTTCATTAAAATACATTCAGTAGTTATAACGTGAAAGAGTAACAATCATCCATCCATCAATCCATCCATACTTACAAACTTTCACGTACTTATACTTTTACATCCACAATATTAGTAGGATGTATGACATGTTGGCAATAATTAAATCTGAAATCTAAACAGTAGACTGCACAATCCCGAGTGTTATTTTTTATATTTTTTTTTATAGAATTTTATAAAAATTACACATGGTGGGAACCAAACCCAACTGAGCTGTGAGGGCTGTCAAGGCTGTAATGACGTAACGCTTTGCAATCCAACGCAATAACGCTCTTTCACTTCTTCGCTGTGCACAATTTTCAACCGACAATATATTTCTTCACAGACTGATTGACAGGTGTCATGAAATCAATAAATAAATAAAAAAAACTGATGGATATTGAACTTTGTGCCACCTTGCCCCACAGGAGCGGGAAGATACGTCAGGAACGACGTCATCGCTCGCGACGTGCAGATATCCAGCGTTGAGGAGACTGTGGTAATGCTGGCGCGGCGAATGTTCGACCGCGCCGACAATTGCCACCACGCTCATCTCAACGCCATTGCTCCGCTGCACACGCGACCTCCTGACTCTCGGACTCCCTGGCGGCCACTGCCCCGCGAGCTCCTGGGCACACCAGACTCCTCGTGAGACAAGATGAGGCCAACCTAAAGCCTCCGCTGGTCATAAAGGCCATCGAAAAGCCACTGAAAGGCCAACTGTGAGGATGGCGCTCGTGGCAAAGCCAAAAGACTTGAGCAGTAACTCACGAAGTTGACGCCAGAAAAATGAACTTCGGTTCGATTTTGACCGCATTTTCCAAACCAAGATGGTTGAATGAGGAAGTGTCGACGACTCGATTGATGATGACCTAGCCCCAAAAGAATCAAAGTTATTATTATTTGTTTTTTTTTTTCACTTCACAAAGTAACTTCAAAAAAACAATCTAGGCTTATCTAAAGTGGTTTGATGCAAGGTTAACCTGTTTTGTCTAAAACAAAAAACCTGTAATACAGGATTTTGTATGTGTAATAACTAGTTTATTCAAAAACTTAACTTTTAGTTAACCATAATAAATATAAATAAATATAAATATTGGTAGACATTCCACACAGCACTATCTCGCCCCAAACTAAGCCATAAAGCTTGTGATATGGGAACCAGATAGCTGATATACTACTTAAATACTTTTTTTTTGTAAATACATACTTATAATATTATATAACAACCAGACAGAGAACAAACATCTATGTTCATCACATAAATGTTTGTTCTCGGTGGGGATCGAACCCACGGCCTACGGCTCAGAAGGCAGAGCTACTACCAACTTGAGCTGTGAAGGCTGTGTATAATATTATAAGATTTTAAAGATTCTGCCATTGTCTAAGCTTAACGAAAAGGGAGATAAATTTCAGATTAACCATAAGCCTATTAAATGAATGGAACGTCATTAATAACCGTCTTTTGTAAATGATTAAATAATGCAAACTAAAGACCCCCAAAATGCACTAATTTAAGTTTTATTACAGTGTCACGTAATAAAACGCGACTGGCTGTTATCGCTAACGAAAGATTGTTTTACTTGGAAATATGCCATAACGACTTAAGGAAGTACTAAGCATAAATATATTTTGCATGCCACTTAACAGTCTGTGCAATGTATCATGGGAGCAGACACGTTAAATTTACACGTACAGATACAATTTTTACATAAAAGTTGTAGGTTGTAGTCGTAGTGTATACGCGTAGCGTGTCTCTTTTGTACTTTATAAAAAAAACTAATAAATATTGGTGGACTTTCCACACAACACTATCTAGCCCCAAACTTAGCCAAAGCTTGTGATATGGGAACCAGATAGCTGATAAATACATTATATACCTTTTTTTTTGTAAATACATACTGATAATATATAATAACACCCAGACAGAAAACAAACATCTATGTTCATCTCATCACACAAAATGTTTGTTCTCTATGGGAATAGAACCCACGGCCTACGGCGCAGAAGGCAGAGCTACTACCAACTGAGCTGTGAAGGCTTTCACCTTTTATTATTATCATCAGCCTGAAGAAATCTACTACCGGAGGTTGGCCACCCCTATAATTTTCCAGGAGTAATGTTTTAAGCACTATTCATCCACCGAATTTCCGATATCACATCTACTAAAATTATCCAAAACGATTGAATATTTTCAGCTTTTCAGCAAACATAGTGTTTGGACTTGCCTCTGACTACCACTTACTGACTAAGTATGGTAACTAAGTTAAAACTGAATTGGGTTTACTTAATTTTACTTTTTTGTTGTATCTAGAAAGCCGGCAGTCCTAGAAAAAAAATGGTCTTGGTATGTCCACACAAAGCCCTTTCATATGACATGTAACTTTTTTATTTTTGCCCCCTTAAAAAAACCCTTAACTTAATAACTCGTCATCCGACTTAGCTCATATATATATCGCTCTTACCAGTAACTTTCCCAAGTACAAGCTATCGACATACCAAATTTCATGCAGATCGGATCAACGGTTCTAAAGTTATGGCCAGACAAACATACATACACACATAAAATGCCAAATCGCCCAAGTTAACTGTAAGATTTTCGTTCGTTTCGCTCGTTCAATCAATAAATAAGGTTTTATAAGTCGTTTATTTCACTTTGTTAGTTTCTAACTTTTATTTAGCTAGTTTTATTTTCATCAGAATCGCAACAAAACTAGCGGAAATTAAGTCTTTAATCTTGAATCTTGTACAACTTCGACGTCAACTTGGCTCATTTGGGCCAAGGCTTGAGGCATTTTCCTAAAAGCGGATATATTATAAAAACGGTTATAAAGCGGATTGGATTTGTTCTTTCTTTTGTAGCCACCTCTTTCTAGAACTTTCAGTTGAACTATGTGGAAGCCTAGTTTGGAGAAGACCACCACCATGCCTATATCTGCTGCCAAGCAACGCTGCTGCGTTTCGGAACTAAGGCCCCTTTCATTCTGCCGCGTGCGCCGGTCGCGTGCGCACGCGACCGGCGCAATTTGTATGAAGCCGTGTCAAAAACTCGTGCGGCTGACAAGAGTGAAAACCGCCATTGGCTTCACACAAATTGCGACACGCGGCAGTATGAAAGGGTCCTAAGGCGAATGCAAGAGCTAATGTACCTCTCGCTCGCACTTCGATATAAAATCTCTAAACCCATTTTCGAAAAATCAACCATTCAGTGTGCAATCATATTGCACACAGTTTAGTAAGTTATGTGTGTAAAAGTTTGCTTTACTAGTTTTCGTACATAAGCAAACTTTTAAGTAGGAAAACTAGAATCGATCAAAATGAAATTTGAAAGAAAAGGGTGCCACAAGTGGTATTAAACCTCTGTTCTTTCTATCAAATGTGGTTGCAATAGGTAACCGAGACGACACCATTCATCCATCATCATCGTCAGCAACCTATTGCTGGACATAAACCCCATATTCGGGTGAGGTTTGCCGTGTCACGGCACTGGGCACCACACAGTAATACCATAGGTTCAAATCCAATGTCGTGATTCTGAGTCTGACAAAATTCTGAGAATCGTACAATGAATATAATCTCACGAGGCACATAATAGAACTAATTGACATATTCTGTTTATTTTGGCTATCTACTTCCTTTTTATCTTTGATTTATAACCATCTAGTACCATCCCTGTTCTATGTTCCTTCTAATGTGTGTGTTAAATAAACGTATTTCATATATATTTTTTTACAACGAAACTAAACTAACAGGATACCATCCAAGTATCCAAGCGAGGAGACGATGACAGGTGGAACCAAGCGTTGGCTGAATGTCATTCTGAATACCAAGTGAAGGAAACGTAAATTGTTATGCAGTGAGGTGCAAAACCTGGTTATGTACTAAATGTAATATTTGGACGTGCCTCTGACAATTTGTACACAATAAATAAACAAAAGTAAGTAGCTACTAGTGAGGGTTAGATGAAGAAGCTGAAATATCAAAAAGCACAAATTAGGGGGCTGTAGATGATGAGGTAAAAAATGGTAAGAAATTATACAGGGTGTTAAAATACTAGTACCGAAAACTTCATGGGGCTAAAGTACCCATCAATATGAATAACTATTTCTAGGGAACCAACTCTGTGAACCCGAAAAAAAAACAGCTGTATCATACATTTTAGCCAGGTAGGTATGGAACTTTTGCATGAAAAAGCTGTTATTTTTCGCGTTCACAGTGTTGGTTCCTAGTATTTTAACACCTTGTATAGGTTTGGTTAGATGGAAGGTGGTTAGCGTTTGTAGCTACTAGAAGAGTTACCGAATAAGACGGTCACAGTTTTTTGAAAATCAAAGAATGACTCACTGTACAGTTTTGAGTTTTAATTATATTGTTGACGTGTCTAGAAAACTAGCTAGTTCGAGATATATGAGCTCGGGAGTTTTTTAAACAGTACCTAGGTTTTTTCACTCAGTTTAATTTATACTAGTCCATGCATTTTATTTATCTTTTTTAATGAACATACATAGTAGTAGTAGCTACTTACTTTTATTTATTTATTGTGTACAAATTGTCAGAGGTACGTCCAAATATTACATTTAGTACTTAACCAGATTTTGCACCATTTGGCGTTTTTTTTTATTATTTATTTATTTAACAAAATCACTAATTACAGTATTCATTTTACAACATCGTGAAACCTAGTAAGCTTAGTATCGTGACAGGTTGCAAGCCCATCGCCGCTGATTAAATACTGACTGATGGTTTCTTCGCTATATTTTCCTTCACCGTTTGAGACCTCTGCCATTTAGGATTATGCACATACATTTGTGAAGAGTAAAATCATTTGATCCACGATCTATTTCATCAATACTTTTATTTACATAAAAAATATTCATTTGGAACAATAAAGTAAGTAAAGAAACAGATCATAAACGACGATATCCGCAGTAGTAAAAAAACTCGCGTTCTTTATAGCGATAAAGACAGGGGTCTTTACAGATAAAGTCAAAAGGTATTTATTCTGAAAAATAACAAGGAACACTTTGAAACGTCTTAAAGCTAGGTGACTCTAGGTGCCAGTTCCACGTGACCAAAGCCTAGAAGAACAGGCAACATACTTACGGTTCCTACCGCTCTTTTGTATAATCCTTGTTACAATATAGGTATTATAATACATATTTACATATTGAAGCTCCAGAATGGTGCCAATCGAATTTAGTGAAGCGTAGGTGAATCTAGGTGCCTAGAAGAACAGGCAACAAACTCCCACTCCTACTAGAGCACCGGTGCTCATTTAAAAGCTGGCGAAAATCCCATAAGTAAAAGATTCTCATACGAGGCCGATCTATCCACGGCACATGTATCCAGACAGCGTCACACGTAATAAGCTGGATATAAACCGGCCCAGAATTCCGGACGTGATTGCAAGATAGTGTGCAACTGGCACGATGTACTACTTTGAACTCTATTCTGAACTGTCTAAGGTGTATAATAATCTTGGTATGTGCAACGGATGTCGCGTAGGATTGTGCAAACGTGTGCACTATTAGTAAAGTCGGCAGATTCACACTTGATATGAGCTATATTTTTGGGACAGAAAGAGTTTCGTGAGTTTAATCTTACTTATTTATCATTTTTATTTAAACCTTTGTTCAAATTCATAGTTAAGATAGCATACTTTGTTCAAGATTATACTTTTTTTTTATTGTTGTATCATTCAGTAAAGACACCATCCTAACATTTGGTTATGAATAATTAGGTCTTCAGAAAAAAAACAAAATAATACAACTATTTTACAAAACAAACCGACTTCATAAACACTAAAAATAATTAAAAAAAACTATTACTGAAACAAACCAAAACGTCATCTGTGTAGGTACATATTTATTGTTTTGGTCGATTTACTGAAAAAGTGCTGAATAAATTTTGATAAAATTTATATGGAACTACTTCTAACCTAACCTAATAAAATAAATAAAATCATGAAAATAGATAATCATAATTGGAGTAGGTAATCGCGTAAAAAAATACATTAAAATTAACGTAAGATAAACAAAATTGCCGCATTGTTCCTGGAAGCATAAAACCCTCCCGCACCAGGAAATGGAAAGTACTCGTAGCATCTCCTTAGTACTGAACACCAACTCTGAAAACAGGACCAGCTTCACGACTTTGTTCTACAATCACTTTCGTTATCTTCAGATCTGTCAGTTCCAAGTATAAACTCAAGATTATTTGAGGATGTCTAAGGGGGTAGTCAGAGGTACGACCAAATATTTCATTTGGCACATACCCACATTTTTTAGTAATTGGTATTCCATACGTTGCAAGTCCGTCGCCGCTGGTAAACAAATTTGGTTTCCTCACGGTGTTTTCCTTCAACGATCCAAAGCCAAAAGGTATTATGAGATTTAGAGCACTGGTATTGTGCATAAAAATTATTCAATTATCCATTGGTGCACGACCGGATTCGAACCCAAGACCTTAAGATAAAAACTAGGGGTCGTTCCCACTAGTCCACGGGTGCTAAGTGTGATACTGCGGTCACCAATATCATCCCCCAAGTATAAGGAACAGAATTCTAGCAGTACTTAGGGCCGGTTTCACCATGCTCTGTTAGTTACTAATCAAGGATTAAAAGACTGTTAAATCTAACCTTAGCTGTCAAACGCGTACATTTTGACATATTTAACGGCCCTTTAATCCTTTGTTAATCCAACAGAGCATGGTAAAACCGGCCCTAAGTCTGATGACGGGCAACAGCAATTTGAACGACAAGTTTTTAAAGAATCGAACCTTCTTCACCATATTAACCTAGCAAGCATTAGATATAAAGTAGGGAATTCACATGTTTTTACTTTATTAAACCCCCACTCTTACTATTAATTTCTTTATAGTACCTTCTCGGAAACCTGTAAACCCATAAAATGTTAGATAGTGATATCTATTTCAGTCTTTGGTAGCTCTTGCTTTAAATAAATCAGATAAAATAATACCTTTTTACAAAACATAAAAAGAAATGAGAAGAAAATATAAAACAGATGGTTTTTTATGCGTTAAACGAAACGTTATTATTTTATTGTGACAACGAAAATAATAGGGTAGTTTAAAATCATGTGGCGGTTTACCGGCGTAGCTCATCAGTGCAACGGAACGCGGTGCCTAAAGTGGTACTCAGTCAACAAAATAACTGTATAAACTATTTAAATAGCAAATTGTGATTGCATAAGTGGCGATAATACATTACTAGACAAATTTAAATAAAATATTTTTGTGCTTGTGATAAAATATTTGTACCGAGTGTTTTTAAAGTTAGTGGACAAGCACGACCATCATCAATATCGTTTGCCGTTGAAGCCAGGACAAGGAAATTGACCTTCGGAAGTGGAAACACCGCGTCTGTGTACAGCATCTTCAAACATGTAAGTTCACGGCAAAACTTCGGAAGATTCCAACTTCACCGCCCGCCGCGATTCAGTGGCATCGAATAGATAATTGAGGGTGTGAGTGACGCAGTTTAAAATAGTTGGAAAAGTGCAAATCGCATCGAAAGTTGGAAGTGTAAGTTCGCATAGTTGTAGTGTTGAAGTAGTGTATAGAGTTGAGGCGACGGCGCGGCGGCGACGGCGGCACCGGCGTCGTCGGAGGCGTGCCCCGGCGGGCCAATGGCGTGCCCCGGCCCCCGCCACCCCCCGGACGTTTTGCCTCTCCACCAGGCGAGCCAGTAGGTTTGTGTCCTTTTGGCTGACCGCATGACTCCGTATCTCGCTTCGACGCTGTTCTCGTTGTAACCTTTGTACGTGCATCACGCGCTTCTCCTTCCCGACGCTAGCTTCCGCGAGCTAAGCCGATCTTCGCCCACTGAACTGACATTCTTGCTGCTGTGAACTAACTTTCTAACTAAAAGTGGGGAAGTAAGGAGTGCAGGTTTGCAGCGCGGCGTCACAGCCAGGTACAGTCCCCCGCGCGTCTCTCGGCCCCCTCTGGCGACCTCAGGCGGAGGCCGCCACGCGGGACTGTTGACAACGTCCTATACTTACCGGCAAACTCTGCTGAGTAGCCCATTATGAACCTTATTGCTACACTATAGAGCTCAATACCACTCAGCAATCTTTGCAAGTAATTGTATCTAGTCTTACACGTAAACGACTGAAATCGTAAAATATCAAACTTATGTTACATTCCATTGAACTGCAACTCTCGAAACTAAAGTTCTTGTGAATACGTTGCTCAGTTACTAAAGTAACAGTTTCGATGTAACAAAGTTTGCTAACTTACACGAAAATTAAGACAAGAAGTAAGTACCTAACTTGCCAACTATGACCGGCAAAGTCACGAGAAACTTATTTCATACCAAAGTAACGCAGAATTTATGCCGTAGTCATAAGGTGCACAATTGCTTGACAACAATGAAATTTGACCTGAGAAGTAATTATTTACTTTTAGCTGTTCCTCATACGCAAACAAAGCCATTAAGGAATTACACCATTTACACCAATTTACAAGATTTATTACTTTTTTTAGAGTTACTAGTACAAAAAGCTTTACTTAATTCCGTAGACAGCACCTACGTGCTACGCAATCTGATAAATTGTAAGTAGCTACGCAGCGTGATAAAAAGGTAATCAGTATACGTATGTAAAGTAGTTGTGTATGTTTCTTCGAATTGATCTCCTCAGTATTCAAAGGTGAGGGCATCCCAGGCGAAGGTACTCAACTATACATATTCAATGGAGCTACGCCGCTACGGTGCTACGCCGCGACTACGGAAAATCCAATTGCATTAAAACGGTCGGAAAAAAATAAAAGGGTAGCTTAGAAATACAAGATTCCCGAATAAACATAACAATTTCCGTTTCATCGCCTCCGAACGCCAGACAAATTAAAGAACATTTTTCTGAGCAAGTTCTCGCTCCCACTTAGTGCCTCTCTGCTACCATAAAACTTAACTACGGGTTGTAACCGCGACTAATTATTAGGGTGGGTTTACATAACGTATTTATGAGCATGAGATTTAACGGCACGAGCCGGTCTCGGGTGGTCTGTTATCGCACCATTAAAAAGTTGTCCTCGGCGGACGCGTAAATAACATAATATGAAGCCGCGGCGGACACTCGATGGCTCCACAGAGTCGGCGAGCTTTGCGCTTAGATAGAGGAAGAATATCATATCTAAGCTGAATTATTAGCACACAAATATTGAAGGTAGCGCGATTTACAGCGTCTCATCGTTTCCTTTTGGATAAGACAGAATTTCATCCTCATCATCATCACCCTATGACAACCCACTGCTAGACATGTGGACATGTGTGGATCCAACGGCGTGCTACTGATATTTTTCTTGGAACTTCGCTGTTGGTGCCTCCCCCTTTCTTGCTGTAAACTGAATTTAATAACAAAAAAAAATTAAAAAAAATTTACCATGCAAGTAACATTTTATATAATACGAATCTGACATTATCGTGATTCCAAAGCATATATAAGACAATAAGCAATACTTGGCTGTCATATTCTAAACTTCTTCACACAGCCAGCACACATTTATTTTCGCATGACGTCAAATTGATTGCCGCTCGCTAAAAATATGCGGCGAGCCTTTAGACATGTTAAAAATGGCTGTCGCATAAGGGAAATAAAAAAATCGTATTAATACGTAATAATTACGTTTATTGTAAAAAAAAGGGTCAAGATCCTTCTAACATTTTAGTCTCTTATCAAAAACAATACGTTAACTAAATTTTTACAAGTTATTTCTTTTAATCCTTAAATGTAGTTCCACGTATGTTTGTGTATTCAACAAATAAACGTATTTATTTATTTCTTTCATTCTAAAATATTTGTGCGTTACTCTGACGTCATGATAAAACCGCCCTTAGGCGAGCAATATGAAGGCGTCGCGTCAGCAGCTCAAATTATTTCCTTACTCTATGGTATGACGGCACGAGCTGTAGCAAGGCACGTTCGCATTTTCAGTTTGTTATTTTAAAACAGTCAGAGATAAAAAAATATTATTTAAAAATAATATTTATCCAACTTTGTGTGGACAGTTATTGCGTTGAAGTACTTTATATAAATATTATTTGTGCAGTTACAGAACTCATGGGCTCATAAAATGCATATTGTATGAATACATTTTATAGTTGTTCAGTAATTTTATAAACATTAAGGTAATAAAGATGAGATACATAAAAATGAAAGATTAAAGTGGAGTTGGGGCACTTTATTCTGTTGAATTATCCGACGAAACAAAACTGTCTACATGACGTTTATTCATAATCTCCATTAGTCCGTTGATTAAAACTTTTGAAATATTCTACTAATATTATAAACGAGAAAGTTTGTAAGTATGGATGGATGGATGGATGTTTGTTACGCTTTGAATTTTAATGAAACTTTACAATAATATAGCTTAAACATTAAAATAACACATACAATTTATAAATATATTGTGTGACTAATCCTGCGCAGACGAATTCGCGGGCACCAGCTCGTATTGTATAAAGAAACCGTGACTTCATCATTATGATCAGCCCAATGAAGTCCAATGCTAGACATTAATTTCATTAACTTCCCATATTGCAGGAACAACCAATTTTTTCATTCATTAACTTTATGCGATCTTTAAAATTTCATCAGTCCATCGGCTGAGGTCTTAAAAAGAGCGTCTCACACTTCGTCTTCTAACGTTTGTCTAAACCCGGTCTCCACTCAGAATGAATAGTAAATAAAAAAGGATAAATAAATCCTAATTCGTAATAGGATTCAAAAGATAGGTATTTGTTTTAAGGACTTTTGTATGTAATCCGTAAGTCAGTCAGAACAAACTTCCGACATTGCCTCCAAAGCCCGACTCAACATGACGGCGGCAACTCTTACGAACTTTCGATGTTTACTTACTTCTCTGTGATACTTGTTCACTAATTTCCCAACCCCGCCGGATAGGTCTTTCCTAAGACCGACCACCGAGACAAGACCCTTGTAGGTATCAGAACACTATGTTTCCATATCTGTATTTGTTAACTTTGGTTTTTATGTCCATAAAAAAATCATTGAATTTCCATTTACGGTGCATATAAATAAAGCGCACGAAAAACACGCATCCTCGCATAAATAATCCAGTTTTTTTTGTAGTTTTTGTAAAAAAAACTAGCGACGCGTTACGGTGATGATAATAATGACATTCTAACAAAACCAATTACCAAAGAGTGTAAATGAGTATATTATGGGGTATATCAAAACATATATTGGTGCCCACATTGCACACAGTGGGGTCTTCACAACAGATTTTCTACTACCTTGTTCTATTATCATTCGCCATCTCGGTGCGTACTCCTTTCGTACTCATGTCATTTTTAACACATCATTCATCTTTTTTTTTATATGCTTTCAAGAGACAAGAGACTCTCAATAGACTGGATTTAGCAGAAGAGTCTCACACATACTCGCACTACACTCATTGACACATAGGTACACATGTTCACACCCCCTTATCCACACGGAAATCACATAAATAATACCACACTCAAACACACGCACACAAAAACACCCAAACACACACAATTGCACACGAATAATTCGTTAACCTAACATATTCTATACTTTTTCACAGGTAGATAATTTACTTCATTTGGCATTTCCTGTTAATTTTAGATATAACTTCTTTTTACTTTTAATTATGTACCTTACTGCCTCGTTTATATTTTGTATTTTATTATTAGTATTTCCACTTTACTGGAGGAGGGCGTTAGTATCTGCGACACAGTTTAATACTTCTTCAGTTAATATCGTTCCCTACTGGTAACCGGTATTTTGTTTCCCAAATAAACATATTTGATTTGATTTTGATTTGCTTTTTCTTTTAAAACCATAGTCCATACCTACTCTTTTTGTAATATGACTTCCTTTTCTCTTCATATCATGGCTCCTCAAGTTATCCGTCATAGTCGCTACTTTTATACTTCCTCTGATACTCATTTCTTATTTTAAGGATCCTTGCCACTCCACACATCCATCTCAACATTCGCATTTCTGCTGCGTGTACTCTTCTCTCATCCGTCTCCTTGCCCAACTACATAGATCTGAGTCCATGCAGGTCTTATCGCATTTAATCTCCTTTAGTTTTCGAAAAAAGCCTTTATACAACCTATATTTGACAACCTTTTTAAATATAATGTTTTTCTAACGTTTTATTATTTAAATTTGGCAGCTACATAAGCTGGTTGATATCTTTTCTCGGCGATAGCCTTCCGTTGAAGTAATTTGAAGTTAAAAAGAATTCTCATTTGAAAGAATAAATTAATTGCTTGGAAGATTTTTAAGAAGTGATTTGCGTAACATTCCTCGTGGTACTTCTCTTGAAGTTTACGATTTTGCAATTCCATAGTAAACACAGCGTTTTAGTACCTACTATAAATTATGGGATTATTCATTAATTTGTGGAAAACTAACAGCTTCATCAACGTCAGGCTGGAAAAGTCCACTGCTGGACATATACAATGCCTATGTCCATGCCTATTAGGCATTCCCTATATATTTCCAAGACAAAAGGTTTCTGAGCCATCTCCATCCACCCACTTCCCGTAATCCTCACTATGTCATCGGTCCATCGAGTATTGTAAGCGCACAACCTTACAATTTTTATTCGAATACAGTCGTGCCTACTTTTCAGTTTCAATATTCATTAGAATTTTTCAATTCTAAAGTTTTGCGTCCCCAAAGCCACACTCAAACAACGAAGAAAACCTTGACAAAACCAGTCATTATGTGTAGATACGATATATTTTTAACCTATACAAAACTAACCAACAGAAAATCTGTAGTATAGTCTAAGTAACCTTATCCTTAAGTAAACTTTAGTATATGCACTAAAACATTGGATATCTACCGTGCCTAGAGATTATGAGCCAATTTAATTTTCTGAAACTAAGCGTAGACAATCCACTTTCATAAGCATTCTTCTTCTTTTAATTGTGGCTGTTCAGTGATGAATAGGGGTTCATAAGCATTACTAATAGCGCAAAGTCGTGATAGGTCACGTCAACTGTCATTTCAATTGACCCGTCAATCTGACGCGTAGATTACCAGGTAGCACCCGCCACAATCCCCTGTAATCCCAGTTAATCCGGCTGAAAGAACACGGCGCCAATGTGTCTGTCTCATATACATAACTCATATACATAATGGAGTAAATAAGCTAATTTGGGTGAAATACTGAGCTTATACTCTCAGCCTTTCTGAATTGCTCCGTTGATTAAATGAGACGCAATCATTATTGGCAAGAAGTTGAAGCGTTCGCGGCGTAGCTTGTATCTTAACCTTTGAGAAGCCTCCCCGTGGGACTCGGAAGAAATACTAAACTAATTAGTATTGTCTGTAACACTAAAGGGTATAAGAACCTATATTAAGTTTCGATTTAAACTTTTCATCTGTGTTTATTTGACTGCTGGTGTTTATTAATATTCGTTTAGTGCGCGATCGACGTTTGTTTTAGCTAGTTATATAAATAACAAGCTGGTGCCCGCGACTTCGTCTGCGCAGGATTAGTCACACAATATCTTTATATATTGTAGCCTATAATAATTAAATAAATAAATAAGGATACGATATACGGCCTGCCCGAGACTTCATTTGTTACGACGTTCGAGCGACTTATACCGAAAAATGTTACTTCTTAAACTGTATAATTATGTTAAAATGACGTCATGATTTATTTATTTTTTAATAAAAAAAAACCCTTGCACAAGTATAATAAAAATAAAACAAGCAAAGTAATGTTAAATGACCCTAATAAAAGAAAACAATTCAAAAGGCTTTCATTAGAATGCGTAAGAAAATCAATTCAGTGTAATTTGATACCTATGATCCGTCAATCGCTCCAACTTAACCTATCCTAAGCAAACATAAGCTCGGTTAAACCCAACAACTATGGAAGAGGCTTATATTTTGCTGGTTTGACTTGATAAAGGCTTAATATAATTTTGAAGTTGCCTTGTTACGGTATTTGTGTAAAGATTTCTTCTTTCAACTTTGTTTGGAATTTTTTGTATCTCAAATGTTCTTATATCCAAACCCATGTAATATTAATCAATAGCGACCCGCCCCGACTTCGCACGGTTATTGTGGGTTATCCCTAAGAGATAGACATATACCACCGCAGACTTTTTATTAGACCTTTTTAAGGTGTACAAAACTGTAGAACATTAGTTTTATCTATCTCGTAGGGTTCAGCCAGCATTTGCAATGTAAGAGCAAAACAATGTGTTTATTTACGACATCATATTATAAATCTCTAAAATTATCAGTGTTTCTCTCTATGTATTATACATATAACCCTTTCTCTTGAGTCATTTTATAAAAAAAACCGCATCAAAATCCGTTGTGTAGATTTAAAGATCTCAGCATACATAGGGACAGACAGACAGCGGGAAGCGACTTTGTTTTATACCTACTATGTAGTGATGCAATAACTTTTTTTAACATCTACAGATGTCATCGTTTTCTATAAAATAATTATGTATAAACTGTTTTCTGTTCTAATAAATAACGCATTATTATTATTATTATATATTTTACCAACTTGATATTGCTCGCTTTGCTCGTTCAATAAATATCGAATAACATTATCATAGGGGTAATTACAGCTGTAACAACACGTAATTAGCTAGGTTATGATATTTACCTACTAATGGGAGCCGCGTGACTTCGTTCGCGTGAAGCTATTTCTATACCAACTTTAACCTCGTGCACCTCTTTGCGGGGTTAATTTAAGAAATACCCTAGTACACCCCTACAAGGCAACTACAGTCAAAGTTTTCTCAACGATTTTTATATTGTCCCAAAAGTAATTATCCGAGTGGGATTTAAAAGATCAGCAGTAGGCTGCGCGTATTCTATACTAGCTGCCGCCCGTAGCTTCACCGGGGTATTAGTAGTGATTGCTTACATTAATATTTAAGGCGTTTTCCTTTATTCGTTCGTTTGTTTTCTACCCCGTTACCGGTATATAAGCCATTATTAGGCTAAATAAGCCTATATAGCTTAATCCAGGCTACGAACCATATTTGTTCTAAGTTTCATGACGACCGGTTCAGTGGTCAGGGCGAGAAAATAGGATCTCAGTAAGTATGAGTTTTGTTTAGCATATTTGGTTTTTCGGTTTTTCATGTTCATTGCAGGTTTTGTATGAAGACGCGATAGAGATACCGATACGGAACTTTATGTTGCAAGTATGATGAAAATTAGTAGTAGAACACAATAGTTTCGTATCGGTATTTCTATCGCGTCTTCATACAAAACCCGCAATGAACACAGAACATAAACGAAAAACCAAAAACCAAATATGGTAAACAAAACTTATACTTGGGGTACTGATCAAATATTCTTATAATATTATATTAAAAGCTTTTAATGCTTTCAAACTCGATCGTTTAACCCGATTGAGTTAAATGTTTTTTTTTTGCATTCAAATAATTTATTCACCTTTTCTTTTATGTTTATTGTCTTCACACCTCAGTTGGTAGTAGCTCTGCCTTCTGTGCCGTAGGCCGTGGGTTCGATCCCCACTGAGAACAAACATTTGTGTGGTGAACATAGATGTTTGTTCTCTGTCTGGGTGTTATATAATATTATAAGTATGTATTTACAAAAAAAAAAGGATTTAAGTAGTATATCAGCTATCTAGTTCCCATATCACAAGCTTTGGCTTAGTTTGGGGCGAGATAGTGCTGTGTGGAATGTCCACCAATATTTATTTATTTTATTTATTATTTTTTGTCTAAATGTACTACTGAAGTGTAACTGTTTATAACCTTGTGAATATTCTAAGAACACTGTAAACGTCAAAATATGTTCATATGAACTGAAATTAGTTGACTAATGAATAAATAAGTAGCTAGTCATAGGATGTCAGCTGGTAGACAAATAGTGCCCAGCAGAAGGGTTTATCGCGAACCCAATAAATCTGACAGCTATCCAAACCGTTCTTACTAGCAGCCCGTACCTATTGACAGCACTCATAGCTCAGTTGGTCAATCGATAATGAACATAGGTATTTCTGTCTGGTTGTTATAGTTTATTAAGTACATAAAATATACATACATTAAATCACGCCTCTTTCCCATAGGGGTAGGCAGAGACCACGGATTTCCACTTGCTACGATCCTGACATACCTCTTTCGCTTTATTCACTCGCATAACATTCTTCATACATGCTCGTCGGTTTAGGGTACTCTTGACCTGGCCTTTCTTTAAAATGTCCGTTATCTGATCCAGATACGTTAATACGATAATATGTATTAAAAAAAAATATATTATATCAGCTATCTGGTTTCCATAGCACAAGCTTTTATACAACGAGCTGATGGAACAAGCAGATGGCCCACCTGATATTAAGTAGTAACCATCACCTATAACAAAGCATTGCCTCGTAAGTCACGCACGATGAGAACGTGCCCTACGAGGCACTGCCCTGCATCCATCAACTTGAGGCATACAGATGTTAAGCCTCATGTGCCTGTAATTACACCGGCAACCACACTCTTCAAACTAGATAGTGATAGAAATGTCCACCAATATTTATTTATTTATCTGAAAAGCCCTTCCATTATAATCTTTTCGGAATACTAGTTTTTTTGCCTTTGTTCACAAGAAGATTTTTAAACCCCTATCTGCTCATTGAACTAACGGGTAGTTAAGAATAAGCCGGAGCTTATAAGCTCCGATTTGTCTACATTTGTTGCCATGATACGACTAACTGAGGACTTATTAATTAGTCCTTTTTTATAACCCTTTTATTTTTATTTTAAGTTTTAACCTAATACGTTTCTATGCTCCATGTTATTATTCCTAAGGTTGCCTGAAAGAAACCGCTTTCAGCGATAAGGCCTCCCATTGTAATTTATTTCGTTATGCCTGATTTATTATGTATCCCTGTATACAATAAATGTTATCTCTGTATGCTCGAGTGTCTAAAATGAGCGCGAGGCAGTAGCCTGATAGAACGTTTACAGAGTTTTTATAGATATAAAAGTCTAAATATCATATCGTTTGAATAAATAAAATATAAATACAGGCAACTTTGCGAGCGTCTTACCCGGATCTGAAGTAATGTACCTGGGTAATAAAGTAACGGTGTGTTGAATAAGAAATAGGTATACACAAAATGAACAGAAACTTTTGAACATTTCCTCAAAAGTTTATACACTTTAAAACCAGCCAGATAAAATATATTATTTAACTTTGTCTTTGAACACAAAAATCATCTGCAGTCATCACTACCCACTGATCGCGGCTAATCGACGCGCTGAATGACTGAGCTCACCGTCCAACCGATTACGCTTTCATTGAGCCAGCTCAATAATTGGATCAGCTTTGTATAAAAACTGTATAGCTACATTCAGTGTCTACACTACAGTAGGTTCTATCGGATCGTTCCAGCTTAATAGAATTTTAATTTCAATTTCACACATAGCGGCCCTGCGGATTACAACACCGGCATCGTGCGAGTCGACTGAATAAAAATTCCGAATAGCGATCGTCCCGGCAACTGTACCGTAGAAATTTTGATGGGCGGTTATTACACAGTCCGTTTCAAACGTATTGTGTGCGAACGCAGCTTACAAAAATAGTAATATTTTGTATTGTAAGCCGCCGCGTTGCCGCTGTTTATTTGCTACGTGTGGTTCTATTCAGAACCCTTTGATTAGGTGCTGATTTAAAAGGCATGCAATGTTACGCGCGGTGGTCAAACAAAACAAAAGTCCGTTGGAAATGTTTTAAGTATCAGTTTCATTTTATTTTTCGAAAAGTTTTGCGCAAGTTTCTGAAAATAAGTTCTTAAATTAGTTAGAAATGCAAGCGTTGCCGCGCAGGTTCCGGCGAGTGAGACGTCAGACATTTTCGGCTTATCAAGGTATAACTTCGACGGAAATCCTGCCTCAGGGTAACTCCGACATTGACGTCAGCGTCACGATAACGAGACAAGCACGTTACGGGATAGTAGACTAGCTAGAACTTCACCTGCACTGTGCAGGCCTATTTTATGTTTCATAGTGCGTTGAAGCCGGCGCATCCAATTAACTTCAGTTGTCTGTATGGCTTGTAATGGACGGTGAAATATCGAGGGCCTGATGAGTAGCCGCCATCGCGCTGCGTCCGGTCGGAGGGTAATTTACCTACTGGGACGCTGTAATAAACTACGATTCCAGCTTTCACTCTGCTGGCCAAGCCAGCCAAACGTAGCTTATGGACTGTGCGTATCAACTTCAGAAACAAACTTAAACTACAACAATTAAACAAGAAAAAATATAAAATAATTTTCCATGGCTCAAAAACCTAAGCACACGAACGTTATTGAGCCATGGAAAATTATTTTGATTGGTTTATTGCGCGTTTTACAAATGGGCACCTTTCATTCGTTTATCTTAAAGCTAGTTAACTTTAGATAAAGACAGGCAAATCAACTATACGATCACTACTATAGTCGCGTTAAATACTCGCTGCAAACACGGTCATAAATTATCGGAATGAGACAGCAATATTGCTCTCTTTCGCACTTAGGAGAACGGCACGATCCTTTTGTTTCAGCGCAGAGATGTTTATTGGAGACGATAAGAACTATCGATATACTCATACCGACTACCGATAATGACCTCTCCGACCGCGCAACCTCTGGGCGCTCACGCTGTCTTATCGATAACGTGCATGCGCCCGCGCCGAGTACTCCCAACACTAGTGTTAAGATGATTTATGACCGAGTTTGCAGTGAGTGTTTAACGCGACTATACCTGGCTTGATTCAAGCTTCTCGTATATTCCCAGTGCAAGAATTTCAAAATGTTTTATGACACAGATTTTGGTCAGGTTGCATCCAGACTTCAAATGGTTCTAGCATTTGTCTGTCGAGTCTGTCTTTATGACCCACATTACCTACACGAAATGAGCCATGCATGCATACATACACAGGGCCTTCATTACGAGATGTGTAATTAAAACTGTAGTGTCATTTCGCGACGCATTTAACATTTCCTACGTGTTTTATTACTTTTGACTTACCGTCTACTTTTTGACAGCGTGTTGACGAGTACCTTTGAGATACTGTAACCATTGATCTGTGTTACAGAGATAATTTTTGTAATCAGTTTAAATCGGTTTTTGTTTAAAACCAGCAAATCATCAATTACCAATCGATACAATCACAAGTTGCAATCATGTACTTTATTAGCAACTGTAGCTAATAAGTAACCACAAAGCCATCATATTGACTTGTTCCAAACAGAAACCGATTGAAACTGATTTCAACACTTCAGAAGTATCTACTTTACAAGATATATTTTATTTTTGATGTTTTATTAAAGGGTAGTGTGGTGGCCCAGCGACAAAGCCCTTAAAATAAATTAAAAAAAAAAAGTACTTACTTATCCAATTATTTTATGGTTGAATACATTTACTTGTAATTAATATAGAATGGCAAATAAATAGAGGTAAACAATGGGATTCATTTTACCTACACGTGGAACGTGACATTTGACATTTAATTTTGAAATGTCATTATTCGTTCATTTTCAATCAACCGAGTAAACGGACACTTTTCTGACATTTTAGGAAGCAACATAGCTTTTTCATTTTAATTGTTTTTCTAGTGCTATTTTGAGAAGTGTTGCGTAATTTCGGTGGTGTTTTAACCAACATTACTTGAGGTTTTAGCACAAAGTGTAAGCATTTGGAATGAAAGTGTATGTGATATCCTGATTTGACTGAAAATGTTTCGAATGTTTTGAAGAAAACCGCCACCATTTTCTTCAAAGCAAATGACGGCCGACTTGACTATGGACTGACTTGACTAAAAAGTATTCATTCAATACAAATCACTTGACACTGGCAAGATTGTCTGTCGAATGACAGACAGAAACCATAAATGGAGAGAAGAAGAAGAAGAACCGAGTAAACAAACAAGTGAGACCCTTTAATAACAACACTATGTGAATCAAGGCATTTTATGAATAATTTATTACCTATGCAAGCAACTTCAAATCAATGGGGTTTTTGCAAAATATGTATCAGATTTTGAGTTCAATCAGATTTATATTATGATCATATTTTGTATATTATGATTATATCGATGGCCAGGTGGGAACCTGGCCATCGATATATGGATATATATCTATACTATGGCCAACAGCTTCACTAGTAATAAGTAATAAATAAATAAATATTGGTGGACTTTCCACACAGCACCATCTCGCCCCAAACTAAGCCGAAGCTTGTGATATGGGAACCAAATAGCTGATATAATACATATATACTTTTTTTTTTGTAAATACATACTTATAATATATAATAACACCCAGACAGAGAACAAACATCTATGTTCATCACACAAATGTTTGTTCTCGGTGGGGATCGAACCCACGGCCTACGGCACAGAAGGCAGAGCTACCACCAACTGAGCTGTGAAGGCTGTCAAACATTCATAAGTGAGACCGTACTATGGTACCTACTCTTACGTACGAATTCTGTTGGGAGCCTAGAAAGTTAAAGTGGCTAGGACAAACCTAAACTACTACCTAACTAAGAATCTACCTCTGCCGATACATATTCATATATTTTATTTTATTATCAGGTTTTTTATTTATTTATTATATTATATAGGTTTTTCTGCCTAGTTATTTATGTAACTATAATGTAGACTTGGTTTGTTTTGAATGCGTTTTATAGTGTTTGCCTACATGATAATTTTTTTGTTTACTCTTACTCAAAAAGTTACAAACTGGTACCCATGTAAACTTACCTAACCTGTAATAATTGTCTACCTACAACACTTAGAAAATGTATCTAGCATTAAGCACCTAACTACTAGCTGACTACCAACCTTATCTTTTAACTACCTACTAGAAATTGATTGTATTAAGACTCATTATAAGTGGACTGTAAAGTCCTTCTATGAGTTATTTAATAATAAAGATCTTTAAACCGAAGTGTACTTCAAAAGTCTATTTGTTTTTTAGTATTTTAGTTTTTTAATTTTTTAAGTATTACACGGGTATATAACGCGTTTACCTTTATTATTTTACCAACATTTCGCGTAATAAAGGTAAACGCGATAATACCCGTGTAATACTTCAATATATTTGTTTTTTTTTTTCACTAAAATTGTTGCCAAGTTCTCTATGATTCTTTCTATGTGAAATTCAATATCCCTTTGTGATTTGGAACAAGCAACGAGACGTCTTAGTGATTTGTTGCGCGGAGTCGGCCATACATCGCGCTGCTTTGCCATCAATCCGCAAGTAAAGCTCGTTTGTACAGCCCGTTGAATATTCAGCTATTAAACTCCAATCATGTTATTTACAAAAGTTTGACCTGAACAAATCTTTCAACATTGAGTAATGACGAATAATAACGAAATGAGCCTTTTGTTCCTTCCTAGTAATTCATTCAATCATTCATTCATTCTCTCGGTAATTTTGTTAAGGCGAAGACAAGAGCTAATGTGACTCTCGCTCGCACGTTTCGACATGTTGTAAGATATAAAATCACCAAACTCATTTTCGAAAAATCGCAATCAACAATTTTTTGTGCAATCACATCGCACACAGTTTAGTAAAATTTCATTTTGATCGATACATCTTTTCCTACTCAAAAGTTTGTTTTACTAGTTTTCGTACATAAGCAAACTTTTAAGTAGGATAACTTGTATCGATCAAAATGAAATTTTTACATAACTGTGTGCAATGTGATTGCATACAAAATGGTTGATTGCGGTTTTTCAAAAATGAGATTAGTGATTTTATATCTTTCAACATGTCGAAACGTGCGAGCGAGAAGTTGTTTG
Source organism: Chloroclysta siterata (assembly GCA_932294275.1). NCBI lineage: Eukaryota > Metazoa > Arthropoda > Insecta > Lepidoptera > Geometridae > Chloroclysta > Chloroclysta siterata. The sequence goes on along the minus strand of OW028600.1, from coordinate 6,916,901 downwards.
ATAGTTGTCAGCCCCTTAATGATTTTTGCTAGTAGGTAAATATGAAAATTCAAACTTTCTTTTTTTTTACATAACATTTTATTTTCATTTTTATTTATTCTTAGATTCACAGTTTTTCTTAATGTCCATTTTAATCTATTAGGTGTATCTACACTCTGCACTAACCAAATTGAGTCTACATTTTATAAGCAAAGTAAGTAAGTAGGTCGATGATACTGATAATACAAACCAAAATAATAAGGTGAAAGTTAACAAATAAAACAAAAAAATCTAAGTTGAAGTTAAAGTTAATCGCAAAAAAATAAGTTTTAGTGAGTAAACGTGTTAAGTAATGAATGTGAGTGCAGTGTGTCCCTGTGTAGGTAGGTAGTTAGATAGGTTGTTATAATAAAGATCGGGTAGGTGTGAGTGTGAATGTGATAGACAAAACCGTTTACTCCCATCTGTTCTGTTGAGTAGTTCTGTCGGCAGAACTACTGGGATTTTTTTTCCCATTAGATCTGTTCACAGAACAAATGAGAAATGAATTCCCAGTAGTTCTTTTCGCCTAATAAAACTCTGCATCACTCTAAGCGTGTAGGCGTAGTGCAGCTAACATAATATGTAAAACATTTGTTAATGGTAAAATGTATAGGTATTTGATGTACAAAGCTTTATGTTACATTAGTTCTATAGTACATTGATAAGTCTTAGATTTGGTCTCACGTGAGTATCACTTTATTATAGTCTGTAACAACTGTAATAAGTAACCTAGCTATTCTCTTTAGCTTGTTGAGTAGGTAGTATAGAAGCTGGCACGTGTGACGTAATCGATATAGTGGTTTCTATTTCTGACAGTCATTTATATCGATCGATTCTACTTTGAAAAAGCTATGCGCAAGGGTTCTTCTCATTAGATCAAAAACCATAGAATGGGGATAAGAAAAACATTTAAATTTTCATTTTTTAACAACCTTGAAAGAAAAGGTATACAAAAAATGCTAATAAATTATAAAAACACATTTGAAACAAAATGAATTCGCATGAAATTATTTAAAAAAATACCGTAATATTTGTATCTCTTGAATAGCGTATAACTTATAAAAAAAACAAAAATTCTAGTTGTTTTTCAAAAGTTATTAATCATTTTTTTTATACAACTAGCTGATGGAACAAGCAGATGGCCCACCTGATGTTAAGTGGTAACCATCACCTATAACAAAGCATTGCCTCGCAAGTCACGCGCAATAGGAACGTGCCCTACGATGCACTGCCCTGCGTCCATCAACTTGAGACGTACAGATATTATGCCTCATGTGCCTCTGATTACATCATAGACATATAAGTTTCATTAAACAATCGACTTAAAAGGCAAGCTACCTACATTTTCTTTAAGTGTCAAAGATCATGAGCACTGTGTTCGAGCTACGGTCACTTGAATTTTCCCTTTGTCTCTGCATCGTGAGCCGATTTGAGTCATGTTATATTTGGTCAGAGATAGCTTAGGTACCAAAGTGAAGTGTACACAAGGTGCAACAAAATTACAGTAACCTTAGTATCTTTATGAGTTCATAACTTATCGATGGCATTTTTTTTACAATAAAAAAAAGGTTCAAAATAAAAGATATTATTAAACTTGGTTTTTAAATACTTACTACCACTATAACTACCAGCAAATAAGCGCACGGCCCACTTGAATGAAAGCGGTTACCGCACGCGAGTTGTCAACCTTTTACACATACAATTAAATCTGAATCAATGTTTTTAAACTTCATAATGAACATATAAAAGAAGAATTTTTTAAACTCTCGCGATCATAACACATATTGAAGTATTAGGTACACGGGTATTTATCGCGTTTACCTTTATTATTTTCCCGATGTTTCGGCTATGTTGCATCAGTCTGCCCGCGACCACGGCTACTGCAACATAGCCGAAACGTCGAGAAAATAATAAAGGTAAACGCGATAAATACCCGTGTACCTAATACTTCAATACATATGAAAGAATTTAACTCAATAATCGATAAAATAGCAGGCTAGGTAACTTTGAAACTTCCAGGTATCGCTACAGACTTCTGGCTTATCCACACAAACTGGAAGTCGAACCAATTTAATAACTCTGAAACTAATAGTAAAGTAAACGAGCTGGCGTATCAAAAGCCCAGTATTTTGTTAGCATGACGGCGTATGCAGGCCGGTGGAGTTTCCGGAAGTGCCGTTAGTATCCGCAAGTATCCGGGCTAACGTAAAATATTTTTCATAAAACCCTCGTGTGGTCGTAACCAGAGTTTTATCTAGGGGCAGACTGCTAAGTACAGTAAGGCAAACAATCGTGGCTGATTTATTGAACTTACGGTTTAGTGTCACACAAAAAAGGAAATTTGTTATATTGAAGGATATACCAATTTACTTTTTGGTGTTCATGATTAATACAATTTTTTTTAACAAAACTAAGCTAGCTAATATTTAAACAGCTCCATATTGGTAAATAGTTACCTTATCCTTTGTAGGTTACTTAACAATATACCAATTTCCTTTTTTGTGTTAACGATTAATAAATATTTTTTTACATATCTACGCTAGCAAATAGTTATACAGACCCACCTATTGGTTAATAATTACTCCATTCTTTGTACATAACAAAATAACGGAAGTATAAATAGCGCGTTGCAGAATTATGCATTTTTTTAACAACTTTTTGATAGAACGCATGGGTTGGTGAACTAAAAAATGTCACGTGTTTTTAATAAAAAAATACTTGAAATGGCTTTTGTTTGTCTGGAATTGCTACTACAGGCAAAATTGAGCACAATAATTAACTAATATGTATAAGTAGTTACATTATGTTCATAGCGGTAAAGGCGAACGAGCATGCGGTCCCGACGGCGAAGCTCCGCCCTAGCCTTCGCTTACTTTCGCTCGGTCGCTCGGTCTGTACCGGCATAATAACTGTATTATGTAACTAATTATACATATTAGTTAAGAAGCCCCTGCATGGTCCTTAGTACGGCCACCGCTCCGCACATACTTGATACGTAATTTATGGAGACAGCACGCCACAGCCGCTTCTTGAATGCTGATTAGATGGAGGAAGCCCTTTGAATGAAACGAGGCGTCTTTAGTTTATGAAGTGCATTATGCAGTAAATCTTCATGATAAAAATACTAGTCGCGGCTTTAATCGAAGACGTTCTTTGAATTTTGATGTTTTGCCATTTTAAATAACAATATTACGTTCTAATGATTTTTCTGAGTAGTTTTTGGTACTACGAGATCTGAGGGGATATCTACAATGCCTAGGGATCTAAGTCGTGAAGCTGTTTCAGTTTTTTTCTTTAAGATCTTGCTTAATTAAATAATACTACTATTTATTTACCTACCGACTTTAAGACATAATAGATATTACCACTTCTTAAATGACTTATCTACTTTATGTCCTCTCTTGGTACTATCGAAACATCTTTTTTCCGCAATACACGAAGGTTATCTGGAATATAATGCTTCATAGCATTAAGTTTGCCCTTGCACTGGTAAATGTGCAATAAAGTAATTTCCATCCATCTATCTTTCTAAAACATTGGCCTGCCTCCATGTTACCTCTATATATGTATACAAGGTGTTCCAATACTTGTGCTTAAAACTTCAGGGGGCTAAAGTACCCATCAATATGAATAACTTTTTACAAGGAACCAACACTTTTTCAACACAACAGTTTTTTCATAAATTAGATAGGTATAACTTTTGTATGAAACAGCTGGTTTTTTTTTCGCGTTCACAGTGTTAGTTCCTTAGAAAAACTTGTTCATATTGATTGGAACTTTAGCCCCCTGAAGTTTTAAGTACAAGTATTGGAACACCTTGTTTACAGGGTCCACGTGATACCCATTTACACGTAACAACTAAACTATGTATGGACCATTTGACGGCAATAAATGTACCTATCGAGTGTTTTTATTTTTTATTTTCAATGATACATTCACAGACTGAAGAGAACAAACTGAAAAGAATCATAAAAGTTTACACCTTTTGGGTAGCAAAGCACTAAAAGCGAAAATTCTTGTTTAAAATAGACACTTTTTTGGAACTTCTTCCATCGGCCATGATTTCTCTCCCGAGTTTATTTTGAAACTTGGCGAGTTATAACTCAGTAAACAAAACAAGTACATGAAACCTGGTTTTAAGGTACATTGTAAATAATATTCCGCGTAGCAATAATTATGGAATGATTACCTTAAATTTACTCGTGTTCTTGTAATTTTATTATATAAAATTATGATTATAATAATTAGCACAGTTTCAGATTCAACCATTATTTTCGTATAGAAAATAATATTAACAATAAAAACATTTGTTTTTAAAGAATCTTACAATCAATCCTACTTATATTATAAACGCGAAAGTTTGTAAGTATGGATGGATGGATGTAGGATGTTTGTTACTCTTTCACGTAAAAACTACTGAATGGATTTTAATGAAACTTTACAATAATATAGCTTATACATCAGAATAACACAAAGGCTACAATTTATAAAGATTTTGTGTGACTAATCCTGCGCAGACGAAGTCTCGGGCACCAGCTTGTATAATATAAAATGTACAAACAACATGTGAAACAGTTGAGCTATCTGCAGACCGTTGCGAACGATCTAGAGATAGCTCAACCAATCCATCCCACGCGGAATGGCAATGCTAAATAAATACTAGAATATTTTTAGCTTCAAGGTAAACATCTCGGAAACGTGGCACTTGTCCCTCGTTCGAGCACCTTTTGCAGCAAACGCCTTTGCGAAATGCGTCAAATGCCATAATAAGCTTCATTCACAGTAAGATAGCCAGTTTGCCTGAATACGGGCTCTTTTGATTTAGCTCGCTTACACTCAAGCCTTCAATGTGGAAAAGTTGCTTAATACCTACCGCTTTGAAAAAGGAAAATTATTTCATATTAGTCTAGCTGCAGCTAAACGATACAGTTTTAGGTATGAATAATATTTTCGTTCGTTTACACTTTTATAATACCACATAATCAAATTCTTAATTTTATGATGGACAATTTCATAAAATAAATATTCACCAATTTTTTTTTTATAATATTTCATATTGATCTGTGATTTGACAAAAGAAAAACGTTACCCTTGAATGGACATCATGAAAAGCTTCCGTACAGAATCAGAAATCGATGACAGACCAATTGGAAAGCGCTTATCGGCTAATGGTTTTTGTGAACATTGTTTACCATCGATTGGTTGCTGATTACAATGTTTATGAATGGAGCCCGATGCCCGGCTGTAATCAAGCCGGGACAAACAGACAAACAATGCGGAGCCATTGCCAGCTCGCTTCCGGAAATTAACTTATTTGTCTGTGAGAGGACTGAGTGGTAACATCGGTTGTATAAACCTTTTCTAGATCATGAAATACCCGCATGGAATACTTTGTATTTGTGCAAACAAAGAATTTAGATTTAGATTTTACAGACACATGAGGCTTAAGATCTGTATACCTCAAGTTGATGGACGCAGAGCATTGAATCGGGCATGTTTATGTCGTGCGTGGCTTTGGAGGCCCATGCTTAGCCCACGCCTTTTTCTGCCGCCAAGCAGCGTTGCTGTGTTTCGGTTTGAAGAGTGTGGTTGCCGGTGTAATTACAGGCACTTGAGGCTTAACATCTGTATGCAAGTTGATGGATGCAGGGCAGTGCATCGTAGGGCACGTTCCTATCGTGCGTGACTAACGAGGTAATGCTTTGTCATAGGTGATGGTTACTACTTAACATCAGGTGGGCCATCTGCTTGTTCCATCAGCTAGTTGTATAAAAAAATAGATATCTGCGACAGTCTAACGACTACTGCAGTCATCATCCTTTGCCCGTTTTGACTGACTGTTTCTGTTCCAATATTTTGAATGAGGCAACCTACGCTGCAGAGGTCATAAGTAGGTTACAATTTACCAAAAAATGTTAACTCTGTTTACTTTCTCACAATTGGTTTTATGACGGACGTTCCGTAAAAGAAGCGTCTGAAAAGGTGGAAATAATCAAAACGCTTTTTATTGTGATCCTGAAAGAGCCTTTTTATAAGAGCCTCGCCGTAACTCACCCCAAATGACTTCATTCACTCGATGTCCCGGACTCATGTTAATTAGATAATTTAATTTCGACGTTTTAAGTAAAACGTTTGAGGGGAATTCCGTCATAATAAAAAAATCTATAAAAGTGTCACCTTTGAAAAATTTGTGTCATAATTTGAAAGTAAAATATTATGAACAAGCTGGTGCCCGCGACTTCGTCTGCGCAGGATTAGTCACACAATATCTTTATAAATTGTAGCCTATGTGTTATTCTGATGTATAAGCTATATTATTATAAAGTTTCATTTAAATCCATTCAGTAGTTTTTACGTGAAATAGTAACAAACGTCCATCCATCCATCCATCCATCCATACTTACAAACTTTCGCGTTTATAATATTAGTAGGATAGTAGGATTTGTTGTCTGCCATTTTCAAAGAACCTCTTTCAAAAAATGATTGGAACTGTCACGTAGTTCTGTCTCTTGCGGTGTCACCTCTTTTTGTGATAAGACGACGACAAGAATACTTTACGTTTACGTGGTAACCAAGTTTACTTGTTTATTTATTATGAAGACATCTAAGGGAAGGTCTACCGTGCTTGGAAACGTAAGCCTGTTTCATCGAAAAAAAATAAACGGCTCTACGACTCTGATCCCCAGGCACGGTAGATCCCCTCAAATCCCTTAAAAACTTAAAAATGTGTTAACTATTTTTAGTGTCGTTGTATCGAACAGAGGGCTTATTACGAGTTTAGTGCCGATCGAGTGCCGATCGTCGATCGTTACGATACACCGAATTTTCTATGAAAAAAAAACGGTTTCTCAAAGAATACGCTAGATGCCGTTGATTTATTTTCATAGATAATTCGGTGTATCGTAACGATCCACGATCGGCACTAAACTCGTAATAAGCCCTCTGAGGTGTAGTGGTGTAAGATCGTCCGTGACGTCACGAAAGTTAAGTGCCTTAACTTTCTATGGGGAGGTCGTAATCATAATCATAATCATTTACTTATTGTATAATGTCATCGTGTCTAAGGAAGGTTTAATTGAATCCTATTTTTTTTAACATAGGTAGTAAAAGTGAATGTTAAGATGCTTGGATGTTTGAATGTTTGTGACTCAGTCACGCAATAACCACTGAACTGATCGGGATTAAACTTAGAAAATGATGAAACTTAGATCATCGGGAAAGGGAAAGAAAACGTGAACCGACCCAATAAAATAAAAAACCGGCCAAGTGCGAGTCGGACTCGCGCACGAAGGATTCCGTACCATTATCTATTAAAACAGCAAAAAAATCACGTTTGTTATATGGGAGCGCCCTTAAATATTTATTTTATTCTGTTTTTTGTATTTGTTGTTATAGCGGCAACAGAAATCATCTGTGAAATTTTCAACTGTCTAACTATCACGGTTCATGAGATACAGCCTGATGACAGACGGACAGACAGACAGACGGACGGACAGCGGAGTCTTAGTAATAGGGTCCCGTTTTACCCTTTGGGTATGGAACCCAAAAACGTCTTAAATATGAATGTTAGAAATCGTTACTAATACGTAAGAAAAGCCACGGGCAGCTAGTTTAAAATAAATAATACCCTCGAATATTAAAGTTAATTCGAATTATTTAGTACGTACGAAAACAAAGGCATTTGTAGCTAGTATTCGGCTGAATTCTCATTGCTACACAAGTCAGTGGTTACACGACTGTAATAAACATAGTTTCAGTTCAGGTAACATTTGTACGCACGGGCCTTGCGGAGGGCAATCTAGTTAGTACACCACGGATGTACAGATCAAGTTACCAAGGAATCACAGAGCCAAAGAAAAATGACTCTTACTGCAAGGACATAATAGCCAGCATTGTATGCTTATCCGTATGTAGGAGTTTTTTGTTTGAGACTCGTGATTATACCCGCGATTTACAATAACAAGAAAGTGTATTGTTTAAAAGAATACATTCATACTGGATTTTACACAAGAGACTTTAGAAGTACATGTTTGACAGTAAGTAAGTAAGTAAGCTTATTGTTTGTAAAATAGTACATTCATTTATTGTTTAAAAAAAACTGTTCCACCAAAGTAGTATAAAAAAGAAAAAACTTAAGATTTATGGATGTTTGTGGCTGAAACGGTCGAATTCAAACTTAGACCAACTATAGTTCTTTTTTTTTTCAATTAATGTAAAAAGCTCTTATGGCTTAGTTTGCTTAAAGTTCGTTCAGCTATCGGTCCTTACTATGTCGATGTTATTAGGGGGTAGCCCCCCTATGCCGATATGCCGTAACAAGAGTATGCGTACGCGTATGCGTAATTCTAACACATCAATTCAGCCACGATCCGATGCGATCCCAGATCCCAACGCGATCGTATATATCCTACTAATCGACAAATGCTAAATTTACAAGGTTTGTATTTTATAACATTATATATCCTGTTCATCCGTGTGTCAGTCGTTCAGGCATCGTGAAGGTGGAATCTCATAGATATCTTGCAGCAGATTCCATACACAGCTCCGTATTATTCACAACATTTGCCTTTTGCAAAACTAGAGAAAATAGCTTTCGCTGATTCGGTATTATATTATTTGCGTGAATGGTTCAAGGATACTGAAATCTTTTCCTTGTTGACTTTGTCGTGAAGTTTCGGTTTTTGTTGGATTTTTGTGGTATAGCTCGCAGAACCGAAAAACGCTAGCGAAAGGTTCTTAAATGGTGACCACGAACCGAAAGATGATGCATAGAACGGCCTCCGTTGGCGGGTTAATTATGTAATAATATGCCGTAGTGAAAACAGTAGCAATAAATGTGTCTTTACTTGTACCTACTTATAAAAAACATAACCACGGGATGGGCCGACGACATTGTAAATAAATATCTCTAAAATTCTCTAGATAGGCTTATCACCAGCAGTGAGCCTTTTCAAAGACTTAATTGGACATATTTTGCGAAAAAATCTCTATTTAAATTGAGTTTGGAAAAACAAAGTTGAGTTTGTTCAAATGTTGTCATACTAACGTCAAAACAAGTCTGTATAAAATAAAAAGGATCATAGTATGATCATTTTAAATATTTTAATTTTTAACACTGTAAAATCTTATAAACACTACCTACTAATTGCGTGTTTGTAAACCTTGTTAGATCGACGGCGCTCAAACAAAAACAATAAAACAATAGTGAAATGACGCCGGCTTGATTTACGGCAACGGTTCAACACTAATTAACAAAGAGATTAATTATTATTGCAAGCAAGAAGCTGAGACTTCCCTAAAATTAAGGAAATTTCGAGGCACCGGCACCGTCGCGTCGTAGTTGATGCTAAATAGACACTGTTTGACAGACTATTAGAGCAACGAAATTGAAAAGCCTTTAAGGGTCAACGCAGACATACCGACACGCTGTTCGAGTATTTTTTTCTGATCTAAAAATCTAATACTACTGGAATATCAAATACTGAAAAATGTGGATAGGTGCCAAATGTAATGTTTGGACGTACCTCTGGGTAGTCAGAGGTACGTTTAGCCTTTAGACGTCCTCAAAGAATTTAGAGTTGGTATTTGGAATTCCGTAGGAGAACCAAGGTAGCCGACATAGCTCATACTCAGCTCATAGCGCAGAATCAGCAGGTTGAAGTAGCAATGGGCAGGTCATATAGCTCGAAGGACTGATAACTGTTGGGGAATAAAGGTTCTCGAATGGTGACCACGAACAGGAAAACGAAGCGTGGGACGCCCTCCCACCCGATGGACTGACGACATTGTTAGGATCACGGGAAGTCGGCGGATGGAGAGGGCTCGAATCGTTCTTCCTGGAAATGTATAGGAGAGGCCTATGTTCAGCAGTGGACTTCTTTGGGCTGATAATGATGATGATTTGGTAAGAGATACTGAGACTGAGAGATCTGAGGGGGTATTTACCGTGCCTGGGAATCAAAGTGGTGAAGCTGTTTTAGTTTTTTTTTAGATATCTTCCTTGCAAATATTTTTCAAGAGAAACTTGAGTGTCAAATACTTGTGTTTACTCTGATTCCAACCAATTTTGACATTAGAACAAGCTAGCATTGACCCAAAAAAACAGTTAGGGTCAATGCAATGTCAAACAAGGTCCTGAAAACGTAACAAATAAAACCCTTTTTCTTAATTCTGTTTATCGCACCTGTCCGTCTTTTCGTCAGACAATCTTGTCAGTGTCAAATAAAACTTTTTCGCTCATTTATGGCTCCTGTCCGTCATTCTGACAGGCAACCTTTCCAATGAGAAGTGGAAAAATTAAAAAGTTTTTAGTCAGTACAGTCATATTACGTCATGTCGGGCTGTCATATTTTGAAGAAAACGGTAGCGGTTTCTTCAAAACCTACGAGAAATATTATTGTTTCCCTTAAAATAAATAATAATAAAAAAAAAACAAATCAGGATATCACATAATACACTTTTATTTCAACTGGTCACACCTTGTGCAATCATCAAGCAAAAATACTACCGAAATTACAAAACAGAATTAAAAAACACTAGTAAAACAAATAAATTGGAAAAGCTATGTTACTTCCCAAGAGGACGGAGAACTGTCAAATAAAACAACAGTTCAACAGTTCAGTTTCAACATTTTATATTCGTATTTTAACTCATTTTCATTTTGACATTTCTGTCAAGCTTAGGTTAATTTCTTGAATGTCCTAGTAGATACAAAAAACGTTGAATGGAATAGCGAAGCTACTCATTTATCTAGCGCTTTACCGATACAAACTAATAAGCCAATTTGAATAAACATCAACCATTATGTAGTACTATTTGTCATGCTTGTGATATTACCTTAATTCATCGATCATAGTTAATTATTATAAGGTAGATATTATCAATTAACAGAATTTCACCGCGTTTTGAGAAATAAGCGACAGTTTGTTGACTCTCGCAGTAATAAAAGACGTTTTTAAAATGTAAGAAATGATATTGTTACAAGGTCTGTTGCAGTTTTCTTTTCGTGACACTAGTTTTTTAGAAACAGTCTGGTTAAATGATTTTAAGTGCGCTTCAAAAAAGCTCATTTCGAGCACTTGGCACATATTTTAAAGATTTTTATGTTCTACGACATGCCGCGGATTCCTCACTATGTTTTCCTTCACCGTTTGATAGATAGTGCCGAATCTTACGTTGCTGAAGGTCGTGACTTGAAAGTGCCTTAAAAGGCTTTACTTCAGTTCATGTCAAGCTGTTTGTACGCTGGCTGTTCTGTCTTCGTCCTGTCTCAGAGAGGTGACAGGATGCTGTGAGAGCTTTGACTTGACCATTGCTATTGCACTAACTCCCTTACAATCTTTAAAAACATGGTCATTGATCGCTACCTTGCATGTGTATAGTATTTAGTATATCTTTGCCCTAGGTATTAATATATATTTATACAAGGTGTTCCATAAGTTGTGTATATAAACTTCAGGGGGCTAAAGTACCCATCAATATGAACAACTTTTTCAAAGGAACCAACACTGTGAACGCGAAAAAAAAAACAGCTGTTTCATACATTTTAGCCTGGTAGGTATTGAACTTTTGTATGAAACCGCTGTTTTTTTTTCGCGTTCACAGTGTTGGTTCCTTAGAAAAAGTTGTTCATATTGATGGGTACTTTAGCCCCCTGAAGTTTATATACACAACTTATGGAACACCTTGTATAGGTATTATATATATATATTTTTATCTAGGTATTATATATATATATATATATATATATATATATATATTTATTTACTATCTGTGCATTATTTGTAAATCAATCTAGTGGTTATGTATTTATTTTAAGTAAGTTTACATAGGTTATACCTACTTTAAAAATATAATTGGTATCCATATTAATTTAACCCACACAAGACTACCCCCCTCTCTTTTTATGTTCAGTCCTATCCATCACAAGGTTGCCTGGAAGAGATCGCTGTTAGCGATAAGGCCGCCCATTGTATTACTACATCTGTTAGTTTTTATGTAAAAATGTGCATGTTTATTTGTTGTGGTAATCAATCTATCTATTTATCTAAGCGAAAATAACCAAAATAAAAGTAAACTAAAACTAAAATATTGATAAATACATTTAAACACTTTTTTTGTTTGGAAGTCGGATAAAAGAACCACAGATTCAACGAATTCTGAAACGAATGAATATGTGTAAAATTTCAAATACTCTTTACGTAGAACCGAAAATTGTACACAAATATTTTATTCATCATTTTTATTCATAGGTCAACCTGTTAACTAGCCTATTGTGGTGCTACTGAGGTATTTTTCATCAATATATTTTTGAACAACTATAGGTGAAAATACGGACTCGTACATGGCTTGATAAATATTCCCATTCTGCGGTCGGTGCATCCAATTAACGCGGGCGTGGTTCCAAGCTGGGAGAATTGAACCACGGGATGCGATTTTAACTTCGGCATGACTTCCTACAATGATTCGAATCGAACATCATTGAATTGTTGGAAAAAAAATGGCTTTATCTTGCCAAGCAGTTATGGCTCAGAGAAAAATCAATAAGTACTTCATTTTGCATGCATAGCTCAAAAAGAAAAGCTAATTCTGGACGAGTGCGACACGAGTACACTAGGTAAATAATTAGATTGATCAATTGAAAAGTAATGTCAGGCAACTTTCACTTAGAGTAGTAGAACTCTTTGTGTGTAGCTCGGCCGGGGAAGTACTACCACCACGCCTTTTTCTGCCGCCAAGCAGCAACGCTGTGTTTCGGTTTGAAGAGTGTGGTTGCCGGTATAATTACAGGTACATGAGGCATAACATCTGTATGCCTCAAGTTGATGGAGGCAGGGCAGTGCATCGTAGGGCACGTTCCTATCGTGCGTGACTTACGAGCTAATGCTTTGTTATAGGTGATGGTTACCACTTAACATCAGTTGGGTCATGTGCTTGTTCCATCAGCTAAAAAAAAAAACTAAAAAACTTTTAAAAACGCTTTTTTTCAAGTTTTTTAACGATTCACCTGAATAAAAAAGAAGAAGATATAAAATGACAGAAAGATGTAAAAACAGAGCAAGAACCCTAACCCTAACCCTAGCGGTTGTCAGGGTCTTAACAAACAACTGAAGGTACAAAAACAAACTTTTAGATGAATACTAAGAAAGTTGTTATCATGATTCAATCGAAAATCTTTCTGCGTAGAATTTCCCAGATATTTTGTCAATATCAATCAAATAAATCTTGTCCTACATAATTGCTAATTCTTTTGTAAGTAGAATAAACTTGTAGATACAATAAAATAAATAAATAATAAATATTGGTGGACTTTCCACACATCACAGCCCCAAACTAAAAGTCTTGTAATGTGAGAACCATATAGCTGATAAAATACTAATATACTCGAACTTTTTAGGCTTCCGTACCCAAAAGGTAGAACGGAACCCTATTACTAAGACTCCGCTGTCCGTCTGTCTGTCTGTTCGTCTGTCACGAGGCTGTATCTCATGAACCGTGATAGTTAGACAATTGAAATTTTCACAGATTATGTATTTCTGTTGTCGCTATCACAACAAATACTAAAAAACAGAATAAAATATTTAAGGGAGCTCCCATAAAACAAACGTGATTTTTTTGCTCGTTTTTGCTCGATATTGATAACGGCAACAGGTAGACGCTTGAAATATTCTCAATTTTAGTTATTCATACATTCAATTTAAATATAAATAATTAAATTTAAATATAACAAATGGATGGGGGGCTCCCATCCAACAGACATGATTTTTTTGTCGTTTTTATAGATAACAACTTGTGCCCGCGACTTCGTCTGCGTAGGATTAGTCACACAATATCTTTATAATTTGTAGCCTATGTGTTATTCTGATGTATAAGCTATATAACACTTAATGAAACTTTATATAATATAGCTATATATAAAGTTTCATTAAAATCCATTAAGTAGTTTTTACATAAAAGAGTAACAAACATCCATCCATACTTACAAACTTTCGCGTTTAAAATATTAGTAGGATGGAATGGAACCCTTTGTGCCCCAGTCCGACTCGCACTTTTTGTAAATACATACTTAGGTATAATATATCATAACATCCAGACAGAGAACCAACATGTTCATTACACAAATTATGTTTGTTCTCGGGGATCGAGCCCAGGCTAACAGCGAAGAAGGCTGAACTACTACCAATTGAGCTAATGAGGGCTGTCAAAGTCATAAACATGTCTGTCAACAACCCTTCCTATAAGGATGAGGAAACTAGGTCTGCCTAGTTTCATATTTGCTCCCGAACTCGGTCAAGAGTGGAATCCTGAAAGGGCACTGAACTTTTCTGTATGCCTCAAGTTGATGGACGCAGGGCAGTGCATCGTAGGGCACGTTCCATTCGAGCGTGTCTTACGAGGCAATGCTGTGTTATAGGTGATGGTTACCACTTGTTATAATTTTGCGTTCTGTAACTGATAACGTCCAGGACACCGAATCTCGTTTGTAAAAATCGGCTGTGTTTTTTTACGGGTGAAAACATATTGTTCGCCGATGGTGGGCGATTCGCATAGCCGGGGGTGCCGTCCGACATAATTATGACATAAAGTCAGATAGTGTTGCGTACGGAAAGATATGAACCATTGTTGGTGTGGCTATGGAAATAATGCTTTGTTTTCGTTCTGTATTGATCGAAATCAGGGAGTTTATGAAATTTTGTGCTAACTAGCACAAAAGTAATAGATTATATATGATTAAAAAAAATGGTACCTCCTAAGTAAACAATGCAAAACACGGCAGTGTTGGAACTAAAATTATAATCACAGCAAAAACATATGTGCTAAATTTATATAGCAGTTTTTTTATAAATAGCTATAAATATACGACGTATTATATGTATTTAGAAAAAAAACATGTTCATTGTTACTGAATTTACTATTTCATCGAAACATAAAAATAATATTTCAAAATTGTTTTAAATAAGAAATACTGGAAATTTCCGACACTAAGGGCAGGTTTGACCATCTCAGAGTAATGCTATCTATCAGGGGCCTTATGCTCACTTCGAGCGAGATTATCTCACGGTGGAGATGACGTCATATCTCGTTCGATAACTCATTGACGTTGCGTTCAACATTCAAGTGTGCGTATGTATTTGTTGGCTCGATACTGTCTCTAGTTTACCTACTGCTTAGAAGTATATTTTTACTGCGGCTCAGACGTGTTTGAGCAGGCTCGCAGTGTTTGCTCTAGGCGTCACTGGCGTCGGTTGCCCCCACATAACCACTAATCATGTTTTATGGCGCTCGCTTTACTCAAATATTCGATTTGGATTAAACGACGCAGGGAAAAATGCGCACTACCACTTAAACTGGCTATGTTTGTTTGAAATGGAGGCATTAATGTGCCGGGTACAGCCGTAGGGGGTAGCATTCGGCTATTGAAACAACGCAATGATGACATAATTTCTATTCATACCTACTTCGTATGTGTATGGTACAAGGTTATAATATTATCGTCATGGTTGATGTCATCCATCGGGGAGGGACAGATAATCGTAGCACCATTTAAATGCGTTTGGTCTTATAGGATTTTTTTAAATACAACTAGCCGATGGAACAAGCAGATGGCCCACCTGATGTTAAGTGGTAACCATCACAAATAACAAAGCATTGCCTCGCAAGTCACGCACGATAGGAACGTGCCCTACGATGCACTTCCCTGCGTCCATCAACTTGAGGCATACACATGTTAAGCCTCATGTGCATGTAATTATACCGGCAACCACACTCTTCGAACTGAAACACAGCGTTGCTGCTTGGCGGTAAAAAAAGGCATGGTGGTAGTACTTCCCCGGACGAGCCCTTCACAAAGAGCTCTACTACTCTTATACGGTAGTACAATCATATAACTTACCTATTAAATATTAAGATAAAATTTCATGGCAGCAGGACCGCGGTGATGTTGATCCTGAATCAATCATAAAAAGTAGTAAATACCTTTTAAAAATAAATCAAGCTATGATTTCATCGATGGTAAGTGACGAAGGAGCAAGATTCTCTAGAAATCATCTCACTTTGATAATAAAAACAGTAGACTGTCCATTTTGTCTATCTTATACCATTGATTAAATAATAGTTAGCATCAACGCAGGGGAGCATTTGAGACTATGCATGTGACTGTTGGCCATTCAATTAAATGTTCTTCACTAATAGAAGCATCAGCCAATATAGATAGATGAAGCCACGCTACCCATGTACTCTACACATGAACCGGAATAGTAATGATCCGTGACGTCACGCGAGCGTCATCCGTCACGTGACTGATAGCTTTAATACGGTGCTGTTGATAATTCAGTGAGCGGAAACGCTCGCTAATCTAGATTTAAGGCTGTGTTCATAGGACCTGGTTCTATACAGGGTGTTTACAGTAAACTAGTGTGGGTCCGCCGTTCAATCAGCATTTCACAGTACATTTTCACATCTCCAATAATATAAGATTAATTACGAGTACCTACGCATATTATTTAATTTTTAATTAGGTATATATATCTTAAATGTTTTATTCTTGTTTCACAAATTTGCCTGTTTTGCTTTTTATTTTATGTTATATGCACCTGTGTTTGTGTGTCACATAAAATATCTTCAATTCTATTTTAGTTTGGGTTTGCCACAAAATTATCGCATTAAGTTTGAATCTTTTATTACTCAAAGTACGAGAATTATGCGGTTAATAGACTTAAAAGTTTCAGAATAACCGCTTCTAACAATTCAGACTCAAAGCAAATGGTAGTTCAACTGACTTTATAAGGATTTAAATTACGCAAACTAAAAGATTCCACCGAAGTTTTTTTGTACATTGAATTCGCAGAGTAGTGCGAATATCTCGTGGTTTATAAAGAGTGCACGAACGTTATTCCGGTACACTTACTTAGTAGTATCCGGCTGCACTTCGAAATTTTCAAATACGTGTCGTAACATAAATAGTAAACACTCAAAAAATTTGTCGACTCGTGCACGAATTTCATATTTTTTTATTTTGCTGTATTTTGTGTTTATTGCCATAATACCAATACAAAGTGTGAAAATGTCTGAATATTTTTATGTTTAATTGTAAGAGAAGTAGTAGTATGTGAAAACTTATCTATGATAAGATCTATAGCATTTTTTTTTATTTAAAACCCAGTGCGTTATTTTCAAATTATTCTCTTTTCCTTAATGTCTCTTTCGGCATAAAGAGGAAAATTCAAAGCCAGCGTTCATACCTCTGAAGTTAGCACTTACATCTGCTTTAGCACTCTGTTATTGAGACAGATGTAGTAGTTTCTTTGACAGTTTAAGTGAGAGGGATTGGACAGGTGCAGGGTTATCTTAGATTGGAAAAAGATCTAAGATTTTAAAAAGATTTTGAATATTTACTGCTTGTGGTAACCGACGAAAAGACTTTTGATTTTAATTTACTTACATTTAATTTAATATGTTATTCCTTTGTCACACCATTAAATAAAATGATGTTATGCTGTGGTCAATAATAGCGGCTTATTTAGCGAAGACAAAAAAGGTAGGTCCTATTTGACGTTTTTATCTTAGCTCGTAATTTGTTAATAATGTGGACCTGAAATTGTAAAAAAAAATGCATGTCTTTGTTACAATCTCCTAACTTAATAGGAATGCTATGTAGTTCCTACCACTCTGATTAAATTAAACATGTAAGCGTCCACATAAATCAGCTTTAAAAAGTAATTTAAAACCATTTTCAAATGCTACCGAGAACATTATTTGACGTAATAAAGCTGCGAATAGAATTCTAATGAATGGTATTGAAGCATAATATTTGTGCTACATAGAAAAGAAACTCATACATTTAGGGGAGCTACACAGCTATTGTCATTTCTCCATACATCATTTGTAGTACAGCCACTGTTATGTGTGCTACATAGTATGTATCATGGAGTTTTTTTGATGATTATAGTAAATTTAAGTTTTTTTGAACGTTGGAAAGAAGTGAGAATCGACTTCTGCTTTTTATTTTGAAATCGCAAAGAGCCCTCTTCAAGTTTAGGGCCTTTTTCGGGACTTCACAAATTGTTTTAATGAAAAAAACAAAATTCTTCTGGTTTATGGAGTTCCGCTTTTTCCTGTTGAGGTGCGGAATCCTTAAAAGATACACAATGTAATCTGTACCTCGTTGAGTTTCTATACGTTTTTATTATTTGTTCTATGGAATGGTCATAAAGGATTACAAGTTAATCCTCTTGATACGGAGCCCCCTGCTCTAAAAGGTAATAAAATTCTTACGTCATCACTGGACCTACGGACACGGGTTTAAAGTATTACTGCCTCATCTGCACAGCCTTTTTACCACTCCCGGATTATTTTTACAAAATGACCCGTGTTGAATTTTGATTTCGGGGTATCCTACCGGATTTTCTTTGAAAATTAATGGGTGTAAGATGTCGTATTGTTTTAGGATGGATCAGGATTTGGTATTCTGACCTTCTCAATTTCAAGGATTATGCCTCAATTATTCGTTGTTCTTTTAAGCTCTTATAAAAGTGAATCAAGTTGAAGGTTTGCTTAAATTTGCCCGGTCACTGTTTTTTCAGTACCATTTAGATGGAAATAGATTAATAAAGTACGGCCTACAGGTTTCTGAGACGTTCATGTTACATATATTTGAAACTGAAAAAAAAACAGCTTCACGACTTTAATCCCCAGGCACGGTAGATATCCCCTCAGATCTCTTAGTACCAAGTACTAACTCCAGATTCTTTTGAGGATGTCTAAGGGGGGTAGTCAGAGGTACGTCCAAACATTAAATTTGGCACATTACCACATTTTGCAGTAGTTGGTATTCTATACGTGACAGGTTGCAAGCCCATCGCCGCTGTTTGAGTACTAACTGGTTTCCTCACGATATTTTCCTTCACCGTTTAAGAGCACTGGCATTGCGCACATAAATTTTCGATAGGGAAAATCCATTGCACGACCGTATTCGAACCTGCGACCTTACGATCGGAAGGCGGGGTCACTCCCACTAGACCACCGGTACATAGATTTTTTGTGGTATAAACAAACAGTCCTATATAACAAGTCCTGTTACTAAAGTTATTTCTGAATTAAAAATGTGCATACACTTTTAACATCTTTAACAACGCGTAGCACCATCACAGGCGTAGCTCGCTATTTCGTAGCCGGCGCGTAGCTCGTAGCACACCTTAGAGTCTTCGATGTATAACAATATTGTTTGGCCTCAGATCTTCAAAAGTAGCAGAATTTGCACTATATCTCGTGCGTGGGGTTTCAAAATAATAATAAAAATATAAAGAGTTGTAATAGGTATACTGTTAAATTATATCTTTTCGCGATATAGGAACCTATAGCGTAAACGACTGACAAAAATAACAATAATATGCCTATAATATATAAATAAATGCTTAGTAAAGATTTGCTTACCTTGGGGCTGAGTGGCGCTGAAAGTATTTTTTTTATTTGACCTGTAGACCGCTAACTTAGTGATACCTAGATTATTTAGCATAATTATAATTATAAAATCTGTTGCTTTACCTAAACAATACCTAAAAAAATTATGTCCAGTGACTAAAATAAAAACCTGTTTTGTTATTGTACGTACGGTATTCCATAATTAAACAAGATTTCCTCTTGGTATCTGAGCCAGCTAGTTCTCAGAAAGATCCTTTGTTCCTCACTCCATACAATCAGATTACTAGGAACCGTAAAACAAGGGTAATAGTTGACTCTAGCAGTAGACAGGAGCCTTCGAGGTCGGGGGAATAAAAACAAAACAATATTACTGTTGTGCTTCGGGACGCACATTAATATACATTTGGTTGGCCGGTCGAAGCCCTCGTATTTTCATCAGAGTGAGCCACAAAATAAAATTAGACTCATTGTTTGTTTTACTAATACTTCTGTAAAGGTCATAATATTGATGAATAAATTAATAAGGTACAATAAACAATTACAAAGCCTTTGATTATGAACTAGTAAAAAAAGAATCGTGGCATTCCGTAGCACAGGCTAAAAACTAGCACGGTTCCTAAAATATCTGCTTAATTCGCATTTTTTGCCTGAAACTGCGTATCTATTTAATTAATAAACAAATAGGTATTGTTTAATGAACTGTCACTACGACTAAAATATAATACAAATGAAAGCTTATTTTAATACAAGGACTCTATAAAGATTAATGTTTTTGATATTCCCCTTTATCACATCACAATGCCCAGTTAATTAGTCCAAATAACAGTGTTTTGCCAGACGCGCAAACAGAGATCCTTAATGAAGGCAGCCAATTCCCGAACCTGAACCGAAACGCTTTTTCATTTGGCCTTAAAGGCGCTGGGAGGCAACACGCCAGCCGTTTGCCAAAACAAGGCCAATAACGGTCTAGCAAACAGTACAAATGATGCGTTAGTGACAAAACGACGCGATGCTCCCCTGTCTACGCGTGACGGGAAGCGAGACAGGTTATTATCTCCCAAGCCAAAACACGTCAAGAAATCCTTGGTTATTTTCCACGCGTCCGTGAGTATTCGCTTGAGAGTTGACGCGAAAATTAGTTACTGGATTTCTTGTTTTCGTCGAATGCGTTGCGTGATTTTCATTGTAAATATATTACAAGCGCCACAGCTGGAATTGAAGTCCGTGTGCGGAATGAAAAGAGGCTCCACTCTATATAAAAGCCCTTGCGCATATGGTAACACGACAAAGTCTGATAATCTAAAGTTTTCATTTGCTTGCAAACAGATACAATTTCTGCAAGGTGAATTAGAATTAGCGAATGTTCGAGGCGAAAGTAGATTTTCACATATCTTTGATATCAACTAAATATAAAGATTTAACGAGTCGGACTTTAATCCTTAGGCATGAAAGATAAAGAAAGCATGACCTATTATTAATGTAAAAAAATAGATGGTTTTAAATCATTTAATGATTTTGCATCCCCATGCAAAATCATTAATTTATCATTAATCAATCAGGCAGTTCGGTGATATTCACTAAGCAGGGTAAATTAAAGTTTATGATACCGGTGCAGTTAAAATAATTACCTTTACACGAAAACAATGTACAAGACTGATCTTAGTTCATTTACAAATTGTGAAACAAATATAGTACCCACTTCACAGGCTCACAGTGCCGATGTACGCTATCGTGCAACTAGCTTCATTTGAGCAGTGTTTTAAACAGTTTTTTAAGCTCTCTCTGAAACAACTTCCCGTTTTTTCCTGACTATTGTCTACTAAAACCGTTATAATGTAGCGCAACACCTTTTGTGCGGAACCCGCAAAATGTAATGTTATCCCGTGTCGCATATTTCGGCCGACCGTTGTTCAAAGCTTTGAATATTCTTTTGGTTAATTTTTTGCTGGATTAATTTGTCTGAGCATTCAAATTGCAAATTGTGTAACAAAAGGATGACCTTTTTAACTGCGTATTTGTATTTGAAAGATTTTGGCTTGGTATTGTTATTTTCTATAGTAACCCAAAAAAAAAACAAATCCTATCGGAATCTTTAACTACTAAGGGTAAATAAACCAAACTAGTATTATCCTTGTACTGTACTAATTAGTATAAAATGATTCCATCTCTACAAGCTATATACTTGTCAGGAACAGTGACAGTAAGATTTTCATCTGACGTTACTCCGAGATAATAAAACCCTTACTTCTGGATTCGTTTTCTGACATTTTGGAAATCAAAACATAGCTTTTTCATTTTAATTGTTTTTCTAGTGTTATTTTCAGTAGTGTTGTGTAATTTTGGTGGTATTTTAACCAATATTACTTGAGATATTAAACATTTGGAATGAAAGTGTATTATGTGATATCCTGGTTTGACCGAAAATGTTTCGAATGTTTTAAAGAAAACCGCTACCATTTTCTTTTAAACAAATGCCGGCCGACTTGACTATGAAGTATTTTATCTATATCACTTAACACTGGTAAAATTGTCTGTCTGTCGGACAGGTGCCATAAACAAAGAAAAGAAAAAAGAAGACGACCCTTTCTTCTTCTAAATAAGCGATTATATTCATCACAGCTATAGGATTTTATCCTGTGCCAATTGCATCTAGTTCGTACTATGTTTTTAGACCGAATGGTGGTCATTCTTTTAATTTACGGCTACCAATCAGTAACTGGCTTTTGTCCTACTTTCTTCCCGATTCTCCAATCTTATAGTTTTCTAATCGTAATTATCTTGTTATCGTTGGCACTATCAAACAACCAGTAGTGGATTCTGATCTTATCACAGCTTAGCTACTTGATAAACACCAGGGTCGTAGAAACAATGAAATTTCTTATTTTTCCGTCTCCGTATAGCTCAGTAGTGACTTGGGTAGTATTTAAAAACCATACATTAGATTTTTTTCCATACATAAAAACCATAAGCTTTGAATTCTATTGAATCTTCGTATACAAGGAACGTTCGCGCATATAAACTTCGGGGTGTTACTTTCGGAATCTCTCACCGATTCAATATTCTTTTTCTATTTTCTTCGTCTGAGGCATCGCTCGATCTGATCCCCGATATGCATGTCTACACTTTCACAATAATACATATGCATTTTTACAGACTAAGAGTATTACTTTCTATGCAGAATAGGTATGGCTATGTATACTTTATTCAATTCCTTTGTACATTTGCTGCGTTCCATAGTAAAATAAATCCGTAAATAATAAAGGTATTCCACAAAAGGCGTATTTCTTTAGTTTGTGTAGTGAAAGCTAGTTTACTGGAAATCAAACAATCGCGATTTTACTCTTTGATGATTTTGTAACATTGAATCCATATTCTAGGTAGTAGAAAAGTCTTTCAGATGCTCTTCTTTGTTGATGCACATGGTGCGTTTTTTTGTAATTAAGTTGTTTTTGAGTTCTAAGAAATAATAACAAAATATTACAATCACAAAATTCCTAAGCATTTTCAATTCCTCCGTACAAGTTAGGGAAACGCCGGGAGGCGTGCGTTATTTTGTTGTATATTTTTTCCCCTCTCTATGAAGAAGTCATAAATCACTTGAATGTAAATCTGTAGCATCCAGCGTCGGATGAGTGACATGCCATTATCGCGTAGCAACCGGCGGCAGTGAGGTCGCGGCTTAAACTTTCCAACCGAAGTTTTATTCTCCGGCAATCCTTTTATCTGTTGCAGTTTACGTTTTGTTTTAGCTGTATTTTCGAATATTTATATTTATTGCTGCAGTGCAACGTTGTACGCTATTACAGAATTCTGTTATAGCATTATTTTCAAGCTGTGTGTAGGGAAACATTAGAAAACAGTGATAAAGCTTTTTAAAGTTACGGATGCATTCTCCGACTCAAATAATAACTTAAATGATGAATCCACACGGTATGATGCGGTGATGAATTGTAATGATTTTGTTGAGCTGTAACACACTAATGGGTATACCACAATTTTTTTTAAATACCAAATAAATTGGAACAAATATTTGCAGGTTTTATAAAGATATTTGGTTCCGCCGTGGCTTCGATTCCCGCAGCGTATTCAAAATATACCGTTAGTTCTGTAATTTTTCACATGCGCGACTTTTACAAGTGTATCATATTATAATAATATAAGAAAATAATGGAATGTCACAGGGATTTCGTGTACCTATATAATAAGCCATCAAGTATTCAATCCGTCCCCATCCATCACGTGGCCAGAAGTCGTGATCTCATTCATCTGTCATGCCGTCTTCAACCTTGGACGTATTGTTTATGACTCTTTTTCCATTTCAGGTAATTAATTCAACACGAGATTTAAGAGTTTCTGCTGTGGGGTAAGCAAACACAATCATCATCATTATCTACAGAATGATTTTACCCGCATCTGGGTATGGCCTCTTTTATTGACATCTAAATCAACATATAAAAATAAAACACTTACGAATAGGTCAAATGTACTAATTCTGTTTTGATTATTTTAGCTACATTTTTGAAAAAATAGAAAATAATGGTAATTTTTATAATAATTTATCATGTCAGTGGACACGTTAACGAAGTCATGTCTGACGAATTTAAAGTCATAAATTTCCGAATGAGCGCCTCTGAAAAGTTACCTGGAGTTAAACTTAATCCAATTGGCCGTGGTCGCGA
Source organism: Chloroclysta siterata (assembly GCA_932294275.1). Classification (NCBI taxonomy): domain Eukaryota; kingdom Metazoa; phylum Arthropoda; class Insecta; order Lepidoptera; family Geometridae; genus Chloroclysta; species Chloroclysta siterata. The sequence goes on along the minus strand of OW028600.1, from coordinate 6,892,782 downwards.
CTAAACCTATTTTGAGAGACTTCACTACCGCTAACCAACTTACTTTTAAGCACCACTTTTGGGAAGAAAGTTAAATTTTTGCATATATTTGGTCCAAATTTATTAGGATTTTCGAAAGAATTAAAACTTCGTCAAACAATGTAGGCATAGGTAGGTATTGTAGGTATACATCTATCTATATATATAAATGTTATGTTGGTTTGTGTACGCTTCAAAAACTCGAAAAGTTCTGCACCGATCGTGCTGAAATTTTAGCATGATATATAATCCGCGTGAAGGATTGTTTTTATACCATTCAATCACAATGTGCCACAGCGAAGCGTAGCAGGGAACAGCTAGTTTTCAATATATTCTAAGTCGATTTTCTGATATATTGAACCCCAGCTGAGTTGGTAATTCATGTTGGTTGGTACTTAATATTACTTCATATATAAGGCATGTCATCAATATGCCATAAAATAATAGCTTCTTGTAAATTATTGACACGTATTACGAATTTCGTACTATCTAAGGAAAAATAAAACAAGAATTACTTACTCAGACTTTCCAATCTTCATAACTCACACTTAACTTTACACAGAAGACAATAATTTAAGGAAGTTCTTTATTATTCAGGGCAAATTCTGGGTAGATCTAAAGTATTATGCTAAAAGAATGTAGAGAGAAAGTATTTGCGAAGTATTAAACAGTGCTTAGATATGCGGGTTCTCCTTGGAATGGCTTAGATTTGCATGTTAACTCAGTTTTCATAAGTAATAGTGGTGGAAATAAGCTGGCAAACTTCTGAGAGAGCAAACTTGAGAATTGGAGTTTTGTGCGAACTCAGCCTTAGAGTGTGGATTGATAAGACTTTCTTGTTTACGTATACAAAATGCTGGTTGCATACCTACCTGAAAATAAAAGACATTATAGTCGCGTTAAACTCTCGCTGCAGGCTCCGTCATAAGTTATCGGAACGAGACAGCAATATTGCTCTCTCTCTCGCACTTAGGAGAAGGGACGATCTTTTTGTTAAGCGTGTGTGAAGATGATTTATGACCGAGTTTGCAGCGGGTGTTTAACGCGACTATAGGTTGAGCACTGACTGAGCCTGCAGCGAGAGCTTAACGCGAATATAGAAGAAAAAACACTCCTATAAATATTTATTTTTAAATTGATTTACATCTACATTACAATAGCATACAGATATAAAAAATAAATATATTTATTTTTCAAAACTTCTTTCAAACTCAAAGTTCAGTTCTTCCAACTAATGAGAGGTTTTATAAAATTTATAGTAAAAATGTCCCTGAATAAAAATAATATTGTATAGCAGCTGCTAGAAAATGATTTATGAAAATAGTTTATCTTCATAAAACTTAATAGAAAACTTTGATCCTGATGCAAACAAAATTCTCCCCGAAGCTGTTATATTTAAAAGGGTTAATGATATTTCTGAGCAATAAATAACTTACAAATTGTTAAAGTGTCCCGAGGGCATAGAGTTTTGAACTCTCAAATCTGGATTCACAAAACTTTTTCCACTCAAACTTTTCGAATATTCGCACCTCGCCATCTGTATTCTTCAACTTATATTCTTCAAATGATCTAGTTTGGGAAGTAGTCTTTCAAAAATAATTCTTTTGTTGCATTCGTCAGTGTGAATATACAATGGCAGGCTTGGCTTGAGTTGGCAGTACCTTTTCAGATGACAATAAGTTGCTGCCTTGGGGTGGGATGCTCAAACGTTTTTATATTTTGCCTTTTGTGTCGAAGTTGTTTTGGATTTAGTTTTGCATTATAACTTTCAGTGAACCAATTGATGAATACGAATAATTTCCATAAAATAAATTTTATTAATGTGTCTAAAAAGCATAAAAGACCTTTAACTATAAATATAACTTCCTTTTAGACTTGAGAGCAAGCAAGAGAGTAGCAGTGAGAGAGTAGTAGAGCTCTTAGTGAAGGGCTCGCCCGCTTAACATCTGTATGCCTCAAGTTGATGGAAGTCGTAGGGCACGTTCCTATCGTGCGTGACTTACGAGGCAATGCTTTGTTATAGGTGATGGTTACCACTTAACATCAGGAGGGCCATCTGCTTGTTCCATCAGCTAGTTGTATAAAAATAAACTATTTCATAAACAAAAAAAAACACATAACAGTGCTAAATATCTGCCAGGCACATCGAAACAACACGTAAGTGAAAATAAAACAACTTCCCCTAAAAATGCAGGCTATAAATCTGGCCGCGAGATAAGACTCAATAAAGTTGCCAGTAGCTTGGATCTGTCATAATTTTAAGATGCTGACACACGGGCAATTTGACTGCAATATATTCCCAAAATATAAAATAAAAGTAAGGATCAAAATTACAGCACAGTAAAGCACTATCAACTAATTATAACAATTTATTTATTAACTTACTTCATCATAACACTTTAGAAAAATATGAAGTCATCAATGTCTTTTATTTGTTGATTTCGCGATCGCACATTGTAATTATAGCTATTAGAATTATTTTTATTGAATGCTACCTATAAAACATAAGATTCGGTTCACCCTGATTTATAAAACGCTTTGGATCTCATCTGTAAAATATTTATTTAGCAAATAAACGACATTTACGTGAACATTTGTACAAGCCTTTGGCAATGCAATTTTTGTTGCTCGATTTTATTTGCCCGTCTGTGGACTCCCAAAGAACATCCATAAATCCATCAATAGTTAAGCTCACTGAGCTCCGTATTTTTCTCCGTACAAGTGGTAGGTGCGTCACACACTGCCACTCGTGCGTCATAAATTCTCACAATCACTTTGCACATGTGACTTGACAAATGCATTATTTTTTTGTCGAAGAAATATAGTTTTTACCAACTTCTAAAAGAAGATTTTGATGGAATTTCACTAATTTGGAAGATCACGCGGGAATATTATTAACACAGGGATAATTGAGAACCATAGTACATACGAAAAATATTTTTTTGGCATCTTTACAAATCTCGATCCGTCGAAACTTATTTTTCATGTTACAGCATTCACTAGAATGTCAATAGATATTCAGTGATAGCTCAATGTTATTTTTTTAGTACCAGAATCTAGATTTTCTGACATAAAAGTAGCTAAACAACAAATTTTAGGAATTTTTAAGAAGTACAAGTTCGTGGAAAAACTACCGAAGGACTTTCTTCAAAAAAGTAAAAGTAAATGAAAATGAATACGACTGTCAACATGTCAGCCTTCATGCATATGACATTTATATTAACCTTGCGGTAAACAAAGCCAATAATTAATTTTAAATCAATATCCCAAATATCCAAAACACAGTCATGTTTACAAAATAATATTCTGTAATAAGAAATTCCACATGCGTTGAACGTCTTCAAACAAACATGCGCTGCCAATACGTGACCCTAAAAAATTCTAACAGAATGTGGGTAGCAGCGACGCCATTTTGGGTTTTACAATATTAAAATTAGGCGTTTGCCTCTTTGTCAATTTTACCACGCAATTTGTCGGGGAAAATATTCACTCACAATATATTTATTAACCCCAGTTAATGGAAATGTGATACATGTACCCTTTAGGCATACTTACTTTGATTTAAGAAATCCCTTTTCTTTTGTGCGGTTTATGCTTTGGCTACACTAATATTATAAAGAGGAAAGATTTGTATATTTGTAACGAATAAACTCGAAAACTACTGGTCCGATTTCAAAAATTCTTTCACCATCTGAATTCTATATTATCCCTGAGTAACATAGGCTATTTAAATGTTTTAAAGAAAAATGTCCATCCGTCCAAATCCGGGACAAGCCGCTAGTCATATATAAGTCAGTTGGCTTCATAATACAAATCAAGCAATATTGTTTTTAGTCACGTGTTTTTATAAAGTTTGAACTTTTGTTGTTTCTGTTTCTAAATCAAGCAGAATGCCATATTGATTTCACTAATAAGTTAAGCCTCTACACGCGTTTTGTTAAAGTTAAACTATTAGTTATTTTTGTTTTGATAAAACAGATTTTTTTTTTAATTTTATATATTTAACACAAAATAAAAAAAAAATTGTACTCAATAGTTGAACCGAACATGGTGTCTACGCTCAGTGAAGTGACATAGTTTGCCACATAAAAAAAATAGTGAGAGCTTCACGACTTCGATCAAGATAGATTAACCATCAGATCTCTTAGTACCAAGGACCAACTCAAAAACTTTTGAGGATATCTGAGTGGGTCAGAGATACATCCAAATATTACATTTGGTATACCTATACCCACTTCTTGTAGTAGTTGGTATTCCATACGTGACAGGTTGCAAGCCCATTGCCGCTGCTAGAATACTAGATGGTTTCCTCACGATGTTTTCCTCAATATTTGATTTAATTAATCCCTTTAATTTTTTTTATTTTAATACATTGTCTTAATAAATAAATTAGTAAATAATTATTGCATATTAAAATCAAACTAACTTTTTGCTCACTTGTATTTATAAAATTAAAACTTTCGCGGCCTTTGTGTCACAATAGGAACTTAGCTATATTGATTTCAGTCATTAGTTGAGCCGCATATGGTGTGCTTGCGCGCAATGACGTCCCTGAGCCTCATTAGGTGCAAGGAACTTCCAAGTAACATAGTTACCTTAGTTCATGGATTAAATTTATACTGGATAGTACACGTAGCTAGCTAATTGCTAATTGTAGAATAGCTAAACGTGCGAGCTACGACTTTCCAAGGAGATCTAATACTGGCTTTCTGTGCCATTTGAAGTATGAAGCAGAACGAATATTGGTGATTTAGTTGGAGTTTGTGCTTCATTGACAATTTAACTAAAGCGTTATTATAAGGAAAGGTAGAAAGAAGGGGCCCACAGGTATGCTACATGAGACAAATAAAAAATAAGCCGCATAAAGAGAATCGTTTTTTTTATACCATTAGCTGATGGAACAATCAGATGGCCCACCTGATGTTAAGTGGTAACCATCACCTATAACAAATCATTGCCTCTTAAGTCACGCACGATAGGAACGTGCCCTACGATGCACTGCTCTGCGTCCATCAACTTGAGGCATACAGATGTTAAGCCTCGTGTGCCTGTAATTACACCGGCAGCCACACTCTTCAAACCGAAACATAGCCACGCTGCTTGGCGGTAGAAAAAGACGTGGTGGTAGTACTTCCCCGGACGATCCCTTCACAAAGAGCTCTACTACTCTTAAAAGTTAAATTAGTGAGCACTGGTGGTGTAGTAGCCCCCGCACGCCCGATCCTAAGGACGCAGTTGATACAGATGTTTCCATTTCAAAAATGAATGTGCAAAATGCTAGTGCTCATAAACGGTGAATGAAAATATGACGCGAAAACCCGCAGCATGGCAAAGAAATGGAACTTCCTCGTAATTTAATGCTGTGCACTTATTTTTAAACGTATGTATATTTGCCCGTTCTAGTATTTACGAAGCCCATTCTAAAAGTTACAAAGCTGAAACACAATTTCATAAGCCGCGTAGAACACAGTTAAATGGAAACTACCTAAGCGATATGGAAAATAACCAGACTACCAGGCTCACATAAACTGGCAGAGGTGGCGGCACGTAGTGGAATATTTATCGGCTGCGGGGCCCAGCCGTTATTGGACTTGTCTTTTCGTCGTTTAAGGAGAGCGCTGATGTGTTTATTCAATTTGCTGCAAGGAAATTTTGTTACCTGCCACCGTGTCACCGTTTACAGCCAACACTAGGTAAAGATGCTTTAGTTACGGATATTGCTGGAGGCAACGATAGTTCACTAGCCGCAACATATTCTTATAAAAGGTGCAAGAATATGTCGTAAGTGTTTGTCGTATATTAATAATTTGTGCCAGATGTAATTGTTTTTCGTACAACTTGTTGATTGAACAAGCAGATGGCCCACCTGATATTAAGTGGCAACCATCACAAAGCATTAAAAAAAAATTAAAAAATAATGTGAACATTAAAGCGTGCTGAATGTAAGTGAGTAAGGTGTGTCTAGTGTGAACCTCTGATGGTAAAGTTGTTGGGTTCGAATCCAGTGTGTGCCAATGGATTTTTCCTGGGGATCAAAGTCATGAAACTGTTTCTGTTTAAATGTAATATCTAGACGTGCATATTAGTCGTAAAATTTTATCGTAGAATGAAATTAGGCGACGTGCGTCATTAGAATTTTGAGCATTATTCATTTTTATTTTAACAAGACCCTAAAAACCAGAAAAAAAAACCAAGGGAAATTACAATTATACGCATACGACCATAATTACCTAGCAGCAAAATTTGTTGAAAGTCCCTTTTATTTTCATCAAATTCGTAATGGATGCGGTGCATTTGTAAACAATTCTCACAGCTGGAGCCCGCAAACGGATGAATGGACGGATGGGCCGTCGCCCGCGGCCTTCTTTAATGTTATACAGGGTGGAAAACTGTATATTTCCACCGTGTATAACATTAAAGAAGGCCACGAAAGCCTAAACGAGACCTCTGTGCCTTAAGACGTAATGGCGACAACCATGAGGCATAAGCGTGTTTGCGCTCGCACATATCATCAATTGGAAGATAACATCACTGAATGTAGTTAAGAAAATACACAAATAACCAAGTTTTATAAATAAAATTCCAAAGGTTCAACGAAAATATAATTGAAATCCAAACAAGATTTCAACTTTTTTTTATAAGTCCAAACGTTTGCAATCTCACCTGATGCTAACTGATTCTAATTGACAGCCTTCACAGCTCAGTTGGTAATAGCTCTGCCTTCTGCGCCGTAGGCCGTGGGTTCGATCCCCACCAAGAACAAACATTTGTGTGATGAACTTAGATGTTTATTGTTCTCTGTCTGGGTGTTATTATATATAATAAGTATGTATTTACAAAAAAAAAAGCATATATGTATGTATTATATGAGTGATCTGGTTCCCATATTACAAGCTTTGGCTTAGTTTGGGGCTAGATAGCGCTGTGTGTAAAGTTCACCAATATTTATTTATTTAATGTGGTCGCCGCATATTATTCACTTGAAAATATTCAAGTTATACGGCTACACCCTGTAGATCTCTGTTTGCGAACTCAATATTTTAATACCTGCCAATGTTCCGGTCCGCTGATTCGGTACATATTTGACTGCAAACTTCAACAATGAATACCATTTCAATTAGCAGTTCAAGACAATGGTTTTAGGTACGCTGGCAAATGGAACAGCCTTGGCCAAAGATCTGTAAGGAGTAGATGTGACGTTTATTTTATCCGAAGTTCACTCATGAACGTAGACCTCCCTCGCATTTTGCGCAGTCACACTACCACCCAGGCCTCGTCTGAAAATCAGCACTGCACCCCTCCTATCTAGGTTGGGTGCAGCATTTTAAGCATTTTTTAAGAGTAGTATAGCTCTTTGTGAAGGGCTCGTCCGGGGCAGTACTACCACCACGCCTTTTTCTGCCGCCAAGCAGCAACGCTGTGTTTCGGTTTGTGGTTGCCGGTGTAATTACAGGCATATGAGGCTTAACATCTGTATGCCTCAAGTTGATGGACGCAGGGCAGTGCATCGTAGGGCACGTTCCTATCGTGCGTGGCAATGCTTTGTTATATAATATGTATATCAGCTGGTTGTATAAAAAAAAACAAGCATTAAGCTGAGCCATTTGCCCGACACTTACTTATTAGTACTTGGGTATCGGTGTAGGTACTATGGGCTATACACTACTCGATTTTGATGCTGATAACTGCTGATGTAATCATATGACAATTTACTCTTCATCTGGTCACTCTACGCTGTCTCTTCCGGTTCGTGGTGGCCATTTGAGAATTTTTACTGCCCAGCGTTTGTTGGTTTTGCACCTCTTTAGTCAAAAATATAATTTCAGTACAGTCATCATCAACATCATCAGTTTGAAGAAGTTCACTGTTACACATAAGACTAGTTACCGTAACATATAAGACATAGGTCTGCCCCATTAATCACTGTAACGTATGTGTATCACAGTCAAGTTGGTTCTTGCTCTGCTAAGGTTGTGGGTTCAATTCTCACAGAGGACAAAAAAATTGCTATATGAAACAACAAACATAGTCATAAAGTTTAATGATGAAGAGCATCAACCGTACCAAGTAGAAGTGCATTTTTAATACCTTCTATAACTTTTTAATTTATTTGGTTTGGTATAAAAGCTTTTGGTATCTAAATTTTTAAGTATTCTTGAAAATATGATGTTATCTCCGAAAACACGGAACCTTATAACCTAGAGATCGCTCTCAGCGATAAGTTCACCCATTGTTTTACCTAAATGTATTCTTTAACCCAGTACTATGTTTCTTTGTGGTGAACAATACAGTTATCTATCCACCTACACTTTTTAAACAAAACTCCAACATCGTATTACACGATCCATATCTGACAGAAACTTAATAACGGCTGATAAGTAAAGCTACTTCTGGATATAATCTAAACTTTAGCCACTAAAGCAAAATTTGTACAACCAATTTCGGTTAAAACGCTCGAAACTTCACAACGCAATTGGAAAACTCCTCACATAATGGGGCTTTTAACGAAACCTTTTTTGAAAGTAACTAAAACGTCCCCTGCAATGATCCATTATCTGAGGACAAGTTACCGATCTCCTTCCGTCTATTTTCACAAGTAATAACTAAATTTATCGTCGGAGTTTCACGGAGTCTTCCAATATCGGTGGTTGTGAGTCCGGTCACGCGCGCGGCGGCGGCGCTGCGGCCCGGCGACGTGTCATTAAAATTAACCATCATTACTCTTGTCGCGAGTCGAGTCGCGTGACGCGCTGGTGGTACAGGAAGCCGGCTTATTGGGAACTTTGTCGCAGCGCCCTCTGCCGGCACCTAATCCTCCGCTTTATTGCCGCTGTAACAAATGATTCGACGTCGCAGGGACGTGACTCCCGTCGCGTCGCGACACATGCTAATATATGGAGAAGATGTAATTTATAATGAAAACAGCCTCAAGACTCCGTATACGGACCACGCGAAGAACTATTGCAACGCTGTCTGATTTAAGTATGACCAGAGTAGTTCTCACGGGAAATCACTGCACGTAACATGCGGATATTTCAGACAAAAAACAGATGAAAAACATACCTTCAAATCTAACGAACAAACTTCAATAAAAAAAGACCGTGGACTGACGGCCACTTACAGTAGGTATGTTTTGGTACTAAGGGATCTGAAGTGATTCAGTGTCCCAGGATCAAAGTTGTGAAGCGGTTTCTGTTTTGTTCTAAACCCTAACTTTACCTAATGCTCGCATATTTATCTGGGCTCCAACAACATAACACTACCCCTCTCGCCGTGAATGTCCGTTGCTTTTACCGAGCACTCGGTATGTGCATCGAATACCATTCTTACCTGAAAGGAATGTTACAGAATGCATTCAATTTCTAGACCTCAAGAAACTTCAAAGAGAATGCTTCTATAAAAAGTTTACTCGTAAAAACTTCGGCTTTGAGGTAAGTAACGTGAAGAGAGAGTATAAATATTCATCCAGAGAAAACAGCCACGCGTAAATATAAACTTTCATTTCAGTTCAACATCCAAAGGGGAAATGCATCGAAAATTCGACTCACCACTTCTAATTAGAGGGGACACGTACTTGCTCCCAAGTTTCCTTTATTAATGGAAAAGTCTGTTCCAATTGATTTCATATTTAACATCCTTCTCTGTCTGAGCTCTTTAGGAGACAATGGGGAAATGAAAACTAGTAATTGGACTTTTCATTAAGTTTTATCGTTGTTTTTAACGAAGTCACTTATTAGAGGAGCCCGTTACGGCCATGAACCACGATACGGTGCGGTGGCTCTTGGTGCTACGAAGTAGCGTTTCGTAGCAGTTTGTTTTGACCACGGCGGTTTCTCGTGGAATGTTTACGATTACATAAGTAGATACCTACCTACCTTCCAATAGCGGCATTTTGTGCGTAAAGAATAGATAACAATGGGTATTGGCGAATCAATGTTTCTGATATCTACCTCCTTGCTTTTTTATAAATGTTGTTTTTGGTCCAACTGACCCTTATAAGTTTACCAAATGAAAGAAAGTTATTGCTATTACCTTCTTACTTATTATGCATGCAGTAAAGTCCTAACTTTAATTTTAAGAAGTTTACTTACCAAATTAAACCTACTATAATTTCTGTGTTTAAAAAGTGTAACAGCTCGAGTGAGTGCCAACATCGACACAAACCTTACTAGGTTTCACGATGTTGTAAAATTAATACTGTAATTAGTGATTTTGTTAAATAAATATATAAATAAAAAAAAGATAATTGCAATAGTTGAAATAGCAGCATTGGTAGCTATGGCTATTTGGCAAGTCGCTGTAAAAAGTACGCATCAGACTGTGTGTCTGTGGACAGCTCGCGTGGTAAATTACATTCGGAATGCGCCGCATAGCCTGACATGAATTACGCATGAAAGCGCTATGAGCGCAATATACTGTAACGCTAACAAACTCCGTTGAATAACGTAAATTGTTTTATTGTCCGAAGGTGCTACAACAGCATCATATGCAATTCTATCCAAACACTCTTCGTTGTTCATAAAACTTCTGACAACGGCATCCATTGATGTATTGTTTCAGTTTTCAAACGAATACCGTCCAATAGTTTGTGCAGTTTTTATTCCAAACTATGACGTATTAATTGAAATATCCCACAAAAGGGTAGCGGCGGACAAAGGGGCCTCCTACGGCGTACAGTCAGCGTCATGTCGGTCCGTGACGTGCGGTATCATCGCTGGCAAAAGAATTACACTCAATGCCGCTTTGTTTGCAGAGATTCTGCCTCTGACATTTTCTCGTGCTAGTCTTACATATGTTATACCTACAAAAATAAACGTGCATGTTTTGGTCCATAAATAACCACTATCACTACGATCGGGCGAATTATGTGATGTAACATGTCCATTTCTATGTTCTATAATTTGCAGTCCCTTTCTTTAGCAGCTTCCAATTTTCCCTGCAGTGACTGATTATTACAAAATAAATAAGTAAAAATTGGAAAGCCACACACACGCGCGGCGGGGTGGACGCCAAAAATTCCAAAAAATATTTCCCTTTTAAGGCAACAATATCGGTTATGAAGGTCAGCTGTCTGATATAAAGTAAATTTATTCTGTTCGGTGTATTGGCTCATATAACTGGTGATCTCAGCGACGACATCGGTGGAATGATAACGGTCTAATTTTGGAGCCTCTATTCCTTATACGGCCTAAATTACATTGCGGTCTCGCATCCGCCCTGAAAGGTTTTATTCATAAATCTACTGGAACGTTTTCATAAAGTTTAGGAAAAAATGTGCGCTTTTGATCGTTATTTTAAACTTCTTTTTGGCCCTGTTCGTGTTCGCGGTTAATTTAAGTTAGCACTTTGGAATTTATGGGCATTTTTTTATGTTTGTGTTTGTTAACCGTGTTCGGTATTTCTTTTGCCTTGAAGTCGAACTAGTATTTTATGAGTTAGGTTTTAGCCATAAAATGTGCAGTACATAATTTATTTTTGCGTGGTTGGCATTGGTTGGTATTTTTGTACAAACGTCAATTCATTTTACGACTTTGATTATGTTCGAGCTAAGTATATCGCAAAGACAATAAATAACTCACATTTCTTATTAGCAAAATACAAGACGAATCTATTTTTCTTTAATAGCTATACAGCACTAAACTGAGACCTGAAATCCTAACAATCCCAAATCCTATCTATCAAATCAAATCTGATCAAAATCTATAAGATATAGAAGCCTCATCGCGAGCCTCAACGATTAGCCTGACAAACATTGACTTAGCCTAATTGGGTGAACCTCCGGATTTACATAATGAGTACTGATTCGCTCAGCTTCGAATTATGCAAGTTATGTTTGAGTTACCGTTAACCTAAATTCATAACATTTAACCCGTATTCTATAACTATCTAGCTTCTCGACATTGTGTCTATTTTTAGTAAATCGGATGTATCGGTGGATCTGGCGACTTTGTAAAGATCCTGTGAAGTTCATTAATGGGTAAACGAAGCAAAGTCGGTCTTAACATAAATGGGGGAGGCCTATGTTTAGAAATAACTTGATTCAAGCTGGTGATCATTGATTATCAAGATGATAATTCTAATGATCTAGAATCTATTAAAAAAAAACCAACCCCCCAATGAAAACCGGGCTACTCGAAAAAGTAATTAATTAATTATCATGCAAATTTGTACAAAAATACTAGTAATTATTAATTTATAGGTAGGCATAGGAGAGCACTGGTGGTCTAGTGGTAGCAGCCCCGCCTTCGAATCCTAAGGTCGTGGGTTCGAAACCGGTCGTGCACCAATGAGTTTTTCTGTTCAATAATTTATGTGCACAATGCCAGTACTCTCAAACGGTGAAGGAAAACATCGTAAGGAAACCGGCATGTCGTAGAACCTATAAAAGTTCTATAAAATATGTCAAGTGCTTGAAAGGAAACTTAAAATCCTTTCACCACACTGTTTCGAAAGAAACTGGTGACACGACAAGAGAGAGAGAGAGAGAGATAGGTAGGCATAACTTATACCCCCTTCTCAAGACATCAAGCCCATTGTATTACTACAATTGTTAGCTTTTAAGTAAAAATGTGTATATTAATTTGTTGTGGTAATCAATAAAGAGTTATCTATCTATCTATCTATCTATCAAGCACAAGCCCAGTTCAGTCAACTGTGCAAAAAATCCTTTAGAAAAATAATCACTTATTCATAAAACCCCCGACATTAATAAAGTTCGTGATTACATTTTCCCACGATAACTAATCAGAACTTTCTGCTGATACCAGCAAAGCTGCTCATTTCTTCCAATATTCATAAAAAAGAGAGTTGATAGCGAAGCAGCGAAAATAATTTACCAGTCAACGACGGCGGGCAGACATTGCGTAGTCCCGGCGCGGCGGTGCACATATTGAACCTAGACTTTGCCTCTCTACTTTCGTACCTAATGAATTCCGAAGGCGCTTCGGTTCGTTAAAAATAATACAAAACTATTCCCACTTAGTTTCAAAGTTTCGCTAAAGTAGTTCCAGTCACCGAACATTAATCTAGTTATAATTCTCGAAAACTCGCTTTTTACATCGAAACTTTCCGAAGTGTACCTTTTAACTGTCAGTTTGTTATGTTCGCTTATTTATAGTGGATTTCTCTTTTAAAGTTCGGGCGTTATGTTGCCCGTACATTATCGCTACGAAAACTAAGGTTCGAGCGGAAGTGGAAAAACCGCAAATCGGTGAATGTTTATTGTAAAATGTAGCTACCGATATGAAAACACATAAACAAGTTTCAATCTATGCAATCGAACAAGCTTTTTGTAAACAGCTTGTAATGTTATGCTTTGAGTGCACTTTGGATTTGGAACGTACCTAATGGAAAACTGTTGCATTTGACATTCGATTCCGGAAAGAAGTTGAGGATAGGTAAATATGAGAACAGTGGCATTTTTGAATTGTTTGTAACGCGTTATGAAATGAAATATGAAATATTTATTGAAAAACAAACGTTTGTTACAAACATAGCGCCTTGCTTAAAATTATATGTTATAAGTAGGTTCTTATCAGGTAGGCACTCGTTAGTAATACATCTAATTGCAAAATTATTACAGTGAGAAGTAGTACGTACCTATCATTAAATGTACACTTTGATTAAGAGGCGTCTTTAGTAGTGGGAATTCAACAGGTGATATTTATTAGAATTAAGGGTAACATTTTTAAGGCTGAATCAAAAAGCGACACTTGGTTAAAAAAAACCTGTGTTGTGGATTATGATCCTTCCTTCGATTTGTGAAGGTACTTATGTTGTGACGTTATGTCAGTGGGCATATAGGTACATTATTATAATTTACAAATAGGTAAAGTAGGCAGGTTACTTAATCGAAAAGACGTTTTTCGAAGTTACAAAACAAAATCCATAAGACAAACTTTAGTTAGATATTATACAAAAAAGAATTAGATTTTCTAGTTATAGGTAAGGTAGGCAGCAACAACGTAAGCTAAAAATATAATTCTTTAAGGTAGGTTGTTGATATAACTTTTGTAGACCTTATACATAATATTAAATAATTCCATCTCCATCTCTACAAATTTATAAATACCTATATTTATGCATATCTATACTTATATGTCGCTATTGTACTATAATATATTATGTACTATACAACGTGTTGATGAAGTTATGTAGGCAAACAAAGAGCGTGTATTTAGACCAAGCACTGGAATACTTTGACGTGTTTTCGAAATTCCCATAGAAAAGTAAAATTAATATTTTCTCACAAATTTGCAACAGCCCTGTCTGTGTACGTGTCAAGGTCACACGCACGCGCGCTTCTATCTAGGAAAGAGAAAAACAACGATAACCTACCTACGAGATAATTTGAAATACTTACCTTTCGGTAGGTAGGTAGGTACGCCGCCAATCCCCTGACACGATATTTTTACTGGTTCCTATGGATTTTGTCATTATTTATTGGCTCTATCACACTGGATAAAACTGGATTTTGGTAAGTTTGCGACATTTCGCACGACACAGTCTTCAAACTTCACACTAAACCATTACCGGCACTGCTCATACACACACTGACTGACGATGGCTTTTTACATAACAATCACCATTTTATCACGTTTGATGACATTTTCTCAACAAAACAATGTACAACAACGCATGTAAACACAAACAGGGTGACCATCTCAAAAGTGGCGGTTCTGCCACACACTGGCCAAAAAATCTGTCAAAATCTACCAAGCTTGACGATAAAAATACCAAAAATATGATGACTTCATACCATCTCCTTCGTGGCTACGGAATAAATTAAATACATTACATTCAGTTACTATCTTTTGATCGTTTGTAACGGTTTGCAGTTATCTAAAACGAGATAGAAGTTGTTTAGAAACCATATCAATAAAGGTAAAAAAGAATAAGAAGTTTCCAGTTCGGTAAAAAATAAATAAATTATAAATATATTTCATTAAAAATTCAAACTAATAAGATTTTTCTTGAAATATTTAAAATCTGCCAAAATCTGCCACTTTTGTAAATCGTCACCAACAGCTAAAATTTAGGAGCCAAATATGCCAAAATGGCAGAAATCTGCCACAAATGGTAACACTGATCGGCGGCCGTCGGCCGTCCTGATTGGATATGCGTTTTTAAATGCAACCAATGACAGACAGGTAAGTTGGAAGATTAATAGGACAGACTAGACACTTCCCAAAATTGCAGTTGAATAATTTTGTCGTGTCAATGAACCATGGTGGTAAAGTAACATGTTACAATTTAAAGAACTATGAAAATCATAAACATTGCTTTACGACATCTAGTAATCAAACAAAAATAAATATTCTATTAAATATTGAGTACGTAGCCACGTAGGTACCTAGTTACTGAATAGGTATTAGTACCAAAGATCTCAGAGAATGTTTACCGTGACTAGGGATTACAGTCGCGAAAATATTTCTTTTACATACCAAGATCTTTAAAAACAGCAACATCATTATTAGGTAGGCACATAACTAGGTAATTGGTGGCAGTTCTGTTACCTATTTTATCTACAGTTGACAACTAGAGGTCAAAGAACAGCTGTAAATAGGGCTGCCTCATGATGCGTTTAGATTCATTTTAGATAAAAGTTTAAGAGGCATTTCATGACTGAAAAACTTTGAAATTTTAAAAGTCGTAGAACAAAAGTTGTTCGTTATGACCGGTAGAATATCCTGCTTTCGGATCCCTACAACTCTTAATAAGCACGTTGTATAATACATAATAGCTTTTGTATGTCTTTGTATGTAACACTACTTTAATGAATTATCTTCTTTATTCCCTTTCTTGGCACTAATGACACATCTTTTATCCACATCACACAAAGGTTATCTGAAAGATAGTGCTTCATAGCATTAAGTTCGCCTTTGTAATGCTTTTTTAATGTGCAATAAAGTATTTTCAATCAATCATCTCTTTCTACTTTAGACTTGTCGCAAACTATGTCAAAAATATTTGTTCAGAAAAGTTTCTAAACATACATTAATTTTTATAATAATAATATGGCAATGTTTTATATGGCAACCAAAATGTGAACAATGTATCTTCCCTTTCGCTCTAACAACTTTTCTGTAACGACGTGTTACAGACGTGTTTCTGTTAAAATCTAAATTAATTAAAATACAGACAAAATATTTTAATTTAACGGATAGCGTTACTCTGTGGTCAAGCCCTTAGTTTATTTAACTTTAAAAGCAGGGCAGTCACATTACAAATTGCACTGTCCAGTCCACTCACAATGTCTTTAAGTTCAAAGCTCAGACCACTGGTTCAAAACATACCATCAGGAGTCACGTTCCTATCTCAGCTTCCAAAAACACTCGAACCCTGAATCAATATGACAAGCGTTCACTTAGGTTGGATTGCCTAAGCTCAAAATTGAGAGCAATTGAAGCAAGAGGGAATTTTTGCACGCGCAAGTACGAAAGTCATACATTGTGGAACTTTTGGAGG
Organism: Chloroclysta siterata; assembly: GCA_932294275.1. Lineage (NCBI taxonomy): Eukaryota > Metazoa > Arthropoda > Insecta > Lepidoptera > Geometridae > Chloroclysta > Chloroclysta siterata. The sequence goes on along the minus strand of OW028600.1, from coordinate 6,876,297 downwards.
AGGTTACTTTATCTGTCGCAAGGGACATGTATTTTAGGAGGTAGGAGCTTCGGATTTGTGGGAACTCGATTCAGATTTAAGAAAACGATATGGAAAGTATTGGGGAGTCAGCAACCCACCAGTATCGACTTTGTTTATTAACGTTTTGTTCCTTTGTAAGCTTATCGAACCATAGTATGAAGATTGCATTACGTAACGAACAAAGTTCAGAATCGCACCAAAAAAAATCTATATAAATTAATTCCTGATGATCTCTTATCGTCCCAGCCGGCCGTCGAAGTTTCCTTAATGAACATTCTCATGCATTTCTGGAGAATAAATTAAAATGTTTCGAGCGCCGGCCGTCCTTATTGATGGCGGCCTATCTTCGCGCCTAAATCGAATGAACACAAAATTAGCATTTTATCTGGCGTTATTAGCTGCCCCCCTCTCCACTTCTCCGTTCAAACACCCCTTGTCCTTCCAGAGTCCTCAGAAAGGCTGATTGAATCCCACAGATTATGACGTTAATCTGTTCAATGCAAATTGGACTAGGTAGTCGTTTACATCCCTTTATCGGGAAAAGTCGTTCAAATATTCAAATATTTATTGTTTTATCCGGATCCGTGTCAAACGATTGTTGGATTCGATTCCAGTCGCGCTTTGTAGGATCAAAAGAGGTCATGTTTACACACAGCTGTGATAGAATATGACCAGTTGCTGGTGTATTTTTTAGAAACGTAGGTATTGATGAAGGTATTCTGTATGCTGTGTCGTAATTCAAAATTAAACAACTAAGGTGCTTTTGAGCATACGTGCTATAGTTTAGCGGTGAGTTTTCGAAGAAACTATTCTGTTTCCGATCTTCACAGTGCCTACCCCTTTTGATGTGAGTATTTGATGGTTTAGTGTAAAGGTACAAAAAATAATGGTTTAACCTGTATTGCCTGGAAGGAGTGTTTATGTTATAGTGTTTATAACTTAGGATGCTCTTGAAATAATTGCTTGTACATCTCTTTTGCCTAGGCCTCACTAAGTCACTAAGTTCGATTCGCACCACGTCGGACCTTTTTGTACTTTGCGTAGGTCAGTCAGTTCAAATTGTGTTGTGCTATAAACAATTTTAGTTACTTCTGTTCATAATAATTGCGTTCAAAAAGTCACGGGAATTCCACTAGTTTCTTTTAACTAGTCATTATCCTAAAAGCACGTTCATAAATACAATCGTGCCACCAAACTATACCAATATTACCTCCAATCGACTATAAACTGAACATGTTTGCATTCAGAAAATAGCCAACATTGGGTTAAAGCTAATTTGTGATAAAACAGAGCAAACTCCTAATTACGATGCAAATTGATCGTTCACGTCGCCGCATTCACAAAATCGCTTTCATATTTTGATAAAAGGGATTCTGCAACAATACGGTAGGTAGAAAATTACCGACAACATTATGAAGGCCATGGAATAAAAACACTGTGAACACCTACTGTGTTTAGTTTTAAGTGGTATTTTATCCTACTTAATATTATAAGCGCGAAAGTTTGTAAGTATGGATGTTTTTTACTCTTTAACGTTAAAACTACTGAATGGATTTTAATTTAACTTTACAATAATATAGCTTATACATCAGAACAACACATAGGCTACAATTTATAAAGATATTGTGTGACCACCAGCTTGTAAAAAAATATGTTAGTAAAGAACTTTAAAAAGCAAACAGGCAATCCCATGGTGAGACGAAGTACACAATATAAACTACTTTTATTCACCCTTTAGAAAAATTTCTCTGTTGACAAAGCTGCATGTTCCTCAAACGACTCTTTTATTGGCGCAGTCACTAATCTGTCTAATAGCCATTGTACGGAGCCATTGATACTCGGACAGTGATCCGAACGAAGTCGAGTGTCAACATTGACTCAAGTGATTTGCCCGGAGCGGCCTCGCTGCCGGGAAATGACATGCGCCTCTGCCAGCCTGATGCAATCCGCGGGAAATATTGAAAAGAATCGCAGGAAAATATAACTTTTAAAACTATCATGGTTATGAACATAGTATTAATTTAAAACGGGATATTTACCATGATTTGTGATTGAAAATGCAGGAAGATGTTTATTTTGCCATGGAATTATTTTGGATTTTAATTAAGAAGCTAACAACTTCTCGCTCGCACTTTTCAACATTTTAACTACTTACATTAGCGGTAACTATTAACGTTAACAACTATAATTAGTTACGAAAACCATCATGTTTCGGAAAATAGCATTACAATTGATACGAACAAGTTTTCTTACAATAATTTTGTTTAAATACGAAAACTTGTATAGGATATTATTTGGTAGGGTAACTTGTCGGAATCTAAACTATATTTTTGCCGAACCTTTCTAATGATTATGGGTAAAAACTTGGTTGTTTGCGATCTTTCGTTCGGTAATTTTAAATGTTCGAAAAATTCGAAATGTGCTAATAAGACATGTTGGAGTCTGCGTCTTAAAAAGTGCAATATTTTTTATATTGTAAAGTAAAAAAACAGCTGGTAAATGCTTACAGAATCATGCGTAATATTATTTATTCATAGCTTGTTAAAGTAATTTACTCTAGTCGATTTTAATACCTAACTACCCACCAAATACTGACGGTGGATTAAAATACCAAGTTACTTAGAAACTGGTGTTTTGAATAACCCCAATACCATTTATCTCAAAGCCTGAAGAGCCATAAGATAATAAAACTTCCGTCAAAATTGACGCAACACGACTGCTAATTAATCAACTTTGTTTGTTTGTACTAAGTAATTGTGTAAGAAAATAATCCCAGTGGAAGTGAAACTCGATCTTGTTACTATAGTACTTTCACCCTTAAAATTTTGTGCTAATTTATTCACACTTATGCCGAATTCGCTTGACTATAGACACATTTTTGGCGAATTGGCCTAACTGGTATTAAATTGTCTGGACTAGTTGTGGCTAGACCGTCTCGGATCAGAATAGGACATTATCATCTATGGTATAGATTTTTGTGGAAACAACTACGCTTCCTTTTATCCAGGCCCAGCAAGAACGACGCCGCGGCAGCTATTATAGTAGTGCAATATAGGTAGGTAGATCTTGAATGTAATATAATATATAAATTTTGTGACTGTTCTTGTTTTTGCTAACACCTACACCGATACGGGCAAGTAAGAAAAAACAAAAATGATTACAGAAATATATCATTTATACATAACAACTATACACGACAAGAAGTAAAAGGTATGAAACTACCCTAGATATGTAGAAAACAGAGTAAAGAGAAAAAAAGCATTAGAAATAGTGTGTATCATATCGAGAAAGAGTTTCGATTCTATATCTACGCTTAGTCATTCCTTGGTGTAGGTATTAAAGTCGGTAAGCAACTTCGACTCAGTTTAATAGTCGTAAACCGATTGGAAGTTTGTGATCTTGTTTACGTTCTTGTAAACTCAAAATTTTAATTGAAAAGTTACAGCCTTTTTAGAAAGGTTTCGGGATCTTTGCTTTTATTTGGGGATTGAAACAAAGGGCTTTTATGCCCCAATTTTCTTATTTACAAATGGCTTGGCATTTTGTATGAGGCATCGAAATGTTGGGGAGGGCTGTTTGATTTTCCCACGAATATAACTTATTCAATGTTTATTTGACAGTGACATGTTAAGACAATAAATCGTTTATATGTGACTATTTTAAATTAATTTCGGGATCAAAGGTTTCATAGATTTGCAAATATTTGTGTAGCCGGAGGGAGTGAACAGTTTTACTATGAAATAAATAAAAAAAAACAACTACATTCACACGTACGTGAGGTAAAAAAATACACTCGTAGAATACAGAAACTTGGCATAGTATACCTACCTATATTATTTTATTTCTATTTTCAAAACAATTATGGATGATAAACCTTCATTTAGAACTGTCTTCTCTTATAATGAGACAAATCTAAATAACGGGTTTAACCGGAAACAATACCGTTAATTGTTTGAATAAAATCCATTAATCATTTTAAATTTCGCTTTCATCATGATTCAAGTGAATACCCTCAAATCTCAGCTTTCATTCCATCCATCGGCAGGATTGGAAGTAACAAATCGCCAGTCTGTAGACCTAGCACCAGTTTGAACGGTTTTATAATCGCTAATAAATGTTTCGCTAAATTGAATGACACATTTTGAATCAATTCATGAATTAAAATCAAGAATTGAACCGCATGACCATGGTCTGGATGATAAATAAAAATAAAAAAAAATTATTTCCAATAAATAGTGAATGGGTAAATAATTTGTTACAGTTATGTGTAGGTATAGAAAATAATACATTATGTAGATAGAAGGTTAACAAGCGGAAACAACATTATAATATCTCACTATTCTCAAATAAGGTTTTTAACTATTATTGAAACGCTTTTTTACAGGTGATGGCACCACCGTAACATCTTTTTTTTTATACCATTAGCTGATGGAACAAGCAGATGGCCCACCTGATGTTAAGTGGTAACCATCACCTATCAAAGCATTGCCTCGTAAGTCACGCACTATAGGAACGTGCCTTACGATGCACTGCCCTGCGTCCATCAACTTGAGGCATAGATGTTAAGCCTCATGTGCCTGTACACCGGCAACCACAATCTTCAAACCGAAACACAGCAACGCTGCTTGGCGGCAGAAAAAGGCGTGGTGGTAGTACTTCCCCGGACGAGCCCTTCACAAAGAACTCTACTACTCTTAAATCTATATCTGCTTGTTCCATCAGTAAAAGGTAGAAAATAAATAAATCAAAGAAAGACATAAGGTTTTATATTTGCATCTTACAGCAATTTAAGATGCTCGAACTAGTGCTGTGGGTAGAAGTGGGTACACTAGTTAATGAGTGGGTATCAGGGGAATCCCTGAAAAGATTAAATGCAGGTCGTTACTCAAATGCAAGGTAAGTGAATGTGATGTGGCCTCGCTATCGTCAGTCGGGATCCACTCGGTGTTTGCGCTGAGTGTAGCGAACGCTTTAATAAGTCTGTTTACGTTGCAAAAACTATTCGCTAGTTTATTCAGCCAGGTGAGTTGGTAGAATTTTAATATTCGATTGTACAGAAAAATTCTTCGTATTATTTTTAGTAAATATCTATTCAGCTGCATAATTTCTGAATTTTCAACTAACACGCAATATTGTCTTTTACTACACTTACTTGTACCTACTTTTAAGGTCACGGGCTGGGGATCACTAAAATCCATTTAAGAGTGTGTATGTGTATGCACGTGCATGTGTTTTTGAGAATTCGCTTGATTTCACAAGTCTGGTTTCGCAGGAGAATCCTGTGTGTGTGCTTTAAGGCAGAGACAAGAGCTAATGTGATTCTCGCTCGCACGATTCGACATCTTGAAAGATATAAAATCCCTAAACTCATTTTCGAAAAATCGCAATCAACCATTTTGTGTGTAATCACATTGCACACAGTTTAGTAAAAATTTCATTTTGATCGATACAAGTTCGAAACTAAGTAAAGCAAACTTTTGAGTAGAAAACATGTATCGATCAAAATGAAATTTTTACTAAACTTTGTGCAATGTGATTGCACACAAAATGGTTGATTGCGATTTTTGAAGATAAGTTTAGTGATTTTATATCTTTCAACATGTCGAAACGTGCGACCGAGAGTCACATTACCTAGCTATTGTCGTCGCCTTAACAGTTTAATGTCAGTTGACTATAGTTATAACTATATAGTTCACGTCTGTAGGCTGTAAAGATAATGATCTTCAAACGATGAAGTATTTTTATAGCTATATTAAGAAGGTAGTTGCATATTTGTTGTTTATAGATGGAACTCTAACGGGCAGTTTCTGAAAGCTCGATCAAAACTAATCGGATGTCAAGTCACTCGCCATTTCAGCTATTACATCGAATTAGATAGAGATAGCAAGTGACTTGACATCCGATTAGTTTTGATTGCTAGCTTTCAGAAACCGGCCGTAAATGGTACCTTTTTTCAGCATTGTTAAATAATCTCACATTCTGCTAAAATTAAAAACTAAACTAGAAGTAGAACTATAGAAGAGAAATATTTTTTCTGACGTATAGCGATTTGCGACTCTGCAGTGTAACTTCGCCTGACCCACGTTGGTGTCTCCACCGCCAAAAACACTCACGTGGGTAGCGCTAGTGATGGGTGAATGTATTACAAAATGCCAATTTGAAAACTCACCACGAATTCCGCGATTGAAGTGCTATTTTGATAATCAAACAAATGTGCTCAGACACTCACAAGTGGGGGGTGTGTTGTTGTCAGAATAGCACTTCTGAGATGGTTGAACTTGAAAGGTCAACTAGTCGTGACGAATTGTCGGGCAACGCTGCTGTTGTTTGCATTTAGTATTAGCTTTGGAGCTAGAAACTAGAGTGTACCTAATATAAATTATTCTAGAGGTATTGTTGGAGCATCGCTGGTCTGAAAAATGTCCGCCAATACCTTCTTTATGTATTTACTAGATGACCCAGTGTACTTCGTATCACCCATCCTAACGAAATTAAAACTCTCCCTTCGCTTTAGGTACGAGTAGAACATTTAGGTAGAACAGTTAATATGGGAAAATGAAATTGAAATTTTTACTGTCGCAATTTTTCCATATTTTCTCACCTTCCCTGGACTACGACAAACATTTCAAAACCAAAATCAGCTAAATCGGCCCAGCCGTTCTCGAGTTTTAGCGAGACAAACGAACAGCAATAGATTTTTATATTTAAAGAGATTGTATCAGTAATATTAAAAGCTTTACTTTATGTCTAGAATAACTCTACTCAGTTATAATCACCGTTGTATCTTCTTATATTATCCGTATTCTTCTGTTTCTACAATCTGATAAAAGAACCAGATGTGTGTGTAAAGTGCACATTTCACCGCCTTGTTTCCGTGCTTAGTTCTAGCAAAACTTTCCTGATAAACATTCAAAGCAAAGAATCGAAAACCGATCAAAACATTCGATAACTTCCATAATTCCATTCACACTCGCATTAAATCATTCAAAGAATTTGAATGGAAAACCTAGCGTGAAAGAGTAAAAGAGTAAAAGAGAAAAAGAGTTAAGTCAATGTTTGCTGTCCTGATTTCGCCCCTCGGTGACGCCCTTTCCAACGCTAGTGCAAAATGTGCATACCATTTTCCATTGTGACGTGTATTAAAATGTCAGATAAAGAGACGGGAGGACACAATGAAACATTTAGTTCGAATACTAAGCTCTTTCAGTGTTCATTGTGCTTAGAGTGCTCAGTTATCGAGGAAAGTGAGTTGCTGTTGTAGTGTTTTTTGCTGTTTGTTTTATGGTTGTACGTATTGATTACAAGAAACATTTTGTTTGGTCAGAGCTGGACGAGAATGATTACTAATTTGTTAGTTTCATAAATATTAAGATACAAATTTGGGGCAATGTATAAGTTATTATTCAGCGAGGCAATGCAGCCAGCGTCTAAGGGACTCTTGGCACCGGATTTGGATCAGGCTGGAGGTATCTCAACTACTTTATGTGTATTTTGTACGTTTTGTAAATACTGGCATTCGTACTAGTAACTGATGGAACAAGCAGATGGTAAGCATTGCCTCGTAAGTCACGCACCATTAGGAACGTGCCCTACTATGCACTGCCCTGCGTGCATCAACTTGATGCATACAGATGTTCAGCCTCATGTGCCTGAAATTACACCGGCAACCACACTCTTCAAACCGAAACACAGCAACGCCGCTTGGCGGCAGAAAAAGGCGTGGTGATAGCACTTCCCCCGGACGAGCCCTTAACAAAAAGCATACTCTTAAAAAAATATATTTCACTGTTTTTTTTTGCCTGCGTTGCCTGCGTTGTCCGCAACAATCTTATGACTAGGTTTTAAAGTATACTTACGACGTATTGTGAGAAATAAACTGCTATAATGCATAAGCGTAGGCGTAAAGAGAAATATCACGATTCAGCATACCAAAAATTATTATAGAACTTAAAATCTTAAACTATTTTATACTGCAAACCAATCAAGTCAACTACCAAAACAACATTTCCAAAAATTACAAGTTTTCTAGATTGTAACTTCGTACCCGCACTCCATAAAGGAACTGGTTCGGGCACCCGAGGCTTACGGACACATTAGGTTGGCTATAACCGAAAATTCACTTCCAATGTCTCCCATTTGATAACAAAGGAAAAACACCGTACGACCGACAAGATGTTCTAAAAATAGTTTTGCAATCTAGCTACCTGTTCACCTGGGCTGGCCATTCGGGCCTTCCCGCCTTCCCATAAAGAAGAGTACACGGGAAGCGCCAGGAAGGGTTTATCGTCCCTGAGGGAGCGCCGTGAGCCCCGCACTATATCATTGCCGCTTCTATCTCTGTACACAGAACACTAAGTATTACTTGCCCACTGAAGTTTCACTTCATATTTCTTCAATGACGATGGCGTGACCATGTAACTGGATGCCTCTAGTTGATGCACGCAGGGCACGTTTCTATCGTGCGTGACTTACGAAGCAATGCTTTTTTATAGGTGATGGTTACCACTTAACATCAGGTGGGGCATGTGCTGGTTCCATCAGCAAGTTTTATAAAAAAAATGTGACACCACTACACATGATTAAGGAACACTAAACTAAGGGCACTTGTAACTGAGATATTCCAATAACGCATTCCATTCTTGACTAAAGTAGCTCTCACCAAAGCAAGTTTTAGGTATAGTTGAAGCGCATTGGGTCTTAGGACTATGTTAATAAAGTTCATTTTACGTTCTAAGGTGGATTTGAAGTGATACGAGCCCGCACACTATATGGTCTTTATACACCGCCATGCATAAAACTTTGTGAAAACGTAGTTTAAACGTACCGTATGTTTGAGGATCGAATCTTGGTTAATTAGTGTAAACAACGTTCCGAGTATTTAGTTTTAATTAGATTACTACCTTTTTAAAGCTTTTAGCACTAAAAAAGTTTTATTTGGAGTCTGATTGGAAACCATTGATACTGACCTCACATATAGGTATTGATAGTAGCTTTGCCTTTTGGTTGAGGGTTCGATCCTCATCGAGGACACATTTTTGATGCTTGGTTTGTGCCTGGTTGTCTTAGTAAACTATGAAATTTGAAAATTACTCTCCAGCTTTCCAATTTAATAATTAAAATAGGCTTTTTCAGTGTGTTTACGATAATAAGTTTAAACAGCTTTGGCTGTTATTGTTAAAAATGTCAGTGGCAAACAGACAGACAGACAGCAAAAGATATGTACTTAGCACTAAAAATTATAAGATTATAATATATAATTATATCTTGATATTCAATGTTGAATAGATACAAGAAATATTTCTACATAAAATATGTGAATTATCTATCATACATAATATAATAACTATAAAAAAACAGGCCTTAGCATTCATTTATCGATGTTTTACAGTGTCAGAGATACCTTTTTTACTCATGCCTCTATCAACGGTGCCTAAGAGAGAACTTTAGATGCAGTAAAATTGTACTCTCCCATCTGTAATACATCGTCAAAAACCATCATCATTTAGTCATTGTTTCATTTTGTTAAAATAGGTCTTATCTCAATACAATATAGAGCTGACTATAACCATTTCGCAAATAAACAACTTTTTTCGGCAGTAGCAGTGAAAAAAGCTTTTTAAAGGGAACTCCATTTTTAACAGGTATTATAGTACTTAGTCCAGACAATAATTCAATTAACATGTAACCAACAATCGCGTGGATCGCAACGAAAACCTTTGTTTTTCCTGAAGCATTGTTAATCGGTAATGTGTTGCATGTCAATGCGCTTAATGAAATTGCTTTTTAATCCATGTAGATGGCTTTTAACCCGACGGGATAAGGTATATATTGTAACGAGTTTTGCAGTGAAGGTTTACTGCGGTCTGCAACGCGACGCCGACAAACGAAATGTGAAATAATGTTCAGTTTATTTGCATAATGTCTCGCATAACGTGGCCTACATGGAGCCCTATCACGGCATTATCGTGACGTCACTAAAGGCTATGCCAGTAGCCGCATTAACGTAACCATACAGTGCAACGTTCAGGTGCTAATCTGTGAAACCGGCAGGGCAATTTACCTTTTTACGAAATATCTTGGAAAACTTATTTCCTCCTGCCAAATTAATCATTATAAAGTATATAGTAAGATTTTTCTAGGTTTTTGACTCAATCACGCCGTATTGGCTCAACAAATATTAAATTTTGCAGATGGCCCACCTGTTGTTAAGTGGTAACCAGCCTATAACAAAGCATTGGCTCGCATGTCTCGCACAATAGGAAGGGTAGGGAGTGTAAGGGTGACGTAACGAAACAATAATAAACAAACATTAAACGTCCACCGTTTTATTCACAAATGTTGGAGCCATTTTTTGTTACTGTATGTGTCCCAATCTCCCAAAATTACTGTACTGCCTACAGTCTTAAACGCACACATGCGTTACATAAACCCACAGGGCTCTGCAGCTGCATACATAACTAACCGAGCAGTGGACTGAGGAGCACCGCAAGGAAGGCTTTACTGTGCCCCCGGGAACCGACGAACACCTGAACTGAACACATTGATTTTACCAGTACTACAACCTCGCAATATACTTACAGAGTCGTAATTTGCAATGAAACTCTGATAGCATCTCATGTGTCATCGGGGAAATGCTGCAGTGTTTTGTTTGATAGTATTCTGTTTTTTATTATAGAGGTACATAGTATAGGTATATATCGCGATGAAAAATCGATAGACATGACTAGAATGTTTTCACAGTAGAACACCATTTAGCACCTTTAAACGTACGGCTCAGTACCTATACCTGGTTAATATACTACCCATTCGCACTAAGCGTTTTGCTTCTTCCCTCGTGCGAACTGCCAGAGTTGAACTCATTGTCGTCACCTGTTTTTTTCCTGATCGCTACAATGTAGGTCTCTTCAAGGCAAGAATAAATAGGGGTTCTAGACCGTTCTGCTCAACGTCGACGGCTTCATCGCTGCTTACCATCAAGTGAGATAGTCAATAAAAATGTTACTCTTCGCTGTGCAACTATCAATATCTACACAACGTGGAATAGTTAAATTTATCATAGAATGTATAACTCACATTGATCATCTGAAATTTTGTGGTAACTACTAATGAGACAAAGCTTTATTAAATCACTCGTTGCTGTGTTTTGGTTTGAAGGGTTTGTGTGCCGTTGCAATTACAGGCACATGAGGCTTAACATCTGTATGCCTCTAGTTGATCGACACAGGGCAGTATTACCTTCATATAGTACAATACTTGCGAAGTAATGCTTTGTTATACTTATGTGATAGGTACTTTGTTCCACCAGCAAAAAGTGTGTAGTGCCCATTGATAATAATGATCGCTCGCTGTTCCCACTAATAGACTCACTAAAGTAAGCAAATCGTTTGCAGGACAATGTGTACGATTCTATAACAAAGTCCCGAGATTCATCAGTTGTCGATTAGCAAATTAAAAACATAATAAAAAAAAACTTTTACAAAAGCTTACTATAAAATATCTTATTTTATGTATGACAAAAGAGCTTGGGACTGAACTATGCTCCAACTCACTACAAACACTAAAAAATTAAGTAGGTACCATAATAAAATCATACAAAACAACGTTTCTTGCCTGTTCTTCTAGGCTTTGGTCGCGAGGAACTGGCGATAGATTCACCTAGTATATAAGACGTTTCAAAGTGATCCTTGTGATTGTACTGAATAAAGACCGTTTTGATTTTGTATTTTTGATTTTGATGTTACAAAGATGGGCTGATATCTAAGCAGGGGTGAAGTGGGGCTGTGTGATGATGGGTGTTATTAATTTTCACGGTAATTTGAAATAAGCTCGCTACTATTTTTTTGGGCATGGTAGATATTTTTTCAGATCTCTTGATGCTCACGACCGTGTCTAAGGGATTCAGTATTCATTTTTTTTAGACACTATTAGATGTTATTAAATTGGCATACATTTTTTTTGACACTGTACGATGTTATGTTATTCAATTGACGTACAGTCAGCGCTTTATAACTTTTATCATTAACTATTTATCAAACAATCATTTTTTTTTCGAAACCGGAGCATAAGTTTGTTCAGTTCAAATCTGCATCTGCTACGAGGTGTTTGTTGATTGGCATTTTGGATATTCGATGTTTTAAAATGCATTTTAGTAATACGAGCGATATTAGATACTAGTATTTCACAAAACCCTTAAAGTTTCTATGTTTTAAAATGTATTTTATGTAGGCAACACGAGCGATACGAGTTACGTAAGTCTATTATATTTCATAAAATCCCAAAAAGCTTTTGGCTCATGATTATTGGATATTAAATAAAATAGTTTATTTTCTGTGATCATGATGAGCACATTTTCCCTTTGACCAATAAATTACACAGCGAAAACTTCAAGCTGAATATTTTAGTTAAATTCACAGCGAGCAAACTTCACAAACATGACTTCACATCAAAACGCACGCGAAGAATCTAATAAATAATTATAACGCTTTTTCGTAACGTATGGGTTAAGGTGGTTTCTTGCAAGGGTCCAAAGCAATGCGAGGGTGAACTTCAGAGGAAACTTTTGGGTCTTTATTTATTGTTATTACCTCATTAAGGTGCGTACCTACCGAACGATATCCAACAAATTGCGAATAAATAAGCTGACTACACACGCGCGGAATAAGTAAGCCGGCTCTAACCTAATATTTTAGTGAGCTTATGTTTGAAATGGAATAGGTTAAATTGGTGGAGCTTATAATTTGACTGTTTCGTTGTTTGAAATATTATGCTGAAAATTTGTTAGTCTTTGTAAATTTTCTTGTACTGTTTAAGTGGGCATTGTTTCGGAATAATGATTGGTTTTATTTCAAGTTTCAGTACCACCTGACACAACTGTCAGTTACATTCCAGGTTATAAAAACCTTGAGACCTAAGAAACAATCTATTTTTATTTTATTCGTGAAATTGACATTGACATTTTTTTAAGTGACGCATTAGAAAAATGAATTTGGTAGTAGTCAATCAAACACACAAACCATAGTAAGTTTTTTAACCTATAAAAAGTGTGAATTTTGAGTAGAGTTTAATGTTATCCCGTGTAGAGTTTAGAGCTGATTTCACCATGCTCTGTTAGATTAACAAAGGATTACAGGGCCGTTAAATATGTCAAAATGTACGCGTTTGACATTTAAGGTTAGATTTAAGTATGAGTTGTGTTTACCATATTTGGTTTCTCGTTTTTCGTTTTTGTTCCGTGTTCATTGCGGGTTTTGTATGAAGACGCGATAGAGATACCGATACGGAACGTTATGTTGCAAGTATGATGAAAATTAGTAGTAGAACATAAAGTTCCGTATCGGTATCTCTATCGCGTTTTCATACAAAACCCGCAATGAACACGGAACAAAAACGAAAAACGATAAACCAAATATGGTAAACACAACTCATACTTGGGGTACTGTTAATCCTTGATGAGTAACTAACAGAGCATGGTGAAATCAGCTATTAATGCTACAAAACTGTTATATACGTATGCTGCAGATCGCGTGGAACCGTAGCACCTAGACTCACCTAGCTATAAGACGTTTTAAAGTGATCCTGGTGATTCAATTGAATACATATCTTCACTTCATAGTCTTTGACTTTGTCGCTTATTACGATAAGATTAAGAATGGCATTTTCCACACTTTTTGGTGCTTAAAAAACGATTTTTTAAAAAAACATGTATACATCAGCATAACGAAAAGATTATATTTTTTTTATACAACTAGCTAATGGAACAAGCAGATGGCCCACCTGATGTTAAGTTGTAACCATCACCTATAACAAAGCATTGCCTCGTAAGCCACGCACAATAGGAACGTGGCCTACGATGCACTGCCCTGCGTCCATCAACTTAGGCATACAGATGTTAAGCCTCATGTGCCTGTAATTACACCGGGAACCACACTCTTCGAACCGAAACACAGCAACGCTGCTTGGCGGCAGAAAACAGCGTGGTGGTGGTAGTACTTCCCCGGACAAGCCCTTCACAAAGAGCTCTACTACTCCTAAAACCATAATTTGACTTACACACATATTCAAGTACCTACGAAAAATTGTTTAATTATGTATAGGTTCATACGTAGTGCGTAAACACATTTTATATTTGACAAACAATGACGCGATAACGAGCACCGCTTGCAACCGCATTTCCACCGGCGGCAATCTGGCCGAGATTACAATCACTGTGAGCTCAAAGCAAACATTTTAGACACACTCGCATTAACTATAGTCGCGTTAAACTCTCGCTGCAGGCTCGGTCAGTGCTCAACCTATAGTCGCGTTAAACTCCCGCTGCAAACTCGGTCATAAATCATCTTAACACACGCTTAAACAAAAGGATCGTCCGTTCTCCTAAGTGCGAGAAAGAGAGAGAGAGCAATATGGCTGTCTCGTTCCGATAACTTAAGACCGAGCCTGCAGCGAGAGTTTAACGCAAATATAGATACCTACACTCATTTGACAGGCTTGAAATGAGGCTTTTTCAGATACCATAAGCAAGGTTTACCAAAAAAAATGTTTTACAAATTCTATCAGATCTGAAATCACCGGTGGTCAATAAGTAAATAATAATGTATTTTATGTACTCATCGCAAATTGCGCGTTAACGTAAAGGTGAGCTGGTATTTCGTACTTATTGAGCGCAAATTTTGAAGACCACAACCCTTTGAATAGTCAATGTCGCGCACCCTTATCTCGCCGCAGAAGGTGACACCACATTACCGGTATTATGCCACTATTGGACAGACGCGCCAAACACGCCTCTAACATGCGATGTTAGAGTCGCGTATCGCGTGCATATATCAAGTAAGGAATTTTCCAAGTGCAATTTATATTGTATTGGAAGTTAGAGCGACGCGTTTATGTTCGACACAGTATTTTGTGTCGGGAACGCTACATGGCTTACGTTTCTTGTCTATACAGAAAAAAATAATAAGCATAAGTGGATTTCCCGCGTCCCATTGTGCGTTGACGATTACAAAACTTTGTCTCCAGCGCTTTCCTTTGTAAAAGAAGAAACTTTGTAGTTAGTATTCGTAATGCTACCATTAAAAATAAATCATGCTTTATTCAGCTATCATGACGTCACGCCGACAAACTTTACAGACTATTAGATTAGCTAATCAAATAAAAGTTAGGGAATAAATTGTGTGGTTATTGGAAAAGTTGTTGCGTTAACTCGGTTTTCCACTCTGTTGCATGTAGAAACGTAAACTCGGTAGATAACATTTTATATTATGCGAAAAGTGTAAAATTCAAACAATTTTTTATCAAACTTGTAGGTGAAATTTCCAAATAATGAACCAATACATGCATTCTTGCTTCAAAAGGAAATCGATTCTTGCAAGAGGAAAGACAAAATAATTCAGAATTTCTTGATATTTTGATAAACGGCACACGGTATTTGCCAAGTTATTTTGTAGCACGAGATATGTTTACTTGATAAAGTTCGAAATGTGGATAATATTGGCATCAAGGGTCTGTCTACACAAATATATAGGGTTTTTCATTGAGACCGGTATGTTTTTTTTTTATACAACTAGTTGATGGAACAAGCAGATGGCCCACCTGATGTTAAGTGGTAACCATCACCTATAACAAAGCATTGCCTCGTAAGTCACGCACGATAGGAACGTGCCCTACGATGCACTGCCCTGCGTTCATCAACTTGAGGCATACAGATGTTAAGCCTCATGTGCCTGTTATTACACCGGCAACCACACTCTTCAAACCGAAACACAGCAACGCTGCTTGGCGGCAGAAAAAGGAGTGGTGGTAATACTTCCCCGGACGAGCCCTTCACAAAGAGCTCTACTACTCTTAAAACGATATGTACTGAGGAAGTGGGAAATTATAAGGAATACACATGGAAAGTTCTACGGAAAGAAGTAAACTTAAAATACAGATTTCCAAAAATCGACGTCTGTCTTCTCGTGAACTAGTTTAGTTTGTACCTACATCTTGTACGTTTCCAACTTCTCCTTACTGCCTAGATAAGTGAATGTATAGTTTAGGACAATAAATAGTGGGTGATCCGCGGCATACGGTGAGTCTGTCAGGCTGGTAATGTATGTCCACCGCGCGGACGTCGATCGATCACGAAGCGACCTAATTACATGTTAATAAATACAGTTGATCACGGTCTAACTGAGGATTTGGCGATTAAACCTGCTGTGGTCAGATTTGGCGCTTTTACTGATTAGAGTACTAGAAAACTCAGGTTGCTAGAAATAATAGCTTTGAAAATAGCGTAGTTTGTATCTACAAATAGGTGTTTATGTTTATTGAGCGCTGTACATTTTAGCTAGCATCAATCCTTACTAATATTAATATTATATGAAAATGAAAATGAAAAAAAATTAAAAATGTTTATTGGCAATAATAAAATCAACAGTAAAGTGTGAGGCTCTGTCTCCTGGAATAGCGTTAGCTGTGGCCCAAGAAACAGTACTCTCCCGAATGACAATATACTTCTAGTTTTATAGTTAGAATTAATCTAATTTTAATATTATATAATTAAACGAAAATTCTAGCTTAATTGTTGCTAACATTAATAGCATAGTGTGTGTGTTGAATATGTTTGTGTGTGTGTATGAGAGTTCTCCTGATTACACAAGTCTCTTAAGAGCCAAGGTTTCACAGGAGAACCCTTATGTGTAAAGTGTGAGCGAGTGAGGGTGAGTTGAATATGTTTGTGTGTGTGTATGAGAGTTCTCCTGATTACACAAGTCTCTTAAGAGCATCCACATATATATATATATATATATATATATATATATATATATATGTGGACTATCCACACAACACTATCTAGCCCCAAACTACTAAACAAACCAGATACTTTTATTGTTTTGTAAATACATACTTATAATATTATATAACACCCAGACAGAGAACAAACATCTATGTTCATCACACAAATGTTTGTTCTCGGTGGGGATCGAACCCACGGCCTACGGCGCAGAAGGCAGAGCTACTACCAACTGAGCTGTGAAGACTGTCAAATAATATAGCTTATACATCAGAATAACACATAGGCTACAATTTATAAAGATATTTTTTGACTAATCCTGCGCAGACGAAGTCGCGGGCACCATTATTAATTTTCAATAAAGTATGTACATCAATAGACTATTACTTTTTTATCACTTTAGTCAGAGTAATGTAGGCCCTATTGGCCCTATAGGTTGCATTACAGCAGAACACTCCTATCTGGTACCACAGATGACATTATACAATTTACAAAACCAACCACAATGCAGTAATCCATTCAATGTATCACGATGCGACTCGGTCCCTTATCTTACCACGTATAGCCACGCCAATCCGTTACCGATATTTAGGCAAAATACAAATTCTTTTCTAGCGCAAACAAAATTCAACCGTATTGGGGGAGGATAAAGTTGGTATTCATGTCGTAAGCTCTAAGTTTTACAACATTTTACAGTGGATAATCCGCCTGATATTGGAAGGCTTGTCGATGCATTCACTGGGATGCACGAAATTTTCTATAAGGATAAAAGCAAACAGGATAGCCATCGGAATTAATGTTATGAGGTTTAAGGAGAATATTATACGAGAAAAGCATCTACTATGGTTGAGAAGAGACAGGCTTTTAGGTGGGCAACTAGGATTATAGATTAAGAGCTGATTTCACCGTGCTCTGTTAGTTACTAATCAAGGATTAACAGGTCGTTAAATCTAACCTTAGTCAAACGTACATTTTGACATATTTAACGGCTCTTTAATCCTTTGTTAATCTAACTGAGCATGGTGAAATCTGGCCTAAGGATTATAAATTATAGATTTAACTAAATTTAGCTACGGAATTGTAAATTTTCTCCAAAACAGTTTCGTAATTTACAAAAAAATATTCAGACGATTCGATTTAAGCTGTACTGACTTATTTATTTCTTATTGATCCTTCTGATCATTCAATTAAAACAAAATATATTTTGAAAACGGACCGCATAGCATTCGAATTTTGAAAACTTTTTTTTTCTCTCTGTCTGCATGGGCCAAGTAATTTTGAAATAAGTACATTTTGAAATTAGAATGGTTTGCGTTGCATGATACAACTTCACTAAATACTGTAGGTACGTTACTTTCTTACTTAAGTCTATGGCCTAGTCCAAGAAAATAGAGGATAAAATACTCTCACAAGTCATATTATTCCATGACATTATCAAGGACGTTTTGTTTTATCAATAAACTGAACCAACGACTAATATTCCGAAACAGACGGAATGGGAGTTTAAAAGCTATAAAACATTTTTATTTGCTCGTGTCAAGTTGGTCGATGAAGCTGAAATTTTACAACCATTGAGGTTTTCAGCGCAAATATTTGTTATTACGTTCCATCAAATTGTTTTTGTGTTGATCGTAGCTGTTTGTCAACGAGTTCTAAAAAGGGGTTGTCTGTTAGAAGGGTTGTTCAAAACATTGACTCACAAAGGATGATGAATTAGAATGCCGTAACTTACAAGGAAACTCTTGGGTGGCGCTTTGACCTTTAAATAATAATGAAAAAAAAACCGGGTTTTGATGCAGTTTTCTCCATTTACTTTCTTTATGTACTGTCATTTTTCAATCACATTTAGGTATCTATATCTATAAAAATCAATGCCACTTTTCGTTGTAATTTTATAACTCAAGAACGGGCTTACCTATCCAAACCAAATGTTTAGGCTTTGTTCGGATTATTAAGTATATGGTTTATGTTAAGTTTGCACAAAATCGGTAGAGCGGTTCTTCATTAAATACCCGTGCGAAGCCGGGGCGGGCCGCTAATTTACTATAAAAGAACACTGGTGGTCTAGTGGTAGCGGCCCCGCCTTCGGATCCTAAGGTCGTGCGTTCGAAACCGGTCGTGCACCAATGAGTTTTTCAGTTCGAAAATTTATGTGCACAATGCCAGAACTCTCAAACGGTGAAGGAAAACATCGTGAGGAAACCAGCATGTCGTAAAACCTAAAAAGTTCTATAACATGTGTCAAGTGTTCGAAAGGAGTGTTGAGGCGCACTTAAAATCCTTTCACCACACTGTTTCGAAAGAAACTACTGACACGACAAGAGAAACAGACTATACAAAAAAAAGGTTGACAAAGATCAATCCTATTGAAGACATCCCAACAAATAGACAGACGGAAGTTTAACTTATATAAGTACGGTGTTTTAGCATCGTAATTAAAAATAACATTATGAAAATGTTAATAATTAAGGTGAACTGCATAACATAATGCAAATTGTGAAAGTTCTAAGAAGTCGTAAATCTGCGTGTTTATACTTGCGTATTAACAAATTGCGTTCTTAGACCGCAATAAACTATGTAAATACGAAATTTAAATTACAAACAGTGAAGTGACAGGAATGGCGAACGTGCCTGAAGTTCTTTTTTACGCTGTCACGGGACAGGAACGAACGGTATCTACAGTACTAATGGTTTATATTTTTATACAATAAAATTTGAGCCTTTTGACTTTCAATGACGACGGATTTCCATAAGTATGACAATAGGCCAAGCACGGTTGACAAAACTAAAGAAAATAGTTAGTGTTTTTTGTAATTATGAAATAAGTAAGTATCGTAGGGCACGTGCGTGACTTACGAGGCAATGCTTCGTTAAAGGTTATGGTTACTACATAACACCATCTGCTTGTTCTATGAGCTAGTTGTATAAAAAAAAAACCATGCACACAATCCCAATCCAACCAAACCCCAAATAACAACGACTTTATAAGACAGGTTATTTAACAAATAGTTTTTAAGTATTTTATGTTTAGTTACTTTCGTGTGAAACAAAGTAGTTATTATTTATGAAAATGTATAGCTGAGCTTAGGGCGTGAGTTTAACTAGCACTTTATTAAATTTTTATTGAATTCCGTATCGTTCCGTTGTGTATACTAAGGGCACAAAAAGTGGTGTTCTGTGTTGCACTGCAACGGTTAGGTCGGGGATACGCGCAAGTGTGATAGCATACGCCACGAGTGAATTATTAGACCGCGCGTCGCGTTAATTGTCACTGACTACATAGGCTCACCTAAATACCTACCCAATGTACTTTGAGCTGTTTGAAAAGATAAACACCGTAACACAGTTAAATCTAGCACAGAGGGTACGAATTTTGTAACTACTTATTTTATAGCCGTTAAACGTTAGTAACAAGAATGTGAAAATGTAGAGTTTATGTTTTGTTTTTCCAATACTAAAAAAATCGGCTAGATAGTTCAAAAAAGTCTAGACACATTCATTTAGTGATTGTAAAAGGTGTTAAAGAATTTTTCGTGTTAGCAAATACGATAAAATACAACTTTGGGCATAAACAACAGAGCTTCGCCGAGTTTTCTGCACATGCACGAGATTTTCAAGGCTCGCTTCATCCTGTAACTTTGATTTCCGTTTTAGTTTCTAATTCAGCGAGAGAATAAAATCAGTAACTGGATTCGTCTAGCCGTTTTTGAAACTCAGTTTCAGAATAAACTCCAAAACAAACTACAAACTTCTATTTTTATTTCCGAACAGAAGAACTCACCGACTTTACGGAGAACATACAAATGTTGTGTTCAAAAAGGGCTTACAAATTCAAGTTCGTAAAGGTGGTCCTCAATCTTGTTTAGAAACAAGATTGGTGCCGTCGCACTAAAAGAAAAACAGATCTGACCGAATCCCGTAGTCGACACTTCGAAGCTCTAGGCACCAAGCCAAGAGGGGTCGTCAAAAAATGTGCTGTGTTTTAGAACAAAACTGTCCCTGGAATTTCAGGACAGTTTCGCACTGAATTGGTTTTTATTTAGTTGGATAATATTTTAGCTGTGTTCACTAAAATGTGACGGTTTAAAGAGGTTCTGCGTTTGGAGTGCCGTCCGGGAAAACAAATTGTTTTAATTTGCGCTCAAGTTGCGACAACCTGTGCCCGCTGTACCGAGCAACTCCCCACTGTTATTTGACTAATACTTTAACACAGTTGCCTCTTGGAATTTATCAAGCATTCTCTTTGATTTTTCGACTGCAAACATCTAAATCCACAGGTACTTTACTCTTACATAAGCGAAACTTCATTTGAATGCAACCATCTCAGTTAAAACCGTTCAGAATTATTTCACCGCCACCGCAAGGTTTAGAAACTACTGTACTGAGTAAACTCATAATGGAAATGCAGTTTAGAGAAGCTAATATTATCATTGAGCCAGGGCAAACGCAAAACAAGTCACATCCAAACTTACACCGCAAATAGGTATCCCGGTGTTCACGGCGTTGTTTTGGAAACATTAACTAACTTGAGAGTACGCCAAAAACGGAAACATTTTAACGTTGGCGGCCGCCAAGCCGCCGCGCGCCGTATTGTCATCGTGTTGCGCCCATTAAGCGCTAAAAAACTTGAGATACAAAACATTGGTAGGGTTTATCATTCTAAAAGCGGAGAGATCTGTGAATATCTTCGCATTTGAACATGATTTTACGTAACAGTCTAATATTCATTTAACTCCTTATCTAAGGGACGACTTTACATACTATATGATTTTAATTTTAATTAACCTATACTGTGTCACAATGCTGGACAAAGGACTCCCCCAAAATCATTCTCTTATTTAATTAATATAAATTTTGAGCTTTAAAAAGATATGAACCAGTTAAACGATTTTAATTACCTAGATTGTGTCACAATGGACTTCCCCAAAATCATTCTCACATCTCAGTCTTTGGCAGATGAAGTTATATAAATTTAGTAGCAGAAAGAATTGACATATTTCAATGTTCTTTGAGCGAATTCGCAAAGGATTTTTTGCATATTTTTGAATATATTTTTGTAATAATTGATAATTTTTATTTAATCGAATTTTCTATTTAATTGTGTTTTATTTTTATGTTATGTTATTATAATTTTTATTTGATTTTTATGTTATTTATGATTTGATTTATTTTGTGTTTTGATTGTTTAATTTAATTATAAATATTGTATTGGAATTACGCTATCGTATTAGGTTAACCTGTAAATATAGCGTAAGAATGATGATGAATAAATAAATAAATAAATAATTGGCAGATGAAGATATAAATTAAGAGCTTAAAAAATAAATAAACCAGCTAAATATAAACCATTGAAACATTTAGGAATTAGTTTCACTGGGTCAGGTACCGAAATACTCTTTTATTTACCTCTCACCTGAATAGTTTCAAGGAAGGAAGCAATTAGTTCTCTTGAACCGATATTCTAAGTCAATAACATTTTTGAAATAACGTTATCGTATGATCCAACTATTGATGTTGATTTTTGATTTGGAAATGCCTGAAATTTTATTTTGATTGTTTGATGTTAGTCGCTGAAGGCTTTATTATAGCTAAATTGGCCTGTAAAGAGTTTTTTTTTGTCTTTTTATTGACATGAAAATGACAGTGACACGAAAATTTAGGGCCATTATAACGTGTCAGAAAATATAAACAAGAGCCAAATAATGTGTTATAGTTTGCAAGTTGTACTTATCTTGAATCCATTTGATATTGATAATGAATTAGCTAAGTCTCCAATTACGAAGATTTCAAAGAACATATTTTATGCTGGGTCTGGTCTATGTACCCCACATAAAAACATTTGAAAAAAATTGAAGATTACCATTTATATGCAATTTCGTTAATATGTAGACTAACAAAGTGTTCATCAGTAAATGTTGATCTGTTCGAATTTCTTACTATGTGCACATTTCTAGGCCGCCATGACAGTCTGTAATTGACGTTTGATATGACACATTGCATTTTTGAATTGTTTGACAGATTTGTTGCTTTTTTGACGGTAGTGACTTTCACTCTCAAGCTTGACTTATACAACAGTTGTCAAAATGACATTCACGCATGTCAGTCCGCCATATTTTTAGT
Source organism: Chloroclysta siterata (assembly GCA_932294275.1). NCBI lineage: Eukaryota > Metazoa > Arthropoda > Insecta > Lepidoptera > Geometridae > Chloroclysta > Chloroclysta siterata. The sequence goes on along the minus strand of OW028600.1, from coordinate 6,853,385 downwards.
GCATTGTGTTACTCCCCTTGACCAATAAAATCTTGATGAGCAAGAAAACGAAGTAAAAATAAAGCTAATAAGCACCTAAAACAGTTACGATATTGCTAAGCGAAAGTTATATAACCTGTACACAGACCCGACCCCGGCTCCATATATTGATGAAACAACGTCTTTAAAATTTAAAAATTGAGCGAATGACTCGAGATACAGGCGTAAGTCTAGTCACGAAAATTTTTCATTTTAATTAAAGCTCTGGCCGAGGATCGCTGGCTAATTAACCCATTAAAACAGACTCTGCGTTCATTCTGCCTTTTTTCTCCTGAGCGTTCACTTTCTTACGTTATTTGAATAGAATATAAAAAAGATAATACTTGCAGAAGGTTAAGTATTCGAGCCCTGTTTATAAGGCAGCGGTGGCAGTAGCGTTATATAAAGCGTTATATAAATGCTGCTAAGTGCATGTAACTAATTTGGGGGTCACCACAAAGCTCATACACTCATCACTCATACACACTACACTAGCCACGCTTCTGGCTTCTCCTGATACTTGAGATGGAGTTATGGGTGATGTCACATCATCAGACACGCACACACACACACATGTTGTTGGTTCTCCTGTGATACCTTGACTCTTAAGAGACATGTGTGATCGGGAGAACCTTCACACACACGCACAACACACACACACACGCACAACACACACACACACCCTGACACTCATTTATTAAGTCATTATTATTGTGGGGTACTTAACTGTCGTCGATTTTTGTTACCTATATTTCTTGTTCTAAAAATGAAAATCCGTTATTGGCTGTATGTTAGAAACCTAAGTATTTACATTGTATCTTAAGAGCTGTGGATTTTGGTTCAAAAATAAATAAAATAAAAAATAAAATAAAGCTTTAAAATTCACATAAAACTTTACTTACAAAGAAAGACAAGTCAAGGCGCGGACTATAGGTACTAAACAAACAAACTTTTGTTCTAAACTAAGACAAAACTTGTAATATGGGAACCAGATAGCTGATATAATACATATATACTTTTTTTTAATACATACTTATAATATATAATAACACCCAGACAGAGAACAAACATCTATGTTCATAACACTAATATTTGTTCTCGGTGGGGATCGAACCCACGGCCAACGGCTCAGAAGGCAGAGCTACTACCAACTGAGCTGTGTGTGTAACAGACATAATAGACATAATATTTTTATGTACACAATTCAAATAAAAATAAATGCAGTTTTCCATACGTGATAGGTTACAAGCCCATCGCTACGAAGAAATAAAATAAATCCAATGATAGAGTTCGTCAGTTTGTTACCCTCCATCCATTTGAATTATTTCATTCCATTAAAATGCCATTCTAAATTGAGCATTGAGCAATCTGAACATTGTTTTTGTTGGTGTCGTAAAAGCTTTTCTGTAAATAGTTTAGGCGTCGGTACTCGAAATCAGTTTAACTAAGCTGGTGACAAAGGACTTTCCACACAGCACTATCTAGCCCCAAACTAAGCCAAAGCTATGGGAACCAGATAGCTGATTTAATACATATATACTTTTTTTTTGTAAATACATACTTTTAATATTATATAACACCCAGACAGAGAGCAAACATCTATGTTGACCACATAAATGTTTGTTCTCGGTGGGGATCGAACCCACGGCCTACGGCGCAAAAGGCAGAGCTACTACCAACAGAGCTATGAAGGCTGTCAAACAAATTTTTTGATGTTTGCTTCTGAATGCCGCTACGGCTGTGACCGAACTGGTAAGGCGGCTGCGATGCGACTGCGACGCGACATCTCGGTTTACAGCCAATGGGGCTACCACTGTTGCCTTACCAGTACGGCCGCAGGCTAAGTTCGTTATTTTTATTCAAAATATTGCCTTAATCCGTTTAGCCGTAACGGCAAAATGAAGTTATCATTCTGTTTGGCGCATTTGGCGATCAACAAGAGAAATGGGTTCGATTTTCGTATCAAGACTGTTTGCATGATTTGCAATACATCTAATATTGATAATTGTATAAAATCCACATTAGATAAGATAATGTTTTTTTTAAAAAAAAAGAACAATTAGAGCCATACATTTTCTTAGGTATTCTAAAGATTTCTATTATAAGGCAACATTTTATACAATTATCAATATTCGATGTATTTACTGGACCAAATTGTTCACAGTGGCTTATTTTAGGTTTTTAGAGACATAAGAGCTGTTGGTTCTCGATCAAAAAGGTTATATTCAAGAGTAAAAAAGGTAATATTGCCAACATATAGAAGAGGGGCTGGCAAAACATGAGGCCTACCGGGCTAAGAATTGTTCGGTAGCGCTGTAAGAATCGTCAGACGATCACCAGCATTTACTTTTCGAAAAAAAAAAAGCGGGCTGAGATTTTGATAATGATGAATTTACTGGTACGGTTTCAGCCCTGGGTTCCGTAAGTGGAGAACCTTTACTGGTTAATTAGTCACTAGCATACGCACTTGTTGCCAACATAGGCAAAGGAAACGCGACGACATGTCACAGCTAAGGCCGCGTGCACAAAGCAGTCGACAAGACAAGGTACAGTCGCGATCATCTGAATGACGGAGCAATTACGTGCATTCAGCTCCCGGCGCAGTCAGACGAGGCAAGTGGTGAGATTGGTTTCAATAAAAGCACAAACCCTCCCCCATGTTTTTCTTTCATCACTCAACTTTGAATGGTGTTTCACAGAAGTGAAATATTTTTTATTTGTATTTATTTTGTTGCAGGTAATTTTCAACATTTGACGAGTTACACCCAGCTACACTTACTATACACACCAGAGCTGTAATGTAAGTAGTCTAAATAAAATATCTTGTATAAATTTTAATTAACACACCGTGTTTTCAAAATTATATTCTATCGCTATGGATTTTTGTAGTTATGTCGTAAAATGAATCTTTGTAGGAAATTAAGTAGCATCTCATAATATAGGTACTCAAACATGCGAAAAGTTATTCTTTATAATCTGCTTAACATCACAGACTTTTGAAAATTAACACAAGTAATTATTTAAACTAAGTACATAAAAGTACCGCCGTAATCCGCAATCTCTCGAAAATTTCTTGTCACTTGGTAACACCTCTTTAAAAATTCATTTGCAGACATAAATTATCATGAAACAAGTGGCATAAACCCGTCCACGGCACGCGCCGGGGGACGGAAGAAATACTAGTGTCCGACAAACGGATCATTAAAGTCTGTTTTAAAATGTGCCCGCGGCTGCGCTGATTAATCATCTCCCCGGGATTAATTAGTGGTGAAAAAGCCGATGAAAAGCGCATCGATCCCTCGCTAGTCGCCGGTCTGTAACCACCCTTAGGACCTGCTCTCAAGAGCATGAGGAAGTATTCTTTATTTAAACTTCTTTTATTTGAATTTAGAACTTCTGTCACTGAAATTGAATTTAGAACTCAAAGAAGTCAAAGTCAAAGTCAAATGGAAATGTTATTTGTGATTAGAAGACGTCTTAACTTCCCGGCTCGAATTTTGAATTAAGAACGAATCTCATATAGATAGAAGCGCTATTCAAGCAACAAAATGCTTTCGAGTTGGTGAATTCTGTAAATCTTAAATCTGAAAATACTGAAAAATATACAGTATAAAGTGTATTCACGGCTTAAGAGTGGATTAAAAATAAAAACCGTCAGATATTATCAGCAGCAAGACTGACCTCTTCGTTTTCTTTCAGCATCCGAGTGTAACTAATGATAGTCTAGAAAAGGTGGAGAAAGAATATTATATTTGCAGATTCATTTCGCCTTCTTCCCATTCAATTATGATTGTGTTTTTTATTTAAGAAACATTGGTGGGGTAAAATTTGATTGAGTTTTCCATTGCTCTTATATTGTTTAAGCAAATTGTTATTATATTACAAAAAATAGACGAAAAAGCGGTAAATAAATATCTTGCCTTATTTTTTCTTCTTTCTTCTTCTTAGGCTTGATTGCTAAGATCACCTTATTTCTAAGACACTAGCTAGTTTTGCTCGTTTGTAAATGTTGATAACTAACATCAAATTTTAAACACTCGAGTTTTTAACCTTTTTTTTCGGGATAGGAAAAGGCCGGGATTTCGGGATAGGCCTTTAATATGAATCCAGGTTACGAACTGTATTTACTCTATGTTTCGTTATAAGTAATCGGTTTAGTGTTAAGGGTGTAATTGAGAAACTTACATCCAAACATCCAAACCTCAGAACTTTCGGATGTTAGTAAGATACTCGTAGGTTATGAAGGACCGAGAACGATCGACGGATCGAAATAGGTTATAATAGGTTTACTTCTTTTTTTGTGTTTATATAAACACAAAAAAAGAAGATTAGCGCCACGTCTAGCAAGTCTAGCAAGATTAGCGCACGTCTGCCAGCGTTGGCATATGCCAACGCTGGCAGACGTGCATACGCGCTAGCCACCTGATGGAAAGCAGTCACCGTCGCCCATAGACACCTGCAGCACCAGGAGCGTTACTGATGCGCTGCCGGCTTTTCGATCTTTTATTTTGATGGGTCATATGCGATGGCCAATCACAATTTTATCGACTGCGCTATCACAATCAACATCTCGAATATTACCGGCATTAATCTCTTTAGTACATAGCGATGCTCAAGGCAGAATGGAACCTCATTCGTTTGCAAACATAGTTACTGCTAAGTGGGGAACGGTACACTCTCACTGATTGCCTCGTTCATCGAAGTCGGTTCACGCAGAGCTCGTGGCAATTCGAGTCCAAAAAAGTCGTTACTCATATTACAGGGGGAGATGGAAATGACGGTTTAAAAGATGAATGTGTTTAAAACGTTCATTGGCAGCGAATTTAATACCATAAGTGCATTTGTGGATTTTTTAAATGCGTAGGAGATTGATCGTGAAATCCACCCTTATTCTGCAAGCTTTTTATTTATCACAATAAATTAAGAAGCGTTTTGTCATAATAAAAAAATTGCTCCAGAATTTAATCCTAATAATGTAAATGTACGAAAAATATCGATACAAAATATTTAGCACATGCCCACAATATTTATTTATAAAAATGTATGTGCCATCTTAAAACGCTTTTAATATGACATCCAAAACAAAAGAAAGGCAATTTTTATTTGTAATGCTCTTAGTTCTGTGGTGCCGATGACGTCACCATTTATTAAATATTATGGGCACCTACATTCCAATTCCACTTCACTTAGATCTAAAGCGAAAGCTTGTCTATCATGTCTATTCCAGTCTTTAGTCAAACAATATTATTATGCTGGTGATATTCATATACACAAAGAGCCAAACTGACTTCCATAAATCCAATTTGCAAAGGCAGATATCATCATTTTAATGTTTATAACAGCGTAATATAACATGAAATAAATAGGTTTTTTTTTAATTAAAATCTCTCTCTAACTATCAGTGAATATCGTAATTTGCAGAAGTCATAATGAATTGATTTATATTTATAATAATGTTCGCAACTCCGTGCGATTAAGTAGGAAATATGACGTCGTGTCGAGGCTGGATGGTTCTCGGTCGGCGCATAATTAGAATAATTGCAAAAGTTTCTCACTACAGACTTAACCACGATGCTTTAGAGCCATTCATTTGTATTTATGCACGCCGCGTAAACAGCTCTTAATGGCGTTTCATTTTTTATTTTCCTTTGTAAAGAGAAGTCGTTGAGAAACGTGAAAATACCTTGAATTTTGAGAGGAAATCCTAGTTGAAGTTTACGAGTGCTTCATAATCCTTGTGTCGAAACACGTAAAATTTCCTCAAGTTTTATGCAGACGCAGCGTCGTTCGGCCGGATGGGTCGTCCGGTGAGCGCTGTAAAAATACATACTCCGGAACAAAACAAGTGTTACGTAAAATGTAACAGATTACGGAGCACTCCCGTTTACAGCGGACGCGTTACGGGCCCGCTGTTCATTCGGACCCCTGGGAGATGAGCTATTGGGCTCTGGCGCTCTGGCGCGGCCAAACCTTGCTTTTCCGGTTAGTTTTTGGAACATGCAGTTTTGTGCGCAACCATTAGGTAAATAAATGCGACTGTACAAAAATATTGACAGGGTATCACTCCCACACTCTGTTTGCATAAAACAAATGTAGCTGATAGATGCGTGTGACGATATTGTTGTGAATAACATTCAGCACAATTTTTCGGTACATCCTAGAAGCTACTATAAAATAAACTGTGAGAACAACGAAGCTCACTTTGTCAAAATATGATTGAATAATCATGATATCGAAAGACACGTAAATCGAAAGTGTTAGTCTCCCGCTTTTTCTCCAATATTAAATCCGGAGCGGCAAATTGTCTAATCTAAATACTGTTCGATACACGTGGCTGAGATGACTCGCAGCTTCTTTGGCTCCCTTAGCAGGAGTATTTTATTTAAATAATAATAATAAGTTTAATGAGAACAGAATGGAAAAAGTTATAAACATAAATGTACATTGAATTTGTCCTACAATCGGCGGTCTTATAACAAGTAGCGATCTCTTCCAGACAACCGTTATTTTAATCAAAACTTAGGACTAATGTTTTGCATCATTGACTGCGAAGTTGAGCTGATTTGGTATTCACAGCCCCCCGAACTAGTTAAAAACTGTGTTTCGGGAGTAGACTGATTCTCCCTTAATCGTCTCAAGCATCGCTGACGCGGGACAAATCTGAGTTCATGGATTCGGATTTAGAGCTTATAAACATTATTCATCGGTAGCTAGCAAAGTCAAGTTTTTAAGAGTATGAGCTCTTTGTGAAGAGCTCGTCCGGGGAAGTACTACCACCACACCTTTTTCTGCCGCCAAGCAGCAATGCTGTGTTTCGGTTTGAAGAGTGTGGTTGCCGGTGTAATTACAGGCACATGAGGCTTAACATCTGTATGCCTCAAGCTGATGGACGCAGGGCAGTGCATCGTAGGGCACGTTCCTATCGTGCGTGACTTACGAGGCAATGCTTTGTTATAGGTGATGGTTACCACATAACATCAGGTGGGCCATCTGCTTGTTCCATCAGCTGGTTGTATAAAAAAAAAAAAAAAAAAAAAAAGTCCAACAAAATAAAAATACCATAAAATAAAATTTAATTTAATCTTAAATACTGGAAAACATCATCCGCCAGACTAAAAACACAGGGTTATTCTACCTATTTCGTAGACAACTGTCAAGTTATGAAACGCAGTCTTCGAGATGTAAGCACTCATTTTCAGCTTTTGTTTTAACTCGCGTTTCAGTTATTCAAGTGCGACAGTGCCAGAAGCAGCGTAGATAGTGCTAGAAACTCGTGTTCCGTGCTCGCTACCTCTCGTTTATCTTCCCGCGAATCAGGGTTTCCATTTAAGTTTGTTGAGTTGTGTAAGTAAAGGCAGAGATCACTCTGTTTATGTCGCGCCCCTCGACCGTAACAGCCCTGTGTTCACACCAAATCCGAGAAATTAACTAGAAAATATAATGCGGTGTGAGAAAGCTCGCGTCTCGTCGGCGAAATGTACCTACATAATTAGAAAAGTTTTTACGAGGAGTGTTGGCAAGTCGGTTGTCACAACCTGACACGGAGAAGCCGCGGCTCTCCCCATGTCCGGATGTTCAGCAAATTATTTACAAATGATTCTCATTCATTTCGAGCTTTTGTTGTCGAGCGTTTTTTTAGTTAGGGACCTACTTTACCTACCCATAAAGTAGTAGCATAAAATAATATTTTCATTTCGCAATAACAAAAGTTGCAATGGTTTCAGTGTATTCAGATAACTACAGTAAATCCCGTTGGATTTTTATAAACTATCATCAAAAAAAAAAAGAACGGTAAATGGCGGGCACTCCACATAGCACTGTCTAGCCCCAAACTAAGCAAAGCTAAGGGAAGGTAAGGGAAACGATAGCTGCTAATTGTGTGGATAGTCAACCAATATTTATTTATATTTATGTTTTATTTTAATACTTAATATCTCTCATAATATTTTAAACACCCAGACAGTAAGAAATAAGTGTAAGAAAAACTTCCCACTCTCCGCGGAATATTAACCAGCACGTGTCAGCGGTCACGAAAGACCGTGGAACTTGGCGAGGTCGTAGAACACTCGTATTATAAAAATAATTGGCGTTTTTGGCACGACACCGCGACAACGATGGGTTCCTTGCCCTAAATGAGTGTAATTACAAAAGTTTTTATTGCGAACCCGCGCCAAAACCTCCTTCTGCGATCGTTTTAAATATCAGTTGGCGACGCCGAGGCTGCCTTCGTTAAACCCCATAACATTTGATTGAGGGGTCGAAGAAAAATAGTGCAATTTGAAACTTTTTTCTATTAAAAATAATGACCTTAAAAGCGGCTCCAAGCTCATTTATAAAGCTCTATCGAAATATAAAAATAATGTATAAAAATAAATAGCGGTTACATGCGACTTTATCGGAGTAGATTTGGTTTTACTGTGACAATTACGATTTTGGATAAAGTATACTCATAAATATAAATATAACTTAAATAATCTCAATTTAATCGTCAATAATAATAAGAAATATATTTTTTTACATTATATTTACATTATACAATTACTTTCTTTGTTGTCGCCTATGGGTACTAAAATGCAAAAACCCACAAATCCTTGTATATAACCAGTGGTTAAAGCGATGTATGTCAGTCAATCAGTACTTTGTTTTTTTTTTTTTCAAAATAAATTATACCTAAGTAAAAAAAACAAGCTTTTACTTATTTAAGTAGCTAGCTAACATGCATTGTCATCCATAGTAAACGTGTATTCATAATTTAAGCTCAATCGGTTGAAGATAATCTGCTTCACAATTGAGTTGCAAGATTCCACCCGAACAAACATATTTACATACATACATTTCAAGTAAAATAAAAGCTTGTTAATAAGATGCAAATAAATACATTTTAGCACATTTTCGCACAGCGCTTTATCCCCTAGCCCCAAACTAGGCAAACCTTTGGGAACCAAATACTTACCTGCTCCTTTTTTCTTTGTAAATACATCTTTTAATATAAATAACACCCAGACACAAAACATATGACCTACTCGTATGTTTTGTGTATACGAGTACATCAATGTTCATCACTCAAACATGAATATGTTTGTTATGTATTTTAGGGATTATTTTGGTCTGCTTTTATTATAGAATTAGTAACATGAATAGTACCTATTCGAGTTTTCATTTAGGTTTCATCTACATATACAATCTATATTTCCCTAAAGAACATCAGTAGAATTGGGGTCGGGCTATAAACCCTTATTTCTATTCAAACTAAAAGTTCACAAGTGTTGCCCTCGACCCGCTCATTTCCGATTTTTACTACCATTCATTTAAGAAAGATACCTAACCATAAAGAGCTGGGAGGTTTTAAGCGGGCAACCATAGACTGGAAGACTAATAGTAGGACTACCCTGATGGGCCCTTGACAATGTAAATCGCTAATATTCGGTGGTGGTAAAGTGTAAGGCGAATGGATACCCTGATACTAGCGCCACTACATATTTTATTTTATCATTACGTTATACAAAGAAATTATCAAAAAATCGGACCGCGCGTACACGATACCTATCACAAGCTTTTTTTTTAATGTATCTGTAATAGTTTTGTGTTGTATTATTTAGGGAGATACTTGTTTCAAGAGTTTAGTTCCTATTGGTGGTCACCAAGCTCTCCAAACAAGGTATCTGACTGAGTAACACAAAACAAAACTATTACAGATACATTAAAAAAAAGCTTGTAATAGGTATCGTCTACGCGCGGTCCGAATTTTTTATAATTCCTTTGTGTATCTAATGATTAAATAAAGTATGTAGTGGCGCTAGTATCGGGGTATCCATTCGCCTTAAGAGCAATCTTTGTATCTGTCCACTAGAAATCGATCCATCTGTATCCAGCAGAGTACTTCTTCGTGATGCTAATTATAATAATGAACTGCATCACATGGAACTGGTAACAATGCCGCCTGCTGTCCATCAAACTCTAAGCTAAAATTTAAGACTATGGAATTATTACCTTGACATATTTCAGCTGGCTGGGCTATTTTAAAACATTCGGAAACGTTTCCGACTGTAAATTTATTTTGTCTCTCTTGCTTTAGTTTTGTTTGTTTATAAACAAAAAAGAAAAAACTGACGTTTTCGATAGGTAACGATTCCGACCCTCATACTACAATATGGTGCTTAAATTTAAATGATTCTTAAAATTTGCGCTGTCTCTGTTTGTCATTACGCATTGGTAAGAGATGGCAATAGTTTAGGCATAGTTTATCGTGTGACAGATTTGTAGTAAGGCCGCGAATGTTTAAAAAAGACCTGCTGTTTTGCCTCCGCCTCACTAAGTTTGATGGTTATTGGGAGCTGTAACTTATCTTTAGAACCTGCATGTTTTTCATATACCCTGAACTTAAAACGACTATTCTTTAGGATCACGGAGACGGTTTATGGACGTAGTTAACAATACCTGTGACGTCACAGGGGAAGTACGAATACGTATCGACTGAAAGAAATCCCAAGGAACGCCCGAGCGTGACATTGCGTCTTGGCATGTAAATGGCTTTTAATGCAATGTAACTAAGTCAGGACTATTTGAAACGGAAAAAGCGACGATTTAAGAAGTATAGTATTTTTTTATTCTTAACAAGCTGGTGCCCGCCACTTCGACTGCGCAGGATTAGTCACACAATATCTTTATAAATTGTAGCCTATGTGTTATTCTGATGTATATAAGCTATATTATTGTAAAGTTTTATGAAAATCCATTCAGTAGTTTTTACGTGAAAGAGTAACAAATATCCATACTTACAAACTTTCGCGTTTATAATATTAGTAGGATAGTAGGATGACAGAATAGGCCCATTTTTTTATATGCTGAGGGTGTCATTATGGTCGCAACTCGATCACGCTCTATGGCCTAATAATAAATGGTCGTTATGACTGTCGCCATTTCTTTTCGTGTCGTGAATTTTACATTGACAAGTACCTTATAGAGCTGCTATAAAATGACGGAATGAACGTATTGAAATATATTACACTATATTAACATACTATATAATTTATTTATAGGCACTTTAAACAATAGAATCTTATGAAAAACTAAGAGAGTTTCGCCGGAATTATCACCACAGGAAAACATAACCAACGGACAAAGTCGCTAGTAATAACTAGTACCACGACTATAAAATTCATACACTTTATACTGTCCACACACACATTCATTGACCAAGCATAATAGCAATCCTAAATCTATTTCCCCACTGACAGGATTATAGTGCGGTATTATTTACAACGTCTATTTTCACGTTAGTGCTTTATTTATGGGTGTAATGCACTATTCTGTAACAAGCTTTGTAGGTATTCGAGACGGGACACCATAGCCGGGGAGAGTCTGGCTTATGGACGTTGAAATGAAATGAAATTTCAATACTTATTCGGCAAACTGCTCGTATTTTTATCAAAACCTTGAAAAGACTATTCCTGAAAAAAATACGAGATCATAATATCATTAGATAACAGCATTTCTCGTTTTTTGCACAACTAAAATACTGCGAAAAATATAGAGACAATCCAGTTTCAAAATATTTTTGTTTACCCAGTTTCAGAATGAAAGCAGTGACTTTTTTTCAATTTGTGTTCATCTGGGGTCAGCATAAATTGAACGAAAGTGATAGGATACCAAAGCTCTGCTGTTAGTATTTCGGGCTGCAGTTTTAAAAAGTAAATTATAAAAATGTTTTATATGTATTAGTACCTATCTACTATTTATTATTAGACTAGTAAACTTATGGTTCTTCAAGGATGTGGATGTGAGGATGTGAGCATGTGTGCATGTGAGTATGTGAGCATGTGAGCATGTGAGCATGTGAGCATGTGAGCATGTGAGCATGTGAGCATGTGAGGATGTGAGGATGTGAGGATGTGAGCATGTGAGCATGTGAGTATGTGAGCATGTGAGCATGTGAGCATGTGAGTATGTGAGCATGTGAGCATGTGAGCAAGTGAGCATGAGAGCATGTGAGCATGTGAGCATGTGAGCATGTGAGCATGTGAGCATGTGAGCATGTGAGCATGTGAGCATGTGAGCATGTGAGCATGTGAGCATGTGAGCATGTGAGCATGTGAGCATGTGAGCATGTGAGCATGTGAGCATGTGAGCATGTGAGCATGTGAGCATGTGAGCATGTGAGCATGTGAGCATGTGAGCATGTGAGCATGTGAGCATGTGAGCATGTGAGGATGTGAGCATGTGAGCATGTGAGCATGTGTGCATGTGAGCATGTGAGCATGTGAGCATGTGAGCATGTGAGCATGTGAGCATGTGAGCATGTGAGCATGTGAGCATGTGAGCATGTGAGCATGTGAGCATGTGAGCATGTGAGCATGTGAGCATGTGAGGATGAGAGCATGTGAGCATGTGAGCATGTGAGCATGTGAGCATGTGAGCATGTGAGGATGAGAGCATGTGAGGATGTGAGCATGTGAGCATGTGAGCATGTGAGCATGTGAGCATGTGAGCATGTGAGCATGTGAGCATGTGAGGATGTGAGCATGTTAGGATGTGAAGATGTCTCGATGTGTGAATGTCCATTTACCCACATTTTTCAGTATCATAACACACTAAAGAGGATTTAATTTACAAACTTCATTGATTAATTTAAATTAAAGTGGATTTATTCATGACAACTGCAAATCGTACAGCTATTAATTATATCCTTTTTTTTACAAATTAATGATCCCGCTTTAAAAATAATTCCCATAAACTATACCACTTAAATTAAAAGATCAACGGATTGTTACCCTGGCTTACATTTAAAGGATGTCTTTCATGCATAAAATATGTATATGTATTACTTGTGGCTTCCCGCGGCTTCGCACGCGTTGTAGTGGTGCCGTGATGGAGCCACAAACATCCAAACATCGTAACTTTCACATTGATTTGTATATTATTAGGGTAGGATTTTAAATACCTACGTAGGTATAAGAGATACCTATAAACGGCCATTACCTATATTAGGTAGGTAGGTATAGGTACTGAGACTCAAAAACATGCCAAATACAACAAAGACAACCTTACACGGAAAATATGTACTTATTTGTTCAGGAGGTAGTTTTACTTTGCAGGGGTAGTTTTAAAATATTGAAAACGAGATTTTAAATAATTTATTGTGGTGTATATTTACTTCAAGTTTGAAATCTATCGCACTATACTAAAAATCTCCCATACTAACTTTTACAGTCATTTGCACCCTTTGCAGGGGTAATTATTAAAAGTTGAAAGCGTCATTTTTAATTAATTATTTTTTAGTCACCTACCTACCTCAAGTTTTAAGTCAATCGCACCACGCGTTAAAAAACTCCCATGCAAACTTTGACATCCCTTTGCACTTTTATTAAGGGTAGTTTTAAAAAACTAAAAAGGTTTTTCCTATTTTATTTTTTAGCCTTGGAGTACATCTACTTCAAGTTTCAAGTTTGTAGGTTCAAGGAATACAATTTTTCATACCAACGTTTTCAACCCTTTTTACACCCTTAGGGGTTCAATTTCCGAAAATCCCTTCTTAGTAAACCTCTACGCCATAAGACCTATGTACTCTTTAAATTTCAAGTCTATATGACCAGCGGTCAAAAATCTCCCATACAAACTTTTTAACCCTTTGCACACTTATTAAGGGTAGTTTTAAAAAACTAAAAATGCCTTTCTATTTTTTTGCCTTGAAGTATATCTACTCCAAGTTTCAAGTTTGTAGGTTCAAGGAATACAATTTTTCATACAAACGTTTTCATCCCTTTTTACACCCTTAGGGGTTGAATTTACAAAAATCCCTTCTTAGTACACCTCTACGCCATAAGACCTACGTACTCCTCAAATTTCAAGTTTCTAGGACCAGTGGTTTAGGCTGTGCGTTGTCTATATGTCAGTCAGTCAGTCAGTCAGTCAGTCAGTCAGTCAGGACTTTGATTCTTATAGTATTAGAGATTAGAGATAAATTACTTCCAAAGAAGTTATTTTAATTAAAATGTGTATGAGTGTTCAAACTGTTTTTTTTTTATAATGAACTAGCGGCCTGTCCCAGCTTCGCATGGGTGGTCATAAATTTTTTGAACATTTTAGGATAAACTTAGACCGTTGGTTCGAGCCTCGCGTCTACTTATTTCATACATTTGCACGCGCTTCCCCTTGAGTGAGTGAAATCGCCCGCGCCCGACCCGTGCCCGTGCCCGCGCGTGACCCGTTAACATTTTTAATTTCGTCATATCTTTTGAATGGAATGTCCGATTTGAAAAATTTAAGAAGTAATCTATAGGTATTGAAACCGTCTTAATTATAAAATGATTTATTTGGATAAGGATTAATACCAAGGTACAAATAAAGACCCTTTTCTAGCGGAGGCATTTCAATTAATTTTTTATAATAAAAGAACACTTATTGTGACATAACTATAATAGTTAGACATATGCTGTCGCGACATTTTTTGTAGATAATGACGTGTTCTACAAAATCGTAGTACATTATTTTGTTCTATCTTCAATAGTTTTCGCAGCGCACGCGATGTAAGGTTTTTGTTTTCCACCTTGGGTTACATTATTGAAGTTTTAGTAAGGATCCCTGATTTTTTTGAAAATATAATATAGCCTATGTTACTCAGGGATAATGTAGCATTCTAATGGTGAAAGAATTTTTGAAATCGGACCAGTAGTTTTTGAGCCTATTCGTTACATACAAAAATACAAAAATACAAATGTTACCTCTTTATAATATTAGTGTAGATAATGTTACCTCTTTATAATATTAGTCCTTTGACTACAATCTAACCTGATGGTAAGCAACCTGGGTGTAAGAATATATTTTCTTACCTTCTCTTTCTTTCTAATAATATGGCAGACTCTTTCAAGATTTTTATCGGTGATTCACTGTGTCACGTTCTACATTATTTATGAGTCTACTTTGGATTTCATTTAAGTATACAACTTATCAACAAGCGTAGCTTACTATACTTATATCTGATTATCTTATTCAACATTTAACGCGGTTACTATATCTTTGTGACTTGATACGTAGTGACATTTCCAGCTTCTTTTATTAGGCTTCTGTTATAAAAAGACGTTGATTGTCTTCTGTTTTTTGTGTATGAGGTCAAATCCGTTGTCACGTTTAGAAAAAAAAGTAGCCGATTCCTTTAAAACTTCTAAGGAATTCACAGCAATAGCTCTCCGTATTAACCAATCCTTTGGCAGTTGTCTTGTTCTAGCCGTATCCAAAGGCTGAATGTCTAAAGGCATGCGCCGGCATACAGTGGCATATGCAGTGTCGCGATATGCCACGTTCCCCTGATGTATGAGACGCTAACTTAAATGCTCCTCCTCCTTGCTTAACACCGTGAACACTTGCACGGCATAAATTTCAACTTAAACCCACAACTTTGGTCTAGAAATGTGTGGGATTCCCTGAATGAAGTTTTTAGAATCGTTTTCAGCGTTAACTCTCTAAATTATTGCGTTTCGGTTCGCGTAGACGTGTAACTGAGATTTATGTAAGACTTTTTATTTCTTTTGAAATCTAATATACGAGCAAAAATAACAATTGGAAAACATAAACTATCTACTCTTTATTAAGGTATACTAATAATTTTGAACAAATTGCATTAAATTCTTTATTAAATCGAATCACAAAATTCTACTAAAAGCGAGTGGTATGATAGCTTCAGATAACAGATCACAGAGTCCTCAATTATATAGTTTGACCCTACGACTCTTTAGAGTTATTTTGGCAAAGTTGTTTGTTTTTCTCCTATCTCATAGCTTCATAGATTTCTCAAGGGCTCTACGAGATGAAGCAATATCAAATTTACTGGAGCGCGGCCGTTAGCGACATCTGCATCATCTTAAATAAAACTACGTAATATTTTAGTAATGTTTTGGTTGCTATGTTTTGGTCATTCTTGCAGATAAAACTTAAATCCGCGTGTTTTTCTTGTGTATACACGTGGCAAATCATACAAATGTTTTATACTTATGCTGTCTCCCCCAGAAGTTGGGACAGCAACCAATCATAAATGAAAGTATTTTTTTTAACTAGGCTCTTGGCTCTAATACTCAAGCACGGTAGACATCCACACAGTCACATAGAACAATATAAGACTTAGAAAAACCTAGCCCGGTACATAAAAATATGCCATGTTTCGTGTTTATCATAAGAAATGGCAATCATTGATGATTTCAAACTTCTCCGTTATTTTTTTAACCTCCTATTACTCGCTTGGGGTGTTTTACACCCCAGCGACTGTTGGATCGTCTCTAGTTATTGGTGTTTTGGATTTACAGCATTAATTTTTGTTCTAGCTTCCTAAAACTAGCGGATCTTTGTTATTTAATCATACTCTGTGGTGTAAGGTTTAAGCAAGAGAGTGCGAAAATTCAAAACTTTATGTTATAAATACCATCAAAATGTGTGCAGTGACCATGTTATTCTGACATGTCAGTAATGCAATGAAGAAAATTAGTTATAATTAGCTATAAGCACTATCTTTTTCTAAAAGAGTTTATCTGTTAATTAATCGTTAAGTCAAAAGATTATCATAAATAAAAGTCTGATTTTGCATGTCTTTGGTAGTATTTTCTACTTCTAAAACCGGGGCGTAAAGCACCCCACCCGAGTACTTACGTAAGTTTTTAAGAGTAACTAAGGGTTAAGTTACCTGAGAAGTTGGGCTTAGAGCTGATTTCACCATGCTCTGTTAGTTACAAATAAAGGATTAACAGGCCGTTAAATCTGACCTTAGATGTCAAACGCGTACATTTTGACATATTTAACGCCCCTTTAATCCTTTGTTAATCTAACAGCGCATGGTGAAATCAGCTTTTAAACTGGTATTTCCTGGTACAGTAGCTTACGACCAAGTAATTATTTATGGATGCAATATACCTACTAGCTAGATATATTTTAAAATAATGTGCACGTATACTCAATCAGTTCGGTACAGTTTCCTGTGGGCTACCACGTGATACGACAGAATCCATAAAACCAAATTAAAATAACATTAATTACATAGTTGGCGCATTTATTGTGAAACAAAGTGAATCGCCCGGCACAACTGACCGTGTCGCGAATTTAATTTTATCATTCGTCATTATTTACGTCAATTAATGTATAATAATGTGCGCATTTAAACTTATTGTATGCGTTTTTAATTACGAATTCTGGCTTTAAATAATTTAACCAAAATATTATTCATATACGAGTATGTAACGTGCTTTATGAATGCAATCGATAGTAAGTACCTACTACTAGCTTTTAACTGGTGGCTTCCAATTGGTGACCTCGACTAATTATTATATTTGAACTATCAGGAAAAAATCACTCGGTTCCTATATTCTAGGAGAGTCTGTTTGACGTATAATCTCATATCTTTTTGGTTAATATAATTTCAGTGACAATGAAAGTCACGAGTCAAAATTTTAAATACAAGGAAAACTTGAGAAGAAAAATTATCGGACGAACGACGATCTGTAGTGCTACTAACGGACGTATGTTAATTATAAGAAACGGGAATAATCAATCTTGGTAGATTCATGATTTATATATGCTCTGTGGTGTGATTTATATATCAATAACAATGAAAATTAAAATTAGAATCATTTCAAATGTCATATTATCTAGCGACTGTACTTATAAAAATCCCTACGTTTAAAAATATGATAAATTATGCAACGTTTGTATCTGTGGCGGTCAGATAGCAAAGAGGTTAGTCTACCGTACAATCGATAGGCCAAGCACTGAACAAAGAAAACCGTTCTATCTTCGAAAATTAAATGACATCAATACAATCGCATGTTGAATTCTCAACACGTTCCGTTTCTTGATTTCCTTTAGAAAGAAAGCGTTCAGTATCGGTAGCCGTTCCCGTCCCAATATGTATGATAAATAAATTGCTATCCAATATGAAATGGAACCAATACCGGTGAAGTACAGAGCGTTTACTCTTATTACACGTATGCCTCAAGTGAATCCACTTAAGTGGAGACACAAATATTATTTATAGATATAAAATTTTACGCGAGTAAGAACATAATGTTCAAACTGTATTGGGGTACCGTTGTACCTTTGAATATTTGACGTCTGGGTCGATACTGAATAGCGATTCGTTGCGGGTCGGCCTTTATATTGTACATTATACCTAAACCTTATCTTTGGTTATGTCATTGTATCAGATTCAATAGTATGAATTAGTATGAATGTGGGTGACAGCCTTCACAGCTCAGTTGGTAGTAGCTCTGCCTTTTGCGCCGTAGGCCGTGGGTTCGATCCCCACCGAGAACAAATATTTGCGTGATGAACATAGATGTTTGTTCTCTGTCTGGGTGTTATTATATATTATACTAGCGGCCTGTCCCAGCTTCGCATGGGTGGTCATAAATTTTTTGAACATTTTATAAACTTAAACCGTGGGTTCGAGCCTCGCGTCTACTTATTTCATACATTTGCACGCGCTTCTCCTTGAGTGAGTGAAATCGCACCCCGCGCGAGACCCGTGGACCCGTTAACATTTTTAATTTCGTCATATCTTTTGAATGGAATGTCCGATTTGAAAAATTTAAGAAGTAATCTATAGATATTGAAACCGTCTTAATTATGAAATGATTTATTTGGATAAGGATTAATACCAAGGTACAAATAAAGACCCTTTTCTAGCGGAGGCATTTCAATTAATTTTTTATAATAAAAGAACACTTATTGTGACATAACTATAATAGTTAGACATATGCTGATGCGACATTATTTTTTGTAGATGATAACGTGTTCTACAAAATCGTAGTACATTATTTTGTTCTATCTTCAATAGTTTTCGCAGCGCACGCGATGTAAGGTTTTTTGTTTTCCACCTTGGGTTACATTATTGAAGTTTTAGTAAGGATCCCTGATTATTTTGAAAATATAATATAGCCTATGTTACTCAGGGATAATGTAGCATTCTAATGGTGAAAGAATTTTTGAAATCGGACCAGTAGTTTTTGAGCCTATTCGTTACATACAAAAATACAAAAATACAAAGTTTACCTCTTTATAATATTAGTGTAGAAGTATGTATTTACAAAAAAAGTATGCTGATGCGACATTATTTTTTGTAGATGATAACGTGTTCTACAAAATCGTAGTACATTATTTTGTTCTGTCTTCAATAGTTTTCGCAGCGCACGCGATGTAAGGTTTTTTGTTTTCCACCTTGGGTTACATTATTGAAGTTTTAGTAAGGATCCCTGATTATTTTGAAAATATAATATAGCCTATGTTACTCAGGGATAATGTAGCATTCTAATGGTGAAAGAATTTTTGAAATCGGACCAGTAGTTTTTGAGCCTATTCGTTACATACAAAAATACAAAAATACAAAGTTTACCTCTTTATAATATTAGTGTAGAAGTATGTATTTACAAAAAAAGTATATATCTGGCTCCCATATCACAAGCTTTGGCTTAGTTTGGGGATAGATAGTGCTGAGTGGAAAGCCATTCAATATTTGTTATTTTATTATTATTTATTATAATTGTTATAGACTGCCAATAGGTTGCCAAAGAGCCTCTTGAGGCGCACTTAAAATCCTTTCACCACACTGTTTCGAAAGAAACTAGTGACACGACAAGAGAAGAGGTTGCCAAAAGTAGCCTCAATGAGGCGCACTTAATCCTTTCACCACACTGTTGCGTAGGAAACTAGGGACACGACAAGAATAAAAAGAAGCCGATAGGTACGAAGCTATAACTTTATACGACGAAGCAATGGGCTTGCAATATGCCACGTGGAACACTAATACTCGTAGCTAGGTAGGTACTGGTAAAATGGGCAGATAAAGTAAAGAATCATAACAAAGTTATGTTAAAAGTTTCAGTCGATGAGTGATGAAATCTTCAAAGGAGAGATATAGGTACAAGGTGTTCTTTTTCTACTTTTTCTTTTTTTTTCTAAGGAACCAACGGCGTTGGTTGGTTCCTTAGAAAAAGTTATTCATATTGACGGATACTTTAGCCCCCTGAAGTTTTAAATACATGTATTGAAACACCTTGTATATAAATTATTTGTAACAAGAAATAATTACCTCTATTTTTCTAATTTTATTTGTTTGGTATATAAGATAACATAAGATTTCTCCTCAAAATGATTATGGTTCAAACGTGCTCTACACCATTTTCTCTGAAAATAACAAAGAAAACATAAATTTCTCGCAAAATTAACGCATCCCTCATAGGTTGCGTCGTATATGTAAGAAACCTCTGCAAAAAACATGATGCCATTTGACTCGAGACAAATGAGACAAAAGAAATAAGAAAATATTAAACGTGACTGAGGATGTCAAGACGTTTTCCATACGTGCGCTGGCACGGTGAACGCCACGCTTTTTATGGCTAACGATATTATAGAAGCAACATTTCCTCGAGAGATTGAGATCCATTAGTTTGCGTAAAGGGCTTAACTTATTATAGTAATTTTTTCTTTTTTATACTTCTTGCTAATGACACAAGCAGTGGGCCACCTGATGCTAAGTGGTAACCATCACCTATAACAACGCATTTCCTCGCCAGTCACGCACAATATGAACGTGCCCTACAATGCGCTGCCTTACCATGTCATGTGCCAACTTAAATGTTAAGCCTCGCGTGTCTGTAATTTCTTTGGCCCACACCAAACTGAAACCAAGCAACGCTGCTTGGTGATGATCATTTGTGTCTAAGTGTGATATAATTATGTGTAAAAAAAAGGATTTAAGTATTCCATCATGGTACCTGATCCACCTACTATGGATAAGCTTTGCTTAGCTTGGATCTAGAAAGCGCTGTGTGAAAATATGATCAGAGTATTCATTAAATTGATTAATTATTAGAATATGCTGTAAAAGTTTCTCAAAATGTAAACGATAAACTGTTGATACATTGACTATGTTTTATACAATGAAACGCGTTTAAGGCGAAGACAATTGCCAATGTGACTCTCGCTCGCACGTTTCGACATATTGCAAGATATAAAATCACTTAACTAATTTCCGAAAAATCGCACTCAACCATTTTGTGTGCAATCACATTGCACACAGTTTAGTAAAAAATCATTTTGATCGATACATGTTTTCATACTCAAAAGTTTGCTTAACTAGTTTTCGAACATAAGCTAACTTTAAAGTAGGAAAACTTGTATCGATCAAAATTATTTTTTTACTAAACTGTGTGCAATGTGGTTGCACACAAAATGGTTGATTGCGATTTTTCGAAAATGAGTTTAGTGATTTTATATCTTTCAACATGTCGAAACGTGCGAGCGAGAAGTTGTTTGATAGTTGTCAGCCCCTTAATTGTATTCATTATTGAAATCAGCAAATTAATTCGATTACTTTTACTTCCAATCTCTTTGAATCCAATAGTACTGCAAAGTCCACTAAAACAAAGAAATCACAGCTGTAAAAGTAAATTCCTCCGCGTTCTCAGGAGCTTCGGAAGCAGATAGTGCGAGTAATGAAATAATGAGCTAAACTTAAACGAGCTGCAAAATTTATGTTTTGTGCAGCTTAAAAACAGCTCTCTGGAGATTTCGCGAGCGAGCGTTTCGTTTCGTTTTTTTGGAACGAATTTAGTTTGTGGGTTCCTGTTTGAAGAGTTCTTATTAACATTTTTCAGAAATGTTTTAAGTACCTGTACGTACACGGTAGAGATAGAGTATTTGTTCTTTTTTTATCCGAAAAGTATCTAGGTCTATTCTACACATCCAAATTTCTTTACTAACTCGATCTGTTACTAACTCGATGGTACTACGACAATATGTTTTTTTAACTACTTCCGGATTAAATAGGCGCACCTTATGTTTAGTTTTAACCAACATCTATAACAAAGCATTGCCTCGCAAGTTACCAAGGCAATATACGAAGAAAGATTATTTCTGAGCGGAAAAGTCCACCGGATTTCTTAAAAAACTTTTGCATTAAAAACTAACAAATAGTAACGCTTTTCTAAATATCATACTGCTAAACTTCACAACAGACCGAAGAAGCTAGCTGATCGAACAACATTTTATACTTTTCCGTAATAAAATCTAGCAAGAACCGTTTTAAAAATAGTTCCATGGCAAATCTAATAACAAGTTGGAGGAAAAGTGCCCACGTTGACCTCGCTGGAGAAATAAAGGAGAATTGTATGCTGTACCTACTTAATGTATTTATACAAGGTGTTCCAATACTTGTGTTTAAAAACTTCAGGGGGCTAAAGTACCCATCAATGTAAACGCGACCAAACTTCAGGGGGCTAAAGTACCCATCAATGTGAACGCGACCAACACTGTGAACGCGAAAATAAAAAAGCTGTTTCATACAAAAGTTTAATACCTACCTGGCTAAAATGTATGAAACACAAGTATTGGAATACCTTGTATAAATATATTAAGTAGGTATAGCACAAGTATTGCAGTAGTAAGCAAAACACAACTATTGAACACCTTGTATAATATAGATATCTAAGTGGAAGCGATCTGATTAATTAACGTCAGACTGGCTCTGCCAGGACGCAACAAACTACTAAATTTATGGTTCGTAGTCAGACATCTTACATGGGTAAATGAACGCGTTTTTAAAAACACGATCAGATAGCAGACGTTTTAGAAAAACGCTAGTCTAAGAGTACCTTAAACCGACGAGAATGTAGTCAAAGTCAAAGTCAAAGTCAATAGGTATTTATTCAATAAAATCACAAGGATCACTTTGAAACGTCTTAAAGCTAGGTGACTCTAGGTGCCAGTTCCACGCGACCAAAGCCTAGAAGAACAGGCAACAAACTTACGGCTTAGTTCCTACCGTTCTTTTGTATGATCCTTTTACTTACTTTTTTACTTACTTTTACTTACTTTTTTGTATGAACTAGTTATTAGAGTGAATGAAGCGGATGAGGTATGTAAAGATCGTAGCCAGTAAAAATCCCTGGTTTCTGCCTACCTCTTTGAGAAACAGGCGTGATTTTATGTATGTATGTATGTATATTTGTTATTATTTGGCGGTTATTGTAACGAGTAGAATAACTATAAATGGACATCATTTTATATATCACGATGATTGAATGATTTGTTTCCACCCCGCACTTCATCCAAGCTTTCAACCTACATTTAATTTATATAAGCGTCACCTAGCGGAATTGGAAATATTAAGTGGAAAAAATGAATATGCAGTACTAATCCGACAATCTGACCCGCGTGGGTAAGTTCAACAATATGTAGACGTGTGTGTGTGTGTAGGTGAAGATTGTGGTTGTGTCTTCTTCACGTAATTACACTTGCAGGGTTATTTATTGCAGGTGTTGTGGAAGGTACACACAGATTTACGACTTTAGATATGCGGATTAGTAACTAAATTAATATGTATTTTGTACATTTTAATACTTTCAACGTACTTCAAACAAATTATCCCATTATTTTACGCCGAATTTACGGCCACCATCGTCACAAACGAAACCAATATTCGTTTCAAAAAAATTATCAGAACTAGCAGATGGCCCACCTGATGTTGACGGGTTGCCTCCGTTTATAATCATTGCAATAGGTGCCTCATAGAGCACACCTACCGAGCACGTGTCCTACCTGGTATTGCATTACATCCCATATAATATGTACTTCTAATCGGAATACAGCAATTGAATATTCACTGCTAGGTATACAGTCGTAGTAAACTTCCCTAGACAAATTATTTCACAACACTACACTACACTACTATAAACCTTTTTATATTTATGTATACTTTCAAGAGTTTCAAGGTACCTACATTAGTACATCTACTTCCTTTCAAGAATTTGTACCTTTTAATTTTACGCAGAATATATTTAGTAACTTCTAGCTCTATCACGTTGTGAAGCTATGTAATAGATATTAACTTGCATAAATTCTGATAAAGCCACCCATTGAACCAATTAAGTCTACATAAGTTACGGAGCTTATCTTTTCTTCGCAGGTTTGCGTAAATTAAGCCGTAACAAAGCAAGTGGATTTCACGCGGTAACAAGAGTTTACAACTCGCTCGAGTGTGTCGCAGTCTTAACTTTAGACGAAAAGTCAACATAGAACGCCATCCTATAACACGCTTATATGCGCTCGAATTTGCCATACAATTTAATACGCAAATTAATACTTTTTATAACGCCTAAGGTCGAGTTTCTCTTGGTTCTCTAAAACTTTATTGCCCGTAAAATAGTCGGGAGGAGACTCACTTTGTTTCGAACAGCATAGGATGTAGTTTCGGAAGCGAAACTTTGCGAAAATATTGTGTTGGATATTAATTGTTCGCGGAGCTTGTGTTTTCAGTGTTTTGCATGCATTTCGTGATACTAGC
Source organism: Chloroclysta siterata (assembly GCA_932294275.1). Classification (NCBI taxonomy): domain Eukaryota; kingdom Metazoa; phylum Arthropoda; class Insecta; order Lepidoptera; family Geometridae; genus Chloroclysta; species Chloroclysta siterata. Next base: position 6,829,048 of record OW028600.1, on the reverse strand, counting down.
ACCGTGAATACGAGCATTAACAAAGCTTGTAATTTAACATATATTATTCAGAACATTTCGTACAACGGCTTCATATAAAAACACGCTTAACGTTCGCCCAGAACAATAAAAATGTCCAAGATGTGCGGATTCACGCTTTACTAGAGTTCCGAATTCGAAAGCCTCCTCATCATAATTAGAAACCTAGTTTAGAATCGCCTGAAATGATTTAGCAAAATGCAAAAAAGAACAATTTATATTGACCGCGATAAAGTATTTAATAGTAACATGAGGCTGTCTCTTGGAAACGCGTGCCACCGCTCCCAGGAAACAGTATTCTGAAAGAAAGTTTAGTTTTATCCTTATAGATAAGTATATATGTCAATTTTATCGCCATATAGATTAAAAAAAAAGCACAGCAAGACAGGTATAAATGGTTTTTACTTTAACCATGCTAGCTGCAGAACCCAAAAAAAGTCATTACTGTAATATTAACTCCATCGTAAGGGTTATGCTTGCCGTTTGGGAAACAAAGAGTTCCGACGTAAAACGGAATGATTCCGAAGGTAAAAAATGTTAAACCGGCATCTCTTTCCCCCTTTATCCTTGAAGATTAGAAAACACGTTTGAGAGGTCTCGAACGGTTTTCCGTTTACGTAGCGGTAATTGTCTTGGAAGAGGCGCGGTATCTGCGAGTCGGCGGGAGCCAGCGGGCGCACTGCGGTAGCCGACGCGGCAGCATCTCCTCCACAGAAGCCGCCGATACGGAACGTGCGCCGAATCCTAATACCACCTGTACAGATTTTATTTTCCCCTCTCTCATTCTTGATTCAACTATCTAATAGTTATCCGCAGACGTCCGATCATTCCGCCGACGTTAACCTGAAACTGTTCCACCACCTCCATCAAAATTTCAACTCAAACCCGCCCGTAACACTCGTTCCTCACGGCCGCAGTTTTATTGCAGTTTTTATGTTTTTCTGCAACGTTTCCTTTTGTCTAAATTATGCAGAAATCAATTCGGGCCCGTAAGCTGGGCGCTGGTAAATAATTCAGCGCTGATTGTAACGAGGGTCCGAGTCCGCGCTAAATGTTCCCTGGGAGCCTTGCGGTCGACAAACAAGGCTTGTTTTCCTTATCTCTGGCCAGGAATCTCTTCGCTCTCGCATTTCTACAGACAAGCGCTTTTTCTTGAGAGTATTGCGTATTGATTCTCAATTTGCCGATTTCGTATTTTGATAAGAGCAGCCGCTACGTATGTTTCGTTTAATTAAGTCTCCTAAAAGTGAGTAGGAATTGATTTTCTGGAAACTATGAGATTATAAATGAAATCAGTACTTGCACGGTTGCTACTCTAGATTCTGCCGGCACTCCCTCGGTCCTCTGTCCACCGCACTCTCACTAATTTAATTATTTCATTGAAATAATCTTCTGCAGCTTCTGTGGTTTGCAGTCTGCACGACATTGGCTAATAGTATCAAGACTGTTAAACAAGTTACGTGAGTATAAGTAAACTAATGTAACTAGTTAGACTCTGTTCAACTTCGTTGAATCCACAATGTCATCGTATCTCATAATTAAATCCGTTATTGGATTTAATTACAATATTAAGTTAGATAAATTCAGCGAGATTTCCCCATAAAAGTGGCCCTTAAAACAGTACAAATAGCCTTAAAATTAAATCGTTTTGTGCAAAGATTTTTCCATGAAAGTTTTCCACTTCAAACTTTGCCACTTCGCCGAAGCCAAGTCGCGTGTAACAAAGCTTTTTTATACATTTTTATATCAGGAATGGAACGTCACGCTCGGTTTCATCGGCGCTCGTCCGCCCGACCGCGAAAGGAACGCATAGACCGGTAATAGGTGACGCCGTCTACGATATTCTGGTCACGTTTAGAATTCCTTATATTTCATCTTTTTCTACAGCCCCGAAAAATGTCATCGAATACACATTTTCCCGTAATCCTCATAAGTCTCACGGCCTCGTCGTCGTCGTGGGGAGTACCTATCCCCCGCCTTCGCCCCGCCTCGCGCGCGACAAGCTCACGCCACGCCGCCGTGACCGGCATACCAATGTGCCCGGAGCCGGCAAGCCACTCTTCAATTAGATATGTCATATTCGTTATCTCACGGGCCCATAACATCACGAAAGTTTTCTTACAATTTTTCCACCTAATGAAACATAACTTTTCCGAATGTTACTATTTATTTAGGTTTGAAGAGGGTGGTTCTTGTTATTTTGACTTGTTCTACATCAAGAAATCTACCCACGTTCTAATTGCTAATGTGAATTTTATTGCACCGAAGAACATTTTCCAGTACATTCCACGTGGAAAGAAACGTAGAGAATCGTAGAGAAACTTTTAATTGGTACAAGCGTGAGCATCCTGCGAGTGAATGGCCGCGTGCTAGGATTTAGGGAATCCTGTTCCTATCGGCTAGTGCACCTAGCGGCGGTGCATCGGTACAAGTTTGCAACAGACCAACTAGTTTGGAAGCTTGGAAACTCCATCAGATACGTGAGACCCGGCGATTACCTAAAGCCAGTGTAGATGCGACATGCATTAACAATATGTTGCTTTTCTCATATCTAAAGTTTGACTGCACCGTATTTGGAGAAACTTTCAAGACAATCAGGTTTCAAAAATGTCCATTCTGCTTAATTTTCTATATATTTTTAGTTTTAATCTTTTATAAAAGAGTAGTAAATCCTTCACTGTTTACGAAGTTTTATATTATATTTGACACAGGCACTCTTTGAGAGAGGTTGACCCTCAAATAAAATATTTATTTTTAGAATTCTTTCATACCTTTACGCGAACGAAACCGCGTGAGATCCCATTGGTAGCATAAAATATATATTTTTTTCTCAGTAGAGCGTGTGTTTCAAAAGATCCTATTCCCTCAACTAACAAATACAAAAAGTGCTACCATCAAGTCAGAGTCGTACAACACTTTGTTCAGAGAATGTCTAGACCAGTGATAAAAAGAATGGGTAATTTTTTCTTGATAATATATTTATTTATGATCTTCCGAAACTCGTAAACAAGGGTTGTTTGTTTTTCTAAATGGTTCATACTCATACATATCGCAACAAAGTAGTGTAAGTAATGCTAAAACTCATTGATGTGAATGCTTCCGTTTGTGAAACATTTCCAAGAAAAATAACCTTCAGAGGACGACCTTAGTTTGTAAATGTTCCTATAATAATAATATAAAGTTTTGAGTTAGTGTAGTTAAACAGTGATATATAAAAAAAACAGAAAACTTAGAAATCGTTATATACGATTCTTGTTCATATTATATATTATTATATCAGCTATCTGGTTCCCATATTACAAGCTTCGGCTTAGATTGGGGCTAGATAGTGTTGTGTGGAAATTCCACCAGTATTTTTTTAATTTTTATATTTGGTTAAAAGTAAGCACTAGTGACAGACTCTACCAAGATTCAACATTATTTATTTATGTTCCACTTCTATTAGTTTATCTGACCTATATCAAAAGGTTGTACGTAGTATAACCACCTATCTTGGATAGCCGTAACTCTCCCAGAGTTTATCGATGAAGTCCCAAGCTCCTTAGTCGACCAGCAGAGGCCATATTTCAACGTAGTGTTTCGTGTGGGCACTAACTAGTGAGCGCAGCTGGAGTTGCGGTGCTGTGACAATGTTTGGACGCCGCATCGCATCCTTAGGGACAGGGCCCACCCACTATAACTAGCCGGTCTCGTCACTGGAAGCTTTAGCCGGAATGGTTGGTGGCCGCTTTAGCCGGACTTTTTTTTATTTGTAGTCATTCTGCAAAGAGCCATTTAACCCCAAATAGAACAGAACTTTGTCTATGGAAACCAGAAAACACAAATATTCAATAATTTTCTATAAATTTTCATTTCGTTATTATCTTTAAACCATGATAAAACGCAAACATATAGTCAAAATCGCTATTCATACACGTTAAACATCAGTCCATCCGAATAAAAAACAACAGATGGTCAAAGCAGGTATAACCGCCACTGGATTGGTGAATGGTATCGCAATATTTAACTTTTTCTCTCAACAAAATTTTGCGAGCACTGGTGGTCTAGTGGTAGCGGCCCCGCCTTCCGATCCTAAACCGAACCCCGCCTTCCGTCGTGGGTTCAAAACCGGTCGTGCACCAATGAGTTTTTCTGTTCAAAAAATTATGTGCAAAATGCCAGTACTCTCAAACGGTGAAGGAAAACATCGTGAGGAAACCGGCATGTCGTAGAACCTAAAAAGTTCTATAACATGTGTCAAGTGCTCGAAAGGAGGTGCTTGAGGCGCATTTAAAATCCTTTCACCACACTGTTTCGATTTTTTTTTTGCATATAAAATCGTTATTACAAACTTAGAGGTAGAAAAGCTCTACGAATACTTCTATGCGAATGTAGCAATATGTTTAAGTACCTTTTTCTAAACAACTTGCTAATGGAACAATCAGATGGCTCACCTGATTTTTTGCAGTAATGGTTACTGCACCTGTAACAAAGCATTGCAAGTCACTCACGATAGGAACTTTCCGTACGATACACTACCCTGCATCCATAAACTTGAGGCATACAAATATAAAGCCTCACCTACATGAATTATATTCAAAATAACTTATAAACGTTTTCAAACGTGAAAAAAGAAAACGATATATTCTTGAGGTTGAGGTGAGGTTCTTTTTTTGCAAGTGACTAACACATCCGGACTTTGGGCACAGGTTTTCACTCCGTCTTTCCTAATTTTTTCGTGGCAACCCTATTTGGGGTAAGCAACGTGCCAAGCATTCGGTATGAGTGGACGCGACCACCACTCTAATATATAGCAACGGTAATTACCTACAAGAATCTGACTCGACAAAGCAATGGACTCATGTTTGCTCCAATCAAACTGATGTTGTTAAAACTATAGTCGCCAGACTGCTACCGTTTCACATACACTCGGTCAGTACCTTTTTTATCATGGAACGCGTTAGGAGTACGCACGACTACGCATTAGACTTTGAGCTATTTGAAGTTGAGCGCTGCGAATCGTGCGAGAGGGTGCGATATGTTGATGCTATTACGTTCGCCCCACTACCGCGCCTTTTCTTTCCTACTATCTGTAATGTATGTCGCTATATAGAATGAAGTAACCTGATGTGTAACTAACTGCAAAAAAACTCTGACTGATTGTGTGTGTGGTGGTAGCTTTCTTAACTATGTGGTGAAAGCCACGTTAATGAAGTTAAGTATGAGCATCTTTGCGTCTATGCGGTATCATATACCCTATAATACACACACTGGGCCACTTGAAAACCGTTTAAAAAAAGTTTACTTACAATACTAATTGTAACTAAACTTTTTTTACAGTACAAAGTGTAGATGCGGTTGACGATATAGCGCGCTTACCTAAAAGATGCCACTTCTCATGAAAACACCCAATCATTTGTAATCTTTTATTAATTTGCTTTATGCCGTTTAAATAACGAAACGAATGTGAAAAGGCACTGTCGGTTTCAGTAACACTTAAGTTAAAGCAGTTTCGAAAAGTACGTTTATCTTCGTGGAATTTTGTTGAAAAGTTTAGTGGGGTCACAAACAGAAGTATTTTAATTCGCAGCTAGTTAGTTAATAATACCTACGGATGATAATAATTATATTGTATAATAATTATTTTCCTGGGATTATATATAACGACTATGTTAAAAAAGTCACCTTGCTCATCCATGAAGAAAATGTTTAATTAAACATTTTCTTCAGAAATTTATCATAATTTTTAATAAAGAAGCCTCCTATTAGTCTCGTTCGTCCCTTCTAATACAAGCTAATTAATATGCATAAAATGTATCGAGTTGAACACTAGGAAAAGTTTCGCTATTTACGCGACTTTGATTAAGACTTTATATTCATAAAGCACATTTAATTATTATGTAAACGAAACCTTTTGAATAAAATATCAGACGCACTCTGTCAAAAGGAATTAAGGTTTCATTATTCAGCTTCGGTCAAAATAATGAACTTTATTTGCTTAATGAAAGACAGCATTACTTCAAATTAAAAAAAAAAACAGGCCGTAGTTCCTTCGTTCTACGAACGCGAGTATGAACATAAAAAATGCATTTATTCCGACGAAAGTAGTAAAATACAAACAAATGTTTTGTTTTTAGTAGTAGAGAGAGGTCTCGGGTATTTTCGCTGTTAAATTATGCAGAAATCAATTCCTTTACGGACGAGGCCCTCGCTCCGGCGGCCTGATAAATAATACATCTGTAATTGTAACCATCTCGGACTTGTTTTCAGTTATGGCCGATGCAATTTGCTTGCATGCTCCCAAGAAACGCTATTGAAAATGTTGTTACTGTACATTATTTCAAGATTAACATGCTTTACATCTCTCATGTTCGGTAAGTAGGTTCTTATTACCTCCAAATGGGGCTTGTAGGTGACTAATTAGCGCTCTAGGGTAGCTAGAAAAGCCCTAGGGCGGTAAGTAAAAAAAAAAACTTTCTTTCAAAAAGTTCGCGTACATCTAACCATCATACTGGCAATAGACATCATGCATTCAGCCCAATGACCAAAGAGGTCGCTTTGCTATTCAGCCTTGTCTTCGTGTGAGTATAATAGTCATCAATTTTAAATATCGAACGGCAAAGCTCAATTTCGATCTTGAAAAAATTAAATTAAATAGTTCTTTACTTGATTCTTTTTAATGAAAAAAGGCGGGAATAGAAAACTTTTACTTTAAATATTGTTTATTCTTGTAATGCCGGTTTTTTTCTACTTACCTCACAATCGAGATGTAAAGCAGAATAGTTAGCTCGGGTGTAAGCTCTATAATCTCTATATAAGCTCTATACCCTCGAACTATAGGCGCCCTCGCTGCGCTCGTGCGCCTAAATATCTCGGGCTGCAATTGATGCCTTACAGCCCTTGGCTACTAATCTACTATTCTAAACGCTCACTAGCGAAAATGTAATTCAATAATGTTATCCAAGCCTGTAAGAAGGAATGCCGCCCACTGCTTCGCTTGCGCTGCATTTCTTATGAATCGGTGCTTGTCTAATGATCTTTCCAAATTATATTTACCAGCCGTTATAAGAAAACCTAATGAAGAACCCACTTGTTATTCTAGCAGCGACGTTGATCTTTCAATATGTAACTAACTTTTGCAAAAAGTGGGCATAGAGTAGGTGGCTTTTGTAGAGTAAGGTCTTTTTTTTGAGGTTTTGAGAGGATTGCCGCTTGCGCGCTTTGTTGTGTACAAAGTTATTCGCACCAGCGGACTACCATCTTCGGATTATGGAAAACCAATACTGCAGTCACCAATCCGCGAACGCGCAAGCGGCAATCCTCCCAAAATCTAATAAAAAGACCTATTTTGGTTTCCGCATGTCTTAGGTATATTGCAGCTATCACACGTTCTTCGCTAAGAAACGGTTATTGAAATACTAACACGTAATGTTCACAATATATTTGCTGTTGAAATATCCTCCTCCTCGTACTTCTCACTGATGAGGATTGTGACCCCTCTATGGATCACCTTGTCCCGTACAATTTTTCGCCATCTGGTTCTTACTTTCTCTGCGCCATACTTTCACGTCGAGGAAAGAGCTTAGAACATTTAATAGGAGAGGAATCTTGAAATATACAACCACCGAAATGAGCTTGAGCGCAGCTGGTGCTGCAACTCACGTGCTGCCAAACATTATCTCTCAAGAGCTGTTCAATATACTAACACGTTTAGCTGGCCCATTCGACAAGCAACAATCCAAGCGTTGGTGTTGTATAAAACCGCGTTGCAACTGTATGGATAAAACACAAATTATTGATAGATACAGCCAAGATTAATTCAAATCGCACTCATTTTAAATTCAATGTTAATAAAGTTTTGAACACAAATACACAAAAACACAAAACGATCGACCTGTCGTTCGATCGATCGCGGTTCAAACTTTATTTTTGTTACGAATGAATAAATGAAAAAATGAATGGTTTTGTTTTTCATTTTCAAGGTTATTTAATACCTCAAAAGATCAATATTTACGGTATGTTTTCCAAACTAATGAATAGAGTCCATAACAAACGAAAACTAATAAATGCGTTTGCGGTAGAAGTTCCTAAAAAATTACAATCAAAATGAAATTGGTTTACAATCATTTTATTTCGGCCAACAAACGTGTTATGCCAGTGCCTCACTGCCAACGCCGAAAACCAATCAACGTTCTGTGATTGACAGTTAAAGCCTGCAGGATGTGTTTCGATATTCACTTGTCACATTCGAATAAATAAATGACCGCAAAACGTTCACAGCTCATTTATTTACCCAGCAAATAAAAGCCGTAAAAATAACACGTTTTTAAGGCTGATAACATTAATTGGATTCCTCTTTTGCTCAGCAGAAGTGGGGCAAAGTAGGCTACGAAAAATGTGGACCAATCAATATATAAATTTAAAGAAGTCGTTCATAAAAAAAATTATAGATAATAATTTTCTTACTATTTGTAAATAATCATATCATCATATTAAAAATAATCATAATCATCAATTCATCGTTACCAGGTTTCTGAGAAATGGAAACAATTCCGTTCAAACTCAATTTTATCATTTAATAATTAATGGTAATAAAATCACGGTTGACTCGGTGATAAGAACATAAGCACTGCTTGGTGATAAGGTGAAATTATATAAAGCCACGAAAGACCACAAAACACGACTGCTGCGCAAAACTTTATAAATTTGAGAGCATCATTAAACATTCAGTACATTCGGTTCAAAAAACTTCTAAAAAAGTTTCACGGCTATTTTCAGTAAATAGTCTGGTGATTGTTATTCAACTGGCGACGCGCGACACGCCGCAATCCATACAATCAGCATATCCCCTATTGGTAATAAATCTATGGACGAACCAGCTTTGTGCATTAGTCTGTCCACTTAGCATCATCAACGGCGATCTGACAACTAGGGTGTGATTAGGGTGTGTCCATACTTTACCGATTTAAACTATATACAAATATCATAGCATAGTTATCTATCAGTTATCTGGTTCACAATGCAAACTTTGCTTACTTTCGGGCTAGATGGCACTGTGTAATATGACCACCAATATTTATAACCTACGTTTTAATTAAGGTTACATAACCCACAAGCAGCATTCGTTTATTATTCCACATCGGCAATTTAGCACTCAGCACAATAAATACGCAGAACTACAAATATAAAAAACAGTAGATGATGTGACCATTGTATTCATAATTCATTTCCAACATTACATAACATAGAAGCACGTTTGTATCTTAGACAAATGAAAGTATAAAAAATCATCATATACATAAATAATTCCAAGCAATAAAGCAAACATATGGCATCGTTCCAAGAAGCATTTACCGAAATATCTTAATACTGGCTCCAGGGTAGCACGGAGGAACCCTTTTTCAATAAGTATGATCGAACGTCGGAGTTTCACGGAAATTCTTGGGCAGTTGGAAACAAGTTGGGGCAGCCCTGGCCACGGCAATATCGGCAAGTTGGTCGGCCACAGCTGGCATGCCACCGATGTCTCAATAATCCTGAAGGTACCCTCCTAATCGACTCTTCCTTAGTTCGCCTAGTTCAGCCAGTTCGGCGCAAGTGTGACTAACTGATTAATCCAGTGAGTGCGTACGTGCCCGAGGACTTGCCTGTAATTGTTTGCCGTACACTTTCAGCTCCTGTCCCATTATTGTCCGATATTCAGCTTTTATTTATTTATATATCGAGAGATGACGACATTAAATGTGCAGTAATTGCTGCTATTTTGAAATTGAATCAATTAGTTTGGTTTATAGCTGTTGCTTTCGCTACGATAATAATTAAGATCAAGGATTTGTTGTGACAAATTTTTTGGCTCATTAATTAGTAGCAGTTATTTAATGTCTGTATATATTTCTCGCTGCGCTTGAATTAATTACTTTTACTCCAGTGAGATTCAGTGTCATCTAATTTTGTACTTTCGTAAAATGTAAAGTGATTTTTAAAAAGCGCTGGCAGTCATTCTTTAGCGTAATAAAAAACTATGAATCCGCTCACAAAATCGATTTGATGAAATGGCGATGGTGAGTCGATTTTGCTGGTGACTGAAAATGTTTGAGTAAAATTGTTTAATATATTTACATATTTATTACGAATTGGTATATAATATACGTGTACAACTTTTAGGTTAACAAATTTACTCTACTTACATATTATCCGATTCATTGTGTCTGTCTATGTTTTGATTTGTTAGCTGTGTTTGTACCCAAAATAAATAAAATAAAATACGAATATTACTTGTATTAGTATCGTAAACACTGTGCAAATAAATCTGAATAAATAAATAAAAATACATAACATATTTATATTTAGAGCCAGTGTGATGAAACCTTTAAAATAAACTATTCAGTCATAGACACTAATAAACATACAATGTACTAAATTATTAGTTGGCCAAGAGCTGGCAGATTGCATTAATATTTAGCGCGTTATGAGTCTTATGATGAGACACCTTGCATTTCATGTCAATGCTATTTTATACAACCGTAGGTACCTTGTCCGCTGATTCATACTTTGCATTCGTCATAAATCTTCATGCTACGTCGGCTCAAATGTATTCTTCCTCTTCCCTCTTCTCTCAGACGTCATCTCAGTACTCACTCTTCTCTTACTCATGTCATTGTCATTTGTCGATATCTTTCATCGAATCATTATTTTCTTAGATTCTCTTCTACTCTTTAATATTTTTATTTTTTCTAATGATATCCTTCCCTCTGCGTAAAATTGTGTTCTTCATAAAAAAAAAATCACTCTTACTGGCGTCATTTTATATTTTTCACTCTCCTTCCACACATTAATCTCGGCGTACGCGACACTCAGATAAATACAAATTGGCAGGTCATTTACGAAATTACGAACCGAAAAAGGGAAAACGCTCTAAATACTGTTAGCAATCACTGCTTCCACACAAAGGAAGTCGCGGGCAGGGTCTAGTACATTTCAGATATTAATTTATTTTTTAATATACATAGGGTTGTTCATTATTAGCTATACCTACAAACTGATAGGGCCTAATTTATGCGTCGTAAATTTTGTAGGCTTTTTTTTTCATATTTTTTAGGGACTTATCTGAGTAAGCGAATAAATTTTGTCAATTTTCTCCGAATTTTCATAACATAATTTATAAAATTCCGTACATCATTTTTTATTTGTAGAACCTGTTTCTGGAATATTATTAACGAATCATGAAAGGCCCTGTAAACGTGTTTAAATAAGGTATACAACTTATAAGTTACTAGCTGTTCCCTGCCACGCTTCGCTGTGGCACATTGTGATTGAATGGTATAAAAACAATCCTTGATGCGGATTATATATCATGCTAAAATTTCAGCTCGATCGGTGCAGAACTTTTTGAGTTTTTGAAGCGTACACAAACCAACATAACATTTATATATATGTATATATAGAAAATTTTCTGCTTTTAACACCGGGAACCTAATAAACTGTAATACATACCTCCCCAATGATTGAGAAACTTATCTCAAACTACGAGGTATTCCGTTTTCTTCCAATTACTTTCCCAAAACTTGAGAACTTCTAATACGCTATCTAAAATTCACAGCTCAGTTGGTAGTAGCTCTGCCTTCTGCGCCGTAGGCCGTGGGTTCGATCCCCACCGAGAGCAAACATTTGTGGGGTGAACATAGATGTTTGTTCTCTGTCTGGGTGTTATACAATATTATAAGTATGTATTTACAAAAAAAAGTATACATGTATTATATCAGCTATCTGGTTCCCATATTACAAGCTTTGGCTTAGTTTGGGGCTAGATAGTGCTGTGTGGAAAGTCCTCCAATATTTATTATTATTATTAAAATTGTTTACTTTGCTTCTCCGAGACTTGAAATACATCGCAGAATTTGGATAGAGCCAATACTACCGAACAGCATCAATTAAACACTCCTGTTGTTAACTCCTTATCTGTTAATTGGTGTACTCTTCATTCTCTGCAAGCTTTTTCCGATAAAATGAAGATGGCTCCACTTGTTGGGCCTGGGGGGGATGTCAGGGGGCTGAAGATAATACGAGGGTAGATCGCCAATAACGTTCCATTGTTTGTCGGCGGCTGACTTAATAAGTTCTCCGAATTTATTATGATTTGTTGGATCCCTTGTCGTCTTATTACGGAGCTTTTAACCACACTCATATAACAAACATGGTACGTACGAGCCACCAATTTGTACTTTTACAGCCGTCTTAAAAAGATGTTCCTCACTCACGTTTTCCTGTCCTTGAGTGCCGGTAGCAAAAACTACACGAAAGTTATTTTTTATGTCGGTATGAAATAGAAAATAGGTACGTAACAAAGGTTTATGTTTTTCAGTTAGGAATAGGAAACGAAATTACAGACCGTATCGCCGGGATGTTGTTGAGGAAAATAGAATGTAAGTAAGGTACACTACTATGCGTGTTATTTTGTTTGCGTAATCTTTGTTTCATTTCATAACACGAGTTTTTATCTGTAGGATTCTTGAAGAAGGGTCCACAACTTCTATAGGACTTTACACACGTATATACTTACGTTGTTTAGATTCGTAGACCTTATTATTTAAGATTGAAAAGATTTTGGCTTTCATTTATTATTAGGTTCCACTTGGATGATAAAATGCCAGATGCAAGTTAGAAGAATGGAATTGACAGTAGTCTACTCTCAAAACCCTACCTTAAATAAAACATTCATTAAAAAAAATGTAACAAAGTACCTAAGTAGCGAATGGAATCGATAGTAGTCTACCCTCTAAAATAAATAATAATATTATAAAAAAAATATCGTAACTTAACTAGCAAATAACGCCACCTTTCAAGTAAGTATAGTATCAAACCTTTTTGTAAGCGGCTAAAGAAACTCACTTGCAAAGATTCTTAAAACTCATACATTTTTTAACGGTTTGTATAAAGTTTCACAAAGAACTCGTAGCGACATAATGCCGATAGTTGTTTGTCCTGACTCGCTAGACTCGCTAGGGACATATTTTATGTAGCAGCTTAGAGTGACTTTTAGAAAAGTCAATAAATAAAATTGAGTGCACTCCGGTGGTGGGTATACGTCATTAACTGGTGTCTGTCGAAATATTGGAGAAGACATGATCGTAAATCATCGTTGATGGCTGCAGAGCGAGGGGAGGCTGTATGAAAGTGGCCGGAACATCGGACATTATTTGTTACATTACAATCACTCAAAGTTCTTCCCTAAAATTATGACAACAAAAATAATGACGTGGGAAGGTAGCTACTATTCTCTTATCTGTGGTAGCTACATAGGTTGTTATTTTACAGCTTCTTCTCCAAAATTTTGCAAAAAAATGCGTTAAAAATAAGAATATAGCTATGTGACACAATTTTAAATGTATCTACTTACTTACCTTTCGTTTAATATAGAAAGAAATAGACTTACGAATATAGTAATCCCGACACGCAATAAACATCTTCTGAGAAGTATATTAGTAGTCAGAGGTACGTCCACCACCAAAAAAACATAGTAAACCACTTATTGCAAGTTGCTGCTTATAGTTTATAGCTTGAAAACGAGGGATCCACGATCTAGTATTTATATTGTAAGCTCAAAGTATTAGTCAAGCTTCTCATGACAAGCGATTTACTTGGTATTGACTTTTTATACCTCCTTGCCTACTTAGAAAAGAAGACTAAGTATCTACTCAAACATTGTAGATATTCGTTCTTAACAGTTATCAAATAAATAAAAATATATTATATTTCGAGTACTTTATCCATCCCAACAATGTAATAAAACGTAAGAAAAAACATCAGCTCACGACAATTCATGGCCAGATTGCCGTGAATCGCCGTTAGCTTATTGGGGCCGCTCAGAATCTGAACTTATTCCATAGTAAACAAAATACTAGGTATAACCAATTTAGCACTGTCACTCTAAATAAACGTTGGCGATGTTTCTGAGAAATATCTCAGGTGTTAAATGTTATAAGATTTAGCTTTGCGAATCAAAATTATCATTTTGACATTGAAAATGCTCTAATTAAATGAGCAGTGAAGTAATCAGGGCCCGTACCGTGATATTTTATAGCAGAAAATTTATAGCTCTGATTGGTTAGTCAGCGAATAATTTACCTAAATATGGACTATGCTGAGACAATAAGTCAAGTAATTTGTCAAACTGGAAAAGACCTTAATTTATGAAAATTATACAACAGAAATTAGGTACATCACTAACTTAAATTATTAGATAGTTTATCCAATCTGACAGTAAACTTATTACTACTGTCAGTCTGCAGTGTTTGTCATTGTCAAGGAGTTTAAGCAACCATGCCATGTGCCTATAACTCTCTTAAATATAACATTATAATCAGTGATAGGTATCTAGAGTATAGAATAGTTTCGTTTACGAGGTGAAGCGTTTTTTAGCCTAATCGAAATGCAGACGTCAACAAGATAATAGAACCTGTAGGCAATAAACTGATCCAAATGCAATCAACCGTAGCGTCGGGACAATACTCCGGCACTCCATTCCCACTGTTCTCCGCACGCCTAGGAACGGCAGCAATTTCCCGCTTTCCGTATCGCGACCGACGTACAAAAATTGCTTTTCTACCAGAAATATAGAGAAAAAAGCCATGTAAATTTTTGTAAAGTCATTCGAGGGCGTGCGTTTGTATTTCTCGAGCGAGGGTAAGAAACGAACGATTGTCGCGGCGGACTCCTTTATTTTGTAAGGGGGATATTGCGCGTCGGGTGCAGACCAGCTGCCGACGAGCCTTGTTTACCGGAGCGGCGTGCCAGGGACCGGCAAAACGCCCGCATCCTACTCTCACTTGCAATGACACACCGAACGCTCTTATTAAACACGGATGTACATTGCCGGCGCAAAACGTCCGGAACGCCATTCTGAATTCAGATCCGGATTTAGTGTCTGCCGATTCGGGCTCGTGGAACTGATGCGCCGTATTCAGGCCGCAAGAATTACCGCACGCTGGAATTGTTCTTCGAAATTGCCATAGTAGCTTGAATACAAATAAACGATAAAATTGCCTCAACGCAGTATTGAAAATTTTGGTACCCCACTTTACACTAATATTTTGATACCGTTAAACTAATTTTTAGCCGGTTTCACATGGCCCGATCGCAACCTAATTGACCGAGAAAAGCTCGACCGAATCTCATTTAGCAGTAAATCATGACAGAATTCAGCCGTTTTTATCTGACGAGAGTTGTTTTTCCGAAAGTAGGAGCGCTCTGCGGGTCAAGGCTCGATTGGCTCGTAAATACAAATAAATAGGATACCGCCTGAATCTCATTGGCTGATGCTTATCATATTTTATGATTCCGTAAACTAGCGTACAAATGTTACAGTAAGAAGGGTATTGTTTTACTTATACGCGTTCATTGCTATAAATAAACGTTAGTTCTTGTAATAATTTCCTGAAAAAACGTATTATAGCTCTATTGTAAGCTGTTTTTTTCATATCTATTTTATAGAAGATTTTTATTACCGTTTTCAGTTCTTTTTTATGCTAACAGAAATAAGTTTTAATTTAATGAATGAATATTGTTGTTATGAAATCTGGTAAAGCAAACACACTTGACTGTATAGTATTTGATTAAAAAGAATAGGTGTATCTAGCACCAGTTCCTCGACTAACGAACCTGCATGATACTGAACCGATTAGGGCTAAACTTAGAAACAATATAGTTCATAATTTGGATTCGTATATATTAATGTTAGCAATCAATATTATTACACTGACGTAATAAAATATAAACGTATAAAAGGTGGGTGGATATTGCCACCTAACATTAATATGTAATGTATGCATTATGTATTTCATATTAAACTTTATTCTGTGTTTTTATGTGTTAGTTTTAAGTTAACTATGGATTATGGATTCTTGTGTCTGAAATTGTAGAGGATAAATGATATGATGCGTATTCCCTACTTTATTTCACGTAGCTTCTGGGGAGCATATAAAATGATAAACGTCCGTTTCTACATAAGTACTGATATATATATTTGCACTCTAAAGTAGGTATTACATGTCTGAACCTAATGAGCGGGGAGAGACGACTGCCGACGCTACATACAAAACTTTCGCGTCATCCCGATTGCAAGTACCTGTGTGTGGTTAGCCGCCACAGAAATAAAGATTATTATTATATTATTATTATTACACGCGCAAAATCGATGGTGGCAGCTAGTATAATATAACACCCAGACAGAGAACAAACATCTACGTTCATTTTTTTTTTATCGTGGGGTTTAGAACCCTTTGCGAAAGCTGACAGTGTTGTCAAAAAGCGTTTAGCATAGTTTATCTTATAAGATAATTTGTTGGAACACATAATAAGCAAAATATTCGCACTGACCGTACTTATCATGTTGAATAAACGATATGATGAAAACATTTGCCCACGAAAAGGTCCATTTGCTAGGTGTCTTGTCTTTCCGCCCTTCGTTCCGCCCATAACACTCTTGCGGCCGGATAACCTAAATTACAAGCAGATATTTCTGTAAATGTTCAAATTAGTAAGGAAGCATTTGCTAATTGACTACTTATTTTGTACGTATACAATTTTTGGCCAAATAATGAAATCTCTAAACAATAATAATACTCAATGTAAGGTATTTCTTTACTGAACATTATAAAGACTAAGAGAGTTTTTAGAATGACGAGTAAAAAAATAAGTAGATATTTAGATGCACATCCAAACATTTGGGACATATTTTGGTTCCATCCTATAATCCTATCTTACTAGCTTATGTTTGTGAGTGTGTGTGTATGTTTGTTTCCCTCATCACCCTTAATTTATATATAAATAATAAAATCCCTTTCAGGAATGAGGTTGCCCATTAAACTTTATTGAAATACGCCTAGATTTGTAATGTTACTTGAGTACAATAAAATTTTATCTATCACCGTAAGCCGTTGCGCGTTTGATTGAAACTTGGAATCTAGGTAGGTACATTGTATGTAACTTGGAATAAAATATGGGGTACTTTTTGTCCAGGAATCACGGGTACCGGATACCGTAGGTAATTTGAAGGAATAAAAGAAAAAATAAAGTTGATTAAGGAAAAAAATACAAATATGTACTCACATTTCTAAAAATAAGATAAGATAAGATAATTATTTTTATTTCATTTAAGCACACTTATATTATAATGTACAATATAACAGTTTTCTTAAATGGTAATGGCTTATACATTTAATAATTTATATGACAGAACCTACACTAAGTCATGTCGACTTGTCTACACTAATATTATAAAGAGGAAAGCTTTGTATTTTTGTATTTTTGTATGTAACGAATAGGCTCAAAAACTACTGTTCCGATTTCAAAAATTCTTTCACCATTAGAATGCTACATTATCCCTGAGTAACATAGGCTATATTATATTTTCAAAAAAAATCAGGGATCCTTACTAAAACTCCAATAATGTAACCCAAGGTGGAAACCAAAAACCTTACATCGCGTGCGCTGCGAAAACTATTGATGATAGAACAAAATAATGTACTACGATTTTGTAGAACACGTCATCATCTACAAAAAATGTCGCGACAGTATATGTCTAACTATTATAGTTATGTCACAATAAGTGTTCTTTTATTACAAAAAAATAATTAAAATGCCGCCGCTAGAAAAGGGTCTTTATTTGTACTTTGGTATTAATCCTTATCCAAATAAATCTTTTCATAATTAAGACGGTTTCAATACCTATAGATTACTTCTTAAATTTTTCAAATCGGACATTCCATTCAAAAGATATGACGAAATTAAAAACGTTAACGGGTCCACGGGTCGCGCTCGGGGTGCGATTTCACTCTCTGGCGTGCAAATGTATGAAATAAGTAGACGCGAGGCTTGAACCCACGGTATAAGTTTATCCTAAAATGTTCAAAAAATTTATGACCACCCATGCGAAGCTGGGACAGGCCGCTAGTGTTAAATAAAAGGAACAATTGAACTTTGTAAGTTGATATAGATTTTGACTAGCGTTCAAAATTCCCACACAGAAAGCTTAGAAAAACATCTTGTGTAAGCCCATTTTTTATAAAGCTATTTTCAGATTACTTTTGTCTGATCAAACAAATTCCCAACGAAATTGTCCCAAATAGGAATTTCCTATCTGATAACCAATTTACTAAACGTTCATTTTCTTGCCTTTCAGATAACAATCTAGCAATATTGTCCCCATCCAAAATGGATCGAACTAAATAAGCTATCTATAAAAGCTAACTATAAAATTTTCCTTTCAGGTTACGTTGCTGGCTTGTAAGGAGATAATTTGCGAAAAGGTAAGTCCTCGTAGGTACCTAAGCATCTATTTGTATTCACGAACGTGGAGACTGTTCCAAACGCCACAGAAGATATAATAGTACCCATTTTGGAAGGTGCTTCCACTGAAATGTTCACTTGAAGAAAACCAAATCTTCTTCTTATCTTGTCACTTGTTCTTTCGAAGCAGTGTGGTGAAAGGATTTTTAGTGCGCCTTAAGAGGCTCCTTTTCAGCACTTGACTCATATTTTAGAACTTTTTTTTTAGGTTTCATTACAATTGAAACCAAATCTAATTGTATAAGACCCAGTAGATACGCGACTGATATCAAAATGTAAAGAAAGCATTTTAAGCCTGATTATTTCACTAGAAACTATACATTTTTTTTATATTGCCGCTACTTAAAATATTTACAACTCTATACAGTGAACAATAGGACTCATTTTACATTGTAAACTGATATGAAGTGAAACACGCTTGTTCGCTCTAAGACTCTCGAAACTAACTCACGTTTTTACAAAATGAAAATAGGAGACAATACGATTTTAAAAACGACGAATTGGAAGTTTCGGATGTATTGGTTTTTTAAAGTAAAAAAAATATTTGTACAGCTTTTATTTATATTACTATTTTTTAAATACTTATCTGCATGAATGAATTGGAAAATATTTATCAGAAAATGTTCGAATGGTTTCGTGACAGAGTTTTAAGGCCGCCCCAAGGCCTCCATCATGGCTCGACAAATGATAGAGCCAGGACCAACCCTTAATCCGAAGCACTAGGATATAAAAAACTATAATTCCCTTCAGACAATTTTCGTTAGGTATATTCAGAGAACAACTGTCAGCTCTGTTTTGATAGATCTGTAAGATCTGTAATCAGTTGACAACAGCTAGACCAATTTCCCTACATCGCGAAAATAAGAAAAACTACCAATGAGGAGAATGAGAATAGTGAAAGGGGAACCACGAGTCTACGATTTCCATTCTACAAAAAGTCTATCTAGAAAATGTGAGCAGTCGTTCGTTTTGGCTGCGGAGTTTACAGGTTTCATCGAGCTCGGTTTCGTCTTCCTATTTCGTGGTGGAATAGCCCTAATAACATGCCACAACTCATTCTGATTTATACGGTCTCGTTATAATTGTGCGCTTCGCTGGCGCGCCGCTATTGCCTGCTGTTGCAATTTTCATGCAACCGATTCGCGAGAACGGATTTATTATTTCTGGCAATTTGCTCGTAACTCCCTACCCCGCTATTGCTCGAGATAATTTAATTTCGAAACAGCTTCGTACGCCGCTAATGGAGCTATTGTGCTTGATTCAGCCACTCCAGTATTGCGTCTTTGTAGCCTTTACAAACAGCGACCCGTCAAGACACCGACAAATGCTCTTATTATACAAATAACAAATTCTGGGTTAGCACCGGCACGGACGATTTTCAGTGTGTAAACGCGCTGAAACCGTGTGAAGGACGTCCTAAAATAAATGCAACTATATAACAGTATGATTCAGAGTGTTGCAGAAACTCTAAAGCGCCCGGTAGGTACACATATCAATAAAGCGTAATAGTCAACATTTACAGCTCTACGCGGACGCATAAAAATATTAATTGCAGTGTCGTAACATTTGTAGGTATCTTTGAGTATTTACGTATCGAAGTTGGGCACTTTGGCGCGCTTCAGTCGCATTGATTGTCGTGCCATAAAGTAGACAAACTCTCGGTTTAACGCATCGAAACTTTCCCCCGTTCCTTGTGATTACGAGCTCCCCGACAATACAATCAATCGTCAACTTTTATTTGACTTATCTGGAAATAAAAAACAAGCAAACAAAGCGGGTTTCGGATTCCGCAGATTTCGGTGCAAAGTTCGAAGGTGAGTACCGTCTCCCTAATAGAGAAGAAAAATACGTTAATGTACCCTCAGATCCCGAAGACAAATAAACCCAGTCGGACAGGGACGAAATAAAAGCGGGAGGCAACGAGATAAATAACAATGATCTTGCGGAACGAGCCGGGTGGGGCGGGCCGTGTCGCACTTACACTTCGCACGTTATTTAACTATCGTTTACAACGGCTATTTTACTAGAAAAACTTTAAGAGACCTGCATGCGGATGACATCGGAGCGAACAATACGATACTTGGCTGAGCGAAACAATATCCAGCGCCCGTCAGTCAGGAGCTGCATGTTACAGGGTTGTCAGTTTTCGGTTTGACCCTCTTTTTGTTCGTCGACTTTCCAGCCAATATCGTAGGTCTATAAATCGCGAATGTCTGCAGAAATAGAAGAACATTCTTGGTGACTTTTTGACTCGATAGACTTACCTAGTCTGTCGATTTCGTGGTAGTTGTACAAATTAGACATTAATTTTGCCAACGCTTTTGCAAAGATTTGATTCCCGCGGTAAGACATCATGTTTGTACTTCCATGGAACAATACTTGAAAAACCTTTAAATAATGAAATGAAATGAATAAAAAATACTTTATTGTGCACCAAACTGAACAAAAAAACACTTATAAATATAAAATAACGTAGTACGATGGGCGGTCTTATCGCTGAAAGCGATCTCTTCCAGACAACCTTTGGATGGAGAAGAGAGGAGGTGAATCTCTTCCACCTGAATGAACTAATTATTGATAGGTATTTAGGACAGGATAATCTAATGCAGGGTGCATTAGATTATCCTGTCCTTAGAAGATTATCTTCATATTAATTACGTTATTTATTTAATTAAATTTTAACCATGGACATACTCAGAATACCTATTATGAACGCTTTAGAATTTATAGCAATTTAGCCTTATTAAAAATTCAACGGCCCGAAACTTAACTTGAATAATTCCTGACCCTTTTTCCAACCCTGGATTGAAACGAAACGAATTCCATGAAATCTTTTTGTACGCTTCAAACTGAAGGTGACGACATAATTCTTTTTTCTAAAAACAATGGTAGTTATCATTAATAATACATCATATATGTATTATTAATAATCAGTGGGTATAATCTAGCACCGAGCAAATGCCTCCATTCCTGTCTTCTACTCTTCGCGATTCCACATCAGAATCAGCTCCTCGCTCGCATATTTCAAAACTTTTGAATATACTTACATATAAAATTACTGAAGGTAGGAAAATCACATACAATCAAATTTCAAGGAGAATTAAAATATTACAACGGGAAAAATATCATTTTGATCCAAATAATTGTCCGGTTATCTGAATCTTATGCTATCTGAAATCTCATTAATTTAAATTACTATTATTTTAACTTTCATACACATCAAGCTTGTGGGTTTCTCACTGAAATTCCGGAATTTGTTGAGCTATTTTGTAATTAATGTGGTTTCACAAACTAAAGTAAAGTTGGTGTAATTTATCTGACATTACTGACATTATTTAATTTTCGAATGTACTGCCCTTAGACTAAGTATCATAATTTACCTCCATGGTACTGCCTAATGCCAAATTATTTTTAAATTTTTAACTCTCAGCTCCTAGTATTTTCATCGTATAATCAAAAGTAGTAGTGTTTTTAGAAATACAGACTTTTAAATCAATTGATCAGCATTTTATTACAGAAAAAATATACGTAGGTAAATCAGTATAACAATATGGGTTAAATCCCATTAATTATTTCATACACGGTTCTACAACGCCAGGCCGCGTTAGAAACCGCAATATCACTACTCTACTGATATTACATCCCCCCTCGCCGACGCCATGAAGTCCCGTCCCTTCCCCCTCTAGCCCCCACCCTATGCCAACCCCATAGGATAATGAATTCGACCACAGCCATTCTATCGGTATGACCTATAAAAATTTAGGACGCCATTGCCTTAATCACTTCATGAATTGGAGGATATCATTATGGTAGACACGCTTAGCCATGATAACATAACTATCAAATCAAGTACTTAATAGGTACTTTTCCATATCTTAGGAATACACAGTATATCAGTTCAAGTACTGTGAAGATCACGGGTAGATATTGTCGTCAGGGATTGAGAAAGCTCAAAATAGTTCCTCTTAAAATACTATGGGGGAGACCTATGTCCAAGAAAGGATTTCTATAAGCTGATGATGATAACACAATGTAGAATAGGCACAAAAACCTGAAAATGATTATTCCTAAGTACATCGTCATCTGGAAGTAATATCAATTCCAATAAAACCATTCAAGTTCAATAAATATTGAGAGAAGCGTTTCTTTAAGTCCAGGCAGGTACGCTCACCCAAAAACACAGACCATTTGATCTTGCCCGATCAAGATCTGTTCCTCGTTACTTCAACCCCATTACTTTCCATCGCTGTCCAAAAATACCCTTAAACATTTATTCGCTTACTTTTCGGTTTGCATTTCTTTATACCAATAGCGGAATGCAAATATTTTGTTTTGTTAATATTGTATCAAGCTCGATGTGTCACGATCGTACACAATAGGCGCACACTGAGCCTGAACACCCGCTAGCGCCTACTGGCTGTGAAAATCGCAAAACCAGCTCCCTTTGACCCCCCATGGTCCCCTCACTGTTCCCAATATAACCCGAAAAGCTGATTCTTCCCACACTATGACAGGTCTTTTGAAATTGGACGCGTTGTAATAGCGAAAGCGTGTCCCATAAAGAACATTCTATGTTTTGTACATCTGGCTTGTTTCATTACGGTTTGTTGCGTATTTCAATATTTATATCAGAGCTAAGTTGGAAAATTATAGGCGCCTAAGCTAATACAATTCCGGATATACCTGGAGTAACAAATATTATTTTTTATGAAAAGGAAAATATATTTTTGAAGGAAAGAAGGGCTTCTTCTTTGTGCTCGATGTGTTGAGTTCAGAAATTCCTTTGTCTTTGATAATTTACTGATCTGGCGTTGATCTGTGTTCCTAATGTTGCTTGCACGTAGTGTAGACGGATAGAGTGTGACATTGTTAATTTTTAAGTATTGGAACGTAGGTACTTAGAACAACACAGTGGTCGTTTATGTTTTAAGTCCTCTTAAAAATATCACGAAAATGGCTCCGAATCTACGTAGACTTCATGATAAAAAAAAACTTTTAATAATGATATCCGCAAAATACTCATGTGCCAGTGTTTAATAACCCCATTAAATATATGGTTATCTACAAAATCAGTTTAAAAATAAAGCCGGTTACCAAAATAAAGTGGAGGAATCAATTCGTAAACAGGCTCATATTTCAGCACCGTCTCCGAACCGCGACGAGATTATGAAAGCGCTCGGTAAGGCCTCATTCAGACTGTTAGCAGGTTGACTGCCTGGTTTCCCGTGGATCTAGAGTTTATTTTGTATGGTAAAGGGGCCAATGACGTTATTAAAAAACATTTAGAAGTGTTATTCAACAATCACCCAAGTGACCGCGAAATCTGCGGTTCAATTTGGCATTCTGTAATACCTTCACTTCACTAGCGCCATCCGCGTGTGTTTTGGCGGTGGAAATGCCAAAGTGAGTGAAGTGAAGCTCGTGATCGAATTTAATGTGGATCTCTTTACTAGCGCCATCCGCGTGTGTTTTGGCGGTGGAAATGCCAAAGTGAGTGAAGTGAAGCTCGTGATCGAATTTAATGTGGATCTCTTTGGTAAAACCCCTATTAAGTTGATGTTCACGGAATAAATTTGAATCATTCAAAATGAAAATCAAAAATACTTAAATTTGAATCTTGCTGACAGGTAATGCCTTACATAGGTAGAGGTACTCATAAACCCTGTCAAGATTTACCAATGAGTAATGACAAATGGTAGCAAATGTTATAGAGCTTATATTGAAATTACGAGAGATTTTTTTGTTTCGTTAATTATTTGGTGTTTTTAACGCCGGCACCCTGTTTTCTACGCAAGATAATTCAGTAAGTCGTTTGTTACGGTTCAATGTGGCAGGCCCCACTTGATTCTGTATTCCGGGTTCCTGTGAACTATGTTATACTATTTCTATTCTCTGTGGCAATAGCTGCCGCCGGTACAGTTAACAAGCAGTTAGTTCAGGAATCAGTTTGAAACAAATTCAATGCTGCTCGCTTTATAGCCGTAAACTTTGGACAAGACCTTCCCAACACCGTTGTTACTACTTTTTAAAAAAGCTATTTAAACTGTTAAAGCGGTGGCTTCCTGGAATGTGAGTGAGAGACATGAGCAACTGTTTTGAGAGCTGGAAATCTAGGTACAAGGATATCTTTTGTGTACTAGATTAATAGGCTACTTATAGGTTATTACGGCAGTCAGAACGTCAAAGGCAAATAAACAAACGGAATAAATAAAATAAGCATTTTATGGCATCGTGAAAATTTGCAATCGCTTTGCAACTGTCTGTCGTTCTGATTTATTTGTTACCGGGCCTGAGTATGCAAGGGGCACTATGTTTAAAAGCAAATTGAAACTGATCCTGTGTTGAGAACTCTGTAAACAACAGCGAACGGAAACGAGAAAAGAACATAAACAAATAATGCGTCATACGAAGACTCCCATTGTCATGTTTACTACTTGAACGGCATCCACTCGGCGCCATTGCTAATCTCTTAGCGCGTCACCAGCGCACGCACATAAATTGACCCTGAAATACGAGCTAGCCAAACGATCCCGAACCCGAACTCACCTTCTCGCTTGTAAATTTTAACTTTACTCGTACGAGTTCTGTACAAAATAATCAAATTGCACGCGTCATCCAATCGAATATTCCGCTTTATTACTTCCACGGCAAACTGGAAATTATTTCGTTCGATCGCACTTCGGTGACACTTGCAATTTGCGACGCAAAAGATTATTTTTATCAGTGTTATTTCGACTATAAAATGTTTTATTACCGTTCTTCTCTCTTTAGTTTCTTTTGAATGGGATTAAAGCGTCCGGCGAGCGGTCCATTCTCTTTCACAATCTGAAAGAAATGAAATAATCGTCGCGTTGCCGTGCTTCATTATTGCGTTTCTGTTTCCGGTTGTCAGATTTTGATTTATGGCTTTAATTTGGCAAGGTTGGCGACGACAGGCCGAGACATGTCGGAGTGTTTTCGAGGAGCCATCGTGCAATTGTTTAATTAATCTTAAGCTACGGAAACGCTGCGGGTGCACTACACTTGGCCCAACTTTAAACTCGTTAAAAGTTCCTTTGAAACATTTGGCGTCAGATAAGCCGCAGTCTGACTTTCGTTCCGAGATTGTTAACTTCTCTAGTGTTATAATTAAACATCGTTTCAGTGTTTCTTCGTCTTCGTCAATATGTTCGTTCAAGTTTCAAGAGCATTAGGTTGGATTCGTCTACAAACAAAAACTTCATTTAGTTCATTCATAGATTTGCGAGTAACAACATGACACAAACGCTTTAGCTAGTACTTAATGCAGTCATATTCATCACCCTAGTCTTTGCTATAAAATTCTAATTGCATTTCAGTCTGTCTTCTAGATTCGTGTACCATTTTGCGATTCCTAATAGGGACAAACACAGGTCATGAATTACCCAAGTAAGAGAACAATAAAGTGTTTGTATAGTCATTGAAGGCACTCAGGGGCACTGTCTCCCTGATCGCCGAAAGCATGTACATAACAGGCCAGCATTGAGCGAACAAGGATCATTCCACGCGTGCAAGATGGCGGACAATGGCCCTTAGCGGATAATTACTCAAATAGATTGCCCATTGGGGTATTGTCTGTAAGCTAACGTAATATTGGGTTGGCTACTGACTGGCATACCATATTAAAACTCATAATACGAGAAGCTGTTACGCCCAAATTAACCTTTTGCTATCAAAAAAAGGGTGTACCACATGTACAACTATTTAGTCAGCATCGGATCTTTTTCTTTTGAGTTTTTACGCAATAGTATTAAGTGATCCCTGAAACACCTTTTTATACAAGGTGTTAAATACTACTCCCGAAAACTTTAGGGGCTAAAGTACCCATCAATATGATTAACTTTTTCCGATGTTTCATACATTTTAGCAAGGTATTGAGCTTTTGCATGAAACAGTTTTTTTTTTCGCGTTCACAGTGTTGGTTCCTTAGAAAAAGTTATTCATATTGATGGGTACTTTAGCCCCCTGAAGTTTTCAGGAGTGGTATTTTTACATCTTGTATATTATCATCATCAATAAATTCAGATTGCAAGCCCATCGCTGCTGCTAGAGTAACTGGTCTCGTCACAATGTTTTCCTTCACCGTTTGCCTGAGAATCAAAGTCGTGAAGCTGTTTCTGTTTTTCAATAAATCATTTCCAGAAAAAACTGCTAATTTAAAATGCGACCTCCTCACAATAAGTATTGAAAGTACTAAGTTGCAATAAAAAGCCATTGAAAAGATATTGCAACGATTCGATTAGTGAGTATTTAAAAGTTTTATTACGGTACTAGCAGCAATAGTGGGAACCGAGCGTTACTGAGTCGATCGCAGGAACTGCTGAAGTTTCTTTATTGTTCTTCAGAGAGTGTTATAGAAATCCTTTGATAGCTTTTTAGAGGAAGCGTTCAAATTTTTCACTTTTCTCACACCTTCGGGTATTATGAGTGTATTCACATTCAGTATAAAGTATACTTACGTAAAACAATTCACTTTCATGTTCTTTTAAAAATCCAATGCAACGATAGCTGGCAATCAGCTTTTAGGAATTTATTCTACTTTGCATTTTGAGTTTCAGACATTTTCTTTCAAGCTTTTCCGGGCTTAAGTAACTTTCAGTGAATTTAATCAACTTTATTTTGCACTAGAACTGGTTTCTTGCGGTTATTATCTTAGCATTTTAGCATACACGTGCAACCAGCACATACATACCTATCTGAGCCCACATTAAGGTTTCCCATATCGTGGTATCAGGCGTCTTAGCCAGTTAGTTTTAAGAGTAGTAGAGCTCTTTGTGAAGAGCTCGTCCGGGGAAGTACTACCACCACGTCTTTTTCTGCCGCCAAGCAGCAATGCTGTGTTTCGGTTTGAAGAGTGTGGTTGCCGGTGTAATTACAGGCACATGAGGCTTAACATCTGTATGCCTCAAGCTGATGGACGCAGGGCAGTGCATCGTAGGGCACGTTCCTATCGTGCGTGACTTACGAGGCAATGCTTTGTTATAACTGTTTAATGTGTGTGTCAATTGCTCATGCTCTGAAATCTGAAATTGAATGAGGTGTTGTATCCCCTTATTCACCATCATACTTTCAGCTGTAGGACTTTTACTGCTGAAATTGTGGCCTCCCCCATAAATATTGAATGTGCGACTTTTGAGCGTCTTTTTATCTTAGAGGTCTTACGGTCTTCACGTGACTTTTTCGGCTCCAACGGTCTGTTCCATCTACAAACCTAAAAACTCCTTGTTATTTACTTCTTTTTGTCTACAGTAAAGTTTCATAACCATTTCCAGGGGTGATTTTTCCCGTTTTCGCAACACTCGCAATCTTTGGTTTTGATCAACACGTCCTCGCTCGGTAATATAATTACAGTTAACAGCAGTGCGGTGACGTTATCGCGCGTATAAATTAGAGCGATTTACATTTACGGTCGAGACATAGGCCGTTATTATGGTGAATGATGCGGGCGTAGCTTGCTTGCTCGTTCGTAACAGATAACTAAGTATGGTCCATTTCGATGGGTGACTGCTGTGGTATTTTCATCTAAACGCTTCCGTGATTCGGAGAGCACGTGTACGAGCCTTATTTCACTGAGACACCAGGTTGCGCAACCCAGTCGCGCCACGAACAAAACGTATAAGCTTTATAGGTTCCACAGCTTGATCCCCTCATTCCCGTTCTACCATCTACGTACGGAGACGAGACATCCATTCCTGGTTGACATACCAAATGCCCGCACCAAGCGCTTTGCTTCTACATTCATAATGCATTATGGAATGGAATTCCTTTCCGGCGTCCGTTTTTCCGAATGACTATAATTTGGATATTTTCAAGAGAAGAGTGAATAGGTATATTTTAGGTAAACGTGCCTCATTGTCGACCGCATCTTCACTTAAAATCAGGTGAGATTGCGGTCAAAAATGTTACCTATAAGATGTAAAAAAAAAGGTGCCTCACCTGGTGTTCGCTGGGTAGTACAACAAATTTGGTTGAGCAACCAGCATTGGAATAGTACCACTACGCTCCACGGCAACGTTGACGTGGGTCTAAAAGCCGCCAGCCTAAAATGGAACTGAGCTGGACACGTCTACCGCATGTCTGACGCACCTTATGGAGCAAAGAGGACCACAGTTTAGATCCCAGAAAATGCAATGCCTTCCGCGTTCATCCAGAATGAGATGAAGAAACGAGCTTGACTGCCACCTAAGCTAAGCGTGGAAACAGAGAAAAGAGGCCTGCAGTGGGACCATAACGGCTGAATAATAATAATGTAAAACAGCGCTCCTTATAGACATCCAACACACATAATTTACAAACAACAATAGGTAGCCGAAAAACTTTCAAAATATATAGACTTGAAAAAGGTTTCCATTATTCCCATAGTTCTATCCTCAACCGGAGTTATTCCAAAACAACTCTTACGTCACATAATTCTAAATACCTGCAGAATTGTTCGTAAATTTTTACAAGCAGACCTTTCCTCTGATGCGCAGACATCAATTTCTAGACCTAATGATATGTTCTGGCCCGTGCTTATCATTCATTCCACCGACTCTAGTATGTCGACTAGATAAGATTTTATACACAATAATAATAATAACCAGCATCGACACGTGCACGGCACCACCAGTTAGGTGGCACGCTAGTTGAGAAACCACTAAAATGTAAAGTTTCCGACATCAACTCTGCAGTCTCCTTTAAAAGTTCAAGGACTCTATTCAACCTTTTTCACTGGGAGATCACGGTTGCACCACCAGTCGCGCAACTGTGTGGTCTTTCAGTGAAATAGTCCTAAGTTCTAGAAATCGATAAAACGAGACATTAAAGAGACTTTTATGAGAGTGTTTCTTACAAAGACAATATTACGGGGCTATAGTAGCTGGGCTGAGCAGACCAATCATGTGAACAAAGGTACATGATGTAAAGTAAAAACCGACAGTCTCTAGAGTTTTTAAGTTGAGTATAAAAGTAAGTTAAGTTTTATGTACACTCTCTCAACTTTTTAGTTAAAATTTACAAAGACAAATGATATTAACATATACATATAGAGGTATATAAGTATTAATAATTTATATTTGTGGTAAGCTATCTACACTACAGACCGTTGCAAACTATTAACCACGAGTATAACAAATTATTGTGAATTCGTACTTTTAAAAAAAAAAATTATAAAGATCGAGGCCAGTCTTGCTTATAAAGGTAAACTCAATTTTTTCAAGGTTTCGTGAATGGCTGGATTTTTTGTCGAGCTTCTACTAAAGCAGAGTGTTATTCTTTTGCCCCATTAATTAACACGCAGACAACTAACAAAAAAATCTCGCCTAGCGACAAGTTGTTTGACGAATGTCAGCCTCTCAAATAAGCTCATAATGTAAAGTCGATTGCTGTAAGGCACGGTCCGAAGGAGGGTCATAGGGGACATGACCTCCCCCCCCAAAATCGTACACGTCAAATTGAAAAATCATCTAAAAATTTACAAAATAAAAAAAGGTATTTTTTGTGCCCAGCCGCGATGCATTTTATGGTTTGCTGACATCTAACGGTGCTTGTGTGCAATCAAGTCTAATTTACTCCCCGCCCCCCTCTACTGACCCCCTCCAAAATTTCAGGCTGCGACCGCGCCTGGCTGTAACCGCTACATTATATTGTCGATGGTCATGTTCAATAAATCTCTGTCCAAACAATAACCAAGATTCTAACCGCTGAATCATGTTCGCGTGAAATCAAATTAAACTCGTTCATTAACCGTTCACTCGTTCATTACCGTTCACTCATTTACGTCGTGCCTCTAAATTAAATTGCCGTATTCCGACAAAACCTCTGCAAATTGGTCTTAATTCACTCGTAACGTATAGCCTAATGGTAAGCGTATAAGCAATATACTTTAATTCAGTGTCGTGCCGCAGCTTCAAAGAGTAACAGTTGATTCAGTACCCGAAGTCTGAGTTTTGCTTTATTTATTTATTTATCATTTATTGCACAAAACAATGTTAAGCACAAAAGGAGGGCTTTCAAGAAGCATTTTCTACCAACCCCCCTAAGTAGATGTAAATAAACCAAGAATGACGTGCGACAAACATCAAGCTGTTATCTTAATAACTACTTAAAATAAATATATATCTATAAAATATATATATACCTAAAATACAAAAAACGTCATACAATTATTCAGCTTTACCTTTTCTGTATCGTCAAGCCGTCGTGAGTTCTCCACTCATCCGCTTATCGAGTACCTACCCATACAAAAACAGCCACCGTTCTAAAACAGTTGATGCGAAATATCTTGGAAACGTCACATTTTTTCAATTTATTTAGATTTGATATTCTACCCACACTGAAAGTACCCTGGACTAGCTTATTCTATTCTTATCTTTGCAGCATCTCGTAGGTATACGAGTATTAACGAGATGTTACATTGTGTTTATATAATAAAAATAAGGTATTTCTATTTTTTTGTTTTTTATTATAGTCGGTCAGTGCTCAACCTATAGTCGCGTTAACTCGTCATAAATCATCTTAACACACGCTTTAACAAAAGGATCGTCCGTTCTCCTAAGTGCGAGAGAGAGAGCAATATTGCTGTCTCGTTCCGATAACTTATGACCGAGCCTGCAGCGAGAGTTTAACGCAGCTATAGTCTCTTTTTAGACTCATAATAGGTACCTATTTGCACAGCTGTGTCCATTTCAGCTGCGACGTAGCGGAACGCTTCGTAAGGGTACATCCAACATAATAATTTCTCGCACATAATAATATTTATTATAGTCTCGGCGACAATCCCCTGTGATATGTGAAACAGACTCTGAATCCAAAAGGGACGGGGTGAACGGAGTAGCACGTTCAATGTTATTATTCTAATCAGAAGATGATCCTCTCTTACAAGCTTTTGTATTTTAGAAGCACAGTATTTTATATTTAACGTTTTATCAGAATTTCTTATCTACACTTCTACACTAATATTATAAAGAGGTAAACTTTGTATTTTTGTATTTTTGTATGTAACGAATAGGCTCAAAAACTACTGGTCCGATTTCAAAAATTCTTTCACCATTAGAATGCTACATTATCCCTGAGTAACATAGGCTATATAATATTTTCAAAAAAATCAGGGATCCTTACTAAAACTTCAATAATGTAACCCAAGGTGGAAAACAAAAAACCATTGAAGATAGAACAAAATAATGTACTACGATTTTGTAGAACACGTTATCATCTATAAAAAATGTCGCGACAGCATATGTCTAACTATTATAGTTATGTCACAATAAGTGTTCTTTTATTATAAAAAAATAATTGAAATGCCTCCGCTAGAAAAGGGTCTTTATTTGTACCTTGGTATTAATCCTTATCCAAATAAATCATTTCATAATTAAGACGGTTTCAATACCTATAGATTACTTCTTAAATTTTTCAAATCGGACATTCCATTCAAAAGATATGACGAAATTAAAAATGTTTACGGGTCCACGGATCACGCGCGGGGTGCGATTTCACTCACTCAAGGAGAAGCGCGTGCAAATGTATGAAATAAGTAGACGCGAGGCTCGAACCCACG
This sequence comes from Chloroclysta siterata, assembly GCA_932294275.1. Lineage (NCBI taxonomy): Eukaryota > Metazoa > Arthropoda > Insecta > Lepidoptera > Geometridae > Chloroclysta > Chloroclysta siterata. The sequence goes on along the minus strand of OW028600.1, from coordinate 6,797,154 downwards.
GTCTAAGTTTATCCTAAAATGTTCAAAAAATTTATGACCACCCATGCGAAGCTGGGACAGGCCGCTAGTATTTTTATAAAATTGGAGATTAGCATTATCCTTGATATCAAAGCTAGACGTGGTACTGATAAAGCTAGCTGCAAGATGGTACACCTGATGTTAAGTGGTAACCATCACTTAACATCAGGTGCATATAATAAAGCATACCGGCAACCACACTCTTCAAACCGAAACACAGCAACGCTGCTGGCGGCAGAAAAAGGCGTGGTGGTGGTACTTCTCCGGACGAGCCCTTCACAAAGAACTCTACTACTCTTGACAACTCTCGATACTTATGACATAAAACAGCATTTTTTTAACCAATATAAGTTTGTCTTAATATAGGAACTTCTACTCTTTATATACTTCTACTCTATAGCTTAATTAAGTCGTATTATAATTAACCTAAGCTCAGGATCATTAAGCTTATCAAGGTTTCTTAAAAAGCAGTGTAACTCATAATGACGGCCGTAAAGAAGAAACGTGATAAATGTCAATACTAATTGTAGATTTCACAGGATCCCAAAGGCCACCTTTGAAATTGTTGCTTTTTTAATAAATAAAAACAAGGTTGTTCCTAATTCAACTGTAGTTAGGAAGAAAATAGGAGAGGAGGGATTTTTTTGTAAATTCAACTGTAGTTTACAAAAATTCCCTCCTCCTCTCCTTCATTGTAGATATCCCTCGTTTTCGTACAAAGCGCTTTGTTTCCACTTTTATAGTACAAACTGCCAAGAAGTGGAACTCTGCCGTCGTCTTCAATATTTTCGGACCTCGGACAAAGTAAGAATTTTCAAGTTAATAGCAAACAAGTACCTAAACAAGAAACAAGCTCCATCTTATGCTGCATCCTCACTTTCCATCAGGTGTGACGGCAGTTTAATGCTAAACTACCAATAATAATAAAAAATACATGCATAATTGACCCCACGACGGAAAAACGATCTAAAAGTTGCAGCACTAAATCGGTTTCCCTTGAAGAATGTCTCTAGCTGAAATATCGTCGCCTTTGTGTGTCATATGACGTCCGGCGCTCTTTAAGAAATCCTTTTATAATGTTCGACAATTTGATTTACAAGAGAGATATAAGACGGGTCATTAGAGCTTGGTAGCCGAAGCCTCAAGCTCACAATACAACATGACAAATCGTTCTTCATTCGCATTACAATGTATCTTCATGTCATTGTTGTTATTATCATTGATATTTAGGGTGTATAGACGTTATGATGTCTTTATATGCCAAATATCAATGCTTAGGTATGTCACTTATATTTCATCCTACTAATATTATAAACGCGAAAGTTTATAAGCATGGATGGATGGATGGATGTTTGTAACTCTTTCACGTAAAAACTACTGAATGGATTTTAATGAAACTTTACAATAATTTAGCCTACTAATATTATAAACGCGAAAGTTTGTAAGTATGGATGGATGGATGGATCGATGTTTGTTACTCTTTCACGTAAAAACTACTGAATGGATTTTAATGAAACTTTACAATAATATATCTTATACATCAGAATTACACATAGGCTACAATTTATAAAGATACTGTGTGAATTGTCCAAAATATGACGATGAGTGTCAAGTAAGTAGGAAAAAATCTACCATCTGCGAGCTATTCTGGCGTGCGCTGCCAAAACCGCTAGAGTTACACATATGTACTACGCCACGCTAATATAAGCTACTCGAAATACTAATCCTGCGCAGACGAAGTCGCGGGCACCAGCTAGTTTGACATAATGTAGTTATTTTTTAGTTCTAGTACATGTTTGGAGCTACTTCTTGAAACACAGCGAAAGCTAAAACAGAAAGGCACGTTGCACTTAAAATGATTACTCGTAGCATAATATTTTGGAAAAAATATATATTATTATTCAAATTAATTTTCTACTGTGCCTTGGGCTAACGGCCGTGAGCCTAATACCATATTTTCATTTCAGAAATTATCTTTTTATATTTACCGTGAACGCTTGTAAAATAATGTTGAATATAAATAAATAAAATATTTAAATTGTCTGGAGGTTTCCAAGCTGTAAATTATTTGATAGACTCGAACGTCAGCAAAAGTTCGTTGGAAAGTCTAAATTCAATTCAGAAAGAGTTCGGGTAGTGCACGTGCATCGAATGAAATAAGCGTTCGATTTAAAGTTGTTGGCCTCAGACTAACGTCTCTGACCTTTGCTGAAACAAAGCAAATACTCAGGTATTTACGACTGTCTTCAGCTAATAACGCGTTTGTATCACGTTGTGAATAAAATCCGATTTTCGTTTTATGTTGAAGCGAACTCAACTCGCTTATCAATTTATTTATTGGGCACTAAATAGTCATGTTCACAAGCATTTAATACAGATGTATGATAATCGTCGGCGGCGATAAACTCTTTGACACCAATATGCGAAAAGCAATCTCATTTTTCGCCGCAACACAGTCCTTGCTAGTACACATTATTAGATTCATTATTGGAGGATATCGATGAAAATCTCGAGTATCCAATCTCGCGCGATCGCTGCCGGCACGCGTATTCTTGTAATTTCTGAGGCATAATTTTATTTATTAGAGTATGCCCTCGGTGGAGCGCGGGAACACCCCATTTGCCGCTTCATTGACTTACAACGGCACTCCATAATACTTCGCACATATTTCTGTAGCGCCTCTCGTAGATCCCTCTCACCTCATTATATTGCGGATGACATTTAATAAAACGTGTGGGTACCTATCTTGAAAACGTTTTTCGATAACCGTTGCACTGCACCGCAAAGCTATCAAAGGGATTCTTTCAGGATTGGTTTTATTTTGAAGCTTTGGGGAGCGCTGTTGTGTACATCAGCTGCTCCGAATTTTTCGCTAAAACAGAACTGAGTGAAAGTGATTTTGAGCCAGTGGTAGGTACTGAGCGTTGTTTATGGTGTTGTTAGCTTGTTCATTACGCGAAAGCACCAATTTTCCGTTAAACTAAATTTTCTTTTAAGAAGTCAAATTTCTTTGGATAACTAATGCTTGCAGCTTCGTACATTTTGTGCTCAATTTGTATAGTCAGTCCATCCGACTGACAAATTATAACTCGTTTAGATATGCCGTATTTGTATCAAACAAATATTCAACTGAACCATTATGTTGCCACTCGAACCTGAAATTAAACAAATACATACTTTCTAGAACTTAAACTCCCACTCTGAATAGATGCAAACTTCTGGGGTATAGGTAAGAAATCGATATCTTATTTCTGTGAGTTTTCCAGGTGATTTTCTGACGCGTTATGTAGTCGAGTTGCGAGGTTTTTCGTTACCTAGTTTATGGGGAGTTGCGCTTCTACACACTTTATGCGTTAACTTGCCTAACAACTCTGAATTGGTCTGTGATCTGTGTCAACCGATCAATGTATGTGCGTAAATTACACTGGCAGCCAGACGTCACATTAATTATGTGTACATAGCTACTGATTTTGTTGTGTGGAACAATGAACCGATGATTGAACAAAACGTTTGTGCCTGTGTTGTCCATTGCAATTATTGAAATGCTTGTTAATATACTAGTGTTTTAAATGCTAGGTTGGTTATGTAGCATGTTTCAAGAGTAGTAGAGCTCTTTGTGAAGGGCTCGTCCGGGGAAGTACTACCACCACGCCTTTTTCTGCCGCCAAGCAGCGTTGCTGTGTTTCGGTTTGAAGAGTGTGGTTGCCGGTGTAATTACAGGCACATGAGGCTTAACATCTGTATGCCTCAAGTTGATGGACGCAGGGCAGTGCATCGTAGGGCACGTCCCTATCGTGCGTGACTTACGAGGCAGTGCTTTGTTATAGGTGATGGTTACCACTTAACATCAGGTGGGCCATCTGCTTGATCCGTCAGCTAATTGTTTAAAAAAAATGTACGAATTTCTGTTGAGCTTATGACATATCATACCTGCATAACACGCGTACACTTTTAAAAATTGAGAAAAACATCTTTTTTTTCTAAAATCTGAATAGTTTTATTCTAATGTTAAAAACTAGTTAAACATAAATTTAATGAAATAAATATATAGTACTAATCCGCTAATCTAATCTTATGTAAGTAAATCAAATGTAGACTTGAGTGTGCACCCTTCACTGCATCTGCAAACTCTGCATACTCTGCAAAACTAGTTTCTTAAAAACTAGTTTTAAGGGAGGTGATTAAAATTATTAATTATCGACAACTACACGAGCGTTGTGCGTGACTTACAAGGCAATGCTTTGTTATAGGTGATGGTTACCACTTAACGGCCATCTGCTTGTTCCATCAGCTAATTGTATAAAAAAAACTACAAATATTTTTTTTAAAAATAAATTTAGAGCTTAGGTATAGTTTAGGTACAGGAAAAGTTCATAAATTTAATTTTCATTACAAAGCTACTGCAAAGTAGGTATTCATTTTTATTCAAGGCAATTGTTTCGGTATAATTTCATCATTATCTCTCCCGGCAGGTTTGTGAATAAAATGATTAAATTGCTACAATTTTAGCCCTTTCTTATAAAAAAGAAAATGCAAATGTAGGGTGGCGTGCATTTAAAAATAATTTGGTAATTTTTTAACAAGAATAATAATTCTTTATTCCTGTTAGGTATAATTTTAGTAAATATACATAGTCAGAACAAACAACAAAATATACAAATTAATAAGCGTTTTGTTCGACATAAAATATAAACAGCTTTTATTTGACTTTTATCCCCAGGCCCGGTAGATATCCCCTCAGATTTCTTAGTAAATAGTGCCAACTTGATTCTTTGAGAATATCTAAGGGGGGTAGAATTATTACATTTGACATATTAAAATTGTATGATATTCATACAAAGTTATGTCATACATGTTCATACATGTCATGAGGAGGGAAGAAAGTCATATTACGAGAAGAGTGTTGGAAATGGATGTGGATGGTTTTAGAAGGAGAGGCAGGCCAAAGAAAAGATGGATGGACTGTGTGAAAGATGATAATTATGAGTAAGAAAGGTGTGAGCACTGAGATGACGTATGATAGAGGAGAGTGGAAGAAGAAAACCTGTTGTGCCGACCCCACTTAGCGTGGGATAAGGGCAGGAAGATGATGATTCATACAAAGTTATGAGGATTTATTTTTGCATAGTTTTTGTCCTAGCATGTTTAATCCAAATAAAAGGTGGCTTATAAGCTGCTAGTTGAATCCCGCCTGCCTTTGTTTGCTGGATATTTTAAAAGAGACAAAAAAAAAGGTTTTTTTTAAAACGAACGTACTACTACTCCCAAATAGTATCAGTGCCAAATTTCTTCAGGGCTTCTAAGCCCTGTAGTTTCGGACATGATATCATAAAAGGCCTAAATATATCGGATCAAAAACGAAATCTAATCCAAGTCGGTGCAGCCTCTACCGCGTTATTGAGTCAAAACATTAAATATCTGAACAATTAATTGAATTCTGCAAAGTAATTTCAAGGATTAAAGTTGATCATGATTTAGATTCGTTTATATCACTGTAAGCGGTTGGCTGACGGATTTTGATTTATCATTTTAATTTGCCGGGCCGAGCGGTGACAACGAGGTGTGCCCTCGGGAGCTGGGACCCTTACCACGGATAAAACAATAGTGCTACGCGAACAAGTCTCACTCGGGAGAAAAACTGGCCTTAAAAATTGAACATACAACAATTTTTTTTTTAATTACGGCGAATGCAAGAGCTAATGTGACTCTCGCTGGCACGTTTCGACATGTTAAAAGATATAAAATCACTAATATCGAAATCGGAAAATCGCAATTAACCCTTTAGCGATTTTATATCTTTCAAAATTTCGAAACGTGCGAGGAGCGAGAGTCACATTAGCTCTTGTATTCGCCTTAAAGGCAAAGGGCGTAATTTAATTGACAATCACACTCTTCAAACCGAAAAACACAATTGGATTTAGTACATAATAGTATAATTAAAAAAATACTATTGGACTTTCCACACAGCGCTATCTATAAATAAACTTATTTTATAAATACATACATACTTATAATATTATACTAACACCTAGACAGAGAACAAACCTCTATGTTCATCTCTCAAATGTTTTGCTCTCGGTGGGGATCGAACCTACAGCTGCACAGAAATTAGTACCAACTGAGCTGTGAGGGTATATATATTTGTCGAATAGTGAATCGCCTTAAATATTAATATGCGAACAACCGTCAAACATCTTCTAGTACGCACATTTCAACATTTTTGAAAATATATATTAATTGAATGTGTGATGTAAAATCGCAAACAACGAAGTTTCGGAGAATGCCTTTACAAAGATTCAGCAAAAATATCACTTTGATCAATATAAGTTACTTTTCCTACCCAAAAGTTTGATTAAATACAAAAACTAGTTAAACCAATATTTTGCTAAGAAAACTTATTTGTATTGGAAAAAAAGTAGGTGATTTAAAACGTCTAATCTAATAATAATATAAGTGAAATGTGCCCTCATTTATGATACTGGTAGATAATTATATCGTTGGTTTGTGAATTTAATTTACTATGTGATCGAGATTATGGCGCGATGGTATTGTGAATAATTTAATTAATTATTTTCAGTTTTCACAGAATTTTTTTACAAGCTTGCGGTTTTTATAATTAAAAATGATTTTATACAAAATAGATGAACAATAATTGGGTTCTTTTATTATTAAAATACTTCCATAATTTGTCAAAATTAGCTAGTTCTTTTAATGGTGCTGAATAGGGCAGCATATAAAATAAGAAATATTTACAAATTTTCTCGATAATTTAATTTTAAATATGTTTTTAAGTGGAAATCACACAGTCTTGACTAAATGTATGTTTATCCGAGTTAGCTTTAGTTCTTCGATAGGGTGAGGCAACTGAAAGGCTCGGTGACGTCACGCATCCCCCGCCGCCCTACGAGCGCCGTCGCTGCCCGCCTTCATTTGTTTTCTGGTGTCACTTCTTATCTCGTCTCGCAATTATTACAATTTGTCGGCTCCTCCCCTTATCTTAGCGACTTCGCTACTTCAGCATAAAGGCGACCGACTTCAGCAGATTTGCAAGATCATACCGAGGAATCCTTTCTAACTAATTTTCGCGGTCGAATCTTTGTTGGAAACTTTGAAAAATGATGGACTCGTAAATCACAGAGGTGGTCACGAAACGCCGCCGACAGCCGCGCTGTTAGTTGTTTTGTTAACTTCACTTTTTCATCGCTCAGTTGGCCGACCGCCCCGGTTCTTGATAGAGCTTTTTCAGCCAAGTACCTACAGTTTTTATAATCCGCCCTAGATCAGCTTCAACTGAAGCCGGAAGTTCTTTCAATCAGCCATAAGGAAACGGAAAACTTTGCAGCAGTGTAAGTAGTTACAGTTTTTGTCATTGATTGTGTTTTGTTCCGATTGCCTATCGGTAGAGTGGAAACCCACTCCTACATTTTCGTTGAACGATCAATATCGCAGAGGTGGACGACTAATTTATTTTCTTGTTGTGCAGGTGCGATGACGTCACGTGCTAATTCTGCGCTGTACCTAATGTATGAATTAGCAGTTCTGTAGGTCGTTAGTGCGTCAATTGTCGCTCGAATGCGTCGTCTCGTATTTTTATCGCTTCTTTGACGGAGGGGAGAGTCGCGTGCGCTCGTTGTCGCGACAAAATGTTCAATTTTAGATACAAATAAAAAAGGTCGGACGCGCCGCTCAGAATATTAACGGCGCACAATATGAACGTAGGCATCCGGAATTCGCGTCAAAAGTGCCAAAACGATGTTATTCTTTTCCGCGCGGAGGTAATAAGCGAGGCGGTCCCAGCCGTGCCACGGATATGAAATCCAGAAATGTTTATGGTACGCGATAATAGGAAGGCTTCGTATCCGATCCGGGTTCACGGATGAAAGGCTCCACTCGTAATTAGAATCCTTAAGGCCTTTTGTAATAGCGTAATTGTTTCCCGTTGTCGCCTCGGAGCGCTGTTATCTCTGAATGGAGCGACTTGAATACAAAGAAGAAACTGCAACCATGGCGCTTGTCGCTCGGTTTTTTTGTAATGTATTTTAATGCGAGTAGTCTAGCTCTAGTATCGGGAAGCGGTAGGCGTGACTGAAGTCACGCGCGTGCCTCGGAGTGATTGAGAGCACTCAGTCGCATCGCTAGGAAGTCGCGGTGTTAGCGTGCTTTCGTCGACCTGTGCCCTGAATCACTCGCCAAACATCGCCGCTTCTAATTGCATGCGTAATTCACTAATGCATCACATCAACGACTGGCGTCTTGCGTAAAAAGACAACTGAAAGTGTATTGTCTTTATTACATAATTGATTTATGACAACGCTTATAACTGGGAATATGTAGAGTCAGTCTACACTAATTATTAATAATCCTTTCAAGCAGCGCTATTATGCAGCAGCTTATACCTAACCAGCTAGATGGAGACATAATGCATGCATGTAAGTACAATACGATGTTCAGTCCATAGACACACCACACGGCCCGGTACACCGCAATACCCCAAGCCATGTTAACACGCTTAGAGCAGATTTGCCTATGAATTGTTCAATTCTGCAATTCGATTGAGTTATTGCCCGCTGGACCATCAGCGGTAATATTGTTTCCTAATTGGTTCACTCTGTCCATTTCCTAGTTACTGAAACTGTACCTAACTCTCAGTGTATGTCTGCAACTACCATCTGAGAATGGAAATTCAAACAGCTATTCATAGCGCTCAAAGTGAGTCCATAAAAGGACTAAAATAGCCCACCTACTCACGAATTCAGTGCTTAATCAGTCCGAGCTTTAAATTGCTCCAATTCTGAATCGGAGCTGGGTCTAAAAAAGGCATCAAAACAACCTTCAGTGAGCTCTTAAATAACAGGCCCCTTTATAGGATAAATCTTTCTAATTCAAACAATTGCCGGTGAGCACTAGCAAAGAGATTAATTGCAGCAACTTTCGCTGACCGAAACGTGTGCTGTGCCGGTGTTAGTGAGAGGGAGAAAACATGGTTTCAACTAGGGCTATGACCAGTTTGCCAAAATACAAAAAGACGGACAACCAAACATATGACCGGAATCATGTAAAAAACATAACGCGATAGGTGATTTAAAACCAAAGTTAACAATTTTGTATCATAGTTTTTAGTAAAAAGACTTGTGAAAAGAGCGCAAGAGTGCTGGAGCTAAACGCTAAAGGTTCATACTGCGATTGCAGTAATCAATAAGATAAGATAAGATAAATTTATTTCATTACAAACTTGACATAGTAGGAATACATCAGGTTGGCTTAAGTAAATAAAATACAATCCTGATTGGATGACATAGGTCAAGGTTCAATTGGTATCTCACGAAAGTCCAAGAATAAAAAAGGGGATCTTAAGAGGTTGGCTATAAGTAGTTACTAAAAAAACTGTATCTATACGGTAGCCCCCGTTTTGAGTTGAATTTACTGTTACATTGTTAGGTACGTTAGGTATACTGGAAAGTCCGGCTTTTCGGTAAACCCCCGCATCCCAATGGCACGGGAGCGGAACAGAACGGATTAAATTGCAAGTACGCTGATGTATTTATAGCCGGTCTGGAGACAAACGAGCGCTCGCGTGATGGACCCGGCTCGTTATGCGAATTAATCGAAGCAGTGGATGCACCTGGAGCCTGAAATATGCACATCGGCGCACTGATAAATCTACCAGAAAGATGCGAAATAAAGGCACTTTAGGCACCAAAAGTTACGCAGTGTGTTACGCAGTTAACATATCAATGAAAAAAAAAACAGAAACAGCTTAAAGGCGAAGACAAGAGCTAATGTGACTCTCGCTCGCACGTTTCGACATGTTGAAAGATATAAAATCACTAAACTCATTTTCGAAAAATCGAAATCAACCAATTTGTGTGCAATCACATTGCTCACAGTTTAGTAAAAATTTCAGTTTGATCGATACATGTTTTCATACTCAAAAGTTTGCTTTACTAGTTTTCGAACATAAGCAAACTTTTAAGTAGGTAAAATGGTTGATCGCGATTTTTCGAAAATCAGTTTAGTGATTTTATATCTTTCAACATGTCGAAACGTGCGAGCGAGAAGTTGTTTGATAGTTGTCAGCCCCTTAAGACTTTGATCCCCAGGCACGGTAGATATTTGTGGAAATTTCAAACAAAGCTATCTAATTCCAAACTAACTAAGACAAACCAGATATCTGATAGAATACTTTCAGTAAATTACTTTTTAAATAAATAAAATAAATCAGTCTTTATTTCCTCAAAAAATATGTTATCTCAAATAACATTTTCGAAAGTAATTTGATTGAATATTGACACTGAACAAACATCTACGAGTGTTTTTTCCTCAGTTGGGATCGAAAAATGTGTTTCACAGCTTTTTTTATGGAGACAATGCATCGATATATACCGAAGCATATAAGCATTCTCTGTTAATTGTTCGAGATTTTAGGTTTAGAATAAACAAGTAGACAACTGTGAGTCATTAAAGGAGTTGAACAGTGAATCACCAGGATAAAATCACCCTTGTCTGGAAATGTATATATAATTACGAAAGAAGGTACCTATACCAACATTAATTTCCAATTCTAAACAAAATAAAACCCAATTTGGGAAGAAGAATACGTAAGTACGAATTTGCATCACAATGATCGGTCTAATTTTTTTTGCCGTTGCTCTCAACTGGCTATAGAAGTAGGTAAATAAGTTCGAAGCGAGGGTGTTTGTTTCGAGAAATCATCATCATTATCTCAGCCAGGTAACACCCACTGCTGGGTATAGGTATAGGCCACCTTCAATGTATGCCAGCCTTCTCTGTCTTGTGCGTTTTTGTTTTGAGAAGTCGTTATCAAAGAGACAAATATAGTTCAATTTGTCGACAAAACGTCGCTCAGAGCCACCAACATCATGTTGGTGTATGTTTCATGCTGAACCGATCAGGATGAAACATAGAACAAATATAGTGTTTTAACCCGGAATGAGGTAGAAAACAGAACGAGCCCAATAAAGCACCATAAGTATTATTACTCTTCTTCTTCTTGTCGTGTCACGTCTTTCTTTCGAAACAGTGTGGTGAAAAGATTTAAGTGCGACTCAAAGGGACTCCTTTCAAGGCCTATATAATTATGTATAATATAGTATATATTATATAAACACTATACAACGTGTAACATAATACCCCTTTAACCCTGGAAGCAGGGTTTTTGGGGTTTTTTACAGGTCATGGTTTTTTACAGGCCCCTATTTTACAGGTCATGGCAAACAACTTGTGTTATAAGACTTTTGAAATTTAGAAGTTTTTCATTCCTGAAATGCCTCTTAAAGTTTCCGCCAAAATTAAACTAACACAACATGACGCAGCCCTATTTACAGCTGTTTTTGGACCTTTAATTGTGAACTGTAGATAAAATATGTGACAGAACTGCCACCAATCAGTAAATGCAAATAGCGTATGTACCAAGGTCACGTACACATTATCAGAGTTGTTACAAATTTCCGAGACAATATTAATTTAACTTTTGTATGGGAATTTCGAAAACGAAGTACTATTCAAACTTTGCACACGTCAAAGTATTCCAGTGCTTGGTCTGATCTCTTGGTCTTTGGTTTTATAGGGGTATTATGTTACTTTATAGGGGTATAATTCCTATTAAAAATTATTACTAATAGTAGATTAATATGCGATCGAAGCTGCAGGCGGCAGCTAGCTTACAATCATAACCACCTTTAATAGGGGTAGGATTAAGGTTATTCTTTTCCAGTACATCTCTGTACCGGACCGTGTTTTACTTATAAGTGTTCAGGTTCTGTTTAATTAAATAAGGCTTTTCTACGTAGGCCCAACGTTACAATAAACCGTAGGCGATGGCGTACAGTAATCCTTATTGCTACGCTAAAACGAGTAGGCCGGTCCTTAGGTTAGGTTAGTTACACTACCTACACCTACAACATACGATACTCTTCCTACTAATATCATTGTTCTTCTTTATTCCTTGGATCCTTGTATTTATCATTGTTTGGCATCTTATATAAATGTAAATAATATAAAAATTTAAATTTTTGTACATACATTATCATTATCTGTATAATATTTCCTTAAATTGATCCTTTTCTTACCTTATTTTTAACCTTACTGATCTCTTTTTATCCTTCCGTGTAAATTGAATCCCTGTTTCCCAAATTTTTGTTAAAAAAAAACGAGCAAAATGGAAAAGGCACCAAAAGTGCAACGCCAAAAAAAAACTGACGATCGTACACATGTTTATCTAGTTCTTCAGTTGCTCCAAGTTTAGACACAGTAATAACAGGTCAATTAACAAATAAATCAAGAAAATTTAAAAGTAGAATACCGAAGAACTACGAGAATATATAGAAGTATTTATAAAATTTACAAAATACATGAACATCTTCAAACGATCTAGAGGTTCTCAAACTTATTTCGTCTACCGCCCTCTTTGATAATAAATTATTTTCTAGCGCCCCCTAAATTTTTAGCTTTACCACATCTTAAGGTTGTTAAAAATCTCTAAACAATTTCTCGCTTGCACATTATTCTACATGTTTGTAGATATAAATTCGCTGAATTTATTTATGAAAAATCGCAACAACCAAGTTTCTGACATAACAAAGTTTCAGTATAAATAATATTTAAATCCAAACAAAACTTACCAAAAAAATATTCAGTACGATTTCCTCTAGGCCTTTTATAGTCGCCTTTTCAGCCTCTAGTGCTCAAACAGGGGTCACTTTAAGAAAGTCTGCGTGATCTAGAGATAACTTCAGTAATCCAAATCAGTGCAATTGGAAGCCTCCCCGAAGCGCTGGCTGCGTAAAGTACTATATAATATCCCTATACAAGGTGTTCCAATACTTTTGTTTAAAAACATCAGGGGGCTAAAGTACCCATCAATATGAAGAACTTTTTCTATGGAACCAACACTGTGAACACGAAAAAAACAGCTATTTGATACTATTTTAGCAAGTATTGGAACACCTTGTATAAATATTATATTTCACAGCGTTAGAATCCTAAAGACTGTGAGAAATCTTCGGACAAATCCAAGCTTTTTCAATCACAATAATTGTCGCACGAATTCACATAGCTGGGTCTGTAGACAAACGACAAAACCACTGTGTACACACTTTCAGTAAAATGTAGTGTTATCTGTAAGTGAAAGGATTTTAAATGCGTCTCAAAGAGGCTCCTTTCGAGCACTTGACACATGTTTTAAACTTTTTAGGTTCTGTACAACATGCCGGTTTCCTCACGATATTTCTCTTCACTTTTGAGAGTACAGTACCCCAAAAATGACTTTTGCTTACCATATTAGGTTTTTCGTTTTACGTTTTACGTTTTTGTTCCGTGTTCATTGCGGGTTTTGTAAAGTATCCCTATCGCGTCTTAATACAAAACCCGCAATTAACACGGAACAAAAACGAATCGTTTTTATGTAAGTATTGCAAACACGGAGCAAAAACGTGAAACGAAAAACCAAGTATGGTAAGCAAAACTCATACTTGGGGTACTGGCAATGTGCACATGTACCTACTGTATTGTAAATGCTGACGCTCAGATGAACATTTGTCTAGAGGGCTTGGCCATCCAGTCGTAATAATATCCGAGTGAGAATCGTATTGAACGGAAACCGTCGGCCAATAATTCGATTTCGCGGTTATTTTATCACAGAACTTCTAGCACTACTTTTAAGCGTTATACGTTATTACAAATCTATCGAAAACTAAAATAAATAAATATAACTGAAACCAGAGCTAATAATAATACTTACATACTTTTTATTTTATAAATACTCACTTATATTAATATTATATTAGGTATAACACCGATCAAACAGACAGAGCACAAACGTCTATGTGTTTTCATGACACAAATGATTGATCGGTGGAGGTCGAACCCACGGCCTTCAACGCAACAGTCTTCTTACCAACGATTTGTACATTATACTCGTGAATCATCATCATGAAGTCCGCTGCTGGACGGAGGCCTCCCCCATACAGCAAAACGATTCTTAGCCCTCTCCATCCACCGATTTCACGCGATCTTTAGAATAACGTCAGTCCATCGGGTAGGAGGACGTCCCACTTTTCGTTTTCGCCATTCGAGAACCTTTTCGTGGATATCTATGATCTATGAAAGAAAAAACTAAGGCAATTGCGCGGAAAATTAGAAAATTTAAGAATACTTAACTACTAAAATTATTTCTAATCTAACCTTAACTCTTTGGACAAAATAAACTTTAGACATTTGACATAGAATTGACAGAAGGACAACGTCTGTCGGGTCAGCTAGTTTGCATTAAAATTGTCGAGCTCACTATAGAATGACGTCATATCCTGGTGCTAAGGGAACTGCCCTGTGCGTAGTAGCTGGCTCAGGTGCGGACCGACTCATGCTATGATCGAATTCAACTATACAATGTCCTAGGAACAGTGCGGAATTTATGTAAACTAACGCCTGTTTCCCATTTTGAATTACATACACAGAGGCCACAGTTTAGATAGTTACTTAGTATTAAATACAAGGATCGTTCTAATGATATCTTAAAACCTGCCAGTTTCATATAGAATAAAAAAATCGAAAACTGGCTAGTTATAACGATGTCCTAGTTCAGTCCCAGGGTTTTTTCAGCCATGCCTACACCTCATCTTCGATTGGCACCCCACTGCATGTTTTTTTTTTTTTGGAATAAGCTTCATACAAAATAACGTAGGAACCAAGCCGCAAGTTGTTGCCTGTTCTTACTGGAGTGGTCGCGTGGAACTGGCACCTAGATTCACCTAGCTGTAATTTTCATAGATCCTCATAATTCAATTGGATACCTTTTGATGCACATATTTTACTGTTCAAATAAGATTTCATAGGTAGGGGTTACCGCTAAACATTTTATTTATTTTCAAGTTACAACTATCTTTACAGGACTATCCTAATACAATAGAGTAATTATTCTAATTCTAAATCATAAGTAAATCTTATTCCTTTTCTTAACTATCTAACTAAACCATAACATATTATATACAAAGTGGCCTTCGCAATTTCGTACAGAGACATCAGGTGGGCCATTGAGTTGTTCCATCGCTTTTTTTCATACAAACAATAGTCTTACATATGGCTATACCAACAAGTCTCAGCAACATAATATACCTACAATCGAGAACCGCATTGGATCCGGCCAATAACTGAATTTCGCGGTTATTTTAGCAATGAGTCTGCATGTTCGACTCAGGTGCAAGCCGGCTGTAATGATCGAATTGTACAATACAATGTTCTACGAATCCGTTCGTTTAACATACAGGACTGGGGTTTCAAAGCATGGGCAAATAGGTCATTATTGCAGTTATTTTTTTATGGTGACTGATAAACCGTATTTTAGATGAGAGATAGAGAGATAGAGATGAGTAAAAAAGGTTGTTTTAACTAGGCAGGTCGCATTTATCTCTCGCAACGGTCACGGCGCAACTTATTGATTTGTTTGTTAAGTCTCTGATTCGACCGATGGGTGCCGCAGGTCAAAAATTCACGATTATTTTTGAGAATCGTGACACCAACCACTGCCGGTAGGGTCGAAGATACTTTCATTTATTCATTAATTGCGGACATGTACATCAATAAATAGCTTAGGTCTAGTTTTAGCATAAGTCAAGTACATGCACCCGCTTGGGCACTGCAATGTCATAAAATAAAAGCAATGTCATAAAAATAAAGGCACAATTAATCAGGAAATCAGGAATAACAATTAGCAAATCTGCCGGAGGGTTAGTAAGCACTTATACATAATTAATAATATCAGATCACATGTTAAAGTTGAATAAAAGAACGAAAGATTAATAAAATATTACACAAAAGAACGGTAGGAACCAAGCCGTAAGTTTGCTGCCTGTTCTTCTAGGCTTTGGTCGCGTGGAACTGGCACCTAGACTCACCTAGCTTTAAGACGTTTCAAAGTGATCCTTGTGATTTTATTGAATAAATGCCTTTTGACTTTGACTTTGAATTATAAATGCAGATAGATTAAACTATACTTTCCCTATTAACGCCCTTTCCGGGCGATGACTCTCTCCGATATCTCCCTACTCTGGTTACAGCCTAAACCTAGATTCGTACCAAGTCGTGCCTTTGTTTGTTCAATCCGCTCACCAATTACGCCAAGCACTTCAGCCAGTACCTCAAGTATACCATACAATTTTTTTTTTCATTTTTGGTATTTCGTTTTATGTATTGCAAGCCCGGGTTTTGTATGTCACGAGAATTATCAGCAAGCCAGACAGGGACGCTTATCGTCTCCATACAAATTCAAGCTCGCAATACAGAAAACCAAAAACCAAAAACAAAACTCGGACTTGAAGCACAGGCAACAAAAGGCTTTGATTAACAATACGCAGCAGTATTTGTATCGCTACAATTATTTATTGCGTCTACTCGCAAACAAAACTTGAAGAAGCTAAGTGGTCTAAGTTGGCGCTAATTTAAGAGTTCGGAGCAGCCGGGAGGCTGCCACAGTTTGTCATAACTTAGTCGTAGCTGGGTCCAGACGTCGCTTCATTTAACGCTGCTTTTGTGCTTTTGTTCGGGGAAAACGAACACTAAACAAATCTTCCGATACCTACGAGATGAGACTTTCAATAGTGCGAGCACCATAGGAGTGTACCCAATGCAATGTTTGCTTGAAGGATTTTTTTTTCAGGTCAGTAACTATGTATGACAAACTTTTTCATTAGTATCAATATTTTAGGTGATCAATAAAAAGTCTAGCAAAACTCATTTTGTTGGTAAGTAGAGGCATAATTTCAAAACAAGCAAATACAATTTGAAACGGGCAAGAAACACCGCATCTAGATTACCATAATTTAAAATTCAAACCATATGAAATGCTTCACAGCAGTGAGCCACTGAAAAGGGGCATATTTAAATTTTCAACAGCATTTAGGAAAAAGGCCAGCAAAAACCGTACAGAATATCAAGCACGCTTCGACTTGACTTTAAAAGTAAGAAAAAGTGCGGGTAAAATAATAAATAGCGGTATAATGGCGATCTTCACGCGAAAGATTAGCCACAAAAGCCAAGGGATTACTAGTATTTATAAGGAGTGTTAGCGGCACGCCACAGGGCGGATCTTAGAGCCTTTTTTTGCTCGAGGCCGTCGAGGAAATGAACCATTCGCTCTTCCCGAAATATTTAACAATGATAACGGGAAGATTGATACAGATACGGAAAATTGTGTTACAAGGATAATATGGCCATTTTCAGTTTAATTGAGTACCATCCGGCCTTTCAATCTGAATAAACCGGTCGGATTCTTGAACTGAAAGTTCCATACACACAAAATATCAAGACATATATTTTCAGCAAATACTTAAGAGTTTTTAAGGGATGCAGAAAAAGTCTTATAACTTCGTACTTTTTTAAGATTTAAAGTATTAAGTATGCACGTGTGAGTTACATAACCGTTTTAATAGTTTCTTTCAATTCAAGTAAAAATATTTATTCTTTCACTGGAAACTTGTTTACTGGTAAATTCTCGCCTAATAACATTTTATTCTTCAGACACAGACAGCCTTCACAGCTCAGTTGGTAGTAGCTCTGCCTTCTGAGCCGTAGGCCGTGGGTTCGATCCCCACCGAGAGCAAACATTTGTGTGATGAACATAGATGTTTGTTCTCTGTCTGGGTGTTATAAAATATTATAAGTATGTATTTACAAAAAAAAAAGTATATAAGTAGTATATCAGCTATCTGGTTCCCATATCACAAGCTTTGGCTTAGTTTGGGGCGAGATAGTGCTGTGTGGAATGTCCACCAATATTTATTATTATTTATTATTCTTAATTATTTATTTTACACAAAACTGAAAGAAAGAAAGTAAGAAGTAGATTGTTTAATTGAGTAAACCAAATCGGCTGAAGCTCTGGGGCCTTATGCTCACTTCGAGCGAGATTATCTCACTGTGGAGATGACGTCATATCTCGTTCGATAACTATTTATCCCCATTCTCACCATCTCACTCCCCAATTTTCTCATTCAAAGTTCATGCGAGACGTAACGTCAACGAGTTATCGTTACGATACACCGAATTTTCTATGAAAAAAAAAACGGGTTCTCAAAGAATACGCTAGATGCCGTTGATTTATTTTCATAGAAAATTCGGTGTATCGTAACGATCGACAATCGGCACTAAACTCGTAATAAGCCCTCAGAACTAGCGCTAGCTGTATAACAGGAGACAGTTAGGTACTTCCCAAAATCACATGATACATGTATATATATGAAAAAGACAGAAATAGAGGACATGTAAAAAGGCGAGCCTAAGCCTAACAAGAGTTTTTTACCTGCAAACCTTATGTTAAAGGCTCCACAGTTTTCGTTCAAACAGTGCGAGTGTAGTCCCAACGCGGGACACGTTGCCACAACTTTGCCATAACTCGTTTACTTCGGTCCGGCTAATTTGCTTGCCGAATACGTTCAACTTGTCAGTATAATTTATGGCGTCTTCATACAGTTTACGGGGTCGCGTATTACTCTCATTTCCCGCTCAGCTATGTTTGCG
Source organism: Chloroclysta siterata (assembly GCA_932294275.1). Classification (NCBI taxonomy): domain Eukaryota; kingdom Metazoa; phylum Arthropoda; class Insecta; order Lepidoptera; family Geometridae; genus Chloroclysta; species Chloroclysta siterata. Next base: position 6,778,605 of record OW028600.1, on the reverse strand, counting down.
GAACATCATGGACAAATTATGTTTTATGATTGTTGGCATTTAGCTTTCGTGATTTGAATTTGAGATGGTGCGTAGATACTTCTTGTTTTCTTTTAGTTAGAACATTAAAGGGTCAGACGGTGTTTTTTTGGATGTTTTTGGTAGGATACATTCTACCGAATCGCGTTATAGTATTTTTATCAATATGGAAATTTTCATGTTTCAAACAACGGTGCACAATTGATGTTGTTTTAAAACTAATCCTTCGACGACAAGGAAAGATGAGATATTTAAGGTTTAAAGATATTTATTCTCAAAAAATACAGATTATAGTCACTTACATGAGAATAATACTAACAAGTAGGTAGGTTTAGTCGTTCTAAACAGGGTAAACCATTTTGTACTCATCTAATGATATTAAAATAAGAATCTAAAACCCAAGCCTAGTACTAATTATGTAGATATCTAGGCACTAAAGAAACTACAGATTTATGATTACAAAGCCTCAGACACTTATAAAAAATAATTCAATCCACGTATAAAATTCAAATCAGAAACTGATTAAAATGGAAAATTGGAATAGATAGGTATGCTTCTATGGATGCCCTACAACATAACTGAAATTGAATTAAGCAGAGATTAAATTAAAAGATAATTTTATTGCGTTATAAGTTTCTATGGATGCTGGCCTTTCTCAAACTGCTGTATGGTGGCAGCCAGGTAAGTAATGAATACAAACTCAAGGCTCGAGGTAACTGTAAATTAAGGCCGGTGTAGCACTCGAATTGGAAACCGCCGTGAAGAGGATGCAACCCGAGTACCCGAGGGAATCGTTCTTTAAAACCACTGATTGCTAAGGAGGTAGACGGAAATTGTTCGCGTTGTTCTACTTTACCGTAAGAACGTCCGGGTTCAACGCGGGTGCACGCTTCCGCTGATTTACCTACATGCCTTTCCTAAAACGGCAACTTTTTTTAATCAAAATAGTCTTCTCGTTCTTAATTTCGGAGGTAAGAAGTTTGTGAAGCTAATGAAACGTAGATGATACCGAAAAAAGGATATCCCAAATGTATACAATTTGTATCGATTTAAGAGTGTGTGGTCAAACCCAGAATAGGGGAAATCGGAAACAGACGAACTTATTGTCACTGCTGCAATTGAAAGTGTGGACCAATTATGTTGATATTTTTTTTTCATAAATGTCAAGGTAAACTAAGTAATTTTAATTAAATAAATTGCTAGTCAGAAGGTAATGAACCCAGCAATATAATCAACGGTAATAATAATACAGTTGAAATTGGCGAAGCACTACTATCAAGTCGAGAACCACAATTGATATTAAATATTGAAGAGCATAGTACTCCCTCCCTAGTAATACTGGCCTGTACCTATACCTACGGGTATATCCCACAATTTGCAATTACGTTCGTCGAAATGTACAAATCGATAGGGGTCATCGGCACCATAGGCATCATCCATGAGGTGGAGCCCTTACTATAGGGTGTTTGCCATACATTAATGGCCCCCACAATCTGCCCTGCACTAAGCATTCCACGAAAACATTACCATCGCCTTTTATTCTATTTGCCTGGGAAATCCAACGGGGGATTCACGTTAAATGTTTACCCCTAGCTTGTCAAGTTATCAGAACTGCTGGGTTTTTCACAAATTATACATAATATCGTTAAGTGGACATTCCACCTTTACTTTGTTTTTAAATACATACTCACCTATATAACATATTATTACAAAACCTAGACAGATAGCAAAAATCTATGTTCATTACAGTTCTCCCTGGGAATCGAAACCACATCCTCCAGAAGGCAGAGTTACTACCAATTGAGCTCTCAATAATAGGTATAGTGTGTACCTAAACCTATCTAGGTACCTGCCTATTTCCGTGATTCCTCCTTTCGCGTTTCTAATCGGCTTTGATTGCTACGATTTTGAATGGATGCGCACATTTTGTTTACTTATCTCGAAGTTGCAGCGATAGTCCCGTAATGTTTCCATTGGACCTGAAACTGAATCCGAATGCGAAAACGAAACTTCTTTCCAATTTTCTCTCAATGGCTATTAGGATGAGAAATGTAAAGTAGATTCCCGAACGAAGTCGAGATATGTGTTCGAAAGAATGAAATTTCAAACTGAACTGGCTGCAATAGTCTCAGGCGACAAAACGACTTCAGGATGCAGACTTCGGGGAGCTTCTTTGCATGTATCACACGAGTTCACTATGGCAAAATTGACTTCTAGAGAAAATATACAGTCGATGTGCAATAACATTTTAAATTCAGAACTCAAGCTGATAGAGGTTATTTTGGTTTGCTTTGTTTCTAGTCCGTGCTTTAATATAGAAACACCCTTGTCGAGCTTGAGCGACAGTGCCAAAAGTTGTTTCAATATGACTTCGGATGTCCTGTTGTTATGAGGGTGGATACAAGTTGTGTCCACAGCAAACAGGCCTCTCAAATTGTGACTTAACACAGTGTCAACAGGTTACTTGAGTCAAGTTGACAGTCTGTAATTTGGCGCCGGCGGACCAACTTGTGGACAAGACCCCTCCCTTATTTGCGGGCGCATAGTAACTTTAAACTGCTGAAACTAATATATAACGCGCTTTACACTTCTAAGCTTACGAGCGTCCCATCGATTCACCTAGCTGTATCCTGGAGGACGCTTTGAGGCTATATTTTCAGACAAATGTCAGACTTCGACTTAAACTATGAATTATTGGGACGTGTATGGTTAAACGGTTATATTATAGGCGATTTATCAATTTCTGAACATATTGTACCTATACGTAACCAAGTAAAAGTAAGTATGTATTTGAAATAAAACTTTCAATTGCGAACATATATTTCAACTAAGTTTGCCGTGCTGCCGATAAATAACGATAATCAAGCTATTTTCCGAATAGTTTCCATTGCAATAAATAACTTCGTGCAACTACATTTCGTGCTATATTACGGCACTTAGTTCATTACACCGAAGTCTGGCGCAACTTAATGCAAATTAAATGGCCGATTCTCTGTAGTGAGTCATATTTTCATATTAAGAGTACGAGCCCCCGCTGGCAAACACAATTTCTTCTTAGTGAAGATGGGAAAAACGGTTGTGCATTTTTAAATTACTGGACACTAGTTTGTATTTACTACATTTCTAGCAACAACACTTCAACCTACTTAATATAGACAAATGGAATTCAAAGGGAAACGCCCGTTTGTACACATGATGGAATTGGGACAAAAATCTAAAAAAACTATCTAAGTAAAACATATAAATTTTTAAACAGTTTTTTTTATTCAATTTTTAATTGTTAGATAATTCAGAAATGAGATTGGGTATTTCAAATTGGTGTTCATCACCAAAAGTCAAAGAGGAAACCAACAATATGTTCTTACTTATGAAGCTAAACTCATGTTTTAATAGGAGATAGATACCCATGTACCTTTCACGTTGACACACACTGACACACCTATACATTTAGCACAGTTTAAAAACATTCCACTCAAACTAAACTTCTCTTTTCTTATTTCTTTCTAAACAAATCTAATCTATAAGACAGTATGAAGCAGATACCATCTTGATAATAACTAAGCATTCTAGGATTAAGTTATTTCACCCAACACACAGTTTCTGTTTCCACGAAACGGAATTAACCGACCCAATATAAATCTCGAGCGAACCGCTTTAAATTCCCTGAGCCCGTTGTAATTTTTCTATCTCAAATAGAGCAGTTATTTTAAAGTTCAAAAATTCAAATCTCATTCGTCCATATGCACCATTTAATTTACATGGTAAAATAAAAAAAAACAAGATAGGTTCCCACGTGGCTTGCTTCACCTACACGTTTGGAAATTACATTTTCCAAATGGTCTCGACATTTGGAAAATGTCTAGAAAAATAGATGGTCTTTACTAAGCAACAATAAGTTCTTATTGATTTTTGTTCTCTATATTATTATCTTCTTATGTGGGTAATCTTCCTTTTTGTTAGTTTAGTTTGCTAAATTGATTCGATCGAACCAAATAACTGCACTGCATCAAGAGTAAGTGCCACATCCACACTATTTTCTTTGATTTTACCAGATCAGAGGTCGAGTGTTTTCTCCGTTATTTCTTCAGCTGAGAAATCCCCCCGCATGAGTTTAGTTAGGAATTCCGTACACCTATCTTCGTATCGTGCCACATATTTTGTGGAGACGCAACGAACTTCCTTTTTCCTTGTGAAATCTTTCGTAATACTTCCTCAAGGAAAACTTTGGGAATTAGCCATGAAAAGGATAGCTAAGTAGTGGATTGTTTGAAATCTAGTTGCATGCTGATAACATTTGATCATTGATTGACGCGGGTGTTTACATACCGCGTCAGTCTAGGATGTGATTGTCCGGGATTCACTGTTTTCTTGGCTTTTAATAAACCATTTGAATTATTATTAGCTGCAGATTGTTTCAGCACCCCTTATTCTTTTTCAATTGACCTCTCTAACGTCATATGCCTAAACCTGGCCTGTTATGATTTAGTTCATTTAACCTTAGTTTCATGATAACGAAATATTATACCAACTACCTATACAGTTTATTTCAGTACTGGCTTTGAGATATCGCTTACATGTTTTTACTCTAACTACAGGCGCGCTTCGCTAGGGTGTAGCCGGTAAACAAATTTCACGGTGAAGCTTTTGGTCACACACAACACAACATATAGGTAATGTGTTGTGTCGCCAGGAATACCTCTCCTGTGTAATATTGGGAAAAACTTGCGGGCGGTGGATAGTTGCGGGGTCAAGTTAATGATATCGCTACCATTTGCGGACGCGTCCCGGCTCCGAATTGCGCCCGGGCACGTTAATGGGCTCAGCTACACCACTCTGAATATTTTAAAGGACATTCGGTGAAATTACTACAAAAATAATGTCGCTTTGCTTGTACCGAATTACCCGAGAAACGGTTTAGAGACCGGCAATAAATATGCCCGGAATCCTCTTCCTATTGCCCCTCTGGAGATTGCTTTCCAGGATTATACAATTTTCAGTTGGAGTTTTTGAACTTCAAAACTCTGAAATAACATTTGGGTTGAGGTTATCGATTAGTCATAAAACAGACCTACCCACACTAGCAGAAGCCATTTTACGTGCAGCTCTTGCACAGTGAACTTTAATAATAAATGAAGTGCAGAGAGCGGCCGCTCTACTTCTCTACCAAACGGAATAAAGTAAACCGCGCCCGCTTCAGCGGCCGCTCCCGCTACCGGCGAGCGCCCGCGTGCAGACAGCGTCCTACGTGCGCTGCATAATGCACAGTTTCGTGTTAAATTCACAACTACGTAGTACCCTCAGGCGAAATAAATTTACTGCTTCTATCTTATTTGCTCTAATTCGTGAAAACTGCAACTCGAAACTGCGTTGCTGGTTGCTGGCGTAATGATCGTGCGACACTGCTTTTGCTGAATTAGTGGTATCTTGTGTAGGTATACTATAGGCTAGTAGATGTTTGGTTTAACATTTTGCTATACCTAACGGAGAAAAATCTTAGTTTCCCGTTTTCGCACTGAATGTTTCGAAGTTCTTATGCATTTTGCAAAGGGGAAAAGTTTAGTTCGCGCAGTGTTGGAACACACGACGCTGTGAATTCGAGCTAAGCGATCTCTTTACGAACTTGAACTTTTTCGCTCAGAAAAAATCTATATTTTCTTTCTATTGTGATGAGGGTTGGTTGGTATCGCAAGATTTGTATACGCGGGAAGTTTAGGAGGATTTGCGTAAACGAGAATTTATTTTTATCGCATCATTGGTGCTTTCTTGATCACTAAGGTACTTAAATAAGGTTAGTTTAAACGCCGATGTTTTTTAATAAACACTAAGTTACGCCATATAAATAAATGTAGGTCCCAATATTATATTACTAGCTACCGTTCGCGGCATCACTTGCGTGGTAATAGTGATTGCTAACATCAATATTTAGGGCGCGCATTCACTCGGCACGTTTTTCTACACAGTAGACTAGATCCTATATTTTTTTTGGATAAATATGTATATGCTTAACTAGCTTATGAGCTATATCTTTATTCCTAGTTTCATCAATCCAGCAGTATGAGTTTCATCAAGCCACAAACATCCGAACATCCAAGTAGGATCCCAGCTCATAGCAAACGTCACGTTAGTTACATGTGATGTACACCTACAACTATAAGGTATTTATTCTGTGCTACAGCATAGAAGGCAGATAAACTACCAACTGAAGGGCTATTTTGACATCACTCAACACTCACTTAAGGCGAAGACAAGAGCTAATGTGACTCTCGCTCGCACGTTTCGACATGTTGAAAGATATAAAATCACTAAACTCATTTTCGAAAAATCGCAATCAACCATCTTGTGTGCAATCACATTGCACACAGTTTAGTAAAAATTTCATTTTGATCGATACATGTTTTCCTACTCAAAAGTTTGCTTTACTAGTTTTCGTACATAAGCAAACTTTTAAGTAGGAAAACTTGTATCGATCAAAATGAATTTTTTACTAAACTGTGTGCAATGTGATTGCACACAAAATGGTTGATTGCGATTTTTCGAAAATGAGTTTAGTGATTTTATATCTTTCAACATGTCGAAACGTGCGAGCGAGAAGTTGTTTGATAGTTGTCAGCCCCTTAAGTGACAACTGAATACGCATTATATTAAACATTATTATTTATTCGGTAACACTATTATTCGCGTATGGGTCAGTCTAATAGTAGGTAATTATAACACAATGTGTCATAAAATGTAACCATAGGTACGTACATATCGCTGCTGGCGTTCCTATTTATAAATAAATAAACATTCACCCATCACTAGCGCCACCCGCGTGAGTATTTTGGCGATGAAATGCCAACGTGAGTGATGCGTGGTAAGGCGAAGCTCGTGATCGAAGTGAACGCGGATCCACTAGGTGATACTCCCCATCTTGTTGTTTACGGAATAGCATTACTGAACTGCGAGTCAGTGAAGCCAGACGGACTGACAGACCGACACTGGAGTCAGAGGTTGGATAATGTTCCGGAGTCGGGCCATGAGGCAAGTGTTTCGGGTTTCCGTAAAGAGGGTTTCAATCTCTACATTACAACAATCTCTAAAAAGGTACCTAATTGTTTTATTTGTACCTACCTACGGAACCTACCTACCTAGTCCAGGCATGGCCAAAATAAACATCTTGCAGTAAGTAGGCTTTGTCTGGCTCAGCTCCTTATTAACGTGCATAAATATCAACCACCTCCCTCCAGCCCCACCTACCCCAATTTAGAGGGAGGGAGCTTGGAGCACATTTTCGAATTTAGCTATACGTAGAATATTATGCATGTACCTGCGTAGGTAAATATACTTACCAAGATCTGCAAGTAGAATGATACTCACAAAGATTTTATATAGTCCCAAAAGTTATTATCCGAGTGGGATTTGGGTGAAATCCCACTCGGATAATAACTTTTGGGACTATATGAAATCTTTGTGATTTTCCTTAAGTGTAGGTAAACACTATAAAACAAATAAAAATTAGAATGTTACTCGCTTCCTACCTATACCTATAGGTAGTAGGTAGGTACTATTATAAGAATAATAATAAGAATCATTTTTTGTAAAACTGTGTAAATAGATCTTACAGAGGTCATTTTGTTCCTACAGTCTACCCCTTTCGGGCATACAAAATTATTATACTAGGTTACAATTTACTTAAAACTAATAACAGCCCAAAGTAGGTACCTAGGTATTATAGTACTCTTCTAGAGTGTAATAAACATCAGATAAAAGCCATTTCTTTAATATATGTTTAAATGAATTTCTATTTTCTTCCTTTAAATCTGTTGGCAGATGATTTTATACTTTTATGGCTGTATAATAGGTACTCTATAGAACATTGTGTTATTTATTTGAGGAATACAGATATTATATTTATGCTTACTACGTAAATTATCAGATCGACTAGATTTTTTATTAAAATAGGTTATATTATTTCTAACAAACAGACAAATTTCTAGAATAAATATCCCAGTTAAAGTGAGTAGGTATATTTTTTATTACAATCTTCTAGCAGTGTTCCTATGTTCAGCAGTGGACTTCTTCAGTATGATTATGGTGATCTTCTATTTTAATGTAGGTGTAAACTCACGGAATGAAACTTTTCTTCACCTTATAGAGTCGGTTTTTGACAGCCTTCACAGCTCAGTTGGTAGTAGTACTACCTTCTGCGCCGTAGGCCGTGGGTTCGATCCCCACCGAGAACAAACATTTGTGTGATGAACATAGATGTTTGTTCTCTTTTTGTGTGTTAATATTTAATATAAGTACCTATGTATTTTTACAAAAAAAAAGTATGTAAGTTAAGTACCTATTTATTATCAGATATCTGCTTCCCATATTACAAGCTTTGGCTTAGTTTGGGGCTAGATAGTTTTTTTTTTCTTATACTACTAGCTGATGGAACAAACAGATGGCCCACCTGTTGTTAAGTGGTAACCATCACCCATAACAAATCATTGCCTCGTAAGTCACGCACGATAGGAAGGAACGTGCTGTGGAAAGTCGACCAATATTTATATATTTATTTTGCAAGAATCAATTTCTATTGTACCAACATAAATAACCTACCACTGAAGTTCCTTCCTAGTAGGAAGAAACAGTGCAGACAACATTTAAAAAAAATATGTGACGTTTGCTATCGAATGAGGTTTTGCTTGTTTTTACATCACGTCAAGCACACACAAGCAATAACAACTTGGAAATACCTAAATAAACAAGCAAAATTCAATGAAAACTAAGAACAAGTACTTATATTGAATGACATTTATTTTAAGTAGCGTGTATGTGTTACCATTAGCGTCAATCACACATTGTAGTCTATTTCTCATGGAACCAACAGGACGAAAGTAGGTAAGGTGCTCCGGGGTAAGACCGGACGGTTTTTTAGTAAACCATTCGTATGTTGCAAAATATTTTTTTTCTCGACAATGAAAATGTTGGCCAACCTAAAATTTAGTTAGAGCTTTGTATAAAAGACAGGTTTATAAATCGGTATATCCGATAACCCTCTAAACACAACGGTGGCCGAGTTATAGGGGATTAAAGTGATAGTAATTTTTATAAAACCACGGGAAAGATCGGACCTTGACGGGGTAACATCGGACTACATTCTAAAATCGCCTCTGTAGCTCCAAACATAAGCTACCTATAATGAAAATATCCGGTTTTATCCAATAATAAAGCATCAATATCGATTTTCGAGATACTGTTTCAACGACAAAAGTGAGAGGCAAAATATTGTTTTTTTCATTCTTATAATCCGATGTTACCCCGGTTCAGAAAAAATGAAGTTTCTATGTTTCTCAAACTTTGACACCTCCACTTTGACTATGGTGCGTAGGTAGGAATACGGATATATAAAGGCCAATTTAGCAAGCACCTCATAGTTGGTTTTAATAACTAACCAGCCTGATCAATGAAGCAAATTACATCTAATTAATAAATTATTAACCATAAACTACTTATTTCTATTAAAAGTCATTTCTTCAAATCTTTTTTGAGTAGAAGTCGCCCGCAGAGATTTTTTTTGTAGTTTCTAGGCATAATAATAAATATAAAATAATAAAATTAACTGAAGCAAACACACCATAGCTAAAAGTGTGCGCAAGCTAAGCGTGCATGGGATTACGTACCGTACATACATAATTACAGCTTTTAGCTTTTATTAACAGGCAAATTGGTTCACAAAATAAAAAAAATTGAGTGACGTTAGGTAGGTACTACCTCTAGCAAATGCCTCTTTAGTTCAAATATTTTCTTAAAAGTTTGAGAAACTGTTTATATTTTACAGTTGGGAAAGATCGGACAGAATTCATCCGAACTTTACCCATTCAAATTTTGATGGGGAAAGACCGGATCTCAGGCTACATACAGTTCTAGCGTGTCTAGACCACTTTAATCAGCAAACAAGTTGCCGCATTAATATGATAAGCCACAAAACTCGTAAAAAACACAGCCGTTATACCAGAATTTACAATTAAAGTTGCCGGGGGTAAGTCCGGATCCTTAAAAAATCACATTTTACGCACCTTTTCACATCCGAGTGAATGAAATGCGCGCTGATGGTCCGATCGACTGGCGGCGACTAGTGGGATGGGCCCAACAAAATGGCGTTGCTGGCAATGTTGCCAAGAATCAAAAAACACCCTACGTTATGGAAATATTCGATTTATTCGATCTTACCCCAGATCCGATCTTACCCCGGAGCACCTTACCTAGATCCCTTTCCAAATAATTCGGCAGTGTCGGTCATTTCATTTCTATTTCAAATTGTATATTGTTATACAAGGGCCTCAAATGACCCATTAAATACGTTTTACTACCGAGCTTTAGCGAGGGAGTAAATAGAACCGAGCTATGGTGGGTTTTTAGCGCCGTGTGTTACAATGCACTTTTCACTACGATTGCTAGAAAATAAAATAATCCAATACAATATTTTTTTTTAATAATAAATTACGGTCAATTCAATTTGTAAATAGAGAAAAATTCTAATGATTTCGTTCGCGCCACCAACGCCTTTTTTTTTATTAATTCTGTAGCCGCAAAGCAGTGCACGCATTCTACCAAAGAGTTGCACAAGAAATACGGCATTCGGCGCTTTTTGTTTCATAGACAAAAATAAAATGATATTTTTTGTTATCGAAAACTAATAAATCGAGTATTTATTTGTGATAGATTTTTCTACTTATGCGTTTTCGAGATCCAATGACGAAAATATAAAATAAAAAAGTTTTTACCCTAGAGGAAGAAAATCAATTTTATCTTCGCTCTGGTACGCTATTATGACTTTTTGAACAAGAGTGAAAAATCATCTAGTTGACAAGTATAAACAGACAAATAACTTTGATCTAAATGATTTTGAACTTTGATCGAACAGTTAAAACATTATGTTCTCTAACTCAGTGTCTTCTGTCTATTCAGTTTCAAAAGGTAATAATGTGCTCGTGATAAGTTGGATGAATCAAGTTGAAAACTGACGAAGTTTTTCATTCTGCCACTGTACTTAGGTATTACTGGAAGAAATCCTATGCAGCTGAGCAGGTTAAGGATAGCTCGAGTGTGAACTGTAAGCATACGTGAGTAGGCAGGTATGAACTGATGATTTGTCTTTAGTAAACTTAGGTCTCTTGCAAACTTAGGTCTAGGTATAGTAGGTACATACCTAACCTACCTACTTGCCCTCCTTAGCTTTATCCGCTACCTAGGTAAGTACCTATCTACATAAATAGTGAACCAATCGGACTTACCTTACCTATTTATGGTGCCTACCAACATAATATGAGAAATAATACAGATATATGGTATACGTTATTCTGTGGTTCGGTTCAGGGAGAGCCAATTTGAATTCATGTTACCAACTTGCAAAGGCAAACCAAACACAGCCAATAGCGCTGGCGAGTGAAGGAACTGGACAAAAATGTATTCACTCTGTGTGGCGAAGGCATAGCCAGCGCGCTACAATCGATAATTCACAATATGCCCGCTAGAGGGCAACACAGTCGGCGCCGCGCCGGTGCGCGCCCACACTACTCACTCCTCCACGATGCGCATCCGTGTGACTTCAACTTTGTAATGACGTCGTAAAATACGATCTCGATTTTTTTTACTAAATAGCGCTGGTTTTGTAATTTGCACTCTATTTTGAAATGTTCTGAATAGTATTCATGTAGTCTAAATACTTAATTCTTATTTTTCTGACCTTTTGATTAAAGATTTTGCAAAAACTTATGGCTTCTCAGTTTACATCAAAACTATTTCAAGCACCTAGATAAGCTAAAATTAGCTTAATGCAATTATCAACGTTAAAATTTACAGTAAAATATGAATAAACTAGCACGTCAACGTACCAGCGAAGTACGTTACGAAAGTGCTTAATAGAATCCGTCGAAAGTGCACGCTCGTTCAACGTTACGTCGCTCGGTCGCTCGTAGTCAGCTGCTGCTTAGCTTGCCGTTCTGTGTCGCGCTTCTTGTCCGCTTTCAATGTTTTCGGTTTTATTTTGTTATTTCTGTGATACAAACTGATTTTTATCTCATTTACAACGTATTGCATTATTGTGAATGAACCTGTGCTATATTAAAGTGATATCAGCCGCTGGAAAGCAGATATAAACAAGGTAAACGCCTTTATTTTGGTTTGTCGTGAACATAACCTCTTTGACATCACATCACGTACGATGTTCATTTCGATGTTTTCGCGTGTTTGAGTGGCTTTTTTGTACTATCAAGGTCAAGAAACTTTATTCAGTAAGTTGATTTTACTATAATCTCTAGGGATTTTGTAAGAAATAATGTTTTTTCGTCAATTTTGTCCTAATTTGGGTACACTTTCTTGCCTTCGAACATGTTTTCGAGGGACATCGTACCAAAATCAGACAAAGGACTATTAACACTGACCCAGGTTTACTCTGTAGTTTGTGTAGAGTTATGCCTTGCGGTAATTTTGGTTGTAAGAATAGTATTAATAATAATAACAAAACTTGTATTAAAATGAATCACCATGACAATACAATGCTGAATGCGTGCTTGATGAAACGATGAAACAATGACATTTCGTTCCAAACCCATAGGGGGCGTTAGTCGCTCGAAAGTTGCATCCATTGTTCGAGTTACCGGCTGTATCAGCTGACTTTACTTGGATTACGTTCGAGGGACTCTGGCGTAGTGTACGTGGGTAGGTAGGAAAGGTGTTGGTTGGTACCTGCCTCTACTTATTTACACCTAATTTTTGTTTAGGGTATCATTACCTAAATACCTACCTACCTAAGAAGTGCCTGCCGCCTACCTACACCAGGTAGGTTAGAGGATAATATTGCGTCATTTTCTTTTTTATTCACATTTAATAGATAAGCAAGTACCTACCTAGGTAGGTACCTAAAGTATCGAAAAAAGTGGGCGCATACCTACCTACATATTACGAATATTCGATTTAAAATTATTATGAAGGACAATATTAATTTCTTACCTACCTACCTAGGTAGGTACGTGAAATGAAAACGAAAGAAACAGACAAACCTACCGATAACGTAAGTACCTACCTCCCTAGGTTCGCGTATTGTTTCGTTTTAATATTTTTATAAAAGGTATTAGGGTTAATTTGCAGTCACATACCTCTACTACCCTACCTCTACCTATACCTAGTTGATAATGTTAAGTACCTAGGTACCTTTTTTTTTGTCATGGGGGGAAAATGCGGTCGCATTTCCCTTCCGCCATGAGGGTGACGGAAAGGGATATATGGGGCTCGAACCCACTAAAACCCCCCCTGTGAGCCATCCTCCGCAAAGGTATGGGGAGATGGGATCGCGTTTGCATTCACCATCTCGCCACGACGGTAGGCCCGCATTTACTTAACCGGGCCACTTCGTCTGTGTAGTAGGGGCGACATTGGTCCCCTAGGCCACCTACCAGTCGTGTAGGGCCAAATTAGCCAGCAGAAATCCCCCGACCTTCCACTGGTGACCCCACTACACAGGGAGAAGGCGGGCGAACCGCCTCCTCCTCCCTCCTGTCCGTCTGCGCCGGAGCAGATTAGCTTGGACATCGTCCTCCCTAACTCGCTCCGCAGGCTCCGCAGCCTCCTGCGCCATAACTGATTCGCAGAAGGAGACCGCCTAAATATTTGTTATAGCGACAACGGAAATACCTACATCATCTGTGAAAATGTCAACTGTCTAGTCTAACTATCACGGTTCATGAGATACAGCCTGGTGACAGACGGACAGACAGACAGACAGACAGACAGACAGACAGACAGACAGACAGACAGACAGACAGACAGACAGACGGACGGACAGTAGAGTCTTAGTAATAGGGTTTACCCTTTGGGTACGGAACCCTAAAAAATTCTAGTCCAAAGACACATTCGGCGAAGACTACTGCTAAAGTTCCCCTCGCACATTTCAACATTTAAAAAGATATAAAATCACTGAACTTATTTATTAAAATCGCAATCAACCAAGTTGAGTGTAATGCACATCGCTCACATTTCAGCAAAAATATCGTTTTGATCCAAACAAGCTTTCCTACTAAAAAGTTTGCATAAGTACAAAAAGTGAACCTATAATATAAGGGTTCCGTTTTTCCTTTTGAGGTACGGAACCCTAAAAACTAGTAAAGTACACAACTTGGTTGATTGCGATTTTGCATATAAGTTCAGTGATTTAACATTTTTCAAAATGTTGAAATTTGCGAGCGAGAGATGCTTTAACGGGTGTCAGACCTTAAACATGACATACATACATGACATGTCTACTTCGACCAAGCAATAGACAAATTAAGATGCAGGATTGCAGCAGGATTACCTGTAGGGCAATAACCGCGAACGTCATCTATCGATTAAATGCAAATTACAGCAATGCAAATGTAAATTGAACAATAATACTGCCATTACGTTACGATACGACGTGTCCTTTAAAACGTTTACTTTATGGGTACTTTAACTGCTTAAAGTACGATTCGATGGGTATTTGCAACGATATCGATAAAATGTTGAGTCCTGTTGTATACGTTGAAAGACTGATCTTTTGTACGCATGAATGTGTCCTTGGGAAAAATTCGTTCTCCATTCGGGTATGTAGGTAACTAGGTAGTAGTGCTAGATCTTCATTTAAGGGTAACTCAAGAAGTAGGGATATACTTTTAAAAATGAGGTCTAAACGTCCTTCCTTGAAATCTAGTCAGTCGTAAATCGACCATTGTTGATTGTTGAGTACTTACCTAATATTTTCTCCGACTACACATAAACGAAGCTAATGGCTAACCGAAAACCCTCTTAAAATGCACATGGCTATACATTTGCAAATGTCGACTTTTGTCGAAATGTCCGTCTCGTCGGCCATATTCCGTTTAATGTCGCAATATTGTGAGCGTCGGACGGCCGCGGCGGCCGGTCGCGTGCATTTACATACATTAAAGCAGACTGTGCCTGCATGCATGTACCTAGGTACATCTACTACCTCGCCAGCCTCGCTCAGATGTGTGTGCGCTGCGAATTAACTGTAATTGAGCCATTTGGATAGCGGTGAGCCGCGCTTCACTGCCTCCGTAGTTTAACTCCAACAGCACTTTTCGCTTACGTCTTCCATCAAAAACAATATTAACTCGACGTTTATCTGTTGCACAGATTTTCACATTACACTCGCTCCACTCACTCACAATCGCTGTTGTTCTCTTTTGACGGATGAACGCAAAAAGTTCATTTCATTGTTGAATTCTTTTCAGGGAAAACATTCACATTTTTACAATGAAACCGAATAACTGATGCCTACGCGCTAGGATATTCATCTTCACCCCTTTCTGGAGAAAACAAACAGGGGGTGTCGGAATTTTGTTATTAGCGTTACTGAGGGGGTAGGTGCCTCTACCGTCGCGCACCTGACTGATTGATAGCACTTCTTTCCACCTCGGGTCGAGCTTGTAATCGAGCCATTAATAAACTTTACTGCCTGCAAGTTTATCCTGTGGACTCGTTATTTGGTTAATGGGCTGGCAAACGGCCCGGGCACGAGACACCTTTGAAGTGAAGGCGAGCTCTGGGCCCGCGCATTGTGAACCCTAATTGACATATTGATGGAGATGTTCAAAGGTGAAAGCTCTCCAGATTTTGGGTCGCACAAATACGGGCTCTGAGTACACTACTGAATGGCCTTATTCCGGTACGGCAGCTTCTTCACATTACAATGGCAGCTACATGGCTTATTAGACAAGAACATTAAATGAAACTGACGGTCGGCTCTGTAATAAAAAAAAGTTCTAAAGTTTCCGTTTTTCCAAACTGAACCTGTCCGAATTTCTCTAAAAAATGTAAACAAAAAACAACTTAATAACTAAGGACAGATTCTAAACTACTCTGTTTTCAACCTATGCTCTACAGTATTCAACTGAAATAGAGTTATTTTATTTGGTTCTCAAATGATCCGACAGTAGGTCGAGCTAATGTTACCCCACGCTTGACAAAGCGACTTAGTACGGAGAGAGGCTTTGCTTACAGCTATCTAAACAAAGAGGGCAAAAAGGTTCGAGCAAAAAGGAAAGTTTTACTTATGTTTATGGATTAGATCCATTAGAAAGCAATTACGACGTCACATTAATTGAGGTGTAATGTTACCTACTCCAGTATATATTTAGCGGTGTTTAATTATTTAAATACTTACTGAGCGACTGATTTCATCTCAAGTTACATACAGTTCACGAACGAACCCTTCAAACATCATGACATGAAGGACTTCGGGTGCCTAGGGGCCTAAAGAGATAAGGGATGTTTATTATATATGATAATATCGTGAACATTTTAACGTATACCAAGCAACTACGAAGCCAAATCTATAAATTTAGATATAAATACCTAATTTTAAAAAAATAGGCAATAATAGGTACATAAAATTATGCACTTAAATAAAAACGCGAATCGACCACAATTTAGTTCATGGAGTTTGTGTATTAATGTCAAGCTGTAGAGGGAGAGATGGTCCCGTCAAGCACTCGGGGCTGAGAGGCTTAACTTGACAGAATGTAAACGGGCGAGGAGACAAG
This sequence comes from Chloroclysta siterata, assembly GCA_932294275.1. Taxonomy (NCBI): domain Eukaryota; kingdom Metazoa; phylum Arthropoda; class Insecta; order Lepidoptera; family Geometridae; genus Chloroclysta; species Chloroclysta siterata. The sequence continues at coordinate 6,762,037 of OW028600.1, read as the reverse complement.
GGAGGCGCGTCGTCTGTCGTCGTAAAAAAGGGCAAAGCAATAATTGCGGTGGCTCAGGGCTCCGAGGCACGAGGCCGCAGCGGCGCACGAGCGGCGGCTTCCTTCCGCCCGCCCTGTGATTGAAAGTTGACATTGAACCGGGGCGGTGGTGGCGCCAGGTACGGCCCGCGCTATTTTTGACCCCGCGACCTATCGCTCCGGCGATCGGCCTCGCCAGAAACTTGCCGTTTTAATCGCGTGAATGTGCCGCACCATTTGCAAATGCGCACAAAACGAACCTTTCGTGTTCCGCCGCAAATTAGCGTCGCGTTTGTGCGCTCCTCCGCTGCAATTAAATAGGGAAAGCTTTAATTTGGAACTGGAAAACGGTTAGTTTAAAGATTTCTCTGGCTTTGCAAGGAGGTCAGTGTTTGCATCGTAGTCCTTTGTCCTAGGTGTACTCTTCGTTTTCACGCGGAATGAAGAGTTATGAAAGACAGATGGCTGACACTCAAATCCAAATAATCGAATGAAGATGATGTTGACACCGGCGCCGCCGCCGCCGAGGCGGCCGAGCGACATTCGAATTGGGTCAACGCCTACCGACAAAAGGTGCGGTGTCAGATAAGCGACATTTCCCGGCGTCCAGCTGCCGCACGACCCCCCTTAAAACAAAAAGTACCGGAATATTTTCATTTATTTGCGTTCACCTCGTTTTTCTTTTTCCGCACTCTTATGTGAGTATGGATAATCATTAGGCATCGTTTACACGACGCCCTTTAATGTGTTTGCTTGCTCCATAATTTGGTACCGCGCCTGTTTGCATTGTTGCCGTTTTGCCGTCCCGATTAGGGTCGCATTCGAGAACCATATTTATTAGAGCGTGGAACTCGTGAAGTCGCGACATGACTTTCATTTTAAAACACACATCAAGTTATAAAATATTTGAAGGTTTGCTTTCCCCTTCCAGGGATTCCTAATGTTCCCATGAGAACGCTGACCGTAAACCTGGTAGGTCACACCTTCGTTTGAAGTTTGTAGACTGTGATTCATGCTTGTAGTTTATTTTTTGTGGCCGTCTGTCGTAGTGCCAACATCGTAACTGGATAGTGCTTGCTACGTATAGAAAGCTCGGTGGCGGAAGGACGTGTCACTCACGCAGCGCTGACGCCTGCCTGCTTTCAGAGCTAGCTGCGCTTCCGACCTGCCCTCCGACACAGACACTGTTCAACACACTTACAGCTACGTCACACTATGCGTGAGGCCATGGCGTTGCAACGATTAATTTCCTTTACAAAGTTTGCACTATTGGCAAATAAGTGGTTGATAATATCTAGTTATGGTTGGGTTTTCTTTTTTTACAAAAGTTTTTTGTCATCTTAAAGGCTTAAGAGCTGATTTCACCATGCTCTGTTAGATTAACAAAGGATTAAAGGGCCGTTAAATATAGCAAATGTACGCGTTTGACATCTAAGGTTAGATTTAACGGCCTGTTAATCCTTGATTAGTAACTAACAGAGCATGGTGAAATCAGCTCTAAGGCTGGTTTCTAAAAGCTTGATCAAACCTAATCAGATGTCAAATCACTTGCTATTACAGCTATTACATCAAATTAAACTGAAATAGCAAGTGACTTGACATCTTATCAGAAGCCGGCCGTTAGACTACCAAACAGTTACCTGTCAATCGATGATGGATGCAGCCAGATTTCCTTAGATGCACTAGATCTTAGTTACAAAACGTCTACTTCCTTTGACAAATTTACAACCGAGTTGGCTAGCAAACATCGATCTACGTTACACAAGTTAAGCAACAACAAACTTAACTACCAACAATGCATCGATCTCAACTATCCGTAATAATACCGCAGATTGACTGAACTATATTAAACAAGCATTTATTTTCGTTTAGGACCTTTTTTGGTAAAAAAAACTTGAATTACTGTGAGTGTTGTGTCATATAACTTTTGCGTAAACATAGTTACAAATAAGTCACGAAAATCTGAGGTTGTTTTTTTTAATTTCTATGTAAGTACTTGTACATAGATATTTGCTTGCAGTGAAGCAAATTATGTAGCGGGAGTAGGTAGGTACATTAGAAACGAGAAAATAATGGTGTCCCGTGTCACCTTAGGGAGCAGGGTTTCCAGTAATCATTAGGTTAAATTGTGACAGAAGGCAACGTCCAATTGAGAATACAGACCCTAATTAAATAAACATACTGATGATATTTGCAATCATATCATCATCAGTCTGAAGAAGCCCAAACAGAGGGTTCTATAAAGATGCTAGTATAGATCATAAATCTGATGAGTAATTAGAAGTCTTCTCATTACTCATCACCAAAATCTCTGGCACTGCAAGGTCTGAAATATGGCGCAGGCACTCTTTCAAACCTCAACTCCTTGTTGCTCACAAAGAAACGGATTTTGAAAATGAAACCGCGCGGATTTCCACAACTTTTTTTCTTATAATTTGCTAAATTGTTCAAACATAACTTTGTAAATATGATTTAGTTTTTCTTATACAACAACAAATATAACTCGTAAAACAGAAAATAGCGTTAGTATTTGTTTTATGTTACGGTCTGTATAACAGTCATGCCGCGCCAGTGACTCGTTTAGATTTATGAAACCGTTTCCATAATGTTCGTACCTACGCTGAAAATATAATATACCTACTATCGTAAATTGCATTGCAATACATTGAACTCTAGCGCACACAATTCAACTCGAATGATACACTACTCAAATCACTGTCTAGTCAGTATATAAGACGTTTCAAAGTGATCCTTGTGATTATACTGAACAAAGACCGTTTTGATTTTTTGATTGATTTTGATTTTTGGTTTCATCTAAAAAAACGGTGCCGTTTCCAAGAAGTTTGTACGGGAACATGAGAACGTTCAATTGTATGTTCAGAAAACATTCGAAAGCTATAGGTATAATGTGGAAAGGAAATCACATTCTTCAGGTATGTGCCAGACCCCAGTAACATAATAACTAACAAATCTAGAATCGGTCCATTGTACTATAATAATAATTTTTAAATACATGTTTTCGAAAGTCTAAACCTGCAAAGACTTTCCAAAAATGAGCAAGATTAGGAAGTTATAACGCGTAATAATATCCTATTAAAATGTTCGTAACTGAACTCAATTTGTTCAATTTCTCTCTCTAGAGATTGCGGTGAGCGCGGAAGGACCAGCTTCCATTAAACTAGAAAGTCGGTCTCCGAGACCCAATACTTTAGCTTATTATCCGGGAGCTGACACATTAATACCAAAAGTGTTACCAACGAAATGTCAGCCCTGATACAACTTTGATTTGATCCGTTTGGAACGTTTTTTGTGCGCATTTACGTCGGTCGGTGGGGATTAGGCAAATGTAAGCAGGTTAGTTTCATGTTTTTGCTGGGACAAACTAATCTTGGTGATTTAGGATAGCGATTTAGGTATAAAATATGCCTACTATAAATATCTGTAAATAAATAGAGAATTTATTTCCAAAATCAATTAGGTATTTTGATTAATGAAATTATTCAGTTGACTTATTCTTTTCCAATTAAGTTTGGGTTTAAGTGTTATTTGGGCACCCGAAAATGGATGTAGCCTCCTCCCTCCATGCGATTCCATTGCCGGTGATCTTTTGATAGTCGAGGCCTTATCCTTCAGTGTCCTAAGTCGTCCAAAATTACCAACGAACTTTTTTCAAAATCTTTCTCAGTCTGTCTCTACCATTCGAATTATCACATTTACCCATTTTACCCGGTAGGTAAGAATATTAATTAATATTCCTTGACTGGCGAACGTAATTTACGAATTCAGGGTACCAAGTTGAAATTAAACCTCTGGAATTTTGCAGATACTGCGAAACACCAGTAAATGAAGCTGAATTTAAAATTCTTTGAATAAGTGGTACCAAGGTAATAGGTAGGTAGTTCACTTTACTACGAACGTTTACCTTTAGTTTAGTAGGTTTTAAAATAAATATTATTTTCGTTTTGTCATCCACATCTATTGCAGTTCAGTTTTTTACTACATCTAATATTGGGATCAGTGGAAGTTTTTAAGCTAATGTTAAGTTTATAAACTCATATATTAAAATGCTTATGCATTTTAATGCAACAACTTTGTGTGTGAACATCTCTTGAATTCTGAAATAATTCATATCCCTAATATAAGTCTTAATAATTTAAGAGATCTGATGGGATATCTACCTGGGGATCAAATTCGTGAATCAGTTTCAGTTTAATAAACAACGAAACTAGGTAATTGACATACAAATCTTTTTCAATAGGCAATTGTGGCAACTTTGCCTATAATAAAATAGCGTTATTTATGCATGAAACTGATAAGCATTTGCCAGTCCGTTTGTATATCTGTAAAACGAGGTGGAAATATTAGGCTGTTTATCACGTGCGAAACGGTCGGCCGACGGAGCCGGGTGACGTGCCCGCGCGGCTATAATGTGCTCCAGCACGCGACACTGCACAACATTCGTGAAAATCATTGTTTGTGTAGAAATTGCACAGTAACTGGGCTTTTTTATCAATATTTACGACAAGATTTGAAGAATTGTAGAGCTCTTTGTGAAGGACTCTTCCTGTGAAGTACTACCACCATGCCTTTTTCTGCTAAGAGAGGTTTAAAAAAACCTGTAATACAAGTCTCCAGGGCCTTCCGCCATGGATATCTAATAACTAAACAGGCGAACACCTACTATCGGAAAACATGTTAACATGTTTTCCGATAGTAGGTGTTCGCCTGTTCATTAAATAATTGATAAGTACACCATGAAGTAATTAAAGTAGTAAATTAGAATGTAGTCAGGGTGACAGGATTATTTGGACGTACCGTGCCTATATCAAATTAGAAATCCTAATAGAATCTTGAGTTAGTGCTTAGTTGAGAAGGAATATCTACCGTGCCTCCGATTCTCATGCCTAACAAACCTGTGCCGACGATATCAATAGATTGCCTGAGTAAACACGCTGACTGATCTGCACCAGTCGTTGGCCCGAAGACGCTGACTGATATTATACCAAGTGGGATTGCAATGGAAATGTGTAAGCTGATTATTTCTATCTTTAGCTGTACATTTACAATTTATCTGCGAAATCCCAGTGCTCTCAATTGGTGAATGAAAACACCGGTGAGGTAACCAGTTAGCATTCTAACAGCGGGGATGGGCTTACAACCTGTCACGTTTGGAACACCAACTGGAAAATATTGGTATGTGCCAACTGTAATATTTGGACGACCCCGCACAGATCTTTAAATAATCTTAAGTTGGTTGGTAGGTACTTGGTATGGTACTAAAGGGATCTGAGGGGATATTTACCGAATCTGGGGATCAAATTCGTGAAGCTGTTTCTGTATAGCTCAGCACATATCGGAACTATACCAATTCTGGAAAACAGCTTGTTTAATGCTGCGAGTTCTTTGGATTAAAATATGGTTCAAACTGGCCACCTGACCATTGAGAGGACGGAGCAAATGAGGACGTGCCCTATGTAGCATGCTGCGTCTATCATTCTGAGACGTATAAGTATTAAATCTCATGTGTCTGCAATAATAAAGTGAACCCATACCATTCTTATCGGAACACAGCTATTCGAGCATCACTGTTTGGTCACTGAAATAGAAATAGTTTATAGTGTAATTTCAGATGGCTTAAAATAAAAACACTATAGGTAGGTTGATCTAGGTATATTTTGTTTTCAACAATTAAATTAAAGCCTGACACAATATTTATGATGATTGCCAGATCCGGACGTCAAAATTAAAGAGGGGTTGAACTCAAATACAACTGTTCAAATAAGTTGTTAACTATTTTATGGCGAATTGATCCACATTGTAGCTGTTGTAGTTATGCACCGTAAACCACGGAACATATTATTTTGACTACTTGGTGATATATTTAAACCAATATGATAATTTCGTAAATAACACATGTTTTTTTTTCTCGCAGGTACAAAGCCTGGAACTGCATATTATTGGTGAGTACACTGCTCAAAAAAACGCTACTGGTTTATTTTATTGACGGTCCCTTGGCTACAATCTCACCTGATGGTAAGCGACGATGGAGCAGAACGGTTTAGAAGACACCTATTCACTCTTGCCTTGAAGAGACCCAAGTTCAAACAGACTGTCCGATTGTCTTCAATTTTCAGTCTTAAAACCTTCCATACCATGATTCGTCTAAATCGAATATTACAAGATCCGAATTTCAATTTGTCAATAATAACATCCAATAACAATATATCTGTTCTTCTTACGCTTTCAAAAGTTTGTGCGCGGTATATTTGAGCAAATAGTTTTATGGCGACCATTTTGACTTTTATTTTATTTTTCGTTTATTTTCCCTTGTGCGGCCGTAAAACGTACCTGGGCTCGCTCGGGGATAACGGAGCGGGCTCACGAAAAATTTATTATTGAGACCTTTTCGCCCGAGCTCCATCGACAGACATTGCGAAGGCGAAAGTTATGAATGACACATGTTTTGAAATATTACCTGCAGTGAACTGCTTCCCAAGAAATTTCATAGGATGAGAAGTTTATTTGTCGTGAAATATGTGGGAGTTTTACGAGAGCAGGACGACTTTTACAATGCTACGGATCAAGCAATTTTCTTACTTTTCGGTTTATATTGCGGAGCAATAAGGCTGAGAGGTGCTTCAAGAGAATAAAAGTATGAGGTGCGACAAATTGGATGAGAAAAGTTTGCTATTCGCTTCTTGAGCACCTATTTGTTTCGCAACTAACTGGAGTTCTTAAATCAGGTAGATATTGTTGTACTAGGTATCCAGTTTATGATACAAAATAGCTCTCGTTATTTTTATGGTCACTGTCTGTCTGGCTGTCCCTCCATCATAGCTCAAACTGAGCTAACCATACAAGTTGAAATTTGGGATAGTAATTTACGATCTTAAGTTTACGAATGAATAAAATATAAAATAATAATAACCACAGAAAGTTTCACTATAAAGACTTCATTATAAACCGTCGTTTCTAAACCGTCAGATTATTTATTCAGATAATAGAGCAAATCAAGCGTCAAATTGATCATTCGTAAAGCCGATGCTTGGTAACTGGAAAATACATCCCGAGCAGACAATATCCTCATTCGAGTCAAACAAGCTGATGTTCAATTCGCAAAACAATGGCTCATTCGTCTGGTTCATGTTTGATTTTCTATTTGTACCCTCATTTAACTCGCGAAAAAACGTTGGAAAATCAATAAAATGTTTAATATTTTTCAGCTAATTAAACTAGTATACGTCAAACACAAAGTAAAAAAAAAATTGTGCGTAATATTTAAGTTTGTTCACGGCATTAAGAAGTACCTATGCCAATTACAGAGTTTGCGTTCATTAGTTGATTGGAAGCGTCTGGGGCCTAGCTGACGCTCTTGAATCGCTTCGATGGTCTCAAAGTCATCCTGAAATCGACATGTGCCTGGCACATGTGCTCCATAGACAGCCATCTAATAACGCTTGACTCAGCGCATGGTTCTGCAAGTATATAATTACAGAAAAAACTTCACACGCTCGGTAATAAAAAAATATGTAAGGTTCACAACTTTGTCATCAGTGGTCGGACAATTCGCTGTCCGTAAAAATTAGCGCTAACTCGCCTCGCGCCGAGCCTCTGTTTTATTCAGTCAGACCCCAGGGAGCTCTGACACAATGACAAAAAAATGTTTGTATGGTATGCTGACGTTTTATTTTTTTTGCCAATTATGGAAATTCGCAGGCAACTCGCGCACCACCTGGCGTGGCCGTTGCCCACTAGGTACTCTCTCGAGGCCGAGCCGCCACTTTGTTCCTGTTTCATGGCCTAGAGAAAGTTCTAATTTCACTTTTGCTATGGCTTTTTCATGTCCTGCCTATAAACGTCCGCCAGGCTAACATAATGTGTTTATTCCGTAAAGTACTCTTACGTGGCGATTTGCCTTCATAATGTCTAAAGGGTTAATTTTTTGCTGAATTCGTTAACTTAGTCTGGAATACATAAATATGCAATTGAAGCTGTTTTCTTCCAAGAAAACGTTTTCCAGAAAAAGGTAGGCGAGCTGATTAAAAATGTAGTACACATAACGAATTCGCTTTATTCCGAACACGCAGCAACTTTATTGGCCACAGATTTTTATCCATGGATACTTAATGGTTGTATAAGTAATTTTGCCAGTTCGATCAATACTGCGCAAGTAATGCAATCATAATATCATACGAAAGCGGTTATCGAGTGTACAATCGGTGTTTTCCCGTCGTCGCAGCGGTCTGAGTCACGTCAGTTTCGCGGAACCCGTTCAACCCTCTGCAGGGGTTGCTTCGCTAATGACTGCCGGACAACGACCACCCTCCGAATTGCAAGTTGCACCGCGCGCAAAACGAGACCCTCTCAACCACAACAGTGAACTCCAATTCGGCAGCTATTCCCGTATCGTTCTGCAATTCAGTGCGTGTTTATATGCAGCTTTTCAATCGGCAACGTTATTTTGATAAATATGCATGAAGTCGAGACCAGCGGCGCGGGTAACGTAAAGCGCCATCGTGAAAATTTAATGACATTTCCTGGTAGTCGCGTAATGAGTCATATCCGTTGAAGGGTTAATTTTAACACAGTATCGCAAAGCAAAATCGACAATTTCCTATCTTTCTTTGAAAAGGGTTACGTTGTTGGGGGTTAGAAGTCTATAATTTGTAACTAAATAATAATGGCGAGCTATACTGCTATCTGACCCTATCATAATGACCTGCCTATGTCCTTATTATAGTCAATTCAAATTATTTACGATATATTTCCTAAAGTCACAATTAAATTCACTATTAATAAATTCTTGAATTTTTAAAAAATATGGTGCGGTATGGATTTTATTTATTTCCTTGCTCTCAATTGCATGTTGACAAAGTGTTGTTTTATGTGTCATCCATATAGCCGCACCAGTTCGTTTGCATGTGTATCAGGACACTCCGGTTCCGATTGCTGGTTGCTTTGTGCATAAGTTCATAGCGTGTGTCTGTCACTTTATACGAGCAAGCAACGTGCACACGTTTGCTCTCTTGAATCTGAGGCTTGGCTTATCTAGATCGTCGAGTACCCTACCTATGTAAACAAGTAATGAGATTTTGTACTGCAGCGTTCGACTTTGCTTTGCTTTCAATGGAGATTTGCATCGATAAAAATCTTTGGGGTTCGGTGTGCTTGCTCTTTTTGTGTAATGCTTATATGGTCCGCAGGAATAAAATGAGCTTTAGCTAGAGCTAGCTTTAGTAAAGTATACGGATACTGACGGTTCATTTGTACAACAATCAAAGACATTTTTTTAGTGTTTCAATTCCATTGGACTTTAAAACTAATAATAAAAAATAATTTCCGCAATTTTAAAACGTTTCAGAAGCTGTAAAACTTAATATTCCATTAAACATACCCTTAAAAATCAGCATTTCAATAAATTAAAATATACATATTAGATAACAATCTGCATTTTACATTCACTTGGCCGGCACCTTGGCCCACGCAAGGTGATTCAGTGGTATTATAATATAACAGTTGTGTCCAATGACGTATTCGAAAGTTCCTAGGCAGTTCAGCCGTTCCATTTATTTAGTCTGCTCTGACAAGTCAAGGCAAATCCTAAATGCTATTAATTTATCGATTCAAAGAATCGACGTGGACTGCGAATATAAAGAAAAAGGTGATGGTTTGCCAAATGCTCGTGTTTTTTATGTATTGTAGTAATTTTTGAGGCACAAAATTGATAATTGGGCTTTTAACAAAATGGTCGTGCGTGACGGGTCGTTGTGAATGTGTCGTTTCGTCAAAGTGCCCCGTCACGACTAGCTGGTGCCACACCGCTTCTGTAAACTACGCTACGTCTAACCTCGAGTCGTCTAGGTCAAAACTACGCAGCACGTCGTCCACAATACGTAATCCGACGCCTTAAACCGCATCCGAACTGCCATTTTGCAGTCAAATGCAGACCATCTGCATACATCCTTAGCATTGCTTATATTCACAAACACCATCACAATAACAAGATAATAACTCTGAAAATTGATGCGTGTAAAGCCTCCTTCATAGCGCTGAAAATTAATCATCTCTCATATCAACATGAAAAATCTGAGGAGAACCTAAAAAAATACGTCGAATATTTTCATTTTTCTACTCTCAAACCGGATTAAAGTGGAAAAGCGTCCCACAGACAGTATGAGCTCATTTCCTGCAACATAAAACACGGGCATCATAACAAATAGAGCAATAAGGATGTTTTGCTGAGAGCCACCTCGTATGCAGGAACCGGTTCCTCGGTAAAACAATGCTGTGGTGCCTTCGCCGTTGTTTAAGCAATGCATTAAATTGTTTTGGCAACGTCTTTCTAGTAAGTGATCGTATAAGAAATCAACGTGTATTCAACCTACAGAAGCTAGACTAGAAAGTCACTTTGCAAGATTAACAGATAACACCAGCCTCATAACATGCTTTCAGAATCGAAATTCATCAAAATACCTAATCATTATGTTTTCAAATTGATTCTAAAGCAAGTTGTTTGATAATACCTGCTTACAAGATTCAAATATAGTCAGCAGTATAATAATTTCGGAATAATTATGCGTTTTGAACACCTTTAAGATTTACTTTTATTTTATTTATCCAATGATAAATCCGGCCTTCATACAATCAGTAATGTATTTTTATTTAGTATCGCGTAGGCGTTCCGTCTTCGTGATTTAAATGAAATAATGCTCAAGATGACCCGGCTACATGGCTAATGCACCAACAACATAGTACAAACTGTAGGCAAGTAGCGCAACACTTTCATGTCCTTCGTAAACTTTCTTTCACATTTTTCAAAATTTACTTAATCAGTACCTATAATCACTTTGTGATGTTTTATAAACTAAGTGAATTTAGGTGCTACTTCCTCGCGACCAAATCAGAGACTAATCACTCAATCTGAACCTAGATACGAGTACATACTAGTTGTTTGCTTCGTACCGTAGACACACCTCCCCTTTAGATTTAGATTTAGATTTATTTATTTATTGCCAATATGTACATGAAGTTACATAGCTTAGGTCTAAGGTAGCGAGTACACATACCCTGTAGGGCGCTGCAAAATAGTTACAATCATACTAATAACGGTACAATAATAGTTATGCTCCTTGATACAATAGCTTAGTTATGAGAATATTTTACGTTACGAGAATGTATGTCTCTACAACTGAGCGCCTTAGTTAGACTGTGCGTTGTCTGTATGTTCATTCGGTCAGGACAAACATTCTTATGTGTTAGACTAAACGAGTTCAGCGATAAGATGGTAATACAAATAAAATAATAGTAACTTCTTCGTGTGTAAGTCGATTACGATATAAAAAATTGAAATACTGCATTAATGTGCATTGCTTAGCATGCCTAGCCGGCCTGGCTTGGCGACCGACTTCGACAGAAGGGCTCTTTCGCAAACTGGTTTGAGAGACCGCGCCGTATTCGCCGCCCCCGCGACCGCGTCTCTGAACTCAAATGTGGTCGCTGATCAGATTTGCCATGTTTTATCGTTATATGAACCGCCATTTCTGCATTCCAATTTCATATTGGCCTTAAGTGTTATGGGTTACCGTCATACCTTACTTAGCGCTGGTTCGGTACCTGCCCGTGGTCCACCTACATAGTACACCTGGCTGTACCAGGGGCATTTTTTTGTTTCCGTAGTCCACCCCAAGTGTTCCAGGGGAAAATTTTACCATCTCTTGAGTAACGCTTGACGAACAAAAATATTTCCGCCTCTACTTTAGACTTGTCACAAAACTAAGAGTAAAGTATTTGTATCTGACAGATAGTTTGACATGGTAAACAGCCTTTAGTCTTTAACAATAACCTGCATTAACTTGCGACGCAATAATGCATGCAAGTGTTACCTCATCGCCTTTGCATCGCCAGCCAATGAACTCGTAATTAAGTTATACAATCACTCCACTCCAAATAAGAACAGTATTTACCATTAATTTTATTCTATCGTTTCTCTCTATAGTCTGGTTTTCGTTGGTGGGCTTTCCTGAGCCTGATTGTATTCTTAGCAAATTTTCTAAATGGACATTAAATACTTTTTATACCAGTAGTTTTTTTAGTTGGTAGCAGATGGCCCATCTTTATCTGTATTTTAAGTGTGAAGAGTACATCGCACTTTTTGTTTTTTTTTAATGCGAATAGGTCCAATGAGATTTGCACAGGCAGTGCGCAGGCGCAGCCTCCTGGAGAAAGTGCAACTTGTGATCTACTTTCCACTAAACTAAACTTGTTTGTATAATCGCTTGCCCGTGGGAGGTTTGTATTTGCTGTTCTTGTTTTACGATGCTAATGTAAATTTTGCTGTAAATCTGTTCAAATGCAAAATGGCCATAGGTAACTAACCTAACCGACGTCGTGGCAAAATTTGTGGCTAACTGACATTAGGTGGATAGTCTGGCTAGACTGAAAAACATATTTTTCCAAAGTTAAATTTAACTTTTAAAATGAATGTTATACCCAAATAAAGTTGTCAGCCGCGCGGGCTTAATGCAGGCACATTGAGGGGTAAGTTTGAATGAGTGTGGGCAGAATTATTTAATCCTTTTAATTGTATTGTATATCAATGAGGTTTAACAATCACGCTATGGTCGTCTAAAAATACATAATCTGCCACTAGTCATTACACAGTTATTAGGAAATTAAAAGCACATGAGGCTTAACATCTGTATGCCTCAAGTAGATGGAGGCAGGTCAGTGCTTCGTAAGGCACGTTCTCGTCGTGCTTTACTTGCAAGGTAATGCTTTGTTATATGTGATGGTTTCCACTTAACATTAGGTCCATCGGCTTATTCCTTGGTCGGAATAGGTTTCGTTTTGTTTTTATTTTATGAGTTATAGAAATAGGTTACGCAACTTATTTCTTCCATTCAATTATTTTATCAAAAGGAATGTATTAAATGGGCTCAATTCACATTTGTTTTGATTGATTGCCGTTTCCAGAACCCACGTTTGGTAATTCGATACGTCCAAGCCACAGTGTCTTGTTACAAGGTGAGGCTAAATTCCTTCGATATGGTCTATTTAATTGTAAAATAGCTTTTTATACAGTGTTATTTCCAAGGGTTATTTTCACAGCATTCTCATAACGGGATCAACGAATTTCAATAACTATCAACATTCTTTATCGATAAAGACTTCCACACTGTGCCTATATTCGAATTTGAATATCCTTTGTCAATATGATCATAGCTAACTACTTCCATGCATTACAAGCATCCCCACGATCTAGAACCTTCTGAACCTAGGCACAAATACAAAAGCTATACGCGTGCGGCGCCTTCAGTCTGCCGCGTGGGCGAGACAACTGAATTTGCTGGTTTTATTGCTTTCATACAATTCCTTTTGGTATGTTAGGTCATAAATTCATGCGAATATCAGTCTTATGCAAACTCGTACCTTCTTAGCTACAATTATTGTTTGACAATGCTTATAACTGGGGTTGCTATAACTTGACGTTTTTCTAGTGCTTTTATGTGTGACGTTGCCACTGAGTGGTGACCACACTCAATGGTCAAACCACACATGACGACCGACACAATGGCATGCCGACTTTAATACCCAGACACGGTAGTATCCTCGCAGATTGTTTAGTACATAAGTAGGTACCTATTCAAGATTGTTTGAGGATATCTAGTCAGAGATACATCCAAATATTTCATTTTTGCCGCATACCCTTATTTTGCTAGTTCATTCGTGACAAGATTTGTATATTTTAGGCTGTTGAAAAAAACCTACAACCGTAGTTGTCTCGAAAGCTTAACTTGGACGATCAACGAACCTTTAAATAGTTTATTATTCTTATCCTTCCTCTGGGTGTAAAGAACAATTCATTCTCGCTTACAAGAGTGTGACATTTCCTGCCAGGTCTGATCTATTGCAATAAGCACATTGAACGGTTTCACAACATTTCAACTTTGCAAGCGCCTTGTGGGCAGGTACCGCCTTAATGTTAGATTAAATGATTACCTAATATGTTTGTAGAATGTCAATAGACGTTATTTATTAGCTTCATTCGCGTTCTCTCAATTAATTCAACGTAGTGTGGCCACTGTGACTAACATAATTTCAAGTTAGGTGCCAAATTTTTCACTTATTTGATGCGGGAACCTTGGATTTTTAATTAATGAAGGAAACCCGTTCGTTGAATACGAATCTGGCATGGCCAAGGTTTAAATGCATTTTGATAAAATGCCTTGTATCTTTACCTAAATAGAACCAATCAATAATTGAATTCATTTGAGAATGAGTTCACTCCAAATAGCTAATCTAATTCTAGCTTCGTTATACCTATTAATCCAGCAAGATAACAGGCGTTAATGTGGGGTGCACTGAATAATTCTATATTTGGAAAGGCGCGTCTCGTCGCGTTGAATCAGAACGAAAGTACCTACATTCTAAATCCGAGACGCTATATTTGTAAATTCACTTAGTTGTTTAGTGAATATAGCTAACCTAACCAACGTTTTACGTTTTGTTGTATGTTTTCTCTTCCTATCTGAAAAAGCTCGCGCGCGGTTTATTCAGACTATTTCAGGAATTGACTGTTGGTCGACTATTCCAATAGTTTTTGAGTCGAACGAATATTTATATCGTTAGCTTTTTGAGAACAACTAATGGTACCAAATGCTTGTAAAAACAGAACGAGTGCGACAAATCCGGCGCGGGCGGCAGGTCGGCAGGTCGGCATCGCGAGGCAAAACCGGCTGGCCAGGGGTCGCGAGGTGGTTCGATTTTAATCTCGCCTGCTGCCTACCAGCAAACCACTCCGCTCCAATGGAGCAATTTGCATGCGACTCGTGGGCGACCTCCGTCTACCCACGACTATACTGATCGTAAATTCTATCCTTTTACTTCCAAGGAGGGATTTTTTTCTCCAGAGGAGCAGATGTCCATTTTTCCGTAAAGGGCTAATTTATTGCAAGTTGCGGTGGAGGCTATAAAAGTCACCGAATTAAAAGACAGTGTCCGGGACGTGAGCGTTGACCTCTTTTCATCCCGAATCGAAAAAGGAAAAGATCAACTTTATTTGAATAACCTTCGAAGCGAAGACCTTTTTGTGAGCCAAGAGATGATCTCGTTGATTGGCTTCGAGATTTACTGCAAAAGGCGTGCGTTAATGTAGTAAAATGGCCTTATTGTGATTGGGAGAATAATGAAGGGGGTAACGAACCTGAGATCGATACGATCGGAAAGACCATTCTCGGCACCGGTTCGATTCACTTTCTAGTTAGCGAGCGCCATTGTTAGCTGCCTATAATTTATCTAATGTACCAGTCATTCCGGGGCTAAAACATACTTTCATCCGTCTATGCTGTCTGATTTTGTACTTACCTCATAGTTTCTTATCAATGTTTACGGACTTGGCAAGCTTAATAAAAACAAGTGAGTATTTTGTTTTGAGACACGTTCGTTACCGAGAAAAAAATACTGACTGTAGCTGCGATTCGTTACCACAGCATTGTGGCAATGGTAACTGCGCTGGCGCTGATTCATAATTTCGGCTATTAGAGAACTGAAGGCCAAGTGAGGCTCGAGGCTAATGCAATATTGGAACAGTCCAACTATTTCACTGCAATCGCTTTGCCCCTTAGACCAATCTGATTCACGCTTTGAGTGGGCGACTCTAATGCAAAGGTTTCATTAACCTTTTGCCAACTTTTAATAATTAAGTAGGAAACTGGTATAATTTCAATATACAAGTTATTCATTGGAAGTTTGAAATCGTTGAACGAGAGGTTGGAATATAGCGATGTGCTTCGCAGGAAAATAGTAAATTACAAAAGAACCTAACTATAGAATTAGTCATTCGGGTATGAACAAAAAATAGCACCCATAAAACGAAATCATCGAGCGAAACGAGTAACAGACTCACCCGATTACTCAGCGTGTAATTTTGTCGTCGCCTACCCAGACCTAAGCGACTTGAGGAATAAATCTATCAATAAATGTTTACCTTTCAGACGATATGCACCAGCAAACACAATGGCGCTGGTAAAATATTGCGTTGAAGATACATTGGCATCACAATTGAATGCCCATCTTCAAATTTGTATACGCACTTAATACATCCGCAATTTTAATGCACGAATAACTTCCAAGGAGCCATATCGAAACAATACAATAACTAAATAGGTTGACTGGCCTTCCGTGAGTAATGGAATGACTCAAGCAAGTCCAAATCTGTTTTTTCCTAGAGACGAGATAAAAAAGCATAGCTGATACAAAATACAATAATAAACCTTATATACAGTTATATTAGGTATATGATGCACTAAATGTCTGTCGGATTATGAGTACCTAGATTTTCTTTAGCTCTACACAAGCTCTTTACAATACACAATGCGTGGATTGAGTGCTCGGTATAAACAGTGTTAAATTGACAAAAACTTAAACAATGGAAAAAATTCTGGTTAAACAATAAACATAATTGAACACTTTCATTAAGTATCATTTTGAAGCGGTAAGATAAGTTGGTACAAGTACCTACTCTGCGTTTAGCTGGATGAGGAATTCAAAGGTAGAGTTTTTCCAATATTTATGTTTTGAATAAACTGTTGTTATTTCTCCGTTTTATGTTCGCTAAATATAAACGAGGCTTTTGAGTCAAAGTCTCGTTTTATTACTAAAGGGTTTCTTGTCTAAGTCCGTAAAGAACTTTTTCTTTTCATCCGTCAATCACTTTATCGTCTTTTGAACTCCGATGCCTCAACCGCCTCAACACTTATCTGCGTTTATGAAAGCGCAATGCAAAGAAACTTACAAGCACTTTAGGGTTGGATTGTGTCATTGTGCTCTACGTATCTCGACTCATGCTTACCATGATGTCTAGCAGCGCGTATTTGCTACTTCATTACTTTATAAAAATATTTAGTAGTATTTAAGGCCAAGGTATATTTTTGGTGACCCCGATCGCCTCTGCTAATTCCATTAATCCAGTTTGGACGAGTATACAACACAATACAATTACCTCTATACTAACCCTGCCGGCGGGGTCGAAGACGTTTCTTAGTGCCTTAGGCCTAGATATAAGCTCCCCCTTGGCAACAGCCCGAGCCGAGGTCGTACTATAGCGTTGACCTCTTTTTCCCCAAATTAACTTATACCGTTTAAGCTTCTTCTGCGCTTGCCATTGTTGGATATAGCGCTGTAAGTATAGTCAGACGACCATCAGCATTTTTCATGCTGACGGGAAAAGCTTATGGCCCACCCACATGATGTTAAGAGGTAATCATCACATCAGGTATAACAAAGTATTGAAGAACGTGCCCTACGATACACTGCTCTGCATCCATCAACTTGAGGCATAAAAGGTGTTAAGACGCATGTGCCTGTTATTTCACTGTCACCCCCTTTACGAACCAAAACACAGCAGGACTTCTCCGGACGAGCCCATCACATAGAGGTCTACTACTAACAACTGTTCGACTTTGGTTCGTTTCGTTATGACAAAGTTATTAATTAAAAATCGTATGAAATGAAATGCATGTTTGTCCTTAGCCAGAATCACTTTGAAGTGGACATTGTGGACATTAATCTTACATACTAGGACCAAGCTTTTTAACTGAACATTAGGGACCTGGAGTGTTTGTAACAAGTCAACGAGACTATAAGCGTACTTAGTTGTCGTCGTTTAAACTGCGCAGATTATAATATTGCTAGTATTTGTAAAAATAAATGCTAGTTTTTCTGTTTTCATTGGAAGTTTGTTAATGTGAAAGTCATGTTAGACGCTATTATCGCAGCAATCCCTCAATCCAGAATTGTTCTGAGATGCGTACTTGTAAAATCTCAAGTCGAGTGCGTACTTGTTTTGCGAAAGAGCAATTTTGTACACAATGATGGTAATTTCTAAATTTTCTGGTATACTTCTTCCGTTTAATGCTCTCAGTTCATGATACCCTTGTTGAATTTACCAGCTTGTACGTTATAGTTGTTTATGATGTTATCGTTGCATCGTATGAATAATTTAATAGCATCGTAAAACCATACCAGAAAGCCCGTCTGCTTATTCTTAAGTATTTTAGTCACAAATCAGTGGTTTTATTCTTTTTATGTGACGTTGTCATAAGTGCAATGGCCACCAGAGCCGAGTATTTTGCACTTGCGCGGGCGCAAACGTGTTTGATTTGAAAGCTACATTTAACAACATTTAGTCCTCTTACTGAAAATATTTTATGTAATTTTATAGAACGCTTAAATGTCTTGACAAAATAAGCACTTTTTAAAAAGAACATCACGTGATATTGTTGCTATGTTAAACTTAATTACAACTTATCTACACTAATATTATAAAGAGGAAACATTTGTATTTTTGTATGTAACGAATAGGCTCAAAAACTACTGGTCCGATTTCAAAAATTCTTTCACCATTAGAATGCTACATTATCCCTAACATAGGCTATATTATATTTTCAAAAAATCAGGGATCCTTACTAAAACTTCAATAATGTAACCCAAGGTGGAAAACAAAAACCTTACATCGCGTGCGCTGCGAAAACTATTGAAGAGAGAACAAAATAATGTACTACGATTTTGTAGAACACGTCATCATCTACAAAAAATGTCGCGACAGCATATGTCTAACTATTATAGTTATGTCACAATAAGTGTTCTTTTATTATAAAAAATTAATTGAAATGCCTCCGCTAGAAAAGGGTATTTATTTGTACCTTTGTATTAATCCTTATCCAAATAAATCATTTCATAATTAAGACGGTTTCAATACCTATATATTACTTCTTAAATTTTTCAAATCGGACATTCCATTCAAAAGATATGACGAAATTAAAAATGTTAACGGGTCCACGGGTCACGCGCGGGGTGCGATTTTACTCACTCAAGGAGAAGCGCGTGCAAATGTATGAAATAAGTAGACGCGAGGCTCGAACCCACGGTCTAAGTTTATCCTAAAATGTTCAAAAAATTTATGACCACCCATGCGAAGCTGGGACAGGCCGCTAGTCAATCATATAATGCTGCTTTTATTTAACATTTTGAAGTTTAATGACATTATTAACCTGTCACAATTATCGAACGTTGTCTCTTAAAGCGCGCACAATTAAACACTATAATAAGAAAAAGTTTTTCTGGATTGCAAATTGTATTGCTTCGGCGTTTATAGCGTATTAGTCCTGTCTTACGTTAACAATAAGCTGCGGTTGCGGGTGAAAGTTTATATGCGACAAGAATCGCTGCTTATAATTGGTTAGAAGATCGTGCGATTCATTGGCCAGTCGATCACTCAAACTCAATGCCGGTGCAAGTAATGCGCTGCGTTCCAAACGCAAACAGATTAGCTGGCGTGCAATTAGAGAGTGAAGCTTGTGGTGCTCACTAAGTGCCGCCCTACGGATTACGCCTTCGTTTACGTACAGAAGTGGACTGAACATTTAGCGAACGCCTCACTAATGCTTTGTCCAATCGATCTATCAATGAATCATTGATTCGATTCGCTGTGACTAGACGCGTAGCCTATATAGCTAAACCCACACGGCTGCTGTGTCAACGCACTGGTGGT
The DNA here is from genome assembly GCA_932294275.1 of Chloroclysta siterata. Lineage (NCBI taxonomy): Eukaryota > Metazoa > Arthropoda > Insecta > Lepidoptera > Geometridae > Chloroclysta > Chloroclysta siterata. The sequence goes on along the minus strand of OW028600.1, from coordinate 6,742,470 downwards.
GAATATCGATAGGAATAATGTGGACGACAGATAATTTCACTTGAATCTGTTTGAGATATTATTAAGTCAACTATTCTAGAGCGATATATTTCTCAGTGTACTCCGTAGAAGTAGCTAATGCTATGCAATTGATTAGAATGAACGAAGTTAGTCTAACATTCCGTATCTACATCTACACTAATATTATAAAGAGAAAAGATTTGTATTTTTGTTGTTTTGTTGTTTTGTTGTTTTGTTGTTTTGTATGTAACGAATAGGCTCAAAAACTACTGGTCCGATTTCAAAAATTCTTTCACCATTAGAATGCTACATTATCCCTGAGTAACATAGGCTATATTATATTTTCAAAAAAATCAGGGATCCTTACTAAAACTCCAATAATATAACCCAAGGTGGAAAAAGAAAACCTTACATCGCGTGCGCTGCGAAAACTATTGATGATAGAACAAAATAATGTACTACGACTTTGCAGAACACATCATTATCTACAAAAAATGTCGCGACAGCATATGTCTAACTATTATAGTTATGTCACAATAAGTGTTCTTTTATTATAAAAATTTAATTGAAATGCCGCCGCTAGAAAAGGGTGTTTATTTGTACCTTGGTATTAATCCTTATCAAAATAAATCATTTCATAATTAAGACGGTTTCAATACCTATAGATTACTTCTTAAATTTTTCAAATCGGACATTCCATTCAAAAGATATGAATGACGAAATTAAAAATGTTAACGGGTCCACGGGTCACGCTCGGGGTGCGATTTCACTCACTCAAGGAGAAGGACATGCAAATGTATGAAATTAGTAGACGCGAGGCTCGAACCCACGGTCTAAGTTAATCCTAAAATGTTCAAAAAATTTATGACCACCCATGCGAAGCTGGGACAGGCCGCTAGTATTAGATAAAATATATTTTATTTTTAATGGTAAATATTTTTTTTTGAATGTTTGTATTTGATAACAAAGTGTCAACGATCTAAGGCTTCAAATTGACTTCATTAATAACTAATTAACTGCAAACATAGAGGTTGTCTCAAAGCCGCATTAGGGCGATGCCAGTCACCTTGTTGCAGCCATGAGTACGCGTGGGCTTTTGCCAATGAACTTGACACTAGAGGCAAATCCTTTCACAGGCGACAAGTCTTCAGTCTTCACTTAACCACTAAGTAGGTAACGTGTTACAAAGCCGGTAAATGACCATGGTAAATATACCTATTTCTATTTTTTACTAGCTGGTGCCCGCGACTTCGTCGTATCGTCATATTATTTTGGACAATTCACACAATATCTTTATAAATTGTAGCCTGTGTTATTCTGATGTATAAGCTATATTATTGTAAAGTTTCATTAAAATCCATTCAGTAGTTTTTACGTGAAAGAGTAACAAACATCCATACTTACAAACTTTCGTTTATAATATTAGTAGGATTAAGGAACATAAAAAGGAGACAAAATTAAAAGAGAACACTGAAAACTGCATAATTAAGACTTGTATCGCAGCTTCCAGCACCCAACCTTCACCAAAGAGGAGACAGGTGTTCACAATTTAACTGGGTAGGAAAAAAGAACTAAAAGCTAGGTAAAATTTAACAAAAATGTTTTTTTTTAGTGTCTGTTAGCTAGACGTTTGACTGCCATCTCACCTGATGGAAAGTGAAGATGCAGTCTAAGGTGGAGCACACTTAGCTATAATCCACTTGTTCACTCTTGTCTTGAATATTCCTAAGTTATAATGTTCCGGAAATACCGACGACGGTAGAGAGTTCCACTCCTTGCAGTTTGCACTAGGAAAGTGGAAGCAAAGCGTTTAAATTTAGGGGTGCAAGATAATAATTAAACTCAATCAAAATTATTATTTGTTGAAATACACAAGAGGGTGCACAACAGATCATAGCCTCTATGGAGACAAATTAACGCATCAACGAATAATCCTCACACGACAGAGGACACGGATTATACGCCTAATTTGGTGTTTAGGGTACGGTGTTTATTCTCTACCTGCAAAAAGTTAAATGTCAAAAAGCAAACAAATATCTCGCTCCAACGCACCGCAATGTAGATATTCCAACTTTGCTCATGTGAAAAGTGTGTCAAGTTAAGCCCATTTATGGCTATCAAAATTCAAGGCAACGATAATAAGGCGAAAATTTACACTATATCCCAACGCATCAATTTCCACCCGCACGCACATTTTACGGCTGTTACGGACACGCACTCCTATATATACTATAAATGTGAAATTATTAAAATTAGGGCTCTTTATAAATGTTGACTTCTGGAGAAATATGAAAATTGGAAAAGTTTTAGACTTATGTTATGCCTGTCGGGTATTAAGGTAGATGTTATGAGAGTTTCTCCAGTGAGCTCCACGAAATGGTCGACGATTTCGGATACGAGTGGATAGTTGATGTTAGGTTGATAATTTTGTATACTTCTGATATATTTAATTTTATGATGTTAACATTTATTTTTTAAATACCTAACCAGTTTACAATAAACTGTCTGATTGTGGCTCTGATTAATGATGACAAGTTTTAAACAGGCCTCCGCTGCAACAAATCGATGATAGAATTGGGACAAATATAACGTTGTCTTGATAACCTTGGTGTTTGTTCTTGCTAACATTTTACATTTTTATGGAATCATGACCAAACTAGCCGACAAGTTAATAGGTTTGCGTGGGTGCGGCGATTCGTTGATGTCGAGTCTTCATCCATTCCGTCTTGTTTATCGATTAGTGAACAATCCGCGCCCATGGGCCAACTTATGTCATTTGGCCGGGAGTCAAGGACGACTCGGAGCGGCCCGCTTGGTGCCACGCCGGCCTTATTTGGCGATTGGTGGGCGCCAGTTTTATGACTTTGCCTTTTTTCCTACGCCCTGTTTCCATTTGGATAATACGTGTTCATGTGTGTTTTAGCTGTAGACACAACCGAAGCATTGATCTCTGATATTTTTCTACTCCATTACATTGTGAAGTCGACGTAAAAATTCTAATTCAAGATTTCCATATATTCCGTAATATATCACGTCATCATCATTCTTTAAAAAAATATCTCCATTTGATGAAAAAATTGTTCATGAAAACTGCTGAGTATTTTATATATGCGTTTAAGTAAAAAAATGTGGTTCTCTTGAAGTACAGTCGCCTACACTAAGATGGTTAAATTTCATATTACAAAAAAGTACGTCATCACTTTTGTGTTTCTGTCCAGTAAATCAAATGTAATACAAAAGTAATGGCAATTTTTAAGACATGATGTTTCTTAATGCAGGCGACATGTAAGTACATTCACTGTTGTTGTAGTTCTTGCTCGAGTCGAGAATTCGTACAATTGGATATTGTTTTTAATCGTATTATTTAATGGTCGAGTCGGTGACGGGCCATGTTGGCTGGAAAAATGGAACGTGACATTTTAAATTTGGCGCAAAGCTCGCGACATTAATCTGGCGCGTCGCCGCCCTCGCCGTGCCCGTGCGTGGCCTAATCCGCCCGCTCCCCGAACGACCCGGGAAGATGGAAAAATCTCGAAAGACTCACATCAAATTACCAGCTTTAAAGCGTAGTGAATTCCCCTGGGCTTGAGACGACACACCTTACCTTTTAGAAACACCCCTAAATAACATCGTAGTGTCCTTCGGGAAGTTGGAAGGTTCTGGCGTGCACGTGCTTTTGTCATAGCCATACTTTTCGACGACTTTTACATAAGACGTGCCGCGCACTTCGATTGAGTTTTAAAAGTCAGTTATACAACTTTACTTATAAAATTCTGGTTATTAAGATTGTTTACGTTAGTTTGAGCGTCCTATCTTTCTTTACACATAAAAACATTGGCTTCCGCATTACACAAATGTGAAAACTAAATTTGACGCCCCTTTCTAAAGCAATCAAAGATTCTTTCAATCTGTACGTAAGTTTTTCTAATTAGATAATTTAGAGCTTCCTCTTCGCAGATAAACCTTTATTCTCTGTTTTGATGATGGCTGTTAATACATACTCATTACTCACATACGTTGTTACCCTAATTGGGATAATCTAATGTCATGGCTTTGTATACCATGATATTCGATAGTCCCTGTATGTCGAACATCGTTCTGGAAATCGTCATGTTTTTTTAAGTTATAGATATTTTTTCTGAAATCTGATGAAAGGTTGGCTTGTTAATTAAAAAGTTATCAATATCTTTCTATTATATCATATTACTCATTTTAAATGTGAAGACGCTTTAATTATTGTTGTTTATAGTCGCAAAATTTGGTCGAATTCCTCTACTCTCATACAGCATCAGAATTTATTACCAAAATATTTTATTGATCCAAATCGAGAAAGTATTCAAATATTGAAATGGAATTCACTTGGGACTATTTAAAGCTTCAACAAAGCGGATTCTTTAGCAAAATATACATAGTTTGGCCTACTTTAGTTTAGCTGTATATTTTTTTAGTACATATTCCAAATTGTTAAAATTTAGAAATGACGCCAACTCATAATGCTTTTCAGTTGTATGCCAACTAAAGTACTACGTAATAACTTAGTGCAAGTGAATAACTATGCTAAATTTATTATTCATATTGAATGGCCTACCGACTCGTACAATAATAATATACCAGCCCTGACTTTTATTAAAGTTCTTAATAAAATTCATGCATCCTCTTTGGTATCATATTCAATTCAATGCAAATTCATGTATGTCATATGGTGTCTTTAAGCTCCGATGCTACTGACGTTACAATAACCCTTATAAGGATAAACGAAGTTGCCATTCTTTGTTATAAAATCATTGTTCTGATTTAACATACGATCCGTCTTTCGTCCAAGATTATCGCCAATTCGACATTCTCAATGTTGTCAAACTAGTGAGCTAGCAGGTATATCAATAAGATAAACGGTACAAAAATAGAAGTAAAAGATATATCTATATACGGTTTTATATGTATGTATATGTCACAACTGATAAATAACAACTGGTGTGCTCTCAAACGGTGAAGGAAAGCATCGCGAAGAAACCAGTTAGTATTTAAACAGCGGCGATTTGCTTGCAACCTGACACGTATGGAATACCAACTGCTGCAAATTGTGAATATTGATATATGCCAAATGTTTTTTTATAAAACTAGCTTATGGAACTAGCGGATGGCCTACGATGCCCTGCCCCGCGTCCATCAACTTGAGGAATGCAGATGATAAGCCTCATGTGCCTGTAATTATACCTGCAACCACACTCTTCAAACCGAAACACAGCAACGCTGCTTGGCGACAGAAAAATTGTATTTTAATTAAAATTGTTTTGTATTGCAGCGTGGTGGTAGTACTTCCCCGGACGAGCCCTTCACAAAGAGCTCTACTACTCTTAATAATATTTGGACGTTTATCTGACCTTAATCATGAGTTGGTGCTTGGAAGTAAGAGATCTGAGGGGATATCTACCGTGCTTGGGGATCAAAGTCGTGAAGCTGTTTGTTTCTGATTAAACAACACAGCCTCCAAAGTGCCTTTTTAAGTAACTCCAAGTGTGCAAGTTTCACGCGTCTTTTAAGAAGCCAGAAATGGAGAGCGGTGACGGAATTCAAAGGCTTGAGCTAGTTCCGCGGCGACGGGCGAGAGACAAAGGCCGACACGTGAGCGTTTTGTGCCAATTGAGTTTTCTTTTCTCTTTCAGTTGACTTTGTCAACGGCTCAGTGATTCTAGGACTTGAAAAGAAGATGGAATTATGAAACGTTGATACACATCGCAGATAACTATAAAAAACTTAGCCCCACTTGAACAACGATCAGTAATCGTGTTTAACAAGCCACTAATCTCGTTTAAAAAGCTTATTCTTTATTGTACACACACGATTTACTCAAAAAAAGCCCCACTTAAACAACGATCAGTAGTTGTGTTTAACAAGCCCCTAATCGTGTTTATAAGCTTATTATTTATTGTACACACACGATTTACACAAAAAAAATATAATAGTCATGTACAAAGGCGAGCTTAGCCTTAGGTTGAGTTTTCTTCCAGCAAACCTTAGATGATAGGGAGCCCCACTTGAACAACGATCAGTAATCGTGTTTAACAAGCCACTAATCGCGTTTAATAAGCTTAATCTTTATTGTAGAGGTATACATATGATTTACACAAAAAAATATAAGTCATGTACAAAGGCGAGCTTAATCCTAGGTTGAGTTTTCTTCCAGCAAACCTTAGAGGATAGATATAGCTGATTACAGAGGTAGTGGTGGGGTACAAACATAAAAAGATTATCACAATTAACGTCTTGCATTATAATTATTTAGTTTAGTGAACAGTCAAACAATGGTAATGATATTTACGCTAATTCTGTTCGGTATAGTAAACATGTTTAACTAAATACAATTAAATCAAACCGTTGTCCAAGCGGCTCTAGGCCCTTGGGTTTCATATTCCCCGTCATTTTATGCGGCTTTACAAACTAGGTATATTTTCTACTATCACTTTCGTGACAACGAAAAGAGATAGTGGGTGTAGCTAATGGAGCCCTCAGCGATAAATATGAATAAGGCCATTACTTTTCACATTGTTCAAGCTATGCTTAGATGTGAATTTAACCAAGTGAAATGTCCACCAATTAATAAAAAAATAATATCGCACGCCGCAATATTTTAAACTCTGTTACAACCACAAATAAATTACAGTGACATTAATCAGTAATTATTTTAATTTCACATCGTGCCGTTTGGTAACGGTAACTGTTAGCTACACCCTCGCCATTTCAACCCTGCACCACGCGCTTTGCGTGTCAGCTCCTTTGATAACTGGCACCGCGGTTTTGTCTGTATCCTTTGTATTCGCCCACAACATTGAATATCAAGCCGTCAAATATATTGATTGATGCCCAAAGTGGAACATTGTCCAAATAATACCTAATTCTTATTCGTCATAATCAAAAACTCTCATCGAATAAAATCTCTCATCACCAATTCTTGCGTCCGACAATATCCACAGTACGTGAACATCCTCTATAAAATAACTGGCGGTATTCAAAAATAACTTGTGAAGTAATAATTATTGTTGAGACACGAGACTTTTCAATGTAAGAGGGAGCTTACCGCGGTTGTTGTCACAAATCCTAGCGAAGGGCCGGAGTGCAATGCAAATAACTGTGCTTACCTGGCTCCGACCGCATCATCTCGCGATTCATAATAACGGCTTTTATTTCCGTAACTAGCTACGACACGCTCTCATTTTGTCGGTTAACGCGTATTGTATCACGGTGAAATGAATGCCAGCCTGTAATGGAGTTTTTAAGCGCAGCTTTTTCGTTCCGCCGCCGCCACTGCAAAGGGGAATTATGTGGCTAAAATTGCGTTGTGATTGCACAGCAAACACTAAAGCCTGTAGATTTATTATATCAGCCCTCCACTTGCTCGTGCGTGTGCAGCAAATATGCCTATACGTACAATATCTATAGAAAAACTGAAATGACTTGCAACTTAAGCTCAACCGTTGAAAACAATGAAATCAGAAAATATTCCAATGTAATAGGCTTACGCACGATTGTAATCTCAGGTAAGTAAAATGCTTTTTGGATGTCTTAGAGGAAGTCAGAGGCGTATCCATACATTACATTTGGCACTTGCCTACATTTTTGCAAATAAACACCAGTAAAGACAATCCGGTCACAACAATAGATCATACTGTGTCCGATTGTAAATCAGTTACGGTGCGTTGTCGTATAAGCTTTCGAAACTTCAATTTAAATAGAACTCCAACAAGAAGCCGAGTTGAGTTGAGAGGCTATTGCGAGTTTAACATTGGTATAATTTGCCGGGCATATTGGAAAACTTGTAATTGGTTTAGTTTTATATTCAGGCGGCGATGTGTGCGAGTGAACTTAAATGATATCACTTTAGAAATTGATCGCCAACTGTAGCAAATTGTCTTCAACTTTCGCAATACATTATCTGGCATCGACTCCCTTAGCCCCATAATGATAATAACGTAAGGAAGCATTATTACGACCGTATCATTCAAGTTTATTGTTCTTTATTGTTTCAGATTTTGTCCCGGAGTCATATATCATTGTTGGAGCTGTCACACATGTAAGTAATAGCATAGCACTAAAGTTATAGTACCATCGTCACCTATAATAGCTAACCAATAGTACAACTCACTACAGATACTCTTCTTGGGCTCGGTAATATTTTTGTCTAGCTGAAAATTTATTTCGTATTTTAATATCTCGCTGTCTCCCTTGTCATATTTTTCATGATTACTCTCCCTGGCAAAATACCAAGATCTCGCTTATCTTTCGTAAATTTTGCTCAGCAAAATTGCTGAAGACCCTAAAAGATGTAATAAAAAATATCTGTATGTTTTTCTTTGGAACTATTTCCGACACACAACATTTAATTTAGTACAATTTTTAATCTTTCAAATTTTGATAAAAGTCTAGTCAACCGTTTGGTTTGGTAAACCGGTTCTGAAATATGCAAAATAAATTTAAAAAAAAATGTATTTTGTAACCAGAATTGCTGAAGTCGGTTTTCGTGATACTCTATTTAGTACAATTTTTAATCTTTCAAATTTTGATAAAAGTCTAGTCAACCGTTTGGTTTGGTAAACCGGTTCTGAAATATGCAAAATAAATTAAAAAAAAAAAAATATTTTGTAACCAGAATTGCTGAAGTCGGTTTTCGTGATACTCTCTTCTAAGAAATTCGTTTCCGCGATCTCATGTTAGTTTTATGTCACGCAAGCGGTTTCATATTCAAACATTTAATCGTATCAATCGTGTTCGCATACGTATTTTTAGCACCTGTTTTTATTGGACGATATAACAAGGTGACCTTGCACAAATTATACAAAATTCTAAACTACATTCACTACAGGAAGCAAAAGGTGTCAAGAATATGTCTTGTAAATTTTGCTTTGACTCTTGATCAAAGAGTTTGGCGTCCATTGTAACATGAGCAGTGGTACGTCCACCCTTGATAAGATATTTATTTAATTATCGTGCTTACTATTACTCTAATTCTTGAGGTCCCGAAGTTAGTAAAGAACTCTTATAAACATTTATACCCATTACTTACTGTAAGAAACCTTTGTGTGTGAGAAAAATAAATGAGTTATTATTATTATTATTATAGTTTCGCCACGTCTCCGCTGCTAAACATTTTAATACAGATATGTATTAAAATCATATGATATAATTTTCACAGAAAAAAACCTGGTCGTACCCTATTGGGTAAAAAAATTGTTTTCAGCGTGCCTCCTATTCTACTCATGCTTTTTATACCTTGCCATGTCTGGTGTCGTTAGATAAGTATTTCAAAAATATTACTAGACTTCATATACCTATTTAAAAACAGAGATGCGTTTGAAATTTATTGAGCTTTGATTTCCACTTTCAAGTTGGTAAAACAATTGATGGTGTGATTTCCTTAAGGATTGAATTAATACCTACAGCGATATAGATTTTTCTAATTTGCAAGCAGCCTTTCTCGCTTCTATTAGTTCTCCTTAGCCCGAGTAGATGTCTTAGAAGCATAGCAACGACTCCTTTTCTTAACAACTTTGCCAACATTAAATATTAGACACCTTGAACTCAATAATTTCGACACAAAGTAGGAACTCAACCGTGAAATACCTCGAGAGTACACAAACTTCGCACTCCTGTTCGAACTGCAAGAACAATTAGTCATAAATAATTGAACACGCTCGATATTCCATTGTAAGAAGACAAAGAGTTGTCATACTCGAAAACTTAGTCAATATACTTTGAAACCGGAAAGCTCCTTACTAGTTCATGTCCTTATTACGTAGAAAATTGGGGGGAACATCAAGAGAACTTTCCACTCGGGGTACAGTCGTACTTACCTTGTCTAGAAAGGGATCAAACTGTGGTGCATTCGCCGCAATGTATTATGCAGTCCCGGGGCGGGCGCCAGTGTAAGCGGCTCGGAATCACTCCCGTCGGAGAACACACTGCTATTACCCACAATTTTCTATTCCAAAAGTTCGCGAAGCCATTTCACAATGGAGAATATCTTTCGTATAGTCTAGCGATGGAGCTGATTATTCTTTATCGCTGTTACTATTCGTTTCGTGTGTACGATTAAACGCGGCTGGCTGTAATTCTCGTGAGCTCATTTTGCTAATTAATTTGATGAAAATATTGTTGCAAATAATTATGTTTGAAGAGGCCGTTGGAATTGAATTATGTCTGTTAAATGTAGGTTGGCGGAGTTATGTATTTTTCTAACCCGTTTCAATTAAAATGTTATAATTATCCACGTGGAAACTTCTTTTTTGAAGAGATGAAGCCTTTTCAGTGAAGATCTCTACCACAACCAACCACTGTTTTTTTATTTAATCTCCTTTTCAATTAAGTTGAGTAAAAAAAAAGCTCTTCCTGTTAAATAGTATATCTATAATTTGGCTCCAGATTGCGGATTTGAGAGCGCTGGAGGTCTAGTGGAAGTAACTCCGATCATGGTCATGGGTTCGAATCCGGTCGAACATCAATGGATTTTTATGAAACTTCAATTGTGGCGCAATCCCACTGATCTCTATCGGTGAAGGAAAACATCGTGAGTAACCCGGCAGCGGCGACGGGCTTTGCTACCTGTCACGTATGAAATACTGCAAAACGTAATATTTGGAAGTACCTCTCGAGCTGGTACTTGTTACAAAAAAACAGAGGGGATATCTACCGTGTCTGAGGATTACAGTCGTGAGGCTTCTTTTTCTGGCACAGAATTAAAAACACTTCAATATTTGATGTTAGTATTCAAATTTCTATTCGGAACCACTTGTCATCGCTCATCAGTGATCGATAGTCTGGTACGAGACCAGAATAGAAGCCCAGGAATCGATGGACGAACTGGGTGAGCTAATCGCATCTCATTTCCTACGTGTCTGTAGTGGGAAGTACAAATGAGATTGTGGGCTGGTGTGTCGGTCCCGAGACCCAATCGCATTCGACATCGCACCCAAAACCGCACACCACTGACACAAAACATGTTGATAGTCGACAGTAGGTATAAGGTACTCAGGAGTTGAAACTTATGCTGAAAAGTAAAGCAAATAATAATGGGTATGGGCGCTTGGCCATCTTTCATCATCTTATATCAGTTAGATTCAAGGAGTATCTCAACGATAAGATTCATTTTTATAGAATTTTACGGAGTTTTGACCGAAATCCTATATGTTTTTTTCAAAATTTTAACCAAATCGAAAAATATGGCATAAATCATTGGCAAAAGATTTGCAAGCACAAATCAGATTCATCATTACTATTTTGGGAAGTCTGAAATAATTATATTTAGAATTGTAACCTGAAACATAAATTCAGGATATCTTCGACCTCTGAGAACGGAAAGTTGGGACTTTGTTCCTAATCATAGCATTATACATAAATAGGTTGGTTGTAAGGTAACATTGTACATTCCATTTCCAACTAAACACAATTGACGGAATTTAGATCGAATGAGAGCCTTTTATCGCGTATCACGCAAGTTTCCTTGGCGAGCTCTCTACTTACACGATTAATTTGAGTCCATAAATCCGCATTAAAAGCGGAGCTAGAGGGCAGCCAACCGCGGCGTTTTCTGTAAGTAGCCGCCATTTCAGACTTTTTGTTCTGACTCGGTTTATATTGTGTTCTTTAATTGTTGCATAGGTGTGAGACGGTATTGTATCATTTAGGATTTTATCGATTGCGAGGTTGGTTTGTTGGTATTTTGTCTGGTGCAGGCAGAAGCGTCACAGTCTGCCGAGACAGCGTGCGCGGCGCCTGCAAGCCCATTAGACGTCTGCTCGATGTAGAACGCTCGATAAACTTGTAAAAACGCCTTCCACCATTTAATTTTATACTCTCGCTTAAGCTTTGCCATTGGCAGATTTCTTACTTCTTTTTATAGGTCCGTCATTAACTGTATTCCTCGTCTATTATTTTGCGCCTGTTTAATCTGATCGTTAAAGCAATGTCGTTTCAAGCACAGGCGTTGGATAGCAATTATAAAACAATTTTGTTTTACATAGGATCGGAATTTCTAAACATTGGTATTATACGTGTTCTTTGAGCAATTTTAATTCTTCATCATTCATTTAAGGAAAATAAAACTTGTCAGCAATCGGTCGTGAAACCTATTTTTAAGTTGTGAAATACTACGCAAGCAGCACACCTCTAGCTAGAGAAGTGATATTGAAACAAAATATTTATGACTTTATGTGATAAAGTTTATGTTGCGGTAAGAGTTTTATTTTCTCGTGAAACGACTCTATCTTGTTTTTATATATAACAGTAATATACGAAAATATTGAGCAACAAAAGTGAATGTTATTTGCCCAAAATTGGAACACAGAATATTCAGTAAGTTTAATAATGGTTAATGCGATAACACAAAACCCTCAAACAGTATATCTCAGAATATCTCGCTATATTTGAACAAAAACAATTACAAACAGAAGTCTATAAAAAAAGAATACTATTAGGTTAATTCAATGTAAAGTTTCCACATGGACTGAATTCTCGAAGGCGACATATTCGGCGATTAAACGCTTCTAAACTCCTAATTATAATGTAAAGGGAACTTCAGTAATACTTTGCCAGTTGTCGGGGCACGTACGCGAACTTTTATTCAGCAAATTTGGTTACGTAATTCTTGGAAATATTCAAGTTTTCCCTTCGGCGGCGAGACGTTATCGCGGGTGGTTCTCTCAACGCGGGATGTGGGCGGGCGTCCGCACTCCCCACGGGGGCTTAATTTGTTGCTCTCCTGGCGCCTCGCATCTCACTTTCAAACGGCGTAACGCGACCTTACCACTTCCCCTTCTACGACATGGTGTAGACGTCATGTTCGCCTCCACACGGTTAGACTAGATCGAACAGCGAGCACCCCGCACACGTGTGCAAATTTACGTACGCACAAGACAGTTACAATAAAGTAAAACTTCCTGCAAGTTAAAGAGATTTTTTTCACTTTATTAAACTTCATAAATACTAGAGTTAAGATTCCAATTAAATTTTAATGAAAACTGAAGAGTTTACAAAAATATTTTAAATTTATTTAAAACGGACTGCTACTTTTTTCACGGTTTTAAGTAAAATTAAAAAGCGAAGGCAAAATTCTTTTCTAAGTTTAGCTTTTTCGTGATTTGGAAATATTACGGTTCGTGGTTACGTTCACTGTGGTGGGTACACGGAAACGACACACTGGGTAGACATGGCGTTAACGTTTTTTTTTTAATTTGATGTTTTACCTTCGATTCGCGTGGCACCAGTGCCGCGACAATCTAATCACAATACCAGCATAAAGGAGTGCACCGTTAAATATTTATGGTTACGGGAGCAGGCACGCCTCGGTACCCGCCGCGCCGCTACAGACCACCTACACCTTTGTCAACTGCAACAGTGCCTACCCGTACCTCTAGGAAGTACCTATACACACAACTGGCACAGAGACCATGGAACAATAATTCCATACGTTTAACTATACAAGATCCTGCAGCTGACGTCATAGACAAACCATATTGTCTATCATGCGCATTGAATAACTAAGTACATATTATCCCTTTTTTGTATCTTCTCATGATTTCTAAAACATACTTTCAGTTGAATATAATTAACACATCAGAATACCAGATAGAAATGGTTATGTTTTTGTACAAAGAAATTGAGTGGTGGAGAGGTCAATTAACGTTGCCCGTAGTCCTGGGAGCGCGACGGGCGCAGTGCTCGTTACACACCCGCTCAAATTGGTGCCGACCACTGAACTGTAACGATAATGACGCCGCGTGAGCTGTGCCCCATTCGTCTACTAACGTAAGCTAACTCCTCTCGTGGGATGCCCTAAAAGCTACTTCATACCGTTTATATACTTCCACATTTGGCAGTCACGCAAAACGGCGGTTTTTGTGGCACATAAACAACTAGCACACGTGTGCGACCGACCGCATATCGATTGATTTGACTTAAAATGCATAGTTTTCGGCCGCGGTGTCGATCGGTTCCCGACAAATTTTCCGCTGCGGGCGCTTGGCAACCGCACTTTGTGTTGCACCACAATCACCCATACAAATTGAAGGTTTACGCACGCTGCTTCAAGCCATCGCTGCAAAATCCAACGGTTAACATTTATTCACGTTTGCTTCATCGCACTCCAGTCGAAGAACGTGTATCGGTAACACTCATAATCATAGCGAACGCGATCGACCACTGAAAGCTTTTTGAAAGCTCGTAGCGACGCGCGATGAAAGGTTCATGCGGTGATTCCGAGCGAGTCATGGCGGCTCAAGAATAGACGAGAAACAAAATATACTGCTATAATTTTTTACTCCTAAAACACTCTTTGCGCTTTACGGTTTTTGTTTATTTCTTTAGTAGAATCAATTTAAAAGCCTTTACTAAAGTGTATATTTGTTTTTTGCTATCGGTTACGTGATAAATTACTGAATAATGCGCCCTCTGGCGTTCCTCTAACCCCACCCCTAATGTCTTCTTAATGCAGCATGGAGTTGTCACATTGCACATTCGCAACTGGCATTTTGTCCGTTTCGTTTTGCAAAGTTTTCTTCTTCGTCACCTCCGAATATGAAATGTTCTTACTATTATTATAATACTGGAGTGCATTGATATGTTTAATATACATAATATATTGTATATGCGACATAAGTTAATAAAGTGACGCCGTGCCATCGTTCGCCGGCACTCTATAAGCGCACAGAGTTTGTTAAGTATGAAAAGGCTCCATTTGAACGTAAGTTTTTTAGCTCGTTTTGCCTCTGTCGGCTCGCCGCGCGCTCCTTTTGTTCCACGAACGTGATCTGGCCGAGATGAAGCCCACGGACGTTATTGCTCCGTTCCTCTCTTCAATCGAGTTTGTTTCTGCTCGTCACACTTTTGCTGCCAAGCGCATTATCATAGCTAAAATGATTTTCTCGCCTCAATGCAGACAATATTTCCCGCTTCGGAGAAAATTTCCTTGCCCATTTGTTTTCGTAACGTGTTAGACGTAAGCGCATTACATTTTGTAGCATTCGCGCCAGGGCCATATCTCATGGTACCATAAGACGTCGCCGGAATATGACATACGGCTTTTAGATAAATGTTACTCAAATATTTATGGAAACAATATTTAATTCAAAGTTTTAAGTTGACTACACTATTAATTATATTTTAATAAAAAAGTATTTAGGTATGTAAAGTTAAACGATAAAATAACTCGCTTTGAAACATTGCCTAAGGCAAAACGACCCTACTTACCCTAAAGATCTCTGTGAACTCACATTTCCCTCGTATGAAAGAGATTGAAAAGTTTTACAGGGCTTAGATTTGTTTTTTCTACGTGTCTGATTTCAAGCCCGAGCTTCTATACCATAAATTATTACCCTGAAAACTTTCATGCTGATGTAACTTAGCTCGATTTATAGAATAGGAAAATCTTTATTTTGTCTCTTAAATATCTAAATTTACAAAAGAGCTGTTACTATTTTGTAACAGATATAGATATAGATAGCACTTCGGTCAATTATTGTAAGAAATCTAAAGTGCTCGCAGCGAGCTACATTTTAATAAGAATAAGTAGGTAAAGTGATTTCACGTAGTATACCCAGACGAATTTCCCGCTTTCTCAGTATATAAATTCTAAATACTGCGCCAACACCCACTCAAAAGCCGATCGAGATAATTTTAACCCGACTAATTAAACACAACACGCTTGACGCGCATTTGGTTGTCACAACAATCGGTTGCGCGGTAGCGCCGGATCTGCTGTTGGCAATACATGCTGTCGCTGGAGCAGTTATCTCAGTATCGCCTGACTACGCCCGTTGTGACCGCCATGTTTATTTTTAGTCTCGCGTGTACATTCACTATTGCAATGAAATTTACAGCGATCGCCGCGGCTCTCCGCCCGCCTGGACTCCGATACCGAAGCTTCAAATGACAAGCTACCGCTATTTCAAAAATGTCTGCTATGTTGTTACGCGAGAATTCCCAACCGATAAAAGGACTTTGAAATTAGTTTTATTACGTGAAGATGCCATATTGCAAAACATTCCTTTTGACTTCAAATATGATACATTAGGAATTAGAACTTAAAATTAATACTTGACAAGTGTTCCAATTTAGATCTCTGAATCCACAGTGGTTTCGAAAACCTACACTTGCTTATGCAATTTTCAATTATCTACCATATATGTAAGAGCAGCGGTGAACGGTGTATTTGCTAGTGGAAAACGCAGTTGTCGTGGTAGCATAATACTCGTATTCGTCAAAATAGCATTCCCCGTCCCCTGTCAAGCAGAGATTTGGCACAACTTAGTGACTGATTAGCAATTGGTGCGAGTTGGCTGGCGCGACAGGTGGACGGGGCGCGGGAGCCAGGGGAGCAGCAGCCTGACCCGCGGCACCCGGCCCCGGTTGATTGATGGCTTGATGGCTCTGCCCGCTCGCGTTCTGACTCGGCTTCTTATGTCAGCACTTCCTTGTGTACGTTTTATTTATCCCACTATGTCTCGCAAACCTCTCTTGCAAGAAGCTCATTTATGCGCGAATCTCAGAAGAAAATTTAGTTGATAAATAGATTGTAACCCTGATTTAAGACAAATCCTGCAATTGAGACACATGCGAGATAGTCCTCGCACAGTTAAATTATCTTTTTCTCATAATGCGAACCCACAAAATTCGGGAAGTGAGCGAGCTCACAAAATTAAATGTCAAACGTCGATTGTTGTTCCTGGCGCGGTCCCACGCTCTGCGAGCGCGATCTTATAACCCGAGGTTAAATCTAGGCTCATGCATATTCAAGGGCCGGCTCGGCCGTCGGCGACTCATCTGCGAGTCTGTAACGGTCCCGCGACCGGTTGTGGGGCTATTGTTGCAAGTGCCCACATGGCGGCCGCCACTGACGACGACTGCAACGCTCTCGCTCTCAAGCAATCTGTCAATCTAATGCAACCGGTTCCATTATTAGGTGATTCTAGCCAACCAACCTTCACTTTTGCACGGAACATATTTGAGCTGAATGTTTTTCGTGTTAGCCTAAACGGATAGAAGGTGATGCGCAAGAGCATTCGAACTAATACGCAAGATAAAATGAAAGCCGCATGAGACGAAGAGAAAGGAAACAACAAAAGAAAATTACTGAGTGTTATAACGACTAATAAATTAATAAACATAATTGTATAGCTACCAGAGAACACAATAATAACCCTCACTTTTCTGATGTTTTCGACACAAACAAGTACTCGCGAATTCACATCGCATTGCCTTTTAACGCGGGGAGTCGAGTTATTAAGATTACAAAAGGCAGGGTCAGTTTAACACCGCCAGATATTTATATTCTAATTAGGTGCCAGGAACAGCCACCGTGAGGGTGCATGCGTAATTCGAAAATACGTTTTTCTTCGCATGGATTATTATGACATTTTAATAATTAAAACCGACGGATGTCGTAGGCGACAAGAAAGAAACATTATACCGACCGAGGGATTTATTTTACGTCATTATTCCCTATGAGGGGTTGCAAGTGATGGATCGCGTCCTTTGTTTTGCCATCCACGAAGGTATTCAATAAGTAATGTAAAATACCTTAAGAAGAAGTCATAACTACATTCCATGAAATCGTTCTAGGTTGAGATCAAATTTAGTTTTATTATAAATATCGCCTTTGCGCGTGTCTGATTTGTTCAATGCCAAATCGAATCAGAGCCGGAACTAAATGTATTCAGCTGAATCTGAATCCAATGGTTACATAATACAAACGTGTCTGTCTGCTGCACTGCTAAAAAATATTAGTGCTTTAAATAATTGTCTTGTTTAATAACAAGAGTCTTTCATACAGAGTGTCAAAGGAGTCTAGAGCTATATTATAACTATAGCAAACTTTTGTTTGACCTATAAGTTTTAATTCATTTTCTATGTATAATTTTTACGAGTTTTTAACTTTATGAAGCGAAACCTTAACATAATACAGTACAATGCACACCGCCTGCCTGCTATTTTAACGCGATTTCATCTAAGCGAGTAGTAAAACAAAGATGGTGCAATAATGCATTTTACATTTTGAAGCATCATTAAATTGCGCATTACACGGGTCCGTCGAGGGGCAATTAAAAAATAACTGTTAAGCCGGAGAGCTCGTAAAAATGAAGTCGTGTTCTCAAACTTATTAAAAAGTCTGCACAATCTGTGAGCACCTCCGTTTCTTATCTATAACTAAGAGCCAGTCATAATATAGACAATTGACATCGGATTTTTATGCATAAAACTTAATACTACTTATCAATTCTACTCAAATTCCGTTTGACCCGAGTTTCTCGTAAATTTAGTCTCGTTGTCCAGATCTATCAATTAATAAGCAAAATCCGTCGGCTTTCAGATGAACTTCAATTAATGCCTTGCCAGCGGTGCTGTGAATATCTAAGTGAACTCTTCGATAACCACAATGACATTAATTTGGATCTTGTTTTCTTTTGTGGCAAAAAGGCAGCTCACTTGCTCCTATATCGCTTACTTTAATCAATAGATTTCATTGTATGTCCTGTGTTGTGTACTGTTGTGTACACCTACATATAACAGTGCACACATACATAACAGCTTGGGTATTGCTCCCGTCATTTACATAGACACATCGACACCTTGATTGATTGATGGTGAATGACTTTAGCTTGTTATCAAAGTGTTAATAAATCAGACGTGCATGTACGCTATTTCGATATTTGTAGGCATACGAGTATGGCACTTTTAGTCACGTATTTGACATATTGCATTAGACATAAATATAAAAACATAGTATATCTTTGATATTTTAACAAAAGTATGTGATTTGTAACAATTTAGCTATAAATATTCGGTAGTCTTAAAACATCACAGATTCAGAAAATCAATTAGTTATTTTCGGTTAATTGTGTTTTGATTAGCTTATGAAAGGTCATAGTGAGCATCGACCACGTCAACTTTTAAGTTCGAAAAAGTCTCAATACAATTTTACAACCGACTTGCTTTATTTGTTCAAGAATTTAGTTTGAACAATTTGAGCAATTTAGCTACTTTGTTTTATGATAAAGTTACCTTATTATACAATTTGTAAAACTGAAATATTTGCAATAAATAAATTGGAACACAGTAACTTTAGTTTCCAGTTGCGCAATATCATACTCTGATTTCACGAGATTATAAATGTGATAATGTCAATACGTAATCGACGCCAAAACTGGAGCCGGTTGCACCTTCCTTGTCTCACTTTCATTTACACGACGTTGAAACGTGAAGTTGCGAAATGCCTGCTGCGGCCACAATAATATCACTTTGTACATATTTAGAAACCTGCACTGCTCGGTGCAGTGTTATTTAATCCACGACCTATTTGCGGTCAACAGACTACATCAAACTCTACTCCAGTGTCTCTCGATCATACCTTGTTACACCTAATAAATTAATATTAATGAACACTGCAGCCATGGATATTTAAATTCAACTTTTGTATATGTGAAGGTGGGGTCAACTCAACTTGGCCACATGTCGCGTTGCAAGTTGGCAAGCCATGGGCAGACTTGTTTACCGGCAATATTGCATACACACGCCATTTAACAAAACTGTTCATAATCCCAAACCCACCTTCGTCTAAGTCGTCCAACTTAATTAACAATTATAATTAGCGATCATTATTTTAATCACCTCTCCCGACACGGTTACCGGGCAATTTGTACATAGTTCCATAATGGAAGCGTCTAGCAGTGAATATGATATGATAATATTTATTTTCTTATGCATAAGGTCCGTCGTTTACTAACAATGTTATGCCGACATGATAAAGCAAGAGCTCCTGATAGACATAAAATGATTTATAGAACAAAACAAAAAAATATATAATTTTGTAAACTTATTGCTATAGAAGGCATTCTCTTTCAGTTTCAAAGTCGACTTGTGTATCACGAAAAATAGAATAATGCACTAACATTTACATAACAACTATGATAGCTCTTGTTACAGTTTTCGTCAATAAGTAATTAATTAGTTTTTCATTTCCTTGCTGGCAATGCGTAAGCGTGTGACGTGCCTCTTAAGTGGGTCAAGTAACCCTTTGGCTTATCGAGGAGTGAGAGCAATCACACGCGTCCGCCCGCCTAATTGAAGTCCAATGTCGCGCAGCCCGCCCACGGTGATTGATACCGCCCAGACCAAGCCGGCTTCTAATTCGATTGCTATATTGTTTGGACGCGCATCGACGTCACTCCCACACGCCGGAATCTAATCTGTACTGGACGCACAAGGATGATGTCATCCCGAGACGATGATCGCTCGATTCTTTTCGAATGGTCGGCAGAGATACGGCCACGCAGCGAGATTGATGAGTGTCCGTCAAATTGCGTTGTATCGGTCGCGCCGTCACCGGGAAAAAACCGCGCCCAACCCGGGAAGGAGGAAGGTGGTAGGGGGCTAATTAGTCGCGCCATCGCCATCAATATCCATTAACGGCGCCGCACGCGACGCTCGACGTACGAATGCCGCCGCCGCCGCGCCGCCATCGCTGCCGACGCCGGCGACGCCGACGCTACCTTTGTGTGCCGATTACTGATAGCTTCCACTCAATCTAGATAAGGGTTTGCACTTCCGCAGCTGACCACAGGGTTTGACCTAACGAAAGTGGAACGAACATGCTATTCTTTATCAAAATAAACGCTTGCAACTGAATTTACCTGCTTTTGTTCATGTTTATCATGCAGGTAATTCGTAGCTTGAAACCAGAGTTTGTTAAGTGTTATGGAACTGTGTACACAATCTTATTTATAATGAAGAGTGTGATTTTTTAACAGCTTGAATAAATAACACTTAAGATTAAATTCGTTAATAAATTAAAATATCGTGTTTAACTGGTATTGTTCTTTGATATGATGACAAAAACACAAAGGGGTCAACGGTTTTTATCATACATCGAATCGGTGCTCGAGCGTGCACCGGGTCAGGTCGGGTGATCCGACTTAATTTGAAACTTCTTCGCCGGTGTTTCTATTAAAGGGTTACCCCCGGCCCTAATCTTTGAACTATGACTTGACCGTTAATACGCATTTATAATTTTCTCTTCGATTATTTAGTTCGGTGGAATAGCGCTCCGAGATACGAATAAATTAGTTTCATGTTTGGGAACAAAGCCGGTTCAAAGTTTTGAGTAACGGTCACAGGCACAGGATCGTTGGAAGAGTTAAATCTCTATATTGCTGGAGTATTACTCCACTAGAATCTGTCTTGTTGTTTAACTAACAAACTTGATCGTGATCCATTCTGTTATAAACACTCAAGTATATCACATGGATCCATTTTACATTGATTTATGACTTTGATGTAAAATAGCGAACTAACAATATTGATTCCGGTTTCTTATTTACAGTTGCTAAATCCGTACGAAATAGATTTACTTTACATATCCTAAGCATCGTTTTTGTACACTCAGCAGTTGTTACAAGTTTGAATACTATTAAATAGGTCAAAGACATGCGCCCCTGTGATTGAACTATGACCGGTATCCGTGTAGCACCCCTCACGACACCGTCTGCTCATGCTGGCACGGGCAGGTGTAAGCTCACCCTTTTCTTAGACTGCAGCTTCGAGTCACTTCAATAAAATAGCCATAATATCTTATGCACTGCAACCACTCTCTTACTTTATGATTCAAATCATCCACATGCACTAAGTATACAAAGAAATGTGAGAAATGGTAACGGAATTTCAGACAGTGTTTAAGTAGATATTTAAAAGATATTATTTTTTGAAATTCCTATCTTTGGCACCTATAGTGCAACGTATGGAACGTTACGTGCGTGTGCGTGTAGTATTAGGTTTTTTTGACAAATATATCGACCACAAGCGTTATAACAAAACAAATTATTTTTGCGGTTTGTCAGTATCTAGATCCATCCACCCACCATCAATAATTTCCTTCGAGAAAACGTCCTATGTCACGGCACGACAGCTTAATGTTAGACGAATTAACGGCAACTCTGATAGAATATAAGGCCAAGTAACTGGTGTTCAGTTTTTGTAATAAATATTACCTTCAATGTTGTAACTTCAGAGCAGATTGTTTTCAAAGAGGCCCTTTGTTAAAGTTTTGACGTTCGCATCGTCTCGTAATGCAGCATAGACGAGATGTTTGTAAAACAAGTAGTTACTGTGGTTCAACATGACCGCGATGAGGTAAAGATTTACCGATGTAACTTTCCATCCTGGAGAATATTGGCTGCAGTGTTACAGGTAAGTGCTTTTGGTGCTAACCGATGTAGCCTTGTCCCGTAGTAATCAAATTATAGGTGTGACGTCATTAGCTCCGACACCGTTATGCTAATTAATGCAGACGCCCGATCTATGCATGCATCGATCGATAGTGATATTCCTGTAGCGTTATTAGTTAAACTGGAGGCATCATTAATATTCATCGTTACCAGCACGTGTCCTCCTGCTGTATGAACAAGGTCTGTTCCAATCGCTTCTAAAAACTCATTTGATTTGATGTCATCCATTAATGTAAATAATATAACTTCCAATACATATTCTTCCATAACAAATTGTGGATTATTGTTTAGCAAAACATTCTCTCTTCAAAAATTTTTCTTGGAAAATATGGGTTTCTTTTGGTCCTTTACAAAATTGTTATGAAAATTTACTGACCGGAATTATTAAGTTAATCTTCAATCTCCGTTGGGGATCTAACCGCTGGCTTTAAGTAATAAATACCTACTTTGGCCGCCAAACTACTTGTTGGATCAAAGCCATATTTTGACATGATTATGGCGATGCGGTCGACCTGACGGGAGGTGCGTAGGCCGTCTCCAGAAGTGGTGACTTCCTTCATTACGTCACTTCAGTGATTCACACATTTTGCTCTCCGAGATATTAAAGCGTTGTTTTGGTTGTGACCTCGCTGCAGTGCGTCCTTGTTTGTGAAGAGGAATTTGTAATCAGGCAGACTGCTTTAATTAACACTAGTTATGCATTTGAAGTGTTATTAATGTCACACCATTCTAATGTTAAATAGTATCAGGTTCTGCAACCGCGACACAAAGCCGATTGTGGGGAAACATGAAACACAAATCCGAGCTTGGAACAATATTACGATTACGTCATTCATAAAGTGCATTTATGTAGGGAGCAGAAGCGCCATCTTTGTACGACTACGGGCCTCTCTGTTGCTGATATGAAAAGCAGTTTTCTATGAAGTAAATAATAGAACAGCTGCTCGAAACGCTTGTGCAGAAACGAAGTATCACAGAAAATGGCTCCGTACCGAAAGTCTAGCGGAGAAATAACAAGATTCTATATTTCGAAATACTGCGCTTCTGAATGAATTAGGCAGATTTGTGACGCTGTAAACATGTGTTCAATCTAGTGCTTCGCGGTAAAAATTAAATTCAGCAATTTAAAATGTCGATGAAATTCATGGCACATTTTTATTTATATAGGTACAGTTTATATTATAGATAGACAGACAGCCTTGGGATTAAAATAAACTGGTTTAACAGTTGTTAAATGGATATTTGTTTTTATGTCTGTGGCACCGTGCTCTGTGATGGGAAGTTTGTATTTAACTAGGTATTGACAGACTAGTCTAAAAGGTATAACATCAATTCTAAAAATAGCTTCTATAATTTGACTTAAGGTAAAGGAAACAGCCAGCTATTCAAGCAATATGATATCCCAAGTAAGTGTTTCCAGACGGCTAATGAAACTTCGCAAAGCAAACATGAGACCGCGCTTATTTAGAAGCGGCGATGTCGAGCAGATGCCGCCCAAACAAATCACAATATTCTAGCATATGGTATGAATATTTAGAGCAAGAGAACGCATCGAGCGTTTCTCTGCACGGCTATAAGACATCGAAAATAGATTGTGCGAACGGGGTTAGACGCACCTGTTATTTGCCTTACGACTGGGTGCGGTGCTGGGACGGGTTGGGGGGCGAGGGTGGCAGATTCATTAATAATGGGCCACAATGAGACGCCTTTATTTACGAGCTGCGGCAACGGAGTCGAACCGCATCGCACAACGCTCTGCCATGGAATCCTAGCAGCAACACCATATCAGCTGACGGAACTCCAGAATTTCGTACATAACAAGCCAAGATCAAGTATTCCATTGTTAGTATTCGTATGTGGAGGCACTATTTATTCCCTAACTACTTTCGACAATTACGTTATTTTTAAACCACATTTGGACGACATCCAATCAGCTTAACTCACAACAATTGAACGCATAATTGACTTGATTTCGTCCATGTCTCCGAGAGTGCCTTGTAAGGTCAACTGAATTTTTGACACGTCTATTCAACATCATTAGTACTTCGTCTATTGTCACCTCCGTAATCGTGCGACTCGAACATGACAAAAAACCGTCTCTATTATTGCTTGTTCAAATGAGTCCAACGAACGAATTTCGATGATCAGGATTCAAACAAAATTAAATTTACATGACGCAACCTATCATTTCTCGTTACATCGTGTTTTTTAAGATTTATGTACAATTTTATACTCCTTGAAGGTTCATCATCATCATCTTCCTGCCCTTATCCCACGCTAAGTGGGGTCGGCACAACAGGTTTTCTTCTTCCACTCTCCTCTATCATACGTCATCTCAGTGCTCACACCTTTCTTACTCATCATCTTTCACTCCTTGAAGGTTATTATAATTAATATTTATATATTAATTAATTGATGAAATTATATAGTTACTTACTCAAATGCCATATTTTGTTTAATGTTGTTGCAGATTATATAGATTGCAGTAACCATTCTTGATTTTCGACACAGCTTGATAACATTAAAATAGAGAGATGTTGCAACCTCTGATTACCACTCTCATCTGCAAAAAAAGTTATCTAGAACCGCAACTTTTGCCATTGTTAGTAATTCAATCATTCTTTTGAGAATAACATCAGCTGCATAAGAATCATACTTTTGAGAGCAACGTGATCGGGCTATGTCCTCATATTAAGAGCAACCAGTCACAGCTCGTTTGAAAGTCATAGATGTAGATTTACATTTTTCCTTGGGCCTTGATGCCAAGTTAGTTTACAGACTCAAAAGAATCCTGATAGTCTGCCACAAAGATAGCGTATTTAAACTTAAAACAACAACTTTAAAAGCTCCATCAATATAAAAGAAAATGGAACCCTCTAATACAATTAATTCGTCCGACACACAATAGTTTTTTATTGATCACATTTGTGTTACAATCAAGTTTTTTGCTGCCTACACAAAATAATGACCTATTACTTTTTTCCACTCAAATCCCAGCGTCATCGCGAGCGAGGATCTGTAACTCTACATTCTCATGTTTGCCGACGATCCTACCTTCATCACCAAAACGCAAAGACATCATTCTTGACAAAATTTGCGAATGCATGTAAACTTTTTGCTTTGTCAATAAATGCAAAAGAAAACACATTTTGTGGTGGAAGGTGTTGAGAAAAACTTATAAATTCTTAATAGCGCGCCAGTCAACTTTAGTATAAACAAAGGATGACGATTGACGTAGCAAAATTAGAAATAGCTCGAAGATCGCTTAACTGGGGCAAAATCTTATGCTGATAGGGCCAAATCAGTCCATGATTGGCTACAAAACTCAAAATAATGATTTTTTTTTGGTTTAAATCGTGCATGAGGAGCAGTTTAGTTAATGGAGAATAGGTGATGAGGTAAGCGGCCTTAAAGCCACTTAGCAGTCCGCTCTCGCGCGTAAGCTGGCTTTTGATATTACTTAGTGCATTCGTTTTTATAATAACAAGGCGACAGATTCCTGCTATATCAACTCGCTTCCTACCTTTTTAATTCTTTATTGAACATAATATTATAAAAGGGTTTGTTTACATTAACAGTAATAAAACAACCATTTAGTAATAATATCATAATCTAAGTTCATTTTTACCATAAGTTAACAAAACAAAATGGAAGTAATACGACTCAACTTTAATTACAAAATTTACTCAGTTTTTTATTCAGACTCAAAATACCTAAGGCACTTTTCGACAATACAGAAGCAAGCTTCAACAGCATACAGACAGACGCCAATAGAAGTTTTTCATTTCCGTGCCTACGTCACAGATACGGAACTCATTCCGGCACGTGGATCACCCGAAGATGGGCAATGTACGAAAATACGAAAAGTCGGAAATCGAAGACATGTTGCCGAGAGCATTATCCGTTTTGTATTTTAGTTGTACAATATGTAACAACACCCTTTTCTATAACATTTTATGGGACACCTAGTAGTACATGTACATTTATATGAAACAAGTTTCTTCATGGTAAAGTCATAAAATGTTTCCGCGACTAACTGTGCTGTTTTTATAATCACAGTTAATCGATATTACGAAACTGTTTGAAGGACTGTCTTCGTGGCTTATATTTTTTAGAGAACAAGTTTGAATAGATCCAATCCAGCAGAACGATGACGAATCAGAATGATGTTGTAATTTTACGTTTATTTAGATCTCTAGCAATGTCTGCCAAACATCTGGGTACGTATTTACATTCACGATGTCCAATGCAAAAATAATTTACTAAGTATTCGCTAATATTAAAAAAAACTCCTGGATTCAGTAAAAGAGTAACTCAATAACTATGAGTTCTTTTAAAAATATTTTAGATATTACAAGCTCGAGTTCTTATAAATAAATTTCGCCGTTAAAACTTCGTGGGTTTTCAGCTTTCCGCTACTGTTGGGGATTTTCATTTGTATGAAACAAGCCTTGATACAGACTGCCTGTGCCGTTAAAGTTCTCCATTGAACCCGCCCCTCGTGAAAAATTCTCGTTATGAGTCATTTACTACAACTTTGTGCTGCATTTTGTATAAATATTGTTGTTTAAATTCCTCCAATATTATTATTATTTTGGTCGTTGCTTTATTTCCTCTGATTTATATACCTACCTAGTTCTAAAATGTTTCTTAACAACATTTTGGGATCGAATCCTACCTCATACAGCTTAGAAAGATAATCTTGGAAAAAGTGGCTAGACTAGATGCGACGCCAACCGATAATTTATATTGAAGTCTAACTGCCAGTTCCACTATTATTGTGAGAAAAAGCAAATAATAAATCAGAAGTGATGCGTCCGACTTCGTACTCCTAGCGGGGTTAGCCAATTACCGCGATGCGCTTCAAGGAAGCTAACCAGTTTCTAAATTCTTCGTATATTTAAGTTAATTGGTATGTGGATACGCCACGGCAGCCAGCCGACCGAGAATCGGAACACCTCTGTTGGCGAAATCAAACTGAAACAGTACCCCTCGCAAATAAACTTAAACAATCTTTATTTTGAACATTGCTCATATTTGACTTTGCTGAACACTATTGGGGCTGACAACTATCAAACAACTTCTCGCTCGCACGTTTCGACATGTTGAAAGATATAAAATCACTAACCTCATTTTCGAAAAATCGCAATCAACCATTTTGTGTGCAAGCACCATTCAACACAGTTTAATAAAAATTTCGTTTTGATCGATACAAGTTTTCCTACTTAAAAGTTTACTTATGTACGAAAACTAGTAAAGCAAACTTTTGAGTAGGAACACATGTAACGAACAAAATGAAATTTTTACTAAACTGTGTGCAATGTGATTGCACACAAGATGGTTGATTGCGATTTTTCGAAAATGAGCTTAGTGATTTTATATCTTTCAACATGTCGAAACGTGCGAGCGAGAGTCACATTAGCTCTTGTCTTCGCCTTAACTAAACTGTGATTAGGATTAGAAAAGTATCATGAAACCAGTAAAATACTATAAGCTCTTGGGCGAATCTTAAACAATATTTACCAATATGGTATTACTATGACCTAATTGACCGTTCAATAGATGATGTCAGTCGCGTCTTTGAATATGATAAATATTGTACACACAAAAGGAAAGGACAAAGTGTTTGTGGGTGCTCAAATGGTGATGATGTGAATGGAACAGGAAACTTGGCGCGTGCGCAGTTAACTGATGTAGAGATGAGCAGCGTGGGCGCACCCCCGCTGGCTTATTTACCGAACAATTGACTCCAGTAAGGCAAGATTGCGAACAACACCTATAACAGGTCACTGACATGGACTAAAGAGGATAAAAACATGCATAAATGCCTTTATTGCCTCCATGTTTGCACAAATGACGGCATAATTTTCTAAGACCATCTGTACACATGATTTTTAATGTTCAGTTTATTTTTACGGCAACTGATGACTCGATTTATTTTGATTCTTGAAAAAGATACACCTGTATATATGTGTTAATTTCCAGAGTGCTTTGTCTAGAAGTCTACAAAATTAATAGCGATACCAAGCCATAAGTCTCGACAGGAGTAGAGCTAAGATTATACGAGCAATAAACATTGTTCTCGGATTATTCCCCAGCCCCGAACAGGGAGAAGTAGATACCACAACGATGTAAGACACACGTGTGGCGATTGGTAACTCTTGGTACTTACCAGTATCGTGTGCCGTATACATATGTATAAAAATTGCGTTTGGCGTGGGACGGGGCAGTGCATTTTTTGCGGGCATGAGATGAACGGCAGGTCGTTGAACCCCATCGCCTGTCTCGGCGCCGAATTTCGCCAACAGAGCGCGTCTTCCAGCCGTTTTGTGGAAGTGCATTTTATTTGGTAAAAAAATCATAACATGTGTTTTTATGATTTAATTCAATAATAGGAACTTGCATGTATAAACATAAAAAAAGTAGTAAGAATGTCAATAAACCGGTAATTCTTGTTTGCGTGCTGGCTGATATTGGACAATTCGTAATTTCGCCAATGCCGCCGCCGCCGGTACGCATTGTAAGCAGCCATCGGCTCGGTGGAAACAGCTGTTAGTTACTGCTGCAGTATGTAGTCCAATCGTTGAAAAACATTTAGAAACAAACTAATTAGAGTTACTTCCGTCCGTCGTCGTGCCTTCTCCTCGTCTTTTATCCGCCAAGAGAGTTTCGAAGGCTTAGTAAGCGAACATTAACTGACATTTAGTATGAAGAACTGGCCCGGCTACCAAGATAATGTGTAATATAAATTCAGAACGGTATTCTTCTTTAAAAGCAATACAAAAGCAATGTATGCGGTCTAGATAGCAGTAATGATATTACTGGCTTTTTAATTGAGGGCCCGAGTGCTTTATGATCTGCCAATAATTTTTATGACATTGTTGGAGACATTTTTGAGATGAATTTAGAACCTCTAAAATTTATATATTCGATTTAAAAAATACATTAGTAAATAGAATGCAGGAAGCCGGACAATATTTTCTGGCCTTTATATTATGTTACCTTCAAAAAATAGAATAGAGTTTAGGTAACAATAAATTGGCCTTGTCTCGGCCATTGCCCACGATTACAACAGATAACTTTGCAGCTGAGTGTTATTTAGAAGATAGACACTGAAAAAACCAAATACTTATTCAAAATGGGTATAAAAAGCGTTTAAACGAGCTTTTAGACGTCACGCTCGATGGCGATGGCAGCAAAAACTAGCACACGTCGTATTCGTGACTCCTTCGGCCGGTTGCCGCTGCATGCCCAGCCGCGCCAGTCGCATTATTCACAATTGAGACACAGCCGTTGTTAATGCAGTATTTCATTTTTATTTATGCGCATGTTACTACCCGGCACACTTATATTGACCTCAATATGCATCAAAAGCTATAACACAGATTGAGCCAATTCTGGAGACCTTTAATCCTAACTTTATCGTAGGCTGTATAATAATTTTCGTATATATTAGCTTCCAAAATAAAAGCGGTGTTAAATAGGATATTTATTTTTGTACTTTGTTTCCGTTACATATAAATAATGTCTTATGGTATTCTCTATTATGTTGGAACCATCATTGTCCACATGGCTCTTTACCAAAAAAGTGGCTGGTACTACTAAAAGCTTTGTCTCAGATTTTATCGAAAGTAGAGTGGCTCCTCTTGAAATAATAACACTGTGGTGATTCAATTAAAGTTTATATTGCTTTGTGGTTTAAATCAGTAAGCGTGTCCTCGGGTGGGTCACGCGCTGAACGCAAACCCGTTTTGCAGCGCACTTTCGCCACAATTCGCTTGCGCCCGAGTTTATAGCACCCACTCACTTGCACACTGCTAACCCTTCTCTCAAGATTGTCAGATTTGCCAGCAATGCGTCTTCGACTTCCGTTACTATGGTTCGAAATATTTCGCTGAGTTTTACCTATTTTCAACGTTTTTTATTTAGATTATTTTGCACACGTGGTATTTTAACTTGTAACAACCACATCTGTCTGCAACTGCACAGATTTTTCCATCGACAAGCTAGCCATTTTGAGTCTACTATTTTTTCGGGGTCTTGAAAGTTATGAAATTTTTAGAAATTTGCTAGTTTCGTTTACTTTTGAAACTTTGCTCTGATTTCACCATGCTGTCTTAGATTAACAAAGGATTAAAGGGCCGTTAAATATGTCAAAATGTACGCGTTTGGTTAGATTGAACGGCCTGTTATCCTTTATTAGTAACAAAGCATGGTGTAATCAGCTCTAAAGCATACCTTGCAATTGTGGGATTATCTATGAAATCCTATTGATGGAAAGGATTGACCAGGTACCAGTGTCTAATTGTCTATCCATCGGTCGTGCGGAAGTAAGGTAGTAGCGAAAAGCTCGCAACTGCATGAGGAGAAAGGAAGCGACGGCGCGGCGCGGCGCGTCGCGTGGTGTGATAAGGCGTCAGGCGGCCGGCTGGCGTCAGTCGCGGGGTGCGAGGAAACGACGCGGGGGGTGAGGTGAGGCGCGAGGGGTGCGCGCGCACTGCCGCCAGCCCCCGCGCCGCACCGCTTGCCTCCCGTCAGTCGCCCGCCGACTCTGCTTGTGCTTGTGTGACTCGCTCCGCTCCGTGCACCGCACTCGTGATCCGAACACGACGCGTGCCGCCCCGCTGTGGCCGCGAACGCGACCTCTACGCTACCGGCGAATCGTTTTTCTAACTTACGTGCAACTTGCTATGTTTTAACTTTTATTGGACATTCACAACTCCCTTACCTGGCTTGTTTACCCCTCATCATGTAAGTGTTTCGCTCGTTTTATTAAAATGCGGCATAGTCTTGTCGAAATTCGGAACTCGCATTAAAGTGATACCTCGTGGAAGTTTGTGAAATGAAGTCAGTGCAATTGCCAGCCGTGCGTCATCGACATAATTTTTAGTGCATTTTCTCTGTGTATACAGAGTTAAAACCGGCTATTTCCGAAATTCGACTGGACTTGGAGCGAGCGGTATGTTATCACAGTAATTTCTGATCCATCCCGCTCGCTCCGATGGTGATGCTATGCCGCATGGGAGCTTTTGCTTGGAAAGACCCTCGGTACACAACGAACAACCGTGCGTGCTTCTACCAACAAAGCCCAAAATTAAGCTTTCATCGATATCGCCTATAATATAAAAGTTACGCCAGTAAAGTAGAGCACTTCTCTAATCCTTCGTCAAACTTTCTTTTCTAATAACTTACGGCTCTCAATATTTCGTTTAGCGGGAGTTTTAGTTTGGTCAATATTGTTCTTCGTTTGTATTAAATGTCTTCAAATCTTTTTTAAACATCAAGCAAACAAATTGTGCTCAGAATTAGTCTTCTCTTAATGTATCGAGATAACAATCATTTCAAACTGTAGGTCTTCGTTCTCTTGGTAAGTCTTCTCTCAAATTTAACTAAGTCCGTGTCATCTTTTTCTTTTTGTGATTTTACCTTCTCTGTCTCTTTTTATCGTTCGAGCTCTTTTTTGTTTCAAAATTAATAAATGTTTCTTAAAAAAACATTTATTCCTATTTAAAACCTAATTTAACTTGAAAATTAAAAAATCTTACAACCTTTTCAAAAATAATCTCAGTGGATCCCAAACTTCCTTCATTTTATTTATGGTCCTTGATTCTTGTACCTATAAAAACTTTACTACCTACGATAAGTTTACTACCTTCAATAAGCTTAGGTTTCAAAAATTAAAAAAATCTATATGGTTTTCAAAATGTAAAATTTTTATTCGATTTAAAGTAAAAAAAATTGAAGTTGATATCTAATGAAAAAAAATTGAAGATTGAAAAATCATTTTTTTAACATACATTTATTTGCTAAGAAAATTACCTACAATGAATGTAAGTACTTACACAAGTATTTATTACAAGATGCAAAAAAATACACATGATACCGTCTGCACATCGTTGAAGAACGATAAATAAATTAAAAACTCAATACCTATTTAAGTTACCAAAATCCTCGGTCTTATCAAATACCTACCTATTACACGATTGTGCTCAAGAACAAAGTTATGCTACAAAAAAAGTAAAATCAACCAGTGGTATCATATTATTAAACATAGTTATAAGTCAGTTTAACCCGTTTAATAATAACAAAGGACACTTAATCGCAGTTGCTCAGCAACTCAGTGACGCAATTAAACTGCAGATTCTTTCGAATGATGTCATTCATATAAACTCGCCCAAAATGTTTATGAAGAAAAAATACAGATAAAGGGTCATACAAGACGTTAAAACTAAAAAATATATAAATCTGGTATCTAATGACGAACTTGCTGACATAATTTTTTATTACTTTAAAATGGTATCGCCGTGATTCTTTCACATTTGCACCATGTTTCGACGAAGGGAGGGTAAACGGGTAAACTCTACTACCTGCTGCCAACAATAAAAAGCTTTTGTCAATAGAGGGTCAGCTCAAAGCTATTATTATTTTCGTTCTTTTGCATGCATAGCCCATAAAGTAAAAAAAAAGATCAGTATAAATATATTACTTGTATAAGTGTCACAGTATCACGTACAACACAAAAACAACTTAATAAAATACATACATTATATAAACTGACAAAAAACAGTGCAATGTCAATAACTTTATTCTCCGTACAAATAAACAGACACGTTAAAAATTTACGATTGAACGATTGTGTATATTTTTGAATCCTGGGATAAAATATTTTTTGTTCAAGTAATTTTGCAACCAGTTACAATATGAATAACACAGGTAACCTTTACGATGGATGAACTATGTAAAAATGAAACAAGACCACCATTGTATACCTACCTTAGATAAGCTTCTTGGTATGTTATCTTATCTAGATTACCTCAGTGAAATTCAACTAATCTGACACAGCCGAAGATTAAGAGACAGAACATTTAATCACGGATAATATTTGGAACGACAAATAACAATCATACATAATACAGACATAATACAATTAACATTAACATTAACAAAAAAAAAGAGGTTAAACGAAAGAAAACGTGTTACTTAAATGATTTTTGAAAGATGTATAAAGACATAATATATATACCCTAAATAGAATAATATCCTCTATATTATTGCCTTTAAGATTAATTACAAAATAATGTGTTTTTTTTAATTTTGTTGAATTAAAGGCTTTTATTTATAGGGAACTTATAAAATCTGTATTAAACACATACAAATACTTTATAGTGTTTCATGTGTATTTTGTAAATAAAGGACTTAAAAAGCTTTAAAAGAAGCTATTAAGATTTAAAAACATTTATCGACACACCGACCGTAGGTTTATCGTGGGAATTCGTTATTTATATTTGTTAATTCATGCAAGTGCTCATTAATGTTATTGTCACTTATCCTATCTTGTCTTTGAGTATATATACCACTATTTAGTTCAAAAAGAAGAAGTTATAAATATTATTTCAAGTAAATAATTACGAATATGTATTTGTAAGAGATTATTTAATCTCGCAATATTAAAGATAACTTTTAACTCGCAATATTAAATATAATTTTTATAACTTTTATCCATAGCTGAGTTAAATATAATGACAGAATAACAATGAAACAAACGCTTTGACTTCTAAACTCGCTGCCTAAACTAAGTAAATTCCAGTCTGCCAGCGTGCCTCTAAATTTTCATAATGGAACCGGCGCAAAACAAAAGCCATGCACATTATAATGAAAAGTGCAATGTGTGCTCTAATTCGTTACATACTGTTTGTGGTGTTTTTTTTTCGGCGATGAGATCAGTTTAATGTTGCTTTTCCGGCGCGAGGGACGCGTCAAGCCTCGGGCTCCCAGTACCACGTTCGATAAGGCGTGCACATTAACGGGCGCGCTGCTGCAGCGATAGCGTCGGAATCGTGTAATTTGCGCCTCGTAAATTTAAGCCGTCGCAAATTTTTCGCCTTCCTCGCTAATTACTAGTCCGACGTCGCCCCTGAGACTGCTAAATGTGCAACGTACACGTCCCGAATACGAAAGTGGATCTAGGTTCCGCGCGATCGGCTTTGCTTCACAGCTCACATAAAACAATAGCCTTTGTTTTGGCTGCCATGGTTTCCGCACAACCATTTGTTCAGTTTAATATTTTCGACGAAATGTTACAGATGCTTCTAGACACGTGGTAATTTATTTGATAACATAAATAATTAACTCATTGGAGAGAGGACCAGACGATAAGTTTTAGGAATTTAAATATATTACTTAAGGAGCTATTTGAAGCTATGGTGAATCAAAATGGGTTCTATATAATTTCAAAATAATTTGGATTCTAGCTTTTTCTTAATTAATTTACAAAGATTGAATGAAAATAATATCATTATTTTCATAATGTAATATTATTTGCATACAATTTTGTTAGGCAGGCGGGTACCTAAGTTAAGAGTTGACTTCGTTAATTGTTATTTTTTTCCCTAATGCAGTGAGCAATATAACGCGCGATGACCAACAATACCTATACATACTTAGATGAACGTCGTGCAAAGAATAACAACGGGTGACATCATTTCACCGCCACCGCTATTACTGAACTGAACTTACGTGGACAAGGCAATAAACACATTTGAATTTCACAACCTTCAATGCCTACAGATGAACTTAATACAAACAATTTTTTTATTATTGTCCTTGAACATCAACAACTCGATTGCGATAAAAAGCATGAGTTGCATGGACATCACTTTATACATTTTAAAGACCACGCGTTACCATTCATTCGCCTTCTACGTGAGTAGAGGCGCGTAATTGTTATCTATTACAAAGTATTCGGTTAGCCTTTTTCTCATCCTTTTTATAAAATGAATACATTTGCTACAACAACATGGCTACTGTGTTTGTGAAGTGTACGCCATGACTTTTATAAATTTTTCTATAGTCATGATTTCTGGTACTTCCTACTTAATTCTACTGAGAATTCTACTTAATTCAGACTAAAATTAAACTGGGTTTTAGACAAGAACAATAAAAGGCACTGTTATTTCTCTGAAGTTTGGCTAAGATACGATACGATCGGAACTAAAAACAAGAGGAGTAAAAATTATGCACTTAAATTTCCGTAACTGTCTGATGCTGTTGGCATGGCGTGTTTTCTGCCTTATTGGGTTTAGTCAAGCGTGAATTAAGACTTAAGATCACTAATGGGGTACTAGTCGTTTTTTGGCCATGTCTGCGGTAGACCACGACTTACCAGAGCAAGGTCACCTCGCGGTCATGTTCGCTTTCCGCCTGTCTTACTAATTGTACAACGGCCTTGACGCTTGGACAGTTTATCGTCCACTGCTCTACTTGACGTTCTAGCCAGCCAGATTGCCACCTCCGGTAAAGATAAGTTTACTAATGATAGCACGAATTTAAATAATCAAGTAACCGACATTTTGGTACGATTGAGTAATTGAAATATTTAGCACGTACAACAATTTTCATAAAATAGTTAACAGAAGTTGTCAATTCGATCGATACATACAACATGTGAGTTATGTGATTTAAAAAGCCAAATGCCAAATAGCACAGTCAAACAGCCCAGGTGAAGGTAAAAAATCTCGGCGAATTGCATGGCCTTACCCCGATTTCTGACGAAATGAATTTGATCGCGTATTTCAAAACCTTCGAATCAATAATAAAATGAGTACGTTCACTTTTAACTGTTACTACAATGAATCATTGTTATAATGCAGCACTTAGCTATTGCAGAATTGCGTTGCGCCACACCTTACACAATATCTTCGTTAGAGCTTTTCAGGAGCTTAGAACCCTAGTGCAGTAAAGAAATGTCGAACTCCTTTCAAATGGCACCCGGGTTTCCAGGCGAGCTTGTCGCATTCTAATTTGTCTTGATAGCTCAGTGGCAAGAGCGCCCTCACTCCGTGGGAGACCCTGGTTCGAATCCCGGTCAAGACCGAGGATGCGGACAAGCAGTTTGGTCACCTTGCAATTATAATTTAAAAATTGTCTACCTCACTTTTTGCGATATCTGCTAAATTGAAAATGATAAATACTTTAATGGTAACTTGATCGAATCGGCGATCTCACAAAGGAGCCCGCTCGGCTGTTTTTTCTCCCT
Organism: Chloroclysta siterata; assembly: GCA_932294275.1. Lineage (NCBI taxonomy): Eukaryota > Metazoa > Arthropoda > Insecta > Lepidoptera > Geometridae > Chloroclysta > Chloroclysta siterata. Next base: position 6,706,173 of record OW028600.1, on the reverse strand, counting down.
CCCTTGTCCTCCACCCTCTTCCCAGACCGCCCTCACGAGATTCTTATTTAGATTCGCTTCCGTCTGATTGCTCTTGGTAATCTTTTCACTGGGTTATTGAATGTCTTCCCAGTGCGTGTCGAGCAATGAAGGAAATCAGCTCTCGTTGCCAACTTGAAAGAAATCGGACTTGTACCAAATAAAAACCTCAATGCATCGTTTCGTTGTTTTATTGCATTTGACTTACTCAACTGTGATGAAAATCCATTAACTTTCAGAAGTCGTCAAAATGTTCGTATAAAAATTTGCTTTATTTTAATATTTCAGCTCAATAAAGAATAGTAATTAACTTTTTTTATAGCTGCAGTACCATTATTTTGATTAGGCATCCATAAAAATTCGGTTGCATCTATTTTGAAAATTAAATTTGGAAATATTTATGCATAGAGTTGAGCGCTTCGTTGCGTTGCCGCACATCAAGCTATTTTAAACCGGGTTATGCTTTAAATAGCACATTACGATAGGATTCAGTTTCACGAGTTTTTCCCTGTTCCCGGCCTCGGGTCGTTACATTTCCACTGGCGACGCCCACACAAAGAATTTTTGCGCGAGATGATTCTCCTGACACTTATTGGCGTTATCTTCGTAGAACGGTTGAACCCTTTCTAAGTCTTATAGTGATTTCTACATGAGAGACACTTATTTTTGATGATCTTGTCCCTATTTTCTGTAGTGTAGTTACTTATGTTTCGAAAAGATGTCATTTAAAGAACTCGCTAGATAGTTATAGACGCTATTGAGGAAGCGCGTGTTATTATCGGTGCGACACACCTGCTCATTGCTCATATCCACGATTAGTTAACCCATTTCTAAAAGTGAACCCGACTTCTTAGCATTCATGTTACCGAGTATTCATTAGCTAATTACTTTTGTGCTACCAAGAATGGAATCCGTAGTTCGTTTACTGTTATTCTTATTGTCTCTTCCTTATGATTAAGTATAGTTTTTATAATTTAAGTACTGAAAATTAAAATCTTTTTCAGAGTGTAACGATTTTCATTAGAAGGCCTATGTTATTTATTTACTTACTACGTCATGATCTCTCATAAACATTTATTAGATTCTCCTTCACTTAAGATGTCGAGGCAGCAGGTTCGAGGCGACGTTCGTCAGTAGAAAGGTACTTTAAGATCTGGCCAGCATCCAGTTTAAAATCTCGATAACAGCTAATTCCTTTTCACATCTCACTTAGTTCACAATGCATAACGTCGCTGGCTAATAATAACATTGAAACAGTACAGAACGAGACCTGACTGGCATTGCCTTAAACCTGCTGCCTCAGCGAAGTGGGGGAGTGGCCTGGGCGCGGGCCTGAGAGCGGCCGCCGTGCCACCTCGCTTGCTAACCCGGTAGCCGCTTGAGCTTGGCTCCGGGGCGTGATGCCCGGAGAGTAACCAGTGTGTTTTGTTGTTCGCAGAGTTGAGCCCCGCACCGCACCGGCTTGCTCGCTGACCGCCGAGCCGCTAATCTAGCTTTTTTCGCGCCCCACCGTCGCCTGCCCAGTTCCGCACCGGCTGCCGCCATGCTCGCGCACCAAACACCGCTCGCCCTCTACTAAACCGATCCGTCGACATCGATAGGAACGCGTGTGATAATAATAATTTAATACTCGCCTAAATAAGCTTGCAACGTCGGTGTCTTTAATTCTAACGTAATTGTAAGATTAATCGATTAGAAAGGTAGTGAGCGCGTGAACTGTCGCGGAATCCCGTGTCAGTCGTTCGGGTGCGTGTTAGGTAGTGTGTGGTAGTGCGTTGCGTGAGGGTGCGAGGTGCGTGACGCAGCAGCTCGTCCAGCCGCCTGCAGCAGCGCGAGCTCGGGCGCGAGCGCGCTCGCTCCCGCCGGCCTATGCGCCGGAACACCGCGTAATTGCGCGCAAGTCTTCCCTCCATTGACTTTTGAGCCAACAATGGCCACCATGGTGAACATGAATAGCCTCCTGAACGGAAAAGACTCTCGCTGGCTGCAACTTGAAGTGTGCAGGGAGTTCCAACGGAATAAGTGCTCACGACCGGACACCGAATGCAAGTTCGCCCATCCCCCGGCAACTGTTGAAGTGCAGAATGGAAGAGTCACCGCTTGCTACGACAGTATTAAGGTGAGTGGATCTCATTAATGCCAAACATTTTGATTGGATTTATATCGTTTCTTAACTTGGATGATCGCCAAAGGACTCGTATTCTCAGAGGATCTATCTATAAAGTTCGATAAGATTATAGACGTGAAAACTTACATACGTACCTAGCTGTAATTTTCCGGTTGAGCAAGAACAACCCCTCAAGGCGACATTTCGCCGTCGCCATTCCGCTCGCCGACCTCAATCCCAAGGCTAGCTTGGAGTGACGTCATCGAAGTCGCCGCTACTGCCGCCGCTGCCGTTTGTCTTGTATTGTATGAGAATCAGCATCGAGCTAACAATGAGCAGGACCATAACTCGACGGTTCAGCCCAGAAATATTTTTTCACAGGATGTATGAAATTTCTTCCAGAATTTAATAGTAGTTTGAAACTGTTACCATACTTATATGTACATAAAACTTATTACTAGACGTACGTACTCCTATTTGCATTTCTATTAGCTAAATATGAATCACGAGAAATGTGCCAGAATTAAGGTGGTTTATCGGTAAGTTTGCTCGCTAGTTACGTTATACAACGTTATCAGCTCGGAGTGACGTGATAACGCATAGGTACATTGAGCAAATGGAGGACGATAAAAATTAAAACCGAAATGTAAACATACCTACACCTACGCCTCACGTTACATCGCTCGCCATCGCCACCAAACACGCTTGTCGCGATTATGTTTACCCAAAACTAAAACAAAAACCAGTGCTAATTATAACCTTAAAAAAATTATGGTAAAAGTACAAAAATCGTTTCCTAAACAAAGAAATTGTGATAAATGAAAGACACTTTTCATTCCTTAATATTTCCCTTCGGATTTTCCTTTGATGCTCGGTTGAATAACGCGATCAAGAGATAAAACGCACTGGGATCGGGACCGACAGCGGCGGCGCTTTCTCGGCTAAGATTTTCGCGTCTTCGCCGTTTTCTATTCAATATGCCCCACAGCCCGTGTTTGTACTGTTACCTCCGGCGACGTCGCCGCTTCTCCATACTCGTGGGCGGCGACTGACACGCCAGTCCCGCCAGCTCCGACTAGTGATTCTAAAACACAATGTATATTTTAAAATCCTCCCACAGTTTTACGCCATTAAATCACTACCACAGTTTTTCTCGGATCTGGCATTATTCCACGGCCACTCAATATTTCGTAACTGTTTTTCATATCACCCAATTAGAACTCATTCGGCAGTGTAAATTCGTCGGAGCGCAGACGATGCTATGCTACCAGCAGGAGATCGGTGCGGTAATTTGGTTAAAGCTTGGCATCATGTTTGCCCGAGACGCTAAACAATGGGAGAGCGTACATTGTGCGGGCTTTGTGCATCGGGGTATCGCGTTAGTATGTTCTGTATCTTACAATGGCGTGCTGCAGCGATGTCCGCAAGCCTCACTTGCTCTACATTATGTAGATAGCTTGCTTAAATAGGCACACCAACAATAGAAAACCCTGTAATCGAACACAGAAGTCTGAAAATTCTCCAGACAGCGCTAATGCAGTTCCACCAAACATGCTACAAATTGCATTGTTCGCTATTTTCTCTTTTACTGCTACGTACGCCAGTAAAACCGCACTTGAGTGCAATAGAAACTTTAAATAATCCCCTCGAGAATGCACAGTGCAGCGCACGTCGCTCTGGCGCTAATCTGCACGATAAAAACCATCTCGCGGTGGAGGATGCCGCTTATTCTGTTGACCGGCGATGGAGCGTCCAGATATTTAACTGAGAGGACGAAAAAGTAAACAATGTCTTTGTGGGGGCGCACTAGTACTCTCTTTGAGGGACTGCGTTCAATCTGCCAGCCGACGGCCGACGCGCGCCGCCCTGCCCGCCCGCCCGCCTAATCGGTTAAAGCGAAAAACTTCGTTCCTTTATTGTGTATTGAAACTTATGTTTTGTTGTACTCACAATAATATAAATTTTTATAAAAAAAAACATGTAACCCATAAGTTTCTCAATACAAACAGAATGAGCATTGAAATATTTAATTACTAACAAATACAGTTGCGGACTAAATCTTGATTATACAATCTGGTAAGTTTAAACCGATAATACACCATGTAATCACGGCGCAAGTTGTCGCCGCTCTACCGGCAAACGTACGTAATCGAGGACTGATTAAACAAACTCGCGGCGTGTCCCTAGCGCTCCATTTCGCGAAACGTCTCTCGTGATTAAGCCTTCATTACGCGATATGACGAGGGGTCATATTTGATTAGGCTACGTGTTGTGTTGATTAAACCGAGCTTATTGCCTTATTCACTTACATCTCCCACGCGCGTTTTCCCAGCAATCTGGCGATGAGACGTCGCATCTTTGGAACCGGATTTCGAAACAATCGCGTCATCTTGACAATATAATTTCAGACATTAATATAGCCTTGAAACACTGACCGCGTGTTGCTCGGAAACTTAAAACCCACGCATTATCAATATACACTTTAGCGTCGACGCAGTAAGGTAAACAGTTGCATAAATATCAATTGAGTTGCCGAGTTCTATGCTTCTCGATTATGTCATCTATTTGATACGGTCTTGAGTCGCTTGTGAAATCAACCAGACAGTGACTTCATTTTTGAATGTTTTTTGTTACATTTTCAAGTATCGATTTGCTCCTAAATGTTGCGAGTAACTAGGTTGTTGTAATTGTTGCGTGATGAAAAGTTCGCGTGTGTTCACATCGGATTAGACCTTATTTCAATTTCATAGCTGAAATATAACTTAATTACTTACACACCTATTGCGAAGGCACTTCGAGTTTGGCGGTATTTTTCAATTAATTTGTGTAAAACTCGAAGTTTATACGAGTAATTAATAACCATATCGAAATGCAACTCGTTTAATCATTTGCTTATCTAAACTTCTCGGCTAACTTAAATTTATAATGACTACATTGCAAACTAATGTTATAAATAAACGGAAGGGCTTGCAGTGAAAGTGAGCGTGGGTGGGTGTATATAAAACTGAACCCAGAGATTTCGAACGTGGGCAGCAATTCACAGCAATTCTATGTAATCTGTGTCTGGGCGCCATCGTCATAGAGCGAAGATAACATGCCCACCCACGCCTTTATAAAAAACACTTTATGGACATTAATTACAAAGGACAGAGCTACTGTGCCAAATCCCAGTAGATACAAAGAATACAATTTTGAGTAAATTCTTGCCACAATATTACAAAATCTCAGCAAGTTTACCAGAATGGCGGAAGAACGGATATTTTTGGTACTGTTTGTCATAATTGCGAACTTTCTTTTTGTTTTTCAAGCAGTGGTTTATTCGTCACCAATTTGCTATTACTTGTAAAATACATTTATCATGGCAGTAATATATTTATATAACTATACTATAATAGTATTACATGTTTGCTGTGATCAGTGATCACGGAATCAAAAATTCGCGGAGTGGCACTGTGCCACGATTTCATGGAAATAATAAATCACTACCAACAATCAGGTCTTTGGCGACTGCACATTATTGTAAAACTTTCCCGACCCATTTCGAATCTATCCCTATTAGAATCAAAGAGATTTAAAACCATTCTATACTACAATCAGACTTTTAAACTCCCAGTCTGAAACGAACCCTACAACAACGAAAGCCCACTTTGGATAGCACTTGAAACCAACGAAAATGGCTTTGACTAACTTTGGTTAACTAAACTCACTCTCGAACGTAAAGTCGTGAAGCGGTACCAATCAAATCGAAATCTAAAGCAGACCACAATTCTTTTTATAGTATTTTAAATTAGCTTAGACCCATATGGCCTAATTATTTTCTTGAATGTAGTGTTTATTTTTGGACTTCGATATTATTATTCAACTAACTTTTTTGAGGTAAATACAATGAAGTTATTTTGCGACTATATAAATACAAGTGTTTGTTACTATTTAAAATATTTGAATTGTTGTTGAACAAATTTTAAAATATCACAATTTACTGCCAAATTTATTTTACTGTTAGACTGCTTAATCAATTCATGAACAAGGTCACTGATCTGGAATACGATATCAATACCTTCAGGCAATGCGGTACGTAGACATGACCGAGACGTGATCTATTCCAATTCCACCGGTATACGATCTAATACACATTTTATCGTCCATTCTATTTGTGCCGATGCGTAGTTTCTGAGATAGAGCTGCGTGAAATTAACTTGGGTATATCCAGAACCAATCATCTCTGTGCACATGATCGATCTATTCTATATGCACTCTAGTTGCTTGTTGAAGTTTGTGAACCTCAGAAAAATCGGGTTAGGGCTCGCTTTTTGTTTTGACAATATCTGTAACTCAATATAAGAACCATTAGTTATACATTCTTGCATTACAATCTGGTTAAGAAGTATAGTCGATACGACCGGCAGGGCTGGTTTTATAAAAGGGTTGTTTATTTTCATTATTTCTGCCTCTCTTATTTTCAATCGGCCGTGTACAAAATGGAGAGACGGGTGTTTTGCTTCCGACCGTTCATTAACTTTCAGCTGCAGCTTACGTTGTGGGCGCACTCGTGGCGTGCTATCGTTTGCATTAGTTTTGAAATCACTTAATCTGACCTGGATCGAACGCCAGCCTGCTTCAAATAATTGCTGCATAAATTGTCGGGTCTCCATTTTAATTGTGCCACCTCTGATTGTATCTATTTTCGGTAGACACTCTGAACTTTTCATCTTCTACTTGCCGTTACATGTTTGGGCAATCCTGCAAGTTTAACGCTCGACTCGATTCTTAATCCAACATAAATATCCGAAAATCTAATTTGAGATTGCAAATTAAGTTTGCAATACACCCCCGCGATACTAATAAGCTCTGAACTCGGATACGGAATCGTTACGCAGTTATAAATAACAGAATTTAATAAGATGTCCAACTTTCGCGTGATAAGTGGGGTGTCACGTTCCGTTCGCTCTTGGATTTCGCCACTCTCCGTTCAAATTGCACTCCGGCTGGCGTTCGTGTGCACTGCATTCTCTCGCCTCAAAACTAAATACCATAATATATTTAAAAATACAACACGCCTGTATGAATTGTTAGGATACTTCAAATACCAACTGCATTGTGCTGCATTTATCAATTTATCAATGTAATTTTTCCAAAGAACGTAAAGGACGTTCGGAGGATTCGCTAAATTTCAAACCTTCCAAAACCGTCTGTCACTAAAAATCCACCAACACCGAACACTGCCGATCACGGATGAAAAATACTGTCGTGCCGTGTCCATTAGGTAAAGTGTATTTTTAGACAGAGCTAAAAGTAACTCTCCACTTCATAAACTTTCATCCCACTTTCAGGCAGCTCCGTATCATCTGACTTATTTGGCGGCGAATTGTAAGCGATGTTCATTACTGGGAGATTAATTTGTTATAGTGAAATGACTATTTCCACTAGCATTTCTGGAGTCGTCAATAAAAAATACCACGAATCGTTCGCGAATGAGGAGGGGCGGCGCGCGGCGCATTCCTACATGCCGCGCATTTCCATCCGATATTGCGCCGCCATTATGCCCTGCTCCTCAACCCCCGCCCCCGTGGACTTCACCCCGCCGCCCTTTAATTAAACGGTGAGGCCCGAGAGACACGTCTCCACCGCCAACGTGGAAAATCACGTAAATAGCTCTAAAGTTACTCTGAGCGCTATGGTTCACTCCATTGATAACTAACTTCGCTTCCGCGATCAGCTCTCACATTTCACAATATTAATTCAATTACTTTGGTTGTAACCAAGACACGGATTCTCTACATTCATATAACTCTTTCAAAGTAATTATTATCATTGTTCTGTCTGATTCAGCACTCTCCTGATGAAACACGATAAGCTTATACTGTCTGACGAACATCAGACAAAAATACTTTTAATGCTACAAAAACGCCGAACGCCGAAAGAAATAGCTTCGCAAAGTCGTTTCCATGGCAATGGCTAGGTGAAACAATGCGTGTAATTCGACGACATTAACCTCCTTTCTCGACACATCCGCGTAATAAAATGAAGGCAGCCCTGAGCCCTGACAAGGCTCGTAATGTCGCCAACGGGGGACGCTTCGGGGTGCTTTGGGTGTGGAAGTGTAATGAGCGCGACTTATCTGTTCTCATTTGCATGCGAAACGCCTCGACCTTGGCACCTCGCTTGCACTGACACATGCCGAATTACTGTAGACTCGTGTATGATACTCCTAGCCTCTGTTTTACCTTTCATGGTGATCCGACAAAACTGCCTTTCACTGCAAATGCCAATAATAATTTTCCTAGGAAAGGCAGTTGCATTCTTTCGTTAAAAAAAGTGAGTTTATATAATTATTTCATGATGTAACGTCAGTTGTTTGCTGGTCACATTCAATAGTTCAATGAATAATGGCTATAATAACGTGATTAATAAACCGTAATAGTTGTTATTGATTAAAACTATTTATTGATGCAACGTAAAACAATGCATTCTGGGAAATTTCTTAGTAAACAATGTTGAGAACGCGATATCTTCAGAACAGACCACACAGTTATAACCTAAGTAAAGTAAGACCCTATGAAAGACTAAATTATTCAGTTCTTTAGCGAGACGCTGGTATAAATCATAAAAGCGCGTCTAGTCGGGCAATTCAATTGAATATTGCGAGCTATATTCGTTCACAACCATGTGAGTGTACGCTCGCCGGCGAGTTGAGTGATGAGTCACAAATGTTATACATCCCAGATACCGACAGAAACTGACGCACGGTGAAGAGAACAATGTAGTGTGAAGCAGCACTTTCGTCGGCTCTCGCTTTTACCACGATCGTATCGGCGCGGTGCGACGGTGGCGGCTGCCCGTCACACCGTTTCCTAAGCAGATCTTTATCCGCACTTAGGCCGCTCCGCTGGATAACTCGGTTCGACAGGCAATCACTTCGTAAAGTGCATTTTCAGCCGAAGGCAAATCTCCGATTCGACGAGGCTGCTGCAGCCCCGGCGCGGCGACGCTTTACATGACAATTGCGATGTCCCTGGGGCGGGTACTCGTCGCGATTCTCAGCCGCTTGCCGGGACGACTCCGTCTCCATGTCTCCCTTTATAAAAATATCGAAAAAAAAAACGGATATTTCCAGTATAAATTTATTCTTATTTTCTTTGCTTAAATTGTAAATCGTTGTGTTGAGTGAAAGTAGGTATGTACCTTACCTACCTAGATAATGTGTATGGGTAATATAATTTCTTGCATCGAAGCAAGTGAAAGGTGTGAAAGTAACGCGTAATTTAAAATCTTCAAGCAAAATAGTTATTGTTAAAAAACAGATGTAGAGGTGGGTAGTACCAATATTAGGAGATATAGAACGGTCACTAACTGTACCGGGGAGATCGGGTCTTCTTTCGCGACTACGTTTGCATAATTGAATACGCTCACTAGTCGCGTCACGCGCGCCTCCTCCCGACTTAGCATCCTTAATTGGCCTACGTATTATTTGCCAATTAAAGTGAATTCTCATCGCGGACGTGACACGAAATCTATATGGATTCGTAAGAGATTGCTTTGAGACTCCCTTATATTATTTGTGAACAAACAACCGTTCCCAACGATATATTAGTGTGTCGCTCACTTCAGAGAAGTATGGATGGAATTTTGTTGCTTGAACTTGTCGGCTGCGTTATTTGCGGTAGAGTCGTTGCGATGTAAGTAAGATAGAGTAAAAGCGTTAGGCATTTAATAAAAAAAAAAACGCAGTTTTGCCGCAATTTTTTTCTTTTTTTTCCACTGATGTAACACAACTGCATTATTTTCCCGACTTATTTTTGTGCAGGCATCATCAACTGTAGGTATTTATTTTCAAAAATAATATCCGTGGAATTTTAATACGCGCCGCGCAATATATTTTACTGAGTGTTATTTTTGGCATCAAACACAAATTTTAAACGTCCACTAAACATAGTTTGTGAGAATATAAAAAAAAAATGAATTATACTTCGATACTCACCTGCTCTTGTCGAATGACGCAGATTGAAATGCTTAGTAGTTTACATTTTCTTGGCACATATCGAACCAATTTCAAAATATTTTCGAGCTGTGTGCTGTGTTGATCAAGGTCAGTTGTAGCGGCGGTGCCGTGAAGAAATCGTGTTCCTGATCCGTCCAGGAATGCCTCTCGCTCGCTCCCGTCCGACCTACAGGAATGCGTGCAAAATAAACAAGTCCAACCGGTTTGGTTTCGCATCGTGTACTTTGTGCAGACTCGAAAGCCAGACGTAGCCTTTTCCCCAACCATATTTTTCTTGTTTATTCAACATATAAAATCGCAAATTCGATTGCCAACTTTCTGAGATGAGTCTGATTACTTTTATCGTTGCTCATTCAATGTCCTCAGATCCAGTTCTGAGTATTCAAATTTTGTGCCATATGTTTAAACTTTCTTAGATATTTTTATCTCATCTAATATTTTTTCGAATATTTTAAGTACAATCTAAATTGCTATGAACTGCGCCTTCATAAATGTTTCACGAATGTGAGATCGGGGATTTGAAAAATTATATGGCTCAGCATAATTTTTCAAACATGAAACCTTGAGAGTTGTTATTCCACTGCCCTGACCTAAGCCTATCAGAATTAGCATATTATGCTATTTTAGTTTTACTTGCCATGTGCATTAGTAAGCAGCACTATACTATACGCAATGCAATATTAATTGCTAAAGGTCTATTTACACGATGCAAATATTTGCCTAGATACATTTGAGAAAAAGGAATACCATTAATCACTTGGCATTTGCAAGAGCCACGGCGACAAAAGCCATACATTAAAAGAAAAAGTGGAACTTTCAATATTAAAACAAAAAGCCATGATGCCACTCTAAACGTGCGATACCTTTAGAAACTCATCCAAATAATGTTCAAATAAATATGTCGAATCTTATAAGCAATTCGCTCCGTACTAAAATTTGTTTCAGTAATTATTTGTCAAAACTTACCTTTACTTACTTAATGTAGCCAAACATTAAAAGAAAAAGTGCAACTTTCAATATTAAAACAAAAAGCCATGATGCCACTCTAAACGTGCGATACCTTTAGAAACTCATCCAAATAATGTTCAAATAAATATGTCAAATCTTATAAGCAATTCGCTCCGTACTAAAATTTGTTTAAGTAATTATTTGTCAAAACTTACCTTTACTTACTTAATGTAAATTCAATTATTGCCATTTTTGATACAATTAACTTCATCTGCCATCATGTATTTAGGGTTTAAGTTGGATATTTTGCGCAAACTGCTGTCATTAGTTCAGTGCAAAAAGCTCTACTGAAGCCTGAAGTTAGATGGACCATGTTGTTGCGTTCGCAACGAGCGGCGCCTGATCGACGACAGCGGCCATATATCTCACGAATGCGCCACCGCGACAGCGCTTATTCACGTCACCATTTCCCTCACAACCTGCAGGGTTACTGCCTGGAAAATTGTGCTATCAACTCACGAACCGATTTCAATCGTGATATCATTTCATGAACCTATTGGTATGATTTGTTACCGATCGCTAGAGTCAAACTGTTCAGTAGGTTAGGCCGAAAGTCTTCTATAAGCAAAGATACTCATCTTTCCAGCCAGCCTATTTCCCTGGAAAGCAGATTGGGAACAAAATTCTGACGTGAGTATAGGCATATAATATTACCGCCGCCGATCAAACCTCACTACAAACTATCCACGCCACTGTGCACAAACATTATCCATAATAAATGTCATGTGCTTATGTACCGCTCCAGGGAACAGGATGGGGTTTAATATCGACAGAGATATACGGCGACAGTATGACTAACTTTCATTGTCGAGATTGCTATTTGCTGCCTCTATCTTATTGACTTGCGCACAGGATGATAATTTTGTTAGGAATTTATTTCTCGGGTATTTTTTATCGCAATAATAAATTTCAAAAAAAGGTTTCAGCTTGTTTACGGATCTGGTTAAATTGCATCACTCTAACTATTTGCATCTCCGTTGTTGTTGCGTCAAAAATTATTCGAACATTCGTTTTTACGAGCGTGTTTACATTTCCTCGACTTTGTGTTGTTGTCGCTTGCCGGCGGCGGCGCCGCTATGTGCCCCACTCAATTAGTGCGAGGCGTGAAGATGAGTGGCAAGTGACAGTCACTGGATGCTCTCCAGATCCTGTTAACCGGCAACTCTCGAGCATTCATTATTTAGTGGCATCTAGAGATTACGCCGCACTTACACTGCGAGCTAAGCAGTAAACACCAATTACACGTGACTTCATTACTTACCAGATGAATTACTGATGAACGGGATTATGTCGGCAAGGAGTCGTCACAACAATCAACTAAATAGTCGAAGCATTTACTGGAGTTTCGAGGATTTTGGATTGGATCTGTCACATATCTATACCTTCCGTGCTGTTTTCTTGCAAATGAAGACTGGATCTTATACATATTCTATTATTCTCATATCTCATTTATCTCTCTCTCTTTATCTCATTTATTCTCTCATATTATTATGTCGTTATGTACATTTCATCGTTACCCGATTATTATGTATTATTATGTACATGTCACCGACGGCGTTATGCACGACGCCGTCGGTATCAATGTTTCTGTTTACCTTTTTTAACCTACTATAAATTAGATGCTTATCTCAAATAATATGGAGCAAGCTTAAAACGATTAACCTGGCTTTAGCTAGTCTGTTTAATGACATCGCGGTCTTTCCGCAATCTCAATATTAAAATCTGGAGCCGGCCGGTCGCGTGCTATTGATCATTTGTCTTTTACGGTTCTTGTGGAACAACGTAAAATTAATAGCTCTTCCGATCGTTTACTCCCTCTTTCTGTTTTGTAGTTTCGTTGAATGTCATTAACTTGCTAAGTATGCAGTTACTATCAAGTAAAATCCAACTTTATTGAGGGAGAATCCATTTTATAGCTCTTGTCCCATGCCAAATAAAATTCTCCATAAAATTTGTAATCTACCCTCAAACTCGTATTACCTTATATTTTCAATATGCGTATTTTTTCATGTTCACTCTAATGATTTCGTTTACGTATATTTTTATTCACCTCCTCAGAAAATCATCATTAATCATTATTGAGTACCACAAAACTGCATATTTATGTAAAGCTGAAATAAAGTATGAAAGAGCATTATTAGGGACGCGCGGAGAGCTCAGCAGAGCAGACTAGAGCTCAGTAGAGTTTTTGTCGGTAGGTTCGTTAGTCGACACGAGGTGGCGCCGCCGCCGCTACAGTACGTACTCGTGCTCGAGTGCGCTCCTCCAACTCTTTAACTGCCTACATGAAGGGCACTCGTCGGTGCACTCTCCTATTATAAACTGCGCTTTTAATGGTTTGTGCCGATTTTAATTATTTTCACCGTTTTTGTGTGACTTCGTTTCTAGATTTCCGCTAACAAGACAATAGCAATTATTTCGTACTACTCGTAGTGCCCGCCTCTACCAACTTAACATTTTACAGTTCACGAGTTCAGCTCCTAAAAAGTTAGTTTCTATTTCTATTATGTTTGGTAGGTATTCACTTCTTTTTGTACTACTTACGAAACCTTGAGCGAGATAATGAGATGATACTCAGACAGTATCTCGTAACAAGAACTCTTCAATGCGAAAGGATGACGTCTCGGACGATCTCTAACGAGGACGCGAAGAAGTTCAAAGGATCCAGCATCGCCGCGCGAATCGTGCGTGTGTGTGTGCGCGCCGAATTACTCACAGATGGCTGTGCTCATTTTGGTTATCGTACTAAACTCAAATACGAGCGTTAATCCCGTTAGTTTGCTATAGAACGACCGCGGCCGATACTGCATGCCGTACTAACAAAATCTATTAAGTCCGCCAGCTTGCTTCATCATAGCGTGCGATAATGCAAGCAATGTAGGCAATGTAGCGCTTATCCGCGGCTCGCGACTAAATGTCGGGATGTGAACGACGACGACCGTGGATTACCGCACGCACAATAACCGCCAAATTGGATAATACACTTAAAATACAATCGCGCTATGAACGCGCTGTAATCTAGTGACGCGGCTGCCGATGAGCATATTAATTTGTCGCGGGAATAGGATTAGCGGGCGAGCGGCGCGGGGTGGCGGGTGCGTGATCGCATCACGGGATTACAATGCTGTGCTAGTACACGCCGCACCGCTGCGTAACTCTTTAAATTACCTCTTGGTAAATGTAATTAGCACGAGCAAACATATTTGCTATTTGGAATGAGACCTAAGTAAAGTAAACGTTTTCAAGGCTGAAACTTGGCATACCCAGTAAAATGGTACACGCTATCTAAAAGTTAAAATAGGTTTTGTGTTCTGTACCTACGCCCAGATAAATTTTCAGACAAAAATAATCGGAGGGAAGGGAAGAGTTTAAAATGGTTTCCTCTAGTCGAGTGGACAAAACTCGGTGCGCATCTTACAGAATGGCAATATTTCTTAGTTTGACATCGGGATCGTTTGGTGGCGAGCCCGCGCCTCCGTCGCCGCCGCCGCCGGCTGCGTCTTGCAACTTTTCGAGCGTCGCGACGGAAGTGTTTCGCTTCGCGAGAAGTTCTAAACTGTACACTTTACGTTCTTTATTGTCTTCGCGGGCTCTTCTTCCGTCAGACATCTACTTAACCAACAACGCAATAATAAAACATATAGATAGGTAGTAGACAAGATATCGTTCCGTATCCGCATGTGATTCAAAATCAATCAACATAGCAAAGTTATACCTTGAACTTGCAAGATTATCCTTGGTGAAGGATATTGAATCATATAAGAATCAGTATTAGGATTGAGAACGAGATTCCACATGATAAACGTAAACACGAAAGCATCCAAAGCGGTTACCCAAGCGATATAACGAACAAACATCTGTTCGCGATCTCCTAGCAACAAGAGTACGACCGTTACGTCTTGTCTCTTATGTGTTGAGGACACGCTACTGGTTTTTAAGAAAGCTCCGCCCTTCGTTTGTCTTCATGTGTCGCTCCTCCTTATGCTTCTTTCAACCCTACTTGTTGAACGGCTGCGATGAATGCCCATGAATTACGACTCGTATGATTCGCTGTTCACTTCTAAAGACCTAAAAACTTTTTGTAAACAGTCGCCGCTCCGAGAGCATGTTATTGATCGAGTGAGCGAAGCGAACGAAGATCTTAGTTTCAACTTGGGCGATTTGGCATTTTATGTATGTATGTATGTATGTATGTTTGTCTGGCGATAACTTTAGAACCGTTGATCCGATCTGCATGAAATTTGATAAGTCGATAGCTTGTACTTGAGAAATTTACTGGTAAGTATATGAGTAAAATCGGATAAAGGGTTTTTGAGATTTGGGGTTTTTTAAGAGGGCAAAATTAAAAAAAGTGACATAAAAAAATCAAGTTACATGTCATACGAAAGGGCTTTGTTTGGACATTCCAAAACAATTTTTACTTTTTTTCTGGGACGCTCGGTTTTTGAGATTCAACAAAAAAGTTAAATTAAGATAACCAGCGACCCAAGAGCTCCCATCTCTAAGAGTTTCGTTGGCATCAAGGTTTTTCTACTGGTCGGCCAGATACTTTGCTTTTTCTTCTTTTTTTTTCTTGAAATAAATTAAGGAGGTACTCAGTTCTCATAAAATGGTGACAACGACCAGGTCTGATGATGGAGCCAAGGTCTGTTCAACGGAACTCTTCAATAAATAGGCCAATAGAGTTGAAACTTGGTTACCGTACTGAGTTAGTAGGCGGTAGTCAGAAAAAAGTCCAAACATAATGTTTGGACTTGCCTTTGACTACCACCTACTCAAAGTTTTGGTGCGTTCGTCGGGTCGCATCACGAGATCTCAGTTCGGGGCGAACTACTAGTTATTTATAAAAAAACCTTCTCACTCACCTTGATCTAAGGAGGCCACTTTATTCAGTGGGCAAGTTGAAGTGTCGCAGTAAAGTCAACAAGGAGAGCTCGAGCTCGGGCTGACGGCTGGCGGCGGCCGTCTCTACCTGTGTCAGCTAAAATCGAAATTTCGCTGCGAGTCGGCGGATAGCGCCAGTTAACTTGTAACTCACTTTTGATGTATCGCTGTTTTTGTGAAGTTAAACTTTAATACCGTAAATATCGCGACTCCAAAGTTTTGGGTCGAACGTCGAAATATTCAGAGATATACTTGGCCGATTGAGAGTAGAGGCGTGGTTAATAAAGGGTTATCCTAACGTTTTTATTCATGTTCTAGGCCATAATGAGGACTTGTTTTATTAATAACCATGAGATGATAATGAAAAGTGACATATCATTGTTCAGAGCTACGAGTGCAATAATGCCTTCAGTACGGCGTTTTTATGGGCTGATCTCCGCGCACATAGAGCCTCTCCGACAGGGAATAAATAGCGCGTAAAGTCGTTTAAGTTCAAACTCTTAACGTTCCATGCTACTCCATCATTTCATTGTTATCCGATCCTCACTATTCATAGGAACACTAGTAGATTTGTATAATACTCTTCTAAAATATTTGGGACAGACTTGCGCGCAAAGGCGAAACACGTGCGTGTGTACGACTTACGTTTTACGATCGTGCAGGAGTCACGTTTGTAACACTACATAATCATTACGAATACTCGACATACATAAGCAGTGGTTAACAATTCTTGAATGAATTGTTATCTATGACAAATAGATCACAACTATCATATAAATAAAATATAAGATGTCGAAAACAAGATTTACGATCAAACTTATGAAGCTGGTGAAATATCAGTTCCAATTTTCGTTACGTAGTTATTTTTTGACATTACCTTTGTTTTATTATATCTAACCGTTGATCTAAGTAATTGTATTCCAGTCAAGAATGTAGATTTTGATTTCGGCATGCAATTAGGAAGTTCATCTGCCACCGCAAACAAAAACCAGATGCTTCGAGATTACCCTCTTCCCCGGTTCTTCTCCGCTAAATTAACCCCAATCCAAATGAGAATTGAGTTTCATCAGTCTATCCAACTAAATCAACATCGAACTCTGCGTTGTATTATCGACTGCGCTAATTGAATTTTCTCGCAATTTACCGTGGGACCGACTATCGGCTCAGGGATACTCGTAACATAAATGTATAACGTTCAAGTTTAGGTATGTTTAATTTTACTTCAGGTACTTATAATGAACGTATGATGATGGCAATAGGCGGGTAAATGCGCTGCCAGTCGGCTCTACGGTTTTATGTAAATGCCCGCCGATAAACCGACCTCCACCCGCGCCGCTACGCTCATTTGCATTCATAGGCTCGTAACCCTTGCTCGGTCTTCCTTCGCTTATGCAGTCTCGTCCGCCACCGCCGCCGCCGCCGTCGCTGCGTAAAACTTGCTGCCTCGCCTTTCACGATAATTTACGACTCCCTATGTAATACGTCCAGCCGTCCGATATGAGTTCGGTGTATATCCAGTGCTCAAGACCGTAAGGTCTCGGTGTTGCCGTTCGATTTACATATTATATTAAAGTCGACGTCGCCGGAGTCCCTATTCCTTGTCGCCACCGGCCGTTACGCTCCAACTTTTCTCAATTTTTCCGCCCATAAAGCGCCCGAAACGAAAGTTTCTCCGTCCGCCGCGTGAGGTCGAGTGTAAATACACTTTTTATAATGTACTTTGTCACTCCGCGCCGCCCCCATGAAAAAAGTTATTTCCATAATGGCTTTTTCAGTTCCAACAAAAATTATAAGGTTCATCCCATTTAAAGCATCAGAAACTATATAAATAAAGTACTTACCCAAATACTTAGTTTCATCAGTCACACACGTATGAATTATTTTACATTTACATGTAATTTAAATGTGACAGAGTAACAAAAAGTTTTTCATATTCTATTAAAACGCCTGCAACCTGGTTAAGAATGTTTACGTACTTACATTTATGCATGGTTGCGTGTGCTTATGCTGCATTTTACATTATTGTGCCAGCGAGGCGGCTCTGTGTGGTGAACAAAAGGCACGTAATAAGAACTAGCTAGTATCAGTGCGCATGTTTGCTCTTCGTCTGGACGTGAACAGTTTGAACAATATCTTTAAACCTAACACCTGTGTAAGCAATCGAACTCGACCTTGACTAGAACCATTCATTAATATATTATGCACAGTGTGTATACTGCCGTGCATTCTTTTTATAAATACATTTGTTTATGTTATTTGACACAGTTTCAATTTAGAAAAGCGAACGTTTTAGTTATTTCAATTGAAAACAGATAAGTATCGTCTTTTTCTAAATTTTGCCACACAAATACCTACTCAAATTACTATAAATTAAGAGCAGTGACACCACAGCACATCGATGAAAGCTCGCGTGACAAGGCCCCTTGGACGGTGGTAGCCCCTCGTTAAAACTTTCCGAAATATCACACACGCCGCAACCCTTTGTGTTATTTTTCCTACGACATCCATTACTCGGTTGCCCGCTGTCTTTGAATTGCTCCCATTTCACTTTTTATCTCGCAGGGTTTTTATATCCCTCGAGTGAATCCTTTTGTAGGTTGATCCAGTGATTTGGTCGCATTAGCGGGCGGCTGAGCGGGCCGGGCTGTGTACCGCCGCCGCGGCGGAGTGCGAAGCTCCCTGTTTCTGTTCGCTCTCTGGCCCGATAGCGTCAATCCAACGCTCAATTAGCCGAATGCGATTATCTGAATCGAATCCAGAAACGCGGCCGTCTCCGCCGCGTTTCCTCAAGACAAGCGCCAACTTTATTAATTAAGCCGTGTCTTATCTCTTGTTAGCACTCATTCTATTATTTGTCTTTTCACCGCTCATTTCCATAATTTCATCGGTGAGTAATTAATTACTAACCACTAAAGCGGAGCAATGTTTTTCATCGTGTTTGCATATTTTGTCGTCGTTTGCATTGTAAAGTTGCTCTAAATAAAGTTAATTTCATATTGCGAACACGATCCGAGGTTTTACGCTAGTTAAATAAGAGATGTTTAGTTAGAGCTGGTAATAGCGTGATCGTATGCAGCTGTTCGTTGGACGGAGCCTCGGAGAGATGCGGCCGTACCGGCTTGCTTTGCGCCTAACGTGAGCGGTAAGAGCATTGTTTTCCGCATCTGTGAGGAATGTCTTTTGTTGTTAAAATGATGCGTCAGTTGAGGGATGGGGCGGGCAGCGGAGGGGTACGGCGGCCACTCTACCCCGCTGTGTGTTTAATTAGCTTAATTGACATCGCGAGGCGTGGTGTCCGAGCGTTTGTTTGCGATATCGCGTTACCGCGCCGCCCGCCCTCCCTGACCGTCGCGTCTCCTTGCCGCCACTGTCCCTGTGCTTATAGAATTCATTTACTCCGGCTTTAAAGTTATTGGCACAAAAAATAAACTAAAACGGAGCTAAAACGCTGATCATAATATATTCCATCACGTCTAACTTGGTATAGGATCCAGTGGATACGCTGAGTCAGCGTGTCGACATACGGCCTGTGTCTACAATACATTTGGATTTGGCTTCCGCCTTTCATGTAAAAAGGTAGAAAAATCACGAAATTTATATTCCTTCCTGGAATAAATTGTAGTTCGTACGGGAATCGTGAGGTATTGATTATTCTTATTCGCAATTCCACTGTTTTGAGTTGTTACCACTATTTTAGGTATACGGGTGAAAGTTTGTTTTTATTTAGTTTAAGTGCCATCTAAAAAAATCTGCGATAGCTCCTTATGAATGAGCAATTTCTTCAATATACTTCATCATCGAAGTGTTGTATGATTAATCTTACACCGAACAAAGAAGTCGGTTTCCACAAGCTTTCCACTCCCATCGATCATTCACCTCCTCGAACAAAAATAATAATAAATAATGAAACGGCCGTCGCCTTTGTCCAAACGAGCCGTGCGTGCCAGTGATAGTTTTAGCCATATTACGATACGATACATTAATATCAACTGAGTTAACAATACTCTGCTTATGGTGGGAGTTATTCCTTCACTATTTACCTATAACTATTTTATTTATCTAGCGCGTGAGATCCAAGGTCGTTTATGGCTTTCAGTGGATAAACATTCCCATGTTTTTTGGACGAACATTTACCTTCCCCTCTCGATCAAATGCATACTTGCTATTACGAACACAAGTTCAACGTCTACAGTAAATACGTATATGAATTGAACGTAGATCAGCTGCTTTTATTACGTTTCTTGGTCAATTGAACTCATTTCTGATAAAACCAAGCTTTTGCAAGTCGAAATAAAAATACATCTCAGTTTCCACTTGAAAAGAGCAAAAAGAATATTGATATATGACTCGAGTGTAGTGTACCATCAACCAGGCCGCTTGTCCGCTCAACCCGTCAAAGCTATCGATAAAGTAAAATCATTCACCTTTGTTACTCCAAATTCTATGCGACCTTTATTTTTATGCAAGTACGAGCAACAAGCATTCTACCGAAAAAACTAGGAGGTAATACTGCTGCATATAGTTACCGCCTTTCGCACGCAAATAACATATCTCCATGTAAGTGCTTTAAATCTCATTAAGGTGTCGTTTGCGACGAGAATATAAAGCGAAACAAGATTTATTCTTTGAAATTAAACACGTCGTGTCTAAGACAGTTTCCATTATCTTACTGTGGCTGTGAATTTATGCTAGTTATGGTTCCATATCCTACATATATTGCTCACACTCAATTTTAACATAAGCTGGACACCTGTGCCGTATACCCCAGTGCTGCATCCGCAGTAGTGCCACCCGATAGCTTAATACTTAAACGAATGGTATCCTATACCGCCTTTTTTACATCTGATACGTGAGTTATGTTACAAAAAATCCTCCGCCAAGCGCACTATTCAGATAGTTCAAGATTGTTCTGGAAAGACCCTGTCCAGTGACCTTATTTACGAGCAGCAGTGACTAAAAGCTTCACAGACATTCTCGAGGGTGGCGAGGCTTTTTTGCGATTATTTTTTTATTTGTCTCGAGATCGAACGGCGGCGGATCGCTTCCAATAGCCGTTGGAATAATTGGTGGGATCGAGCTCTCGGTAAACGAAACACGATGCAATGAAACCGGCGGATGCTAGTATTCCACTGAGCCGCCACTCTAAAAAATCTCTTTCCTCCACAAATACTATTGAAACTGGGCGGAGTAGGTACTTTGATGGCTTGATTGGTTCTCTAAAAGCTGGTAGATGAACGTCGAGCTTTCAAACTTTGAACAAACCCACTCATAAAGCCTTTAGGTTAAAGGGATTCAATGTCTAACTTTTAAACAGCAGTATTGATCAAGCTTATGCACCAGATCCTTGATTGTTAAAAGCAAACTGTTCATTATTTTACACCAACTATGTATTATTATATTTAAAATTTATTTTTACACAACTGATAACAAAGCTAAACACATTATTTCCTTGTTTTTATCCTCGTCCATTATTTCACTATGTAAAACTCGGCAACGAATCGATGAATTTAATTTGATCGGCAGCACCGTGCTGGGCATTAGCGGGGCACATCGATCCGTTATCTCTGTTCAACTGTTTTCGAACAAAGAGAGATGAAATTTTAATCGGTCGCGTTGTCTGCCGTCGCTGAAGTTGGCGCCTGACCGGCGCCGGACGGCGGTATCATTCGTATATTGTAATGATCGGCCTGGCCGTCGCGGATCTCTTCGCGTTAATAATATATTGGATCGGCGTATTCCGCCCGAGGCACTTGGACTGAACCCTGCAAGCTAGATGGATAACCTCTACTCTGAATTTCATGCGATACTTTCAGTTATTTCTGTTAGTAACAATAAAATGTATATACCGTAGCTTCCTGGCTAATTTCATTCTGGTACTGAGGTTATTATCTACATCTACACTAATATTATAAAAAGGAAACATTTGTATTTTTGTATTTTTGTATTTTTGTATTTTTGTATTTTTGTATTTTTGTATTTTTGTATTTTTGTATTTTTGTATTTTTGTATGTTTGTATGTAACGAATAGGCTCAAAAACTACTGGTCCGATTTCAAAAATTCTTTCACCATTAGAATGCTACATTATCCCTGAGTAACATAGGCTATATTATATTTTCCAAAAAATCAGGGATCCTTACTAAAACTCCAATAATGTAACCCAAGGTGGAATACAAAAACCTTACATCGCGTGCGCTGCGAAAACTATTGATGATAGAACAAAATAATATACTACGATTTTGCAGAACACTTCATTATCTACAAAAAATATCGCGACAGCATATGTCTAGCTATTATAGTTATATCACAATAAGTGTTCTTTTATTATAAAAATTTAATTGAAATGCCATCGCTAGAAAATGCTCTTTATTTGTACCTCGGTATTAATCCTTATCCCAATAAACCTTTTCATATTAAAGACTGGTTCAATACCTATACATTACTTCTTGAATTTTTCAAATCGGACATTCCATTCAAAAGATTTTAAAAATATAAGGTCACGGGGCGCGTTCTCACGCAGCGCAGGCACGGGCAAGGCGCGAGGTAGACGGGCGCGTGTAAATGACTCGAACCCACCACGGTCTAAGTTTATCCTAAAACATTGAAAAAAATTATGTCCACCCATGCGAAGCTGGGACAGGCCGCTAGTAAGTTATAATCTACTAGCGGCCTGTCCCAGCTTCGCATGGGTGGACATAAATTTTTTCAACGTTTTAGGATAAACTTAGACCGTGGTGGGTTCAAGTCACTTCTAACTCGCGCCTTGCCCGGGCCCGCGCTGGGTGAGAACGCGCCCCGTGACCTTATATTTTTAAAATCTTTTGAATGGAATGTCCGATTTGAAAAATTCAAGAAGTAATGTATAGGTATTGAACCAGTCTTAATTATGAAAAGATTTATTTGGATAAGGATTAATACCAAGGTACAAATAAAGACCCTTTTCTATCGGCGGCATTTCAATTAATTTTTTTTAATAAAAGAACACTTATTGTGACATAACTATAATAGTTAGACATATGCTGTCGCGACATTTTTTGTAGATGGTGACGTGTTCTACAAAATCGTAGTACATTATTTTGTTCTATCATCAATAGTTTTCGCAGCGCACGCGATGTAAGGTTTTCTTTTTCCACCTTGGGTTACATTATTAGAGTTTTAGTAAGGATCCCTGATTTTTTTGAAAATATAATGTAGCCTATGTTACTCAGGGATAATGTAGCATTCTAATGGTGAAAGAATTTTTGAAATCGGACCAGTAGTTTTTGAGCCTATTCGTTACATACAAAACAACAAAACAACAAAACAACAAAACAACAAAAATACAAATCTTTTCTCTTTATAATATTAGTGTAGAAAACACTTTTGTTCCTAACGTCCTATGACCCCGACAGAAGTCCCTAGCCAAAACGATCTCTATTGTGGACGGTACTTTACGACTCTACCTGATATTTATTTAAGTAAGTCAGAGATAAGCCTATCATGAATACTTCATAAGATGTGACTTTTTATTTCCCAATATTTTTGTAAAATAACACAATTTTTTCTGCCCAATCTCTCGATAATACCATTTTGACATTGATTATGAAAGAGGGACTTGTCGCTGAAACGTGACTTGCTTAGTTCTAAGACAATTATGGTAAAGGGGTGAATTTGTATAATCAGATTCTTCAAAGCGGTCAGTCGTTGAGTTTTCTTGTTAGCTGAAACTTTGGAAAGCGTAGGAATTTAATCATTCTTGTAGGAACTAAGTTATCACTCTTATTTCCAAAATTTAACACTAAATCAAAGAAAATTTGAACAAACATAAAATGTTTTCAACGGATGCAGAAAAATCTATATTTCAGTTGAATATCAACTAAGAATTGTTCAGAAAGTATACCTTAATCGAAAAACAACGACGGGAAGCGCAGGCTACATCAAAATTTAAGTTGAATAAAAGTTTCCGCCTAAGATTCGTTTAAGCAGGAAATGGAAGTATTTTCCCTGGTTTTAATATGAAATTGGCGGGATCTTTTAATAAGTTGTAAACTTGTGTTGGAGCGTTTCACCGCGAGTTCGATGCCGCAGCCACCGGCGACGGGCAATCTCGTTAAAATCTACGACGAAACTCCGCAAAGGCCGCCCGGCGACCATTTATGAAATCACATGCTAAGGCTAATATGCCATAAGTAGTTGTTTACACTCGCGTCTTAACGTTATGAACTCGTGTAACCAAGGGCTGCCAAATTAATTTTCGACAAAACATCATATTAGAAGGTTTAATTCATTAGCCTTTCAGTTATTTACAAAATGTATATAATACATATGAAACAGCTATCTGAGAATCAGTTATATCTCAGGATCACATTTGCTCAGCCACACGTATCGAACCAGCATCCTTAAACTATTTATTAGACACATTCGTAAGACATATTTGGTAGACGCTTGGAGTCTCAAATTAAAACTGTAAATGATTTTATGGAAACTTATTTGTCTTCAAAGTTCAAACTTAGCCAACGGTAATATTTCGTTCCTTCCGCTTCTCTTAAATATGATTTGTTGACCTCATTTCGCCTCGAAATACGTTTCTTGCAGACGGCAATCTTCGAGGAGGAAGGCACGTAGCTGTCCACTTGCACCGCTGGTATGTCGTTAAGGGTTGTAGTGTCGGTCTGGTCCTTATCGCGCGCCACTA
Source organism: Chloroclysta siterata (assembly GCA_932294275.1). Taxonomy (NCBI): domain Eukaryota; kingdom Metazoa; phylum Arthropoda; class Insecta; order Lepidoptera; family Geometridae; genus Chloroclysta; species Chloroclysta siterata. Next base: position 6,681,485 of record OW028600.1, on the reverse strand, counting down.
CGCGAGTAATGACGCCTTCGATCGTCGGTTAATGGCCTCCGCGGGCCACTTAGATACGCAAATGAGCATCGAACGCCGTACCAAGATACGCGTACATATATATTACATTTAGATGACGATTGTGTGATGCACTTACGAGACGGCAAACTGTTGTGCTGTCAATCCGGTGTTTTATTCATTAAAAAGGTTGTAGTATATCCATTACCATTAAGTAAAGTTTGCAAGTGATCCAGTGAATTTTAGAACGTATTGATTTTTCGGATTACTTATTTTTTTTTATATAATTAGAGACTTAACTTCATCATCATCTTCCTATAAATGTCCACTACTGGGCATAAGTCATCCATATTTCCGAAAACAAAAACTATTTTAACATCATGGTCCTACGGAAGAATATTATGGTGATGATAAGACTGCTTCTTTATATTCTCTTAAATAAACTTATATTGTAAAAATAAAAAGTACTCTTCATCGTAACAGCGCAATGTGTGTAATGTATGCTCCGACTTTAGCACATTCTGGTCTGAATAGCTTGCAGCATCCGTGGAGGAACTTAAAGGTCGCGATTTAACAAGGTAACCTGAGCGGTGAACGTTAAAATTGGCGGGGAGTGAAGGGGTGGGAGGGGTTAGTGTACCCCTGAGTGCGATCACCCTTAACAACCACTAGTTACCTCTGTGCACAAGGCAAGATGCTGGATTTTATCTCTGGAAATATTTAATTAGGAAGCAAATTTACTGAGACTCTGGTACAGTTTCAAAAGGTTTTTAAAATAATAAATCAATGAATTTATCATAGATAACGTTTGAAATCTTAATTATAAACAGCAGACTGTCCTTAACTACGGATAAATACTGCAATAGTACAATATCAATCCCCCTTAGGCTTGGTTTCTGTGAGGCTGTCCACTAGTTTCCACCACGTCAGTGGCACATTTTACTCTTATCTACACAGCTCGCCCGCTGACTGCGTTAAAGCATAAATATACTTCTATTGTGTTGTATTCTTCACCGTATACAATCAGTATTTTGAACCAGACATCTGCGTCGACTATTTAACAAGTAAACACGTTAATTCTAATGAACAATGAGATCTAGACATTTATCGCTGATTACAGCGAAACGAAGCTCTCCAAAATCTTTTGTATTTATCTAATTACGTGTATTGGCATATCCTCTTTCTAAACATTTACTTTTCAAATAAAACTCTTTATAAGAACAAATTCAAAGAGGATATTCGTGTCGTTTACGTCGTTTGTCACGTTAAATGTCCACATAAAAATTTATTTCGGTTTAGAACAAGGACCCGACCCATTACAGACGTGCGGTACTGTCCAGTCCTAAACTTCAGGACGGTTTGTTTATATTTTGTATTATTATATGACTCAGAGTATACAGACCATTGCGCATTTTGAAATCAATATCGTCCATATCAAATTGCACAACGTATTACGTTCGTTGAAGCAAGATTCCGCGCTTCCGTGTCTAGCTACAGATGCAAATGCAATTTTGTAATCCTGAAAGCAAAGACGTAGGTACAAGTGCCACGGCTGTACCTATTGTATAAACTGCAAAATGTTGTAAGCTGGTTCCCGACTGCGCCTGTTCAGCTGTAAATGGGAAACACATTAATACAAAACTATGTAATAAATGTATTTGTTTGTCATTAACTTTGTTTTATGAAGGTCGGCCCCAATCTGGCCCTTGAAGTGCTCGGACCTATAATAAAACTTTCGTTTGTTAGGCTCGCTGGCTCTGTCGCGAACTGTGGTCATCTGCGCAGTTATTTCGAATAAAACGATTAAATAGACATCGTAAAGACAATGAAGGGTGGAGAAGATATGAATGTATGGGGTAGGCCTATGTTCAGCAATGAACTTCTTTAGATCGATTATAATGTAAGAGTTCGAACCAAGCGTTTCATATAAATGATACCGCTATACTTGCATGAAGAGCAGGTACAAAAAATAACTTATTTTGATATTTTGTGGAGATACAATGCGATCAGCGAAAGCGCCAAGTCATTGCAAAAGTTAAGCTTAGCTCCGGTGCAATATTATCCGCTGTGACCTTTTCTCAGTACGGGCTTAATTTATTGGAGGTTTTAAACAAATGTTTTATTCTCTTGCCTTTCAAATAGTATACAGGTTTGTGTGGTCGATCTTGTACTTGTTTTCAAGTTGGTCAAGGGCTCATTGATATCATATTGATAATCATGTTAATTATCATGTAGGTTTCTAAGCTAAATCATGAAGTCACGACTGCTCGTATAAAGAATTGTTAAAAAACCTTAGCTTCCATAAAGGTCGAAATTATTGCATCGTTGCGTAATAATAACCCATTATTTATGGGTAATGTCTTCGTTGAAACCTTACGTGTAGTGTCTATACATACCATAATATATATTCTTACACAATATCTTCCATCTTTCATAGTATCAAACATGGTTTTGGAAAAATCTATTGCAAAATGTAAATTTTGCTTTGGTACGAGCACGTGATAAAAATGTTGACGCGCTATTGAAATCACTGATTTACAGTTTCCACGTTACCGACATATAGTTTCCACCCCAAAGAACCTTAACTACATCTGGTAACCATGCAATTCGTTGGGATGCTACGGCAGTCGCAGCCGCGTCAGCGCTTCTAACATCAGCGCATTAGTATGTAGCTCGGGTATGCGGGAATGCGAGGGGCGGCTCCAAGACGTTCAGCGCAATTTTTCAACGCTTCGGCTTCGTGTTCCGCAAGCCGATCGCACCGCACTGCAGGGTTGCCGATTCGGTAATCATAAAAGACCTACCAAACTGAACAATCGATGTCTTTATACTTTTTGTTCTTATCGAGGAAAATATTGCTGCTGTGTTCTTCAAAGCAATGTTCCTTTGTAACTATTCCATAAATGAATTTGCTTTTAGTTACACAAAACCACTTAATGCCAGCCGTAGTCAAGTTTTTTACTCTGTAAATGTTAAACTTTTTTGCTTGATTAATTAAAAGAGAAACTCTTTCGATACGTGAATATTTTATATATCAGGGTACTCGGGGAAGCGTATGTCTTGTGTATGTACGAACACTTTTGGCAGCCCTGTGTCACAGACAGCGCACTACAGTCCTGTCCCCTGGCCACACCTGGTCCCGCGCTCAACTGCTGCAACTTTAATCCCCCAATCCGCCACCGCACCACCGCACAGCGGCGCGACGCTATATTTCAATTAATTCGACCAGCCATTCCGGGCGAAACTACGCGCCGCTTAGCTCATAACCCCGCTAGGACGACGACGGTAAAGGCTGGTATCCATCAAAGATGAGATATGTTTAAATCAACTAGAGTATGATCGTGAAATGGCTTCATTTTATCGTCACATTAAACCTTCATTTGACTTCTCGCGGCTTATAATTCCGCTCGTCAACAACACTTATCCTTACGTCACGACAACTGTATTCGCTCTAAGGTTATTAATTTTTTACCACACTCAGCAAGTCAACAAATGATTCAGTTATTCCGTTGAAAGTATCGTAATGATTTGATACACTCATCTATTGTGTTTTATTTCCGAGAGAGTGAGTTCGAACGATAATTTAGCTTTTAGACTGGTGTTAAGCTATATTTTGTTTTGCATATTAACGAGTTGTTTAACTGGCATATCCTCGTGTTAAAGTTTACTTGATTTGAGATTCATTAAACCGGATAATGGCCTCGACTCTCTCGACACTATTTGATTTATTTGTGGTTTTTTCAGATGGAATATAAAATTGGTTGTTCCTATTCGGCTGAGTCTGCCAGTTTGTCCGTGTGCCTCATAGCGCTGAATCAACTCAACCCGATCCGCCCCACACCGCAACTGAATGTACTTAATTCGATTTCGATTGTATTAAACCCCACTCTGTCTCCAATTAATAGTCCCCCAAAGGACACCTACCATTTTCCGTTGATTTGCACGTTGTTTTATCAGTCCGCTGTATTTCTTAGTCTGCGTTATTTCAACTTATGTGTGCAAACAATTTGCTTGTGGATGTTTACCCAATTAATGTCCATTGGGTCGTGAAACATTCGAATCGACAAAGTTTACGTGGCGCGAGTCCGTTTGCAAAAGCCACAAAACAACTTTACACAGTCACGTTACATTGTAGGGACAACAGGCGGCGTAGGGGCACAAAGTAATTAGATAGCTGCTGTATTGTTCACTTGTTCAGCGCTTTTCTAATGAACGCTCCTTCGATTCTCGTGTTTAATTGCGAGCCACACCGTAACGGACAGGGGCCCGTTTTTGTTCTATCCCGAATGAGATGAACCGCGCATCCTTTAATGAGTCGCTTCGCAGCATCCCTTCGGACATCTACGTTTCATGGACTCTTGAACTTTCCGCATTTAAAAGCTGATTTGTCACGTTTGTGCCACAAAGCCGAGCGGCACATGCCTACCCTAATGGGATGTTTAAAAGCTTCCCCCTCTATTTACGTCTATACCTTTTTTTGTTCTAGAGAAGTTCTCATTTTTTCCCGTAGAAAATGTTGATATATTTATCCAGTACTTAATGTTCTAACACATTACGAAGTGGTTACGTTAAAATACTACTTTCTGAGAATCCCTTCAGTAATCGCTCTTCTGAACGCGGTAATTTCTTTATGTAGAAGTAATGTTTGTTATAGCTTAATGAATGATGAAAAATGGTAACTAAACGGCTTCGACGTACCCATAAGGATTTTTTTCTAGTGAATCAATATAACCCTCAGGTCAAACGAAATCGAATCAAGTTATTTGTCGGTAAACAAAAAGTTAGTCGTCTCAAATGCATAGTGAAGGCGGGCGAGGGCCGCACTGCCGCCGCCCGCCCGCATTCGGTACGCGCGTTAATAATTCACACTCAGTATCGAGTTGCCGACTCAGACACTAGTAATTCCACATTTTCGCACAGAAATGTTTCCCTACACGCATTTAAGTTTTTGCTCAACCCCGACGCCCATTCACGGTTAATTTTGTGAATTCTATCCCGCAACTTATTTATTGAAGGGGCGCTCCTTTTGTGGAAGTATTTCGCTTAATTGACACCCGAACCTCGAAAGTTTACGTCGCGCCGATATAAATTATTCATTTTCACTAGTGTAGAGTAGACTAGACGCGAATCGTATCGTTTCTGTATAATATCGTGGTCTCGACTCTCGTTACGCTTGGCATCGGCGGAGGTATCAGATCTTGTTAACATGTGTTACTGACTGGAATATCAGATCATGTACGTTAAATTAATTACGGTATGTCGCTAATAATGACAAGGGAGCAGCGAATGTGGAGTGGTGTTGTGTGTAGCGTAAGGCGACACCGCGGAATCTGATCTGCCGCTGAGCCGCCACGCGTGCGGCTATGATACACAGTCATGCGTCTATCATTTGTCATAAACTCGACAACATCACCGCTAACAAACTTAATACTCAATCGTTCTTAGAACTTACCAGAACTAATTAACTCATAATGTAGTCCGTAGACCACAATAATCGGATATAATCCTAATAAGCGGTTCCTAATCATCCATGTGGTTTTAACTCTCCAATTTTGTCTATTTGAGCCCGGTGTATAAATTACACTGTTCGTTAATTCCCAAATTGATCGACACTATGCACATTTTGTCAATTCAGCAATTAGTTTAAAAGCCGATATTGTCTGTGCTATGTACCTACATGTACAACAGGTATGTACTAGACAGTCAGTAAACCCATCTGTTTACCGAGCATCGATCCATTGCACTTGCAAGCCTTCCCGTCTGGTGTCAAGCGTTACTTCAGTCTATCGCGACTGCGATCGGAGCTCGTCGCTCCTCTATACACAAGAAACCTTAACTTAAAAAAAACCCGCGGCACTGAAAATCTCCGTCGCTACGAGTAAACGTCGTCTCGACTATTTTTCGAAGTAACGGGGTACGTAGGCCAAAACAAGGACGCGCAGTTCCGAAACAATCAAATTAATTTTCTCCGTTGTTGTTTAATTAGCGCCGACTCTTGGATGGCGCGGCGGGCGGCCGATGTTTATCATCGGATACAATCACAGTCCGCCCATGCCCCCGCGCCTTACACCCTTACACCGTCCCGCCACGCTCCAACGAAACCCATTATTATCAAAGTCGAGACTTACACTGGAGTAACTTTGGTTCGTCACTCCTGCTGCCATTGTTATTATTAGCGACATTGTTCTGCTTAATAGACGCTGGCGTAAACAAATCGAGAGAATCGACTAATTGTGTTATCTTTTTGTTTCAGGTAATTTGATAGAGACTGATGACGGAGAAATGTAATCGTTATTTCCGACCCGCAAGGTATGGATCGATTTTGTATTGTAGGCTTCTGAACTCAGGGGTTGAAATATGAAACAGAATAGTTTGAGTGAAACCTTACTGAGTTAATCTGAAGCCATATTTAATTAAATTGTACCAGTGGACGTCGTCGCTGACCATTCTACGGTCTAGTGTCTCCTCGTACAGACGTGTCGCGACTCGGTTAATTATACTGTTGGATTTATTGGTGCATGAGGTGAGAACTCCATTGATTACGATTTAATTAATTTATAGACGCGCCAGATCCATCATCATAAATCGATTGATGAACGTCAATATCATAAAATTTACTAATCAAAAGTCTGATAATTGGTTTTATATCAACTCCGTTAGACTAAATTTAATTGTGTCTACTTGCGGAATCTTATTGCTAAAATAACTTCGTTTCTAAATCCTTGAAAATTTCAACTCATTATAAAGTCCAACTTCGACATGGTAGGTACATCTGTAAGAAAAAAGTCCCTCAGCTCCGTGGGTTTGCGTCTACAGCGGCTTCTTCTAATCTAATTATCCTGCGCTCTTCAAAAAACTTGCGGAAAACGAGTGCAAGATGTTTGCTCCATTCTTTCGCTTTTAATTCGCGGGACTCGCTCCGAATAATGGCTTCTATAAAATTACATGCTGTAAATCTGATTGCAGAGCTTAATTTAAATTGTGTTTGTTGTTCTCGATTACTTTTTAGACTATTGTTCTGTTGAAAACTACACCAGTGCATGTAGTACTGAACATTCTTTCAGAAGATATTTTTTCCATTTCCAATTGTCCCTTGCCCTTGCCTAACTCTATTTAAACCCAGAACAAGCTAAAAGAAAAGTTCAATAGCTATTTTCGGATTATCCCGTATTGAGTCGGTAAGTCAACCGAATCATGACATGTATCGATTCTTCTGGGTGCTCAGTGCTCTCTCTTTATTGATAGGCAAATTTTAATGGAATTATCACGAATGACCCTACATATTAAGTAGTGGGAATTCTTAGTCCGGTCGTAAAGGGATTAAGCACTTCAAAGTGGGACCCACGTCGAGCTGACCCCTGCCGTTCTGACCTCGCCGCGATCATCTGCCAACACCCTTCATTCGACTAACCTGTTTTACGATATAAACGCGATAAACACTTTACCTACTCGAATATTAAACAACATCCCCTGAAGTATGCTCAGTTATTTTGCGAAATTATTATACTGGCAGTACTGGCACCCTCATTACGAAGTGAGAGGCATAACAGAGCGAGAACACGTACTTCTCTCGCAACTGCAAGACAGTTTCCCCGTTCCGAAATTAACTTGTAAGTACTAAACGCCCTACAACTAAGTAAATAATTGTGGAGTGGGAATGTTATTCGTATTTTGTTGATATACGTGTACGTGTACGTGTAGAAAAAGAAAGCTAAACATTCGTTATGTAACCAAAACCCCAAAGAATAAAGCGAAAATATTCCCTCCATAAACATTCCTTTTGCGAATGTTAAACGACACTAAAATGTAATGAGATAAAAAAGCTTCCCAACGAAATCCGACTATATCCCTAAAGAGGATTTAATCAAATTGGAAAATACGAGTATTATGCATCCCACACAGCGTACTTAATATTGGTAGCGAACCGTGGAGGCACGAGAGCATAAAGCAACATACGCCTAGTGTATTTCGTCGGCGGACTAAACGGCTCAGCTCGGAGGCTCGTATTTGTAACACGGCGGGTTATTAATAGCCGCGATAGCGACGTGGCCCGCGGCGATGCACGATATTTGGGAAATCCGGATTTGCATAGGATAATGGGAACGCGCGCTGCCTCGTTGCAGCGGCCAATGTGGACGCGGCCGCCTCTTGCACTCTACTCTACCTGCCGCGGCGCCGTCTGACTCGCTGCATACGTAACGAGCCACGAAGCTCACACTATGCTGGATACTTGAACCGCTTCCTACAAAGACAAATCATACATGAGCTATCAAATCTGAATTACCGAAAAAAGAAGTGCTCAGCTAAAAAACGCCCGCAGCCACGTGTAGCACTTTACCGACTACGATTTTGTGGAACGAGCTTGGCAACTTCACTATGTTATTTTGTAGCTTGGCCATCTTTGTATTTATGATACTAAAGTTCCGCCAGTTTTTATTTCGATCTACGAGTATTATAAAGATTGTGTTTGCTGCCACAAAAAGTCTATTTACTCGTAAACAAATAGCAGACATCCGATAAACACAATAACGTTAATATGTTTCAGGCTTTTACATCTTAATAGCTCTTCGCAATGTGTGTGGATAACATTACCTGGTTACATTAAAATGTTACAAGCTGATTTAAAAAGTTATTCATGTTAATTAATCATGTCGACGTCGACGACGCGACGTCTCGTTGAAGTACTTTTGTGTTTATAATTCCTATCATCACATTAGTTTAGTTGAAGCTTAGGCTTGACGATCCAATTACATTTACATAAATGGAATAACAACTATTGTTCGGTGTCTAACTTCCGTCAGATCATCTCCCTGTATTTCACTAACTTCCAAAAGTGGTCCCAACTACTGGTCGACTCCTTCCAAACTCACATGGCAAGCCAAAATAAGCTTGCAAATACAATGGTTCAAAACTACTGCAGTATTATAGAAGAGAAACGCTCGCTAGAAATATATAATGCAGCAGTAACTTAGTTTGATCTAAGTACTCGACTCGCTCGAGTTTGCTAAGCAACCAAAACAACCGTCTACGCAGCACAATGTCTCAAAATATCCGTGAATCATGAATACAAACTGGCGTTGGATCTGTTGTTTACTCGTAAACTGAACTGGTCGTAATTATATCATCGCAGTTTAAACTTTATTGGCGTAGACGAGAGGAGTTATCTCGTGGTGACTGACTTGGTGGAGTGGCTCATTGTTCGGGCCCACTCGTGTAAGTTTTCCTATCTCGGTTCTTGGTAGTTAAGCAGCTTGGCAGTAAGGCACAGAAGTGTGATGTGAAGTACGGAGGTACGTAACCATTTTATTTAAAGTCTATTTTTAACCTAACGTAGCTTAATGTTATCTAAGAGGATTCCAGTTTTATATTACTTTTTGAGACAAAAAAATATTTTTTGAATGCTTAATTTTATAATGAACGAATCGAGTAAAGCCTAGTAATTATTTGCAAAAATGTCGCTCTCTCCGTATTTGCATATCCTCTGGTATTTTTCCTTATTACTGAACCGCAAACGATTAGGCGACGTTCGTGTTTCCTGACGTACGGCCATGCTCTTGTTTCCTTTTGTATTCAGGACGTGTGAAAATGGGATCATAGATTTTGAAACCTTTCTCGGTCACTGAATAAAGTCCTAATGTACGTTTACTTTTCTCTTTGAGTTAAAAGTCCTTTGGCAAAAGTTTTAACGTGATTAGACTAGCAAACAAAACATTAAGTTTATTTTAGCTTATTTTGGTACGGAGACGGAATTTCAAATCAAAGATGTCTGACAATACGTTGACCTTTATTATTCCTTTGGCTTAACCTTATGTTAAGCTCGTGCTATATTCAAATTTGTTGATTTTGCTGCATGGTATTTCAACTGCAGTATAATCCGAAGCATTATTGCGATCGAAAATGAAGCTATTATAATTGGTTGGGTGGAGTTGGGGGCCTCGCTCGCGTGCCTGATATATGCGCCGCCGCCGAGGCCAGACCCGACGGCGCCTAGACGCCGCCTACAATGCAGATATCGTGCAGTCGACTCCGGTTCGTGAGCTTCGAACCCTCACTAACTTTACCCATGGTGCATGAAATACCAAAAGTCCCTGTTTTCAGAAGCATTTTGACCACGAACATGATTCTTTTCATGTGGTAATGAGCTTAAAACACCAATAAATAAAAAAAATATTATAAATATTTTTTCTATATTGTTATTACAAAGCTCAAGCAAAAACTTTAGTTTCGGTTCCGTAGCCCTTTCAAGTTCTGACTCACTGTAGCCCAATACCATATCCAGTTATTTTTGTAATCCGTGCTGTCTACGGTTATCGTCCATCGCTACGGCACCGTAGCTCGTAGCTACGAACTCTACGAACTTACTCTATTCACTAGCAAGCACGGATGACGGATATACATATCCACCTACACACTTATCGATCCACTCCACCAAATCCGCACTCACCACCGTCCTTTGATTGATGTCCGCGTAATGACCCAGGAAACTATTTCCTTCGTATTTCCTACACTCAATAAAACATCGAATATGCTTATTTATGTGTCGGCGTCAGTTTATTTGGGGTTTTGTCAATGCGCCCGTACCTCCCGCAAACTTACATTCCAAAGACCGTCATTTGTCAAGATTATAGCTGTTTGGGGATTGAGATATGAAAAGCGGTTATTGTTTTGAATATTTCCCTTTTTATGCGTGCCTCTATATTCCGAGCAAGGCTTCAGATGAATAAGTGTAATAAACTGGGGTTGGAATATCGAAAATTCCAACCAATAATAAAGTTCTTACTAAAACATCCGTGTCTGCAAGAAACCTGCCTGATTTAAAACTTGACTATGGAACTATGTTTATTTATTTGCACAATAAATTCTAGTAAAGCTTAAGTTGTAGACCAATCTGTAGAGCTATCAAGTAACAAAGTTCAACAACGAAAATAACGTTTGACCGCAAAGCTGTAGTGTATCTGGTTGAGTCGGAACAATTAGCACGTACAGAACTCGTCGGTCACGGGTCGGCGCCGAGTGCCAATTACGCTATATCATCCTCAATAAAAGTGCACTCAGGCGCCTCTAGCGCGGAGAAAAGCTCCCAGTCGACTATAAAGCTAATGTGTACATATAAAGATTTAAATGACGGGTCGGGACGTGGTCGGAACGCCTGCCTGGCGGTCGCTCCGGTCCGTTTCACCGCTAAATAAATAGTATTGCTGTACAGAAGTTTCACTGCTGCGACACTAAAACAAACACCAGCATGAATCTTTGCTACACATGCGAGTGATATTGAAACTTTACGTCTGTTCGTGATGTTTTCATTTCATTTTGTAAACAAAGAACTAGGTATGTTATGACTATGACTGAGATTTTTAACCACGATGGCGTTATGCCAATGCGTGCTAGCTATGATATTAGTAGCTTTTCTTTTATTTGTCAAGTGAACGCGACAAAAAACACGTTGCCATAAAACAGTTATAAAAAAAACCGGCCAAGTGCGAGTCGGAGTCTCGCACGAAGGGTTCCGTAACATTATCTATAAAAACGGCAAAAAATCACGTTTGTACGGGGGCCCTTAAATATGTATTTATTAAAAAACAGTTTAAGTATATTTGACAACAGAAATACATCATCTGTGAAAATTTCAACTGTCTAACTATCACGGTTCATGAGATACAGCCTGGTGGCAGACAGACAGATAGACAGAGACGGACGGACAGCGGAGTCTTAGTAATAAGGTCCCGTTTTACCCTTTGGGTACGGAACCCTAAAATATATAAATATAAGAAATATTGGTGGACATTCCACACAGCACTATCTCGCCCCAAACTAAGCCAAAGCTTGTGATATGGGAACCAGATAGCTTATATACTTTTTTTTACTTTAAATTCTTATAATATTATATAACACCTAGACAGAGAACAAACACCTATGTTCATCACACAAATGTTTGTTCTCGGTGGGGATCGAACCCACGGCCTACGGCACAGAAGGCAGAGCTACGACCAACTGAGCTGTGAAGGCTGTCACAGCCTAAAAAGGATAGATGTTTCCGAGTAGTGGCACAGTGTTGGCTGTAACTCACCAATATTATATCGAAGGTCAGCGAGCTAAGGCTTATTTTACTTTGAGAGCTGATTTGGAGTGAAATAAGCCTGGTATCATGGCCGAATGCGAATCGTAAAGCAGAACTGACTGTTGCTGATTGCGATCAACCCTTTCAGCGCGTACTGCGACCGCGGCTAGACACTTCACACGTCTCTTGCTTATCGCTCACGCTTAGCGATTTGTGCGTTCACAATGAAGCACTTTGTTCGTTAATTTTGACGTTATGGTCGCCCAGTTATGAGATGTGTTATAATATGTGATCAAATGAACTTCTGTAACGTTCGATCAATATTATATGAGTTCACTTCATTCGAAGATATAAGTACCCACCCAGCCAAATCCCGTAGGTGAACAATATACATACTCATGTCTTTGCATTTGTCTGATCTCTAAAAGAATGAAGGCACACTCGGATTGTGGTGTAACCAGCCAGGAAGTTAATGTCGATTTGGTTATAAAACTTTTTGGTTTTAAAAAATCTCTAAAAAAGATAACTATTTATCCCCATTCTCACCAGCCTACTCCCCAATTTTCTCATTCAAAGTTCATGCGAGACGCAACGTCAACGAGTTATTGAACGAGATATGACGTCATCTCCACCGTGAGATAATCTCGCTCGAAGTGAGCATAAAGCCCCTGAAGAATGAAGTGAAAGAAGTATAATCTCATCGTAATGTCAAACATACACTATTTACTATTGCTATACTACGATGCCTGTAACTTAGAATTAGTTTGGCTGTTTTTGTTTTTAAATATGAAACAATTTCACACTGAAACATAATTATTTTATTATGAGGTGCAATGTAATTTCTTTTATTAAAATATTTTTTTTTTAACTTCCACTTGCCATTGACTATTAACGGTCAAAATCATAAGAAATAAAAGGGTATAACAGAAATGCACGCACATTTTTGTTAAAATATAATGTACTCGCAGACGCCTTAGGTTGCTTTGTGTTGCGGCCGCGAAAAAAGAAACTGGCGCCAATATAAACGTCATTATGTAGTGTGTTATGGACTGAATAACGGCAGTCGTATGGCGTGAGTGCAAACATTTTGGCGATTAATCTGGGAATACTGTGCTATATCGGGGCGTTCGCTAGGGGCGGCACATTTATTTTATGTTCCGGCAATGTTACATACGCCATAAAAGTCGTTAGGACCGGCGTAACGTCTCGCCGACGTTCTTGCCCGCTTTAATTATACCTAGCTAGATAATGTTCAGTCTGCGCCCTACCCCACGTCGCGTCGAGTCTGCGACATTAACGCAACTCAATGCAATAACATTGTGCTACTCTGCCTAATGTAAACTACTTACTACAATTATCCTGAGAGTTCATTCCCTTCATAAAAAGCTATGTGCATTTTTTACAATCAAACTTTCCGGTTCTCGCATAAATCATTGCGGTAAATAACTTCGGGTGTATTTAGGAAATTGATTTATGGTGACGTTTTCTAGCTTTCGGGTTTAATAAGCGAAATAAGAAATTCATATCGCGAACATATATTTTGTTGCGTGACAGTCATTTGGACTGAAATGAGACTAAATTAATTCTGAACAAACAAAGCCATCCGTCATCGGAACAGGTACCCAATCATGGTTATGGTATAATCGAATAACTGACACAAATGATTAACGGGTACATTAAATGGGCCAGCGTTTTGCATCTAAACGAAAGTGATGGTATGGCTGTAAAGCTATTGAATTTTATGACCGAAACAATAATTTACTCTTTTTTTATTTTCCTAGTCAAGGGGGTGTGAGCATGTGACAGTGACTGTGCATGTTGGAACACTATATGCCGATGATGATAATGAATAATATCGTCTTGTATGGCCAGAGGCTCACGTCAAGACAATGGCAGCCGAGGCAGGCGGGCGCAGATGGAGATTTATCACGCCCGCCGGAGCCCGAACCGAGGCTACAAGTTCGCGCATTAGACGAGTCCGGGACATTAGCCGCGTGCAAGATGCCGCCCCAGATCATAATTAAGTGCCGCCCAATTTATCGGTGCGACCCGACGCTCCCGTAAACTCCTCTTAAACTTCCCTTATCGTACCGACTGAAGGCTCTTTATTTCGTAGTTAGCCCGCTCCTCACTTAACGCCTCTTATCTCCTCGACATTGTTCGCCAAAACACTGAAACAAAAATTGTAATTGAATGTCTAACTTCAGCTCTGGTGAAATAAACTACCTCTGAAGTACTAAAACTACAGTTCTTTCAAGGAGATAGACGCTTACTACGAGCCACTCGCGACTTATTCTGTAAAAGAAGCCGATATCGCTCAACGGTTTTCTATTAACTTCAGCACAAAGGCGGCGAAAACACCGTTACGGAAACGTCCCAGAAACCTTTGTTGTGATACAACTATTGTGTTCTTCGACACTGTATCTTTAGCAGATAAGGAGAAAGTCCAAAATGTTTCCTAAAACAACGTCTTCGTGTTTGCGGGTAAGCAATAACGACGCAGACGGATTCATTTGAAACTCTACGTCCGTTCTTGTGATTTCACGTTCATCTCAGGCAACATTACCTACTATTTAAACAAGTTGTGTCGTATTCAATCCTACCTAGCTTCCTACCTGCTTTATAAGAAAACGACGTTGCAGGTAGCTACCAACAGGATCATGTGTGGATAATTTATCTGATTATACCAACCAGGTAGCCGTACTAACACGTTCAGAGGACACGTGAAAGCCTCCACAATGTAAGCAACAATTTCCTAGCGCTCGGTGTGAATCAGGCCCCTTTGCTCCCATCTAGCTGCTTAGACTAATTACTGCATGAGGACTAAACTGGTTAGTTGGCGTCTGATGTCGCTCCATATAGCTTCACTTAACCTTCCCATCTCTCGCTTATTTCACTAGATTGCACTTCAAACATGTGCACATGGTAAATGTGTTTACTGTTAATGCACGTTTTCTCAGTTTAGGAAACGCGATAATGAACTTTGCATCGTTGCAGGTACAATTAGGTATCTTATATTTTTCTATAGTTACCGGACATTTTTATTTTTGTTGGAAGCATTCAGTCAAAATTTCGCTATTGACCTTGTTAATTAGGCGATAACGAAGCTCCTCGATATGCCTCACTTCAAGGAAACAAATATAGTCCCTAATGAAATAACGTGTCTCTCTACAAACAAACAAACCGCATTCGTTATGAAAACGTTCACTGACCTTTTGTTTTCTTTTTCCCCTACCCACGCCACGTTAGTAAAACAGGCAATTTACGCGAGCCTATAAGTAACAAGATTCATTAAGGCTGTTACAAAGTGGCGCGGGCGTTCTTAAAGCGAATGGCTCTCGAGCTTGCAGCGTTCATAATGGCCGTACGAGCCAACGAGCCGGCCGAGGCGCCGCTCGCAATTTAATGAAACACCTGGAGAGGTCGTGCCCGCTTCCGTTGCATTAATCTCGCACCCCGCGGTCCCGCGGCCGATGCCCACACCGCCACTCCACTCCACCGCCCGCGCTGCTACTATATTACCTCCTATTCTTCTCCCAAGTTTGTCCACACTTGTAATTTAAACCCCATATTGTTTTTAATAAGGCGAGGAACGAGTTGACAAATATTAGCGAAAATCTTTGGTCGGTTTAGCAAGTTATATTAAATCCGGTGAACAGTCGTGGGCAGTAAAAGTAGCCGAGATAACTTCGATCACGAATGCATATTTTAGCGCTAAGCCGTGATGCAAACTTGTTGGAAACTTCCTGAGAGTGAATAATTCTTATATTCGAGGTATCTTACAACTTTTTTCAAGCGAGGGGTTGCTTTAAAGGCCCGCGCGACTGTTGACTTGGCTTTAAGTTAGACTGATGATCGCTTCGACTAACTTCTAACTTTAGACGCATACGTTATCGATTTGGTGGCCGTGTACAAAGAACCCTATCAAAAACATTTAGATAAATCTATGGAAAGTTGAAGTTGTTGATGAAATACATAGAAAGAAAAAAAATGTTATTAAAGTTTGGTGGGGTAACAATAAAGGGCCCTTACTTGTTCCAACCATAGAGGATATTGATTTGCGCTTTATGAATGTTGATCTATTGATGATAGACTTTTGGCTATGAAATCAATTAGCTGGTAATTTTATTTGTTTTGTAGGCGTGCTCTAAATTGCGTCAGCAGTTCGCACAACAGTGTAGCGGCCGGCGCGCCGCCCAAAGGCCGATGTTAAAAAAATACCGCGGCAGACGCTAGGCGTAAATACGCTCCCCTCTCGCATGACGCCTCATTAGCCACTCCCTCCCTCTATAAATCATTTTAAATTCAAATTGTACTTACTTTCAGAATTGACTTTGCTTACCTAATTTCCTTCCCGGCCACAAAATTTTACAAATTAGATTTCACCTTTCGTTCGCTCGCACTTGTCGAAAAATTATTGGCCGTATCCGGTCCGGATCTTCGTCGGTGATCGTGTTACTTGATCTTTCATGCCTCCTCGGAATCTATAATTGACGCGACTTCTAAAATAATATTTAATTATGGTTTTATATCTCATACATAATAAATGAATAGTACCTACCTTTATCTCACAGCAAACTCACGAGCTAAACATATTTTCATGAATATAAAAATGTGAATATAGCAAGTGCAATCTGAAAGTACATTCCGAGTTCTACCTGTGGGCGGTTTCGAGAAATTCAGCTAACATTTCGTTCCCGCTCTAAAACTGGAATCAAAGCGATGTCCAGAATGTAAATAGCCAGTGCACAATAACGTTAGCGATATAAACCTCCAGCTGAGCATGTGTGGCCACGTGCCACCGCCGCCCGCTGCCTACACGATGCTGGAGTTGGCACGTACCACCGGCCGCTTCTATTTCCGTCTGTCCCCAAATATTTTTGGCGCCCACTTCCATGCGTACAAGTGGACTTCGGGCCACCGAACGTGAACACCGGCGGGAGCATGTCATTCATCTGCTCATTAGCCCATTGTTTTCCTCGTGTGTCGATTTGTCGAGTCGCGTGTCGGCCGGCCAATAGTAAAATGTGCGATTATAGATTGGCATGTGCGTACGTTCGGACGCGCACCGTCGACGGCGTGTCGCCATCAATCAGCCGTGATCGAACGTTCTAATCGATTAACGATCACCCGCTTCGACTGACACCGCATTCTTGACATCCTATTTGGCTCGTCGCTTTGTACCAATAAATTCCTGTTTGATAATGAGTATGGGGGTTTTAGATTCTGATCAAAATGCTCGACCAGCTCAAAAATGATTTTAACCAATTTGTGGACTTTTTCTATGTTGCTCTTATGTCCTACACTTGAAGAAATTCAACCACTTCGTGATAGTTTTTAAAAATGAAGAGATGTTTTAATTTCTTTTCAAATATACAGGGTGTCCCAGAAATCAACGTCAAGCCGAAAACGGGCGATGGGCCAAGTTATGATAGTTATCAGAAAAATATAAAAAAAATTGTCATGTACTTTTTGAATTATGAGTATTACAAAAAATAACAGAAAAACTGACACCCTGTGATGATCTTTTAAGTCCTGTGACTACAATTATTAACTTTTCGTGAATCTTTTTTCTGTAATGTAACCATGGATAACCCTTCTGTAAAATACAAATCAAAATGAAATCATAACTGCCTCAGTTTTAAATAAAATGTTAGATGTTTTGCCAACATTTAATTTAAAATAATTAAATCACCCAACTTTAACCGACTGTACCTTAAAAAAAATGTACTACACTATTTTGGCAAGTAACTTTAAAAGATGGCGCATTTAGTCAGGATTCCAAAATGGTATGAAACTTGCTAGAGTACTCCTTAATTTTGGAAGAAAAATATTTTTTTTGAACTAAACCGGATTTCTTGATAATTTTATTTGATTAGATAAAATGTTTGTAACCTTTAAATTGTGGACTTAAAAATGCCTATGCTACGTTTTTAAGTCGCTCACAATTCACAGGTACAAGTACATACCATTTCGACAATGTAAGTGAAACAGATAGAGCCGCCATCTTGTCGAAAGAGTAATATGGGTTATCAAGTAATTTGTTAGTTTTAGGTGCAAGTTTCAAATAACATTCTGTAATTAGTTAAGGACTTATCTATTAAAGTTTATAATGAAATCCAGTAACTACGTCATTAATTGTATTCGCTGGCTCAAGGCAGTAATTTGTTGGTGATTTAAGGGGGTTGTCGTGTCGGCGCGTGCCTCTTGCCGCCTGCTGAAGGCGCTGCGCTGCACTCAAGGGCTGTTCGTTATACACGTCATAGTTTCAGAGTGCACTCGCCCGCTCCGTTCTCTGTCTAACGAGACACAAGACGCTCCTGTTCATTGATGTCGTTTTTGCTTAAATCGGCCACCAGTGCCAACTGCCAAGTTAAATTGGAAGTTATTCACCTAGAAACTCAAACCACATACATGGTCGGAGACGCATTACATTCCCCTATATGCCGCTGTATATTATTCCGAACCTTATCTTCCAGGAAGGAAAACAGTGATGAAACCGAGTCTCGGCTAACCCCTTATTGTATTGCAAGTGCGCATTGTTGTGTTATAAAGGACACGGTGAGGGTAGCGCGCTCGGTTTGCTTCTCCACTATCACACAAAAATGTTATTAGTTTTGGGCGGTTATTGCCCACCCTGCGCCCGTTGGTCCCTCCCGATGCCCATCCCGAACAAATAGGGCATATTGAAAGGTTTTTGTTTAATTCTTGAAGATGACGGTTAGTATGTCAGACCGTTTTTTTTTTGTTTTTATAAAATAAAACAACTCAAACGTTATCAGTAAATTGGCAGATCAGCCCCCTGCGGATGTTCGAAGTGCAATTAATGCGTCGTAATGTGCATGGCGACGTAGGACGGCTCGGGCCATCCGTCTCGTCTGACGGGGCCATTTGTATCGGCGCGCGGGCATCACTCACCGCTAATCGCCCCCTGCTATGCACCTGCACTGTGCATGGAGCTTCTGCCTACCCTGCCCCTCGAACCGAGCTCAGACTATGCCCATTTGTTAGGCCTAAGCGCCATTAGTGCAATAAGAAATCGCTAAAACGCATTTTGCAACTGAAGTAAAATAATGTGTTGAAATCATAGCTAATTGACTTTGATCTCCCTATATAGTTTGAAAGCAGTCTCAGTAAATACTAAATACTCCCGACTGACGGAGTTTTCATAGTAAATTATGACGAAACGTGATCACCCATTCAAGTTTCACAAACGACTTGCTTTGAATCGAAACTCGACTAAAGTAGACGGCGCCGAGTAACAGGAAATAATAACTTTATCCCGGGCTTAAACTGTAGAGGACCGTCCGACTAACATTATGCCTGCCAGTAACAAGTTAATCTAAATGCAACTGACTGCCTCTGCTAGCTAGTAGCACCACGCATCGCCAAAGTTTAGTAACGGAAAATTCGGAGAATGTCTGCATCTGATTCGGCTTCCAGTCCAAAATTCACACTTTGCGCTTTGCCGTGTTTGCTCTATAATTTGGAGTCGACGACTTTGTGCTACTTTCTACTGTGTAGCGCAGACACGAACTACTCAGATACCATCGGACGTGCCTTAGAAAAGTTACTGTGTAAATCACGCCAAAGCTTATTCCGTCGACATTATCAGAAAACGAGTCCCCTTGTCGAGCGCTGAATATTCAGATGGCGTTTGTTTGTATACGTATTTTCTTTGAAACTGCGATAAGCTCTTTTCCGTTTTTTCATTGAATAAAATATAGCGCGGGAGGCTCGACGTGCGGCGATAAAAAGTCTGCGAAGCCCTTCCCGTCACGTAGTACGACAGTTAATTACGCGGATGTAAATAAATCATCATAGACGGGTAAGCGGGGGTTCGATTCCGAAAGGCAATTATCTCGCGCCTCATTGACGGCGAAAATGAGCACAAGCGTAGAACCGCGTAGTCCCCCCGTTACGCCCCAGAAATATTTGACACCGCCTAAGACGCAGTTATAAGGAAAAATCGAGTAGAGGATATCTGGTGACTACGTGCCCGGCTCAAGGCAATTGTGATGCATGGAAGGATTTCCGCACATTCACCCGATATTGAGCTGAAACCACGGCCACCTCCCGCTCCGTTACACATATTGCTTATCGGAATGATATCGAATGAGGTCCGCCATTTTCGTCTATTCTTAAAGCCCAAAAGTGTCGTTTACCTGGGGCGTGACCTTCCACCTCTTATCTATTTCATTATCCCCATACGATGTTAAATTGACACATTCCGGTATATTCTGGGGTGGTTTCGTGTGCCCATTGAATTTAATGCATTATTGTGCTAATCGATATTTTTCTCCTATATTTCAGGGCCGGTGTAACCGCGAAAAGCCACCGTGCAAGTACTTCCACCCGCCTCAGCATCTGAAGGATCAGTTGCTGATCAACGGGAGGAATCACCTAGCACTGAAGAACGCACTCATGCAACAGATGGGCCTGACACCGGGCCAGGTACTGCCTGGCCAGGTCCCCGCTGTGGTAAGTTTCCACTTTTTCATCGTAGCTGTTCACGTCCTTTCATAATGCTTTGAGCGATCGGTCCCAACTTACACCAAACTTTGCACGCAACTCGCAGCTTTCGGTGTATACTCGCTACTTCTGTGTTTTTCTTTTATAGTAGCGTTCTTATCTTTAACACGTAGACACAAACCGTCCCGTTTAAGTTGTGCCTCACGTAATCAGTTGCATTAATATACCTACGTTTGCAAATAATATTTAAAGCAGTTAAAGGTTTTCATTCTGCAGAAAATTTGCTCAAATCTCTCGTAAAGTTTTCTTGGAAACTTAATCGTGTGCACGAGGCAAGTTATTAGTAATTTGCTTTCTAGAAGACTCTGCATCGAGTTCCGCGCTTTAATTTAAAGTTTTCACTCCACATGCGTGAGTTTTCTAAATGGCCGTCTTTATTTACTCTGTTAACAAGAGTTTGAAGAGGTAGAGTACTCGTGAGTTCTCAGGCACAACTTAAACTTTGATGCCCATATGACCGATCGCTCCTCAATGCTTGAGCATGTTTGTACTATTCGATTTCAATAGCATGAAAACTAACTCCTCAAAGTACTCACGTTATTTGTGTTACTGGTATTGCACAAAAAAATGCACTTAACAATTTACCTCCCCTACTGTCCATTCTTATGCTAACATTGCGTCTCGGCTATCTTCGACGTCTCTTCGCACAGCCCTAGGTGGTTCCAGTAGTTGATGCGTAACTAACATAGAATGCTTCGTGTACTGGCTAGTAGATTGTGGTTATGGTGAGGTGAGGTGAGGTGATGTGGTGTGCGAAGCGGCGTCCTGGTGGTCGGGGTTGCAGACCACCCCTCGCACTTTGAGTAGTGTTTGTGTGGTTTTGTGTCGAGGTGGGCGGTATGGGCGGCGCAGGCGCAGCCGCTGGTCATCTCACCGCAATGGATCCGATCACCCTCGCCCTGCTCGCCCCGCAGGTAACCGCTGCCTCCGCGGAACGTCGCACCACCACCGGCCTTCGACTCCCAACAACGATCCCTACCCTCCCGCACAACACTAGTCACGCATCGTTTTCCTTTTATTAACTTCCTAGTTTTCCTTATGCACTTACTGGTGGCCGGTGGAAGCCTTAATTGGAGAAACCGTATGCTTATTTAATTCTGTGTAGTATAGATTGTTCATGAAATTGCATGTTGATGCTTGTCTAGCTTTTAACTCAACAATTATCATAAATAATCTGTATTTTTTCTTGTCTTACGTAATGTGCTTGGTGCTTGCTTTCAGAATCAAATGCTCGTTATGAATAATAAGAAATATAATATTGAACAATGTGTTTATGTGAATGGTGTTTGAAGGTGAGTTAATGTGTGTGCAGGCGACGTCGCCATACTTGTCGGGCGTGCCGGGCGTAGGCTCGACTTACGCGCAGTACTACGCTCCGCAGCTGGTGCCGGCCGTGCTCGGCCACGACCCGTCCGCCGCCGCCGCCTCGCCGCTCGGCGTGATGCAGCAACCCGTACTGCAACAGAAAATGCCACGCTCTGACAGACTCGAGGTGAGACCCTTTCCATACTGCTCTTGATTCATGATTCTCCTCCATTTACACCCGAGTAGTGCTTCCCGATGTTGCCACTTATGCCGGAGACCGACTTCTTTATTTGTTGATAATGCCTTAAACTATGAGTTCAACTTTAATGTCGGTCCCCGATGCAAATAAGGCCTTTCAGTGCCATGCCCGTCCCGTGTGTCCGTGGCGCGCGGACGCACTACGGTGCGTCTGCGTGTGCGCTTTTGCGAGCAGCACTCGCTTACTCCCTCTGGTAAAGGGCTTGCACTGTCGGCGCAGCAGCTATTTCACTCTGCAACGCTTTCTCAATCTTTCAACTACATCGAGAGGTTCATCGGCTGCAGAACTGCGCCTACAGTGTAAGTACCTCGCTTCAAATCGATTGCCCCTCTCTTCAAAATTACGGATGGAAAATCTCTGAAATGACTATTATGATATGATGTTAATTCTTATATACTAGGTTGTGAATTCTAAATTCTAATTGATGCGACGGATGCGTAAATTCATTGTTAATCCGAACCAAGCGTGAGAACTCTGCTCTTTCTTAATTTTGTTTCCAAAACACAATCAGAAGCGGCGTCCGGTTGAGGTAAATTCAAAACCAAACACAAATACCTAACCGCAGATTTCAGTAAGTAATCGGATTTAAATACAAATGTCGGACATTCAAAGTAAACGCGAGCTTAAAATCGTTGAACGCGCAGAAACTTGGAACGACACTTACTTACTTGAGGCGCGGCCTGGTAATTAGATGTTGGGCAGAGTACCGTATAGAGTCAGATTGTTCCGTGGAGTCGCGAATGGTAGGTTTATAGAGCAGAGCAGAGCAGGTATGGGTAGAGAGAGAAGAGATTGCGCCGTCAGACAGAGGGCAGTAGGCGCGTTGAGGCGGGTGTGAGTGAGGGCTGGGGAGCGGGCGCGAGCGCGAGCGGCGGACATGGCTGGTGTGTGGTGGTGCAGGTGTGCCGGGAGTTCCAGCGCGGCGCGTGCAAGCGCGCGGAGTCGGAGTGTCGGTTCGCGCACCCGCCGCCCTCGGTGAGCGCGCACGACGACGGCTGTGTCACGGTGTGCATGGACGCCGTCAAGGGGCGCTGCGTGCGCGACCCCTGCCGCTATTTCCACCCTCCCCTGCACCTGCAGGCGCACCTTAAGGCGCAGGCGCGCGGCGCGGTACGCCACAAGGCTGCACGCTCTCGCCTCGCTCGCTCGTTCGCGCTTCCGTTCTTCCGCTTGGTCTCGCTCGCCGCGACGCCGCTTTCGTTCGCAGAGCTTCGTTCTGTTCAGTTCGCGCAGGCTCGTTCGCCACGCTTCCGTCGCACTCACGCTTCACTTATTATTTTATTTTTTATTCTTCGCATATAATATCACCTTATGCCGAGCTTTAGGTGTATTCTGTGCATCTACTACATCGTTATTGTTTCCGTCCCGTCCTGCGACGCTTGGCTTCACGTAGACGGCCGCCGGAGTCCAGCAGCCGGCAGCGGGCGCGACTTCGGAGCAGGGCAAGAAACGGCCGGCGCCCGCCGATCTCGAGCCGCCACCGGTACAGACGCCAGCTTTGCACGCTTCACCTCCGCTCCCGGCGCCCCTTCTTCCCCCTTACCCCCGGACCCTCCAACACCCTCGCCCGCCTCCTAGAACCGCGCGGCGCGGCAGCGCGGCAGGGCCGGGTCCCCCCGCCCCGCCCCGCCTCGCGAGCCGCGCCGCTGATCACCTCGTCGTCCGGAAACCTCCGTTCAACCGACTCTTTCTCGTTTCAGATGGACATGAAGAGCGTCGGCTCCTTCTATTACGATAACTTCGTAAGTATACCGAGGAACGGTCGCGAAGCTCTCAGTTTAGGGACCGTTCAATCTGTCTTATCACTCACTAGTATCTGTCGTATCCGCAGGCCTTCCCCGGCGTGGTGCCGTACAAACGACCCGCCGCCGATAAAGCCGGAGTGCCGGTGTACCAGCCGGCCACCACGTACCAGCAGCTGATGCAGCTGCAGCAGCCGTTCGTGCCCGTGTCATGTGAGTACCCCGCTCCCCCCTCGTCCGCCCCGCCGAGCGCGACGGCAGCCTCCGGCTCCGGCAGCGTGTCGGCGCCGCTGCCCGCGCACCAGCCGCCGCCGCAGCCGCCGCAGCCGCCCGCGTCGCCCGCGTCGCCGCCGCCGCCGCCCGCGCTGCTGGACGGCTCGGCGCCCGACCCAGCGCAGGTCGCCAAGGAGGTGGCGCAGAAGAACTACGTGGCGGCGCTCGCGTTCGCGGCGCAGCAGTCGGCCATGGCGCACGCGTACACGCAGCAGGCGATGAAGGCGCGCGCGGCGGCGGGCGCGGCCGCCGGCGGGCTGATGCGCGCGCCGCCGTACATGATGCGCCCCAGCTGGCCGCCGCAGCCGATGCCCATGCCGTACTACCAGCAGCCGTACATGTACGCCATGCCGCCGCCGACGCAGCCGAGCGCCGCCGCGGTGGCTGCGGCGCACGCGGCACACAATCCCTACAAAAAGATGAAGACGACATAGACGCGCGGTCGCGGTCGCGGCCGGCGGGGCGCGGGGCGCGGGGTCTCCGCCTAGAGACTCGTATGTGTGCCGAGTGATGATTGCGCCCCGGTCTGTCGGGGCGGTTAGCGCTAGTGTCACATTTGTATTGTAAGGACGAAGCGAGAGGACTCGCCCTCGCTGATGTCTCGGTAGTTTTACGCTATATCTATTATACTATTGTGTATTTTACTCGTCGTAATATTCCTATGCGTGTATATTTCTCTTATCTACGATCCCGGTAATAATAACGCTTGAGATGCATGACTGTACGTTTTTTATTACCTCTGTCGAATCGTCGTTTATCGTGAGTTCTATCGTCGTACTGAGAGTTGAGCGCTTGGTCCGTCGATCCCGCTACGTACACGCTTGTTCTCGGAGGAGCTCCGCAGTCGCACGGGTGCGCTTTGGCCGATGTGTCGATCCCGTACCTACCTAGTGGTCGGCTTGCAGCAGCAGGCCCGCACCTAACACCGCCGCCTTCTAATTTTCGCATGGAATAGAATCCACCACCCCTATGTTTGGCTCATCAGGTATTATTCTCATATTTCTAGTGCTCCTCGTGTGTGCTCTGTGTGCCGGCGTGTTCATCGGTAGAGTAGCGAGGGCGACGTGCGTCGTCCTCGTCTTTTCCTTTCAGTCGCACTTCTTTCTATTTATTTGACTCGCTTTCTGTTACATGCCTTCCGAATGACCGCTTCGGCTGTCGTCCGCATTGCCAAATCTTTTGTCGCTTTTTGTGTCGGGCGGACAGGCTGCGCGCCTCCCAACGCGCCCTATGTGGTGTACACGGACGAACGCGGACAGGTAACGTGTGCCGCGTGATCCTGCTCCCCCAAACATCCCCCCACCGCCATTATCCCCCATTCGCACCGCCCCCACTCTCACGCATTGTTCCTTCGCGCACTGCGCAAACTTCTGCGACGCACACGCTTATACTTCTAATACCTAAGCGGTTCGCATGAAGCTTATTAACGCTAGACAAGTCCCAGTCGTCTCTATTAGTGTCACAGCACCGGTTTTGCCATTGTAGGCTTCTGTCCTCAAAATCCTCAGATACACCTCACGAGTACCTTGCCTCGCTCTAACCGTACGCTACAACAACACAATCAGTCTGTACCTGTGACGCCGCCGCTTTCTTATGTTTTTGTTGATCAGCTCGAATAACTACATCACTGTGACGTGGTCATAATTTGCAAAACAGATGAGATTGAATGTCGAGAACGAATGATAGGAGAAACCTAGTGTTTGTATTCAATCTGCAGAGCTAGAACCACATAAATAATGCTCTCACAAGTAAAAGCAATAACAGTAATATTCGAGCTTGCTTCTTCATCCCGCTTCGTAGATACGATTTTTAGTTTGGTTTAGTTTGTCATGCTTCGAGCGGGTTTGATAGACTGCCTGTCGCGGACAGGTTTAAAACTGACAGACACTCACTACTTCAGCCGGCTGTACACAAAAGCGGGCCAACGTTTGCTTGGTGACAGAGCTTGTTAACGACCTGAAAGCACGCATCGAAGGTAGACGTTTAGGATACGAGAATCACTGGTCATCAAACCGAACCTTCCTTTACTGCTGAACCAGGTGCCTATACCTCTTAACGTTACGCTATACAATATTTTAACTACTACAGCCATGACTCTGCCGGAATATGTCTGAATCGGACTCCCGACGGTGTCCTACGCCCGAGGTCATGCTCGGCCATTCATATGTATTAATGTCATTAATCACATCATTTTAGTCATTGTGCTGTACTTGTATCGAATTTATTGTACTGAACAGTTTATGCTACAACTTATTGATGATTTTAGTTTTGTATAGTGATACATACTCGCTTTCAAATGTGGAAGAAGTCACTCTACAGTATTGCCTTGCTTACACCCGGTAAGAAACAATCAGCTTAATATAATATCCTCAGTATAAGTGATTTCCTGTTTGCATCCTATATTGAAACACGCCACTTTATAACAGTTGCATGAACATGCAAGTCAATTTGACTCACAGCCTCGCGCTTTCCTACTAAGGCATACACACGGATGTTTCAGTATAGGTGTCTTTTAATAAATAAAACTTAACGAAGCCATTTTATGAATCGTTGAAAAGTTGACCGTTTTGATTTTGTTTTGTGGTAATATCATGCTAGAAATACCCAGAGGCACAATACCTTTCAATACCTTGTAGTTTAAACGTAAAATTGTTTGGGTCAACTTTTTAGCACTGTAATTTCACCTTAGTCTATGTCAACTATCAACTGCTATGGGGGTTTTAGTTTCACTCATTTTTACGCTTTCTGTAATAAATTATTTTTACTATGCATAAGTAGTTGGTAGTTGAGATGACGACCGGTGTACGCGGAAAGATCGAAGTGTTTTGTTAAAGTTTTCAAAAAAGTTTAGCTAACATTGTAATAACATCGAATTCAGATTCAATTGTAAATCTAAAACAAAAAAAAATATTTAGTAAGACCACAAAATGTTCACTTCGAATTTTCTGTAATAATGCTTAAAATGCTTCGCCATTCCTCGCTTAAGACTTGTTGAGGCCTCTCTGATGCTTATTTACAATGTTCACGTAGACGTAATATAATTACTTGGTTTTCTTTTGTTTGTCGTACAGTAACCGCACTCCTCTAATGGTCATTATGTTGCAGTTTGTACTACCACTAACATGTCACGTCCAGAACTGTCATGTAAGCTAAAGGTATACATTTGATTTGTCTATTTACATCGTAACCTGCCGACAAGCATGACCGTCCTCTGTTCCTCCGCTGAGAACATCGGAGACCTAAGCCATCACAGCCGACGCAGACACATGACGTAACTCCCCTACACAGCCTCTTTAAGCTTATAGCAAGAGTTGGTATAATGGGTACACTTTGGACGCTCAGACCTTTAGATCGCCCTCGCCCTGGTAAAAGTTGTCTAGCATCATGCTTAAGCTTTTTTGTACAATATAGTCACGCTTAAAAAGATTGGCTGCGCAATAATGATTACTTCAAGCGTTCTGCATGCCATTTAGATTATTATATATTCATTCCTACTTTGTGCATAGTGCGGCGTACTTAACACAACTCTCTGACGGTTATGGAAGCTCGATCACGAGAATAACTAGCATTCAACTTTTGATTAATTAATTTTGTGTACTTTTTACTATTTGTCCCAATAACAATTATATTTCAATATAAAGGTGACACACAGCGCGCACTTCAATGAAAGAATGCTTGGAAGGTCCAATCATATTGTGCAACAAATCTTGTAAAGTTCTTGTAATATTGAAGCAGCAATAAGATTTGATTTCAAGCCATTTCTGCCTTCCGTGTGTCCCGCTATGTGCTGGTTAGTAGCAGAGAAACTACACACGCATCGAATTTATGATCTTATGTCCTAGTCGGTGCCTACCTTGTCTAATAGCTCTGTGGGCGCCGTGTACCCTTCGTTTAGGTTAGATCTCTTCACTCTTGCTCTTTAATATTACAAAAACTATTTTAGCGATATTTTTCAGACAGGCTGTGCAATGAGGATAAAGTTCTGTGTCAGATGTATGAATGTCAAAGTGATGAGTTAGACTAGTATTAACACAAATTAACTTATTCAAGTTCATAAACCGTCGTGCACTGTAAACATTACAACACTTCACTGGAATTTAACTTCAATCTTAGATTGTTTAATATGCTATCGACTGTTTATGAAAGTAGTATTATAGTTTTTAAGTGTGCAATCGATTGTTCCACAATACGAAATTCAAACTCATTAAGTTTAAGGCAAGTCTTTTTAACTTACATTTTAATAAAAATATATTTTGCTATTTCGATATTTTTGAAATCATGGTAGATATTCTTTTTGATCTACAAGTAAATTCTCCATGAAGTTTGGAACAAATCAAGCATAATTTCTACAGTCACATGATTTGCAATAAATAACATTGCACACTGAAAAGCGAAGACTTTTTTGAGTATATTCAAACTTGCCAAATTCATTGTGGAATAATTCGTTTGCATCTAAATTGAGCTAAGGTTGGAGCACTGTACTTATTATTCTTTTGTTATGGTTTCAGTTACTGGACACCCTCCCGGTGTGCCAAGATTTTAATCGCCAAGGATGTACAAGACCTACCTGCAGATTCGTTCATATTCGTGAAGGTAATTATTATTTATTTTCAATAACTTAGTATCAATAATTAATAAAATCATCTGAATTGGCAGCACGATTCGAAAGTCATAGAAGTATTATGCCAAGTAACATTAACTAAATTATAGGCTCAAACGACTGACGCATGGCAAAATTGATGCGTACGTCACCCCTTCCGTATGATAAATTATAACTGGAGACTTGTATTACAGGTTTCTTTAAACCTCTCTCGAGCTCCAGTTCCTTGCAAAATGGGTACTGACATGCCTATGTATAGGTATCTCGTGCCTACCACCTACCTACTATAAGTCCTACTGTACCACCACACTTTGTAAAGGAAATAAATACATTTTGAATAGCTGAAATCAGGCATCAATCATCAACATTCGCCCTGTGAGTGAGGAGTATAAATTCAGTTGATCAGCTACAGTACATTTTAACATGAATTTTTCCCCAGAGATATCCCAATCCCTTACATTTATGCATGAACACTTTTAGAACATTAGCATTGTAACCCGTATTCATGTAGTGGTCTAGTAGTATACATAATCTTGTAGATTTTCACACATATTTTTTTTCTTTGACTTTTAACTCTTTGTAGATTTTGTTATCATTTTCATAAATAGTGAACCTAGTGTTCATAGTATTCTTGTATATTTACTGTACCTAAACGTGTAGTTTTTGATCTTATTTAATCTTTCATACTATTTCATTTTCATAACAACTTTCCCTAGCGTCCGCTCAGTTAGGACTCAGTATCACCTTTGAATCATAATTTTGAACCCAACTGGTTGATCACATCGATGTCTATTCGCCTCCCAATAAAATATGGCGGATGTCATTAAATATAATAATCTCAGATCCATAAATTAGGATAGACATAGAAGCCTTCATCGCGACATTCATTTATCTTCGGAAATAGGATTATATATATCGCTAGGAGTGTGTGGTAATCGTGTTTATTGGTTATTCCAGGGTGCGGGCTGCAGGTGGTGGGGTGTCGCGTGGTGGTGTGCCGTGACGCCGCCGCCGGCGCGTGTCGCCGCGCCGCCTGCCGTTACTACCACATCCCCGTACAACTGCCGCCGGCCATCCGCCCCCCCTAACCAAACCCCCATTCCCCCCATACCCATACCCATCCCACCTCACATCCCTCAACTCCTATCTCCCAATCTAGTCCTCGTAGCCCGCGCCCCGCGTTCTCCGTCTCGATCCGCAGTCACGCGCAGGGAAAGGCAGAGTGGGATCACTTTGTCGGCTCCTGCAGCGGAGGTGATGCCTACAGTGAATGTCGGTTAGTGCAGCGTGGCGGCGGCGGGGGCGGGGCGTGCTAGCCCCCACTTGCCCCCGCCCCGCCCCCGCTCCCGCCGCCTAGAGCGGGGCTGCTCTTCGGGAAGACGTGTGTACATAGTAGCGGGATATGATTCTCAGGCACGGTCATGCGATTGTGATATGAATAGATTTCGAGACGCCGCCGGAGCCGTTCGAGTAATTTTATCGAGATCGTCGAATAGTTAGTGAGGTTTCAAATGTTTTATTACGATTGTATAATTTTTTTTAAGATACGATATGAGTTCCTGTAAAGATCGGTGCGGTCGCCGTATGGCGTCGCGCGGAAACTTTGTTGTATATAAGCGATGTATTGAACGGGTGGATGCGAGCCTCCGCCGGCCTCGGCCGGGCCATAGGTAGCACCACCCCACTCCTATTGTGAGCATTTTGTGAGAATTATGTTACTTTTTTACGTACGATGTAAAATTATGATTTTCTAGTTGACAAGTTTTACACTAGATTAGGGTTAAGTGAATCAGTAATGAGACACCAATAGAGTAGCCGCTTCTCTCCTTCGGCACTGAAACGTTTTGACGCCGAAGCACAATCACTGAACTGAGTGCGGCGCGCGCACCACTACCCCTCCCCACCGCCCCCTCTCCCTCCTAACCCTCCCTCCGCCCCGCATTCCTCCCCCCTGATCCCCCCGCGTCGCCACGCGAGCCCGCGCCGCCGCACTCCCACTCATTAGCATAGGTCGCCACTCGTAGAGTGATAGAGGACAGAGATTCCAAATACAATGAACGTTATCGGACAATATTGAAACGAAGAAGCATACTTCCAAGCTATTTACCTAAATTATAGGATAGGAAGTCGGCTTTTATCCCGGTTAGATTTTGCTAGAATACCTATCATTATTTTACCGTTCGATCCCTGTCGATGCACAAAACGTTACCGATGATCGCGTCCGATTACCTCTCGTTGAGTGCAGCACGATTGATAGCTTTTACTTGTATTGTTTTCGACCCAAACAGTATTAACGTTTTGATCAAATTTATCTCGTCTCGTATGTATGTAGAGGTGATAATAATATGCGGTTAGAGAGAGAGGCGGGAGTGTGCGCGGACGCACCGTACTTTACCTGAGGAAACTGGACGATATCTGAAGTTGTAGCAGACGATTTAGTTCCTAAATCATCGATTGCGGTGCCCAACGGCTAACTTCAGAGCGGCTAGGTCACCGCAGGCGTAGGTGCGTCTCCGCAGCCGTCGGCATGCCGAGACGCGAGTCGGTGCGCCCGCGCACCTCTTCCGAAGGCATGGAAGCCTAATGCCTAATATTATTCCTAGTCCATATCCTTTTTGTTGATCAGTCATGCGATTTAATGTTAGAGTAAATATTCATAATTTGATTTATTCCTCCCATTTAGTGGATATTTTGATAATGATATATTAATAATGAAATATTTAAGATACATAATACATATTTGATTCTAAATCCTGATAAAGTGACACTAAGTTAGTAATTTAGTCGGAGGGATACTTGTGCCGTGATTATATTTTTAGGTATATATTATGAAATAATTCCTAGCGTCGGAATTAATGAAGTGATTAATGTGTAAGTTATTGTCGTAACGTAAGTGGAATGCCATATCGATAAAAGGTGAATATCGGAGCGGAGTCAAACTCGTTAGGATCTGATTGCGTTGCGTTTGTATTATGTTGGATTGGATTGGATTGGTTGGTTGTTGAGCGTGTTGTTTGAGCGTCGTCATCGCGTTGTTGTCGTGAGCGGTCGCGTACAGTCATGAGGTCGGCCCCCGAGGCAAGTGCTGTGGTGAATACTTCACTTTTATCAATACGGCACTATTACTCCTAAATGTATAAGTTGTCATTTTATTTTTGTTAAAATTTATCGTTTCATGATTATTTGTTGCCTATAATTTTTATAATCAAAATTTTATGATCTGACGCATTTATTGTAAGACAATCGATTACTTTTATAATTGTGTAATTAGTGTGATAATAATAATGATGGTATCAAATTGCCGTTGTGAAAGATGAACATCGAAAGTATCCTTCCTGTTTAGAAGGGACTCTTCTGGCCCAAGGTTTCTAGTGGATTTTTATATTTTTCTTTTGTTGTATTTTTAATGTTGCGTGTGTCTTACACATAATATATTTCATTTTTGTGATATTTTTAACTATAAAGTACTGTTATTATAAATCCGAATGGAATAATAATGACCTAATTAATAATCAAGAATTTATTTGTAAATCACGAAAAAAAATGTAAAACTGTAAATATATTGACAAAAAAAATGAACTGCAACACAATAATTGATTACTTATTATTATTATAATATCTCTTCATCAAATACACTGTAAGTTGTTTGAATACCTAAAGTAATGGTATCTTAATGTAGTATGTACCTACAGTTACTTAATAAAGGTAAACCGGTCCAGTGAACAAATTATTGATAATATTGTAAACATTTTTTTATTCACGAACAATCACAGAAAAGTAAGTACATGACATTGTAATATTATTTATGAAATTACTATGTGATGTGATCTTCGGATCAATTTTGAGTACAGTATAGATATTAAACAACTGAATATGTAATTTGAATTTTTACTTTTCTATCCCGTCACCCTTCTATTTACCCCTTTAAGTAGGTAGGTAAACTGATTACCTTTAGAATTTTTCATTATTTAAGGTTGGTAGGTGAAGTTACTCGTGGCAGAACAGAACGATTGAGATTAAATCTTATTAATCAAATTAAAGTTTGTTGAATAAACTAATTGTGTAATGAATATTTTTTCTGCTAGTTAGGTACTACAATACTATCACTAGTAGGTAGGTAGGTACTGCTGGTTCTTAGGTAGGTAATTGAACCGCGGATGGGACCCTCAAAGATCGGGAAATGTCTGTAGATAGTGAAGGCCCAAGCCGTTCTTTCGGGAAATGTATGTGGAAGGCCTATGTCCAGCAGTTGACTTCTTCAAGCTGATGATGATGATGAGGTTACCCGTCACAAAAATTACAGACATAAACTTGCACCATCTTGTGAGTATAATTTAATCTGTGGTTGACTTATGTATGGCACAGAAGAAATAATAACGGTCTTAGGCTAGTAACCCTTCCGATTCAAAGGTTGTGAGATCAAGTGTGGTCGTGCACCTATACAATAATTCATTAGAAATATTGGTGTTTACAATGCCCGTGATCTTGAACGAGAAAGCAAACATCGGCAGGACCGTGGCATAGTCCAGACACGACAATAAACCGACCATTAGACTGTTGTGGATTGGGCTAAGGATGGTAGGTATAGGTTGTTGGGCAAGCCTACCCTCTAAATAATAAAAACTATACCTACCTATGCTGGGCAACAGCGCCTTATATATTTTAGGACATAGTTACCCAACCAGTGTTGGTTGTACTTAATCAGCGAAAAACGTGGCAAAAAGGCTTGCTTTTGTGCTTGTAATTGGGTTAGATTGGGTTGGTTATTTGCTTAGATAATTATGATATTTCCTCCATGGTTATTTCATATTTCGTCCAAGTGTAAGGTGTTTTTTTTTTAATTTATTTTAAAGGCTAATGTTTAATTTAGTAAGAATAAGTCAATAGTACCTATAATAATAATTAGTTTGGTAGGGTACTATAAGGTAGGTAGGTAGGCACACATAGCGGTGAGTTTTTTTTTTAATTAGCCAAATTTCAATTGTCAAAGTCAAAGTCAATAGGTATTTATTCAATAAAATCACAAGGATCACTTTGAAACGTCTTAAAGCTAGGTGACTCTAGGTGCCAGTTCCACGCGACCAAAGCCTAGAAGAACAGGCAACAAACTTACGGCTTGGTTCCTACCGTTCTTTTGTATGATCCTTTTACAATGTAATATAATATATTATTGAAGTTAAGTGAGGCGTAGGCATACAGAAAAAGGTAAACATAATCAAATTTATGTCAGTCAAATTTATTTCATAAGCAACATTGCGTGGTTCCGGTTGCTGCGGTGCTCTAAGGATACCTACAACAGGGTACATATGGTAGGTACCGAGGGTAGAACAAGATAACGAAGATTTAATATAGTCCCAAAAGTTATTACCCGAGTGTGATTTGAACCCACGACCTTCCCCTTGATACGGGGCCGCGCTAACCAACTGCGCCATCGGATTCTAATCGCACTCGACGAATAACTCAGGGACATGCTACTACGGTACTTACTACGGTAAGTGTAGGTAAACACTATAAAAACAAATAAAAATTAAGATAAAGAAGGTTCCGACCTACTGCAATGAGTGGAGGTCTCACTCAGATGAGGACCTATGACGACAATGGAAGACCTCAAAACTTTATCAATTTTTCAAATATCCAGTTTAAAAACTGCGCTTTTGTAGACGCTGATGCACAAGAAGTTTTTCTAAGTAGGTATGTCAGTAATAGTACCTTCTATCATACTACCTATACCTACTATTATTATTAGGTATACCTACTATTGGATCCGTCTTGATCACAAGAGGAGTCTATAAAATGACAAGGAGCGCACACCACCGCCCACCGCCGGAAACCAAAGTATAGTTTTCGATACCTATGTTGGGCACACACATACCTACCTACAACCAATTATTATTAAACATGGAGGAATTATATTATAAATATAATACAATGCCATCTATGAATAGAATTTGGAATTAATTTGTTCGCTAAATAATTTTAGAAGCGCAGCCTATCAGTCACTTATTTCAAATGATATCAATCAATCAATCGGGTCTTCAGCAACTTGTGCGGAGGCGGGTAAGGATAAAAAAAAACGAAATCAAATCGGTCTTTATTCAGTACCTACAGTCACAAGGATCACTTTGACATACTAGGGTAATCTATCGCCAGTTCCTCGCGACCAAAGCCTAGAAGAACGGGCAAGAAACTTACGGCTTGGTTCCTGGCGTTTTTTTTTTATGATCCTTTTTTCAATTTAATAAAGTACCTTGTTTTTGGGTTTTTTTTTTTGTTTTTTTTTTTTTTGTTTTGAGTTGGAGCATAGATCAGTCCTAAGCTTTTTTGTTATCTTTAAAATCAGATATTTTAAGTAAGCTTCTGTAATCCATGTTAGAGCTCCTCCGGGGCGGGGCGCCTAGAACTTCGCGGAGCAGGGTAAGGGCTGCCGGTTTCTTCTTCTTCTCTCCGTTTATGGCTCCTGTCTGTCATTCGACAGACAATCTTGCCAGTGTCAGGCTGCCGGTTTAAATGACAACAAAGAATTGATTTGACAACTGACAGAATCTGTCAGTGACAGACTGTCACAGTCACATAGTTGATTTGACCGAAAATGTTTCCAATGTTTTGAAAAAAAACCGCCACCATTTTCTTTAAAAAAAATGACGGCCGACTTGACTATGGACTGACTTGACTAAAAAGTATTCAATACAAATTACTTGACACTGGCAAGATTGTCTGTCGAATGACGGACAGGAGCCATAAATTGACAGAAGAAGAAGTTTTCACGCGAGCGACGAGCGATGAGCGAGGCGAAAGGCGAAATCGTACGAATCGCGTTTTATTTTGTGTGAATCGCTCGCTATTACTTTAATTTTATTTATGTAAGCGGTAGATGGTTTTGCTAGCATTTGTTTTTGTATCTAAAAAATGTGATTAATTATGTTTCGTCCGCGTAGTAAACAACTAAACAGAGTTGCATAGACTAACGTATTTTCTATTATCATTGTAGTTGCAGGTAAAGTTTATAGTGTTGTCGTTATCGTATAATTTGCGTTAGCCAAGCGGCTTGTAAGCATAATTTACCTGTTTTCAGGATTATAATTTAGACTTGCCACTATGTTCGCTAGTCTCAAAAGTAAAATTAAGGAAGAAACAGGAAGTGATATAAGTAAAATAACAAGTAGTTGGCGAAGTGGAGCCTTTTTAGGCAGGATCTCTCTCAGGGATGACTCGGTAAGTCCTCAGGTACATATACAGTATTATTGAAAATAAATTGAAGCAAAATTCTCTGTCTGATTGAGATACGTTCGCCTAGGTCTTCCCCTCCCAACAGTCCCATTTACGCTCGCCTGATGCACCTGTTTTGTTAATCTCCTTTCATCAATCCTCTCCACATGCCCAAACCATCTTAACATACCTTTCTCTACCCTCATCACTACATCTTCTTTCACTCCACATTATAGAGAAGGGCCAGGTCAAGAGTACCCTAAACCGACGAGAATGTATGAAGAATGTTAAGAGAGTGAATGAAGCGAAAGAGGTATGTAAGGACCATAGCAAGTGGAAATCCGTGATCTCTGCCTACCCCTATGGGAAACAGGCGTGATTTTATGTATGTATGTATGTAAAATTCTCTGTTTCAGAGCTTGGTTGAAAGCAATACTTATTTGTATTTAATAGAATTGTTATTATGTCTGTTACAAACTGATTAGTGAACTCCTTCTTACTACTTAAATTTACAATTATTTTTTAGAGTTTCAGTAGCCATAATCCTATGTCTATTTTACTTCTTATATTTTTCTCCTACAATGTGCATCAGAAAACAAATTATTCAAAGTACCTACCTAATATACCTTATACCTATCAGAAGTTGATATTAATATTAATGATTTAATAAATGATCTACCTATTAACTTATTAATGGGTTATAAATGCGTATTATATGTTATTATTATGCTTGAAATTTTCAGTCAACAGCAAGTCCCTCCAGCTCTAGTGGACCAGGAGATACATCGGATGTAAGTATTCTCCCCTGTTTGACCACTTTGTAAAAAAAATAGTGCCCAGTGTTGTTGGCAAGTTGTCAGTATGTTGGTTGTTGCAACAATATGATTTTAATGTATTGTGTGCCACACAATGAGCAATGCAACACTTTTAAGAGTAGTAGAGCTCTTTGTGAAGGGCTCGTGCGGGGAAGTACTACTACCAGGCCTTTTTCTACCGCCAAGCAGCGTTGCTGTGTTTCGGTTTGAAGAGTGTGGTTGCCAGTGTAATTACAGGCACATGAGGCTTAACATGTTGCCTCAAGTTGATGGATGCAGGGCAGTGCATCGTAGGGCATGTTCCTATTGTGTGTGACTTACGAGGCAATGCTTTGTTATGGTGATGGTTACCACTTAACATCAGCCCACCTGATGTTGTCTGCTTGTTCCATCAGCTAATTGTATTTAAAAAAAAAACACTGGTACTATGACATCACAGTGTTCAACAATAGGGTTATTCTGTTTTGTAGGGGTAGGCTAAGACCAGGGATATGGTATGGCTTGACAGGCCTCACAATCTAGTAAAGTAGCCTGTCTTCTATACTTTAATTTGTGGGTTCAACACCCACTGAGGATAAACATTTGTGTGTTGAACTTAGATGTTTTATCAATGTTTTGGTGTTTGTTTTTGCAATAAATGACATAAAAGTGTTATAAAGGGATATTTATCACTTTTATTATTTAATGAATAAACACAGTGAAGATTGTGGAAAGTAAATGGATGGGGAGGGCCGAATGATTCTAACTGGAAATGTATAAGGGAAACCTATGTTCAGCTGTAGACTTCTTCAGGTTTCTGATGATTATTTATTTATTTTACTATCCATCATAATCATCATTATTTTTAGTTGAAATTATTACCCATAAACTACAAGTGTTTTTATTTATATTTGCATGCCAAGTTGTGCAGCTAAATAAGAGAATCAAATAATTTTCAGTTCCGTTGCAGTTGCGATTGTCTCCTTTTGTTAATGCATTATTATTGCTTGCAGTCGATATCCCCACAGCTGGAGGCATACCTAACCGACCGCACAGGAGGTCAGATCGACCAGCCAGCCTTGCAACAGCAGTACGCCACACAGCTCGAGGCCAAGCTACAAGAGCGCGATGCATATTGGGAGAAAAAAATCGAGGAGGTTAAACTTTCGCTTGCATCTGTCCAAGGTTTGTGTATACAATGCTGTGATATTTAACACCGCTGTTTTTATTGTCTAACTAGCGACCCGCCCCGGCTTCGCACGGTTATTGTGGGTTATCCCTAAGAGATTATGCTCGTTTTATGCATATATAAACCTTCCTCTTGAATCACTCTTTCTAAAAAAAAACCGCATCAAAATCCGTTGCGTAGTTTTAAAGATTTAAGCATACATAGGGATTCGGACAGAGAAAGCGACTTTGTTTTATACTATGTAGTGATAAAAAAAATTATACAATACGTGGATTATCCACACAGCACTATTTAGCCTCAAACTAAGCAATGCTTATGCAATGGGAACCAGAGATCTGTTATAATACTTATACTTTTTTGTGAATACCTACATAGGTACTTGTAAATATTATGTAACACGCAAACAGAAAACAAACATCTATTTTCATTACAATAATTGTTCCCAGTGGGGATCAAACCCACAGCCTTCGGTGCAGAAGCACTGATCAGTGAGGGCCGCCAAATACAATGTCAGTATTAATTGGAACCTATGCTGATGAATGGCAGATGATCTCTGTGAATGGACACATACATATAAAGGTCTTCTACTCATCTTCGAGTACCTACGAGTTTGGGGCAAGATTGTTAAGATAGTTCGTTTAAGAGTAGTAGAGCTCTTTGTGCAGGGCTCGTCCGGAAAAGTATCACCATGCCTTTTTGCCGCCAAGCAGCGTTGCTATGTTTCAGTTTGAAGAGTGTGGTTGCCGGTGAAATTACCGGCACATTATGCTTAATATCTGTATGCCTCAAGAATATCAGGTGGGAAATTGGCTTGTTCCATCAGCAAGAAAAAAAACCGGCCAAGTGCGCGTTGAACTCGCGCACGAAGGGTTCCGTACCATTATCTAGAAAAACGGCAAAAAAAGCACGTTTGTTTTATGGGAGCCCCTTAAATATTTATTTTATTCTGTTTTAAATTTTTTCAAGGATACATCATAAATCTAGGCGTAATTTAATAAAGTACAATGGGCGGCCTTATCGCTGAAAGCGATTTCTTCCAGGCAACCTATTTTGAATGTTGACTAATATTTGTTTATACATGGTGTAAAATACCACTCCTGAAAACTTCAGGGGGCTAATTAAAGTACCAATCAATATGAAGAACAATATGGGTACTTTAGCCCCCTGAAGTTTTCGGGAGTGGTATCTTAACACCCTGTATTTATTGTTGGCAGGTGAGGAAGCATTGGCGGCCCAAGTAGTAGCGCGGGCGGCCCAGGCTGAGGCAGCGAGGGCTACTTCAGAACGTGACGCCGTCCTCAAACAGCTCAGCGAGTTGAGAACTAGACTAGCAGCCGCGGAACGGGCACAGGACAAACTTGATGCGCTTACTGTAAGACCAATATAAATAAGACCAATATATATAAGAATATATTTCTTCTTCTCTCAATTTATGGCTCCTGTCCGTCATTCGACAGACAATCTTGCCAGTGTCAAGTGATAAATATTTATTAGTTTAGTGAATACTTTTTAGTCAAGTCAGTCCATAGTCAAGTCGGCCGTCATTTTGTTTTGAATTTTCTTCAAAACAAAATGACGGCCGCCTTGACTATGGACTGACTGACTATGGTGGCGGTTTTCTTCAAAACATTCGAAACATTTTCGGCCAAATCAGGATATCACATAATACACTTTGATTCCAAATGTTTACACTTTGTGCTATGACCTCAAGTAATGTTGGTTAAAATACCACCGAAATTACACAACACAACTCAAAATAACACTAGAAAAACAATTAAAATGAAAAAGCTATGTTGCTTCCAGAAATGTCAGAAAACGAATCTATAAGAATATAATAAGTCTTTATTCCTTAAGACTTAGTGGTATCCAAGTAATTTGAGACATATGTCAGGCACGCGCGCAATTTAAATGCTTTTAAAAATAAAAAAGTTTCTTTGTAGAATGTAAACCCATAATTAAATTAATTATTTATCAAGGCACTTAAAGTTAATTAGAATATCTCTTACTAGCGGCCTGTCCCAGCTTCGCATGGGTGGTCATAAATTTTTTGAACATTTTAGGATAAACTTAGACCGTGGGTTCAAGCCTCGCGTCTACTTATTTCATACATTTGCACGCCAGAGAGTGAAATCGCACCCCGAGCGCGACCCGTGGACCCGTTAACGTTTTTAATTTCGTCATATCTTTTGAATGGAATGTCCGATTTGAAAAATTTAAGAAGTAATCTATAGGTATTGAAACCGTCTTAATTATGAAAAGATTTATTTGGATAAGGATTAATACCAAGGTACAAATAAAGACCCTTTTCTAGCGGCGGCATTTTAATTAATTTTTTGTAATAAAAGAACACTTATTGTGACACAACTATAATAGTTAGACATATGCTGTCGCGACATTTTTTGTAGATGATGACGTGTTCTATACAAAATCGTAGTACATTATTTTGTTCTATCATCAATACTTTTCGCAGCGCACGCGATGTAAGGTTTTTGGTTTCCACCTTGGGTTACATTATTGGAGTTTTAGTAAGGATCCCTGATTTTTTTGAAAATATAATATAGCCTATGTTACTCAGGGATAATGTAGCATTCTAATGGTGAAAGAATTTTTGAAATCGGACCAGTAGTTTTTGAGCCTATTTGTTACATACAAAAATACAAAGCTTTCCTCTTTATAATATTAGTGTAGATGACAAACGAATAAAACTGACTTTAGAAAAAAAAATTTGGTTTCAGGCAAACTTTGTCTTTACTTTTATCGAACCCAGCGCGGTCAAGCGTAGTCCCGTAACGAAATTACTAGTATTTTTAGAATACCAAATTAATATTTATATACAGATAGATAACTGTTTATTGATTACCTTAAACAAGGATTTTTACCTAAAAATATGTATCCTTAATATCCGAGAGGGAAAATGTCTCTGATATCCTTAAGGAAATTGCACTATAAAACTAATAAAAATACAAAACAAATTATATAATTATCGTTTATTGTTCAGAAAAAGGTTACATAATTGTAGTATATCTACGTTCTATTAGTAGAAGCTACAGGCATACTATGGTTTGTTGCTCTGAGCTTCGGACAAGAAATTCTGTATTCCGACTCTCAGCGCCCGCCTCTCGTAAAAAAAACCGGCTAAGTGCGAGTCTGACTCGCGCACGCAGGTACCATTATCTATAAAAACGGCAAAAAAATCACGTTCGTTGTATAAGAGCCCCCTTAAATATTTATTTTATTCTCTGCAACATCATCTGTGAAAATTTCAACTGTCTAACTATCACAGTTCATGAGATACAGCCTGCTGACAGACGGACATACAGGCAGACCGACGGATGGACAGCGTTGTCTTAGTAATAGGGTCCCATTTTACCCTTTGGGTACGGAACCCTAAAAATAGTAACATAAATTATTATGTAGGACAAAAATTTGGCAAATAACATTAACAAAACAAAATATAAACAGGTATTAAAAAATACGTTCTAGAGAAGGGCCAGGTCAAGAGTACCCTAAACCGACGAGAATGTATGAGGAATGTTATGAGAGTGAATGAAGCGAAAGAGGCATGTAAGGACCGTAGCAAG
The DNA here is from genome assembly GCA_932294275.1 of Chloroclysta siterata. Taxonomy (NCBI): domain Eukaryota; kingdom Metazoa; phylum Arthropoda; class Insecta; order Lepidoptera; family Geometridae; genus Chloroclysta; species Chloroclysta siterata. The sequence continues at coordinate 6,639,949 of OW028600.1, read as the reverse complement.
TGGAAATCCGTGGTCTCTGCCTACCCCTATGGGAAACTGGCGTGATTTTATGTATGTATTACAAAAATCATAGATAGATTCGTTTATGTTCGTAGGAGGAGTTGGAACAGTCTAGTAGAGAATGGGCGCGCTCGCGGGCCGAACTAACGGCCGCGCTCGGCGAAGCGGACGCGCGCGCTAGAGACTTGGCCGACCAACTCGCTCTAGTGAAGGCAGCTCTACCTCCGCTGAATGAACACCATCACATGGATGATGATGGTAAGCCTCTTCAATATTCTACCAATATTGATGGTGCTGTGTGGAAAGTCCACCGATATTTATATTTATAATAGAAAAAATATATATACAAGGTGTTCCAATATTTGTGTTTAAAAACTTCAGGGGGCTACTCAGTACCCAAGTGGTTTTTTTTTCGCGTTTACAGTGTTGGTTTCTTAGAAAAAGTTATTTATATTGATGGGTACTTTAGCCCCCTGAAGTTTTTAAACACAAGTATTGGAACACCTTGTATACAACTTGTAACATAATACCACTATAAGGAGAAAGACCAAGAGATGGGACCAAGCACTACTTTGACATGTGCATTGTTTGAATACTTCGTTTTTGGAATTCCCGTACAAAAGTAAAATTTATATTGTCTCAGAAATTTGCAACACCCCTGATAATGTGTATGTGAGCTTGGTACATAAGCTATTTGCGTTTACCAATTGGCGGCAGTTCTGTTACCTATTTTATCTACAAGTTCACAATGAAAGGTCAAAAAACAGCTGTAAATAGTCTGCGGCATGTTGTTGTTAGTTTCATTTTGGAGGAAAGTTTAAGAGGCATTTCACGAATGAAAAACTTCGAAATTTCCAAAGCCTTATATCAAAAGTTGTTTGCCATGACCTGTAGAATACCCTGCTTCCGGGGTTATAAGGGTATTATGTTACACGTTTTGTAGACTAGCATCTGCCCGTGGCTTGTTTTGCGTAGTACCCAACCTACCCTGATTAAAAGTAGCCTTAAATGTTATTCCAGATTATAAAAGTTTCACCCCAATCGGTTCAGTGATTAGGGTCTGATTGAGCCACAAACATCCAAACATGGTATCTTAAGCTCTGATTTCACCATGCTGTGTTAGATTAACAAAGGATTAAAGGACCGTTAAATATGTCAAAGTGTACGCGTTTGACATCTAAGGTTATATGTAACAGTCTGTTAATCCTTTATTAGTAACTAACAGAGCATGGTGAAATAAGCTCTTAACATCGTATTACTGGCTAGCTGCCGCCCACGGCTTTGCGTTTTAGTAGTGATTATTACTAACATTGATATTTATGGCGTTTTTACGTTACTGGGTTCGTACATTTGCTACCCTGTTCCCGGAAATGTTTCCGGTTTAAAGTAGCCTATTTGCTGATCCTGGTTGGGAAGAACAATCGGTTCAGTGTTTAGTGCAGAATCACGCACTAACTACTGAACCGATCGAGCCACAAACATCTAAACTATCGCAATGATATTAATAGGGTGGGTTAAAGAACGGTAGGGACCAAGCCGTACGTTTGTTGCCTGTTCTTCTAGCCCTGAACCTGCACCTTAATTAGCTAAAAGAAGTTTCAAAGTGATCCTTGTTTTTTTTTTATACACCTCGCTGATGGAACAAGCAAATGGCCCACCTAATGTTCAGTCGTAACCATCACCTGTAACAAAGCATTACCTCGTAAGTCACGCAGGATAGGAACGTGCCCTACGATGCACTGCCCTGCGTCCATAAACATGAGGCATACAGGTGTTAAGCCTCATGTGCTTGTAATTACACCGGCAACCACACTCTTCAAACCGAAACACAGCAACGCTGCTTGGCGGCAGAAAAAGCTCTACTTCTCTTAACAACCTGTGATTCTGTTTGGCAATAATTATTACATTTCTTATTTCTAAATTACATTTTCTTATGTCTAAAGATATCTTATGATAAAATTATTATATTCTATTGTTTTGTGTAGATAAAAGACAACTTACACCCACGGGCTGTCAGGAATACGACCGCGTGTGTCGCGAGCGGACAGTTCTGACGCGGCAACTACAGGAAGCTAAGATGGCGCTCGCAGATGTCAAGACCTCATGGAGTGGACAAATCGCTTCTTTGGAGACACAGGTATTACAATAGCGCTGTTAAAAGTCGTCAGAAATTCAGCAGCTTTATACATTAGAAAAAAGGCATAAAATTCAGGCCGCATCATCCTATTGTTGGGCAAATGCCTCCCCTAACGGCCGGTATTTGAAAGCTCGATCAAACGTAATCGGATGTTAAGGACTAGTTTCACCATGGTCTGTTAGATTAACAAAGGATTAAAGTCCCGTTTAATATGTCAAAATGTACGCGTTTGACATCTAATGTTAGATTTAACGGCCTGTTAATCCTTGATTAGTAACTAACAGAGCATGGTGAAATCCGCTCTTAGCTCTTTATTTCAGCTATTACATTAAATTAGATAGAGATAGCAAGTGACTTGACATCTGATAAGGCTTTCAGAAACGGCCAGTTAATGTACTATTTTACTCAATTGTCTGCCGTTCATGTGCCATTTTGATAATATATACTGACGATACGGAAGAAACTACATACATACATACATACATAAAATCACGCCTGTTTCTCATAGGGGTAAGCAGAGACCACGGATTTCCACTTGCTACGATCCTGACATACCTCTTTCGCTTCATTCACTCTCATAACATTCTTCATACAATCTCACATTCTCGTCGGTTTAGGGTACTCTTGACCTGACCCTTCTCTAGAACGTCTGCTATCTGATCGAGATACGTTCGCCTAGGTCTTCCCCTCCCAACAGTCCCATTTACGCTCGTCTGATGCACCTGTTTCGTTAATCTCCTTTCATCCATCCTCTCCACATGCCCCAAGGGGCTGACAACTATCAAACAACTTCTTGCAACTTTGTGCAATCACATTGCACACAGTTTAGTAAAAATTTCATTTTGATCGATACAAGTTTTCCTCCTTAAAAGTTTGCCTATGTATGAAAACTAGTGAAGCAAACTTTTGAGTAGGAAAACATGTATCGATCAAAATGAAATTTTTACTAAACTGTGTGCAATGTGATGGCACACAAAATGGTTGATTGCGATTTTTCGAAAATGAGTTTAGTGATTTTATATCTTTCAACATGTCGAAACGTGCGAGCGAGAGTCACATTAGCTCTTGTCTTCGCCTTAACATGCCTTTCTCTACCCTACGTCTTCTTTCACTCCACATTTCTCTCTAATTACACTGTTCCTCACTCTATCACTCAAATTCACGGAATAAACTAACGCTGGCGAATCAAATCAAATTAAAAGTTTCAGCTCGTGAACTGAAAGTTGTGTTTCGTAAAGGTGGCGCGGCTTTCGCGACAAGCGGGCGAAGAGGGCTCGGAGAGAAGAAGAGTGGAGACCGAGAAGAGAGAGACGGAAGATAAACTAGTCAACATGGCGGTTGAGCTCGAGAAAACTAAGCAAACCCTAATGAATAGCGAGGCTAAGGTAATTGGACTTAATTTTATTTATTTGGCTTTACCCGCCTAGCTGTTTTATTTGGTGTGTGTTTAAACAATTTAAAGATTATTACACTTATAGAATAGAAGAATAGAATAGAAGATTTTTTATTCGACACACAAACACGGGTACAGCCTCACATATTAGGTAACAAGAAAAACAAGAAGAAGAAAAAACTGCATAACATAGCAGTTAGGTAGATAGGTACATACAATATGGAAAGAAACATTTAAAAGCACAAAAACTTATAGGTAGCTAGAAGACAAATTTGATCTTGGAGTCGATGTTTCGATGATTTTCAAGTTCCTAAACCGAGAGAGTACACTTAATGAGAGAGGCGTATTCCTAATCCATGCGCAAAGAACATATTTTATTCTGGGTCTGGTCTATGCACCCCACATAGAAAAATTTGAAAAAAATTGAAGATTACCATTCAAATGCAATTTCAAATACTGTACACAGACCCGACCCCGGCTCCATATTATTATGTTGATGAAACAGCTCCTTTGAGTCGAGACATACCTTAGAATAATATAATAGGTACTTTCAATGAAATTAACAAAGATCTTGTTCTTGAATCTTGATGATGCATGAACATTAATTTAAAATACGGCCTCATAATGTACCTGTAAGAGCAAGTAGGTAAGTACCTACTCCATTTTCATTCGCAGATAGAAATATTTTTCTATAGTAATAAATACTTTTGTAAAGATTTAAAAAATGATTTATATTATTCCTACGATTCGCGTAGTGTTTCTGTTCATTGCAGCGTAGTGATCAACAAAATCTAGTGGTTCGAAAAAGTAAGCTCATATTTATAATATCTGTCTAACTAGGTAATTCTAGATCTTCCAATAATTATTGACCACCGATTCTACAAAACACTTCAGTCTCAGTGAGATAAAAGTATCTGGCATAAAATACCTGGTTTTCTTAACACCTTTTCTAGATCTGTAATCAAATTAACGCATTTTCTGTTATGCATGCTGTTTATATGTATAGAAAATAACTTTTATTACTGCTTAATTCTAACTGAAGACAAGCTCTGGTCCAAAATCAATGGCATCTAAATTCTGCAATAAAATTCCAGAAAAAATTTAAAACGAAGAAAAATATTGCATTTAAATCAAAATAATTACGTGTAAAAAAATGCCACTAAAATGATTTGACTTCTTTAATGATACACTGCCCGCTTTGAATTTAATTTTATAATCCCTAACATTTACAGTTTTATATTTCAAACTTCGACCCGCTTCTACTCTTATACAACGTGTAAAATAACATAATATAATAAGGCCAAAGACCAAGTGATCACACCAAGCACTGGAATACTTTGACGTGTGCGAAAGTTGAATATATCGTTTTCGAAATTCCCATACAAAAGTAAAATTAATAATGTCTCCGAAATTTGCAACACCCCTGATACTGTTCACGTAAGTACCAAGGTCACGTACACACGGAACGTACGAACAACTGTGAATAGGGCTGCCTCATGGTGTGTTTAATTTCATATTGGAGGAACGATAACTAGGAAACGTTCGTAGGGAAACTACGAAATTTCAAAAGTCGTAAAACAAAAAGAGTTCGCCATGACCTGTAGAATACCCTGCTTCCGAAATTATAAGGGTATTATGTTACACGTTGTATACTGCCATCCCCTAAACTAAAAGGTTTTTATGTAATCGACCATTTTTTACATTAAGACCTTACCAATGTAACATAATAATTGCAATAAACAGCATGAGTATGATCAAAGTGATATAATATAGGTGAACTTTACACACGGCACTAATCTAGCCCCAAACTAAGCCAAAGATTGTAACTATGGGAACCAGACGGCTGATATAATTATGTATTTAAAGTCATCTACCCTTATCTTTATTTTGAGTGTATTGATATTATATATTATAGATATTATGTGTACATTTGTCACGCGTATGTAAGTTATATAATGTATAGGTGGTGCGGCTGAACTCTGAAGTGCATTCATTGGCGATGGAGGTGAAGGCGTTAAGAAGTAGCGCAGCGCGCGACGGCGTGAGTTCCAGTCTCTACAGTATATAGCACCATGTAGAATTAAGCTGGTTTCTGATGGATATTTTCTGAACCCTCGCAATTTTTTTGATCTCTTGTTTATTTATCATATCACAATTATTTATTTAATAAATTTATTCCATTAAATAAATAATAAAATACAATATCTTCTCAAAACTGATATAAAGTAGGAAATACAGTTCCAGCCTCTAAAGTATATAGCACCATGTAGATGAGGCTGGTTCTGATGGATATTTTTTGCACAATGAATGCACAATGAAAATAATGGGAACCATATAACAATATCTTTATAAAGGTTAAAACTTTGATCAAGAGCGGGTTTAATGGAGAGTTTTCTACTTCTTAACAAAACAATTTTTCTTTTATACGTACTGCTTTTAACTTTTCATTTACTTCTTTTGCTGACTGTACTATGGTAACCTATTAACTCATATTTTTACTTTTTTTGTTGACATAAAATACATCAAAACATTCAGCCACAGAACAAAATGTTTTGTGTATGTCCTAGAAATAAATAAAATCCACAACCTACAGTGCAGAAGGCAGAAAGAATAGAAATTGTAGAAATAAGAACCTAATGAAGTATTTGTGTAGAGGCCGGAGAACTAGGCATTATAAAGGATTTCTGTTTTAAAATATTTAATTAATTTATTATACTACGTGTAACATAATAATACCCCTATAAGACCAAAGACCAAGTGATCAGACCAAACACTGGAATACTTTGACGTGTTCAATGTTTGAATACTTCGTTCCCATACAAAAGTTAAATTAATATTGTCTTGAAAATTTGCAACAACCCTGATAATGTGTTCATGACCTTGGTACATGACCATGACCTTGGTGCACGTTATTGGTGGCAGTTCTGTTACCATTTTTATCTGCAGTTCACAATTAATGGTCAAAAAACAGCTGTAAATAGGGCTGCGCCATGTTGTGTTTGTTTCATTTTGGCGGAAAGTTTATGAGGCATTTCATGAATGAAAAACTTCGAAATTTCAAAAGTCTTATATCAATAGTTGTTCGCCATGACATGTAGAATACCCTGCTTCCGGGGTTATACGGGTATTATGTTACACGTTGTATGTAAACACATGTACATCCTATCTACCTACCTCTTACTCTTCTCGCGCGCATTCACAACTATTAATCGAATCTACACTAATATTATAAAGAGGTAAACTTTGTATTTTTGTATTTTTGTATGTAACGAATAGGCTCAAAAACTACTGGTCCGATTTCAAAAATTCTTTCACCATTAGAATGCTACATTATCCCTGAGTAACATAGGCTATATTATATTTTCAAAAAAATCAGGGATCCTTACTAAAACTTCAATAATGTAACCCAAGGTGGAAAACAAAAAACCTTACATCGCGTGCGCTGCGAAAACTATTGAAGATAGAACAAAATAATGTACTACGATTTTGTAGAACACGTTATCATCTACAAAAAATGTCGCGACAGCATATGTCTAACTATTATAGTTATGTCACAATAAGTGTTCTTTTATTATAAAAAATTAATTGAAATGCCTCCGCTAGAAAAGGGTCTTTATTTGTACCTTGGTATTAATCCTTATCCAAATAAATGACCACCCATGCGAAGCTGGGACAGGCCGCTAGTTATTAATATAATCGATTGACGAAAATATCCATCTGAGCTGACTTGACCGATGTCTTGACGCAATAATGAAAGTAAATAAGCTATGCCGTACTGTTTACTTAACTGTTATTTTGAACAAATGAGTTGTTTCATTTTGAGCCCGATACACTATAATAAGGAAAAAATAAGATTATCAGAAAAATACTATTTAATTAGTAGGTAAATACAATTGCTTAATTAGCGGTTGAGTTTAATTAGTTAAATTGTTTAATTAGTGATGTTTTTAGAGACAAAAAAACTGGTGTCTTAAACTACAACTAAACGAAGTAACATTATAGAAATTAAACAATTAAAAACTAATATTATTTTGTTAAGCTTCGATACAGTGTAGTTATACAAGGTGTTCCATAAGTTGTGTATATAAACTTCAGCGGGCTAAAGTACCCATCAATATGAACAACTTTTTCTAAGGAAACAACACTGTGAACGCGAAAAAAAAAACAGCCGTTTCATACATTTTAGCCTGGTAGGTATTGAACTTTTGTATGAAACAGCTGTTTTTTTTTTCGCGTTCACAGTGTTGGTTCCTTAGAAAAAGTTGTTCATATTGATGGGTACTTTAGCCCCCTGAAGTTTATATACACAACTTAAGGAACACCTTGTATAGTGGTCCAAGCATTATTGAAACAACTCCTCTACATTCAAGTTTGTACTGTTTTGGGTATTAACATTGCGTCATGACATTATTTTAGTTACATTTATTTCGTAGATTTAAATTTATTTGCATTTCCACTAAGAATATATTCATGTACTTATCGTAAAAAAAATATGTAAAATTATGCCTTGTTATAGTTCTTAGTTGTTCTATAGCCGTATTTTTGCACGCTGAATAAAAGTACTTATGAGATTACTGTTGCCCCATAAACAATCCGTTGCCAAATGTTAGAATACATAATATATTGTGATGTTTAGATTACCCCTGACTGATTCCTTCGACATCGTCAAATACAAATATGTTCAGTAGTATACTGGAAGACTAAATAATAATACTAAGAAAGAGATCTGACAGGAACACAGTCTATTCCATTTTTAATTGTACTAAAATCGCGCGGCAAATAGGGCAAGAGTTTATTACTCTTAGATAATATAACCATTGACAAGATAAGAAGAAGAAGAAGTGTAAAACTCTGACCAACAATGGATTGACGAAATATCTCTGAAGTTCGGTGTATTTACAGGCACAAGAGGCTTAACATCTGTATGCCTCAAGTTGATGAACGCAGGGCAGTGCATTCATCGTAGGGCACGTTCCTATCTTTCCTATCGTGCGTGACTTACGAGGCAATGCTAATGCTTTGTTATAGGTGATGGTTACCACTTATCATCAATGGTATAAAAAAAAGTTCGCCATTGTTTCACAGACGCAAATGTTCCCGTATTGCAGAAATTGAGTCTGTTAAAGATACGCTATACAAGGTGTTCCAATACTTGTATTTAAAACTTCAGGGGGTTAAAGTATCCATCAATATGAATAACCTTTTCTATGGAACCAACACTGTGAACGCGAAAAAAAATAGCTGTTTCATCATTCATTTTGATGGGTACTTTAACCCCCTGAAGTTTTAAATACAGGTATTGGAACACCTTGTATAAATAATGCACGGTTAAAAGTAGTATTAGCAGCGTAGTATATTTGTGGTAGCAGGTAAAGAGGTAGCTTATCATTGTGAGATTTAGATATGTTGTATAATTAATGTGTATTACTATATTTTATATTTTTATTTCCTAGTCGCTGTGCAACTTTCAAAGACTACCTATGACTTTTTTAGTATCTTTACCTTTTAATCTATGGAAATTTTATTCAATTATATTGATCACCACAAAAAACTAGTTGAATAACGAATGCTTTGAAAGCAGTGTAACTTGAATATAACGATCGGAATTATTTTTAGTTTGATAAGTTAGGTAATGGTCTGCGTGAAAGTTGAACTCTGTGAAGCTAGCCACAGGCGCAGTAGCGAATATCGGAACAATGTCTTGCATAGATCTACTGCTATTTTAGTAGAGTTCAGCCTTTACGGGCCACTGGGTTGTTGTGGTTTGAATATTCACGTGTGCGTGTGTGCCAGCACATTTCCAGCTTCAACATCGGTAGTTTTACTTATCGATTTTTTGTCAAGCGCGCTTCATAGAGCTCACATTGCCTTATCAGTTATTTTCATTTTTATCGCTCAGGCTCAGATACTAAAGGTTGTACACACAGTGAAACTGTAGATTATTCTGTGGCAAGGTACGGCACGTGACTGTCTGTGGCCTATTATATTATTAGTCATTCAAATGATACAGGTGTCATTGTCATAAGTTATGATAATACATCGGGTGATTGTATTTTATTAACGCTTACATTCAGAGTACATAAGTTTGATAATATTGAATAGTAAACTAAAATTTGATAGAAAGTGTGCAATAGTAAGGTAAGATTTAAAAGCCTATATTTTTGTAGTTACAAAGTACCTACAAACTGTTAGGCAGATAAATGAGAATTTTATTTATAGATTTAGTTTTTATTTTTTAATTTTGTATGTGATATATTAATATAAATATAATTGACATAATGGATATTTATTTATCAAGAAAATTGCTATTAAAAATGTACAAAACAAATGAGACACTTGAGCTTTCTATCTGCAGACTTTGCAAACGATCTAGAGATACTTAGCTCAACTGATATAAAAAAAAACAAATTAATAGATAACTAAGCGCACGTTTTAAAAAATAAAATTATACTTTTCCTTGTGAATTTATTGTTTTAATTTTGTAGGTTCCTTATTTTGCATGTTAGTGAGCCGCTAAATAACCGCTTCGCTAAAGGTACGTATTAACTTTGCATGATTTTAATAATTCTATACTACATTTTTCCATCCGTGGCTTGCTGTAGAGAAAAATTCGTTTGCTTTGCAGAGATCAATATTTCTTAACCAAATTGTCGTATTAGATCCATAAATTGTCAAAATATTAATATAATTTATAAATACAAGGTGTTCCAATAATTGGATTTAAAACTTCGGGGGGTTAAAGTACCCATCAATATGAATAAGGAACCAACAATGTAAACGGGAAAATAAAACAGCTGTTTCATACAAAAGTTCAATACCTACCTGGCTAAAATGTAAGTTTTAAATTTTTAAGAGTAGTAGAGCTCTTTGTGAAGAGCTCGTCCGGGGAAGTACTACCACCACACCTTTTTCTGCCGCCAAGCAGCAATGCTGTGTTTCGGTTTGAAGAGTGTGGTTGCCAGTGTAATTACAGGCACATGAGGCTTAACATCTGTATGCCTCAAGCTGATGGAGGGCAGTGCATCGTAGGGCACGTTCCTATCGTGCGTGACTTACGAGGCAATGCTTTGTTATAGGTGATGGTTACCACTTAACATCAGGTGGGCCATCTGCTTGTTCCATCAGCTGGTTGTATAAAAAAAAAAAAAAAAAAAAATTATTGGAACACCTTGTATATGTTATAAATTTTATTTAAAAAGAGAATTACTTTGAATGAAGGTACAAACTGTACAAAATACACATGAAACAGTTGAGCTATCTACACCCTCTCTTTTCAAGCCTTAGTTTAGAGGGCCCCATGAGCTCCGGGGCCCTGGTGCACTGCACCACCTAGCCCTACGATAGCTACGCCACTGAATAAGACGCCCAGATAAAATCTTGAAGACCCGGTAGGCCTCGGTACCCCACAGACCTCCACAAACCACCACAGTCTCAAACAAAATTAATTACCAATTCAAAATAAAAGTAAGAAGAAACGAACCTACATCATCATCAAGAAATATTAAGTTATTCGAAGCAAGCAGAGCGGCAAACTAGTTTCCACCGTGAAGTTACCGAGATCACGTAGCGAGCTGCGCTTGCGCAACGCAGAGTGAAACCGGACTACTGGCCAATAACCGGCTTAATTGTACAATGCTCACGCATTATAATTATTTCGTAAATATCTGCGTATCTGTAGATATATTATATCTTTATCTGCTTGAAATATGTTTCTCTGTTACGTGCTAAAAGCAATGAACTGTGATAAAGTGATAGTGAAAAGGGATTTTGAAACTATGCTTGAGGTTTGAAAGTAGTGCATATGAAGCACGGTGAATGGATTTTATTTACTGTTCATTTAGGTCATGATATATGTGGGTAAAATCTGCTATACCTACCTCTATAGTGTTGGTGAATTATTTTCTTAAATTCAAGCTCAGTGGAATATGTTATACTAATACACTAATAATCCTACCCAACTAATATATGTTATAAATGTCTGTGAGCGTGAATGTTTATTTCCACTGATGTTCCTAATAGCTGAACGGATTTTAATGAAACTTTGAATTTATATAGTCCGTGACTTTTTATGAGGGTGGGTAGCACGCTGAAAGGTTGATGAAGTAAAAATGTATGCCGGTCTTCCCAAAATCGACAATGTATAAGTTATAAGAAATTTATGTTTTGATTATTTAAAAAAAAACGTAAACGTAGTAACTACTTGTAAATAAATGGTATAACCATCAATAAAAGTAGGTACTTACCTCCGACTTTCATTGATTCTGTGATGATATGGGAAATAGATTCCCAAGAAAAGTTTTTTTTTAAGAGTGTACGTTATGATTTTATAACATGCTCTAAATTAAAAGTATTACAATCTAGCCATAATTACGGCTAATAGGTAGTTTGCTGACCTATTTTTTTTAATTAAGCATCAATAGCAATACATCTAAGAATGTGTCCACTAACACATTTCTTACTGTCTCTATTTAAGGCGAAGACACTTTGTTTTCGTGTTCTTGATTAGAGTTTTTCAAATTATACAATACAATACAAAATCATTTATTCATGCCACACATACACAGTTTATAAAAAATACAAGAATAGACATTAAAAGTAAGTAAGTGACACAAATATTCACTACATGAATTACTTTTCGCTACACTAGTTCAAAAGGTTAGTCCTTTTAAGACTTCTCACTATGTCCGTGTTGTCGAGCTGGATGGCCTCGACGTTCACATGAATAGATAAATTGGTAGACCAATGAATATTAATGTTAAACATTATTGAAAAATCATGTCTTCAAATATTGCAATTGGGTTGCCTTTGCCAATCCTTCACGCTTATTGCTATCTCACTTTCGGCTCTACGCATTCACAATTTGCTTTACACGAGAGCCTTTCAAAATATAAATGTGTATCCCACTGTCTCAGCAGCCTTCACAAATATTAAAACGTAACTTTATTTTGGACAAAAACGAACATATGCCAATTATTATCTCTTTACATTTCAGAACAAGACGATGGACCTCGAGAAGCGCATAGAAGAGCTAACCGAAGAGAACAGACGGCTAGAGGAGGCTTTAGAAAACGAAAGAACGCTCGTCAAGATACTTAGAGAGAAGGTGGACAAGTCGAACAGATTGTATGATGAACAGAAAGCTGAAGTGAACCATCTGAACTCGGTCGTCAATGACATGCAGCAAGACTATGTTGATATAGAGAGGAAGATTGAAAAGTTAGTGATCAAATTCTCAGCAACCCACATTTCTACTCTCTCTCTCTGTCTTGTCGTGTCACTAGTTTCTTTCGAAACAGTGTGGTGAAAGGATTTTAGATAAGATTAGCTTAGAAAATTATTTAATGCACAAAAGGAAGTACATATGCAAACATAGTGCTGTAGTTAGCATTTTCTTCCAGTTAACCTTTGTGTAATGTGGAGTGGGGTGGTAGTGCTTTTATGATACAATAATGGGGAGAAGCGTCTATTACATAAATACAACAATACCTAACCTAAATTTTAAATGCGCCTCAAGAGGCTTCTTTCGAGCACTAGACACATGTTATAGAACTTTTTAGGTTCTACGACATGCCGGTTTCCTCACGAGGTTTTCCTTCACCGTTTGAGAGTACTGCCATTTTGCACATACATTTTTGAACAGAAAAACTCATTGGTGCCCGGATTCGAACCCACGACCTTAGGATCGGAAGGCCGCTACCACTAGACCACTAGTGCTCTATTATTTAATTAAAAAGGTATTTAATTTGTGATCTATCTCATTTTACAGGGAAACGAGAGAAAAAGACGAAGCGTTACTCCGAAACGCGCACATGTCACAAACGATAGAGATGTCTCAATGCGACGTGCGGTACCAGGAAACAGAAATAGGTGAACTCAAGGCGAAAGTATCTGAGTTACAGAGCCTCATCGCGCAGCATAAAGAGGTATTAATTATAGTTATCTACACTAATATTATAAAGAGGAAACATTTGTATTTTTGTATGTAACGAATAGGCTCAAAAACTACAGGTCCGATTTCAAAAATTCTTTCACCATTACAATGCTACATTATCCTTGAGTAACATAGGCTATATTATATTTTCAAAAAATCAGGGATCCTTACTAAAACTCCAATAATGTAACCCAAGGTGGAAAACAAAAACCTTATATCGCGTGCGCTGCGAAAACTATTGATGATAAAACAAAACAATGTACTACGATTTTGTAGATCACGTCATCATCTACAAAAAATGTCGCGACAGCATATATCTAACTATTATAGTTACGTCACAATAAGTGTTCTTTTAATATAAAAATTTAATTAAAATGCCGCCGCTAGAAAAGGGTCTTTATTTGTACCTTGGTATTAATCCTTATCCAAATAAATCATTTCATATTCAAGACGGTTTCAATACCTATAGATTACTTCTTGAATTTTCCAAATCGGGCATTCCATTCAAAAGATATGACGAAATTAAAAATGTTAACGGGTCCACGGGTCACGCACGGGGTGCGAATGTATGAAATAAGTAGACGCGAGGCTCGAACCCACGATATAAGTTTATCCTAAAAATATTCAAAAAATTTATGACCACCCATGCTAAGCTGGGACAGGCCGCTAGTAATCGATAAAAGCCATTGTTTTTTTATATTGGTGGTCTTTCCGGGTGCCGATAATGTACAACCATGGATTGTACAGCCGAGGAAAACACAGCCCGGATTTGATGTACAATTTGGTCGCGAAATCCATGGCTGTGTAATCCAAGGGTGTACATTCCAAGCCGTACAAATTTTGCACACCTTTGGAAAGCACGACCCGATAAAACACAGCCAAAATTTTGATGCCAAAACTTAGGCTTTGTTTACACTCGTCAATTACTTACTCACTCACTTGTTGATCCGACTCGGATTGGTTAGGTTATGTTAAAACATATTAATTACGCACGAGGCGAGCGAGCAAAGCGAGCGTGCCGCGGCAGCGGCCGCCGAAGTGCCAGAATTTATTTTTTTCTAACATTAATCTCTGAATAATTCTCTTATTTTATATAATTTTTAATCTGTGCTACTTGCCTATACTTACTGTGTAGTGCATCTAAACAGAGCATAGGCTTTCGACCAATCAGAGCATGGTCACAGAATCCATGGTCGTGCAATCCTGGCTGTACAATCCCGACTGTGCTGGGAAAGCACAGCCTGGAAAACACGGCCCGGATTTCATGTACATTTTGTACATGGAATCCGGGCCGTGTTTTCCAGGCTGTGCTTTCCGGGTTGTACATTTTCGGGCTGTGTAATACTTGGTCGTAAATTAACCGGACCCGTCTTTCCGAACAGCACTATCTATAGTCGGTGCCAAATAACGTGGCAATACAGGTCATTCACCGATCTTCACCACGATGTCGCAAACTTCAATTTATGTATCGCTATTTCTATCGTTTTCCATACAAACCAGTCGCAAAACCGGTATCGCAAGCTTATCGTGGTACGCGGGCTACAAGAAAGCAAGAGGAAAATCAACACAACTCAAAAATATACAAAATCGGGGAATATGAAATTATGAAATTTGATGTTTTCAATGTTCTATGCACGTATTTTTTTGTTTAAAAATACAGACCTCATTTCAAACCAGTGATTTTTTAAATAATTTTTGAAAACAATATTTTGTTATGATTACCAAATTACATAAACATGTCAAAAACACATCTGATTTGTGTAATGATTTCTCGAATTTTATAATTCATTTTGTAAATATTAAGCTTGTTTTTTTTAGATTCAAATTGAAGTAGCATAATTAATTTTATATCTTCCTGTCTTTTAGTCAGTCAATTGACCGCCAAGTCCCAGCTTTGGTCGAATAGATGGGTAGAATGGTTAACGTGGGTAGGTTACCGAACTGTAAAAAGTGGGGAAAGGAGAAGATTGTAAAAATATGGCATTCTGGAAAGAGACTGAGTGGAGTAAACTTGACTGGCTAACATGCTGTCATCTGTAACAAGTGCGAAGAATAAAAGTGAAATTGTTTTACCTGTGTTCTACGAATAAATAAGGGGTGTTAAAGTGTTCATCTGCTGCAGTTCATTTCATCTCAGAAGTGCGATTGAACCAAGGTATGTAAAATGTTACCTATTCTGCCCACATAATATTATTTTATTGCCGCTTGGAAGATTGGTACAATATTTTATTTCATTTAAGTATAATGGAGATACAGATTTCACTAGCATGTATCGGTCGGGATTGACCCGAGACTATCCGATCGTGCCAGTTTTGTTCAGTTGAAAGCATAGGTACTTAGCGGCTTTATTTCTACTGAATCTTGGTTGGCGTGGTCCAGTCGGGATAGCTCCGAGACTATCTGGCCATGCTAGCACTATTCGGTTTATGGAGCTGGTGGTACTTGTGCCTACCCATTAAACATAAAATTTACAAAAGTCTGGATAGATGTTCTAGCAAAAGCTGATAGAAATCGACAAAGAATACCAATCTACTAAACGTGCAAGTAACTGTGTGTGATCATGAGTTGCTTTTCTGTACCATATCTATGAAAACATTTTTTGTTAATACCGTCACAAGTTTTTGTTATTAAAATTTTTGCTAAAATTATTTTTTTAACAATGTGGAGTCTTAACGAATTCTAGGAATAAAATTCATGCTGTTTCACTCGAAGTATTAAGTTTGAAACCTATTGATGTCTTTCATCAAATTTTTACCTCAGTTACTTGATAAAATTATTACTGGTGAAACTTTTTGCCACAATGGCATGTTACTAATTGAAAGAATATTTTACGATAAAAAGTCTACCTACATAAAAAAAACAGAGTTCTGGGGGCTATATAAGCCATAACAATAAGTAGGGTATGCTGTGATGAACCAAGTGAGTTCAGGGGGCTATGTATGCCATAACAATTATTTTTATAAGCAAGGTATGATGTGATGGACCAAGTGAGTTTAGGGGGCTATGTATGCCATAACAATAAGTAGGGTATGCTGCGATGGACCAAGTGAGTTCAGGGGGCTATGTATGCCATAACAATAAGCAGGGTATGCTGCGATGGACCAAGTGAGTTCAGGTGGCTATGTATGCCATAACATTTTTTTTTATAAGCAAGGTATGTTGTGAGGAAATAAGTGGGGATATGTATGCCACAGTGAACAAATTTTGTACAGATAATGCTAACAGTTTTGCTACGTACGCAATGTACTGATATTTGCCAAATACTTACCTACGTACTTGAAAAAGCTTTTATTTTCGAGATTTAAACATTGGAGTACCTGTGATTAAAATTTATTTCATCCACATTATGATATTTTTATTTCGAGTAAAAGGTTATTAAATTCGACTTAAGTTTAACGGTATGAAATGTTTTGTTAGCATGTATCGGTCGAGATTGCCCCGAGACTATCTGGCCGTGCTAGCACTATTCGGTTTTTAAAAAAATGTCAGGGCCTATACGAATACCCATAAACATTCAGGTTGAATACATATCGAGCAAATTTTTCTAGAATAAAGTGGGTGAAATCTTACTAATTTTAATATTATCCGATAATTTTAACATTGAAGGGTAGGTTATTTTATATTTTTATCTTATTTTATATTCGCATTTTGAATTGTTCCTCACACGAACTGGTCTGTACTAAACAGAGACTATCCGGTAGTGTTAGCACCTTTCAATTCGTGGATTACCTACCTATCATTTATATATTTTTATTCTATTTCACATTACTGCTATTATCAATATTCCAATAGCAATAGAAATTGGCTTATCAAGCAGAAATTAACTATACTTGCCGTTGTCACCTGATAAACTGTCTTAAAATTATAAATATCGATGATCAAGCCTACCCTCTGAAGCAAAGTGTACTAAATTTAATATCTATATAGTTAAAATTTATAGATATATTTATAGGTAGGTAGTAGGTACATGCTATGTATGCAGGTACAGGCTATGTATGCCAGAGTTTAGCCATGTGCGCTATTAGTGAATTTCTTAGTGAAAATTGGGTTATGTATACCTGTAAGTTCTAAACTAACAAAATAATTAGTACAATGGTGCAAAAAAAAATATATATATATTTGCATTTAAGCACTGCACCTGTAAGTGGCTAAGTACGTCGCAAAAATTACATGGACAGCTGTTATGCTAAGCCAAGTGAACCATATGAAAAATAAAAAAATAAAAAACATGAATATAAATTTAAAAAAAAAAAAGGAAAAAAAATTAGAAACTTTGAAATAAGTTTTATCTGGTGAATATGATAACTACAGTATTTTTCATTTTTTTTCTCTTTCTATGAACTCTGACGGTGCGATGACTCCTGAGGAAGATCCTCCTGTTACACGCACGCATTCTAAACGAAAGCGAAAGTCTTCAATCTGCAGGAGATTTGGCGTCAACTTCAAACAAAAGTTTAGCGCTTGGACGAAGTATCATACTGGACGGAGCCTTTCGGTTTTTGGCGTGTCCGTTTTTTGTTAGTGTGCAGTAGTCGATATTGTATTCGTGTGAGTGACTCGAGAAGGGACTACATTGACTAACCTATCGATATAATAAGAGATGGATGAAAAAGGCGTTTTAATTGGAAATCAACATTTTAATTTTAACTTTTATTGCGACAGCCCAAAACCAATATAGATACTGGAACACTATTATCGTCAATATTATGTCTCATATTGACCTGGCCGTGAGAGCGATGTCCATCCCACTCGATACTTTCTTATGTCCATTTCGTCCATGCATAGGAAAATTTTGTGGACTCCCAGTTTTCACGCCTAACAGCTTTTATCCACACCCGTTTTCAGGGCATTTTGGGAACCTAAAAAAAAAATTTAAAATTTAACGAAAATTGAGCCGACGCGAGTCTCCTAGAAATATAAAGCTAAATTGGTCTGTGTACGTGTACATCACTAGAACAGATGACTGTTTATATTAAAATAAATTTTATTTTACAATAATTAATGGGTTTACATCGTTTCATATTGGAAAATATAACTAGTACTAATGAAATGTAAACAGTCAGTAAATTGTAGTCCTACAGTCAGTAAATTTTTTATTTATTTTTATTTATTTATTTATTTAGTAAATTTTACATTGCCATTACAGATAAACCAAAGCGACAATGGAAAAACTTATCAGCTACTACAAACTTAAATTTACTTACATAAAAAATGTATGACCATATCTGTGAATTTCGTCACGCTTAATATAAATATATCAACATCCTCGGCTACACAAAGACTGTTGAATTAAAAAATAATATTACGTATCAAATGACAATTCCGGGTCTTTAACCTCCTTTTGTTTTTTTTTGTTTTGTTTCCTTTTGTTTTTCTTGATGCACAAGACACAGCTGCACGGAATATACTTTCGCCTTTACAAATATATTTTGCTTAAGCAATAGCGATTCTTTAGATTTTTCACTATTTATTTCATTTCACCGCATATTTCAACCGACTCCAACTAGAACATCGAAGCATTGCATCAACTGACGGACACTATTTACACAGACAGTGAGTGAGTTGGAGTGAGTGAACTTACATCTTCTTTTCTTTTACTCGTGGCTAGGCTGCGTGGGAGGAACAAAGATAGATGATCACTGTTACACAGTTGTAAAAGATTGTGGGTCTTATGGCTCTCTCCATTATGATATTACCTCCATGGTTTAGCGACTTATTATAACTGTCGCGCAAAAGGTCACGACAATGAAAACTGTTAACTTCTACCAATGGTACAGCGTTTCGCGTACGGACGTTGAAGAACGGAAAACTTTGACTATTTCCACGACTGTTGATATTTTTTTCAAACAAATCGAAGTTTGTGAATCTGATGCTCAAGAACTAAACTTCTTAAAAAGTTACACACAATTGCCTATCATCAAAGGTTTCGGTAATTCTGTAGTTACATCTGTCTATAGGAGCTTTGTGAACATTGAAATCGATGATGTCGAGGCGACGATCTAACTTCTTGTAGTTACTGATGAATTTGTGACAACAGCATTTCTTATAGGGCAAAACTTTATAGAGTTTCCTTCTGTGTCTGTGTTCAAAGACAATTGCAAACTATTCTTCTACAAAAGTCCTGGTCTTAACGCAAACGTTGACATTTAAAATAGCTTAAAGTTGACTACATTAAATTCTACCCAAGTTCCTTTGTCAGGGTTAGTTGAAGTTATAGCGCAGGAATCTAACTTTTCAGGGGATGTTATGTGGAAGGTTACAGTAGTATTGAACCGGGTAAAGAAAATCAATCGATCAAAATTGCACCAAGGTGCTTATCACGTAGATAATGGAAAATGTCATCTTACAATACAATACTTACAATACACGCTCAGCATAAATGCTATAGCAGCATACGCTATTATAACGCTGGTCTTCCGACACCCATGTCATCGTTACAGTTACAGTAAATAATAATAATATTCTAATAAAAAAACCGAGAACCAATTTTAACAATAAAGACAAAAGTACTAAGCTCTTATCAAAATTTATAGGCCTCTTTAAAATCACGGAAGTATATATAATGATCGATATAACATTTCTGAACTTACTGGATTTAGTACTCTTAAAAATAAATACGATAGCGTAGTTGCTTTTGATCGGATTCAACCTTGGATCAATGTAAACCTTTCTCATGACTACTATACTAATATCTAACAAAAGTAATAATTCATCCGAAAGCGAGGATAATGGTGACAAAAATATGCCTAAAAAAAGGTCGGCAACAAAATAATACAAGCAGATCTGATACTAAATAAATGCCAAATGTAATGATTAATAATTTAAAGTAATATTGT
Organism: Chloroclysta siterata; assembly: GCA_932294275.1. Taxonomy (NCBI): domain Eukaryota; kingdom Metazoa; phylum Arthropoda; class Insecta; order Lepidoptera; family Geometridae; genus Chloroclysta; species Chloroclysta siterata. The sequence goes on along the minus strand of OW028600.1, from coordinate 6,619,652 downwards.
TAGTATAATAATGTAGCGAAACAGTTAGTTTTTTTTTGTTATTCACATGTTGTTTTTATAATTACAGAAAATGTAATTGTGTTCAAATCATAAATTCAATTTATTTGAGTATTGTCTATAATTATTTAATAAAATAAATTTGATGAAGAAATTGTAGTTGATAAAGACTAAAATAATAAAATGAATTTGTATGTAAGCTATTACAAACAAAGATAGGTTTTTTTTTTGTTCTTCTTTAAAATTAAAATAATATAAATATTCTTAATGTACGTTCAGTACGTTCAGTTCATTTATTTGATCATGCGTCAGGAGATCGCATGATGGCGGATGGCCGAATGTAATGATTTCTCGAATTTTATAATTCATTTTGTAAATATTAAGCTTGTTTTTTTTAGATTCAAATTGAAGTAGCATAATTAATTTTATATCTTCCTGTCTTTTAGTCAGTCAATTGACCGCCAAGTCCCAGCTTTGGTCGAATAGATGGGTAGAATGGTTAACGTGGGTAGGTTACCGAACTGTAAAAAGTGGGGAAAGGAGAAGATTGTAAAAATATGGCATTCTGGAAAGAGACTGAGTGGAGTAAACTTGACTGGCTAACATGCTGTCATCTGTAACAAGTGCGAAGAATAAAAGTGAAATTGTTTTACCTGTGTTCTACGAATAAATAAGGGGTGTTAAAGTGTTCATCTGCTGCAGTTCATTTCATTTGTGTGTATCAATATAATTTAAATATCGAGGACATTATAAATTCAAAATTATACTTAATCCATTATTTGTATGCGAAATAAACTTCAATAAATTATGTAATCCCAAAAACGGCGAAATTTTAAGTTGTGACCCTTTACTTTCAAGTCATTGTGGCGTCAGGTGTGCACGACTGTGGCTCGGTATGGTCCGTTCGCTACATAAATAGGTAGGGTACTCTGTAACTGTAGTGGGTGTTATAATAAAAACGAGATTATTATAATGTACGTATTTTAGGGTATAGGTATAAGTATAAAAAATTAATAGATGTAAGAAATACTATCAAATAGGTACCTAACAAATAGATTTAGGTAGGTTTGTATTTATTAACATATGAGTATTTTAGTAGAGTATTGTATTGCACTAATAAACCCTTTAGGCCCAGTTTAGAACAAATTACAATATTGCCTCTAGGTAGCCTAAGTATTTGCCAATAGTCTGAGTAATAAGTGGGTAAGGCGTAGACACTTACCTACTCACTTGCTATGGTTTGTTTATTAAGTAGGTACCTACCTACTTGTAGGTAAACTATCCTTAATAAGTAGTATAATCTTAGTTTTTCGCTTAATAAAGCGGGAGGAGCCGCGGGCATCAGCTCGTTACACATAAACGACTTTAAATACATATTTACATACATTACCTACCTACCTGGCAGCTAAGTACTACGTCACGTACGCACGTCACAGGTGAATAAGTAGGACGAACTCACGAGACGACAGACGTTACAAGTGCGAGATAGAGTTACGTGTTAGAAAGGGAGGCGAATATTTAGGCAATTATCGAGGTAAGGCAGGTATCGCTGTGCAAGGTGAATTGCGCTTTATCATGTCGCAGCAACGGTTGTTTATTAATTGAAATAATCTGCGGAGTGAACCTTCTGTACCTGTACTTTTACTTATTATGTGCTACTATCACAGAAGAAATAATAGTAGCCCCTACCACAGTGTAGTAGGCAAGTAGTCAAATTCAAAAATGTTTATACATTATAATCTCAAGGATAACTATGAGTATATGAGTATGGATCACTTTTTAGTAGATAGGCGTAAAGGTTTGCAACTTCTGCCATGTCTAGACAAACAATCATGGACGTTCACGCACCCCGTACCACGAGATTCGAGCGATACCGTCTGGCGACGGATTTGTATGGAAATCGATAGAAATAGCGATACATAAATTGAATTTTGCGACATCTTGGTGAAGATCGGTGAATGACCTGTATTGCCACGTTATTTGGCACCGACTATAGTCCCAAACTAAGCTAAGGGGCCATCCATAAATTACGTCACACGTTGAGGGGGACGGAGGGGGTCGACGAAGCGTGACAAGGGGTGGGGAGGGGCCCCAAGTTTTGTGACATCACATTTTTTTTTAATGTATATTTTATTTTCATGCCTATGTTTGATATGATGTTGATTTTTAAAAAAAAGAATTTAAAGTAAATAAAAATAATTTCGGAACACTGCTGTTTTAATTTCATAAATTTCTAAATGTTAAATTGTAAAATATGTGACATCGCACTAGGTGGGGGGGGTCTCACATATGTGACCTGCTGTGACAAGAATGGGGGAGAAAGAGAACAACTACATTATTTATTTGATTAATTTATATTTGACTAGCGGCCTATCCCAGCTTCGCATGGGTGGACATAAATTTTTTCAACGTTTTAGGATAAACTTAGACCGTGGTGGGTTCGAGTCACTTCTAACTCGCGCCTTGCCCGGGCCCGCGCTGGGTGAGAACGCGCCCCGTGACCTTATATTTTTTAAATCTTTTGAATGGAAATTCCGATTTGAAAAATTCAAGAAGTAATGTATAGGTATTGAACCAGTTTTGAATATGAAAAGATTTATTTGGATAAGGATTAATACCAAGGTACAAATAAAGACCCTTTTCTAGCGGCGGCATTTCAATTAAATTTTTATAATAAAAGAACACTTATTGTGACATAACTATATTAGTTAGACATATGCTGCCGCGACATTTTTTGTAGATGATGACGTGTTCTACAAAATCGTAGTACATTATTTTGTTCTATCATCAATAGTTTTCGCAGCGCACGCGATGTAAGGTTTTCTTTTTCCACCTTGGGTTACATTATTAGAGTTTTAGTAAGGATCCCTGATTTTTTTGAAAATATAATATAGCCTATGTTTTTCAGGGATAATGTAGCATTCTAATGGTGAAAGAATTTTTGAAATCGGACCAGTAGTTTTTGAGCCTATTCGTTACATACAAAACAACAAAAATACAAATCTTTTCTCTTTATAATATTAGTGTAGATTATGGATTAGTAGTAGGGTAAAGGCATAACATAAAAAGCTGATTTTCAAATGTTTGTATGTTTTTTTCAGAACCAAGCAGCTTGTATGTTAATAAAAGAAACCGAAGAGACGAGGAAGGCAGAGATAGCTGAACTAAGATTGAAGATCGACCAACTGACAGAGAACGAAAACAACCTCAAAAAGAGTATACAAGACTTAGAAACTGAAATCTGTGATAAAAATAAGGTACATTACTAAATATACCAAGGGTGGTGTGCACCAAATCTTCAGTTAACGTAACTGTCAAAGTTAACTATAACAATGACGAACATCACTAACAGTTACATTTCTTCTTCTTCTCTCCGTTTATGGCTCCTGTCTGTCATTCGACAGACAATCTTGCCAGTGTCAAGTGATTTGTGTTGAATAAATACTTTTTTGTCAAGTCAGTCGTCATTTGTTTTGAAGAAAATGGTGGCGGTTTTCTTCAAAACATTGGAAACATTTTCGGTCAAATCAGGATATCACAATACACTTTCATTCCAAATGTTTACACTTTGTGCTAAAACCTCAAGTAATGTTGGTTAAAATACCACCGAAATTACACAACACAGCTCAAAATAACACTAGAAAAACAAATAAAATGAAAAAGCTATGTTGCTTCTTAAAATGTCAGAAAATGAATCAACAGTTACATTTACCAAAATGGGTTGCATCACAAATTACATTGTCAACGTTATAGTTAAAAATAGACCTCTTACCACTAAAAACGTAAGATAATATGACAAACAATGACTGACGTTTGATAGTTATTTGACAATAACATTAACACTAACCAGCGAAAATCGAGCGGTAACGGTTAAAGTTAAATCATGACGTCATTTTAACAACTCTTGAATGGTGCAACTCATTTTTAGCAAAACCTCTGATTTAACGATCGATTTGACGTTAACGTTAGATGATGCAACTCAGCCTATGTTTGTAACTAAATAAATTGTATTGAATTATACAAACAACATTCACTATCCCCGTGATTATTGTTCTCATATGACAGCTATGGGACCTAGTACGAATAAATGTAGTTCATATTGTGTTTATAATCAATAGTCTCAATATTTATGTAGTGTATTTATTGAATTTTACAAATGTACCAAATACTTACACATGAATCAGTTGAGACCATCTGCAGACCTTTGCGAACGATCTTGAGATAGCTCAACTGATCCAAATAGTGCCAATCGGTATCGCCCCCAAGACATCGGCTGCATTGCCACGCTCGCTGATTGAAATTGTTGATACTGTGTTGTTATGGTATGTTGTAAGTGTTCTTGCCTGTTCTTCTTGGCAATGTCTCGCGTTGACCTATTTCACCCCCCGCTTCAGTACCCCAAATTTTTTCGAAGTTTAAATAGGTCGTTGTTTTTTTTATACATCAAGCTGATGGAACAAGCAGATGGCCCACCTGATGTTAAGTGGTAACCATCACCTATAACAAAGCATTTCCTTTTAAGTCACGCACAATAGGAACGTGCCCTACACTGCACTGCCCTGCGTCCATCAACTTGAAGCGTACAGATGTTAAGCCTCCTGTGCCTGTAATTACACCGCCACACTCTTCAAACCAACCCACCAACACAGCGTTGCTGCTTGGCCGCAGAAAAAGGCGTGGTGGTAGTAGTTCCCCCGGACGAGCCCTTCACAAAGAGATACTTTTAAAAATTATTAAATAATATATACCCTTTTTAATTGAATATAGATTTTAATTATATAAAAGTAAAAAGATTTAAAGATTATTTGAAATTCCAGAAAATAAAAACCTTAGACAACCGGATATCGGACATGAAGAAGACGCTACAAAGAGAACTACAAACCAGTAAATCAGATCTGTCAACCGCAGAGGAACAAGATATCAGTAGAAGGTGAGGATTTTGTCACCGGTCAGGGCTCATTCAAATACAGATACATATAAAAGTAAATAGATATTGGTACAGCACTATTTATACCCAAATTAAGCAAAGCTTGTTTGGAAACCAGAAATCCAGTTGGATTTATGGATTATTGAACTCTTATTGAACTTTGGTTGCTCTGCCCATCGACAGCTAACAATTCTACAATGTCTGTACCGCACCTACTATTGTGTGTTTTATTTTTCTCTACATAAGCATACTTTTAAGTAGGAAAACTTGTATAGATCAAAATGAAATTTTTACTAAACTGTGTGCAATGTGATTGCACACAAAATGGTTGATTGCGATTTTTCGAAATGAGTTTAGTGATTTTATATCTTTCAACATGTCGAAACGTGCGAGCGAGAAGTTGTTTGATAGTTGTCAGCCCCTTAACAAGATTTTTTCTTCCAGATACCTAAAGCACGTGGTACTGAGATTCCTGACGGCGCGTGAACTAGAAGCGAGACAGTTGACTCGCGCTCTCTCAGTGCTGCTCCGTCTCTCGGCCCACGAGGAAGCATTGTTACGAGCGGCCTTACCGCCGCGCTCAGGGATATCTGCCTGGTTCCCTTCACTTACCAACACTTGACTCAGTCTACACTAGTGGTCCTGTAAACGTACCACAGGATTAGACTATCTACTAGACTTAGGTCTTTATTCTTAGGGGTCGTCCATTAATCACGTGAGGCTCGAAGGGGTTCGAAAAAAATCACGAAGTATCACAAGGATATAATGAGATCACGAGTATTTATTTTTCGTTGAACGCACTATTTCTAAACACCAAACAGCGGCGTGGTCTTGACTCACTAATGCCAGGCAACAATTTCCCAGCGTTCAAATTTTCCAAAATACAATCAGATTATACCTAAGATGTATTTTATTATGTACCAAAAAATACACGTGAACTTAGGTAGGGGGGGGGGGGGGGTACACGCAAACCTAACCATATATCACCGGGAGGGGGGGGGGGTTAAAAGCTTGTCAAACACATCACGTAATTAACGACCCCCTATTCCCTGCGGTTGTATAAAGTATACTTGTCACTGTCACTTTCATGTCAACGGACAGAGATAGATAACATACTTGTAGACGAACATAGACAGAGATATTTATTAGTTAAAAAACACATACTTACCTACACATACAAAACAATTTAAAAAAACCGGCAAAGTGCGAGTCGGACTGGCGCACGAAGGGTTCCGTACCATTATCTATAAAAACGGCAAAAAAATCACGTTTGTTGTATGGGAGCCCCCTTAAATATTTATTTTATTCTGGTTTTTAGTATTTGTTGTTATAGCGGCAACAGAAATACATCATCTGTGAACATTTCAATTGTCTCACTATCACGGTTCATGAGATACAGCCTGGTGACAGACAGATAGACGGACGGACAGCGGAGTCTTAATAATAGGGTCCCGTTTTAACCTTTGGGTACGGAACCCTAAAAAACACATACAAAACAATTAAAAAAAAACAAAGAAATGGATAAACAGATACATGTGTGTAATGCTCTTAGTTCTTGAGTGAGTTTTTAGGATATTCGCAGTATTTTTTTAATACAACTAGCCGACGGTACAAGCAGATGGCCCACCTTATGTTAAGTGGTAACCATCACCTATAACAAAGCATTGCCTCGCAAGTCACGCACGATAGGAACGTGCCCTACGATGCACTGCCCTGCGTCCATCAACTTGAGGCATACAGATGTTAAGCCTCATGTGCCTGTAATTACACCGGCAACCACACTCTTCAAACCGAAACACAGCGTTGCTGCTTGGCGGCAGAAAAAGGCGTGGTGGTAGTACTTCCCCGGACGAGCCCTTCACAAAGAGCTCTACTACTCTAAAAACTGCTAGTTGTCACGTGACCTATCATTCGTTGGGAACAACGACATTTTTATTTAAAGTTATCGCATTGCTTAGGATCATATAACGCATATCAGAAACGAAATGATTAAGTATATTTAATGGTGTTTAAATTTAAATAATGCTTAAAATTTGCGCCGTCTCTGTTTGCCATTACGCATTGGTAAGAGATGGCAATAGTTGAAGCATAGTTTATCGTTTGACAGATTTTGTAATAAGGCCGTAAGTGCCTGTTTTACAATTTCTGAGTAACTGTAAAATTCAATGCTTTTATTGTCAGATAAAAATATTTTAGACAGCGTCACTTAAAAACTGTGAAACTGACATTTTACCAAACTTAAATTTGAAACGTGACACAAACTTTGTATCTTGCAAAAACTTATAATCGGCAAGGCACGATATAATCATAAAATGAAATATTCTTAGACATTCCTGTTTTTAGTAATAAGTAGACGCAACTTACAGTGGCGCAAAAGTATTATTTTTATAGATTATTAATATATTTACTTTTATTTTAGATTATGGAGATATTTAGCTTAATTTTGGTGCTCGCATATTTTATTATTCGCTTAATTGATGACGCTTGTGGTTTATGATTTAATAATTATAAAAGTAGGTACACAGTATTTAAGATTTTGACATTGAAGTGTCTATTAAAAGTACAGTATACAAGGTGTTCCATAAGTTGTGTATATAAACTTCAGGGGGCTAAAGTACCCATCAATATGAACAACTTTTTCTAAGGAACCAACACTGAACGCGAAAAAAAAAACAGCTGTTTCATACATTTTAGCCTGGTAGGTATTGAACTTTTGTATGAAACAGCTGTTTTTTTTTTCGCGTTCACAGTGTTGGTTCCTTAGAAAAAGTTGTTCATATTGATGGGTACTTTAGCCCCCTGAAGTTTATATACACAACTTATGGAACACCTTGTATAATAACATATTTAATACTAGTGGAACGCTCGCGATTCCGTTTGCGCCGTTCTTACAAACTTAAGACGAATACAAGAGCTAATGTGACTCTCGCTCGCACGTTTCGACATGTTGAAAGATATAAAATCACTAAGCTCATTTTCGAAAAATCGCGAGCAACCATGTTGTGTGTAATCATATTGCACACAATTTAGTAAAAATTTCATTTTGATCAATACATGTTTTATATAATAAGCAAACTTTTAAGTAGGAAAACTTGTGATTTTTTGAAAATGAGTTTAGTGATTGAGAGTCACATTAGCTCTTGTCTTCGCCATAAGGCGAGGTTGATTTTGGATTTGAAATGTGTAGTACCCGCCGCCGTCCCCTTTGAGCGGGGCTTGTCAACGAAATTATTCACATAAGCCGAAAATACACAGTTCACTTTTGCCTTTCAATTTAGATGAAGCAACCAAATTGATCCATGTAAACATAGAAATGAATCATTCAATGTTTGGCATTCCTTTCATTTTTGCTCCATTCAACCAAAGTGATTCAATTTGGTTGAACCGTGTATTTCCGGAAAAGATGCAGTGTAAATAAATCAAACAAACTATACATTATTGCAAATTTAAGCTCAATACACTGCCTTATGCCTATACTGATAAGGACCCTTAAATTTCGAAAATTCCTCATATATCTAAGAAAAAACAGTAAAATCATAATTAATTTAGTTACAAAAGTATCTGTAATAGTTTATGACTCATTATTACAATCAAGCTTAAGAAAAAATAAGCATACTTGGATTGACTATGTATTTTTTTTATCTGAACCGATTTTGAACAATTAGGTATAGAATAGAAAAAAACATGTTTTTTTTTTGGTAAATGAATACCTAGTTAAAACATGATGTTGTTTTTTTATACCACTAGCTGATGGAACAAGCAGGCCCACCTGATGTTAAGTGGTAAGCATCACAAAGCATTGCCTCGTTAGTCACGCACGATAGGAACGTGCCCTACGATGCCCTGCGTCCATCAACTTGAGGCATACTGATTACCTACAAGTTTGTATTATATAATGTAAAATATATTAAAGTTGCCTTAATAGTCGCTAGTCATTTAAATAATTTGTATTTAAGAATTTGTGTAACGCTAGTTTGCCCCAAGGCACTTCCTGTTTTATAGCTTTACGAAAAATGTAAGGGAACTAAATTAGTAACTGCCAAAAGAAAAGATGGGATTTGTTTAAGGGACTGACAACTGTCAAACAACTTCTCGCTCGCATATTTTAATATTTTGAAAGATCACTGAACTTATTTATTGGCTTCGTATTATCATTAATTTTTATTCGTTATTATTATTGACAGCTCTGGTGGTCTAGTGGTAGCGGCCCCGCCTTCCGATCGTAAGGTCGTGGTTTCGAAACCGGTGGTGCACCGATGAGTTTTTCTATTCAAAAATTTATGTGCACAATGTTTTCCTTCACCGTTTGAGAAACCGGCATATCGTAGACCCTAAAAAGTTCTATAACATGTGTCAAGTACTCGAAAGGAACTCGCACTTAAAATCCTTTCACCACACTGTTTCGAAAGAAACTAGTGACAAGACAAGAGAGAGAACAGATTCGTTATTATCAGCAATTGTGTATCACTACTTTGAGTAAACCAATTATTAAATAACTTATATAATTTATTATTAATATATAATTTTATAATTATTATTTATTAATCAATTTAATTATTAAACTTAAGTGAATTTATACTTTACACAACAAGTGGGAAGAGTTAGCAGAGGATCGAGGAGAGTGGAGAAAAATGGGGGAGACCTTTGCCCAGCAGTGGGACAGTATAGGTTAAGAAATAAAATACTTTAGTATCGACCAAAAAACACAGCACACAGTTCAGTTTTTTTTTAATATAATTTTCATACAAACATGTTTTTCTACTTGAAAGTTTGCATAAGTACGAAAACTAGTAAGTAATTCAAACTTTTTGATAAATCAGTTCAGTGATTTTATATATTTCAAAATGTCGAAATGTACTAGCGAGAAGTTGTAGGTCAGCCCCTGAATAACTTTGTGATTGACGATATAATAACATATTAGTAGAGGAATATTATATAAACGTGTCTAATTCAGCTTGTGAATTCGGTTTGTACGCTTAAACTTGTAGAGATAAATGTGTAATGAGTACATTTAATAAAATAAACCACATTTCATAAAATTACAAACAAAAAAAAACTGGAGATATCACACAATGTTACCTAGTCACAAACAAAATAAGACACGTGTAAGGGCATTTCGATAAATTGTAGAGATGATAGTTATCAGATATTATATTGTGTAAAATAAAAATAGTATATAAAGTCAATCACTGCCACTTTTGGGTACTTATACCTATGCGTTTTGAGAACTGATATTTGCGAATCTAAAATAGTTTGCTGATTTGTCCACGTCCTGAAAATCTATGGGATGTGTACAGAGGGCTAATAACGAACGAATTTGACATCAGTCGCGTAAACGAATTGTGTCCCTAACTGCAACAGAATAAGGTCGAATATCGCTAGGATACGTAAACGCGACAATTGTCAAAATTCATTCGTGATCAGTACCTACCCCAAGTATGAGTTGTGTTTACCATATTTGGTTTTTCGTTTTTCGTTCTTGTTCCGTGTTCATTGCGGGTTTTGTATGAAGACGCGATAGAGATAGCGATACAGAATTTTATGTTCAACTACTAATTTTCACCATACTTGCAACTCTTTATGTGATGTGGTGATGCTGCAAACTAAATATAGGATCACCAAAAACAAGCGCTGGAGAAGATAGCAGCTTTATTTTTAAATCACCGTTTAAAAAAAAAAAAAATCTTTAATTATTTTGTACTTTATGTATTGTGCATGTTTGTATAGTATGTTAATAGGTTTTTGTTGATCGCGTTTTATTTTCAGAATATATTATGTAATAACGTTTAAACTGGTTTTAATTCACACTATATTCACAATCCTGTTAATTATATAGGTTGCTACCTACTACCTAATTTGCCCTAATCGCCACGCTGGGCGATCGCAGCTGCACAATTTGTCACGCCACTGACGCTGCTTCCTTCAATCGAGTCGTCGACACTTCCTCATTCAACCATCTTGGTTTGGGAAATGCGGTCAGAATAGAACCGAAGTTCATTTTTCTGGCGTCAACTTCGTGAGTTACTGCTCACGAGTCTTTACCATCATTACACTCTCGCCTCGCACTCGCACTCACACTACGATCGCTAAATTAAGGATAAATGTATTTTAATGTTAAAATGTATTTTGAAGCCTCAAGTATTTGAAATATTAATTACAAAATATCAGGTATTTGAAATACGAATTAAATTCAAATACTGCCCAACCCTGTATACCGCCATCGACCGGTCGTTGAGCCTCGTCTGTTACTGCACGATGTAGTACCGCGTAAAGGAGTAGGTGGACTATTGGAGCTGGGGGTCGTGTGTCCCTTGCATCCCTAAATCATTCTCTGTTGCGTTAAACTTGATAGGTACTATAAAATCAGATCATTGAGCAAGCGGAATTCGATTCTTTTGGGACCAAAACGTGAACAATGCCGAAATTAGGGCATGACTTCAATACCTACTACATACCTACCTATGCATAGGTACTAACTTTCAAAGCGTGGTCTAAGAAAACACAGAATACTTTAATAATTGCATTTATTTACAATACCTACACAGTACAATTTTTCAGGAGCGATTTGAAAGCTTCCTAATACCTATTGCTAGTGAAGCGGTTTTTGATCAAGGCACAAAATCTAAAGTGTTGCCGTATACTTGGTGAACTATATTAGCTATTGTTTTTATGTGTATAATATAGAAACGGCTTTTTAATAGGGTTTAAGAGAGAAATAACATCAATTTGTAAAGAATTTACATCGTTTAATTACTATCCTAGAACTCATTGATCATAAAGAGTTTAACGATCATCCAATACATTCGCAGAAGTTTTCATATCCAAAATAAACACATTGGAAACACTAAAAAGAGTTGGAAAATTTAACTTATTGACTAGTGGTGGAATGTCCTATAGCTTTTAACAGGTGAAGAATTGTTGTATACCATAAAGGTTATAGTTTAAAAAGGATTTAAAGAAGACAGTTATAACATTTAACAAAGAAAACTAAGTTAAGTTGGTTTACACGGTTCTAATAGCTCGAAATTGATGAGTTCAACACTCCGATACAATACATTCAATTGGAATGTATTAGGGCTAGCGCACACTGCCGGACGGCACAGTCTCTTTTTATGCCAATGTATATAACATACATTGGCAAATCCTTAGATTGAAATTTTGCCAATGTATGTAATAATTAAATGCTCGAAAACCGACCTAAGGGTACCTCGGAGCATTACTTTATAAGTATACGTTGTTTCAATGATTATAAGGATCATATACATTGACAAATTTAAACTCTGCCGACTGTCGTTCTGCGCTAGCCCGTATGGTGTATTCATATTAAAGTCGTGTAAACCCAGCCTAACTATTTCGGTACCTAGCATACAAATTATATTAAGTACCTACACCCACGATTCCCACATTTGACTAAAACTAAACGATTCTATACTACGCGTGACATTGCTTTATTATTTCTATAGAAACAAAATATACACCACATTCGATTTTTGTCACAAACATTTTAGCTATAGAGTAATATATTATTAAGGCTCTATGGATTTTTATTATCTTATATTTAAAACAGCTTAAGGCTTCCCGCACACGGGCCTCCGACCACAACCACAAAACGCCGCCATTGGCATATTTCCTGTAGTTTTCATACGAAGTGAGCAGCGACGATTTGTAGCGTGTGGCGGCTACCGGCGTCAACCGTGTGCGGCGAGTCCATATAAAATGTATGAAAACTACAGTAAATATGCCAGTGGCGGTGTTTTGTGGTTGTGGCCGGAGGCCCGTGTGCGGGAACACTAAATGTATCTAGTGCAGAAGTAAGCTAAGATACAATTTATTGACTACTACAAAGTCTGATCCTCCCAAAGTTCTGATTTGGGTAAAGTCGCCTTTTTATTTATATCCTTACCAAAATCTAACTAAAGATAAACAATGCTTACACTGTTACTATCCCATCTTCTTGTCATGTCACTAAACTCACTCAGTGTGGTGAAGGAATTTAAGTGCGCCTCAAAGAAGCTCTTTCGAGCACTTGACGTATTGCATACCTACTAATGGGTGTGTGACTGACGAATGACGAACACTAAGAAGGGTAATAAATAAAAATAAATAAAATAAATATTAGTGGGCATTACACACATAACTATCTCGCCCCAAACTAAGCCAAAGCTTGTGATATGGGAACCAGATAGCTGACTACTTATAATAGGTCTTTACCTATGTAATTGCCGTTCTGCAGTACTGGCCATTTCAAATCAAAATAATTTTTGTTTGGCTAAGAATTCTAATTTCAACTTAATTTTATTTTAAAAACATAGAATTATTTTTCCAAAAGTAGTCATTTGTTTATTGATTAGTGTTACATTTTCATCGCATTTCAATCTTTTTCGTCATCATGGATACGTTAAAAATTCGAGTAATTATGGAGTATGAGTACCGTCGTGGCAGCAACGCGGCACAAGCGGCACGCAACATCAACGACGTTTACGGAGCTAACACTGCAAACCAACGCACCACCTGTTATTGGTTTCCTCGCTTCCGTTCGGGAAATTTCGATCTGAAAAATGAACCTCGCGGTCGTCCGAAGACTTTGGTCGACAATGACGAATTAAAGGCGATTGTGGAAGATGATGATACACAATCTACGGTTGAATTAGCAGCAGCTTTCGACGTTATCGTCAAAACAATATTGGTCCATTTGCGTCAAATTAGCAAGGTAAAAAAGCTTGACAAATGGGTGCCCCACGAACTCAATGATCGCCAGCGCGAAGTACGCGTCGAGACGTGCCTTGCACTGCTCAACAGACACACAAATGAAGGAATTTTGAACCTGCAATGAAAAATGGATTCTGTTTGATAACCGCAAGCGCTCAGCAAGTGGTTGGATCCTGGTTCAGCACCTAAACAATGCCCTAAACGAAAACTTACCCCTAGAAAAGTGATGGTCACTGTTTGGTGGTCTAGCGCCGGTGTGATTCATCACAGCTTCTTACCAAACGGGGTGAGCATTACTGCAGATGTGTACTGTGAAGAACTGAACACAATGATGGAGAAGCTGGCACATCTCCAACCAGCATTGGTCAATCGCTCGTCTCCGCTACTCCTGCACGACAACGCGCGACCTCATACTGCACAGCAGACGGTCTCCAAGTTGCAAGAACTGGGGTTGAAAGCTCTCCGTCATCCGCCCTACTCACCAGACCATGCGCCTACAGACTACTACTTTTTCCAGAATTTGGATAACTTCTTGGCGGGAAAAAAATTCAATACCCGAGAGGCAGTACAAAATGCCTTTGAAGAATTTGTTGCCTCCCGTCCAGCTGATTTCTTTAAGAAGGGCATCAATAAACTGCCACTGCGTTGGCAAAGATGCATTGATTGCATGGGTGATTACTTCGATTAATACAAATAAAAATACATGAAAAAAAATCGTTTAAATTTTTTCATACAAAACGGCAATTTCATAGGTAAAGACCTAATATATTATTTTTTTTGTAAATACATATAACATTATATTATAACACACAGACAGAGGACAAATGTTTGTTCCCGGTGGGGATCGAACCCACGGCCTACGGCGCAGAAGGCAGAGCTACTACCAACTGAGCTGTGAAGGCTGTCAATTTCAGGGTATTTTTAAGCATTGTTTAAATTTGTCTCAGTTAAACTAAACTCAATTACGATAGATTTTGAAAAAACAATTAACTTTAACTAAATATGAGACAAAGTAACAACAAGCAACGGTGTTGGCACCTAGATTCCACTAGATAGGGGAATCCTGTTTCTTGAAAAGCTTTAATGTGTAGGTAAATACTTTTTGACTTTGACTTTGTTGTTGTAACTTTGCCTTACGGACAATGATATGGAAAGGTGTGCATCAGACTCTGCCGTAGTCGGGTAAAATGTGCCTTCTAATATCTAAACTGCAATCCATTGTTCTAAAAAACTTTGGTGTAGCTTTCACTGTAACATTTGGTCTAGTAATTCATCGTTGATTGAGCTAGATAATTATTATCAAAACGGTACAGTCGCGTAGAGAGTTTGCTAGTGTTTTTATAAGTAACTATGAGACTAGGGGCCTTAGTCATATTTATTATACTAAAAGTCGATCAAACAAGGATTTCGATACACTGACTTTAAAAATTCATTTTACACTTTTAAATACGATATTCAAATAGATTCGAACTCGCAAAGGTCGTTGAAGTTCGTTGCGAAATCCTTTTTTGATATTTTTCTGTCGGTGAAAGAGTTTAAATCCTGAAAGTGTCGTGTGTAGGTAATTTCGGGTTAACTAAATTGACTTCTAGACGTGACTGTAACAGAACCATGGTCTGTGGCTGCGCGCTACTTAAGCAGAAAATAGAAAAAACAGCTGAAAATCGAAAAAAACTCTTATAATTTGAACAGTCTCACATACCCTCAGCCGTCATTCAAAACTTAAACAGATACTAACGCCCTTATTCATATTCCCTGTCATTTTATAGTGGCTCTATAGAGTATACCTGACACTGTCACTATGCGCCCAGCGACCAATATGAATAGGACCATTAAGACTTACTAATTTCATATTGTCTCCTCACGAGTTAAACATACAATAGGTCTACGGAGACCGGCGCTGTGTACGCTAATGTATTTTTGTCATTTTTATTAGTATTTTATAAAGGAGTAATTTGTCGGTTATTTGTCACCTAATTTCGATTAGATAATTTATTAATTCCTTTAATTTATTAAGAAAGCCAGTCAGCGATGGTTTGTGAAACTATGGATATTTGTAATATACCTGAAGTCAGCTTTTGTTAATGAGCTAAGGAGCCGCCCACATATATCCGAACTGTGCCTTGAGGACCCCGGAGCCAGATAGTAAAAGACGTCTCGCAATATAGCACCAGCTCTCGATACAAGTTTTCGTACTTAAAAGTTTGCTTTACTAGTTAACGTACTTAAGCAAACTTTTAAGTATGAAAACTTGTATCGATCAAAATGAAATTTTTACTAAACTGTGTGCAATGTGATTGCACACAAAATGGTTGATTGCGATTTTTCAAAAATGAGTTTAGTGATTTTATATCTTTCAACATGTCGAAACGAGCGAGCGAGAGTCACATTAGCTCTTGTCTTCGCCTTAAATAAATAAAAAAATATTTGCAAACTTTCTTCCTATCTGACGAAGCACTGGCCGGGAAAAGCGTGGACAGCCCTGAAAGCTGAGATCATGAATTAAAATTACATAAACACAGGCCGATCTACCGTGCATTTTGCCTCACTTTGCCTCGTAGCACGCAGCCCAGAAACCCCACAACAAATTAGCCTATCTCGCGATGATGCTTACAGCTTCACCTTCCCGTGGCTGATCTCGGTGAAGAGTTGCGACGTGACGGGCACGAATCCTTCGCCGGAGCGGAAGTACAGGGGATCCTTGATCACGTCCGGATCGAAACCTTCCTTTTGGTATTGGAGTTTCTTCAGCTTGAAGGTGCCTGAAAGAGAGGAAAGGAATATCAAATATATTTTGTCATTGGGAAATCAAAATGCATATTGGAACAGCCAAATAAAGATGCTCGTACATCAAATACACTTCTAACTTATTATTTGAATCTATTGGGTCTAAATTAATAGGTACGTAACATATCAGGGTATTTAGAAATACTTGATTACTTATAATGTAATTTTTTTATTATGAAAGTACCGGTGTAAAAACAGACATTCTATCGATCAATCAATTCGATAATAGAATCGAATTCTATATGTGGCTAATTTAACGAACTATTTTAGTCACCGCACCAGGTGGTATAAATAAACACCTACTACTAGGTATATTTCAAATTATTTTTTGGTAGTAAGTTGGTATTCACAAATACAAGGTGTTCCAATACTTGTGCTTAAAACTTCAGGGGGCTAAAGTACCCATCAATATGAATAACTTTTTCTAAGGAACCAACACTATAAACGCGAAAAAAAACAGCTGTTTCATACATTTTAGCCAGGTAGGTACCTAGTATTGAACTATTGTATGAAACAGCTGTTTTTTTTCGCGTTTATAGTGTTGGTTCCTTAGAAAAAGTTATTCATATTGATGGGTACTTTAGCCCCCTGAAGTTTTAAGCACAAGTATTGGAACACCTTGTATATTCATATACAAGGGACCTTTAAGGTACCAACATACTTGTTTTAAAGAGTCACTCTTACATACAGGTTATTTTGCCAAATAAATCCAAGATACTCACCCGTGATCTCCAGATCCTTGTCCATGATGCGTAGGAACAGCGGCCGCGCATACGAGGGGAGAGAGTTGTCCAGATCTCGCGCTAACTTCGCCAGGTCCAAGGTCTTGGTGGGGTCGGCAATCGCAGCCATGCCCGCGCGACCTTCCGTCTGAGGAATCTGATAAACAAACAGCATTTATAAACAATTTCTTCATACGGATTCAGGGCTCAGACATTAATGGTGGTACTACACATCGCTATTCGGTATCCGCGTGGCCCACCTGATGGCCACGGATGGCCCACCTGATGTTAAGTGGTAACCATCACCTATAACAAAGTATTACCTCGTAAGTCACGCACGATAGGAACGTGCCCTTCGATGCACTGCCCTGCGTCCATCAACTTGAGGCATACCTACAGATGTTAAGCCTCATGTGCCTGTAATTACACCGGCAACCACACTCTTCAAACCGAAACACAGCCATGCTGCTTGGCGGCAGAAAAAGGCGTGATGGTAGTACTTCCCCGGACGAGCCCTTCACAAAGAGCTCTACTACTTGCAGCGTGTTACGTGTATATATCTATACAAATACCTAGCTACATTCATACTTATTGTTTACAATTCAACCCTTGTAAAGCTCGGCGACTGAAAAATGTTATTCAGTCTGTCGCTAGCGTCAGCCGCAAGAGTTTGCGGTTCCGTAATTATAACTTTGCACTATATAATTGTATAAACCGTTTCGTGTAAACTAAACGAACATCTTAAAGTAAAATAAATCTTATTATTTAGTGAATAAACGCTAAATACTCTTAAACTGTATTGCTGTTGGTTCTGTTGTAGGTTAGGTTTGTTGTTGTTCCGTTGTAGGTCCGTCAAACTATATTTATTTATCCATATCGGTATTTAGTTTATTTAAGTTGTTATATCATAGCTTAAATACTGTTGTTTTCCGAATAAAATAAAATGTGTCAGGGAATATGAATAAGTAGGGTTGCCATAACTTCTAGGAAGCAATACGGGACGTTTTCTGACATTCAACGCCGACACGCATCTTTTCAACTACGCACATACATAGCACGCATGTGTACATAGTGAGAGACAAGCTATGTATTTTCTAACATATATCCTCTGATCTCAACCGTATCAAAAGTATAAAATAAATTAAACTAAAAAATCTAAATTATTGAATCAGTTTTTATTCTAAATGTTCCATGTTGTCAATTTTTTACTTATGTACACGCCGGCCGCGCCCGCGCCACTCTATTTCCGTATTTAAACGTATGGCAACCCTATAAATAAGGGCCTAAATAAATCAACACTCACAGAGACGCCATAGACAACGCAGCCGCGTTGTTCAATAGTGAGTCCCAGCGCGTTCTCGACTTCAGCCGTGGCGACGTTCTCTCCCTTCCACTTGTAGGTGTCTCCCGTGCGGTCGCGGAAGTACAGGTAGCCCAGCTCGTCGGCCACCAGGATGTCTCCGCTCACGAAGGCCGCGTCGCCTTTGTAGAATATGTCGCGCTCGAGCTTCGTGTTGCTGTCTTTCTGTGGATTTATTCATAAATATGTGGTTAAAGACATTTATTTCTCAAAGAACAGAGTTAACTTTAAGAGTAGTAGAGCTCTTTGTGAAGGGCTCGTCCGGGGAAGTACTACCACCACGCCTTTTTCTGCCGCCAAGCAGCAACGCTGTGTTTCGGTTTGAAGAGTGTGGTTGCCGGTGTAATTACCAGGCACATGTGGCTTAACATCTGTATGCCTCAAGTTGAAGTTTAAGCGAGTAGTATAAAAAAAATACATATACGAATTTGTAGAACACGTCATCATCTACAAAAAATGTTGCGACAGCATATGCCTAACTATTATAGTTATGTCACAATAACTTCTTTTATTATAAAAAAATATTGAAATGCCGCCGCTAGAAAAGGGTCTTTATTTGTACCTTGGTTAAAAAAATTATGACAACCCATGCGAAGCTGGGACAGGCCGCTAGTATAATATATAATAACACCCAGACAGAGAACAATAATCAATGGTCATCACACAAATGTTTGTTCTCGGTGGGGATCGAACCCATGGCCTACGGCGCAGAAGGCAGAGCTACTACCAACTGAGCTGTGAAGGCTGTCAAGCTATTCAATTAAATTCAATATATTTATTAATAGGCGAGCAGCCGTCGCAAGTGTGTCTATAGCAGTGTTGTAATTATCGTTATGTATGATAATTTTTTTTTGAGCACGGATTGGTTTGTTCAAAGCCAGTTGTCGAGCCGTTTTTAAATGCATTGACCGTAGGAGCAGTAACTACGTCTATATTTTCAGATTTTGCCCGTAGGTGGTTGTAACATTATAACCTAAAAATAGTGTTTGTGACATTTCTTGGTCAAAACCAAGAAATGTCACAACTCAGCTCTAACTTGTACCAAAGTACAAGTTAGAGCTGAGTCCAGCATCCTAAGTCTAAGCATCCTAAGCAGTCCATGAGAGCTGCATCCAGTAAATATTTATAAATTTGATTATGTTTACCTTTTTCTGTAGTATGCCTACACCTTACTAAACTACAATAATATAATAAATTACATTGTAAAAGGATCATACAAAAGAACGGTAGGAACCAAGCCGTAAGTTTGTTGCCTGTTCTTCTAGGCTTTGGTCGCATGGAACTGACACCTAGAGTCACCTAGCTTTAAGACTTTTCAAAGTTATCCTTGTGATTTTATTGAATAAATACCTTTTGACTTTGACTTTTATAAATATTATGAAGGTATAATTTGTCAATTTATAAAAATCTGTCGATTAGCAAGATTATATGTTTATGTATTTATTTTAAGTAAGTTTAGGTTAGGTTATACTTTAAAAATATAATAGGTATCCATATTAATTTAACCCACACAAGACTCCCCCCTCTCTTTTTATGTTCATTCCTGTCCATCCCAAGGTTGCCTGGAAGAGACCGCTGTAAGCGATAAGGTCGCCCATTGTATTACTACAATTGCTAGTTTTTAAGTAAAAATGTGTATTTGTTGTGGTAATCAATAAATTAAGGGTTTTCTTTGAAAGTGAAGTAAAACATGGTAGGGCAGCGGGGCTTACCTACCTGCTCAGTTTTTCCACTATGTAACAAAAAAGTAAGATAAGCGACAAAATAAATAATTTAGTACCTATTTCACTATCTCTTGAGTAATATCCGTCAGATAATTAAAAAATATGTCTTTACATTAGATTTAAAAAAAACAAAGACGACAGTGTGACTCAGGTTTTGTGAAATACTAGGCGTTTAGTTAGTTTAATCACCTTGTCAACATATCCGTGGTATTCCCGCGAAGCGTTGCCTTGTGCTATCAGACCGATGAACATTCCGGGCTCATCTAAAATAAATAAAAGGCATATTTAAAAATAAGTTAAAATTAAAATTTATCACATCGGGAGTAAAACAAAACAAAAAATATTTAAAACAAGCTGGTGCCCGCGACTTTGTTTGCGCAGGATTAGTTACACAATATCTTTGTAAATTGTAGCCTATGTGTTATTCTGATGTATAAGCTACCTCTATATTATAGTAATGTTTCATTAAAATCCATTCAGTAGTTTTTACGTGAAAGAGTAACAAACATCCAAACTTACAAACTTTCGCGTTTATAATATTAGTAGGATGGCTATGCACATCTAATTTGCGCACGCAAACTTAAAGCAATTTTCATTTGAATCTCGACGTCGTCATTATCGTTTGGAAAGTGGAAAAACCACTTTCGCCATTATGCAGTCGGTAAATGACGTCGAAAGCTCGAGGCAGGCTTACCAACATTATTAGGTAAATTAATCTGGTGTTTCTTGTAAAGGTTTCATTTATATAGCCGCATTCAGTCTCTAGCGTGCAGGGTGATCTGGGATTTGTAGCCAGCCTAAATCCTCCTCCAAAATCAAAGCAAGCTTTCTGGGTGCTTACTAAAAGTTTCTACTTTATTACCAATAATTTTATTTACTGGGTTGTGTTTTTTTTATGTCCAAGCTCTTTCACTTTCTTGTAGCTTCGAGAGAGATTCTTGTAGCTGTGTTCACAGAGCTTCTGTATAAAACCGTCTTATTAAACTTTTTTTTCAAATCGACAACTGACATACGTTACTCTAATGAAAAAACAATTTATTACCTGCAAACAGGGATGTCTTTTACTTATTGGGGCCCTCGGGCACTTAAGGATATGGGGCTCATACAAGGTCGGATCCAGTATTTCAATTTGGAGGAGTTCATGACCAGGGGCCTTATGCTCACTTCGAGCGAGATTATCTCACGGTGGAGATGATGCCATATCTCGTTCAATAACTCGTTGACGTTGCGTCTCGCATGAACTTTGAATGAGAAAATTGGGGAGTGAGATGGTGAGAATGGGGTTATATAGTTTATCGAACGAGATATGACGTCATCTCCACCGTGAGATAACCTCGCTCGAAGTGAGCATAAGGCCCCAGTCATTCATGAGAGCGCGAGTAAAGCGAGCCGCAGTTTTTTCGTGTTTATTACGAAAACCACTATCTCGATTGGAGATCTAGCGAGAATTGGGAGCCCTCATGGATCTCAGGGCCCTAAATAGTTGCCCTTAGTGCCCAATGTAAACAGGCACGAAAAAGGTTGTGATCACAGCTCGCTCATGATCGATATAGTGATATTATTATTATTTATTATTATTCAGCATTCACTAACACTGTGAACGCGAAAAAAAAACAGCTGTTTCATACATTTTAGCCAGGTAGGTATTGAACGTTTGTATGAAACAGCTGTTTTTTTTCGCGTTTACAGTTTTGGTTTTTTAGAAAAAGTTATTCATATTGATGGGTACTTTAGCCCCCTGAAGTTTTTAAACACAAGTATTGGAACACCTTGTATGACGGTCTGACCAAAACTTTGTACAGAGTATAGTTCCACGTGGGTAAAGACGTGGGGCGAACACTGTGAGACGTCACACGTCTATCAGGGTTATGGGCATGCCCATCGTGCCCACAATGGTGCGTTTTTAAACACAAGTATTGGAACACCTTGTATAATATGACGGTCTGACCAAAATTTTGTACAGTGTATAGTTCCACGTGGGCAAAGACGTGGAGCGAGCACTGTGAGACGTCACACGTCTATTAGGGTTATGGGCATGTCCATCGTGCCCATAATGGTACTTCCGCGCTTTAATATAAAAGAGGAGCCGGCCTGAAAAAGATTAGCATATCACTTACTAGGCAGGCATCGGATGCAGAGTCCGTCCGGTCCCCGGATGAGTGCGCCATGCTCGTCCGCGCGCACCAGTGCTATGGGGTGCATGCAGGTCGGCACCAACTTCGGCACAAACCCTACTGCACCCACTTGGTTGTCCACGTTTACTGGAATAAACATGTCACATGAATATATTGTAGCATGAGGAGTATTGAGCAGTGCAATATGAACTGGGCTTGTCTACTTCTGTATCCATCATCAGCAGCATCAATCTATTTTTACCTTTTTTTTATTACAACGATTTGATGGCCCAACTAATGTTAAGTTAACCATCACCTATAACAAAGCATTGCCTCGTAAGTCACGCACGATAGCAACATGCCTGGGTCCATAAACTTGAGTCATACAGATGTTAAGCCTCATGTGCCTGTAACACCGGCAACCACACTCTTCAAACCGAAGCATAGCAACGCTGGTTGGCAGCAGAAAAGGCGTGGTGGTAGTAAGTACTACCACCACGGAAGTCCCGGGAAGTCCCCGGACGAGCCCTTCACAAAGAGCTCCACTACTTTTGAAAATCTACCTATTCGGAAACCGTATTATATAGTGCTTTGAACTCTGTTAAAAGAAGCTTGGTACATATCGTGGTACGTTATCTTTCACTCAGTCTTTAGACTTTCACTTTGGAATGCCGAGGGTCGGCAGATGTTTTTCTCTTCCACTCTCCTCATCAGCCGACATCTTAGTAATCACCCCCTTTCACTTTGGAAATGGGAAAGGGGGTGATTACTAAGATGTGTAAGATCAGTCTAAAGACTGAGAAAGATAACGTACCACGAAAATAAAAATAAATTATATAAAATTAGAACAATAATAATTATAGTCAAAATTATATTAAATGATTATTATGAAATTAATATAAGAACAATGGTAGTCAAAATGGTTATAAAATGTCAAATCAAAGGAATTACAAAATGAAAAGAATTGTTGAAAGAATTAAGAAATCATTGCAAAAGTAACAAAAACCGCAAATGAAACGAAATCCGAATTATGGAATACAAAATACGACAAACTAAAAAACAAGTTGTCAACAGTCGGAATAAAGACTGATATATACGGACGGATACATAGATGATGATAATGATCTTCATAGACACATAGTTCCTTAAAATAACTACTGTTTCCTTGTTGGCAATAACCAATGAAAAAAACAATGTTGCTTTCAAACAAACTTTGTTTATTGAGTGTGACTTGCTAAGCAAATTGGCATAAGCCAATTTGTCACATATCGACAGATTGGCACAATATCTAACTCCTTAGGTACTTGCGTACTAACATGTATCATCGAGAGCACTGGTGGTCTAATGGTAGCGGCCCCGCCTTACGATCCTAAGGTCGTGGGTTCGAAACGAGTCGTGTACCAATGAGTTTTTCTGTTCAAAAATGTATGTGCACAATGCCAGTACTCTCAAACGGTGAAGGAAAACATTTTGAGGAAACCGGCATGTTGTAGAACCTAAAAAGTTTTAAATAACATGTGTCAAGTGCTCGAAAGGAGCCTCTTGAGACGCACTTAAAATTCTTTCACCACACTGTTTCGAAAGAAACTAGTGACACGACAAGAGAGAGAGAGAGACTAACATCTAACACATTTATTCAATTGAATTACAAGGATCACATTAAAACGTCTTAAAGCTAGGTGAATCTAGGTGCCAGTTCCACGCAACCAAGCCTAAATGAACAGGGAACAAACTTACGTTTTGATTCCTACCGTTCTATTGTATGATGCTTGTTACAAAATAATAATGAAGCTCCAATGTGGTGTCAAACGAATTTAGTAAGGAGGAAAGAAATATCGGTCATTTAAAAAAATACAGAAATTAGTGTTCGCTACAGTTATGCAAGTTTGATTCTTAATCCACGCACACTAAGATCTATAATGTCATCAGCATTGACAAAAACAATGCAAGTTGTTGTGATAATAATTATATCATTGTTTAAAAACAATAGGTGATATTGAGGAATGAGGAACAAAGTACTCACTGATGTTAGCGTTGCCCTCCGTCGCTCCATAAATTTCGTTTATCTGAGGAACTTTGAACCTGGAATTACAATACAATAGCGGTCGTATTAGTGTGCATAACCTACTGACTATTTGCAGTCAAATAAAGCATGCTCATTGGAAAGAACAAACAATTAACTATCTTCTACTTGTCGTGTCACTAAACAAGGTGTTCCACTTTAGCCCCCAAAGTACCCATCAATATGAATAACTTTTTCTGAGGAACTAACACTGTGAACCTGGCAATTTTTTTTTATTTTTTTTATACAACCAGCTGATGGAACAAGCAGATGGCCCACCTGATGTTAAGTGGTAACCATCACCTATAACAAAGCATTGCCTCGTAAGTCACGCACTAGTAAGTCTATGAAACAGCTGTTTTTTTCGCGTTCGCTGTGTTGATCCCATAGAAAAAGTTATTCATATTGATGGATACTTTAGCCCCCTGAAGTTTTAATAACAAGTATTGGAACACCTTGTATAGTTCTTTCGAAACAGTAGTAGGATTTTAAGTGCGGCTCAAAGAGGCTCGTTTCGAGCACTGCGAACACAATTAACTATGAATGATTTATTATAGTCGCAATAAACTCTCGCTGCAGGCTCGGTCAGTGCTCAACCTACAGTCGCGTTAAACTACCGCTGCAAACTCGGTCAAAAATCATCTTAACACACGCTTAAACAAAAGGATCTTCCGTTCTCCAGAAGAGAAAGAGAGAGCAATATTGCTGTCTCGTTCCGATAACTTATGACCGAGCCTGCAGCGAGAGTTTAACGCGACTATAGTACAAAAATATGATTAGGATTACGGTTCTTACGGTTATGGTAAACATAGTGAGAAAACCGCCATGTCTTAGAACTTAAAAAGTTTTAAGTAGTCTACGACATGGCACGGCATGTTAACACTAGCTGCAAACTCGGTCATAAATCATCTTAACACTTGAGAGTACTCGGCGCGGGCGCATGCACGTTATCGATAAAAAGAATGCCTCAGCTAGAGCGCCCGGTGGTTGCGCGGTCGGGGAGGTCATGTATCGATAGTTCTTAACGTGCCGTTCTCCTAAGTGCGAGAGAGAGAGAGCAATATTGCTGTTTCGTTCCGATAATTTATGACCGAGTTTGCAGCGAGTGTTTAACGCGACTATAATGTATTACCTATCGACGATTTGCTGCCAGATGGCGGGTCGCATGCCGTTGCCGACCATGATGCGCACTCGGTGCTGCGCGTCCGTGGCTCGCGCCGGCTGCGCCAGCAGGTAGCGGCACATCTCGCCGATGTACTGAGCGACCTGCATGCACGAGCATTACCATCAATACTCTATAATATGTACTCTATATTAACTAGTAGTTCGCCCCGAACTGAGATCTCGTGATGCGACCCGACGAACGCATCAAAACTTTGAGTAGGTAAGAGTCAGAGGCAAGTCCAAACATTATGTTTGGACTTTTTTCTGACTACTGCCTACTAACTTGGTATGGTAACCAAGTTTCAACTCTATTGGCCTATTTATTGAAGAGTTCCGTTGAACAGACCTTGGCTCCATCATCAGACCTGGTCGTCATCACCATTTTATGAGAACTGAGTACCTCCTTAATATATTTCAAGAAAAAAAAATAAGAAAAAGCAAAGTAACTGGCCGACCAGTAGAAAAACCTTGATGTCAAAGAAACTCTTAGAGATGGGAGCTCTAGGATCGCTGGTTATCTTAATTTAACTTGTTTTGTTTTATCTCAAATACCGAGCGTCCCAAAAAAAAGTAAAAATTGTTTTGGAATTTCCAAACAAAGCCCTTTCATATGACATGTAACTTGATTTTTTTATGTAACTTTTTTTATTTTTGCGCCCTTAAAAAACCCCATATCTCAAAAACCCTTCATCCGATTTTACTCATATACTTACCAGTAAATTTCTCAAGTACAAGCTATCGACGTATCAAATTTCATGCAGATCGGATCAACGGTTCTAAAGTTATCGCCAGACAAACATACATACATACATACATACATACATACATACATACATACATACATACATACATACATAAAATGCCAAATCGCCCAAGTTGAAACAAAGATCTTTGTTCGCTTCGCTCACTTGATCAATAATCTTATTATCTGGAAGAGATTGCTTTTTAGCGATAAGACCGCCCATTTTAATTTTTTTTTTTTACAATTGTTATAATTTGTCCTATTTTGTTAGTTTGTAAGGTTTGCAATAAAGAATTTTCATTCATTCATTCATCATTCTATTCTATTTATTTTTTTATACAATGTTGCTGATGGAACAAGCAGATGGCCCACCTGATGTTAAGTGGTAACCATCACCTATAACAAAGCATTGCCTCGCAAGTCACGCACGATAAGAACGTACTCTTCGATGCACGGCCCTGCGTCTAGCAACTTGAGGCATACAGATGTTAAGCCTAATTGCTGTAATTACACCGGCAACCACACTCTTCAAACCGGAACACAGCGTTGCTGCTTGGCGGCAGAAAAAGGCGTGGTGGTAGTACTTCCCCGGACGAGCCCTTCACTACTCTTAAAATCGATTTATTGTATCTATCTATCTTATATCTATCGATTCTATTGCGTTCATGGTTTACAAAGGATATTAAGAATAAGCTGGGGCTTAATAAAATCATAATCATTTATCCATTGTTGATAATAGGTCTTAGGGGGGTAACAAAACGACCAGGATATGAGCCACGTTGAGGCATTACAGTGGTTGTTATTTTATACACCGTGGCTTTGTAATTTAAAGCTAAAGCCCAAGCAACCAATAGGTTGCGATAACCTTTCAAAAATCTAGTGTTGGTAAATCATGCACATAACTAATAACAAAAGCACAGGTGCACAGTACCGTAAGCTTCGCACACACAAGCAAGGTGCATCTGCCTACCTTTTTCCCAAAGAAAACAAGCGGCATTTTACGTTCAAACTAAGCAGTGTTATGAAGAGTGAAAGTCCTCACCGTGCAGTCATACTTGATGCAATCCGTCCAGAAGTTAGAAGCAGAGAACTTGGTCCTCAGCACGGAAGGGATGCCATCCACCAAAGCAGCGCCCGTCCCCACCACGCCGCCAGCGGTATGGTAGAGAGGCAGCGAGTTGTACATGCGGTCAGAGGACTTTAGACCTAGCATGTGCACTGTGGCTACAACCACGAGAAGGTACCTGCGAAAAGGTTTTTAAATTTTGTGATTTGCTAAAACAGACTTTACATGTGAGGTTTAAGGCTCAAATTAACCCTTCTAGTAACAATGAAGTAGCAAGTGTCCCTGAGAATAACACGCAGCCTGGCAGTGCGACTTTGAGTCGTATTACACGGATATAGAAACTAAACTGGATCAAGGTAAAAATTAAGAATAGATTACTTCAAAGACGCAAAATATTTGTAGTGCTGTCGTCAATATTTCAAGAACCGTCAACGTAACAGGTCGTATCTGTTGCAGCCCCTTTTATAAGGTACCTAAAGAGCTCTTAAAAACTCCACTGAACATTTTCAATGACTTTCCAGAGTATTTGAACACAATATGAAGCTAATTATAGTTTCTGAAGAGTTCTTAGAAGACAACGCCGACAAATTGATCCAAGCTGTGTAATTATTTACAGCTGATACGATTGTACAAGTAAATATGTAAGTAACTCGTAATAAAGTTACCGAAATGAAGCAAACAACAAACGAAAACTGTAAGTAGGTATCTTTCAAACAAAGAGCGTGTATTGGACGAACATAAATAAATTAAAAGCAGTTTGTGTTCGGCGCGCGACAGCAAATGAAAACTTCCGCAGGAAATTCGGTATGCCCCAGAAATATTAAGTTCATTGTGACTAACTTGTGGGTTAGTGAGAATAAACTGAATGTTAAATATAAACACGAAGTTAAACTTGTATAGGTAAACAAGTCGTCATAAGACGTCGTACGACGTATCAAAAACTAAGAGTAACATGGTAATAAACCCGGACCCGGAACAAATATAATCACACAAACGCGTGAATAGAACCCACATCTCTTTCGTTTCAGCCAGTTCATTATGCAATCCAAATGTGTACTGCCGTTATAGCTGCACATTCTTGTGCAGTTCAATAGGAGGAAACTTGTAAAAATAAGGTAAAAATCTATCGTCCAACCACTTTACTAGTAACTTAGCGGTAGCGGCCCCACCTTCCGATCCTAAGGTCGTGGGCTCGAAACAGGTCGTGCACCAATGTCCAACCACCCATCGTTTTTCTGTTCAAAAATTTATGTGCACAATGCTACTCTCAAACGGCGAAGGAAAACATCGTTAGGAAACCGGCATGTCGTAGTAACCTAAAAAGTTCTATAACATGTATCAAGTGCTCGAAAGGAGCCTCTAAAGGCGCACTTAAAATCCTTTCACCACACTGTTTTGAAAGAAACTAGTGACACGACAATAGAAGAGGATAAAAATGTAAAACCAGGACTGGTATCAGATGGACGACACATCTGACGTTATGATTACCGGTAGATAGCATTATAAGTTTACCTAGGACGCGCGTAGCGAAGTAACTGCATGTTTTCAAGAAATTGCTATAGGTAGTGTTTTTCCAAATTTTCGAGCGCATACGAGATGGTACTTTGTACATAATATTCCTATGTAAGAAGCGAGGGTTGTGGTTTCCGCACACATCTATGTTTCTGGCGTTGCGCCATTGTAGAATCCGCAACGCGACGCAGAGTATTGCATACTTACTATCACTCACATACTTTAATGTGCCCCAGAAAAGAAGTACTGATTTATTAACTAAAGATGACATAAAGATCATACTATATCTCTTAATGCCCTTATTAAGTACACATTGTATTTTTTTTAACTACCCTATGTTTCTATGCAGGGTGCTTCATTATGCTTCATCAGTCAATAAAATTTGTAATGTTTAGGCAATACCTGCTTCTGTAGATACCTAGTAGAACCAAGTATAACGATCGATACATTTTGCAGGCGTTTTATAGCATGCCAGTATCGGTGGACGTTTGACTTATTCATGATAATGTTCATAAAAGCACCAAAATTGAGCAATGCATTTTCTTACAAGAGTTTTTGGAAGCGAGATGCACTATTATTTCCGAATTAGCCCTCAAATTCTACAGCTTTGTTTAGTCCGGGGCAGATGTGTGGAAAGTGCACTAATATTTATTTAAAATCTATCTGATCCCAATAAGGTTTCAAAGTTATCATTGTAATCAATTAATACGAAATTTCCTTTGACTGTGTTTTATATGTATACAAGGTTGGGACCAAGAACTTTCCGTAATGTGCTTGAGTGTCTGTCGTACAATTTTCCAGCTGATTGCATTCGCTCGTCCGGCGATGTATCGCTTACGCTGCATACCATTATTTTAAGAGATACTTACTTAGAATTGGGCAGTACAGCTGCTTTAGGCATGCCCGTAGTCCCCGAGGTGTAAATATACAGCAGTGTATCCTTGTACTGAGGGGGATCGGTGACTTCGGGGTAGTCAGGCGGGTGCTTGTCCATTTCCTGACCGAGGTCCAACACGCCGGGAGCTGGCTGGCCGTACAGTTGGAACAGTTTCAGATCTGGTGGAAGCTGATCGCGGATTTCCTCCAACGCTGTAGGGAAACAGGAAATTAAACTAAAGTGTTTCTGGTTGCGGGAATTCGTATAGTATTTGTTTATTGATTTATTTTGTGTTTTTCCTACGTAATTGTAGCAAAGTTAATTATTATCTGTAATTACCTACCTAAGTATTTTCCATAACTGTAATTACCTAAGTATTTTCCATAGGTAATTCTTAGGCACGATTTCTGTATTCGTGATTTATAATTTTATTACTTTTAGGTATTTGAAATAGGTTGCATACATAATAATATTACACCTACATTATTAAATATTCCAGTAGGTACTTAGATAATTATGCAATTGAAGTCCCATAACGTAAAAGGAAAAAAAAAAACATTTTTTTTTATTCTTTAAAAATTTAAATTTTAAAAATGAATTAGGTACAGAACAGCAACATAGGACAAACATTGCAATACGTAGGTATATGATCATCGCAGTAAACATGTATCGATCACAACATGTTACATGTTTTCCTACTCAAAAGTTTGCTTATGTACGAAAACTAGTAAAGCAAACTTTTGAGTAGGAAAACATGTATCGATCAAAATGAAATTTATACTAAGCTGTGTGCAATGTGATTGCACACAAAATGGTTGATTGCGATTTTTCAAAAATGAGTTTAGTGATTTTATATCTTTCAAAATGTCGAAACGTGCGAGCGAGAGTCACATTAGTATTCGCCTTAATACCAAGCACCAGATTGCATTTAAAATCATTATTCCAGCATTAGGAACTAGGAAGTAGCAATCATAATATGTAGGTATATCTACGATCCGTTCGTGTATCTATGTAGCGTGGTTAGTTTCGTTCTACATGAATGACATTATGCATCCATTCCACTGACCTAGATAACTAGTTTATTTCTTTTATTATTCTTTATTCTTGTATTGTTTAGTTTACATTAGATACTGGCGGAATTTAGTAGAAGCATTTTATTGATAAAACCGTAACATGCAGAGGCGGTTAG
Organism: Chloroclysta siterata; assembly: GCA_932294275.1. NCBI lineage: Eukaryota > Metazoa > Arthropoda > Insecta > Lepidoptera > Geometridae > Chloroclysta > Chloroclysta siterata. Next base: position 6,588,700 of record OW028600.1, on the reverse strand, counting down.
AGTTCTTAGTACCAAGGGCGGATTTAAGGGGGGGGGCACGGGGTCACGTGCCCCCCAGACGGTATTTTTGTGTAGGTACTGTGGAAATTCAAATTGTGTAAGAGTAGTAGAGCTCTTTGTGAAGGGCCCGTCCGGGGAAGTACTACCACCACGCCTTTTTCTGCCGCCAAGCAGCGTTGCTGTGTTTCGGTTTGAAGAGTGTGGTTGCCGGTGTAATTACAGGCACATGAGGCTTAACATCTGTATGCCTCAAGTTGATGGACGCAGGGCAGTGCATCGTAGGGCACATCCCTATCGTGCGTGACTTACGAGGCAGTGCTTTGTTATAGGTGTTGGTTACCACTTAACATCAGGTGGGCCATCTGCTTGTTCCGTCAGCTAATTGTATTAAAAAAAAAAAAAAAAAACCATCACAGTACATACTTAGAAGCAAATCAAATTATCAGAGTTGTTCAAATATAGAAAGAACATGAGTGACACTCTTGGTGGGGTTTTACTGGTGGGGCACAAGATCCCAGCAAAAAATCCTGGATCCGCCCTTGCTTAGTACCAAGTACTAACTTAGGATTTATAGAAATCAAAATTTAATTTGATGTACTTAATAGCTGAAATCGCAAGTGATTTGGCATGTGATCAGGTTCGATCAAGCTTTCAGAAACCGGCCGAAAGAGTTTCAGAGTTATACGTCCAAATATTACATAATTTGGCACATACCCACATTTAACACTACTTGGTATTCCATACGTAACCAGCCTGCAAGCCCATCGACACTTATTCTGCTTCTTATAGTGTCACTAGTTCTTTCGAACAAGGGTGGTGAAGGTTAACTCACAGTTTTTATAACTACTGTAGCTATCATCGTTACCTACCCCATTTGTTTAAAGTTCCGCAATAAAATATTTTGATATTTTGATTTTTTTTGAAAGGTAAGTGTGCCTCAAAGAGGCTCGTTTCGAGCACTATTATCGTACTCGTACCTATATAGCCTCGTTAGTAGTACCTTACTGTTTACCTTACTATATTTTCTTTCGCCGATTAAGAGCACTGGCACATACATTTTTAGAAGTGTTAAATCCACTAATTCACTATCGGATTCGAGCCCATGACCAAAAGGCGGGATTGCTCCCACATTGCGACCACCGGTACTTTATGAGTATGGAAATTGACAAATATTTTATTTGCAAAGCAGTATAATAAGATTCTTGCAGATTCAAGCAGTATAATAAGATAAGCTTGCTATAATAAGATTCCCCTAACGTCGGTGAAGCTAGTACCTAATGTGGTTAATATGTATCCGTCTAAAGCAGTCTCTTCTGTGTTCTATAGTCTCGGTTGTGTTAATTTTAGAATTCATTGTATCGCACAGTAGGCAGTCGACCAATAAGTAAACACTCACAGTCTGTACTTGTTCAGTGTGATCAATAATGCTAAGTAGGTGTCTATATAAATAGAACGTAAGGAATTGTGCGTAGGTGCTACAGTCAGACTGAACTTTAAAGTGCTCGTGTAACGTTGGCTGGAGATACCCTTCAGGCTGACAAAGATTGACCTTTGGAAACAGTTCAAACATTTTTTGACAGCCTTCACAGCTCAGTTGGTAGTAGCTCTGCCTTCTGCGCCGTAGGCCGTGGGTTCGATCCCCACCGAGAACAAACATTTGTGTGATGAACATAGATGTTTGTTCTCTGTCTGGGTGTTATATATTATTATAAGTATGTATTTACAAAAAAAAAGTATATACGTAGTAAATCAGCTATCTGGTTCCCATATCACAAGCTTTGGCTTAGTTTGGGGCGAGATAGTGCTGTGTGGATTGTCCACCAATATTTATATTTATTTATATTTATTTTTGAGGTACCCAAGGTAGCTCAATTAAGGCAATTGGTCATATAGCTTGGCATAGTCCAATTGGTCATATAGCTTCTTTCCAATAAATAAAACCGATTCTAAGAATAGTCTGAAGCTAAAGAAACCTGCAAAAGCAATTAAATTGTGAGAATTATTGATCGCGTACCTATATTTTTTCACAGAGCTGTTTATCGATAGGTAGGTAGGTACGTTATCCAATGTCATGGTCTACGATTCCAGTAAAGCCTATTAAGTAATTGCTAGAAATGTCCTTCATTGGTACTTAACAGCACTTTTTCCATTATTTTTAATTGCACTATTGCAATAATTCATTTCTAGGGTTCTTGATATGTGTATAACTGGGCCAGTTTTTGAACGGAATTGGCTTAGTCATTCTTTTTACGTAAAATTATCAAAGTCTCGACTTTGAAAAAAAAATAGGCAAGAAAGCTGTACCTATGGAAATCTCTGCTCCTACTGTTATTACATAATCCTGTCCTGAAGTCCTGTCCGCAGCGGGAAGAATAACAGCAGCAAGATTCAAGCTGCTTTCAGGAGTATAATCAGTAGGAATAACACTTACCACCGGCAAGATGTTCGGAGTACAAGATCGCCTTAGCTTTAGCCACCTGGATGCAATGCAGCAGTGGCTTATGGCGCAGGTTACTGTTGATAAGTGCGGAGACGGCTCCCAGCTTCGACATTCCAAGCCAACTCCACACGAACTCGGCACAGTTGGGCATAAAAACGCACACCACGTCGCCACGCTTCAACCCAAGGTGTTCTTGCATCGCGCGAGCGACCTGGTTAGACTTTGTGGCCATCTGTAGAATAAGAATGGCGTGAAATGGCAAAAATAATCAAACGTTTCATAAGTTTGGACACGTTGATCACAAAATTCAGATCATTGGAGCAGATAAGTAGCAGATATGACTTCTGAAATGCTTTTGGGGTAAATAATACCTGTTTAGATATTATCAAAATAATGATGACCATCTTGTTTTAGGATATATGGCATGTCAGGGTTATCAAAAATGATATAAAAAAGTTTTTGGTCGGCACCAGTAATCAAGCTCTGTTCAAGCAAACATCGAGTTTCCTCATATTTTATCCATATCATTTTCTTCGCTCAAAGTATTTGGTTTTTAAAGTAGGCAGGTACCTGGCCGAAAGTCCAGGTACGGTCACCGACGACAATGAAGCAAGGTGCGTCCGGATTCTTCAGAGCTCTCTGGGTGAACAGCGAAGCTACTGTGGCGTTCTGGCGACCCCATCGCTTCGACCTGACCATGCCATTCGCATAGCGCCATAGGAATCTGCAACCAAAAATGCCTGTTCAGAGACCCTACTACAAACGTCTTGTCTTATTTTAATCTCGAAACAACATTACCTACCATGATCCTACCATGAATGATGAACCTACCATGGTCCTTTCTACATTATTTTGACGTGAGAATAATATGAATTGCTGCTGTAAGTAAATTTAATTATTATTATTGTACAGACGGCTAACGTGGGATCAATGTTGTATTTACATAATTTATTCAATAAAGTATGGTTGCGAGTGTGTTGGTTACCGTACCTACCTACCTAAGTTTGTTGCCTGTCCGTCTCGGCTTCGTCGCGAGTCGCGTGTAACTGGGACCTAGATGGATCTAGATTCAATCTTCTAACGTGTTTCAAAATGAACTTTTTGATGCAACTGAATAAATGTCTTTCGACTTGACTTTGGAGTTTGAAGATGGAGCTCATCAATTTCAAGATGGAGCTACGTAAATTATCAAGTGGGTAACTGGAGGATACCACGAAAAATTGTAATTCGTAGTAAAATCGTAGTAATTATTTATCCTGTGGTAATGTACAGCCAATGGACACTAAAAGTGAAATGCTGATTAACCGATTCCTATATTTTTTCTTGAGGTGAAAAACCTGAACCTGAAGCAAAACAGAGCAACATATCTTATCAATGCTTACACCTCACGTGAGTGTACCACACATCTATTATCTATTTTAGGGCACTTGTCATCTGACAAGTGCCCTAAAATAGATAATAGATGTGTGACGTCGTGATCTGTTTTATTTTACTCTAAAGCCTTTTCTATCTAGAAAAGGCTTTAAACAGATCACGACGTGCACGTCATCATGTTTTCTTAAAAAGGTTGTTTGATTAAAACGCTTGATGCCCTCACCATCAAGCACATAGATGGTGAAGGTAATCAGTGAGGCCCTAAGGCAGTCAGGTGGTAAGACAGGTTAGGAGCTACAGCTTGACATCAAGATTTATTCAGTGCCTATAATCAGAAGTGGGATGGAATAGGGTTATGTTATGAATGATAATGAGCCTTTTTAAACGTAATGAATGTCTATTTATGAATTGTTAGTGTCTTGTCTTCTAGGTCTGATGTGATTGTTGGTTATTCGTTGCATGAATAGAATATTCAGTCATTATTTTTAATGAGCTGGCGATAGAGAATTAAAAAAATACTAGCTTCGACCCGCAACTTGCCACGGGGCCTTAAATATAACCTATATGACTTCAGGCACGCTATCTTTTATTTCAATAATAATAATGCTTGTTGTAATAGCGCTGAAAACCTACAAACGCCTAACATTGGATCGTGAGACCGTCACGCGGTCACGATGCGATGTGACGTAACAACTTGTATATAATCCCATAATTTAATGAAGACTGCTCTAGCGCGACCTTCGTATGATTTTTTTATAGTAAAATGCTACTGCTATTTTTCATCCACACAAGCACTCATTACCAAAACAGATCTTTTCGATACTTCTGTATTATTTGTAGGTCCGTATTAGTTGACGTAAGGGGTACTTAGTACCTACCTATTAGTTTTAAAACAATTCAGAGGGCTTATTACGAGTTTAGTGCCGATCGTCGATCGTTACGATACACCGAATTTTCTATGAAAATAAATCAACTGCATCTAGCGTATTCTTTGAGAACCTGTTTTTTTTATATAGAAAATTAGGTGTATCGTAACGATCGGCACTCGATCGGCACTAAACTCGTAATAAGCCCTCAGGGTAAATTAACTTATTATAATTGGTTTTATGATCCTTTGTAGGTAGGTATATCTTTAGACACATTTCTTCCTTCCTTGTTGTTGTAGGTATTATATAAAATCGTAACAAGAAGTAAACTATTAAGTATTAGTTAATTAAACAATGGGAATTTAGTTGAGCGTTTACTAAGGAAAACTATGAATAATTGATCGAGTGAGCGAAGCGAACGAAGATCTTAGTTTCAACTTGGGCGATTTGGCATTTTATGTATGTATGTATGTATGTATGTATGTATGTATGTTTGTCTGGCGATAACTTTAGAACCGTTGGTCAGATCTGCATGAAATTTGATATGTCGATAGCTTGTACTTGAGAAATTTACTGGTAAGTATATGAGTAAAATCGGATGAAGTATTTCTGAGATATGGGGTTTTTTAAGGGGGCAAAAATAAAAAAAGTTACATAAAAAAATCAAACTACATGTCATATGAAAGGGCTTTGTTTGGACATCCCAAATCAATTTTTACTTTTTTTTTGGGACGCTCGGTTTTTGAGATAAAATAATAAAAGTTAAATTAAGATAACCAGCGATCCAAGAGCTCCCATCTCTAAGAGTTTCGTTGTCATCAAGGTTTTTCTACTGGTCGGCCAGTTCCTTTGCTTTTTCTTAATTTTTTTTCTTCAAATACATTAAGGAGGTACTCAGTTCTCATAAAATAGCGACGACCACCAGGTCTGATGATGGAGCCAAGGTCTGTTCAACGGAACTCTTCAATAAATAGTCCAATAGAGTTGAAACTTGGTAACCATACCAAGTTAGTAGGCGGAAGTCAGAAAAAAGTCCAAAGATAATGTTTGGACTTGCCTGTGACTACCACCTACTCAAAGTTTTGGTGCGTTCGTCGGTTCGCATCACGAGATCTCAGTTCGGGGCGAACTACTAGTTTATTAAGTTAAAAATTAGTCAGCTTTTCAATGTACCTAGGATATTCAGAAAATGCAAATACTTAGGTGAGTAATGAGTAGGTAGATACCTACTGGCACATAGGTGAGGCAATAGCTTGTCTGTGAGGAGAACAAAGCCAAGAAAACGGATAAATCATTCATTCAGTATAAGCAGAATTCGAGTATACAAGATAAGACAGTTACCCAGCATTCTGAAAGATCTTGGCACTAGTCCCAGTTACGGACTTCATCAATTTTAACTTAAACTTCGCTCTTGGAACTTGGTACAGTAAACAGTCCTACAGTGCCTACAATCAGATAAGTAGGCTAGGTACCTATTGAAACATTAAAATTTTTATCTGAAATATTGTTTGTTGAATATTGAAATTGGAATTGAGGTTTAACTAATTCTTCAAAACTTCTTCGTCATTTAAAGTTGAAATATTGTGAAAGATTTTCCGATGATGGGTATTATGTACCTAACCTACCTACCATGCATTCGATTTATTCCCGTAGATTTATTACACTGTGAGATTTACATAGTTCAGACAAAAATAACCCCGGAACTGAGTGTAAACATTGCCCATGTGCTTTCAAAAGGTCAGTTCCCAAAGTGATTCTGTAATGTGTGCAGGTCGGTATACCGAGGTAGGTAGTCTGTGTAATATTCGTGAGATGAAAGTTATCTCTAGTTTACAGAAAGCGATGACAAACATACCTAACAATAAAACGTAGGTATTTTGTGAGAGAGATCGATTTGTTCAACCTGAATTAAAATGCTTAGAAATGATCGATTTTGTGTCAGTAGATATTTCAAAAAACACTGACATAGAATCGGTTATTGTTGAGTATTCTATAAATACTGAAACAAATCGATAGTTCTTGAGCATATTTGTATTTTTGTACGGTTCCTAGGTACCTACCTAGGTACTTTTCTTATTGAAATGTAGATTTAGATATAAAATACTTGTGTCTTGTATGTGCTTGGTAGTTTAGGTAAATACCTATGCACATCAACATTATACCTAGGCACGACAACGTTCGAACCGAATCAACGACCTTGAATTAGTTCACAACAAGGTTCAAATTTACCTATCAGCACAATCTCAGAGTTTATAAACACAAACCCTTTTAGATTTCTCAGTGTTTTTTGTACTTATTAATATTGTATTAAACCTCTTTTGTTAAAATAACAAATAATGAATGTTAGTGGTAGTATAATAGAAGAACCTTTGCTTCCCTACTCGAACCAAAGAAAAATAAGGCTTTACCGGAGGCACCCGAATGTCATAATTTTCACCAACAAATCGCCCGGCGGCGGCGTCTTCGTGCTGGGTTATTTGTCTCACATATTGTGAATTTACATAGGTTATGTTGACAGCTAAAGTACCTATAAAGAGTCTGCTAAAGACAGAGAGAACCCCATGTTAGGTATTATATTGAACAACAAAGTTGCTATAGTCAGTGCCATGTCGGTTGGTTTCATTACTTTCTTATTTGATACGAGTTCAGGTGCTTGCGCGCTGTGCTTCACAAGTCATGCTCTGAAAAGTTAATAATGCTTGTTCCACTCACGAGTACCTACCTACCTAACTGTTTTATCGTTCATTTTACAGTTCGAAATCAATTTGGTATGCATTTAAGATAAGCTGAATACAATAGCCGCAAATAATGCCAATCGAGTATCACTCTATACTCTTTTACCTGTCCTGAATGATGGTGCCCTTCGAATACGGTACGGCCAAATCCTATAAAATGCTTAATTGTAACAAGGTACCTAAATTTAATTTACTTTCGGAACGTGTAAGGAGCTTTACTTTAACAAATCACAAAACATCTCAGTAATTTCAGTAACAATGCTTTTTTTATTAAATTTGCTAGAAGAAAGTAGGTAAATCCATATACATACCTATTATAGGTATCGAAGAAATTACCGAATTAATTTCTTCATTTCGTAACAGTATTTTAAACTGCCAAGGTCGTCCTCTTCCAACCATCCATGGTATGAATAAAATACATATTAGTTAGTTTACTAAAAATTTCATTTTGATCGATACCATGTTTTCCTACTCAAAAGTTTCCTTTACTAGTTTTCGTACTACATAAGCAAACTTTTAAGTAGGAAAACTTGTATCTATCAAAATGATTTTTTTACTAAACTGTGTGCAATCACATTGCACACAGTTTAGTAAAATGGTTGATTACGATTTTTCGAAAATTAGTTTAGTGATTTTATATTTTTTGTAATTAGAGAGAAATGTGGAGTGAAAGAAGACGTAGTGATGAGGGTAGAGAAAGGTATGTTAAGATGGTTTGGGCATGTGGAGAGGATGGATGAAAGGAGATTAACGAAACAGGTGCATCAGGCGAGCGTAAATGGAACTGTGGGGAGGGGAAGACCTAGGCGAACGTATTTTGATCATATAGCAGACGTTCTAGAGAAGGGCCAGGTCAAGAGTACCCTAAACCGACGAGAATGTATGAAGAATGTTATGAGAGTGAATGAAGCGAAAGAGGTATGTAAGGACCGTAGCCAGTGGAAATCCGTGATCTCTGCCTACCCCTATGGGAAACAGGCGTGATTTTATGTATGTATGTCTTCGATCAACAATTGTTGATCGAAGATGTATGTATATTTTTTCAACATGTCGAAACGTGCGAGCGAGAGTCACATTGTCAGCTCTTGTCTTACAGACTCTTGGATTAGTGGACATGGTCTGTCCACTAATCCAAGAGTCTGTATTTTGACGAACTAAAAACTATATTTCCGTATCGCATTGCAGTGTTATATTATGGAAACCTACTATATCTAGGTAGGTAGGTACCTTCTTTGTGTGGCTTGGCGTGTTATAAACGTATTTTAAGGTGGCACAGGCGATTTGGCGATGTTTCCGGCACGGTTTTCATAACACTTGGAAACTGCTGATATAGATTAAATAATATTAGGTACCTATAGCTTAGTTTTCCTACGCAAAAGGTAATTATGAAGCGCATGCAATAATTAACATTTTCTATGAAAACAGCTGCCTGATCTAGGTTAGGTTTAAAAAGTTTTATAGAAATTAAGTGCGATCGGGCTGAATGCTGAATGAAGGAATTTTTTACTCGATTGTTTAAAACAAAAATCTAGGTAGGTAGTAGGTACCTTAATGACGCATACGATACCTAAAATAACCACTAAAATACCCAATTGTACTTTTGAAACAGTTGTCAGACAAATTATTCTTTCGGAAAAATCGTCGTCTAGTCGAATGGAAACAATCTCCTTAGAATTGTACCTTTCACATGTTCACCACAAGTTCCCACTTTATCAATGCTCCATTTAAATCTTTGTTATCAAAACATCGATATGTTTATCATGCAATACAAATGAGATAATCATAGCATCTTTGTGATTCTACAGATAAAATAAATGTCGCCATAACGCTTTAAAAAAACGATGGTTGGTAAAAATAGACAACCTAAATTTGCAAAGTTTGGTAAAAAAAAATTGTTGTAAGTACCTTACTTATGGTACAAAGATATTATCTTAAGCATACAAAACTAAGTGTATGTGCTTAGTGGTTTGCAAATCGAAGATAAAATTAAAAATGACGGTATTTTGTGATTTAATGTACCTACTTACCAAATACCTACCTACATATTTTGTTAAATAAATAAAATAAACCACAAAAAGGCAAAGAAAAATGACGCTTATAATAGGACATTAAGGGGCTGACAACTATCAAACAACTTCTCGCTCGCACGTTTCGACATGTTGAAAGATATAAAATCAGTTTACTCATTTTCGAAAAATCGAAATCAACCATTTTGTGTGCAATCACATTGCACACAGTTTAGTAAAAATTTCATTTTGATCGATACAAGTTTTCCTGCTTAAAAGTAACCTTATGTACGAAAACTAGTACACGTTTCGACATTATGAAAATATAAAATCACTAAACCCATTTTCCAAAAATCGCAAACAACCATTTTGTGTGCAATCACATTGCACTCAGTTTAGTAAAAATTTCATTTTGATCGATAAGTTTTCCTAGTTTAAAGTTTGCATATGTACGAAAACTAGTAAACCTGATGAACAATGTCGAAACGTGCGAGCGAGAGGTACATTAGCCCTTGTATTCACCTTTATTTAAATTTAAGTAGGTAGGTAGGTACCTAGCAATTCTAAAGTCAGAAATTGAAAGCCGTCTAGACATCTAAAATCGTGTGAATTATAAATTGTTAAAGCATTCTGAAGCAAGTCATAAGTTTTTACATCCAACAATGCTTTTTGTTCTCGGATCCATGTGAAATACCTACCTTAGTTATAAAAATATTTACCTACACTTTATTCGTACGTTTGTAGGTAACAAATATCAAACAAAGCACGAAGATCTGTTTGGGCTATTGTCTATAAAGCTATAGGTGGAAAACCTATAGGAAGGCTTACGGCCAGCTTCTGAAAGCTCGATCAAAACTAATCGGATGTCAAGTCACTCGCCATTTCAGCTATTGTACATCGAATTAGATAGAGATAGCAAGTGACTTGACATGCGATTAGTTTTGATCGGGCTTTTAGAAACCGGCCGTTACTGTACGTAATCTGACATTATTTACTGACCACACTCACGTTTGTTTAAATTACATCCTGACGTATCACCAGTCAGGAAAATAACAAAATACCTAGTTACCTAATCAATTGTTAAAACATAAACAAGGTAGACTAGATACCTACTACTAACAAGTACTACCTACCTACATTGTTATGCTTTACGAAATATGAAATAACCAACTTCAGTGTGTTTGCTAAGGTATAGGTAGGTACAAAAACAGTTGTTTCATAACAGATTACTTACTCAAAAGTGAAAAGCTACGTAGTTCCTAGGTAGGTATTATACCTGATAGGTATGCATATAACCTCAGTCGCAAAATCATTAATAATTCAAAGACTGCATAATAGCACCTACCCTAGGACATGTGTACGAGGAAAAATGCTAATAACGGGTCGGATGTGACCGGGAATTAAAAAGGGCCTGAGTAAGGCTGAAGTTTTTTTCGTCTGTTAGCTTCGAAGCAGGTAAAAATGGACAAGGTAATCATTCGTAGGTATGTTACAACTAGGAAATATAGCAGGTACACTACATTTAGGAATATGTTTTTACTCACTTGGTATCCCTCGGCAGTGTTTTGACGAAGACGTAAATCCATTTTCTGTATCTGTAGACGCAGGGCGCGACCGCGAGGAGGGCAAATATCGCGGCTTTGGAGAGAGTACTGAGCACGGCGGCCATTGCGGCTGCCAGTGCCATCAGGGCGACGAGCGCTGCCAAGATAGCATCCATGGTGGGAGATGTGAGCTGGCGGTTAGCCCAATAGGACACTATAAACAGATAGCGGAGCCGAGTTTGTACGGTCAGTATAGTCGCGGAACAGGCGCCACGCGGAGCGCCGCCGAGAGCCCGCGCGTCAATGCCGAGCCAGGCAGCTGTGCCGCGCCGCACATGCGCCGACAACAGCTGATCTCCCGTCCCCTAGCGGTGCGGACTGGCGCGCTATCCCGCTACCGACCCTACCACATCAAATCGCCATATAATTTATTTATTAAAATTTTAAATATTGAAGGTTTGACGTGCAACTACGCTAAAACGACGTTGATGTTTAAAATAGCTTGACGGAGTCGATCAATATTTTATTTTGAAATAGGTTTGCTGTCAATAAACATAGAACAAAGGTTGTATAAGTCAGTTTTAAAAGTATTACTGGTTAACACATAAAGCACCGAGCTCTTGTTTCAATTTTTTTTATATTGCTTGGTTTATGTTCCTTTAAAATTCATTTATTGCAATTTACTTTGGTATAATACCTACCTAGTACACATTGAATCACAAGTTTGAACATTTAACCACTCCCTTGTCATAGAAACCTAACACAGTTTACTTTAAACCAAAGAGGACTTAACTCTCATCTTTTTCTGCCTTCCACGTTCTACAATCCACTTTTCATCTCCAACGGATCCCCTTGAACAGGGGTGGCGAACCTCTTTGAAGGCAACGTGCCATTATTTAAAAAAAAATGATGCCATAGACGTGCCGTCAAATAATAATAACCAAAATGTAATAATTTCAATCAGAAATGAGGAAATCCGTAAGAGAACCAAAGTATCCGACATAGCTCGCAGAATCAGCAAGTTGAAGTGGCAATGGGCAGGTCATATAGCTCGAAGGACTGATAACCGTTGGGGAATAAAGGTTCTCGAATGGCGACCACGAACAGGAAAACGAAGCGTGGGACGCCCTCCTACCCGATGGACTGACGACATTGTCAGGATCGCGGGAAGTTGGTGGATGGAGAGGGCTCGGAATCGTTCTTCCTGGAAATTTATAGGGGAGGCCTATATCCAGCAGTGGACTTCTTTAGGCTGATGATGATGATGATGATGAATAATTTCAATAATTATTATAATAAATTCAACAAAAATTAAACCATTTTGATCCGTGGCGTGCCCAAAATACATGTTTTAAGAGTAGTAGAGCTCTTTTGTGAAGGGCTCGTTCGGGGAAGTACTACCACCACGCCTTTTTCTGCCGCCAAGCAGCGTTGCTGTGTTTCGGTTTAAAGAGTGTGTATGCCGGTGTAATTACAGGCACATGAGGCTTAACATCTGTATGCCTCAAGTTGATGGACGCAGGGCAGTGTATCGTAAAGGGCAAGGCTTTGCTATAGGTGTACCAATGGCACGCGTGCCATTGGTTCGCCATCCCTGTAGAACCTCAGTTTATATAATTAATAAATATAATTTTATTAATATATAAATATAATTTATATTGCCCCTGACTCCATAATATTATATCCATTCGGTTTCAACATGTTAACGGAATAAAAAATCAAAGGGTGCTTTTTTCAGAAAGAATACAACTTTTGTAGATAAAAAATAATTTATTACTGAGGCAAGTGGAATTAAACTATTTTAAACATAGATAAAGCTGTACAAATAAAAAATAATAAACGAACAATACAAAAATAGATGCAAATGATACTTTTTTGGGTTTGTTTAAACAGAGATTAATTACCTACGTAATTTAAAAAGTACAATGCTTTTTATTTCCCACACCCTTACACTATGCGTTGGTTAAGTACTCTATGAGCGTGTTTTATAAACTAAACAACAGCTATGCGTTGAAATAATGCTGGGCCTTGATCACGAATACATTTTGACATTTGTAGCGTTCACGTATTATACGTTTAATTTAAATTCGTTCGTGATTAGGTCCATGTATGTTCCAATCCTTAGGTTTAAAACTTCAGGGAGCTAAAGCGCGAAAAAAAAACAGCTGTTTCATACATTTTAGCCAGGTAGATATTGAACTTTTGTAAAGTTATTTCGAAATAGTGTGGTGAAAGGATTTTAAGTGGGCCTCAGACAAACGGCGGACAGTGGAGTCTTAGTAATAGGGTCCCGTTTTACCCTTTGGGTACGGATCCCTAAAAACAGCTTCACTTTGATCCCCAGGCACGGTAGATATCCCCTAAGATATCAATCAGTCATCATGAAATAGCTTTAATATCTCAGAATATCTAAATGCCAATAGTCGATCTGATGGAATTTGTATTTTATTGTGTTTTTTTTCGCGTTTACAGTGATGGTTCCTTAGAAAAAGTTATTCATATTGATGGGCACTTTAGCCCCCTGAAGTTTTAAACCCAAGTATTGGAACGCCTTGTATAAAAATTTGAAACGGCTTAAATAAAACTACAATAAGACCTTGTGTCATCAATCTACGCCATTATCGAAACATATTGTGCTCACTCATCAACTTAACTTTACATGTTGTTTATGTGTTGCTTCACACGTTAAGCACTACCGCTCTTACGGCCGGTTTCTGAAAGCTCGATCAACAAAACTAATCGGATGTCAAGTCACTCGTCATTTCAGCTATTACATCGAATTAGATAGAGATAGCAGTTGACTTGACATGCGATTAGTTTTGATCGGCCTTTCAGAAACCGGCCGTTATTATAAACGTTACTTACATTTAAACATTACTTAAAATTAGTTCTGTCATTGTTGGTAAGAGACGGCAATAGTTTTGTTTATTTTTTAATGAGTATTATCTTTATTTTATCTATGAAGTTCTATGAAGTTGGGTGAAAATTCAAATGTTATAATATTATGATTTTAATATAGGTATATTTATTATATCCAATGATAAACACGTTGCGTGTTTTGGACTTGCGACTTGGGACAAAAAATTCATGATCTGAGATTTTTACTGTATTTCTGTTGCCGCTATAACAAATACTAAAAAGCAGAATAAAATAAATATTTAAGGGGACTCCCACTAACGTGATTTTTTTGCGGTTTTTATAGATTATGGTACGGTACTCCTCGTGCGCGAGCCCGACTCGCACTTGGCCGATTTTATTTTTAGTTTGTTTCTTATTGACACACGCGGCACTCGAAAGGAGCCTCTTTGATGCACACTTAAAATCCTTTCACCACACTATTTTGAAATAACTAGACAAGAAGAACACGTGGCGCTTAATGTGTTGAACTAAAAATGGAGATTCATAAACTTGATGCAAACATTTATAAAATAACTATACAGTGTAAGACAATATTAAATACAATATGCTTCATAGATCTTTTTTTTTAATCACTTTTAAAATACCTACACCTAGTTAAATAAAAACTTTGTATTTCTAACATATATTTTAAACAACTAAAAATTATAAGTAATGGAATTATATTCTTAATATGTTTTGGAACAGCTACCATTTTCAATACATAAGATACAGCAAAGTACTCCGTATGTGAGATATTACTAAAGAGATTTTACTCCAGTTTTGAGAAACAGATAGCTTGATTTACGGAGAAACTTTTAAAGTAGCCCACGGAATGAGTTTCTTATACCATATAATAAAAATACTTAACTGAAAATTGTTCATAAAACAATTATTTTTCAATGTAGTAAGAGCTTTTTGTGAAGGGCTCGTCCGGGGAAGTACCGCCACGCCTTTTTCTGCCGCCAAACAGCAACGCTGTGTTTCAGTTTGAAGAGCGTGGTTGCCGGTGTAATTACAGACACATGAGGCCTAACATCTGGTATGCCTCAAGTTGATGGACGCAGGGCAGTGCATCGCAGGGCACGTTCCTATCGTGCGTGACTTACGATGTAATGCTTTGTTATAGGTGATGGTTACCACTTAACATCAGGTGGGCCATCTGCTTGTTACATCAGCTAGTTGTATAAAAAAAAAGTATGTATGTTTCAATTATTGCTACAACGCACCCTTTAAAAAAGTCAAAAGTTTATACAAATGTACTTAATGAAAATAAATTTTATTATTAAATAAAGATGAGAAAAGAAAAGAAATTACTAAAATACTAAACTGTATGTAAATGGTTGATTGCGATTTTTCGAAAATGAGTTTAGTGATTTTATATCTTTCAACATGTCGAAACGTGCGAGCGAGAAGTTGTTTGATAGTCGTCAGCCCCTTAAATGTACCGAGCGATGAAGGAAAATTTATCTTGGGTTAACACATTTTTTCTTTATTATAAACACGGTAAACTAGACCACAATATAGTTTGTTATTCTCAAAGTAAACTGCCACATCCTTGTTCCAATGTTCTATTTGTTTATGATTGCAAACAAACAAGGATAAAATATAACTTTACACAAAGTGCTACGTCAACAGTGCTACTGATATCAAAGGTAGATGCAAAGGTTACACTTGATAAAATAGTTTTTCTTATTAAAGCTGAAATCTTGCTTCAGTGGCGCCCTCATCGGATTTTTTTTCAAAGATAATGCAGCCATAAGACATTGACAACCATCAAACCGTTGTCGATCGCACATTTTATTTACGGAAAATAATAAAAAAGTTTATGGGGGTAGTCTGTTGCACGTCCAAGCATTACATTGTAGCTATGATAAAGTTATACGTATATTTAAGGCATAATTCATAAATAATATATATGATTCATGACTATTTACATAAGAGTTATATGTAACGGGTACTTGATCACTTAAACAAATAATAGTGGAGATAATATTGTAATCGTAAATTACTGAATAATAAGTAATGTTATTTGAATGGAGGAGTGTCTTCCCCAATGGAGACTGAGATTCCTGGAAAATGGGGAATTATATCCAGCATTGGAATAAGAAAAAAATAATTACTTATTATGGAGTAATCTCATTACATAATGTTACACATTGTATAGATTAATATGAATACCTACATATAATCAACATAATTATTTTAATAATATAATTATAGCGACGACGACGTGGTGCTTGCAATACCTTTTGTTCAACGACACTTATAAATTCAACAGATTTTTAATCGACTTCAAAAAAAAGGACGAGGTTCTCAATTCGACTGTATTGTTTTTTGTTACCTCAGAACTTTCGACTGGGTGAACCGATGTCAATGATTCTTTTTTTATTCGAAAGCTAGTGTTTGTGCCGTGCAATTTGGCCCAGTTCTGACACATCCATGAAAAAACCATTGTACCATGAGTATTATTTTATTATGCATTTGTCGATACGGTTACCGGCATGGGTTATGTTACTGTTACGTCATGCGTTATGTTACTGGGCTCGGAAATCGTAAAGTTTATAAAAAAAATTATTATGCTTGGCGCTAGGAAGACAATAATATAAAAACGCATAATTTTCATCTAAATTTCCTGAACAGGTCAATCTCCCATTCAAGTTACTTCGGTACCTACTAAGTCTATTTGTTTGAGCTACGACGGAAGAACAAATAATTAAAGTATATTCAATTGTCTATCCGAAGTTTAAGCTATAAATATGAAATTCAAAATCACAGTCTAATTTCCCCGCTGAAGATCTTATCGTACTCCACAACGCCCAGCGGAAGGTATTTGCCGAGTTTTAAATCTAAATAGTAAAGTTTGTCTTCTTTTACCAGATTCGGGTTGAAACCTTCCTTTTGCAGATCAGTCTTCTTCATTTTAAATGTACCTGAAAAGAAAACATTCAAGATAGAGTAAAACGTTCGGTAATCACCAGGGGTCGGAATAGGTAGAGTTTTTAAGTACCAAATGACGTCAAATACGCTACTACGAAATCTAAACATGGATATGCCTTTTTTAATCCCCGTGTCGGAAACGATTCGGGTTCGAAATCTATTGTGATAAAAACTGACGTTTTCGATTGGAAACCTTTCCAAATGTTTTAAAATAGCTCTGCTGTACGTGTAACGCTACTTAGTTTGTGTTTAACATAGGAAAAAAAAATTTTAGAAGACAATAATATCAATCCTAACATCAGGTGGGCCATCTGCTAGTTGTATATAAAAAAAACCCATAAGTTTTAGAAAACAATTTTTATTAATCCCCAATTCCGGGTTTAAAATGCATATCCATGTTAAGATTGCGTAGGTAATTTTACGTCATATGGTACTTAAAAAATCTGCCAATTCCGACCCCTGTAATCACACCTGGTGGTTGCTTCTGAAGTTTTGTATTTCGTCACACTTGCGTATGATAATGTAAGGAGCTAGAGTGAGATAGGACGAGGCGACAGGCAACTTCAAAGCTACATAGAAATGTTTTATCTATTGCTAATCCTTCATATCCATATTAGACATGACTCGTAAGAACACAGGTCTGGCGTAAGCCGGCAGTTTTTTTTGCCAGGCTTTTAGCTAGCTCGTATTAGTGTAATTTGACTATACCTCATATTCCTTCAAAATTAAACATACCTGTCATATCCATACTGGGCATGACTCGCAGGAATACTGGTCTAGCGTACGCCGGTAGTTTTTTTGCCAAGCTTTTGGCTAGCGTTTTCCTACCCTTTATGAGGTTTTAGAATTAAACTAACCTGTCATATCCATAGTAGGCATGACTCGCCGGAACCTCGTTCTGACCAGCAGTGTTTTCCGCCAGTTCTTTGGCTAGCTTGTATAGGTCTAGTGTGTCATATTTCAGAATACCTCACATTCATCTCTTTTCTATGAGACTAGCTTATCTACGAGTCATTTTACTATACTTAATGTTCCGACCCTATTTATGAGGCTTTAGAATTACACTTACTTGTCATATCATGCTAGGCATGACTCGCCGGAACACTGGTCTAGCGTACGCCGCCAGTTTTTTTGCCAAGCTTTTGGCTAGCGTTTTCCTACACATTTTATGAGGTTTTAGAATTAAACTAACCTGTCATATCCATAGAAGGCATGACTAGACGGAACATCATTCTGGCATACGCCGGCAGTTTTTTTCCGCCAGGTCTTTGACTACTTGTATAGGTCTAGCGTGTCGTATTTAACTAAAACACGATTCCCCTCTTTGTATAGGTATTGAATTGAACTTACTAGGCCTGACTCGCAAGAACCCAGATCTGGCGTACAACGGCGGTTTTTATGCCACGTCTTTGTCAATTGTTTAGGTCTAACGTGTCATATTTCATTATAGCTCTTATTAGTACCCTTTTTAAGAAGCGTTACAACTCAATTTACCTGTCATATCCATGCTAGGCATGACTCGCAGGAACACAGGTCTGGCGTACGCTGGCAGTTCTCGCGCCAGGTCTGCTGCTAGCTTGTCTAGATTTAGCGTGTAGTGCTCGTCCACTATGCCGCACATTCCCGCCCTTCCTTCTGTGTTTGGCACCTTGATGGCAAAACAATAGTTTTACTGTAGCACTTCTATCGTGTCAATGGTACACTAAAAAACTTTTAAATAATGCTTGGCCACCTCTACTGCATTGTCTGGGGCATTGTGCAGGTTTTGGAGCAATGGTTCACTGTAGCACTATTTTCTATTAATATATAAATACGAAAGTTACGATGTTTGGATGTTTTTAAAAAGAAAGCTTTGGTGGTCCCAGCTTAGAATCTGCACTGCTTGGCGGCAGAAAAAGGCGTGGTTGTAGTACTTCTCCGGACGAGCCCTTCACTAACAGCTCTACTACTCTTAAAAGGTACTTTTAGAAGGTAGTTTGAAGTAGTAATGTTCACTTACCAAAACGCCGTAAACCACGGCGTCTCTCTGGTCCGCCACTCGAGAGATGGCGGCCTCCACCTCCGTAGTGGAGACGTTCTCTCCGCGCCATCGGTACGTGTCTCCCGTGCGGTCGCGGAAGTACAGGTAGCCCAGCTCATCCGCCACTAGGATGTCACCTGAAAATAGAAAAGGTTTCAATTACTGTCAATATATCAGGGGGATAATGCACAATGCAGGGGGATAATGCACAATACACCCCACTGCGGGACGTCAGTGTAGATCTCATTCCCCCACCACGAATTAGACTGTCAATAAGTTTGTATCTATAATATATTTAAGGGGCTGACAACTATCAAACAACTTCTCGCTCGCACGTTTCGACACGTTGAAAGATATAAAATCACTAAACCCACTACTTAAAAGTTTGCTTATGTACGAAAACTAGTAAAGCAAACTTTTGAGTAGGAAAACATGTATCGATCAAAATGAATTTACTAAACTGTGTAAAATGTGATTGCACACAAGATGGTTGATTACGATTTTTCGAAAATGGGTTTAGTGATTTTATATCTTTCAACATGTCGAAACGTGCGAGCGAGAGTCAAATTAGCTCTTGTCTTCGCCTTAAGGCTCGCAATTATAATTCTCATGCACGGTAGATATTGAGTACGCCCATATTCTAGTTATCAAGCACGAATCGAATATCAAGTTTATATATTTTTTTTATTTTAATTCACTATTACAAAAAAAATATGTAGCAGGGTTAATTTTAAACATTCGAAAACGATACCGATGCGAAACGACTGAATTTGTCTATCTTGCTCTTGTTTTGTTTGCTTACGAAGGACATGAAGAGTAGTTCTTATGGGGTAACAAAATGTACACGACATGACCCCCTTGGGACATTGCAATGGTTTTATGCCCGTTTAATGGGTATCTTAAAGTCGGTTCGTAGGTATACGCACATGTAATGACAGATAGGTAAAAGATAGAATAACGTTTACGATCAGAAATATCTCGGTATGTTTTAAAATTTATTTATTTACAAGATATTCCAATACTTGGGCTTAAAACTTCAGAGGGCTAAAGTAGCCATCAATATGAATAACTTTTTCTAAGGAACCAACACTGTAAACGCGAAAAAAAAACAGCTGTTTCATACAAAAGTTCAATACCTACCTGGCTAAAATGTATGGAAGAGCTTTTTTTTCGCTTTTACAGTGTTGGTTCCTTAGAAAAAGATATTGATTAAATATTGATGGGTACTTTAGCCCCCTGAAGTTTTTAAACACAAGTATTGGAACACCTTGTATATATACCTGTTGATTTCGATTAAGATTTCCCATCAGCTTTCTTATAAAATGTAGACGTAATTTTATAGTGTGAAACTCACCCGATATAAAAGCCGCATCGCCCTTGACGAATACATCTTTGACGACCTTCTTGTCCGATGCTGCTTTATCGACGTAGCCGAGAAACTGTCGCGATGGGTTATCGGGTTGGATTTTGCCGATGAACACGCCTGGCTCGTTCGGTGCAGCTACCTGTGAACATTGATAATTTGTTTAACAAATTTTCGTACATAATCAAGCTTTTAGATAAGAAAACTTGTTTGGATCAAATGATATTTTTATTTTATTTTTTTATTTAGACAACTTGCTAAAGGAACAAGCAGATGGCCCACCTGATGTTAAGTGGTAACCATACCCTATAACAAAGCATTGCCTCGTAAGTCACGCACGATAGGAACGTGCCCTACGATGCACTGCCCTGCGTCCATCAACTTGAGGCATACAGATGTTAAGCCTCATGTGCCTGTAATTACACCGGCAACCACACTCTTCAAACCGAAACACAGCGTTGCTGTTTGGCGGTAGAAAAAGGCGTGGTGGTAGTACTTCCCCGGACGAGCCCTTCACAAGAGCTCTTCTATTTTTGTTGACTTTTGTAATGGTTATTTCATAATTATTAAATTGTATTTCTTCGATTTTCTGCTATAAAATATAAATTTTAGTAGAAATATTAGTGCTCGAAAGGAGCCAATTGAGGCGCACTTAAAATCCTTTCACCACACTGTTTCGAAAGAAACTAGTGACAAGACAAGAGAGAGAGAGAGAGTAGAAATGAATTTTAGATGCGGAAGAGAATTGAAGATTAATACTTTAGCGGAAATTGACAATTTAGTGAATGTCTTTCACCAATTTCTCTTTCTCTGGGGTGAGGTTATTAAGGGGACAATGGACAATTCAGCCCATTTCAGGACGAAAGTGCAGATCTTGGTCCCCCACCTTGAATTAGAGGTAGAGGAGACAGGAAGACGAGTTTCCCCCTGGACCACTAAACTTATATTTATAGCAATTTCTCTTTGATTTGAATTAGAAACTTTGGCAATGTTTGACAAACCACTTGACATTTTGCGCGCATAACAATGCGTCCCATTCATTTTGTTAGAAATAGAATAGAATATGGTTTATTCGACTTACAAACACGGGTACAGTATAACATAAACAATAAAAAAAAACTGAAACATACAAGAAACATAAGCAGGTAGGAAGGAACATAATGAATATAAAATTATTAATTTAAGTAGATATTTTATCCTATGTTATTGTTATTGTTCTCTCTCTTGTCGTGTCACTAGTTTCTTTCGAAACAGTGCAGTGTGGTGAAAGGATTTTAAGTGCGCCTCAAGAGGCTCCTTTCAAGCACTTGACTTGAAACATGTTATAGAACTTTTAAGGTTCTACGACATGCCGGTTTCCTCACGATCTTTTCCTTCACCGTTTGAGAGTACTGGCATTGTGCACATACATTTTTGAACAGAAAAACTCATTGTTGAACGACCCGGTTGCGAACCCACGACCTTAGGATCGGAAGGCGGGGCCGCTACCACTAGACCACCGGTGCTCTTGTTTGTTATTGTTAATTAATTTACTGACGTCATATAATTTGTGAGGTAGCTACAGGCGTAGTTCGACTAACCTGGCATAGTCCTTGAGAGTCCCGGATCGGTTCCCCAGTTTCCTGGTCCACCTTGATAATGGCAATGGGATACACTTTCGGGAAGATTCGAGAGACGAAACCGATAGCGCCCGGCGTGCCGTCAGTATTCGCTGTAATTACAAAAATAATACATTAGTGGAAATAATACATTTTGTAGAATGTGGTTGTATTATTTTTTATATTATTATATATTTTTCTTTTATAAACGCGTTAAGTAAAATTGTCGTTTTCATTTTCATTTTTTTATTTATTTTTTCTTAGGAAAACAAACAGTACTTATAGTCTATGTAGTAATTAACAATATAAAGCTATTGCCCATTAAAACGTTTTCGCATAGTGAGACTAAATGGAGCTTATTTGTTAAATTAAAAATTAAAAATACTAAACAATGAAGTTAAAGAAAAACTAAGGAAAAACAATAATAAAATTGCTTCTAGAAGAAACAGAGAGCCTAGAGAGACATCAAACCAGCGCTTCGTTAGGATATCCTTAATTTTTTGTGCTTTAGAAGCAAAAAGATCTAGTTCGGGGATGTCAACCAAGTTATTAAACGTAATTACTGTTCGACTAAAGAAAGTATTTTGCCTATAGTTAGTTGAACTAAACGGCACCTCAAGGTGAGTTGGATGCCTAACTGATCTGCTTGGAATAACGGAAAAATTCATTAAGGCCTACGTCTCATCGTTCATAAATATTTATGTAGGTCAGACCAGACTATTAAATTAAATCATAAAATTTAAGTTAATAAAAAAACCAAAGGTCGTGGATTCAAATCCCACTCGGCTAATAACTTTTGGGACAATATAAATATATTTGCAGGCAAGACTATGTCAACAGCAGACTTTTCTTTTATACAACTAGCTGATGGAACAAGCAGATGGACCACCTGATGGTAAGTGACAACCATCACCTTTAACAAAGCATTGCCTCGTTAATCACGCACGATAGGAACGTGCCCTACGATGCACTGCCCTGCGTCAATCAACTTGAGGCATACAGATGTTAAGTCCCATGTCCCATGTGCCTGTAATTACACCGGCAACCACACTCTTCAAACCGAAACACAGCAACGCTGCTTGGCGGAATAAAAAGGCTTTGGCGGCAGAAAAAGGTGGTGATAGTACTTCCCCGGACGAGCCCTTCACAAAGAGCTCTACTACTCTTAAAAGACTTCTTCAGGCTGATGGTTATGACAAAACATACTAACGAAAAGACATAGCAACAGATTAAATTGCAATTTTAAGGTGTGATTGACATCTTACCGATATTAGCGTTTCCTTCAGTGGCGCCGTAAAACTCACAGACCTCTTGAATGTTGAATCGTTGTACAAATTCGCACCAAATCTGTAATGTGAGACATGAAGTAATGTTATACATTTAAAGATATATACAACCATCACACAGTCATATTTTAAAAATATATATAAATATTTGTGGACTTTCCACACAGCACTATCTAGCCCCAAACTAAGCACAGTTTGTAATATGGGAACCAGATAACTGGTATAATACATTTATATTTTTTTTGGTAAATACATACTTATAATATTATGTAACACCCAGACAGAGAACAAACATCTATGTTCATCATACAAATGTTTGTTCTCGGTGGGGATCGAACCCACGGCCTACGGCGCAAAAGACAGAGCTACTACCAACTGAGCTGTGAAGGCTGTCGTTTGTGTTTTGTTTGTATGCTAGCCTGAATATTGTATCATCATCATATCCACTTATGTGGGCCCTTATCCCACTTCATGTGGGGTCGGCACAACAGGTCTTTTCTCTCCACTTCCCTCTATCATCCGTCATCTCAGTCGTGACTTCTTTCTTACCCATGTCATCCTTCACACAACCCAACCATCTTTTCTTTGGCCTTCCTCTACTCCTATATCCATCCACATTCATAACTAACACTCTTTTCGTTACATGACATTCTTACCATCGCGTGACATGCCCATACCACGCTAACCTATTGCTTCTCATTTTCTCAGTCACTGGCGCCACTTTCAAACTGCCTCTAATAAGCTCATTCCTTATCTTATCCATTCTCGTCACTCAACACATCCATCTCAACATTCGCATCAGCCTGAATATTGTTTAAGATCTAAAAATACTACCGCCAGAGGGCATTATTAATCAGGATAAAAAAATTCGCTACAGAATTTGAGCGCGTTTGAAAGAATAACAGAGACGAATAACTGTTCTATCGGGGAACAGGCTTATCAAATCAAATCGGTCTTTATTCAGTACAATTACAAGGATCACTTTGAAACGTCTTATATACTAGGTGAATCTACCGCCAGTTCCTCGCGACCAAAGCCTAGATTTATCACGCTGTGTCCATGACTTTGACTGACTTCCAGTACGAGTAACCCCCCGCAAAACCAAATTTTATCATTTTTATCAGAAACTCGATAAAGAATTATGTATACATCCTAAGATACGCTTTTCTTAAAAAAAAAAAGGGGGAGCGAGCAGTTGTTTGCGTGTAAAGACGGAGCCCCGAGGAGTCGATATAACATTATTGTATCAAAGTGTATTCTGAGTTTCACTCACTAGCATCCGTGCCGTGCGAGCTCGTTTATCCTGCGATTTTTGTATCGACACGATAAGCGCCCCTGGCGGTCACGTCGAGAAGTCTCGTAACTCCATACAAAAACCCCTCAAAAACGGGCACGGCACGGATAGTGAGTAAAACTCATAATACACACTCAGTAACAAACCTGTGGGCGGAGTCCGTTGCCGTATATGACTCTAACATTGTGCTCTGTATCGTTTGGAGAGCGCGGCGTGGCGAGTACGTAGCGACACATCTCGCCAATGTAGTGTGCAGCCTGGAATACAATAACATTTCGTAAAATAACACGTCTTTCCTTCCTTCCTGTCGTTTCACCAACAGTTTTTTTTTTTTATGTTAACCCGGGGATACACATGACTGTAGCTGGCATACTTGCATAAAAGCTACTTGCACATGCGACCTACTTCCACGTGTTTACGCTAACTGGCATGCCTGTATCTGCCACGCAAGTAATTAGCCCAACATGCAATTTTTTGTCAGCTACGAAACCGGCAAATACAGGCATGCAAGGACGCAAACTAAACTAAATTGCAAACTTGTTTAACTTGCAAATCTATCCACATTGCGCCAGTAACTTCTACAAGCCGTTAACAAGCATGCCCGGTACTGTGCCATTTTACAGGCATATGTACAGCCGCCTTTATGCTCCAAACTTGTTTGTTTCCGATTTCTCAAAACAGCCTGTTAATCTGACATAGGTATATTACTAAATAAATATGTTCCAAAGTACAAGGTGCAATACCGGTATATCATGTTGTGTCATACACCTATTGTTCTGTCTTTATATTCAAAAATGTCAAATGCAAATCAATTTACATCATAATCCAGAAAAAACTAATCATGTATTGCATAACAAATTGTCTAGAGATTTATACAAAAAAGCCTTAGGCGGGGTATTCAGATACAGGTCCTAAAATTTATATTTGGCACATATGGACATCTTACTGGTTGGTATTAAATACTCGGGACAGGTGGCAGCGCCGCTGACAGAATACTAATTGGTTTCCTCACGATGTTTTCCTTCACCGATCGAGAGCACTGGCATTATTGCTCAGATAAATTTTTCAAAGAAAAAATACATTGGTGCACGACCGGTTTGGAACGACCTTCAGATCAGAGGCTAGACCACCTGCTCTATAATACTATGAAATAATGTGACATGCGATAAAAGAAACGTAGAATAAATTGATATTTCACAGCAATGAGTTGTTAATTCCATATTCGACTGTAATTAAGTGTAGAGCTTCAACGACTCTTCATATCCGGTGGCTATTGTATTCGAAACTGTTGATTAAATCATTTAACAGTCCAGTGACTGGCTAATTCCATACAAATCTATAAATGCATGTGTGTATCTGATTATAGTAGTCGGCGGATCTAGGCAATAGTGAAGTGGGATCGTGAATCGCGAAGGCGGTTGGCTCAATTTATGTGCTGCATAAATAAGGTCGTAAATTATCTGCTATTCAGCCAAACGGCTTTCTTCACGTTTTTCTAGATCCGCCGGCTGAACTGTACGATCGATCAAATACAACATTGGGCACATGCCTACATTTTTCAGATAGTTTTAAGTGTGATCTCAAATATGATTTTGTGCTGCATATAATACCCCGTTTACACTCAGCTCATGTCCGTGGAAATGTGCAGAGGCGTGGGCAGGGACTTGGGCAATGCGAGACTGTAAACAGGCCACTTCTATGACCACTCGCGTTGCCTGTATTGCGTGAACACACATTGCCGGCGACGCTGCCGCAGATATATGGACGGCAACATTTCCGTCCACGCGAAAGGCAGCGCGAATGTCTAAATGTAAACGCAGTATAAGGTCGTAAATTATCTGCCGTTCAGCCAAACGGCTATCTTCACGTTTGTCTAGATCCGCCGGCTGAAAGTTTTTATTTTTCAAATAACGTTTTTGTCCGTTTAAATCACAAAATAATGTACTCTAATAGTATTACAATTTAGCCACGTTAATGGGCTAATGAATTTACATTGACCTAAATTTTAACAAGCCAATTAACAATGTTCTTTTGTGTTCTATAAAAGTGGCACTAGCTTACTCATTTCACTGATATTATCTAACATCTATCGTCAGCCTAAATCCGCCTCCCGAATGGAACCTTCGAACAAACATTACATTGGGCACATATTTTTAGGGTTCCGTACCCAAAGGGTAAAACGGGAACCTATTACTAAGACTCCGCTGTCTGTCTGTCACCAGGCTGTGTCTCATGAACCGTGGTATATAAACAGTTTAAATTTTCACAGATGATGTATTTCTGTTGCCTCTATAACAAAAAATACTAAAAAACTAAATATTTAAGGGGGCTCCCATACAACAAACGTGATTTTAATGCCGTTTTTATAGATATTGATACGGAACATATGTTTCAGTTTTATGTTTCGTTTTCATTTGTTTTATACCTATCCATACCAAATACAGTAGACATCATCAGAATTGTATAAATAATAATGCAATAAATATACTGAATACTGAACCCTTCGTGCGCGAGTCCGACTCGCACTTGGCAGGTTTTATTTTAATTCTGAAAGAAATTCTCACCGTAGCTTCATAACGAGCGCAGTCGGCAAAGTACTGTGACGCCGAAAACTTCTGCTTTAAGACGACCGTGCAGCCCAACACTAGCGCTTGCCCGACGCTGATCACTCCCCCCGCGGTGTGGTATAGCGGGAGGGGGCAGTAGATGACGTCATCGCTCTTCAGTCCTAGGTAGTAGAGCCCTGTTGCAATAAATACGTATCTGGAACGAAAAATCAGACTAAATCAGAAATCTGAAACAAAAACATCATTCATTGATTCATTTGCATTAGGTACTTTTTCATTCTCTTAGTTCTATTTTAATTTAATATTTGTAATTGGTCATTAATTTTGTATTTGTAATTGTCTGATTTAATTAGTGTAGTTGGCTGTGCCGTTCTGGATAAATAATCACTAGATAGTATAAAACAAAGTCGCTTTCTCTGTCCCTATATCCATCCCTATGTATGCTTAAATCTTTAAAACTACGCAACGGATTTTGATGCGGTTTTTTTTTATAGAAAGAGTGATTCAAGAGGAAGGTTTATATGCATAATACAAGCATAATCTCTTAGGGATAACCCACAATAACCAAAAAATAGAATTTTGAAACAAAAGTACATAGCAATGACAAATAAATAATATTCATTCCGAATTATAGCATAACATGCTCCAATTATAAAATTATGTTTTGACGTTTCGATGGGCAACTCATCCTCCACCAAATTATTTTAAAACATTATGTCAAAAACATTGAATACTACTCTTTGTACAAAATTTACAAATCGATTAAGGCTAATGAGGATTCAATATCCTTGCTTTTTAAACCCGATTGTTAAAGACGTTTGTAAACAAATTCAGTTCTGTGGCAATTTATTGCTGCAATTGTATAACTGTCCCGTTTACAAATGATTTACGTAAACGAGACAGACTACAATTTCTAGAACGTAAACGAGCTCCATTAAATTAGCATGTTGACCTTGGCGGAGATAAATGGACCAAATATGAATATTAACAACTTGGGAGGTTACTTGCGATTTCTATTTAACTCTCTTATTCACGTCTGGTAGATGTACCAATCGTAAAACATGTGTCGTAAAACATCTAAAAAGTTTGCTCTACTAGTTTTCGTACATAAGCAAACTTTTAAGGGGCTGACAACTATCAAGCACGTTTCGACATGTTGAAAGATATAAAATCACTAAACTTTTCGAAAAATCGCAATCAACCATTTTGTGTGCAATTACATTGCACACAGTTTAGTAAAAAAATCATTTCGATCTATACAAGTTTTCCTACTTAAAAGTTTGATTATGTACGAAAACTAGTAAAGCAAACTTTAGAGTAGGAAACAGGTATCGATCAAAATGAAATTTTTACTAAACTGTGTGCAATGTGATTGCACACAAGATGGTTGATTGCGATTTTTCGAAAATGAGTTTAGTGATTTTATATCTTTAAATATGTCGAAACGTGCGAGCGAGAGTCACATTAGCTCTTGTCTTCGCCTTAAGTAGGTAAACTTGTATCGATCAAAATGAAATTTTTTCGTTCATGATTAGCCCATTGTTGTAGTTAGGAATAGGATACGTTTACGCGACTAATATAGAATTCGTTCATGATTAGGCCCCTGAATAAATGAAATCTAAATCTTAATGCGACGACTATACGACCCCGTTTACCTGGCATTAGAGATAACAGCTGCTTTTGGCAGTCCAGTTGTTCCAGAAGTGTAAATATATAGAAGTTTCCCTTGAAAGCCTTCAGCGTCGGCCCTCGTCCACTCCGCTGGAGGAGTCGTTTCTATGAGGTTCACAGCGTCATCAATGCCATCGACCCTTGACTCTCTGGAGTTTGATGGTTTGAGCGCGCGATGCGTGAATTTGTACAGTTTTATGTCGGGGTCCAGTTGACTTCTCACTTCTTGAACAGCTGTAATATAACACGGTTATTATTAGCCATTTTTCGCCTAATGCAGTGAAAGTTTATTAAAGTGTACTGTAACCCAAGTCCGAGTTTTGTATATTGTTTTAAATGGAGACTCTATATGAGCCTCTTGCTAGCTGAGAACTCTCGTGGCGCTCTACAAAACCCAGGCTCTTAATACGGAACACTAAATACCAAAAAAAAGTTGTACAGTGGTGTAATGAGGGGGAGAAAAACCATTAATAAATATAGCTAATCCCCACAAATCCCCAGATTGCAAGCTATCTCTGTGTCTTATTTAATAAAGAACGATTCAGCATAGAGTCATTAGAAAACAAATCGCAGTGATAAATTTAGTGTGAATATAGGTATTTTATGTTCAAAAACCA
This sequence comes from Chloroclysta siterata, assembly GCA_932294275.1. NCBI lineage: Eukaryota > Metazoa > Arthropoda > Insecta > Lepidoptera > Geometridae > Chloroclysta > Chloroclysta siterata. Next base: position 6,559,484 of record OW028600.1, on the reverse strand, counting down.
GCTACTAGGTTCACCCATTCACTGCCTCCCATAATTTAGTCTGACGTTTTGACGTTCTGTGTTTTTGGGGCAAAAAAAACTTGTTATTTTATCCAGCTACAAACACAGTACTTTCACTATTCATCAAGTCATTGGCCCCTATTAGTTATTAAACGACCCATCAACAAGACATTAACACTATGCCGGTAGGTATATAATTTTCTTCAAGACCAGTTCATTCATTATCTTCAACAGCTAACGACCCAATTAAATTATAAGGACATAGCACCTACTTTACTAAAGCATACAACAGAACAAAGATAAGTCATTGACCTCATCACACCGCGCCAGCGGTCTAAAGAGCGGCTCTTATGCTGACCGATAAGACCACAAGTGAAAGCATAACTTTCATTCCTATACACTTCTATATACCTAGTCAATTCTCTCTAGTCTCGAAAGCTAGGGGGCCGTCCATTTATCTCGTGATGTCATTTTAGCATTTTTAACCCCCCATTCAGTTTGGTGATACGTTGTGAGGTTTAAGACTAACCCCGGGGGGGTTAGTCCCCCAGCCAAAATCACGTGTATTTTTTAGTAAGAGAATCTTATTTTTTAAAATATTATCTAAAGACAGGTATAAAGTAGGTATAATCTAATTTTATTCTGAAATTAATGACCATGACAATAATGTCTAGACGGAACGCCGCTTTTCGGTTTAAAAATCGCAAAAAAATAAATACACGTGATATCTAACTACACCCCCCTCCCGCCTTGGGATATTTCGTGACTTTTGCTAAACCCCCTCCAAGCCTCACGTGATTAATGGACGGTCCCTAGCCAGAAACAAACCCTTTTCAAGGCTAAGAGCTGATTTCACCATGCTCTGTTATTACTAACTAGCGGCCTGTCCCAGCTTCGCATGGGTGGTCATAAATTTTTTGAACATTTTAGGATAAACTTAGACCGTGGGTTCGAGCCTCGCGTCTACTTATTTCATACATTTGCACGTCCTTCTCCTTGAAATGAAATCGGGGTGAAATCGCACCCCGTGCGTGACCCGTGGACTCGTTAACATTTTTAATTTCGTCATATCTTTTGAAACCGTCTTAATTATGAAATGATTTATTTGGATAAGGATTAATACCAAGGTACACACATTTTTTGTAGATGATGACGTGTTCTACAAAATCGTAGTACATTGTTTTGTTCTATCATCAATAGTTTTCGCAGCGCACGCGATGTAAGGTTTTTGTTTTCCACCTTGGATTACATTATTGGAGTTTTAGTAAGGATCCCTGATTTTTTTGATAATATAATATAGCCTATGTTACTCAGGGATAATGTAGAATTCTAATGGTGAAAGAATTTTTGAAATCGGACCAGGAGTTTTTGAGCCTATTCGTTACAACACTACAAAAATACAAATCTTTCCTCTTTATAATATTAGTGTAGATTAGTGTAGATATATAGTGTAGTTTAGTGTAGATAAAGGATTAACAGGCCTTAAATATAACCTTAGATGTCAAACGCGTACATTTTGACATATTTAACGACCCTTTCATAATTTCATGTTAATCTAACACAGCATGGTGAAATCAGAGCTAAGACTAGACTCCTTTTAGAAACCCTTGTACGTACATGCCCTACCTAGGTATAATAGATTGTATAATGTCCCAAAAAGTTTTAACCGAGCGGGTTTTGAACGACCTTCCCCTTGACACGGGTCAGCGCTGACCACCTTCTTAAGTGTAGGTTAACACTATTAAAACTAATAAAACGTGTCCTCTATTTATTTTATACCTATTGTAAAGAATTGAGAAACATTTCGAAATAAGATTATTAAGGTTTTATAAGTAAAATATTATTTATACAAAACCCATAGAAACTGAAACAGCTTCACGACTTTGATCCCCAGGCACGGTAGATATCCCCTCAGATCTCTTAGTACCAAGTAATAACTCCACATTCTTTGAGGACGTCTAAGGGGGGTAATCAGAGTTATGTCCAAACATTACATTTGGCACATACCCACATTTTGCATAGTTGGAATTCCATACGTAACAGGTTGCAAGCCCATCGCCGCTGTTAGAATAATAACTGGTTTCTTCACAATGGTTTCCTTCACCGTTTAAGGCGAAGACAAGAGCTAAAGTGACTCTCGCTCGCACGTTTCGACATGTTGAAAGATATAAAATTACTAAACTCATTTTCTAAAAATCGCAATCAACCATTTTGTGTGCAATCACATTGCACACAGTTTAGTAAAAAAAATCATTTTGATCGATACATGTTTTCCTACTCTAAAGTGTGCTTTTCTAGTTTTCGTACATAATCAAACTTTTAAGTAGGAAAACTTGTATCAATCAAAATGATTTTTTTACTAAACTGTGTGCAATGTGATTGCACACAAAATGGTTGATTGCGATTTTTCGAAAATGAGTTTATTGATTTTATATCTTTCAACATGTCGAAACGTGCGAGCGAGAAGTTGTTTGATAGTTGTCAGCCCCTTAAGAGCACTGGCATTGCACACGTAATTTTTTGATAAACTAGTATAGAAGCTGAGAAACTGGTAGAAAGGTCCAAAAATTTATGGGACTCAAAAAACGGCTTACACACCGCGAATTTCGATTTCATGAAATAAAAGTGTACACAAATGCATATGTACTAGGTAGGCCAAAGAAAAGATGGATGGACTGTGTGAAAGATGACATGAGTAAGAAAGGAGTGACAGCTGAGATGACGGCTGATAGAGGAGAGTGGAGGGAAAAATCCTGCTGTGCCGACCCCACATGAAGTGGGATAAGGGCAGGAAAATGATGATGACAAATGCATAGGTATCGAGGCTATGGCAGGTGTAATTTTTTACTAGCGGTATATTTTCATAATCTCTTGTCGAAACTATCCCTTCTCTGGAAACAGAATCGCTTCGAAAATAATGCTTAGTTAGGTTTTCTGTGGGGATAAAGTAGTAATGATCCCACTATATTGAATTACCTACAGAAATGCGTGCCGTGTCGCAAACTTTTACCGAAAGTACACTTGGATTGAACATAAGACGATTATAATTTACTAGCGACCCGCCCCGGCTTCGCACGGTTATTGTGGGTTATCCCTAAGAGATTATGCTTGAATTATGCATATAAACCTTCCTCTTGAATCACTCTTTCTATAAAAAAAAACCGCATTAAAATTCGTTGCGTAGTTTTAAAGATTTAAGCATACACATAGGGATATAGGGACAGAGAAAGCGACTTTGTTTTATACTATGTAGTGATTAAGAACAGCAAAACGCATGTTATAAGCGATGAATAGTTCTAACGCCAACACAGTCCCACTTTGCAGAAACCGGTATTCCACTAGTTTTAATACAAGGTAATATAAAGGAACCAGTATAGGTATTTGTAGCGTTTAATTCGTAGCAGTTTACTGCGCCGTGACCTTGCACGTCTTTATTAAACACTAGCGGCCTGTCCCAGCTTCGCATGGGTGGTCATAATTTTTTGAACATTTTAGGATAAACTTAGACCGTGGGTTCGAGCCTCGCGTCTACTTATTTCATACATTTGCACGTCCTTCTCCTTGAGTGAGTGAAATCGCACCCCATGCGTGACCCGTGGACCCGTTAACATTTTTAATTTCGTCATATCTTTTGAATGGAATGTCCGATTTGAAAAATTTAAGAAGTAATCTATAGGTATTGAAACCGTCTTAATTATGAATATATTGGTATTAATATTATCCAATATTTATTTGGATAAGGATTAATACCAAGGTACAAATAAACACCCTTTTCTAGCGGCGGCATTTCAATTATTTTTTTATAATAAAAGAACACTTATTGTGACATAACTATAATAGTTAGACATATGCTGTCGCGACATTTTTAGTAGATGATGACGTGTTCTACAAAATCGTAGTACATTGTTTTGTTCTATCATCAATAGTTTTCGCAGCGCACGCGATGTAAGGTTTTTGTTTTCCACCTTGGGTTACATTATTGGAGTTTTAGTAAGGATCCCTGATTTTTTTGAAAATATAATATAGCCTATGTTACTCAGGGATAATGTAGCAATCTAATGGTGAAAGAATTTTTGAAATCGGACCAGTAGTTTTTGAGCCTATTCGTTACATACAAAAATACAAATGTTTCCTCTTTATAATACTAGTAGTTCGCCCCGAACTGAGATCTCGTGATGCGACCCGACGAACGCATCAAAACTTTGAGTACGTAGTAGTCAGAGGCAAGTCCAAACATTATCTTTGGACTTTTTTCTGACTACCGCCTACTAACTTGGTATGGTTACCAAGTTTCAACTCTATTGGCCTATTTATTGAAGAGTTCCGTTGAACAGCCCTTGGCTGCATCATCAGACCTGGTCGTCGTCACCATTTTATGAGAACTGAGTACCTCCTTTATTTATTTCAAGAAAAAAAAATAAGAAAAAGCAAAGGAATTGACCGACCAGTAGAAAAACCTTGATGTCAACGAAACTCTTAGAGATGGGAGCTCTTGGATCGCTGGTTATCTTAATTTAGCTTTTATTATTTTATCTCAATAACCGAGCGTCACAAAAAAAAAGTAAAAATTATTTTGGGATGTCCAAACAAAGCCCTTTCATATGACATGTAACTTTATTTTTTTATGTAACTTTTTTTATTTTTGCCCCCGTAAAAAACCCCATATCTCAAAACCCCTTCATCCGATTTTACTCATATACTTACCAGTAAATTTCTCAAGTACAAGCTATCGACATATCAAATTTCATGCAGATCGGATCAACGGTTCTAAAGTTATCGCCAGACAAACATACATACATACATACATACATACATACATACATACATACATACATAAAATGCCAAATCGCCCAAGTTGAAACTAAGATCTTCGTTCGCTTCGCTCACTCGATCAATTAGTGTAGATTGTATGGGGTCATCATGGGGTACTTAATTTACTTATTTATTTTAAGAGTAGTAGAGCTCTTTGTGAAGGGCTCGTCCTGGGATGTACTACCACCACGCCTTTTTCTGCCGCCAAACAGCGTTGCTATGTTTCGGTTTGAAGAGTGTGGTTGCCGGTATAGTTACAGGCACATGAGGCTTAACATATGTATGCCTCAAGTTGATGGACGCAGGGCAGTGCATCGTAGAGCACGTTCCTATCGTGCGTGACTTACGAGGCAATGCTTTGATATAGGTGATGGTTACCACTTAAGGCGACGACAAGAGCTAATGTGACTCTACTGACTAAGTTTGCTTTACTAGTTTTCGTACATAAGCAAACTTTTAAGTAGGAAAACTTGTATCGATCAAAATTAAATTTTTAATAAACTGTGTGTAATGTGATTGCACACAAAATGGTTGATTGTGATTTTTCTCAAATGAGTTTAGTGATTTTATATCTCTCAACAAGTCGAAACGTGCGAGAGAGAGTCACAGTAGCTCTTGTCTTCGCCTTAAGTATTTTTTACAGTAAGAGCCGATTGACCTAGGTATGTCCTGTTTTTATACATTTGGTAATTAGCGTCCGCCAATGCCATGACGTGGTCAGTTAGACTTCGCTTATCCACCTATCGACCTTGATTATTATGGTGGCACTTCACATCGCTATCCGGTATTCGCGTTTTCATTTGCTCATTATTCGGCTTTATTGTGAAGATGTCCGAATAACTCGAACACATTGTCCACACGTCGTCACAAACAGCAGTATTCGTGTATTTGTCTTGTTTTTTTATACAACTAGCTGATGGAACAAGCAGGTGGCCCACCTGATGTTAGATGGTAACCATTACCTATAACAAAGCATTGCCTTGTAAATCACGCACGATAGGAACGTGCCCTACGATGCACTGCCCTGCGTCCATCAACTTGAGGCATACAGATGTTAAACCTCATGTGCCTGTAATTACACCGGCAACTACACTATACAAACCGAAACACAGCAACGCTGCTTGGCGACAGAAAAAGGCGTGGTGGTAGTACCTACTTCACAAAGACCTCTACTACTACATATTAAATTTATTACATCGTCGAATTTGGGAAAATAAGACAAATACGGGAACAATAATAGCGATGTGAAGTGCCACTATTACGTATATTAGTACGAATACCTACAACACATGCGATGTGACATTTGACTTTGAATCTACGTTCTATACCCAAAAAATAGTTTTTTGTTCTTGACGTCTCGGTCTCACGGTAAAACAATAGTTATTTTCAGCACTTAGATACCTATCGATAGATGTAAGCAACTTGGGTAGGTACATCTATCGAGGTTCTGGGTCCCAAAGGCGATGTATAACGAGTCTAGGGATTACAGACGTGAAACTTTTTTTTCATTTGTTTTCTAATAAAGTGCGGTATAGTATGAAGATAGAGCGACTAAGAGAAATATAACTTTTGTTACAAAAGTTATAGGTATTTGTTATTTTCAGCACTTAGGAACCTATCGATAGATGTAAGCAACTTGGGTAGGTACATCTATCGAGGTTCTGGGTCCCAAAGGCGATGTATAACGAGTCTAGGGATTACAGACGTGAAACTTTTTTTTCATTTGTTTTCTAATAAAATGCGGTATAGTATGAAGATAGAGCGACTAAGAGATATATAACTTTTGTTACAAAAGTTATAGGTATTTCTCTCTATTATAATGGTTTTTTACATAACATCGAGGCGTGACCATATGACCGAAATATAGGTAAATACCTAGGTAGGTATCCTTTTAAATGAAAACTAAGAGAGCTCTTTATAAACAGTTTTGGTATCAGTTTTGTTTGTAATCTTATATTGCTAACTTAGGATGACCTTCAATCATCAGTATTTTATGCTAAACTTTGTTTAAACGAGCAAGAAGCGAGTTCAAAGTTGTTGAATCCAAGTTCAGGTTTATTTTAACCTCCAATCTCGTAGGTAGGTAGGTATATCGATTTTACCGCAACTCTCATCTCAAGAGTGGAAACTTGGCATAGCTCAACGATAAAAATTCCCAAGGTCGCTTATGTATCTCTACCAGAAGTCTTCTATTAACTAGGTGAATATAAACTGGTTCACCTTCAGATCTTTATTCTGATGTTGGTCTTTAATATCTAGATCTTTCTCCCTCGGTGTCACTATCATACAAAACTTCCTGAAGCTATTTATTTAAGTGATAAAAGACTTTACTAAGTGTCTGTTACATAATATTATAATGGAACAATCAGATACCAATCGACGCTGACCGATAGCCGTCTAAAGACCGGTTTAGACTTCCTTAAGTAAAAGAATAAGCGTTTTTTACATAATGTTTCTTTACTAAAATCTTAAGAAAGTATTTTTTTCATAATGAATGAGCAGCGCCAAAAATCATGAAGATTATTTTCTTACATTTTGGCGCAGGGGCCGTAAGCACAACATTACAAAATTCATGATTTAATATATACCTATGTATGTATATTAAAAAAATCAGACACATCTGAACTAAACTACTCTCTTGTCTCTTATTTTGTTTGCTTATAAATAAAAAAGACAGGAACCGACGTTTCCAATGCTGGCGACAGCAGCCCTGCCCAGAAACGAAGTAACGCTCTGCAGTCGATTTGTCATTGGCGCGCGAAGTCTACTTAACTCGCTACTTATGTAAGTGTAAACCGGCCATAATAAATATGTTACACAAACTCACCTGACTGGTACTCATCGGAGAATATTAAGTAGTTACACTTAGCGACACTGATGGAATGTACAAGCGCATTGCCCCGTTGGTTCGTGTTGATCAATGGAATGACAGCGCCGAGTCTAGCAACGCCAAGCCACAGGCAAGGCTGTTGGGGGCAGTTGTTGAGAAGGAGTCCGACTATGTCGCCTTTTTTCACGCCCTCGGCTTTGAAAGCGGCTGTTACGCGTAAACTGTAATCTTCTACCTAGAACAGAGTAATTTGCGGTTTAATGTATCTATCGACACAAAAGACCTCGTAGGTACCTAGTAGATATACCCGTGGTTGTGTATCAAGAGTAGCATCATAAAACCTATCCAGATTGATGACATACCCTACTTAGAGTAAAATTATTAATTACTGTGTATTTTAATATCTAGCAACTTTTTTTTTGGACTGTCTGGTCCAATTTTTTTTTTAAACTTGATATTGACATTAACTGTAAGTGATGCTTATTTCTACTAAACCAAGAATCAAACAGAACCACCACGACCTCAACTAACAAACTCTTAAGGGGCTGACAACTATCAAACAACTTCTCGCTCGCACGTTTCGACATGTTGAAAGATATAAAATCACTAAACTCATTTTCGAAAAATCGCAATCAACCATTTTGTGTGCAATCACATTACACACAGTTTATTAAAAATTTCATTTTGATCGATACAAGTTTTACTACTTAAAAGTTTGCTTATGTACAAAAACTAGTAAAGCTAACTTTTGAGGAGGAAAACATTTAAAATATTTTTTCGCAAATGAGTTTATTGATTTTATATCTTTCAACATGTCGAAACGTCCGAGCGAGACTCACATTAGCTTTTGTCTTCGCCTTAAATGGATCGGTAAAGCATTGAGCCACGCTTTGCAATACAATTGATACAAACGTAATTACAATTTTTGTACAAAAATTCTCGATGTATACCACCTACCTACTTTAGAAAGGTGTTATAAGTACACTTTGTACCTGGTTATTGTTATCACCCAAAGATACACAGATATAAACTCTATGTTCATAAGTAATAAACTCACTATCAAAAAGCCGAACATAATATAAAATACAACTTTAGGTAGGTACTTTCTCTTTGATGACGTGTTCCCGATTGAGGGTTATTTGTTCATTTTTAAACTAACTTTGCCTGCGTCTTTGGTTTATCTGAACTACATTTCCCTTGATCTCTTTGAATTTTATCAAGATTCATCGGAACAATATAACTCAAACACACTTTCGCATCCTTTCCTATCCTACTAATACCTAATTTTTATTAGTTTTTTTATAGTGTTTACCTACACTTAAGGATATCCCACTCGGATAATAACTTTTGGGACTATATTCAAACCTACATACCTATAAAGGTATTATCTACACTAATATTATAAAGAGGAAAGCTTTGTATTTTTGTATTTTTGTATGTAACGAATAGGCTCAAAAACTACTGGTCCGATTTCAAAAACTCTTTCTCCATTAGAATGCTACATTATCCCTGAGTAAAATAGGCTATATTATAATTTCAAAAAAATCAGGGATCCTTACTAAAACTCCAATAATGTAACCCAAGGTGGAAAAATAAAACCTTACATCGCGTGCGCTGCCAAAACTATTGATGATAGAACAAAATAATGTACTACGATTTTGTAGAACACGTCATCATCTACAAAAAATGTCGCGACAGCATATGTCTAACTATTATAGTTATGTCACAATAAGTGTTCTTTTACTATAAAAAAAAAAATTGAAATGCCGCCGCTAGAAAAGGGTCTTTATTTGTACCTTGGTATTAATCCTTATATCCAAATAAATCTTTTCATAATTAAGACGGTTTCAATACCTATACATTACTTCTTGAATTTTTCAAATCGGATATTCCATTCAAAAGATATGACGAAATTAAAAATGTTAAAGGGTCCACGGGTCACGCTCGGGGTGCGATTTTACTTATTCAGGGAGAAGGACGTGCAAATATATGAAATAAGTAGACGCGAGGCTCGAACCCACGGTCAAAGTTTATCTTAAAATGTTCAAAAAATTTATGACCACCCATGCGAAGCTGGGACAGGCCGCTAGTTCTAATATAAATGTGAAAGTTACGGTGTTTGAATGTTTGTGGCTCAGTCACGCCCTAACCACTGAATTGGGATGAAATTTATTTCATCCCAATTCGGGCGACGGGCAACGCGGCGAGTGAGAAGGGCGTGCAAATCTATGAAATGTATGAAAGGTCTTAGGTTATTCTAAAATGCTGAAAAAAATTATGTCCACCCATGCGAAGCTGGGTTCAGGACGCTAGTATTAAATAAATATTAAAAGCAGTACGCGGGCGAAGTCGCGGGCGATTGCTAGTTTCTAATATTTTAATTTTACATAACATTATAGCGTGGATGTTGTTCTACCTACTAACTTTAACTCTGTTTAATTTACACAGCGTTTAGCAGCTATTAGTTAGTGACATCTACAGGTATTTACTTTAAGGTCTGGTAAATTTCGATATTATTCCAAGTTTGTGTACATTGTAAATAATGGTCCGACTGTTGGATCTGCAAGTACTAAAATTGACAAAGATTTTTAATATGATTTTTAATGTCCCAAAAGTTATTAACCGAGTGGAATAAAAGAGTAAAAGTAGTGGGAAAAGTTAGTATCTTGATAGGTATATGTCAGACCTGTAGATGGAACCACGGTCGTATAAGTAGTGTAGTAGTATGTCCCTGAGTTATTCATTGAGTTTGATTAGAATCCGATGGCGCAGTTGGTTAGCGCGGTCCCGTATCAAGGGGAAGGTCGTGGGTTCAAATCCCACTCAGATAATAACTTTTGGGACTATATTAAAAATCTTCGTGATTTCCATAAGTGTAGGTAAACACTATAAAAACTTATAAAATAGGTACTATAAAATTCTTTAGAGACACACTTTAGTGATCAAAAATTTAAATACCTACTTGAATAGTTAATATAAAGTGAACTGATGCAAGTGAACTGTGAATGGATTGGAACAAGATTAATCTGGGTCCCATGCAAGTGAAGTTGAAGTAGCTAGCAAGATAGAAAGAATCAAATATATACCTATATACATTTCTTATTAGATTTATTAATTAGTCTTATTTTATTATATTCAATTTAATTTTTGACTTTAATGCACTTAAGCTTTTTTGTTGAGAAAACCTAATGATATGTATAAGCACAGGAAATGTATCATCATTATTGTTTTTTTTTTGTAAGAATTGTATATTACTCACTGGAAGCCCTGATAAATAAATAAATAAAAAGAAAAATACCTGTTGGAATGTCCATGTTTCATCTTTGAAAAGAAAGCATGCTTTCTTCGGGTGCCTTTTGACCACATTGTGGAATATATCAGGTATTGTATCATTTCCCATACTGAACTTCCGAGCTGCCCACATTATCCTTACATAGCTTATGAGGGCCCTGAAATAAACAATAAATTACAAATCCAGACCTATTAGGATTTTGTACTCAAAGGATTCAAAAAAATTTGGGAGATTGTGGGAGAGCATCTTGGAAATAGCGGTGTTGTATGTTGTAACTGTGATACTGAAAATTCAATCTTGAAGAAATTTGGTCCGTCGACAGGTTGTTAATTGTTATGCTAAGAATAGGTATGAGTTCAATCAAAGTCAAGGGGTGGATGAGATGATGTGGCAAACATTATATAATGTTTATAATAATAAAATATTGTTCATAAATTCTAAAATTTTTTTTTTCTATTTATGTTTTTAGTTTTGAAGGTACAATTTTCTAATCTAAGTAAGTATTCAGTTTTTAAGGTAGGTACAATGAAAATAGTAGGTAGATTTACAATCTGAGTGTTGTATTGTAATTCTATGACTTTGTGGTTTAGGTATGCTTGGGTATAAAGTAGAATGTGGACAACCACTTTAACAGAATTATACCTTCTGCATGTACATTTGTTGGTTTGGGGGCAGGTCTAAGTACATGAATCTGTGTGTATTATTACATATTATAATGAATGTAAATAGGTATAGCCTTGATGTCAAAGAAATACATACAATTGAATAACAAGGGACAAAGTCTAATGAGACAACTTGAAGTACCTCAAATCCATTCAAAAACGGTTAAACAATTTTCGGCTGAAGGTGTCTGCAGTGAAACTTTAAAAGTCTTATTTTAAAGTTTGACAGCCTTCACCGCTCAGTTTGTAGTAGCTCTGCCTTCTGTGCCGTAGGCTGTGGGTTTGATTCCCACTGAGAGCAAACATTTGTATGATGAACATTGATGTTTGTTCTCTGTCTGGGTGTTATTATATGTTATAAGGTCAGATGACAACCTCCTTCTCGATACCCCCCCACATAACACCTCCTTCCGTGGAAACTCTTTTTCTGTAGAAGCTGTCAGGCTGTGGAATTCTCTGCCTTGTGAGATCAGAAAGGTTGAATCGAGGGAGCGTTTTAGGGCTCTGACTCGTGAGCATTTTCTCAAACAACTATAAGTAAGCATGACATTCTTTTTGTGATCAGGTACATACCGTAGTACATACGTACCGACTGTATTAATGTAAACGCTAGTTGAAGACTGAAAAATTGTATGACGTTATTTTTTTTTTGTATTTTAGGTATATATATAGTATATATATATATATATATTTTATAGATATATATTTTTTTTGTAGTTATTAAGCTATTCGCTTGATATTTGTCGCACGTCATTCTATGTTTATACCTCTACTTAGGGGGGTTGGTAGAAAATGCTTGTGCATTAAGCCCTCCTTTTGTGCATTAACTTTGTGTTTTGTGCAATAAATGATAAATAAATAAATAAATAAGTATGTATTTACAAAAACAAAGTATATATGTATATTATATCAGCTCCCATTCCCATATTACAAGCTTTGGCTTAGTTTGAGCTAGATAGTGCTGTGTGGAATGAAAAAAACAAAAACAAAAGTTTTTTTATTTTAAAATTAGATTAGAGATGAAACTTTAAAGTTCTTATTTGGAGTTATAAGTTCGTTTTTTTATTATTTTAGAGTTTAGAGATAAAAAACTTATTAACATTGTACCTGTAAACACTGACTGGTACAATTAAACTTTAAATGTACTATTAAAATAAGGAACCAACTAGCTTGCTGTGATTATTCACAGAACTTGTATTTTATAATTATTATTATTTACCTGAATCAATTAATAAGAAATATAAAACATAATGTTTATTAATAATTTAACAAAATATCTTATTTTTCTGTTTTTTAATTTAATTTTGAATGAAACTGAGTGACAAAATATAGTAGTAAATATGTATTGTGGTACTCACGTAAGATCCCTCTTGGAAGTCCTCAGAGCAATATAGCACCATCTCGTATGGAACACCAACAAGTACAGTACACCAAGGAGCAGAGTACCAACGATAGTACACAAGAACCCTTGGTTCAGCCAGAAGGCAGCCACGACCGCGGCAAGACCAAGCACGGCGACAGTCATCGCAATACTTTTACGCAACGAGAAGCGACTTACTCGCGTCCGAAACATGCAAGTATGCGAGGCTCCCGCTTGAAGAGCGTTGTCAAACTCACTTCATTCAAAACGCACGCAATAACTTAACTTGCGACAAGCCAAGCATACGTGTAACGAACGAACGTCTTACATTGAAATTACTTTGTTACTTTGCGGGCTTTGCGGCGAAGAGCAACACAATACAAATAAAAAAATACAAAGCGCGCATGCGCCTTTGTTATGAATCGGTGTGCTACTGAAGCTTGCTTGCTTTATTTAATGTTTTATTCGATTGCTGTGACGAAGGAAATCGCGCGGCTATATTATAGATCTTGTATAATGAGAACTTGATCTACTTATTTGTAACCCAATGATTGTTTTGTTTTGAATTTAACGATCAAGAAGTTAAAAATATGCACGACTAATGACTATTCTAAAAACAAGCAATACATTGGTATCACAACTTTTACTGGCACTTTATAATGATTGTAATGTATGTATGAATTGTATGTACGTATTTAATATTTCACAAAAAATGGAAAATAGACCGACCTCATTTCATGGGGAGGCAATAATGTACGGCCAAATAATGTACAGGATGATATTGCACAGCACGATAATGCACACCCCGATAATCCGTGTCCACTGGTTTGAATTATTGGGTGTACATTATCATCCCGTACAATAACGTGCTGTGCAATATCGTCACGTGTTGATAATGTACACCCAGATATTGTACAGCATGATATTTGGAAGCCACTTTAGTACCTTCGAGCCTCGTTTGCACTGTACCAGTTCAATCAAGCAGTTTGCTTATAAATGGTTCTGACGCTAGATGCTTGTCCTTTTGCCAAGTCGTACTGGTTTGCTAAACCATTAAGACTGTCTGTTTCACAATGTTTTGAATGAAAAATTGTTGTAATATTTTTGACAAAAGAAGTATAAATAACATCCAACAATGCAAGAGCCCCCATCTCTTAGGGTTTTGTTGACATCATAGTTTCGTTACTGGTTGGTCAGTTCTTTTGTTTTTTCTTATTTTTTTTATGCTTGTAATTAATTTTAATTGAGAAGGTACTAAGTTCTCGTAAAATGGTGATCTGTACCCCAAGTATGAGTTTTGCTTACGATATTTCGTTTTTCGTTTTACGTTTTTGTTCCGTGTTCATTGCGGGTTTTGTATGAAAACGCGATAGGGATATCGATATGGAACTTTTTCTACTGAACATAAAGTTCCATATCGGTATCCCTATCGCGTCTTCATACAAAACCCGCAATGAACACGGAACAAAAACGTAAAACGAAAAACCAAATAAGTACTTAGGGTACTGATGATGAAGACATGTTCTGTCCAACGGACCTCTCCAATAAATAGTTTAGTAGAGTTGAAAATTCGTCACAATACCAAGTTAGTAGGCGGTAGTCAGAGTCAAGTCTAAATAAACCGAATGTTTGGACTTACCTCTAATTATCACCTACTTGAATTTTTGGAGCGTTCGGGTCGCATCATGAGATTTCAGTTCGGGATGAACCACTAGTTTATTTTATTTTCACATTTTTAAAGGACATGCGCGATTATTACAGCCGTATTACAGCTTATAATAAACTATACCTACGACTTAATTAAAACAAAAAATGATGTCAGTGAGCTGACAGCTGATGTCAGTTGTCTGATAATGGAGCCAAAGTCTATTCAATGGAAATCTTCAATAAATATGTCGATTGAGGTGAAACTCGGATAACATACCTACCAACTAAGTAGGTATCTACATAATGAATGTCCACCAATATTTATTTATTTAAAGAGCTTTAGAATTGGTAGGCAGCAATAACCTTCTTCTTCTCCTCGTCATCGTGTCACTAGTTTATTACAAAACAGTGTGGTGAAAAGATTTTAAGAGTGTGTTTGCCAGTGAAATTACAAACACATGTGGCATAAGATCTTTATGCCTCAGCTGTTGATGGACGCAGGCACAGATGAGAGAATACACGCAGGGCAGAGCATCGGTGGCCACGTTCCAATCGTGCGTGACTTACAAGGCAATGCGTTGTTATAGGTGATGGTTACCACTTAACATCAGGTGGGCCATTTGCTTGTTCCATCAGCAAGTTGTATAAAAAAATGATCCTGAAAGAGGCTCCTTTTGATCACTAAAAAGTTCTACAATATGTAGGTACCTACATTTTGTAGAATTTTTTAGGTTCTACGTCATATCACTATACTTCTAGAATAGTGCTCTCCATAGGAGTAGGTAACTATCACTGAAAAAACGGAAGAAATGAAAATAGTATTGAACAATGAACACTTCATCAAAAGAGAACTTGCTGTACCCCAAGTATGAGTTTTGCTTACCATATTTGGTTTTTTGGTTTACGTTTTTGTTCCGTGTTCATTGCGGGTTTTGTATGAAGACGCGATAGAGATACCGATACGGAACTTTATGTTGCAAGTATGATGAAAATTAGTAGTAGAACATAAAGTTCTATATCAGTATCCCTATCGCGGCTTCATACAAAACCCGCAATGAACACGGAACAAAACGAATCGTTTTTGCTCCGTGCTCATTGCGGGTTTTGTAAAATTCCATATCGGTATCCCTATCGCGTCTTCATACAAAACCCGCAATGAACACGGAACAAAAACGTAAAACTAAAAACCGAATATGGTAAACAAAACTCATACTTGGGGTACTGATTTCCTAGCAGGCTGCAGACAATATAGTACGATTCTCCAAGACATTTCAAAACTAAAAATAATCGTTACAAACTACAAATCAAAGAGAAATTTCAGAATATTCCGTAATCTTTATAATGACGACATATAAACATAATCGGATCTAACTAAGTACGTGTAAACTAAAAATGTAAAATGGTACAGCAATGCAAAACTCAACTTGCTCAACTCACTGTTTTTGGTCGAGTGGCATATTGCATGGCAAGCAAAAAGACCGATCGACTCCAGTCCAGCGCCATAAAACAAAAAAAAAAAAAGATAATAAATGAAAAACCTTAGATCAAGTATAAATCTATGTGAAAAACCTAGAAGAATTATTTTACATATATTTAGAGTGAATTACCAGTGTAACAGTTTTAAATAGTATGAATGGACTGTATATTCTTAATCTTTTTCACGACTAATGGCGATTTGAATGTTTACATACACTTTTAGAAGCTGATCAGGGCCTGTTAACTGCTGCCGCTGATACGCGTGGAGAGTTTATTATAAATTACCCAAAAACACAACTTAAGCACAAATTCAAATGCACTTTGCTCACCGGCTGTTACATAACCTTCAGGCACCGTTTAACTCCACTATCTTATATGATATATTATATACACTATATTATATGACCATGACACGGAGGGCACGTGACTTTGCAGCAAGGCTACAGGTGGTTGCTGCGGAGCTCTAATAGTAACAAGATTCAAGATCAGCTATTGCAAGAACGAGATGAGACATTGAGGCTCTAATGATTTAATTGACTTGATGATTTTGGGTCAGAATAGAATCCTCAAGAAGCAATTGGCCGAGCTAGCCACCCAATACAAAACTGATCATGATCAATTAGAAGGCCTAACAGTCGAGACTTGAATGTATGAACCATTGGTTCTTACCACTCATGACATGAAACATGTATAAAATCCAGGAGTTATATGAGTGTAGACTAAAAATGATCATTATGAATCTGTGCATGTGTCTATGTCTAATGATTATAGTATTGGATTTAAAGACGTCACCAGGGACCCTAACTTCTCACTAGTTGATTTCTCTTCACCTAAAAGCCAAGGAGTATCTAAATTAATTTCCTAGCATTGTCAAAAGTTCCTAGCATTTATATTGTAAATATCTAGGCTATACCTTTTGTACTTGTATTAGTATTATATAGATGACAAAAAAGCTTGGGACTGATCTATGCTCCAACTCATTAAAAACACTAAATAATTAAGTAGGTACCTTAATAAAAGTGTAAAAAGGATCATACAAAAAACGCTAGGAACCAAGCCGTAAGTTTCTTGCCCATTCTTCTAGGCTTTGGTCGCGAGGAACTGGTGATAGATTCACCTAGTATATAAGATGTTTCAAAGTGATCCTTGTGATTGTACTGAATAAAGACCATTTTGATTTTTATTTTGAGTTGTAATCTCTAATACTATAAGAATCAAAGTCCTGACTGACTGACTGACTGACATATAGACAACGCACAGCCTAAACGGCTGGTCATAGAGACTTGAAATTTGAGGAGTACCTAAGTCTTATGGCGTAGAGGTGCACTAAGAAGGGATTTTTGGAAATTCAACCCCTAAGGGTGTAAAAAGGGATGAAAACGTTTATATGAAAAATAGTATTCCTTGAACTTACAAACTTGAAACTTGGAGTACACATACTTCAAGGCAAAAAAATAGGAAAGGCATTTTTAGTTTTTGAAAACCACCCTTAATAAGTGTGCAAAGGGATGTAAAAGTTTGTATGGGAGTTTTTTGACCGCTGGTCCTAGAGACTTGAAATTTGAAGAGTACATAGGTCTTATGGCGTAGAGGTGTACTAAGAAGGGATTTAAGGAAATTCAACCCCTAAGGGTGTAAAAAGGGTTGAAAACGTTGGTATGAAAAATTGTATTCCTTGAATCTACAAACTTGAAACTTGGAGTACATATACTTCAAGGCAAAAAAATAGGAAAGCTATTTTTAGTTTTTTAAAACTACCCTTAATAAGTGTGCAAAGGGATGTAAAAGTTTGTATGGGAGTTTTTTGACCGCTGGTCCTAGAGACTTGAAATTTGAAGAGTACATAGGTCATATGGCGTAGAGGTATACTAAGAAGGGATTTTTGGAAATTCAACCTCTAAGGGTGTAAAACGGGTTGAAAACGTTGGTATGAAAAATTGTATTCTTTGAATCTACAAACTTGAAACTTGAAGTACATGTACTCCAAGGCTAAAAATTAGGAAAGGCATTTTTATTTTTTTAAAACTACCCTTAATAAGTGTGCAAAGGGATGTAAAAGTTTGTATGGGAGTTTTTTGACCGCTGGTCTGAGAGACTTGAAATTTGAAGAGTACATAGGTCTTAAGGGGTAGAGGTGTACTAAGAAAGGATTTTTGGAAATGCAACCCCTAAGGGTGTTAAAAGGGATGAAAACGTTTGTATGAAAAATTTGAAAAAAAAAACTTGAAACTTGAACTAGATGTAGGTACACCAAAGCTAAAAAATAGGAAAGGCATTTTTAGTTTTTTAAAACTGCCCTTAATAAGTAGGTATTACATGTCTGAACCTAATGAGCGGGGAGAGACGACTGGCGACGCTACATACAAACCCTTCGCGTCAGCCCGATTGCAAGTACCTGTGTGTGGCTAGCCGCCACAACAGTTTGATTTTCGAAAACAACCCCTAAAACGTTAACCTCCTTCGTTGCGCTCGAGTAAAAAGGATACAACGTGGCGTCAATGTTTGTAAAGGACATTCTAAAAACGAGAATCTTGAGTTGGTACAAAGATATCTGAGGGTATCTACCGTGCCTGCATGGGGATCAAAGTCGTGAAGCTATTTCGTTTCGTTTGTTTTTGGGGTAGAAACTAGGAACAAATAAGTAGGTACATATTTTCTGTGTAAGGTTGTCTATGTTGTATTTGTCATGTTTGTGCTAAACTCAGTACCTATACCTACCTACCTAATATAGGTAATGTACGCGTATAGGTATCTCTTATACCTACGTAGGTATTTAAAATCCTACCCTAATAATATACAAATCTATGCGAAGGTTACGATGTTTGGATGTTTGTGGCTCAATCACGGCTCACCACTTCAACGCGTGCGAAGCCGCGGGAAGCCACTAGTTTAAGTATAAAAACATAACTAAATTAACTGTTGTACTATTAGTTTTTCTGTACTATGGGTAGGTAATTTAAATAATATAGGCTATCATTTACGATCTTATAGACAAGCATAGTATGGTTGTTGTTATTTTTTCTGATGTTCTAAAGTTCATAAAAAGGAGATTATTGCTCCTCTAAGAAACTGCAATCCAGTACAACGACCCAACCTAGGTTTATAGTAAGTATGCAGATGTTAAGCCTCATGTGTCTGTAATTTCACTGGCAACCACCCTTTAAACCGAAACAGCAATGCTGCTTGATGGTAGTATGCACACCTGGTCAAGCTCATCGCAGAGGTTTTAAAATAAATAAATAAAATTGGTGGACTTTGCACAACTCTATCTAGCCCCGAACTAAGCAAAGCTTGTATTATGGGGTCCTGATAGCTATTTAAATAAAAAATTTTTTTTTATGAAATCATACATAGGTACTTGTATTTAGAATTAGAATTAGGTACTTGTAACATATAATAATACCCAGACTGAACAAACTATGTTCGTCACACAAATAAATTTTGTTCTTGGTGGGGATGGAACGCACAGCCCACAGCAGAAGGCAGAGCTATTACCAACTGAGCTGTGACGGCTTTTGAGGCTACGGCTAGATACTGTAACGTACCTACTTAAGGTACATTCATTCGTACTAGGGCATGCAATACCGGGACTAATCTCAATACTGGTATTGAGTTCGGTACTGGAGCCCAATACCGGAATCCGGGTACTAATACCGGTATTGGCAATTTTATTAAAAATTCTAGTTTTTGTACGTATAAAACTACTATTGTATGTAATTCAAGCTAACTTTAGCAAGATCTATTAAACAAAGACTTGAAACGAAGAAAAACTGCAGGAATAAAATCAAAATAATTTGTATCAAAATAATAACAAAATAGATCAATCAACAAACTAACGTTACTTATATTTCCTTTTACCTACATCTATCTAGGTTCGCAAACGATGCATGTAGGATAAGGAGCTTTGTGTTTTTATAAGAAATCACATTATATTCTAATATAATATGATAAACACAATTTGTTTTTCAGCCTCATTAATCATATAAGTAATTAAATTAAATGAACTTAAACGTACGTAAACGTACGTACCAAATGTAGTCATACTATCAATTATATAACTTTTATTTAAATTAAATATTTCTATATACGGATAAACATTGTAGCTTAGAAAAATTAAATAAAATTTTTTATCATCACACGTAATGATGATGATGTCGTCCAGGCCGGTTTCGACAACGGCGACATTGTTACTGCTTGTTTATTGATTTGTCTATCGTGTGCTCTAAGATGACTGTAGTAACCAATTTTGGCTTGTAATAAGATTATAGGTACCTAGACAATAATCAACTCATCATTAACGTCATTATTATTTGGTCAAAAAACGTTCTTCTTGTTAATGTGTTCTCAATATTCGTAATGTGAAAGAGAATCTAGCATTTTATCTGAGAGATTTTACTTATTAATCGGTTACAAAAGTATCCCGCAGAAGAAAATATTCGCTCACTCTCAGGTCTCAACGCTTGTTAGCAAAATACGCATCAGATATTCATAAGCTTTAGTTGGATGGACTCCTCTATTTTTATCTAAGACTAGCGGCCTGTCCCAGCTTCGCATGGGTGGGCATAAATTTTTTGAACATTTTAGGATAAACTTAGACCGTGGGTTCGAGCCTCGCGTCTACTAATTTCATACATTTGCACGTCCTTCTCCTTGAGTGAGTGAAATCGCACCCCGAGCGTGACCCGTGGACCCGTTAACATTTTTAATTTCGTCATATCTTTTGAATGGAATGTCCGATTTGAAAAATTTAAGAAGTAATCTATAGGTATTGAAACCGTCTTAATTATGAAATGATTTATTTGGATAAGGATTAATACCAAGGTACAAATAAACATCCTTTTCTAGCGGAGGCATTTCAATTATTTTTTTATAATAAAAGAACACTTATTATGACATAACTATAATAGTTAGACATATGCTGTCGCGACATTTTTTGTAGATGATAACGTGTTCTACAAAATCGTAGTACATTGTTTTGTTATATCATCAATAGTTTTCGCAGCGCACGCGATGTTAGGTTTTTGTTTGCCACCTTGGGTTACATTATTGGAGTTTTAGTAAGGATCCCTGATTTTTTTGAAAATATAATATAGCCTATGTTACTCAGGGATAATGTAGCATTCTAATGGTGAAAGAATTTTTGAAATCGGACCAGTAGTTTTTGAGCCTATTCGTTACATACAAAAATCCAAAAATCCAAAAATACAAAAATACAAATGTTTCCTCTTTATAATATTATTAGTGTAGATGTAGATGTAGAAATGGTAATGTTGACTAAAACTCAATAGGTAATTAACTTTTTATCACATCAATTCGAAAGGAGATAGTTTGCTCTTCGAAAACAGGCAGCAAAATAGCACTTTGATCCCAAGGGCGGTAATGTGATTTGAATTTGGAATGTGCTTATTGAGTAAAAGTTCTAATCACCAAAGAGATCATGAACACTGTATGAACAAGCAGGCTTTATAATTAAAAAAAAAGCGCCTGAACTAAATAAAAATAAACAAAAACACGTGAAACGCGCATTCCACCTTTGTTCATAATTGTTTACTCAAATTCAGATTTTACTTAGTTTTATGAAAATAAATAAAATTACAATGAATACATGATTATGACTATGAGACTATGTGACAATGTGACAATATGACTATGTGACTTCGTGACTTCGTGACTTTGTGACTTTGTGACTTCGTGACTTTGGGACTTTGGGACTTATTTTGGAGCTATTTTCTCATAGAGGGTGATAAAAAGTAGAGTGTCCACCTCGGGAGCAACACTATTTTAAGCTCGAGTGAAGTACTTTGAATCCCTCGCTACGCTTAGGATTCTACTTTAGAATCGCTCGCTACGCTCGGGATTCTACTCTAAAATCCTTCGCTCCGCTCTGGATTCAAAAAACACTCTCGCCATAAAAAAAGTTGTTTGCTCCCTTGGTAAACAATCTACTATTAAATACCTATTAAAATTTTGACATTGTTATCAATCAATAATAAATTCTATTATTTTATTTTAATTTAATATGCCTAATTGCACCCAACATTCGATATTGATTATTCGATTTCAATACCGAACAATGCCGGTATTGATTTCCTTCAATCCCGGTATTGAAATACCGAAAAAATCTTCCGGGATCCCGGTATTTCGGTATTACGGGATTCCGGTATTCATGCCCTAATTCGTACCCATCCTATACCTACTTACTTAGCCTAACGTAGATCTAGTAGATATTACATCAAGGCTAGACCACTTCTTACTAGAACCCTAGGTGGGTTCTACAGTACATTCGTACTGTTCCCAAGTTTATACCTTAGTTGAACTTTAGTTTTTAAGTAAGTATACGATAGGATCCAGTTTCAAATCCAGTCGTGCACCAATTGATATTTCCTATCGAAAAAATTATGTGCGCAATGTCAGTGGTTTTAAACGTTGAACGAAAACATCGTGAGGAAACCAGTAAGTATTCTAACAGCGGCGATGGGCTTGCTACCTGTCACGTATGGTAGGTATACCAACTACTGCAAATTGAGGGTATGTAGGTAGGTATGTACCTATATTTTTCATTATACCAAATGTCATGTTTGGATGTACCTACCTACGTCTGACTACCTCCCCTAAACGTTCTAAAAAAATCATGAGTTTTAGGTAAGTACCAACCTACTTGGTACTAAAAGGTCTGAGGGGATATCTACGAGGGGAGGGGGGGCAGTGAACCTGTTTCAGTTTGGTATGATGTAGGTAGAAAACAAGAGCGATATGATTCCAATCGTCATAAGTAGGTAGGTAAGCACTAGGGTTGCCACCCGTACTTTATAATAAAGTATTGTACTTTATTTCAGGTAATTGTACTCTATACTTTATGAGAACAATAAAGTACACCAAAATACTTTATTTCGCATGATTTAATTTCTTTGGGATTTTGAATAGTTTAGTCGTAAGTATTTTTTCGTTAAACGACTTTAACGATTGATGCTGAATCGATTTCGCCTCTCGCCAGCGCCACATCACTTAAGCACTCGTTTTTAACAATTTCTAAACACAACCTAACCTCAAATTGTACCTAAAAAAATTGTACTTTATTTTGATACTATGTACTTTTTTTTTCTTACCTATAATAACCAATGTACTTTAAATGCAAAAAGGTGGCAACCCTAGTAAGCACAGTGACCATCAAAAGTCAATAAATATTGAAACAAAGTTTCAAGTGTTGTTTCAATGAAAGTTCGTTTTTTGATAAAGGAGCTGTTTCATCAATATATGGACCCGTGGTCGGGCCTGTGTAGGTACAGTATAATACACCACTATTTTGTAATTACCAAAAAAAATGAACTATATGATCAGTGTCTATTACTGATCACTTAGATGTAGCTAAAACTCTAAATAATTAATTAAAAAGAATATCCCAAAAAAAGGATGATAATTGGTTACCCTTTATCTGTACTAGCCTAATACTACTTACTACTGACCCGAGAACCATTCTTAAATGTTTGTCTCATTCGAAACGAAACGCAGCGCTCGCGCAATACTAACTATTATTTTTTCTATGGCCGGCCTCAGACAAAATAAAAAAGTAAAGACGGAGCTCCACGAACAGAAAAGTGAGGCCAGTTTTCTAAACATGTGTGCGGAGGCCGGTGTTGTCTTGACAATTCAAATTACCCCAAAATTACAAAAATAACATTACTAAATAAAACGTCTATCATGATTATAATCTAACAAAACTTATCTATTTTAAGAAATAATAATCGTAAAAATCAGTCCACAAACGGGGAAGATATCGCGTTGCCGTGGGTCAAAATGACCGACAGACCAGCCATCAACGCAATGTTTGACAATTTCGTTCGGTGAGTATGAATTTCTGGTCTCGGTATTGTCTGTATTTCGTTCTGTATTGAACCTAGCTTCACAATGAGTGCAGCCAATGGGCGTTAAGGTAATTTGACCTCGTAGAAGTGAGCAACCAATGGGCTCGAAATCTTGGGTACATCCGTGTGTTCGCCGGACACGTGGGGCCCACGAACTTAGCGAACACCCGTGTATTCCCGTGTAGGCATAGTTACGTTGTACGTGTGTGTGTGTAATTGTGTATGTACACGTCAAGGCGTAGTTTGGCCGGCCTCACTTTGCTGTTCACAGAGTTCCGTCTTTACTTTTTTATTTTGTCTGAGTATTACATTTATAAACATTTCCACTGTCCGACCTTTCATACGAACCATCAGACGAATAATTTATAAGACTTTATGTAACAATAATTTTGTAGAAAAATGAACGAGCCCAAAACGTAAAATATTATATAATTTTATATTATTAGTAATATTAGGCCAATTCAGTTGAAACTTGGTTACCATACCGAGTTAGTAGGCGGTAGTCAGAAAAAAGTCCAAACATAATTGAAAGAAGTTGAACCGTGGTTCAAACGGCTCAGAATTTCAGGGTACTACAGTACAGTGCCACAAACATATCTGGACTTTGTGGCACTGTAACTTCAAAGACTTCAAGCAACCATCGAGCAATTGCAGGATTCGCGAAGACACGACTATGTTAGCTACTTTACTTACCTACTTCTAGTTACCTTTATGAAGTGACCTTCATAAAAAGCTTGAATAATTCTACTTTTGAATATTGGCCTCATTTGGGAGGGTTTTTCAAAGTCACCATAACCTTGCGAGGCTTTGTAAAATAAAGAGTTTTATTTTTTTCCACTCATCATCAGGTCATCTGTATGTTCCATGTATAGTATACATATACATTACAATATACATTTGTATATACATTATAATGTTTTAAATAAATCTCATCAGAACAAGCAGATGTTGATAACCCACCTGATGTTAAATCGTAAACATCATCTTTATCAAAGCTCGCAAGTCACGCAATATTTATACGTGTCCTACGATGCACTGTTCATCCATCAACTTAACGTAACGTACAGACGTTATTGCGGACGACTCATTTAACTGTAATTCTACCGGCAAGCCTGAGGTGTCAAACCACACACACACGACGAAACACAAGAAACGCAGCAACGATGCTTGTCGGTAGAAATAGGCATGATGTGGTCGTGGTAGTACTACCTGACGAATTGTATAAAAGAAAGACTAGGTATATGTAAATAAGTCCTTCTGCAACTTATAACCTAGTTTTTAAGTAATGTATGTACCAAGTATCTAACTTTATTTATGTATGTATGGTCGGTAGTAATAGATCGAAATTACTATCCTATCCTTAGATCAAGTATACAATAGATAGAGCATCAAATAATAATACCAAGAGTAAGAGAGACGCAATAATACAAATTATACCTATGAGTGAGAGAAATATAATATAAATGTTCTGTCCCTTTCTGCGTATACGTTTTTGATTGTTTAGCACCAAGTTTGGTGCTAAACAAACCGCCTGGTGCTTGTGAGTTTACAGGTGTTTAGTGCCAAAGTTCTTTGAAAATAGTGTGTGCCTAGGTCCCAGTATACGTAGAGTTAAGTTTATAATGTGGTGCATTGTAGTATTTTAGGCTGCGATAATGATACAGCTCGGAAAACTGAAAATTAAGCCTCCTTCGGTAAGTAGCACTTTTATGTTCTATTTGTCAATTAAACTATAAAACGGAGAATGCACAGTGTCCACAATTAATCATTTAACGGTTGTGTTTACTTTCTATCGCATATCATAGTAGATTTCTAGAATTTAATTATTTTGTAAAATTGAGTATAGGTTACTATAAACCTCACAAATGACATGGCTATTCAAACCGATACAGTTCTATAGAAACATAATTTGGCTGGGTTATACGATCTTTCGGGCTGCCAACTAAAACAAAATCTATTTGCCAAAAATGTTGGGAAACGAACAACTTTAGGGTGGATTCGACTGATATGTTAGGATAAGTTCAAATACACACAATAATCTAGAAAAAAATGACAATGTCGCAACTTATTATTACCTTATTCAAAGAAATAAGGTTTGTTTGACTTAAGTACATAATGAAAAAAAATATAATATAGGTATAGGTAGTAGGTACATATATTTTAATTTCATTTAATTTATTTTTTTAGCTTTGCGTTACATTTTAATAATTGAACTCTCCTCACGATTTTCATATGAGAAGTTGGTAGTTATTTTATGTCTGAGACCACCATCGCGTAGTATAATTAAATACCTACATATGCCTAATAATAACTTGTTTGTTTTACAGATTTCCCAAAGATGCAACTACTTTGGGCTGGTGGGTTAAAGCTAAGGGTTACCAAGCTCCAGGTCACCAAGCTCCAAAATCAAAATCAAAACGGTCTTTATTCAGTACAATCACAAGGATCTCTTTGAAACGTCTTAAATTGGTACTAGGTGAATGTACCGCTAGTTCCTCGCGCGCGACCAAAGCCTAGAAGAACAGGCAAGAAACTTACAGACTAAAAAACTTTTGGGCTATTTCAACATAAACGGTATCTCCGCTTTTTTTTCTGGCTATAAAAAGTATGTTCAAAAATCTTGCTTTAAAAAGTGTGAATTAAGAAAATATTCTCATCTGAAATTGTTATGTACAAACTATTAAATATTTATCGTCTAATAAATAAATACGTACTTACAAGTGATATATTTTAATGTATTTATGACATATTCATAGTGATGTTCTGAGGATAGCTGTATTCATAATGCCACCACTTCGCGCTTCAGGGCAAAGTGGTGGCATTGCTCAGGCTTATGGTCAGCTCTAGCATAAGCTGGCTTACTCCTGTTAAGATGTATTGTTTATACCTACTTAATTTAAAATTGAAGCACGCGTTATAAATTAACCTCTTGAATTTCGGTTTCTGATGAGTAGGGATGTAGAATAAATAAATCAATGAAAAATAAATAAATTGTTTTTTATTCATAAAAAATTTACCTAGCTGGTGCAGTAACATAGTTAAACTATTGGTAGGTGGTAGAATGCGAAGAATAGCACCACTAGCTAGCTCTGTCCCCCTCACTAGGAAAATCCAGGACTCTAACTCGCGGGGCCTAGGGTTCTGATGTCAATGTCTAAAATGCCAGCTTAGTGCCAGTTCACCCCGTTTTTTTTATTTTATTTTTTATAAATATTGGTGGATGCTCCACACAGCACTATATAGCCCCAAAATAAGCCAAATCACAACCACCCAGGCAGAGAACAAACGTCTAGTATCACATCACACAAATGTTTGTTCTCGGTAGGATTGAACCCACGGCCTACGGCGCAGAAGGCTACCAACTGAGCTGTGTAGGCTTTTTTCTAGCTCATTCCTTAGAAGATATTAAAATGGCGTAACGTAGAGGAGGGTACAAACTATTAAACTGCAGAAACTAGCTTTAATTAAACATCATTAAACAAACAACTGGAGCCGCGGCGACATCATAGCTTATGCTTGGTTGGGTGAAAATAGTATGATGTGGCAACCCATAAATTGTATATACTTGTTGTCCGTCTTGCTCGGGTATACGCTCGTAGGCAATCTATAGTATTATAAATCTATGATCCTATCCTACCTATTTACGAAAGCATTATTTTTTTTATTCTAATAATATTGTGTAAAGTTTCTAATCGGGAAAAATCCTTCAAAAATTATGTTAGTAATCATTGCTACCGCGTGAGTGAAGCCACGGGCAGACGAAATAATCTACATCTACACTAATATTATAAAGAGGAAACCTTTGTATTTTTGTATTTTTGTATGTAACGAATAGGCTCAAAAACTACTGGTCCGATTTCAAAAATTCTTTCACCATTAGAATGCTACATTATCCCTGAGTAACATAGGCTATATTATATTTTCAAAAAAATCAGGGATCCTTACTAAAACTTCAATAATGTAACCCAAGGTGGAAAACAAAAACCTTACATCGCGTGCGCTGCGAAAACTATTGATGATAGAACAAAATAATGTACTACGATTTTGTAGAACACGTCATCATCTACAAAAAATGTCGCGACAGCATATGTCTAATAGACATGAGTCGGATATATCAAAACGTAACTTATATCGGATATGGGTTAGATATCATACCATATCGATATTCATATCAACATATCCGATATCATATTAACTGTTCAAAACCTCAACTGTTGCCTACTAAAGACACGAACAAAACGAAAACTTCACAAACCAAACGATATAAAACAAACTCCAATTGATATTCGCTACCTCTCTTTCTAAGAATGAATTGTTTTACTGGCAAAAAAGAGATGAAGCGAATATGACGTAACAATAGCCAAATAGTTTGCGTTTGTCGTTTCGTTGTTAGTTTGCCATAACTAAAAATCATGTTATCGTTTGCAACCCATACGACTGATATCGATATCAGAAAACCGTTTTCTATATCGATATGCAAACTGTATATCGGTTAGATAACCGTTTGCGGGAAAAAACGAAAACGCCCATGTCTAATGTCTAACTATTATAGTTATGTCACAATAAGTGTTCTTTTATTATAAGTGTTCTTCTACACTAATATTATAAAGAGGAAAGCTTTGTATTTTTGTATTTTTGTATGTAACGAATAGGCTCAAAAACTACTGGTCCGATTTCAAAAATTCTTTCTCCATTAGAATGCTACATTATCCCTGAGTAACATAGGCTATATTATATTTTCAAAAAAATCAGGGATCCTTACTAAAACTCCAATAATGTAACCCAAGGTGGAAACCAAAAACCTTATATCGCGTGCGCTGCGAAAACTATTGATGATAGAACAAAGTAATGTACTACGATTTTGTAGAACACGTCATCATCTACAAAAAATGTCGCGACAGCATATGTCTAACTATTATAGTTATGTCACAATAAGTGTTTTTTTATTATAAAAATTTAATTGAAATGCCGCCGCTAGAAAAGGGTCTTTATTTGTACCTTGGTATTAATCCTTATCCAAATAAATCATTTCATAATTAAGACGGTTTCAATACCTATAGATTACTTCTTAAATTTTTCAAATCGGACGTTCCATTCAAAAGATATGACGAAATTAAAAACGTTAACGGGTCCACGGGTCACGCTCGGGATGCGATTTCAGTCTCTGGCGTGCAAATGTATGAAATAAGTAGGCTCGCGAGGCTCGAACCCACGGTCTAAGTTTATCCTAATATGTTCAAAAAATTTATGACCACCCATGCGAAGCTGGGACAGGCCGCTAGTTTATTATAAAAACTTAATTGAAATGCCGCCGCCAGAAAAAGGTCTTTATTTGTACCTTGGTATTAATCCTTATCCAAATAAATCATTTCATAATTAAGACGGTTTCAATACCTATAGATTACTTCTTAAATTTTTCAAATCGGACATTCCATTCAAAAGATATGACGAAATTAAAAATGTTAACGGGTCCACGGGTCACGCTCGGGGTGCGATTTCACTCACTCAAGGAGAAGCGCGTGCAAATGTATGAAATAAGTAGACGCGAGGCTCGAACCCACGGTCTAAGTTTATCCTAAAATGTTCAAAAAATTTATGACCACCCATGCGAAGCTGGGACAGGCCGCTAGTCATCAAGTAAATTTAGTTCAACTTTGTAAAATGAACCTTCTTCAATAAAAGAACAACAATAAAAATGTTGATGCAAATTATTTTCCACCGTATTGTTACATTTTCTATTACTAGTAGTTCGCCCCGAACTGAGATCTCGTGATGCGACCCGACGAACGCATCAAAACTTTGAGTCGGTAGTAGTCAGAGGCAAGTCCAAACATTATCTTTGGACTTTTTTCTGACTACCGCCTACTAACTTGGTATGGTTACCAAGTTTCAACTCTATTGGCCTATTTATTGAAGAGTTCCGTTGAACAGACCTTGGCTCCATCATCAGACCTGGTCGTCGTCACCATTTTATGAGAACTGAGTACCTCCTTAAATTATTTTAAGAAAAAAAAATAAGAAAAATCAAAGGAACTGGCCGACCAGTAGAAAAACCTTGATTTCAACGAAACTCTTACAGATGGGAGCTCTTGGATCGCTGGTTATCTTAATTTAACTTTTTAAATTTTATCTCGAAAACCGAGCGTCCCAAAAAAAAAGTAAAAATTGTTTTGGAATGTCCAAACAAAGCCCTTTCATATGACATGTAACTTGATTTTTTTATGTAACTTTTTTTATTTTTGCCCTCTTAAAAAACCCCATATCTCAAAAACCCTTCATCCGATTTTACTCATCTACTTACCAGTAAATTTCTCAAGTACAAGCTATCGACTTATCAAATTTCATGGAGATCGGATCAACGGTTCTAAAGTTATCGCCAGACAAACATACATACATACATACATACATACATAAAATGCCAAATCGCCCAAGTTGAAACTAAGATCTTCGTTCGCTTCGCTCACTCGATCAAATATCACATTTTATTATTATTGTGTGGCGTTCCTAATCGGAAAATATTCCTTCAAAAATTATGTAAGCAATCATTGCTGAGAGAATCCACGGGCAGCCGAAAAAACCCTCAAGTAAATTTAGTTAACTTTGTAAAATGAACCTTATTTATAATGTACACAACCTTTTTATTCAATAAAAGATACAACAGAAAATCTTGATGCAAATTGGTACCACCGTATAAATAAATAATTAAAATAATGTGGTAAATAATTTGCATCAAGATTTTCTGTTGTTCAATTCATCCTTACTTCATAAGTCATTCGCCTGCGCAGATATTACTTCAAACGATTCAACGGTTCGAGTACGTAGCAAACCTCCCAATGAATCAAAATAAATATTCTACTCAAACGGTTCAGGGTTCTATTTATCATAAAACCAATCTTTGAACCGTTTGAGTTGTGTATCACAATTTTGAGTAGACCCTGAGAACCGCTCCACAGATGAGCGGCTCCAAAAATCATTGAAAATTAGATCTTATTATCTAGACGAAAAAATTCAAATTCATTTAGCAAAATTTTTGATCTGGATATCTTTTTTGTAATATAGACCCTATCTACCTAGGAATAAAATTTATATTAGGCATGAGAGCTGTTGAGTCGCTCCAAAAGAAATAGAGCCGGTACTGACGCGCTCACTACGGTATGAGCCGCTCCAGACGCGTACGTCTGACTCCTTCTACCCACGGCTAGCTCTGTATCACATTTATGTGTAGACCTGAAAACAGCTCCACAGATCATGAGTGACAAAATAGTAGTTTTGGAAATTCGATCTTATTTTCTAGAGAAACAATTAAAATTCATTTAGTAAATTAATTGATTAAGATTTTCTAAAATAGACCTTATCTATATAGGAATAAAATGGCTGGCATGGATGTGTGGAGTGGGAGTTGAGTCATTGCGAAAGGGATAGTTCTGATATTGACATACCTACTCACTGCGATGCAAACAAGGTGAGGGAGATTTCAGCTCTCCCGCGATTATGAAATGAAACTGGATGCTAGGGTAGATTCATTAGTTGTTTTTATTTCCACTTACAGTCTTATTGTTTTACAAAGGACAAAATATCTAGCGGAACATCAGATCATGTCCCAACAAGAAAAATTATCAAGGTCATTCCCACTCCGCGCTAGTGACGTGACAATGCGCCTAGAGATGGGAAAAACAAAATGGTGGACGACACAATCGCCACACCACCCCCCTACGGAGTACTACCACCTGCCTACAAAATATCCCGAACACCTTATTTGGACTTGCCTCTGTCTACCCCTTACTATCTATGGTATGGTATGGTATACCTAGAACATCCTCTAAATATTTCTGTTGAAATTTTGCAAGTGAGAAGTTGTTTGATTTATAGGTAGGTAGGTACTTACTACCAATAAATTTTTCAAATAAAAACTGTCAACCTTCCTCCCAAATTTCATGCAGATTGGATCAATGGTTCAAAAGTTTTGCTTAGACAAACTTAAAATTCCAAATTACCTACCCAAGTTGTCATGAAGATCTTTGTTTATTTCATTCACTTGCCTCTGCAGCCTCTGCAGGCTCGACTTGAGCATAAGTATGACGCTGCACTGAGGATTAATGCTGTGAAGGTAGCAATGATCCTAAATCCATATCACATTTAATGGTCCACTGTATGTACCCCTATGCCCTGAGCAATCTATAAGATGCCACCCTGGACTACCTGAATAATATAGGTAGACCAGCCTTTGACATGTCTGTCCACAAAATCAATAATGTTGATGAGATTCAAAATATTGATTAGGTATGTTTTCGGAATATTTGCAATATCTGGATTTACCTATACCTAAACATGATATATTAAAACCAATCATACTAGTGTATCAAACTCTATTACAGCATAAAACTGAGTTTTCTTTTTGTTCCAATTTCATCTGCGATCAGTCTTCAGACTATGAGCAGGTTTGTGGTGGGTCGTTTGTCTTTTAGAAGGTGCACTCCAGCGAGTGCTTCTCCTTTTAAACTAATCCTAATCCATAAAACTGAGTGACAACCGATTTTGTTGTGCTAACCAATATTATTCTTATATTTTACCAATGTTTTTGTGACACAATATAAATGTTTTTTGATTTGATTATTGTCTTGTCCATTATCTCTTTGGTTTTATGGTTGCAATGCTAGGTGAGTACGCAAGCTAACAAACTACTACTACTATTGAAATACTATAGGTACCTACCTAGGTCATATTCAAAATCAACATTATACTTAAATTTATTTATTTATTAAAAATACATAAAGTAGTATATAACACAACATAGTTTCAGAGTCTGTCTTGAAATAGGTACATTAAAATTATATAGGTATCATGTTCATGTTTAATTTACAACTTTACTACCTATTCCATAATTTCATACACCAATTTATAACCATACTATGTAGAGTAAGTAGGTATATTTAAAAGGCCAGGTCAATCGAGAAACACTACATGGTATACAAATTCAACAACAACTCTGCAACCCTCTAATAGTCCTCTGTGTAAACTCCAGTTGTAATTATTATAAGAGTGCAGATGCTGCATATCGGGTGCCGGACAACGGTGGCATCAAGTGTATTGGTAGCTCTCTTCACCAATTCTTCTCATAGGTACTAATTATCATGATTCCGACAAAGAACACCATTTTCTTATTTTATTAAGCTCTTGGGGCATATGTACCTACTCCTCTGTTACTACAGTGAAGAAACTTTGTTCATAAAATTATAATCAGACTTCTCTTTTCTGATTTTTCGTATTCTATTACCAGGTTCGTAGGAACTCAAAGTTGATTATCCTTACTCACTGGGCGTGTAGGCGTTTGCCATAAATAAAAGACATTTCCCCTGCAGAAATCATCCTGAATATGTATAGTTATTTTTTGCTGCTTGTTGATGTATTGATGATGAATACACCCACACTCTGCTTCGCTACAGTGCAGTCCAAAATTTTAAATTATATTTATGTTAATGCGTTCATAATGTTCCTATTTTCAGTCAATATACAACAACATTTATCGAAAGTTTAGACCTCTCGAATTTCTGTTTCTGAAAATAATCACTGCATACGGTACCTACTAGTAGCACCACTAAAAATACTAGAAACAACAAAATAAATAACTAAACAAAACATGCATTCAGGCATGTTTTGATTTGAAGAAATCCAAAAACTTCTTCTTGAATTTTATTAAAGCAAACAAAGCAAGCAGCAAGACAGTCGCACTTGAACACATCTCGCACATGAAAACGAGGCATAGCTTCGAGGTACTAAATTGGCTTCCAATTATCGTGCTGTACATTATCGTGCTGTACAATATCATGTTGTACATTAGCTGGCTGTACATTATTGACACGTGACATATTGCACATCCAGATAATGCACACCCCGATAATGTACACCCGATAAAACGAATCCAAAAAGGTACCAAAGTGGATTCCAATTATCATGCTGTACATTATCGTGCTGTACATTATCATGTCGTACAATAACCGGACTCATTTCATGACATTGAGTTTGTGTGTGTGTGCGTGCGTTGTCATGTATGTAACAAAACTGACATTAGACAGTAAACCGTCAGTCTGACAGACTGACAATCGAGATGTTATGACAACATGACATTATGAAATTTGACAGACGTTAATGTTTTTTACAACCACGCAGAATGCAAGGACAGCAGTATGTACCTTAGACTAAACATCATGCTTCTAGGGATTACTAATAGATATAGCTAACGTCATGATGATGATAAGACAAGTCAGCTTGCACGCTACGATCATGGCCAGCGAAAAACCCAAAGGATCCGTCTGGAAGGCACCAAACAGCTAAGCCATCCAGGGATCCAGGGATTTTAGTCCCTGCGAGTAAATGCCAGGGCGATGGGTCACACACCTGTGGCCCATACCTGCAAATCCCATCCCACAGCTATTAGAAGCGAGTTGAAGAGGACCGGATTATTTGATGACTTCGTAAGAGAGATATTAAGGCATTTTTTTTTTCTTAAATTGCTCACAAAAGTACAAAATATAGATGTTAGAAAACAAAACTGAAACAGCTTCAAGCCTTTATCTCCAGCCACGGTAGATACCTATCTCTTCAGATCTCTTGGTACCAATTACGAAGACCAAATTCTTTGAGGACGTCTAAGGGGGGTAGACAGATGTACGTTTGGACGTACACCTGTCTACCCCCCTTAGGCATTACATTTGTCTACCCACATTTTGCAGTAGCTACTAGTTAGTATTCCATACGTGGGTTTTCCAGGTTTTCCAGGTTTTCCAGTTAGTTTCTAGTTACATACTTTAGTGGATAGGTTCGGTCAGTACCGTATCTAGTGGTACACACGGATACACATCAGGCTATACACATAGGTACACTGCTCTTTTTTAATTCCTTTTTATAGAAAGCTTTGATTCATTAAAACGTTAGGTACCTACCTATTAACTAAGAAGATAAAACGTAGGTACATATAGCTTTCATTCACCCCGGGGCCGCGCCTTATTTATACCCAAACTAGCTATTTTAATTAATTAACATCTCATTGGCCCCAATTCCTCAATTCCCAATTGCCTCAGCTCATTCCCTCGTATTCCACCCTTAGAGTGGAGTAGTCGAGGGAAAGGAGGCCTTTGCCCTGCAGTGAGTGGGTCTCATAGGGACACTTATTGCGCGACGATATGACTGCAAATTTTAAGTCATAATCATACAAAAATAAAGGATTCAGTAAATTTTGTAAACATCGTATAATTATTTTTTCTTTTTCACTTGGTATTTAAATGTAAAAACTTAAATCTAGCTACAGTTTGGCAAGATAGTTGTGCCTAAGTAGGTAGATACTAGGTTAGGTACCTACCTACCTAATTATTGTCAATCTGTAGATTGAGGAGTGTACACGTATATTAAGTAATCTAACTTAGATGTACCTACGCATATTTTGCTAAGTCCTGATAAATTCTAACATCAAATTAAAATGCTATTCTCCCTACAAAATATAGAATTTCAATACAAAATATAGAATTTATACCAAACCCCGTTGATGACTGCTTAGCGTAATTAAAACTCAACAAAAATATTTACAAAATCAATTTCAACTTGATCCATCTCAGTCACAGCTTTATATCACACAATTTTTTTTACACTTTACACCGTGTTTTATAGTTGCAAAATGTATTTCATAAGGGAATAATTGACCCTTGTAAAACATTGCTCAAGGTTTGTTAACTAAAATGTTGCTGCTTAGGGCCGGTTTCACCATGCTCTGTTAGATTAACAAAGGATTAAAGGGCCGTTAAATATGTCAAAATGTACGCGTTTGACAGCTAAGGTTAGATTTAACGGCCTGTTAATCCTTGATTAGTAACTAACAGGGCATGGTGAAACTGGGCCTTAGTTAATTTTGATTCATTCCTTGATTTGCCTTTGATTGATTCCAAAAAACAATTTTTCAGTTTTTCAAACGTTTGATACCCTACGCACTACGTTTAAAATAGGTACCTAGTCGTCGAATTTAGGATCGTCAGAACTTTGAAGAAATCCATCAGTAATATTTCATAAGTGTTCTATTGTATATTTTCAGTCATTATTATTTAGAATACGTCATACTCTTTAACACGTTTCATTTATAATATTATTCAATTTAATTATTTAATCACAGTCTAATTTGTCCCGCTATAATTTTGTTATATTCCTCAACTCCTAAAGATACGTATTTGTCAAGTTTAGCATCTAGGTAGTATAATCTGTCCTTGATGACCGATGGGTTGTATCCTTCTTTCTGGAGATCCACTTTTCTTAATTTAAAGGTACCTGAAAAAAAAATTGTTACATTAGGCAAACGAGGCATCAGGCGACTTGTCACGTATGGATTACCTTTTTTTTTATTTATTTTAAGGTAAATGTGTGTGTTTTTTAATACAATTTGCTTATGGAACGAGCAGATGACCCACCTGATGTTAATTGGTAACCATCACCTATAACAAAGCATTACGATGTGGGTATGGGTATATGCCAAACAAAATAATTGGACGTATATTTTGGACTACCCCCTCATGGTATTAGACCATCAAAGAATCATGTGCCAAGTGTTGTTACCAAAGTACCAACTGTACTTGGTACTATAAGATCTGAGAGGATATCTACCGTGCCTGGGGATCAAAGATTTTAAGAGTGTAGAGCTCTTTGTTTAGGGCTCGTCCGGGGAAGTACTACCACCACGCCTTTTTCTGCCACCAAACAGCGTTGCTGTGTTTCGTTTGAAGAGTATGGTTGCCGGTGTAATTGCAGGCACATGAGGCTTAACTTATGCCTCAAGTTGATGGACGCAGGGCAATGCATCGTGGGGCACGTTCCCATCGTGCGTGACTTGCGAGGCAATGCTTTGTTATAGGTGATGATTACCACTTACCATCAGATGGGTCATCTGATTCTGCTTGTTCCATCGGCTAGTTGTACTTATAAAAAAAAATTCAGTCGTGTAGCGGTTTATTTTTACTATTTTGGAGAATAGAGTACTTTTTTAGAAGATATTGCAGTGAGTCTTACCAGTCATATCAACGCTTGTCATCAGTCTAATGAACACGGGTCTGGCGTACTTCGGGAGGTCCTTAGCCATGTCCTTTACGAGTTTGTCGAGGTCCAGCGAGCCTTGGACGTCTACGATACCGCACATTCCCGCGCGCCCGTCTGTGTGGGGAATCTATGGAACAAATAGGGATCTTAAACCAGCCACCATGAGGGTAGTGCAGTTGGCAATGTGAGCTTTAAGTCTTTTATGGTGAAAGTGCGAACTGCTAGTCTTTCGCCTTGTATGGGGACAAACCTGCCTGTATTATTTTTAACCTTTTATTATGTACCTATCTATAGATGTACATCATAATTTGTTAGTTTAGGAAGTAAGTTGGTAATTTTGAATTTTTTGTAAACCCTATCATACTTTCTGTGTTATTGTTTCTGTGTGTGTCGTATAAAAAATATTTTATTCTATTCTATACTCTCGCCTCTTGTCGTGTCTCCAGTTTCTTTCGAAACAGTGTGGTGAAAGGATTTTAAGTGCGCCTTTAGAGGGTCCTTTCGAGCACTTGACACATGTTATAGAACTTTTTAGGTTCTACGACATGCCGGTTTCCTCACGTTGTTTTCCTTCACCGTTTGAGAGTACTGGCATTGTGCACATACATTTTTGAACAGAAAAACTCATTGGCGCACGACCGGTTTCGAACCCACGACCTCAGGATCGGGAGGCGGGGCCTCTACCACTAGACCACCAGTGCTCTCAATATTCTATACTACTAACTATTCTATACCTACTCAATATTCCAGTATTCTATACCTACTAAAAACACACAATGCCTGCGTCGTTTGATCAAGTCGCATTCTACATTCTACCGCGTAAGAAGAAAAGTTCGAAGATGTATTACCTCAACGCCGTAAACCACGGCGTCTCTCTGATCCGCCACTCGAGAGATGGCGGCCTCCACCTCCGTAGTGGAGACGTTCTCTCCGCGCCATCGGTACGTGTCTCCCGTGCGGTCGCGGAAGTACAGGTAGCCCAGCTCATCCGCCACTAGGATATCACCTGAAATACCGAACAAATTTGTTCTATAATACGTTTACATTTAGGCATTCGCGCTGTCATTCGCGTGGACGAAAATGTTGCCGTCCATATGTCTGCGACAGCATCGCCGGCAATATGTGTTCACGCAACACGGGCAACGCGAGCGGCAACGCGAGTGGACATGGAAGTGGCCTGATTACATTCTCGCATTGCCCAAGTCCCTGCTCATGTCTCTGCACATTTCCACGGACATGAGCTGAGTGTAAACGTGGTATTATAGTTTTCAACTATCGTCTAGAATCGGCAACGCGATACAACTTGGTGGTGGAACAAGCAAATGACCCACCCGATGTTAAGTGGTAACCATCACCAAGAATAGAAAACAAAATCTCTGACCCATACTTGTCAGAGGATTGCCTAGAGTCATTTCGAGACGAAAAAAAATTAAAACAAAGCATTGCAAGTCACGCACGATAGGAACGTGCCCTACGAAGCACTGCCCTGCCCGTCCATCAACTTGAGGCATGCGGATGTTATGTGTGCCTGTAAATTCACCGGCAACCACGCTCTTCAAACCGAAACACAGCAACGCTGCTTGTCGGCAGAAAAAGGCGTGGTGAACTTGAACTCAAATAAACGCATATAAAATAAAATTTAAAAAGACACACCAGTTAAACAATAAATATTTCTGATTCCTGAAATAAGTACGGCACGGGGGGAAATTGTATGCGCGTGAACATGTGTAAGTTGCGCGGAAAGCTTCATTTTTTACCTGAAATGAATGCGGAATCTCCGCGCGTAAAGACGTCTCTGACAATCTTCTTGTCCGAAGCCTCTTTATCCACGTATCCGAGGAAAGCTCTCGAAGGGTTGTTCGGCTTGATCTTGCCTATGAACACACCCGGCTCGTTCGGTTGCGCTAGCTGAAATATGAAACCTTAAATTAGGAAAATGTACACAAAACACATACGCAACAGTCTTCAGTATCTTCGAGAGCACTAATGGTCTTAGTGGTCGCGGCCCCGCCTTTCGATCAATCGATCGGAATTCCGATCGGTCGTGGGTTCAAAAGCGGGCGTGCACCAATGAGTTTTTCTGTTCAAAAAAGTACCAGTACTCTAAAACGGTGAAGAAAAACATCGCGAGGAAACCGGCATGCCATAGAACCTAAAAAAGTTCTATAACATGGGTCAGATGCTCGAAAGGAGCCTCTTGAGGCGCATTTAAAATCCTTTCACTGTTTGAACTAGTGACACGACAAGAAGAACTATCTTCAGACCGGTAGGTGTTGAGTCTCATATATGAATAGTTGCACCGGCAACTATCATCATCATCATCAGCCTGAAGAAGTCCACTGTTGGACTTTGGCCTCCCCGATACATTTCCAAGAAGAACGATTCTGAGCCCTCTCCATCCACCGACTTCACGCGATCCTCACGTCGTCGGTTCATCGGGTAGGAAGGCGTTCCACGCCTCTACTTCCAGTTCAGTCGCCTTGTGAACTTTTATTCCCCAGTGCTCTCCAGTGGTTGTCAGTTTTTTGAGCTATATGACCTGCACATTGCCACTTCAACCGGTACCTATACTTACCTCCTACCTTCCAAAATGGAATAAAGCAATGTGAACCAAGCAGCTACTGACAAGAAATGATTGCTTGCCACTAGAAATAGTAAACTTTTCAAAACCTACTTAATATACAAGGTGTTCCATAAGTTGTGTATATAAACTTTAGGGGGCTAAAGTACCCATCAATATGAACAACTTTTTCTAAGGAACCAACACTGTGAACGCGAAAAAAAAACAGCTGTTTCATACATTTTAGCCAGGTAGGTATTGAACTTTTGTATGAAACAGCTGTTTTTTTTTTTCGCGTTCACAGTGTTGGTTCCTTTGAAAAAGTTGTTCATATTGATGGGTACTTTAGCCCCCTGAAGTTTATATACACAACTTATGGAACACCTTGTATAATAATAATAACGAGCCATTTATTCCCAAAATAACTTAATTAACATAATTTTCCTATAATTTACGTTCGTTTTCGAGATATGTATTTGATTACTTTAACTTATTAAAATATTTTTTTGAGTTATAATAATTTTTTTTATTATAATAAATATATTTTTTTAAATTATTTATTTGATCTTTTCATGCATTAATTAATGGGTGCCCAAAACCTACTTTAGCCAACCTTAAATGTAAACCTCTTGAAAATTAAAAATATTATTATTATTTTACGCGGAAATCTTAGTAAAAAACTTCTAGTTGGTAAGAATTAAACTAATAAAATAATAAATGCTCTTAACCTGGCACAATCCTTTAGAGTTTCTGATAGGCTCTCCCGTCTCTTGGTCTACTTTCAGGATGGCTATCGGATACACAACTGGGATTATCCGGGATACGAATCCAATAGCGCCGGCCCTGTTGTCGATGTTAACTGGAAAATAAAATAATAAAGGTAAATAAATATTGTTGGACATTCCACACAACACTATCTAGTTAGGAATAACAAGTTAGGTTAGAATTAAAAGTTAGGAATAATAATAAACATGATAACTGAAATGAAGAATTTTTTTATAAATTTAAAGAATGTTGTTGCAAAACACAACAGGGTTATTTTAAGTTAATGACATTTGCGAAGGATTTTAAGTGGTAACCATCACCTATATAACAAAGCATTTCCTCGTAAATCACGCACGATATGAACGTGACCTACGATGTACTGCTCGGCGTCCATCAACTTGAGGCATACAGATGTTAAGGCTCATGTGCCTGTAATTTCACCGGCAACCACAACCTTCAAACCGAAACATAATAACTCTGTTTTGGCGGCAGAAGTAGGCATGGTGGCATTAATTCTTCAGACGAGCCCTTCACATAGAGCTGTAGGTACTACTCTCAATCTCTCGCTTATGTATGTCAACCTTCTATTGAAAATGCGTTAAAAAACCAGGCCACATTATTAAAAATATGAAATACACACAGCCGCTTATCAAACAAAGGTTCTACTTATGTTTCTAGTTTTCAACTCACCGATGTTAGCATTGCCTTCTGTGGCTCCGTAAAATTCGACGACCTTTTTGATGTTGAACCGTTTCACGAAGTCCATCCAAATCTGAAATACATTAGGAATTATAAACAAGCGTACCTAATAATACCACATTACCTAATCCTACTTCCTATCATTCCTGCTAATATAAATGCGAAAGTTTGTGGCTATATCACGCACTATCCACTAAATTGATTGGGTTGAAATTTAGAATAGATAAAGTTCGTATCGTGGATTAGCATTTAAGCTACTTTTTATTCCGAAAATTACCATAAACGGGGCATAATAATGAACGAACCCAATAAAAGGAAATCGCCTCAAATATTAATGTTAGCAATACTTCTCTTATCTGTAGCAATATCTATAAATACGCGGGCGAAGCCACGAGCGGCAATTAGTAACCAAATATAATATGATTTATTCAAAATTCAGTTCACAGCAGGTAGTTCGTGATTTTGCATTACAATGATAATGCAATGTAACGAAGCGCAGGTTAAGGTTCAATCCCCTATCAAAGGATTGCAACAAAATGAAATAAAACCGGCCAAGTGCGAATCGGACTCGCTCACGAAGGGTTCCGTACCATTATCTATAGAAACGGCAAAAAAATCACGTTTGTTGTATAGGAGCCCCCTTAAATATTTATTTTGTTCTGTTTTTTAGTATTTGTTATTACCTATAGCGGCAACAGAAATACCTACATCATCTGTGACAATTTCAACTGTCTAAAGTTATCTCATCTCATGAACATCTCATGGCTGATAGACGGACAAACAGACAGACAGACAGACAGACAGGCAGGCAGACAGACAGACAGACAGACAGACAGACGGACGGACGGACAGCTGAGTCTTAGTAAAAGGGTCCCTTTTACTAAGACTCCGCTGTTTTACCCTTTGGGTACGGAACCCTAAAAATAACTAGTCGCGTCATCTGAAATGTATTTTTTTATTTTGACCGGTGACGTAACACGTCAAAAAGTTCTGTGTTTCAGTTTCTGATGAGAATACTAACCGTGGGTCTCATTCCATTTCCGTAGACGGTCCTGACTTTGTGCTGTGTGTCGGTAGCAGCTGATGGAGTTGTCAAGATGTAACGGCACATCTCACCGATGTAATGGGCAGCCTGCAACCAAACAATATGATTTTAAAAACTTGAACGTGTTTTAAGAACACAAAGTTCCACTCGACCAAGCCTAGAAGAATGCTACATACAAAGCTATTATAACTGACATTTAAACTAAACAAGAGGGTAATATATCCAGAAAGTCCAGAATGTCGACTTAAGCTTTCGATTTTCAAACCACTTCCTAAATTATTGACTAATCTTCAGTAAGCAGAAAAGTATACGTCAGTTGATTATGCAAAACTCATGTTGAATTGTATCATCTCAATCAAAGCCCAGTAAAAAATATCTCTGCTTTCTCTCACTTATTGTAAACTAAGTACTTATGAAACTCTTGAATGAATGCATCGATGTTTGTATCCGCTGCGCTTTCCCCTTTCACTCGCTTCATACTTGTACTACATACCTAGGTACCTATGGGAGATCGCAATTAAACAATGAACCAAGAGTCACATCGTAAAACCTGCAATCTGAAGAAAG
The DNA here is from genome assembly GCA_932294275.1 of Chloroclysta siterata. Taxonomy (NCBI): domain Eukaryota; kingdom Metazoa; phylum Arthropoda; class Insecta; order Lepidoptera; family Geometridae; genus Chloroclysta; species Chloroclysta siterata. Next base: position 6,516,836 of record OW028600.1, on the reverse strand, counting down.
CTGAATTCGAATTGCCTTTTCTAAAAGTATGAGCTTCGTTGGTTTGTTAGCTCTCACACACACTAAGGGACTAGGTATTATCCATGCATGGTCGATACCCTCAATTCTCTAGAAACTTCAGAGATCAAGATCCTTCAGTATCAGGAAGAAGTAACATTAACTAAAGCTTCAAATGGGATTAGTTTAAGGAGCTACATCTGACCTTTTTTATACAATTTTTTCCAATCTACAGAAGATTACTGTCCTAACTTTTAGTATTACACAATCAAATAGATGGTATACTCTTATTGCCTATACTGTAACAGCCTAAAACTAGGCATAGGAGTCCCTGACGATGCACAGCCCTGCGTCCAATAGGTATAGGTACTTATTAATACGAGTATATGTCAAAAGATTAACCATATTTGAACGATTGCAATGTCATGCCAATAGGTAATAACAAGGGACCAGGCTAAATGTTTTAAGGCTATGGGTGCTGTATCCCCCCACATATCACTACAGTACCAAATAGACGACAACGTATGTAAAAACAAACCCAGAGGTCATTTGACAAGATTTAAAACTCCTGCCTTCAGCTTGACATTTTTAACGAATGTCGAATCATATTTTATTTATCAGGAAGCCATATTATATTCGTATTAATAATTAGGTAAAAATCTCAGTTAACCTTGATAATTCCGGCCGGATCAGATCGTAACACAAAATTATTTCTAGAGATTTCGGAACTTGTATGTACTTTGAACGTAGCTGGAGTTAGAGGTTACAGTAGTCTTGAACTCATGCTAATAGCATTATTAGTAGGATGTGTATGTATATGTACCATTCAAAATTTAAATAAACCGTTTTTTTAACCGTTTTTTAACTTAACCCAAAGTTCTTCTCCGCTACTTTAAAGATTTGGGCTGGCCCCATTGCGGGACGTCAGTGATTTTGTGGTTTTGGTACAGTCTGTTTTCCCAGGTGATTAGGCCCCTGTTCTTTTACAAAGGCGTAATCACGAATGAATTTGAAAAATGTATCGTGGAACGGAGCATTCTCGGCTCTTGTCTTCGCCTTAACAGGCCTAAGCGATGTGGGAGACAGAGCTGCCAGGCTCAAATGGGGTTGGGGGGGGCACATCAGCAGGATGCCTCCCGATAGGCGGGCGAGGATCAGCACACCGTGAGTTCCTGACGGACGGCGCGGCGGCCTCGTGGTCGACCGAGAAAGCGCTGGCGGGGCGATTTGGATGCTTTTGAAGGTAGATGGTGGGAGGAAGCTCGGGATAGGGAGAAATGGAAGTACTTGGGGGAGGCCTTTGCCCAGCAGTGGGACGAAATAGACTAACATAAAAAAAGGTATCGTACCGATATGCGACCTTATTGTGTTGTAGTCAGCCTGAGAATGAAATACCAAAATAAAAAAAATAAAAAAAAATGAGTTAAGGGAACAATATTTTAACGCCGCATGAAGTAAAATTCATTCGTGATTAGGTTGGATATCGGTTGAATATCGGTACGATACGTTTAACGCCACAATTATAAAAATGTATTCGTGATCGAGGCCCTGAACAGAATGCTGGTAGGAATGGTTTAACATCTAAGGCACCATTACAATAAACATATCCTGCTAAGTATGTAGGTGTTATTCAGATACCTACTGATATTTATGTATCAGCATGAGAACTGAACTGAATTAAATGAAGGTGAAGCAGATTAAAAAGTCTAATAAAAATCAATATTTATGATTTCCTCAGAATTCAAAGTCAAAAGTTGTTTATTCATTTATAAATTAATAAAACTATTATTTACAAAATAATACCAACTTTGTTCACCTTATTTAAAAACTTTGTAACAAAATATTTCTCTCTAATGTACCTAAGTTCCTACGAACTAAAAAATCACACTTGAGACATCTTAAAGCTCCATCAGTTCCATGTATCCAAGCCTAGAAGAAGAAACAGCTATAATATAAATATGTAGTACCTATAATAATAGAGTTCCAGTGTGGAGCCAATCGAACTTAGTGAGTTATGATTACAATTCTTCCGTAGTCGTCTGTAGTCAGTCAAGACTTGGAAAACTTTGAACAGCGACCGTGCAGCCGTAGATAAAACAATTTCTCCTCATGATAATAAAGTCTTTAGTATAGTGGAAGTACAGTTGCAAACAGAAATCTCACAGACCAAATTAAACTAGCCCTTCTGACCGTATCATTAAACTTGAGGCAGTCAAGGAAGTAAAGACGCTAAAAATACTGTCCGAATACTGTACTACTACTGTATACTGTAATACTGTACTGACCTTTAGCCTAAAGTTTACGATTGTCCCATACAAATACAAAATATTAATTATTGCAACTTAATATAAAGTACATCTATGGGTTTGAGGGAAGTACCGGTATTAGAGAGTCTCGCTTTGTTTTTTTTTTTATCGACCAGCTGATGGAACAAGCAGATGGGCCACCTAATGGTAAGTCAAAAATGTAAATGTTAGAAACCTAAGTATTTACATTGTATCTTAAGAGCTGTGGATTTTGTTCAAAAATAAATAAATAAAGTCTTAAGTGAAAGTAATGGGACGATTACAGTCACCAGTAGAGATACTGATGATAACGAAGAATTAAATTGAAACCCAAAGCAAGGTAGGGAAACCTGGGTAATGTAGCTGACACATATTGGACGAGAAGAGCCAAATAAACTCGAAGGCTCTTCTAATTCGTGGTGAGGAATAAGATCTGCACTGACGTCCCGCAATGGGGTGTATTGTGAATATCACACCAGCCAGCCCGACTAAAGTAGCGGATAAGGACTTTGCGTTGATGGCAGCAATGTTCTAACATCGAATCACGAAGGCGCTTCTTGGGAAAGACAACAGCGAACAACAGCGAACTAGGTAGATAACGATGATGAGGTACCTAGTAAAGGTTATGTGAATAGTAGGTACATCTGCGTAGAGGAAGAACACAAACGAATATAGACTTTATTATCACCTACCGTAGCATTATACTTGATGCAGTCAGGGAAGTAAGAAGACGCGGAGAACTTTGCCCGAATAGCGACCGTGCAGCCGAAGATGAAGGATTGTCCCATCGTGATGCAACCGCCGGCGGAGTGGTAAAGGGGCATGGGGCAGTAGATGACGTCACTCTTACGCAGACCCCCGAGGTAGTGCACGCCTGAGGCCATGAATACCATCCTGGAATGTTTTGGGATGGTGAACCACAAGGAAGCGTTCTAAAATCATAACACCATCGTTTGGGGAAATTTCATCTAGTCTAACAAAGTCTTTCTAAAGTCACTTATAACAAAGTAGGTATTGCCTCTTAAGTCACGCACGATTGGAACGTGCCCTACGATGCACTGCCCTGCGTCCATCTAGTTGAGGCATACAGATATTAATCCACATTTGCCTGTATTTTCACCGGCAGCCATACTCTTCAAACCGAAACACAGCAACGCTGCTTGGCGGCAGAAAAAGGGCATAGTGGTAGTACTTCCCCGGACGAGCCCTTCACAAAGAGCTCTACTACTCTTCTTTATTACTCCTAAAAGGGTATTTGTGTGTGGGTCGTTGTCACGCCAGTTACCCAACCAAGCGGATAAATACCTACAGCTTCCCAACTTTAGGTTGCTAATATTTTTTCTTTTTTTCCATTTATAAAATGTACCAAAATTTTACGCTGCAGCAGTTTGGCTGAGCTACATGTGTCGCGCAAACTGCCGTGAGAAAAGTTTATCACCTGGCAAAAACACCCACAGTTTCATTGACACCAGGAACCCAGTATATTTTTATAAAACGTGTTGCAGCACTCACCTTGATGAGGAAATGACAGCAGCCTTCGGCAGACCAGTTGTTCCAGACGTGTAGATGTAAAGCAGTTTCCCATTAAAGCCTTCACCGTCTGCCAAGGTCCAGGGAGCCGGTGGTGTGGTCTCCAACATGGATGTGAAGTCATTGGGGAATTCTGCTACTTTGACCGAGTCTGATGTGTTGAGCGGACGACGAGTGAACATGAACAGCTTGATGGAAGGGTTCAGCTCTTTTGACACTTCTTGGAACACTAGAAATAAATGAACTAGTTAGAGAACAAACTGACCTACACCAGGTCGACCCCAGACAGGACTGAAGATGGTTCAAATAACATATCAATAAACGTATTATCTAGGTTAACGTACTAATAGGTTGATTAAACCTCAGGTCATGTCTAAGGTCTTCAAAAATAACAGTTTTTTGACATCATAATTTAAGTAATAGCTTTGTTATAATTTGCAAATCGTTTGCTAAATGCGTCAGTGGGTTTCTAACGGGTTGAAGAATTTTCGACGAAACAATTATTATTATAGACGTAGGTGTCTCTCGCATGGTATTGATAAGTACCAAACATGCATGCGTCATGCTGAAATTTTGACAGCTAATGACGCTAATGCTACAGCATCGCGTGCGAACCGCGAAAACACGCATTTGTGTCGCTGCCTAAAACCGCTCATTAAAATAGATAAATTTATATAATATATGTATAAAAACACTATATACAAGAACAAATATTTATGTTCAACACACAAATGTTTGTTCTCGGTGGGGATCGAACCCAAAGCCTATACAGCGCAGAAGGCAGAGCTACTACACCGAGCTGTGAGGGCTGTCAAATCGACACCCATATTAAGAATCCATTTCACGTAGTCGCGTATGCAATTCTGTCACCAAATTGATTGCCCGTATGACCGAACAACGTTAAAGACAACGTACAAGGCATTTTATATTAGTAAGAATCCAATTTATATTCTGCAACACACGCAGACCATAAATAATTAGCCTCAGATTGCTCATGATAAATTCTATCTGTCTATCATTACCTAGCCAAGTTACATAATGTGGCAACAGGTTTCATTTTACTTATATGTATACCTAATCGCACTTAAATTATAAAAAATTACAAAGTATGTGCATGTGTAAAGAACTCGGAAAAAATATATTTCGTAACAAGGAATAACAGATAAATAAAATAAATAAATATTGGTGGACATTCCACACAGCACTATCTCGCCCCAAACTAAGCCAAAGCTTGTGATATGGGAACCAGATAGCTGATATATACTACTTATATTCTTTTTTTTGTAAATTAATACTTATAATATTATATAACACCCAGACAGAGACAAACATGCCGGTGGTGTTCATCACACAAATGTTTGTTCTCGGTGGGGATCGAACCCACGGCCTACGGCACAGAAGGCAGAGCTACTACCAACTGAGCTGTGAAGATAGGCTTAATCGAGATTGTTTTACAGAAACAAGGTAGAAAGAATGAACCAGGTGCCTAGGAGCGAAGGTAGACGCTACCACGCGTGAAGCCGCTGGCGGCAGCTAGTAGGTACCTAGTATTTATTAAAGAATCAAGTATATTATGTAGTTCAGGATATTGAACAATTAATTCGCTATTTACATGGATGTTTATTTTTCATATTTACGTAGATCATTATTTCCTCGAAAGGCTATGGTAGCAAGTTCGGACCGACTGGTTCTCCGATCGACACTATTTCAGGTTCCAAACCAGAAATGTGAAGTGAAGGTGATAATATGCCAATGACACAAATACCTTGCTGTGCAGGTAAGCGTGCCAGATCTCGATCGTGTTTTTTTAATTTGTCTAAAAATAAATAAATATTGGAGGTACATTCCACACAGCCTATAGCCTCAAACTAAGCAAAGCTTGTACTTATGAACAAGACAGCTGATGTAATACTCTTATACTTTTTTTTAAATACCATGCTTACTATGTTTATAATAAAGTATAACACCTAGACAGAGATCAAACAGTTAATTACATAAATGTTTGTTCTTGGTGAGGATTTGGTAAGTCCCACGGCATACAGCGCAGAAAGACAGAGCTACTACCGACATACAGAGATACTGTGAAGGCTGTCAAATGCTGTAAGATCAGTAAGGGCCGGTTTCACCATGCTCTGTTAGATTAACAAAGGATTAAACGGCCGTTAAAAATGACAAAATGTACGCGTTTGACATCTAAGGTTAGATTTAACGGCCTGTTAATCCCCGATTAGTAACTAACAGAGCATGGTGAAACTGGGCCTAAAACTTGTAGACAAATGCGTAGGTAAATACGTCGGTCTTCGTGACTTTGTCGTTACGTTAATACCATTGCACTGTGAACTGTTTTGTAAGTCTAGGTTTTCTTACATATTGCAGGTACATTGGCACAAAAAAACTGGATTGCTATGTATTCATTTTTAGGATTCCATACCCAAAAGGTAAACCTTTTACTAAAGACTCCGCTGCCCGTCCGTCTGTCGCCCGGCTTTATCTCATGAACCGTGATAGTTAGTTGAAATTTTTACAGATGATGTATTTCTGTTGCCGCTCTCACAACAAATACTAAAAAACAGAATGAAATAAATATTTAAGGGGGCTCCCATACAACAAACGTGATTTTTTTCCTAGTTTTTGCTCAATATTGATATCGGCAACAGGTAGACGCTTGAAATATTCACAGAATATTAAGTTATATATTCACTTAAAAAATAAATAATTAAATTAAAATAAAACATATATTTAAGGGGGGCTCCCATACAACAAACGTTATTATTTTACCGTTTTTATAGATAATGGTACGGAACCCTTCGTGCGCGAGTCCGACTCGCACTTGGCCGATTTTATTTGTTGTCCTGCCGTTTTTGCTCTTTAAAAGCCAGTGATCATTTTGTTCTATAATAATAATAATGAGACAGGAACCGAGACGTACAGTTTTTGTATATTTCTTGTTTTGTTTCTTACATAAATATTTGGTGGTCTAGTGGGAATGGCTCCGCTTGATGGGTAAGGTTGTGGGTTCGAATCCGGTCATGCACTAATGGGTTTTTATCTTTAAAAAAATTACGCAATGCTAGTGCACTCAAACGATGAAGGAAAACATCGTGAGTTAGTATTCTAATAGTGGCGATGAGATGTCACGTATGGAATACCAACTACTGCAAAATGTGGGTATGTAATGTACCAAATGTTATATTTGGACGTTCCTCTGACTACCCTCCTTGACATAATGTAACATGATTGGATCGCTCACCATTCTGGAACTCCTGTCCGTAAATCACGACATCGCACTTGGCAATGTTTACAGAATGCAGCAGCGTCTTGCCGGTCTGATTAGTGTTGATGAGAGGGCACACGGCGCCGATGCGAGCCGCTCCGATCCATATCGAAGGCAGTTCCGGACAGTTGTTCAGCATTACACCGACCGTGTCCCCTTTCTTGATGCCTTTGGACTTCAGGAGAGCTGAGACGCGAAGGCTGTATTCTTCGACCTGATTGAGTTTTTATGGCATAAATATTTTGCTTTAGGAAGAGAGCTGAAACGTTGTCTAGCATGACTGGCGATTACGCAGGCAATTTTTTTCCTACAGGACGTAGATTTACTTCTGTAACTAATAAGCTCAATTTCGCTCAAGCTCGTTCGGTTCCGAACAGGCTGATAAATAGATGTAGGCATAAGATTTCTATTAAGTACCTATCTCTGATGACGGAGTTGTGGTCACCAACTAAGGAAAGTTCGCCAAATCACTCCTGGGATTTCCATTCATTAAGCATTTAAAATTTTGTTCGCATTTTAAAAGCTCTAAAACCACAGATCTACGTGAGTGTTTATTTACGAGCATATTTCGTTTTATTGCACGTGGTATCTTGTTGGATTTCCTTCTTACCTGCTGGAAGGACCACGTCTCATCTTCAAATAGGAAACATGCTTTGTTCGGATGCTTCTTGACCATTTGATGGAAGATGTCTGGCATCGACCAGTTCTTGTTTGAGAATTTTCTCGTCAGCAGTAGGATCTTGATGTAGCAGAATAAAGCCCTGCGTCAAATAAAAATATTATTGGTGATCAATAATAGTTATTATGTAGTTGGCTATTTTATATGATACTAGATGGCAGCACAGGAAAAATTAGAACGCGCTATCGTTTCGTTTTGGCGTTGAGTATGGGTAGTCGTACTTCTCAACCGAACGATAAATCAGCATCTAATGCTGTGTTTCGATTTGAAGGATTTTTATAAACTTGCCGTCAGTCTCATAGGTTCTGACACGGTGCAAGACTTAAATTAAAATACTGATTGTAGATGGCAGTTTCATCAAAAACATCGTCGAACGAAAGGTATTAGCGCGGATTATATAGTGCTCGAAAGGAGCCTCTTTGAGGCGCACTTTCACCACACTGTTATAAAAGAAACTAGTGACACGACAAGAAGAAGAAGCGAGAACTAGAAAAAGGAGAAGACCAATGATGGATGAGACAAAATTTAATTTAATTTAAATTTAAATTGACATGATTTAACTTGTACCCATTTTCGCAATAAATGAATTATGAATTATGAATTATGACAAATAAAATTAGGTTAATATCATAAAGAAATCAAGGAGGCATCCCTGAAGACATGCAACTAGAGAGTTATCAATTACACCAAGAAAAACTTAGCTCCTAAATTGGAAGAAAAATTAAAGTTAAATGCCTACGCCTCACTAAATTCGATTGGCACACTGGAGCTGCAATATTGTATCAAGTATATTGTATTGTAACACGGAGCATACAAAAAAACCGTAAGCTTGTTGTCTATTCTTCTAGGCTTTGGTCGCGTGGAACTGGCACCTTAGATTCACCTAGTTTTAAGGCGAAGACAAGAGCTAATGTGACTCTCGCTCGCACGTTTCGACATGTTGAAAGATATGAAATCACCAAACTCATTTTCGAAAAATCGCAATCAACCATTTTGTGTGCAATAACATTGCACACAGTTTAGTAAAAAAATCATTTTGATCGATACATGTTTTCCTACTCAAAAGTTTGCTTTACTAGTTTTCGTACATAAGCTAACTTTTAAGTAGGAAAACTTGTATCGATCAAAATGAAATTTTTACTAAACTGTGTGCAATGTGATTGCACACAAAATGGTTGATTGCGATTTTACGAAAATTTGTTTAGTGATTTTATATCTTTCAACATGTCGAAACGTGCGAGCGAGAAGTTGTTTGATAGTTGTCAGCCCCTTAAGACGTTTCAAAATTATCCTTGTGATTTTACTGAATTTACCTTTTGACTTAGAGACGGAATGCTTCGTCGGAGTCCGCCATGAAAAGAAATCACTAAACATTTTACTATTCAAGCATTAGGTATGTATAATAAGTTGGCTTTGAATACATATCTACTAATCATTTTAATAGTTTCATGGACAAACAATGTCAGGTCATCCTGATGCATAATTTTACTTACATAATACTTTTTATAATAAATAAGGAAATGCCGAAATCGAAGCATGCCAAGGTCATTAATTCACAATTGGAATATACCTAGTAATCTAGTAATCGTGCGTATGTAAATCAACTACAAATTGTTTGGGGTAACGTCATAATACGTATGGTCGGCTGCACTAGAATCTAAACAATTCGTAATTTTAATGGTAGTAAAATGGCAAAACTCTAATCATGAAATCAGTTGTATAGTAGTTGAAGGACACTTAATTTTTGTTTATTTGTCCTTCTTCGTCAACAACACGTAGTGAAAGAATTGTAAGTGCGCCTATAAAACTAACTAACTTTTTAGATTCTACGACTTGCCGGTTTCCTCACCATGTTTTCCTTCATCGTTTGAGAGGAGAGGACGTTTGTGCATTTATACATTTTTGAACAAAACTCATTGTTGCCGTTTTGAACCCACAACCCTAAGGTTGTGGGTTCAAAACGGCAACAATGATCAGGCGATAGAAGCGATCAAAAGTTTTCCTACATAAAAGTTTGCTTATGTACGAAAACTAGTAAAGCAAACTTTTGAGTAGGAAAACATGTATCGATCAAAATGAATTTTTTACTAAACTGTGTGCAATGTGATTGCACACAAAATGGTTGATTGCGATTTTTCGAAAATGAGTTTAGTGATTTATTATTAGGATCAAGCGATAGAAGCGATCAAAAGTTTTCCTACATAAAAGTTTGCTTATGTACGAAAACTAGTAAAGCAAACTTTTGAGTAGGAAAACATGTATCGATCAAAATGATTTTTTTACTAAACTGTGTGCAATGTGATTGCACACAAAATGGTTGATTGCGATTTTTCGAAAATGAGTTTAGTGATTTTATATCTTTCAACATGTCGAAACGTGCGAGCGAGAAGTTGTTTGATAGTTGTCAGCCCCTTAAGTACCTAAGAGGTAAGCATACTGTAACGTTTGTTTTTTTATATATCCTAATCCTTGGACTTTGGTACCGTTTAGTTTCATTAGCACCTCTAATGTGCAAGAAAGGCTGTGTATGCATTATAACCTTTTCAACATAGGTCATCATCATAATTATCTGCATGACGAAGTTCACTGCCTGACATAGGCCTACCTTATACATTACCAGGAAGAGCAAATTTGTGCCCTCTCTATCCACTCCTCTCCATGCGATATTGACAAAGTCGGTCCATCGGGTGGAAGGGGCTCCTATGCTTCAAATGAATTTCGGCTATATGACCTGTACCCCAAGTAACGATTCGTTTTTGTTCCGTGTTCATTTCGGGTTTTGTATGAAGCCGCGATAGGGATACCGATATGGAACTTTACAAAACCCGCAATGAGCACGGAGCAAAAACGTAAAACGAAAATCGAAATATGGTAAGCAAAACTCATACTTGGGGTACTGAGCATTGCCATTTCAACTCGCTAATTCTGCGAGCCACATCGGTGACTTTGATTCTCCAACGGATTTCACCATTTCTGGTTTTATCACCAAGAGAAATTCCCAGCATAGATCCCTTCATAGTCGAACTATAACTAAGTTAAACCTACTGATTATTAAATTAATAAACTCTAGCTAAACTCTAGCTAATTTCTTGGTTCTTAGGCACACTAAGAACCAAGAAATATTTAATGTTCGCCTTAACTATAATCTACCTGCTAATCTAGCCATAGACTAGTATTCTCTTATCTGTGCCATATATGACGATGTTTTTTTTTTACAACTTACACGTAAAACGTTTGACCGCAATCTCACCTGATGTTAAGTGAAGATGCGGTCGACGATGTGGCACGTTTACCCAGAAAATACCTATTCACTCTTCTCTTGAAAACATCCAAATTATAGGCATTCGGAGAACGGACGCCGGTAAGGAATTCCATTCTTTGGCCGTACGCATAATGAATGTTGAAGCAAAGCGCTTGGTGCGGGCAGTTGAAATGATCAGAAAGTCCGAAGAGTGCTATTAAGGTTATCAACAGGGTGAATCAGAAAAAGCCGGTAAGATTACTAGAGCCAGTTCTTCTTGTCGTGTCACTAGTTTCTTTCGAAACAGTGTGGTGAAAGGATTTTAAGTGCGCCTCAAGAGGCTCCTTCGAGCACTTGACACATGTTATAGAAGTTTTTAGGTTCCACGACATGCCAGTTTCCTCACGATGTTTTCCTTCACCGTTTGCGAGTACTGGCGTTGTAGGTACACATACATTTTTTAAACTCTTTGGTGCACGACCGGTTTTGAACCCACGACCTTAGGATCGGATGTCGGAGCCGCTACCACTAGACCCAGTACTCTCTAACCAGTACTAGAGCCAGTTTAAAGTGTCCTCAAAAGCACGGAAGCGCTCAGATGAAACTGCCCCTAGCAATCGCCCATCCAAATGGCGACCACACAGAATTTAATTCAACCTAGTTAATAAGAAATGACCAAGCTACGCTAAATACGATCAAAGTATCACTCACGAGAAGTCCCTTGGAGCCGTTCTGATAGCTATCCAGATCCATCTCCAGTAGAACGCGATCAAGTAGACCACGACCAGGATAGACAGCACCAGTACGCTGGCCTGCCAGTCTTGGAACACCCACGCCACGGAGCAAGCTCCCACCAACACGCATAGAGCCAGGATCATCACTATCACTTTACTCCAAGGGAATTCGTTCTTCAGCGACGTCTCACCTTTCTCCAAATCCTTGTCATTGAATTTCAGCTGAAACAAACGTTTTCTATCCAATACGAGTGTAAACTGAAAAGGGTTTATCGAAACGTGGCGTTAAGATAAAAATATGAAGATAAAGTACACAGTTAAACATAAATAGTTGCCATAATTATATTCCAGGACACGAACTAAACTTATTCTAAATGCATGATTGAGCCACAAAAATCTACACTATTGCATTTAAATTGTTAGTGGTGTAGTGTAAATGAAGTATACAACGATTTTACTAAATACTAAGTTCCGCCGACGCACGTATTAATAGCTATTGCTGAAATAAATATTTAAGGCGCTTTTTCTTTTTTTAAATTTTTCGGGATAAAAAGTAGCCTATATTCTTATTCATTTTACGAACCATATTCGTTTTAAGTTTTACTTTTGTGCACAAACTTCGTAAAAAAATCGTAACCTTCGCATTTATACAAGGTGCTCCAATACTTTTGTTTAAAAGTTCAGGGGGCTAAAGTACCCATCAATACAATACATTTTAACCAAGTAGGTATTGAACTTTTGTATAAAACAGATGTTTTTTTTCGCGTTCACAGTGTTGGTTCCTTAGAAAAAGTTATTCATATTCATGGGTACCTACTTTAGCCCCTGAAGTTTTAAACACAAGTATTGAACACCTTGTATATGAGTAGGATAGAGGACGAAAATACCTACGTATTATACGTACCTACCTAAGTACGATACCTAGCTTCTATGTAACAGCCAAATATATCACGAAATATTCCTAACAATGCCTAGTTGTAATATATGTAGTTATAAATCATAAATACGATTAGTCTAATAATATAAATTCGTTATTTATGTTAATCGTAGTCTTTAGATAACTATTTTGCTTCTATTTGACTGGTTTAATTGATCTTCAGATCGGTCGCCTTCCTCGGTGATGTGTGAACTTGAGAATATACCAACCAAGGTTTATTTCCGAGATAAATAACGTATCCTTAGACTAACAGCCGGTTTCTGAAAGCTCGATCAAAACTAATCGGATGTCAAGTCACTCGCCATTTCAGCTATAATATCGGATTAGATAGAGAAAGCAAGTGACTTGATATCCGATTAGTTTAGATCGAGCTTTCAGAAACCGGCCGATAGACATAGAACATTATTTTATCGTTGTCAGACTCTTAATATACCTTAATTGCTATAATGTATTTAGGTATACCACAGATACCGCAGAGCCTCAAGACGAAAGTCTTCAACCAGTGTGTGTTGCCAGTGATGACGTATGGAACTGAGACGTGGTCGCTTACTATTGGCCTCATCAACAAGCTCAAAGTCGCTCAATGGGCTATGGAGAGAGCTATGCTGGGAGTTTCACTACGGGAAAGAATCAGAAATGAGGAAATCCGTAGGAGAACCAAGGTAGCCGACATAGCTCGCAGAATCAGCAGGTTGAAGTGGCAATGGGTAGCTCGAAGGACTGATAACCGTTGGGGAATAAAGGTTCTCGAATGGCGACCACGAACAGGGAAACGAAGCGTGGGACGCCCTCCCACCCGATGGACTGGAAGTCGGTGGATGGAGAGGGCTCGGAATCGTTCTTCCTGGAAATGTATAGGGGAGGCCTATATCCAGCAGTGGACTTCTTTGGGCTGATGATGATGATGCAGGTACATCAGGATAACCACTCCTAATATACCTACATACATTAAAATTATTTGTAAAAATAATTTTGAGGGTTTATTTCCCGTACGTTGAAATTAAAGATGCGAGATTATTTGCTTTTATATTCATCCTTTGTAGTCAGTTGCACTTCACCCTATAATTATTTATGCATGTATCTTTATCTCGGTTTACATTGAGTCTTGTAATCTTTTTTTTAATAACCTCATGCAGTTACTACATTGTTTTGAAAACAGGTATGACTAAGCCATTGTTCTTTACATCCTTGTGAAAAGTATTGGTTTATAATTTTTATTATTATATATTAGGGCGTGATAGAGCGTCACAAACATCAAAACAGTAAGTAGTAGTAATTTCCGCATTTTTATTTTTAACTTATATTTAATTAAATTAAAATATAAATATTGGTGGACTATCCACAAAGCACTATCTAGCCCCAAACTAAGTCAAAGCTTGTAATATGGGATCCAGATAGCTGATATAATACATATATACTTTTTTTTTGTAAATACATACTTATAATATTAAATAACACAGAGAACAAACATCTATGTTCATCACACAAATGTTTGTTCTCGGTGACCTTAGCTATACAAGATGTTCCAATACTTGTGTCTAAAACTTCAGGGGGCTAAAGTACCCATCAATATGAATAACTTTTTCTAAGGAACACTGTGAACGCGAAAAAAAAAGCTGTTTCATACATTTTAGCCAGGTAGGTATTGAACTTTTCATGAAACAGCTGTTTATTTTTCGCGTTCACAGTGTTGGTTTCTTAAAAAAAGTTATTCATATTGATGAGTACTTTAGCCCCCTGAAGTTTTAGACACAAGTATTGGAACATCTTGTATAGCTAAGGTAACTAATACTACAATTTATATTTTTAAAGAATACGCACCTCAATTTTTTGCGTATCGTTCGAAGTCTTGTTCATATTACTGTCGACATTCACCTCGACATTTGACATTTCTGCGAGCGTTTTGTAAACAACTTCTCAAAGTTTTTAAACACTTGCGACTTCGATGTCGGTACTCCAATGTGTAATTCAAGGAATAGACTAAAGACTATCTGGAATCATCTTCTGACGTTTCTATTATCCTGAAACAAAGAGAAAAACTAATTAGTCATTATTATAATGTATAAAATGTGGGTATGTGCCAATTAATATTGGACGTACTTCTGACTTAGACATCTTCAAAGACTCTTTAAGTTGGCCACTTGGTACTACAAGGTATGAGGGGATATCTACCGTGCCTGGAGATCAAAGTCGCGAAGTAATTTCTGTTTAATTTTACATATTCTTTGGATATTTATAAATAATTTATGTAACTACAACAATGACATTTAAATGTCGAGTAGAGGTGAACAGTATCAAAATAAAGAATAGCCTGAGCCAGTATTCGGTGACTTCATCGGGCTAGCTTCATCGGCAGTGGCGTAGCTATCGTAGGGCCAGGTGGTGCAGTGCATCAGGGCCCCGGAGCTCAGGGGGCCCCTAAGCTTTGAAAAGAGAGGGTCAGCCAGCTCCCGAAGTAAGAAAACCTTGACCCTGCATCTGTTTAATGATTTATTTTAAAGGCCAATATAAGTTGAAGCTATGTGGAAAGAGGGGGTGAGGGCCCGATTCTTTCTCTATGCACCGGGGCCCTTGTCCACCTAGCTACGCCACTGGCTTTAAGCTCAGGAACAGTCACCTCACGTACCTAACCACCCCGGGAAATTACAATCAATGACCCCTATAACGTGTTTACGCGTCTCAATCTTTATAACTAAGCCATGTTTGCTGCACACGACATAACACGGAACACATAAATATAGGTACCTATACCTACTCTCATTTATACCATTTTTTCTGTGTTCTGTGCGTCATAGCGAGTCTCCTTATCTACTAATAAAAATTATAATATGGCAACTCAAACATGACATTTAAAATCTCATCTTTCTAGACTTAAATTTTTCCTTATTTTTTGGTCTCTTAGGTAGGGTAGACCGGGGGCAATATTACCACGGGGAGATAGTACCATCGTCGATATTACTGCAAATATACAAGCATGTCAGTGTGCGAGCGAGAGGCGAACATATTAATATAAATTTTTGGAGTGAAATCAACTACCATCTTTGTGCACATATCCTAATTTATTTTGGAAATATAACTGCCAATATATTTGTATAGTATATTTTTCTAATCTCTCTAACCTAATCTATGGTTTAGCTCACAAATGACGCAGGAAAACCTCATGAGGAAACCTGACTAAACCTTTTTCTGCAACCAAGCAGCGTTGCTGTGTTTCGGTTTGAAGAGTGTGGTTGCCGGTGTAATTACAGGCACATGAGGCTTAACATTTGCCTGCCTCAAGTTGATGGACGTAGGGCAGTGCATTGTACGGCACGTTCCTATGGTGCGTGACTTACGAGGCAATTCTTTGTTATAGGTGATGGTTCTTGTTCCATCAACTAGTTGTATTAAAAAAAACCAGTGGTTTAGTCAGGTCAGGATTAGTTCACTTTTTTTTGAAAATATGTACCTATAGGTCTACTTATGAATAGAGTACAGAGTGAACTTTTCAAGTGTATGGCCAAACCCGAAACTATGAAGTCCAGAAGTACTCAAAGGATCACCCTTTGAGTACTTACTTGAGGCGAAAAGTACTCACGTACTTCTCGCTATTCCTCAGAATTTCGGAACTAACCATGTCGCCCACTTAAAAAAATCACCTTGGATAATAACACCCAGACAGAGAAAAAACATCTATGTTCATCACACAAATATTTGTTTTCCGTAGGGATCGAACCCACGGCCTACAGCTCATACGAACTTGCAATGCATGCAATCCATGCAATTATATCGACGCGCGTTCCGAATAACTGTTACTAACTTTCCCTTTCATGGTTGCGATAACTATGGAGGCCGCTATGAAAGTTCGTTGACATTTTACTTTTATCGTTTTCGTGCAATCCAAAAACATACAGCACATTATTTAAAGATTCATGAATGTTACCTAAACATAATCACACATAAAATGTAAAGTAATAGCATGCTACTTCCTATACTTTGTGGAGTTATAGAAGACATTCACCATCTTCATTAGGTATGTGAACGGAACCAGTCTCTAAAATGCATAGTCAATACCATGGAGGAAATATCATAGCCAGCCATTAGAATTTTTTGTATTGTGGTCTGTATAAAAGCGTAGCTTTGACTTTAACTCAAACCATCATCATCCTATTTTGTAAGTTTGTAAGGTGTGCAATTAAGAATTTTCATTCATTCATCAATCATAGAATACAATTTCGAAGTTTTGAAGAAAACCGAAAAAATTCTTAAAAACAAATGACAGCCGATTTTACTATATGGACCGACAATTTTTTTTTTAAATTTATTTTAAGTGTTCTGTCGCTCATTTAAACTATATGACGGTAAACAGAGCAAACGGTCCCTTTCGCAAAATGCTCCGTTCCCGAATCATCCCGTTCGCGAAAATTTTCCCAAGGCTTACTTTCAGACGTTCGTTAAATGAACGACGGCGTTCAATAAAGGTCTAAGTAGGTGAACTTATGTACTATTGTTACTAGGGTTGCCAGGTGAGTCGCGAAAAAATACCGGACAACCCCAAAGGGGGGGTTGTGTAAGATAGGTCGAACAAAATACGGGTGTTCAATACTAATAGTTTTTATTTATTAATCTACATCACTTATATCAACTAAATTAGTAACAAAATATAATGCAGTCATAAAATTGTGGTCGCCAAAACTATGCTCACTTTGAGAAAGTCTTTATTAAACAATGGTATGAAAATGTAATCTACATAACAAAATATATGCCAACTTTTGTAGGCGCTTGTGACCAGTAGTACCGACTTTCCTCAAAATACCGGACATTGTTCTGTCCGGTATGACCATTTATTTTTTACCGGACAGGCCTCGAAAATACCGGACTGTACGCTTAAATACCGGACATCTGGCAACCCTACTTGTTACAGCCGTCTATTGTAGCCCCCCCTAAAGAAGTTACGTTAAAAACCACCAGCCTTGAAATCCTACTCAACGACTGCAAAAACCACAGTTTGAAGATTGATGGTACTTATCTATGTTAGTGTTAACAAAGTGGCAACTACTATCAGGTATTCTGTGATAGTACTACAAAATACTAAAATAATAACCCATTATGTAATTCACTTCTTGCTCTAAAACTAACCAACGGCGACGTAGCATTGGATAGGTATAATTGACTACGAGTAGCTTACAAAGTAGAAGGTAGGTAGAGCGGTTTAATTTCATGAATGAATTGGTAGAGCATAAATTAACTATGCATATCTATGCATAGTTAATTTATGCTCTACCAAAACCTAACTAGATACTTACGTCAAGACTAGATATTCAAAAGGAAGATACCTACAAACAATGTGATAGAGGAATAATCAGAATAATCAGAATAATCAGAATAATCAATTTATTGGTAATTAGAATTATTACAAGTCAGGGTTTGTGGTACATTTTACATAATTAAAGAAATAATAATAATAATATAAATCACAATATTACAAACAAGTAAGATTGAAATACAGTCATTAATAATTATAAAAAATAAATTCGGATAACAATAAGATAGAATAGCATAGGTAAAAAACATTTGTTTTTTTAAATATTTTAGTTGCATAAGTAATCTTCGACACTGTAGAACGCCCTCTCGACCAGCCATGATTTTAGTTTAATTTTAAAGGAGCATAGGCTAGGCGCGTCAATGATGTGGTCTGGCAGATGATTATATAACTTAGGCCCCAGTATATGCGTGAGCCTGTCAGACTTGGCAAGTCTGTGGGTCACCGCAGAGAGCTTGCCAGCACCGCGCGTGTTGTAGGTGTGTTCATCTCCGCGCGTCTTGTACTCAGCCAGGTTTTGCTTTACGTGTAGTACAGCTTGGAGTATGATGACTGAAGGCAGCGTAAGTATCCGCAGGGAGACGAAGTACGGCCGCGCCGACGTGTCCTGCGCCGCTCCCACGATCGCCCTCACAGCACGCTTTTGCATGCGGAAGACGCGCTCCCGGTCGGCAGCGCGCCCCCACAGTTCTGCACCGTACTGGAGAAGCGAATGTACGGTCGCGAAGTAACAGGTGCGGACCACGTCCGCGGAAACTACGCGCGATAGCCGGCGGAGGGCGAAGCATGCGCTGCCTAGCCGAGCACACAGCTTGTCTATATGATTACCCCAGGTTAAGGTGCGATCTATTTGGAAGCCCAGGAAGAGAGTCGATGGAACTTGTTCAATGGGTGTTGTACCTATTGAAATGGATAAGTTTCGAACCCGCCGCCCCGAGATGCAAAAATGGATAAAGTGTGTTTTTTTCAGGTTCAGGACGAGTCCGTTCCACTTAAACCACTGTGCCACCTGGTGGGCAGCTGTGTTCAACCGCTGCTCCAGTTGGTCTAGTGACAGTGCGTTGACGACTATGGCCACGTCATCCGCATACATTTAACTTTCCCCGGCGGTCACATGCTCGGGTAGGTCGTTCAACAGCAGCGAGAACAGAATGTTGGATACCGAAGATCCTTGCGCTACTCCCATAACGGTTTCCAGGGAGTTGGACCTAGTTTCCCCACCATCGGTGATCACCATTTGCGCTCTGTCACGCAAGAGATCCGTCAAGAGCGAGTGGGCCTGACCGCTGATGCCGTAGTGCTGGAGCTTGGAGGCGAGAACGCTGTGATCTGCAACATCGAATGCTTTCGATAGGTCGCAGCACAGGACTGCGACTTGCCGTTTCCCCTCGCAAGCTTCCATCACACGCCGGATGATCTCACGAGTCAGCGAGGTGGTCGAGCAGCCAGCGCGGTATGCGTATTGGCGCTCCGACAGCGCGTTTGTCGCCGCTAGGTACTCGGTGAGACGGGTGCTCAGCCCGTTTTCTAGGATCTTCGCAATGGCAGGGATTATTGAAACCGGTCGGTATCCGTCAATGTCCTCCCGCTTGCCCTTTCCCTTAAAAAGCGGTGAGATCTTACTTACCTTCAGGGTTTTCGGGTAAGTTCCAACTTCGATGCAGCGGTTGAACAGGCCGGCCAAACAGCAAGCCAATGGTTCAGCGGCGTAGGTTAGAAGTTCCATCGAGATGTCATATATGTCTCTAGTTGGTTTCCTGGGAATCTTTAAGGTTATAATGCGAAACACTTCATCTGCAGTAAACCTGACCAAGCGCAGAGAGCGGTCGGACGGAGGTCGCGCGGCTGCAAGCGCCGCCCGCACGCTTGCGAGATCAGCGCGCGGCGCTCCGCACGCCGCCGCCGCGCCCACAAATCGAGCGTTCATCGCGTCGGCTGCCGCCTTCCGAGACATGAACTTCACACCTGCGGAACTCTTAACAACCTCTGTGAAGCTCGCCAGAGTATGAGAGAGTGCGCCTCTCTCCGTGTTTACGACGCGCCATATAGCCTTGATCGAGTTGGCGCTATGACTGATCATGTTCTCATAGTGACGAAATTTTTGAGCTTTTATTGAATTTTCATATTGTAAAGTAATTTTGTCAATGAACGAATCTAGATGTTGGTCGGGGTGTTTTTCTTGCAAATTTATTGTATCAAATAAAAGGTCTTTTAAGCCTATAAGTTCCTGTGTGACCCATGATTGTTTTTTAATGTTTTTGCGCTTATATGGAAAACAGATATTATATTTACTCTGCAAAAAATTCATTAAAGAGGTTGCTAAGCCTTCCGCAGACTGTGTGCTCTGCAACCAGTCATCCCAGTCTCTAGAAGCTATTGCATCTCGGAAGGCCAACCTTGTCACGTGCGAGTAGTCTCTGACGCGGCGAGTCCGCGGCGGCTGCTGCACGCGCGCGCACGTCAGCGCGGCGCGCACGCCGTAGTGGTCGCTAAGTCGGGTGACGACGGGAGCTGTCTCCACTGACCCCCGCGGCAAGTTACTATATACGTGATCGAGACATGTTGATGACGCGCCGACTACTCGCGTAGGGAAATTCACTTCGTTGTGCATATTATGTACAGCGAGTAGGTCAGTTAGCCGTTTACTGATGGAGCCCAAATCGCCCATACAATCAATGTTAAAATCTCCTATAAACAAAGCGCTCTTACCACTGTCAGTGACTCGTTCGAGAAGGCGTTCCAAGTGTGGAAGAAAATCAATCGAACTAATTAAGTTCGTTCTGTAAATACATAAAATTATAACGTTAAAATCAATAAGTTCAACAGCTGATACTTCGCAGTATCTTTCTGTTGACATGTCAGTGAACTCTAAACATTCAATGGCTTTTATGCTATTTCTAATAAAAACACACGAGCCACCGTGTGCTATACTTTTCCTACAATAGCTGGAAACTAACGTATATCCATCTAAGTTTACACTTTTTAAGTTACGTTCACTTAACCAATGTTCAGTCAAACCGAGCACGTCACAATTCAGTTCGTTGCGTAAAAGAACTTCTAGTCTCTGCGTTTTCTTATCTAGTGAAGCTATGTTTTGATGGCATATCACTAGAGGCTTAGATGTCACAGTACGGTGAGTGTCGACCGTACAGTCAGGTACAGGGGCTGGAACAACCGGCGAGCTTGGTACCCCGCTACTGGCGGGGACGGGCTGGAAACCAGTCCGCGAAGCAGACTTTGGCCGGCCAGGCAGTCGGCATCGTCACGGCGTCGTACACTCCTTCTGGCATCCCGATCACGAATGAAGCATGCAACTCAGTCTTAATGTTGCGCTTTTCTACAGAGTACTTAGCAGATCTTACGATATTGTTTAAGAAAGTGAGTATTTGTGCAGTAGTGGTGTCGGGGCGGAAAGACCATGCTTGTATAAATTTCATTCGCTCCGCAGCTTGTAGTTCGTACGTTGTATTTCCAGTTCCAACAGTAACGGGCCGCGGTATTTTCTTTTTATTATTTCGGCCGACTACTTGCCATTGCGCTCCAGTATTGTCATCATCAATCGTACCGGTTTCTAGTGGTGTAGTTGGTTTTTTTGATGAATTATCAGTCTTTGATACCGTTGAATTTGTTGGCTTGTTACTCGAGGCCGCTACCAAGTCACTAAGTCGAGCGTCATTTTTCGGTGCGGAAGCGGTGTTTGCGCATCCATTGCCGCGTTTCTTCGCAGGCTTAGCGAGCTCCGCTATAGCGAGCGATGCATTCACGCGCGCAGTGCGCGCGAGTCGCTGGGGCACGGCGGTCGTCGCAGCACTCGCAGCGCTCGTGGTACAGGGGACGGTTATTATCGACTTGCGGGTATTGGAGTTAGCACTTGGTGATTTGAGATCAGCAATAATAACAGATTGCTCACTGATCCGAACTTCCAGGGAGTCAACCTTATTCACAAGGGTCACTATAGTTTTTTGCAACTCGCGCACCAAAGATTCAATTGAATTTAAAGACATTTTTAGTAGTAAAATAATTCCGAACGCGGAGCAGTAGTTCTCGTGACGCATGCGTCAGCGATACGTACGAGGCTGAGTGTAGTATTCACTTTTACTTAGCCTTTCATCTTCATCATCTCAAGCCGTTATCACTCACGGCTGGGTATAGGCCTCCTTCATTTTTTACCAAAATCAAAACGGTCTTTATTCAGTACAATCACAAGGATCACTTTGAAACGTCTTACATACTAGCTGAATCTGTCGCCTGAAACTTACGGCTTGGTTCCTAGCGTTTTTTTGTATGATCCTTTTTACAATTTTATTATGGTACCTACTTAATTGTTTAGTGTTTGTAATGAGTTGGAGCATAGTTCAATCCCAAGCTTTTTTGTCATCTATATAATCAGATATTTTATAGTAAGCTTTTGTAAAAAGTTTTCTTTTTATTATGTTTTTGAATTTGCTAATCGACAACTGATGAATCTCGGGACTTTGTTATAGAAGAGTACACATTGTCCTGCAAACGATTTGCTTACTTTAGTGAGCCTAGTAGTGGGAACAGCGAACTTATGTTTATTTATGATGGTCGCTCTTTTTGGCATATAAATTGATATTTTTTCGAACATCATAAAATTTTTCAAAAATCGTGGGAAGTCGGTGGATGGAGAGGGCTCGGAATCGTTCTTCCTGGAAATTTATAGGGGAGGCCTATGTCCAGCAGTGGACTTCTTTAGGCTGATGATGATGATGATGATGGTGATTAAATTTTTATATATGTACTGACAGGGTAAAGTCATTACATTTATTTCTTTAAACTTATTACCAGCCTCTGCCCTGTAATTCTAGCAGG
Source organism: Chloroclysta siterata (assembly GCA_932294275.1). NCBI lineage: Eukaryota > Metazoa > Arthropoda > Insecta > Lepidoptera > Geometridae > Chloroclysta > Chloroclysta siterata. The sequence goes on along the minus strand of OW028600.1, from coordinate 6,494,024 downwards.
TGTTTCTTGCTACTTTCAAGATGTCGTCGACCCAACGCGCTTTCGGACGCCCTAGACTTCTTCAGCCTGATTATGGTCACCATTCAGCCAAGGCTTTACTTCACCGGCCAAAACCGCATTCGTTTACTTAGCCTTAAGGCGAAGCCAAGAGCTAACCTCTCGCTCGCACGTTTCGACATGTTGAAAGATATAAAATCACAAAACCCATTTCGGAAAATCCCAATCAACCATTTTGTGTGTTCAAAAGTTTGCATAAGTACGAAAACTAGCAAAGCAAACAGAGTAGGAAAACTTGTATCGATAAAATTGATTTTTTTACTAAACTGTGTGCAATCTTATTGCACACAGTTTAGTAATGGTAAATGGTTATGGTAATGGTTAAAACGCAAAATGGTTGATTGCGATATTTCGAAAATGGGGTTTTTGATTTTATATCTTTCAACAAGTCGAAACGTGCGAGTGAGAGGTACATTAGCTCTTGTCTTCGCCTTAACCACAAAGTTATTGATATACAGATGTTACGCCTCATGTGCCTGTACCTAATGCAACACAGCAACGCAGCTTGGCATACCGCGTAAGTAAGTAATAAAGTAAGATTGTGTTACAAAATTTTACATACGCACATTAATGTTGCCTTCCCAAATATTTTTCTCACAGTTCTCGAGATAAAATGGCTGTTAAAACAATGAGTAAGTACAAACATTATTTTGGATGCGCAAACACTTTTTTTCTTAAAAGTCTGTGATCATTGCCGTGTGATTATGGATATACTACGACAGACTATGTTTGAGGAAGTTTATGTTGATACTACAGAGCGTAGATGTAGTGTGGAATTATTCGAGCAATGCCAAAAAAAAAGGTTTTTTTTTTGTATACAACCAGCTGATGGAACAAGCCTCTGTTATCTGATGTTAGGTGGTAACCATCACCTATAACAAAGTATTGCCTCGTAAGTCACGCACGATAGGAACGTGCCCTACGATGCACTGCCCTGCGTCCATCAGCTTGAGGCATACAGATGTTAAGTCTCATGTGCCTGTAATTACACCGGCAACAACACTCTTCAAACCGAAACACAGCAATGCTGCTTGGCGGCATAAAAAGGCGTGGTGGTTGTACTTCCCCGGACGAGCCCTTCACAAAGAGCTCTACTACTCATAAAAGTGAGTGGGTACCACGTTCAGATAATATAAAAAGAAAAAAGTATTACCAACGGTCATCGAACCTGACAATCTCGTAACTTAGCTGCACAATACCTGCATCCCGCTCGAATAGCAAGTTCAGATCCAAAATTAGCTCAGGGTTATATCATCGTTAAAAACATTTCCAAGTACCTATATCGTTATAAAATCTTCCATTGCATTTGTGGTTGGGTAAAATTATTTTTATGACGCACCCCATTGCAATCAGACTTTTTTTTTGTTTTTTGTAAGTTTTAAATTTTTAAATTAGGTGGTACGGAAGTCCCTGAGTATTTATACATACATGTATGTATGAAGAAATATACAGGCCATCTTTAGAGGCTTGTTGTCATGTCTAGAAATTTTTCAAATGCATAAAATTTGTCTTCAATTATTAATGTGGTATTCGTTGAATACCATTATTGATTTAAACAACTTAAACTTATATATTTGCTGAGCGATTATTTCAAAAGCCATTTGGGAGATAAATATTATGTTTTTCATAGAGCATATATTTAATAATTAGGGATGTACATATTACGTGCAGTGATAACTTATGTAACTGAGACGTGGTGGCCTCATTACCAACCATGAAGCCGCATAACGAGCTATACTATGTATTTTATTTCATTTCATTTATTCAGTCATAATTATTTTACAAATTATATATGAATATTACACTAAAAAAAGACACAAATACAAAGTACAAGGTTACTTGTATTTATTTAAAACTTCAGGGAGATAAAGTACCCATCAATATGAAAATGACGATCTATTCCTATCTAATACCAAAAACGAATAGGTACCTACCAATGGTATTTCGTCAGGAACAGAATTTTTTTATGACGACTAAAACAAATACCATTGGTATTAATTAGTTTTTGGTATTAGATAGGAATAGATCAAAATGACATGAGCCTGGTGTCAGGATCTGTCCATGGGTTTGAGTTAATTCCAAGTTTATCTTATTATTTAAATGTGAGATATTTTTATTTTTGTCATTTCAATATGCAGGAGGATTTCATGAAGCATTCTGCTTTGGAATGCAATAGGTAGCTAGGTAGTTATTTCACAGCAATAAAACCTAATCGCTCATACCATTTTATTACCACCTAGCTGTATAGCAGTAAAACCTAACAAAACAACCTTGGTAAAGCAACAACATAACACAATACATCTTCAAAGTATCTAATAGTCCGGTAGACAAGCGAGCGTTTTTTTTATACAGCTAGTGATAAAACAAGCAGATGGCCCATCTGATGTTAAGTGGTAACCATCACCTATACAGCATTGCCTCGTAGTTCACGCACTAGCGTAGCGGGAATTCGCTAGTCGCTAGACTAGAATAAATATCGCGAGATTGCGCTCGTTCGATAGCACTTAGCGTCTGCGTGTTGAGAAGTCTCGGGACTGTATAAAAACATTCGGGAAAAGGATTCGCATTTCCCTAAAAACAGAGAGTGCAACTCAGACTCGATGTATTGAGTAAACAGAGAGGCGTTTACGCTATAAAATAGAAAATATTGATTTACGTTTACGATACAATCACCGTTACCTTAAAAATTAAAAAAATATATAATTACGAGATGCACATCCATCTCAACATTGGTGTGACAAGGATGGATAAAATAAGGAATGAGTATATAAGAGGAAGTTTGAAAGTAGCGCCTGTGATGGATAAGTTGAGGAGCAATAGGTTAGCGTGGTATGGGCATGTCATGAGGAGGGAAGAAAGTCATATTAAGAAAAGAGTGTTGGAAATGGATGTGGATGATTTTAGAAGAAGAGGCAGGCCAAAGAAAAGATGGATGGATTGTGTAAAAGATGACATGTGTAACAAATGAGTGAGCACTGAGATGAAGAATGATAGAGGAGAGTGGAAGAAGAAAACCTGTTGTGCCGACCCCACTTAGCGTGGGATAAGGGCAGGAAGATGATGATGATAATATCATTACGAAAATCGGACACCATGACACCACTCAGTATTTGCTTTATGGGCGAAGCTGTTAGCAAATACTAAGCTTGTTGTTGTGTATGTTACACTGAGATACGCGATTAACCTGTTCAATAAAATCCACATTATATTGAAGAAAAAAAAACTGTAAATTGAATAACACTAGTGGTTCGCCCCGAACTGAGATCTCGTGATGCGACCCGACGAACGCACCAAAACGTTGAGTAGGTAGTCAGAGGCAAGTCCAAACATTATGTTTGTACTTTTTTCTGACTACCGCCCACTAACTTGGTACGGTAACCAAGTTTCAACTCTATTGGCCTATTCATTGAAGAGTTCCGTTGAAGAGACCTTGGCTCCATCATCAGACCTGGTCGTTGTCACCATTTTATGAGAACTGAGTACCTCCTTAATTTATTTCAAGAAAAAAAAATAAGAAAAAGCAAAGGAACTGGTCGACCAGTCGAAAAACCTTGATGCCAACGAAACTCTTACATATGGGAGCTCTTGGATCGCTGGTTATCTTAATTTAACTTTTTTGTTGTATCTCAAAAACCGAGCGTCCCAGAAAAAAAGTAAAAATTGTTTTGGAATGTCCAAACAAAGCCCTTTCATATGACATGTATCTTGATTTTTTTATGTAACTTTTTTTATTTTTGCCCCCTTAAAAAACCCCATATCTTAATAACCCTTCATTCGATTTTACTCATATACTTACCAGTAAATTTCTCAAGTACAAGCTATCGTCTTATAAAATTTCATGCAGATCGGATCAACGGTTCGAAAGTTATCGCCAGACAAACATACATACATACATACATACATACATACATACATACATAAAATGCCAAATCGCCCAAGTTGAAACTAAGATCTTCGTTCGCTTCGCTCACTCGATCAATTAGGTGCAGCAGGTAGTAATCATAATAATTTAGCATACTACATACTACTTCATTGTTCCCAGCAATTACTTCCCAAGTTCATAAGACATGTATCTACTTGCCCATGACATATAAATTGCTATCGGCTCAACAAAGAGAGATGTCTTTGGCCCGAAGCGTGCGTCGCATACAAATACTCGAAGTATGTGACTAAGTAAATCTATCATTTTGTAATGTACCGTACGGTCAACAAACTTGCGTATAGCTCTTTCAACTATGTTCACGTCCGAAAACACTTATTTGTGACCATTTCGCACAGAGCCTTGTATTCTGAACTGAGCAAAGCACGTATTGTGATGATTGATATAATACATAATGACATACATACTTATAACATGTCTCTGCAGCAGAAGGACAGATAAGCAAAACTCCCGAATAGAAAATTCTCAGATTAGCAGAAGGACAGATTCGCATAAAGGCAGATAATGTACTGTCGTGCAAAAAATATACAAACCCTATATTAACCTTATTATCAATTTGTGACCTCTTTGCTTTTATCTACAGGGCCACTTTTAATTTCATAAATAGTCAAGATAATCTATTTTCAATTTATAAGTCAATGAGATACCGAACAAATATCGATGTTTATCAGGCCATATTTCTCCTTGGTGGGAATTAAACCCATTATCATCAATGGCAAAAAACTCTTGGTTTCGTACACAAATTTCACTTTGTTCATTGCAAGTTTTACCAATCTCAAAGGAGACGAGCGCGTTTATGTCTTTTGTATGGAGATTCGAAGATTATGTTCAAGGCCGCGTGATTTTTATTTGTCTCTATTTGTCTTTTTTGCTTTTTTTATCTAGGTATGTTTGTAAATTGTTCCAACTTGAATTTTTCGAATTTGCATAATGTAAGCAGTGTAGCATTGTAGGTAGGTAGTATATTTAATTTGGACCATAAAATAACACAAAATGTGGACCACATCTTATAGTTTTTATGAGACTAATTGACACCCAATACACGTTAGCTAATCAATTTGCCTTCAAGACCATTATCACCATCATCATCAGGTATTGAAGTGAAGAAGGAATTCCAGAAATCCAACTTGTAATAGATATAGCGTGGGGTTAAATCTATCATAAAAATTACTAACAACACGCGAACCAAGACAAGGTGCAACTATACAAGGTGTTCCAATACTTGTGTTTAAAACTTCAGGGGGCTAAAGTACCCTTATAGAAAGAAGAAAGAAAGAAACATTTATTTGACACACAATACACAGAGAACACGGAAATAACAATAGAGAAAACAATACACAAAAACAGAAAAGGAGAGAAATACAGAAATCATGTTAGAGGCCATTTAGTCTCCTCTGTGTTGTGTGGGCCAAACAGTATGAATAATATACCCATCAATATGAATAACTTTTTCTATGGAACCAACACTGTCAACGCGAAAAACAGCTGTTTCATACATTTTAGCCAGGTAGGTATTGAACTTTTGTATGAAACAGCTGTTTTTTTTCGCGTTTACAGTGTTGGTTCCTTAGAAAAAGTTATTTATATTGATGGGTACTTTAGCCCCCTGAAGGTTTAAACACAAGTATTGGAACACCTTGTATAATATTCCAAAATATTTTTGTGACTTAGATTATGATATCTTGTTGCCATAGATTTGGCAATAAGTTCTTAATTTATGTTTGAGTAACATTGCTAGGAGGCGCGCGGTATACATAACCCACAGCTTAAGAACATTACGAAACATGCGAACTCCGAAGGTTTGGCATTGACGTGGTGGTAATTGCGAGATACCTAAAAACTTTAACTGTCAGGTTCTCATTATTTATAGCTTCAATTATGAAGGTTTTCAAAAGGTTGAGTGATAAAGTCCAAGTATCTTTTTTAACCGAGCCCGGGTTTTGTACGTCACGAAATTTCTTAGCACGCCTAGTGGGCGCTTATTTCAATACAAAACCCGAGAACGCAATACAGAAAAACAAAAATGAAAAACAAAAGTGCTGAGGTAAAGTTTGGCCAAAAAGTCAAAAAGTAGAAATGGAACTTATTTGACATGCGAGTATTTCGCATAGGTGCGAGCAAGACCGCATGTGAGTGAACGTCGAAAATGTATGGAAAGTGGCGCCCATATTATTTTCTACTCTTTTTGGTCAAGCTATACATGACCAAAAAGAGTATAGGTTTCATGACTAAAGTCCTAAAGGTGTTTTAAAGGGTTATAACCTTTAAACCAAAACACACCAACGCTGCTTGACGGACGAAATAGGCTTGGTGGGAGGACTTCCCCAGACCAGCCTTAAAAGGTTGTAATCCAGAAAAATCTAGAGTCTCGTTTTTAGGGTTCCGTACCCAAAGGGTAAAACGGGACCCAATTACTAAAACTCCGCTGTTCGTCCGTCTGCCTGTCTGTCCGTCTGTCACAAGGTATCTCATGAACCGTGATAGTTACACAGTTGGAACTTTCACAGATGATGTATTTCTGTTGCCGCTATAACTACAATTTTCTTTAGTTTGAGTCGTGTTCTAAAATGAGTCTTATTGCCACGGTCATCCGTTAAATTGATAAAAAATAGCCATCATTATTCAAATGAACTCTTCAGAAGATGACTTGTGTTGCGGTTTCTTTTTGTTACAGTGACATTGCTGTACTTACGAATATAGCGGATTTAATGGTGTCATCACGACAAACGTGGCTAATGTCACTTAATTAATCATTGTGTCAGGTGAAACCCGGCCTTGGGAGGTAGCCACACTCATATAGGTATACCTACGTTATATGCATGTATAGTTACATTTAAACGAGTGTGTGGTGTGGGTAATGCAATGTAATTTGCCGATGAATTCCTTAGCGTATTGTATCCTACCATTATATAAATACGAAAGTAACGATTTTTGGTTGTTTGTGTCAATCACGCGCTAACCACCACCGGATTTGGATGAAACTTGGGACATATAGTTTTTAATCTGGATTAAAATATAGGTTACATACTTTTTATCCTAAATAAATAACAATATAATGCAAAAGAACCCAAGAAAAGAAAAAACCTTAAATATTGATGTTAAGGCGAATACAAGAGCTAATGTACCTCTCGCTCGCACGTTTCGACATGTTGAAAAATATAAAATCACTAAACCCATTTTCGAAAAATCGCAAACAACTATTTTATGTGCATTGCACACAGTTTAGTAAAAATTTCATTTTGATCGATCCAAGTTTTCCTATTCAAAAGTTTGCATAAGTACGAAAACTAGTCAAGCAAACGTGCAAGCGAGAGGTATATTAGCTCTTGTATTCACCCTAAGTAATCAGCAAAGCCACGGGCGTCCGCAATATAAATGGGAAATAATAACAGGATACTTCATTCATTCTTAACATAACCACAGATAAGAGAATACACATAACACACGTTATTACAACTTAACAAAACCCGATATGTCTGTGAATACTATAACGATCATTAAAAAAACACCTTTTTAAATAAATAAATAAATAATTTTTTTTAACTTTCACTGTAGACTTTTAACAAGACATAAAAAATAGTGTTCGCTACAGCCACTCGAACAAGGAGCAACGCGCAATAGAAAATGAGGTAATTGGTGGGTGCATCCCATTATTGCGGAAATCGTGACTGCGTCATCATATGTTACAACGCGGATGTTCTTCTGGGCTGCTGCAAGATGGGGCAACGATCTACGAGATGTAGGTGGAAAATACTATTTTTATACAATTTGCTGTTGGAACATGGCTCACCTGGTGATAAGTGGCAACCATCACTACAAAGTATCGCAAGTCGAGTACTATAATAACGTGCTCTACAATTCACATACTTCCATCGACTTGAGGCATACAGATGCTGTCTCATGTATCTTAAATTTTATCGGCAGCCACCCACGCCCTTCAAACCGAAACAGAACTATTCTGCTTGACGGCTGAAATAGACATGGTGGTAGCAATTCCCCGAACGAGCGCAAAGAGCTCTTCTACTAACAAAATGGTAAAAGGGATAAGAAGAGCCGAGGTATGGGCTTAGTGGCGAAACTTGGAAGAGCCCTAGTGGACTAAAATAGATGAAAGATGATAAATACTGCGTTTACATTTAGATATTCGCGCTGCCATTCGCGTGGACGGAAATGTTGAGGTCCAATTATTTCCGCGGCAGCGTATGGGCAACGCGAGCGGCAACGCGAGTGGACATTTAAGTGGCGTGTTTACATTCTCGCATTGCCCAAGTCCCTGCCCATGCCTCTGCACATTTCCACAGACATGAGCTAAGTGTAAACGGGGTAAAAGATAAAACAACAGGAAAGCATCCATATGACTTCATGCAGACATAAGTTGCACGTGGCGTAGTGGAAGTGGCCTTTCGGCCCTATGTTCATTGGTTTGGTTTTCGGGCCTGCACTTGTACCATTACTCGAATTTGACTTGCGCAATAATACGCAGCGCAATTTGAAACCATTTTGCATTAAATGGTATATGAGGACATGACATAGGGATTTTACTGATTAAGTCATTGATCGTGTTATTTTAGTAACACTTTTAAACAAGGGTATTCACTGGCACCTTTGAGCACTAGTATTGCGAACATTGCGCATATTTGATCGAGTGAGCGAAGCGAACGAAGATCTTAGTTTCAACTTGGGCGATTTGGCATTTTATGTATGTATGTATGTATGTATGTATGTATGTATGTATGTATGTATGTATGTATGTATGTATGTATGTATGTATGTATGTTTGTCTGGCGATAACTTTAGAACCGTTGGTCCGATCTGCATGAAATTTGATAAGTCGATAGCTTGTACTTGAGAAATTTACTGGTAAGTATATGAGTAAAATCGGATGAAGGGTTTTTAAGATATGGAGTTTTTTAAAGGCGCAAAAATAAAAAAAGTTACATAAAAAAATCAAGATACATGACATATGAAAGGGCTTTGTTTGGACATTCCAAAACCATTTTACTTTTTCTCTGGGACGCTCGGTTTTTGAGATACAACAAAAAAGTTAAATTAACATAACCAATTCCTTTGCTTTTTCTTATTTTTTTTTCTTGAAATAAATTAAGGAGGTACTCAGTTCTCATAAAATGGTGACGACGACCAGGTCTGATGATGGAGCCAAGGTCTGTTCAACGGAACTCTTCAATAAATAGGCCAATAGAGTTGAAACTTGGTTACCATACCAAGTTAGTAGCCGGTAGTCAGAAAAAAGTCCAAAAATAATGTTTGGACTTGCCCCTGACTACTACCTACTCAAAGTTTTATCACGATCAAAGTTGAATCACGAGATCTCAGTTCGGAGCGAACTACTAGTATATTCTTGAGTGGGAAAATTAAAAGTTTAAATAAACACTCTAAAGTATGAGTAGGTTAGATAGTGTTGGTAACGTTCTTATAAGCATTTAATTAATTTAAAGATTACATACTAGTTTTCGTACATAACCAAACTTTTAGTAGGAAAACTTGTATCGATCAAAATGAAATTTTTACTAAATTATCTGCAATGTGATTGCACACAAAATGGTTGATTGCGATTTTTCGAAAATGAGTTTAGTGTTTTTATAGTTATCTATCAACATGTCGAAACGTGCGAGTGAGAGTCACATTAGCTCTTGTATTCGCCATAAAATAAACAATAGGTTTACAGATCATTTTTATAATATAACTGGTGGTTGGTGCCCGAATTAGATTTGCAATACACTTCGAACTAGTTAAAAAAACTGTATCTCGGAGGTTAGTACTAGTAGGTAAGGTACCGGAGGCAAATAAGGCCTAGCTAAGGGAGATTTGCAATAAAATGAAAAATATCATAAATAATCAAAATGTTTTACTAGTAATTAGTCTAATAGGATAAATTAAACAGAATGCAAACATAAAATGGCAACTTAAACCATACACAACAACAAAATTAAACGTTAAAAAAAACAATGTCAGTAGGCCTTAATTTACTCGGGTAGGGTAAAAAGGCCTACAACTTAAACATACATTTTAATCAACATAAACCCTAAATTGGTAATTGAGATCCATAATTATATAAATGCAGTTATTACACGTGCAATATTAAAGAAAACTATATATTTTTCCGCCTAACAGCCATCAAGGCACTCAAAGGCATCAGCATCTTCTTACGATAAACCGACGCACTCCTCGTGGTACCATTTGTCGCATTTGCAGCATTAAAATTTGTGCTTGATTTCGTTCTCCTTACAAAATCTGCAGACCAAGCGACGGAGAATTCACGGTGTTACAGGCAGTCCTATTTCAGAAAACCTGATTATCCTTTTTACAAGATCAGCTTCCTGTTCTTTGCTCAGTACGGCTTTTCTAACCTCACTTTGTTCAGACTGCCACTGATGATATGATTTCTGATTGTTCTTCTAGGAACCATGTACCTCTATACAGCTTTGTATGTACTCAATGTACCCCTTTGTACTACCCGAACAGCTAACACTGGATTTTCTTCTGACTATAATGCCCGTTTGGGAAGCATAGCGGTAGAAGGCACTACAAAAAAAATCAAGCACTTTTAGTATCTACCTACTTATTTACATTGGTAGGTAGGTGAACTAATCAAAACACGATACAGGTACAAAAGAATAGGAGGTTAATAAGGCCTATGGACGAATTTGATAGGCCTTAATATCCGCCGACCACATGATTAAGAGAAACAAAATAAAACAAAATTTTGGACTGCAATGCTGAATTCAAACATTTAGGACCATGGAAGCGTGAATTAGTTGATAAGTAGCTTGCAAATTTACCTTATACTTACGATTGCTTCCAACGGATATTTATTATTCGTGCGAAGCAGGCGCCTTTCCTGAATGTTGAGTCGCCACTGACAAAAGGTAGCGAGAGCGCGCGCGGCTGCGAGCTTTTTGCGACTTGTCGGAACGCTATTCATATGTGTGCGTGACGTTTGGGTGCGGGCGACAATTTTAACTACGATTTCTGTTACTTAGGCCTAATTTGCCGACAGGCCTTATTTGGCCCTTTTAGGCCGGTACCTTACTCTTCCTCCTCGCGCGGTAACAATTGCCGACCTTGGTTCAAACACTTTTGCACAGTAGGTATAAGCAACAATTATAGATAAAACAAAGAAAAAATACTAATACATTAGTGGTAATCACCACCTGAGTAAATAAAACATTATGAAACCACCAAACTATTATGATTCTATAATTTCATTCACTTAAAACATCATTATTGAATGGAAACAAATGTGACTTGTTGTTATCGAAATCCGGATGTAAAGACAAATTGTCCCTGCGTTAAGAGTCTGACAACCGTGAAACAATTTTTGGCTTGCACATTTCAAAAAAAAAACAATTAATTTAGCATAAAAGCGATAGATAAGTCTCCTGGAAAGTTTAGCCCTTTCGCTAAAACAAAAGCTGTAGTGCTATTCGGTAAAAAATTAAATCACCGGGAGTTTCACGCAGTGGATCCGCGCTCACTTGGATCATGAGCTTCGCCTCACTCGCGTTGGCATTTTCCCCGCCAAGATACTCACGCGAGGGGCGCCGGGTGTATGTATTAACATGAATATGTCAAATTGAAAAAGAAACATTGAATCTATTCATAATTAGCGGACTAATCGCGTAACAAATAGAAAAAAAACATACGTTCGAACTGAGAACCTCCGCCTTTTTGAAGTCGGTTATTAAGGTAAATAAATAAATAAATATTGGTGGACATTCCACACAGCACTATCTCGCCCCATACTAAGCCAAAGCTTGTAATATGGGAACCAGATAACTGATATACTACTTATTATACTTTTTTTTTGTATAGGTATCTACATAAGTACTAAGGCTTCCTTGCTCGCAATCGCATAGGTACCTAATCTTTGATTTCATGCCATTCTCGCTTGGTAAATTATTTATGCACAACATCAACGTCATTCTATTCAGATTATATTCAATTTAAGCTGGTATAAATTATAGGTAGATTAATAACTGATAACACTGGTTAGGTAAGAAGTGCCTAAAACTAAATACTGAGGGGGTAATCCTATCTAATCATTAATGAGTACGCATGTTAAAAACTGTAAACAAGATAACATAAAAGTACATAGTTCAATTTTGAAAATTTTTCTCGGTGACAAGAGCTCCATGAAAAGCTCATATTAAGCTTCGGCAATGCGACTGCGAAGCGGGAGCGTCTGTCGCGCGGCGGACGCTACCCATACTTTCTATTATGGCGCAGAAGTACCTCAAGTATGAGTTGTGTTTACCATATTAGGTTTTTCGTTTTTCGTTTTTGTTCCGTGTTCATTGCGGGTTTTGTATGAAGACGCGATAGAGATAGCGATACGGAATTTTATGTTCTACTACTAATTTTCATCATACTTGCAACATAAAGTTCCGTATCGGTATCTCTATCGCGTCTTCATATCGCGTCTTCAACAAGAACGACAAACAAAAATTTGGTTTTTCGTTTTTCGTTCTTGTTGAAGACGCCATTATGAGCAGGCTCAAGGTTTTCTGGCTTCGGGAGCTGGCTGACCCTCTCTTTTCAAAGCTTAGGTTGGAGGGCCCCCTGAGCTCCGGGGCCCTGGTGCACTGCACTACCTGGCCCTAAGATAGCTACGCCACTGTGTGCAAGCATATCCATATAGCTATAGTTTTGTTTATAACAAACTTCCGTAAGGGAGGCCGTTTCACGGATATGTTGAGAATGATCCCAAGGTGTCCCATAGAGCACTTTTGTACAAGTCGTAAATACAATTATTGTATCTCTTGAAATCTCCATCGACACGTTTTTAAGTCAAAAGTTCAAGTTTACAATTAAATTTTTGCTTGAACTTTGTATGTAATTAATAAAGTAAATACTCCTGAACTCTAGAATCCGTCTGATGATAAGTTTTCCACGGTGCCTCAGGCTACCACCGAAATATGGGGAAATTATGAGGAAGTACCATCTTCCCATAATATACATGGGACATCTTCATACATTGTTTTACAGTGACATTTTAATAATCTTTTGTATTGTACACCTGGTTTATTTTTTTTTAAATCCCCTATACAGCTGCAACTAAAATTATGTAGTGAAATTTTATTATGATTGATTTTATGAACGACAAATTGACGAAACTAAATATTCCACAAAAGTTCCTGAATATTTATGAATGTGAACTAATCCTCAATATTCTCAACAGTTAGGTATCTTTGTTTATCTTTATTCTTAGAAGTAATTTTATCATAAATTATTATTTATCATCATTCTATAAGTATAAACGTTTAGGAGAAATATTCAATATGCATTCAAAACCGCTAGCCGATGAATTCTCTTGAAGTGTGACGTACTCGATTTTCCGACTTCTTAGTAGGTAAATTATAATTATCATTTATTAATTGCTTCATGTTAGATATAGGCACGTAAAGTACCTACGTATGACAAATATTAGAAAAATAAACTAAAAAAGTATCGAAAAAAGAAAAAATAATGTAAAATGGCAGGCGTAAAACTAGAATATCTTCGGTGGTGGACTTTCCACATAGCCTCTAGCCTCAAACTAAGCCAAGTTTGAACTGTGGGAACAAGATAGCTGATATAATACTTTTCCTTCTTATTATAATGCATGCTTATAATATATTATAACACCCAGACTTAGAACAAACATGTTCATTACGCAAATTATGTATGTTCTCGGTGGGTATCGAACCCCACGGCCAGCGCATCCATTGTTAGTGTTCCGAAATAAATATAAAAAAAAAACCATCTTCGAAACAAAAAATATCTTTTGATTTTCCATAATAATATATCATTCATTGTACTAGAACACCACCCGGAACAAGTATTTGTAGATCATAAAAACATTTGTCCCGACGCGGGAATAGAAGCCGCATCTCTTGCTTCCAATTGAATAATTTTGTAAAATTATAATAACATTTAAAGTTAAATAATAGTAGGTAGTTAGGCTAGGTACACCTAAGTACCTACAAGTAGGTATGTGCCTACTAAGCAGTTCGTATAAATTTGAGCAATAATTTCTCGTCTGATTTCAAAGATAGAGGCAAAAACGCAATAGCGATATTAATTTTAGATACCTAGTTGTTGTGTGGTAATTTTACTATTTCCCTAACTATTTATCTACTTCTAAAATTGAAGAAATTTAAACATATTGTGGTGTCTAACAACTAACTATTATATTATACGAACGTGCCTTCACGCAAACTTTTCGTCCGGGCTAGCGATTGCATTTCAGTTTTTTGAGCACCATTCGTTTCCACAAGCGGTTAGAATATTGTTGTTTTATTGGTGTATATGTAGTTGTTTTTGGTCGGCCCACGTTCACAAAATACTAGTTTTTTTTTCATAATATTGTTACGAGCTCGGGGTTCGTATGAATAGAAAATGCACAATAAAAATCCAAAAGATAACTGATTTATTTAACTTCACTTAAAAACACTAAAACACTACTTAGCACACTTAACTATCACTTCCAAAAGTCCTTTATCGTTTTCCGTATCCAGTTGTGAACTCAACTCCACTGACTGCCGTTCCCGCTGACTGGTTTTATATACGACGCGGCTGACCCGAGAATGTTCTGGATGATACTAGACCATATTTGCATCTCTTTCTACAGTAATAGCTCTCGTTCATTTCCTTCAGTAGAACAGTAGCCTAGAATATTCGAACGTCTGCTATCTCTTTCTAGTAGTGCTTTTCCTTCGATTGATTCTAGAACAGTAGTCTAGAATATTCGAACGTCTGCTATCTCTTTCTAGTAGTGCTATCTCTTTCACTCCTATGCAAATATGGCTCTATAGTGAAATGTCCTTCAAAGGTCCATAAGGGGTCCTGAAAACGCCTGAAAACGGGTTTTAGGATATTGCATGGATCGATGGGAAATAGCCTGAAACGGACTGAAAACATGTTTCAGGCGCCTGAAAACCACGGCAACTTGGTCGAAATTGTAATCAACTGGGAGGTGACAGAGCCTCTTCTGGCAACGGCTGAAAACATATTTCAGCCTTCTGAAAACACCTGTACGTCAGGATATATAACGAAACAAGTTGCTAGGCGTCCGGCGCAACAATATGCTAACTAGTTCACCTACGTTCGTCGCGTAGGCGTACCGGCTCAAAAAAGATCACTTGTCAACCGTCTATATGAAAACAAATGAGTACCTACACAATTTTGATGATAATAATTCATAAAAAGAATTTATTTATCAGCATTAATAGGTACGCAAGCGACAGGTACCTAGATAAGATAGTTTTTCTTCCACAATTAGTAATTACGATAATGAGTTTTATAATGATGAATGATGAGGATACATTTTAATATTTAATGTTAAGCATACGTAATTTTTAGATAAATAAGTTTGTGGAGTAGGCGACAAATAAATAGAAATAGCCTTTTTACTTCAGCTTGACTTAAATACTGCACGGTAGATATCCCAGATCTCTTCCATGAACCTACTCTTAGCTTCTTTGTGGATGTCTAAGAGTTGTCAGAGGTACGTCCCAATCTCAGACAATATAAAAAAGTACTTTTTTATTTTGTCTGAGGTCCCAATATTATACCCACTTTGTGAGGAATTCGGTGGAGACATTCGCCCTACCATCAACCACTGACTACTAGGGACCAGTCTATATCCTTTCCTAGACATTTTTATTGTAAGAGTTAGCGTCATGCGAATTGGACTTTTTTTTTTTAATAAAATAAATATTGGAGATGACGACAATAACGATCGAATGCTACTGTGTCGAATGATTTATCACACTTTGGCTAGTGTTTAATAAAAAACCTTATCGTTAAAATATACATTATTTAGTCTACAATGTCAGTGAGTGATTTATGTACCAACCAAGTAGGTATATTAAAAGTACGTCCTTGTACAAAATAATTAAAACTTTTAAATATAACGGACAAGTTCGAGACTCGCTTCCGGGCTCGATATATTTCTTGGCCGCTAAAATCTGCGTTCTTTAGGAAATGGGGTCTTGCTTGCTTGACAAAATGACGGCTATCAAAGTGATCCTAATATGTGTTTTTTTTTCTTACTGGCATAAGGACACTTTTTTTTAAATTATTATTTAAATGATTAATGATTATTATTAATTAGTATTTTCATCATACAAATGTTTGTTCTGTATGGGGGTCGAACACACATCCAACAGCTCAGAAGGCAGAGCTACTACCAACTGAGCTGTGAGAGCTTTCAAGATATATAAAGATATAAAGCTATATATTTTATAAATCCTTTTTGAAAGAGGTGGGTATCGCCTCGTGTTTTGTTTCTTTAAGGATTTCTGAATTAGATACATTGTAACTTCTGTGAAGAAGTAGAGTCGCGTTGCGATTCAGTATTTACAGGATATTCAAAGGTAGGTAAGTAGTAAAGCTTCTTTTGACTTTTACCTTATGACGAAATAACGTTACGGCGAATCGTTGTTATTATTATAAACAGAGTTGAGAGAATGAGAAGGCGACTGTTTCCCAGTAGTGGGACATAAAATGTTCATAGTTTATATCATATAGATTATGGTATAATTCGTTTTATTTACCTATTTAATATATTTTATTTGGTAAATACTTAGGTACTTTCTACATTCTGATTTTAAATTAGTATTTTTTTTTATATCTCCGAGAAATAGAAAAAAACAATATATAATAATCTGTATATAATATATATCAATATCTATAGTGTTCCCATTGTTGTAAGTTAAGTGAAGTAGGTATCTACCTAATAGGTACATTTTGTTTTTTTCGTTCCAAAATCAGTCAAACTTAATTTACAAAAATGTAAGTCACTTTTAATTTTCTAAATCTGGTTCCGCGCGACCAGGCCAATCAGTTAAAAACTTAAATAAAAAGAAATTCGGATAGAATACCTACCAGCTTTGTTATTTCTAAAATTTAGAAAGTAAAATTATAGCAATAACATGAAAGTCATAAAAAAAATTACTCACCAGTTTTATTTTCCAATCAAAGAATTCACTTCGAAATCCACTTCGCGATTTAAAAAGAAAGTTATATCGAAACACGGCAATCACAAGCGTCACGAGCCCGCGAGGTAAGCTGATGGTATGCTCAGTCAGCGCCGGCCGCGGAAGTCGCCAGGTGGGGTGTACAAGTGATTGTACTGATAATACCTACCTATACCTTGCACACTTCGATGTTATACCATGACATTTCGACTTTTCAGAATACGGCTCTATCTCTTTTCGCTCTGCATTTTGATCATATATTGAAGTATTAGGTACACGGGTATTTATCGCGTTTACTTTAATTATTTTCCCGACGTGTACCTAATACTTCAATATGTGTTATGATCGCGAGAGTTTAAAAAATACTATTTTGATTATAGTCTTCCTAAATATACATAAGAGCTTTTGTTGGGGTTTTGTTGCAGTATCCTCCAATTGAATCTTTCTAATGCGGCCTCCTTGACTTCCTTATACTTGATTATAAAGTAACACAATTTATTATTGAGAACAATCGAAATAATGATACTGATAAAACCAATATCTTGCACACATCGATGTTATACCATGACGTTCTGACTTTTCATAATAACTAAGAAAATATCTCTTTTCGCTCTGTACTTTCAGTATAGTAGGTAACACAATTGATTAGTCAAAGAAACATAAAAAAGCGTAAAGCCCATCCGTGTGTACAAGCTTTGCTCAGTTTGGTGTGGTTTGGTGCTAGATGCGCTGCATGAAAATGTCCTTGAGTTTATTTGTTTATCTCTTCAGCTTTTTAACTTACACTATTGATAACTTTATCTGGTTTATACGATTCGATGGTGCTTATCGTAGTAGATAGATAGATAGATAGAAAACTCTTTATTGCACACCACAAGGACATTTAACACATTAAAAACAAAAATAAAGTTCAAAAGTTTCAGTGAAGTACAATGGGCGGTCTTATCGCTGAGAGCGATCTCTTCCAGACAACCTTTGGATGGACAGGATTTCACTTGAACATTTAAAACGGTGTCATAAAGACAGACTACGCTAATTTGTATAGGTACCAAAATAACAAATTATATAAATTTAAAGTATATTATGAAATACATATATAACTATATCAAATATAACAAAAACATATGCATACAATACATACATACTACAATTCTAATACATAATGCTACTAAATAAATTATTAAGAACCTACTTGTAGTAAAAAGTGACTGTGAATCCGATGTTTGAAAGTAGGGAGAGTCTTTGCTTTCCTGATTTCAACAGGAAGAGCATTCCAAAGACGGGCAGCTTGTACAGTGAAAGAATACTCATAGAAAGTAGAAGAGTGGGGAGGAGTTCTTAGCTGTAACGTTGTAGAGGAGCGTAAAGTACGAGAATTTGAAGTATCAAGATATTCGAAGCGATCTTTCAAATAGGGAGGGGTGGCAGGGTTGAATAGGACACTGTACAAGAGGGAAAGTATATGAGTATTTCTGCGAGAGCGAATGGGCAACCACTTGAGCTTATTTCGAAAATAGGAAACATGGTCATATTTGCGAAGGCCAAATATAAACCTAATGGAGAAGTTTTGGAGGCGCTCAAGCTTATCTAGTTGTGCCTCGGTGAGATCAGGATAGCTGGCGTCGGCATAGTCAAGTATGGGAAGCAGAAGAGACTGTGCAAGCATAACTTTAGTGGATGTTGGCAGAAAGTTTCGCAACCTTCTCAGTGAGGCAGCTGATGCAAACATTCTCCTACTTAGCTCAGCCAGATGAGGCTCCCAAGACATGTTTTTGTCCATAATGACTCCCAAGTTCCTGACAGAATCACTGAAAGGAATGGGGATATCATTAAAAACCACTTGAGGAAGAGAAGACCAGTTTATTCTTGAGATCATCCGGGAGCTGCCTAATATGATGACCTGGGTTTTTTTAGGGTTAACCGAGAGCCCAAAAGCTTTACTCCATGCGAGGATTCGCATCAAGTCGCTATTGGTATCAGCGATCGCCCCACTTAAATTATTAATTGAAGCCTGTGTGTAGATCTGGAGATCATCTGCTTAAAGGTGGTAGGAGGAAGTTAAAGTTTGAGAAATTGAATTTATGAAAATGGCAAAAAGAAGAGGAGATAGGACACCGCCCTGAGGCACACCGGCAGTGAGATCACACCAAGTTGAGAGAGTGTCATCAATACGGATCCGTTGCCGGCGTCCAAACAGGTAACTATGAAACCAGTCAATAGCTGTCTGCGATACGTTAAGAGAGCGAAGGACACCCAGAAGAATGTCAAAGTCCACGTTGTTAAATGCATTACTAAAGTCGAGCAAGGTCAACACAGTCACACGTCCATTGTCCATACCCAGACGAATGTCATCGGTGATATTGGTCAGGGCTGACGTGGTGCTATAACCACGGCGGAAACCGGATTGCAAAGGATTCATAAGGGAATTAATATTTAGGAATAAACTTAATTGATTGTGAACTAGACGCTCAAGAACTTTGGATAGGAACGGAAGGATGGAGATGGGGCGGTACTCAGCGAATGTAGAAGGGTTTGCTTTTTTAGGTAAGGGAATTATTTGAGCATTTTTCCAGACGTCGGGGAAAGTACTCGTAATAATGGAGAAATTTAGGATAAGGGATAGGACAGGGATGATTTCGTCGAGTATGGGCACTAACATATTTCGACTAATGTTGTCATTGCCGACTGCATTCGATGTAATTGACACTACGCTACTCTTAACGTCACTATCCGAAAATTGACTGAAAACAAAAGGAGATATATCTGGAGGTGGTAAAGATGAAAGATTTTGAAGAGTGTTATACTTGGTTATGCCATCAATATTAGAAGAAGAGGAAAAATGTTTATTCAATAAGTCGAAGTTAAGATCATTAGGGATAGAGTCCAGTCTTGATTTACCAACCCCCAAAGTCCTTAAAAATTTCCAAACTTTTGAGGGATCATTGTTTTCTACGGATTTGTGAATAAAGCGGCGCTGAGCGTCCCTACACAGATAGATAGGTCATCATCATCATCATTTTGAATAGATAAATAAAACTAAGAAAAATTCCAATTTGACAAACAATTACGAACGAAAGCGAAATGCATTTAGCGCGTTTTTTTTACTTTTATTTTATTTTGCTTGCGCCCTGTTCTTTCATACAATTTTCGTGATTTATCAGAACTTTTACCTATACAATTTATAACAATATCTTCATTCCAAATTCAAATCACTTTTCATCCTAGGGAGCAAAGCGCTAGTTTGCTCCCTGTTTACGAAGAACAAAATAGCTCGTTGCTAGTAGATGTGATAAAAAATACATTGAATAATTTCTAATCGTTGTTCACTGGTGTCGCTGTGTGTAAGTTTATAAGTTTTCGTGAATACACAACGAATATACGAAAACAAGCGTAAATAACTTAAAAGTCAAACATAAATACATGATGGTTAAAAAAACTGAGGAATAACTCTGCTTAGGCATATATTTTTTTCATTTTTTTGTTTATTAGAGATACATTGATTGTATAAAATTACATTATTACTTATTTCAATACAAGTTTAATTTATTTAACAAAATGATAAGTACCTACTCGGTCTTATTTTAATTAGTTACATATTGAATTGAAAAACCTTTCAAAATGTAGATTAATAGTTCTCTCAACCAATACCAAACTTCGATCGGATCAAAATAGATAACATGTCAGTCGCCAAGATAAAGTGAGCTATTAAACCTATGTGATCGTTGCCGTGGCACAGATTAGTAGGTAGGTGCAGCCGTGGGAGATAGAAACGTACCTACTCCATTCAAGATTGTGTTCCGAATAAAAAAAAATAATGAAGGCTTTGAGAAGTGCACCCGATGGAAAGTCTCATAGTGCATTACTGCTTTAACGGTTGCTACGATCTGATCTATCCACAATCTAGACAAATCAGCAACGCAGTCGCACCAATCGATTAAAAACGTTATTGTAGTAGGTAACTACCTACTTCTCGCTCGCACACAACATTTTTGAACCATACAAGTTTCCCTAACAAAAAATATGTTAAATCCTACTAAAATTATAAATGCGAAAGTTTATAAGTATGGATGGATGTTTGTTACAATTTCACGTAAAAACTACTGAATGGATTTTAATGAAACTGTATAATAATATAGCTCATACATCAGAATAACACATAGGCTACAATTTATAAAGATATTATATGAATTGTCGAAAATATGACGATAAGTGTCAAGTAAGTAATAAATAACGCGGGCACCAGCTAGTAATAAATAAATATTGGTGGACTTTTCACACAGTACTATCTAGCCCCAAACTATTCAAAGCTTGTAATATGGGAACCAGATAGCTGATATTATACTTATACAAGGTGTTCCAATACTTGTATTTAAAAACTTAAGGGGGCTAAAGTACCCATCAATATGAATAACTTTTTCTATAGAACCAACACTGAACACGAAAAAAAAACTGCCGTTTTATACATTTTAGCCAGGTAGGTATTGAACTTTTGTATAAAACAGCTGTTTTTTTTTCGCGTTCACCGTGTTGGTTCCTTAGAAAAAGTTATTCATATTGATGGGAAAACTTGTATGGTATGTATACAAAACTGACGTTTTAAATAGGTACAAGTATTGCAACACCTTGTATACTTATTTTTTTGTAAATACATACTTATTACCTGTTATACAGCCAACCTGAAAACGGGTGATATACAAGGTGTAAAGTCATGTACGACATTAAATTGAAACATGTACTCCTAATTGCATTTTTAGATTTTAGGAGTTGGTTTTATCAAAAAAGCCTGAATATTTATCGAGATATCGATACTTTTCCAATAAATAATTTCTATGCAACCTGTATCTCTAATCGCCGGTGATGAGGTCAAATTTCCGGGGTCATGAAGTCATGTGACTCATCAATCAAACGAAAAAAAGGACAAAGATATCATATTTATACGCGTTAGACCGCATAAGAAACATATTTGTGCGCTCACATTGTAAAATTTCGCTGTGCGACAAGGACAGATATCATTCCGCTTACGTGTGTGATAGAGACAGATAGCGCGCCCCACTATGTGCCACGCTGCCGCCCGGTGGCCAGTGAAATACATTATTATTTAGTAAACAATCGCCTTGGTAGCGACCTTGACATATCTAATTTTGAAAATTGTAAATTCGTGTTATTACTCGTGACTAGTGTCTAGATTTGATACCGCGAAATAGACTTTTTGTGTGAGTGTGTGTGTCTTGTTAATGTCATCAAAATGCAGAACTTGTATTATGAAGGGAAAGATAATTGTGAAACTAGGCATACAAAACAAACTCTAGAACAGTTGAAGGAGCTCTTCAGTGCATTCATTTGTATGTGCAACATGCAACAACGTGAGCATATTGGAAACGTACGGATTTGAGGCACCTAACTAGTTTTATTTTTCCTACATGCTAACGTTGCTCTACTATATCGGCGAATCAAAGACGCCGCCGCCGGCCGCGCGCCCGCGCTGAAAGGGCGTTCACCTTTAGGCACGGGCGCGCGGCACAGTTTAGGTTTAGTCGTAGTAGGTATGTATGTGCGGTTTCTGCGCGCGGGGCGCGGCATTGAATGAACGTACGTTGCTTTGTTTGTGTGTTTATACAGAATGTTCAATAATTTTATGCTTATTCTGATATTTAGTTTGTTTGAAAATAAAAAAATCTCAATTATGAATGAATGTTAATACAACCTTTTTTAAATCAATACTAGATAGTAGTACTACACGTGTATTAATTTAATGTCGTACAGTCGTTTACACGTTGTATAGTTATCAGATAAAAAAATGTAAATAAAGTATTTTTTAAATTATTATCATCATACAAAAAAAAATACTTAGTTAGGCATAAAGTGATGTTTTCTTCCAAAATGGGAGCAGTTGATTTTAAATTTTTGATAACAACTTACAGAGGCATTATTCAGGAATGAAAAAAAATATTATGTGTCACGTAAATTTGTAGTAACGCGAGTCAAAAGAACATCACAGTGTGTAGATTTTCTCGTTTTTTTTGAATGTTATACCTAGGTAACACCCAGACAGACATGTTTAACTAGTTCTCGCACATAATCAAACTTTAAGGTAGGATAACTTGTTTGAATCAAAATGATATTTTTGTTGAACCTTTATGATGCCATTTTCCTTTCCTTTTTCATTTTATATTAATTCAGTATTTTTATATCATAAAAATTAGGTTCGACGACGTGCCGGTTTCCTCACGATGTTTTCCTTCACCGTTTGAGAGTACTGGCATAGTAGACATACATTTTTGAACAGAAAAACTCATTGGTGTACGACCGGTTTCGAACCCTCAACCTTAGGATCGGAAAGCAGGGCCGCTACCACTAGAGCACCAGTGCTCTCAAAAATTGCTGAAATGTGTGAGCGAGGTTATGTTTTACGGGTATCATTTACAACTCGATCTCTCTCGTAGATACCTTTTTACTATGCTAAGAGAGCACAACAGAACAACAGACAGAACGGTGATAGCCCTTACGACAAGATTAATATGAGGATGAGGTTATGGTTTTACTTATAATATTGTAAACTGCTTCGCATAAGATTTTACCACATAAGATAGCAGATGGTCATGCGGTCGACCCTCTACCTACACAGGCACTCGTTTACACACGGCAGTGCACTGTGCCCGGTACCCCAAGTATGAGATTTACTTACGATATTTCGTTTTACGTTTTTGTTCCGTGTTTATTGCGGGTTTTGTATGAAGACGCGATAGAGATACCGATACGGAACCCGCAATGAACACGGAACAAAAACGAATCGTTTTCGCTGCGTGCTCATTGCGGGTTTTGTAAAGTTCCGTATCGGTATCAATATCGCGTCTTCATACAAAACTCGCAATGAACACGGAACAAAAACGTAAAACGAAAAACGAAATATCGTAAGCAAATCTCATACTTGGGGTACGGGTTCCAGCCTTCCGCGGATAATCTACATGATCAGCCCTTACGACAAAATGACAACCGGGGGATCTTGGAAATTACTCCCAAGTGCCCACACCACCTTTCCAAGGGCAACCAATCCGCTTCCGCGCTTGAAAGTCAAATGTCTACATAAACAAGTAATGATGAGATAGATCATTGGTTTTTGATGGAGCCATTCCGGATTGATATCTTAAAGTACTTGAACTTAGGTTACTGTTGGTACACAAGCAAAAAATAGCAACACGTAGTTAACTAGAAATTATCTACTACTTAATAAATACATAGACTGTACCTAAATTAAAATAGAGGTTGGTAATAGGTAGTAGTTAGTAGGTATATAAAAATATACGTTTGGTTTTAGGGTTTCGTACCTCAATAGGAAAAAACGGAACCATTATACTTTGTATAAATTCTGCTGCCCGATCATTAGTAATCATAAATCATAATTTATATTATTATTATTTTTTACATTTTTTCTATAATTATTCTAATTTTATATAATTTATTTTACTTGTTTATAAATTTTAATTTTGCATGCCCTTAAACGGTAGAAGTACATTGGCTCTATCAAAAATATTTAACATCTCATTACATGTAATTCTGCAAATAAATATACTTTGACTTTGACTTTTTGTCTGTCCGTCTGTCACTGACCCTTTTTCTCTGGAACGGTTTAAATTGAGTTTTCTTTCTCTCTGGAAATCGAAAATAATCTTTCCTGATATGAATTAATTGTCTGTTTAAATAACAAAAGTATACCTAATTGAGTGTTGTGTATGGAACTACGGAACCCTTAGTTAGGGGCGAGGCCTACTCGCGCTAGTCTATTGTTTTTTTTTATATATCAGTAGTTAGTTTGATTACTATCGATTTTTTTAAACGTGTTTTTGGATATTACTAACTTTGGAATCAGCAAGTTTTTTTTTAATAAGTATTGTTTTTTTTATCGTTTGTTTGAATTTAGGTATACAGTAAAAGTTAAATACAATACTGTAAAAAGTAAACTTAAGTTACCCATAGAAAGGTATACATTAAGATATTGCCTCCATGTTATGAAGGCTATATTGACGTACGTGTGCTAATATGGTTAGTAGAAAGTTGACATACACTACGCGCAATGTAGGTAGGTACCTACCTCAACCGCCAAAGTTCATTCGTTTCTATCTCTTTACTTTCGCGCGTTCCGGGGAATTTTTCTAAAATTTCACTGATCTTCCTGAGTCCCTTCCATTGGGGAACTACCTACCTACCAATTCCTTCGTAGTAGTGTAGTACACAAACCAACAAAATTTAATAATTAAAGCGTCATTATCTTTCATTCGTACCGAACGATAAGGTGATTGATAGAGATGAGATTAATTAATTTATCTAAAGTTATTTCCCTAATATTCAGTTTATCGAATTTGATATACTTACCTACTTATCACACTTTTCTGTATTCTGTACTTTTTTTTTAAATAGCCTAAAGGTTTTTTTTATTATAATTATTAATTAAAAGAGGGTCTAATCAACAAGATTAATGTCACCCTCGAATAAACACTTAAACTTAAAACAATCACCTACGCTTAATGCCAACCTTAACAATTTTTAAGGGCTGTTATCCCAGTGGGATTTGAACCCCTGACCTTCCCCTTGATACAGGGCTGCGCTAACCACCTGTGCCATCGGACTCTAATCACACCCGTCGAATAACTTTACGTTACTCTACGTAACTCTTAATAGGTACGGAACTATGCGATTTATTACTCATCTCGGTTTCGACGTAATTATGCTAATTATTTAAAATCAGACCCTTTCCATCTCAAGTGCATGGATGCAGGGCCATTAATCACAGATCATGTTTTCCACGTGCGTGAACTATCAGGAAAATTGTGGTGGCTTCATTATGGGTGGTGTGGTGGTTACCCCTTAAAGGTCGCGTCATGTAAAAAGAACGCTGGAAGAAAGGGGAGGGGGTGAGTTTGCACGACTGGTACTAGGTACCCATGCGCAGTTTGTAGCCCAACATCAATTAAAACATCAGCAGGTACCGGATATCTATAGTTTAGTATAAATAAGTCGATGAAGTTCATTATTTTGTCTACAAAAGGTTATATCTCATAACGACTGCGATGTCTCCAGCAGTAGCATAAATACTGTCCGCCTACCATTCTGAGTATGCTATGAATAAAAAATTGGTGACATTTGTAGCAGGTAGGTAATCCTCAGAAAATTAATTTGAATTTGATGCGAATATCTTAGATATGTTATAATGCAATTTGCATTTATACATCGTTAGACCTTATCACGAAAGAGACTAACCGGTAAACAAACAAAAACAACCAAAAGGAACGAAATGTGTGATTATCACTGACAAGTGACATTGACATTATTCAATGTCACTTTTTGCCTTTGACACTGAGTACAAACCGACAGTGGCAATGGCAAACTTAAATGCTTGACGTTGATGCAATAATAACATTTGACACCGGCAAGATTGACCGTCGAAATGACAGACAGGAGTAATAGATGAAAAAAGGAGAAGAAGATCACAACAAAAGCAAAAGTCTGCAAAAGCAACTCACTCTTTAAAAAAAAGCTCGTTTGAGACTACCACACGAAGTAGGTAAGTCTATATAACTTAGTCGTTTAACTTCATATCCTTGCCGCGCACGATTATCTGGGTACTAACATATAGCACTGAACTACTCTGCTATCAAAATGTCCCATTTCAAATTGATATCTTCAACAAAAGCATCGGACATAATTCCGGTTAACAAGTACGTGTCTGAGAAGACCGGCATCACTGTGATCATTGGAGAAGTGGAGGGTCCCGTTGTAGATGGGTATTTCAGTCTCGGTAAGTTTATTTTGCTCATCGAAACTTTTTAGATTTTTATATTCCATTGAATATAAATTGTATGAAAATGGGTAGACCGGGAATTCCTCAATGTATCTAATGTGCTCTTTAATTTTTTTAGCTACTGAAGCGAACGACGATGACGGCTTACCCCACACTCTGGAGCATCTTATCTTTCTTGGATCCGAGCGCTATCCTTACAAAGGGATATTGGACCTGGCTGCTAACCGCTGCATGGCTCAGGGAACCAATGCTTGGACCGATGTAGACCATACTTGCTACACCGTCAGCACTGCTGGAGACGAGGGAATGTTGACTTTGCTGCCAATTTATCTGGATCACATTCTATTTCCGACCCTGACTGAGCATGGGTTCATCACCGAGGTCCATCATGTGGATGGTGAGGGTGAGGATGCTGGAGTTGTGTACTGTGAAATGCAGGGCCGAGAGAACACAGCTGATAGTAGGTAAGACATATAAAAGAACCTAAGCAGGTACTTACTACAAAATAGTAAAAATTAAGATATTTGCATATATTTTGTGGCACACTTACTCAATAACAGTTGTACCAATTTTATAATGAAGCTTGGAATTATTATAGTTTGTGACCTGGAATAACATAGCCACAAAACGTTATTCATAGGTACCTATCACAAAAAAATTTCATGAAAAAATCTTACAAATCTGTTCTAGCTCAACAAAATACCGATTTCTTGCCTTTTTGAACTGCTTAGAATTGGCCTTGTTAAGATGAATAACTTTTTTAAAGCATCTCTTTTTTTATTCAACACTTTCTGTCTCACTGCTAGGCAAAGGTCCCTTCCACTCATCTCGGTCCTACACCAGGTTCGGCCACTCTTAGCAAAATATTGTCAATGCTTCTTTGGTTTGCCTCGGCGGCTACCTATTCTGAAGTACCTATTGATATTTATTTGTAGGTACTTTAAAATCTGCACAATCATTAGAATACCCATGGTTGCAATACATAACACTTACACTAGAGTTGAGTGCATGTAAATTGTGAAAGAAAACTATATTATTGTGTATTTTTCAGGTGTGAATTGCAAATGCAGAGAGCAATGTACCCAAACAGCGGATATGCCTTTGAAACTGGCGGCATCATGAAAAACCTCAGGGAGTCTACTGACAATACAAAAGTATGTTTTTGTATTATAACTAGAGATCGGATAATCAGATGCATATTTACGTAAAGTAAATTTTTGGCTTACAAATTATGGAAACGGCTTCTTAAGATATGTTTATTAAAACTACAATCCGGCATTGCATAAATAAACGGGGTATTCAGGGTGCCATGTTACATGTGTATGTGTACCAAGCTGAAAGGGAGTGATTCTGTAACTATTGTTAACAATGGTAGGTATTTGAGTGGGAGGAAATGATAATCAGCGCTAGTTTAGATTCGTTTCTTTATGGAATAGTTTACACAGGAATTCTTCTATTTTTAAGTCTAAACTGCGGTGATTCCAGATGGTCGATTTTAATTTTGTCATATCCAAAACTATGTTTAAGAAAATGTGGGGTTCTTGTCCTGATTTTCTGTATGAAAATCTAAATAACTATTTTTGATACTAGTAACTGAATAAGATTATTATTACTTTTTACATTATTTTTAGGTGAGAGACTTCCACAAGAAGTTCTACCGCCCAGAAAACCTCACTGTTGTCTTGACGGGTCAAATACAGGCTGAGGATGTATTTAAAGCATTAGCCGTGGTTGAAGAGGATATTCTTGCTAAGGTAAGTGTTAAAAACCACTCGGTAGACTTAATTCACCTGGAGTAAATCACCTGGGTGTTTTAAGTGCTACGCACGGTAGACTTGGTGGGGGAACTAACACAGCTTTCAATATTTATTTATTTATTGGAAAACCAACAGCAATACAACAGTTAACAGTTTGTACTAAGTTTGATTCAATAGTATGGCCAATTATGACAGCCTTCACAGCTCAGTTGGTAGTAGCTCTGCCTTCGACGTAGGCCGTGGGTTCGATCCCCACCGAGAACAAACATTTGTGTGATGAACATAGATGTTTGTTCTCTGTCTGGGTGTTATATCATATTATAAGGACATTCCACACAGCACTATCTCGCCCCAAACTAAGCCAAAGCTTGTGATAGGGGAACCAGACAGCTGATATACTACTGATATAGTTTTTTTTTGTAAATACATATATGTATAACACCCAGACAGAGAACAAACATCTATGTTCATCACACAAATGTTTGTTCTCGGTGTTTATCGAACCCACGGTCTACGGCGCAGAAGGCAGAGCTACTACCAACTGAGCCGTGAAGGCTGTCAATGCCTATTGAAATGCCCCAATCCGGTAGACTTAATACACCTAGAGTAAATCACCTGGGTGGAGGTTTTGTAAAATAACGAAATCTGACTAACAAAGAAGTATGTATTACAAATGTAATGGTGGCACATCCCTATTCGCGTTTTTATTCGTTCGTTGTTTTGCGTGTTCTTGTTCGTGAAAAATAGGTACACATCGTCGCATTTGGGAAAATACGGTGAATAAGCGAACGCAAATAGCGATGCGAAGTGCCACAGAATGTT
This sequence comes from Chloroclysta siterata, assembly GCA_932294275.1. Classification (NCBI taxonomy): domain Eukaryota; kingdom Metazoa; phylum Arthropoda; class Insecta; order Lepidoptera; family Geometridae; genus Chloroclysta; species Chloroclysta siterata. Next base: position 6,464,672 of record OW028600.1, on the reverse strand, counting down.
TGAACATCATTATTTATAACAAAAATTTAAGAAAAGGTTTAACAAAAATATAACTTTTTCCTTACATTATTTTAGTCAGGCAGGACAATAGTGAAAGGAATATAAGCTATGAGGAAGGTAAAAACAGTGAAATACAATATACTTTGGTATACTGCAAATCTTCGATTGTTGATCGAAGTTGCAAATTAATAAGTTTGTATATAAAATTTAGGACAATTGAGTCTTTTACTACTAACTCTCACGGCCGGTTTCTGAAAGCTCGATCAAAACTAATCGGATGTTGACCGCCATTTCAACTATTATATCGAATTAGATAGAGATAGCAAGTGACTTGACATCCGATTAGTTTCGATCGGGCTTTCAGAAACCGGTCGTAAAAGTTAGGAAAAAGGGTTATGAACTATACGTTTTGGAGCACCTAGCAGACTGAAATTACCTACAAAGATGTATTTCCAAATGTTAGATGCGAGAAGTTTTGCAGAAGTAGGTATTCATTTGTGACTGGATGCAAACCCATAGCTGCTGCTAGAATACTTAATGGTTTCTTCGCGATGTTTTCCTTCACTGTTTGAAAGCACTGGATTTGTGCACATAAATCCGAATAGGAAAAATTGGTGCGCGACCGTAATCGATCAAGATCTGAAGGTACACAGCCTACCAATACTAAAATAAAGAAGCATCAGTATTGTTATTTAAGTATTGGGTATCTTATTTTTTTTTTATTTTTCTAGTTCATGGAACAAGCAGATGGCCCACCTGATGTTAAGTGGTAACCATCACAAAGCATTGCCTCGTAAGTCACGCACGATAGGAACGTGCCCTACGATTCACTGCCCTGCGACCATCAACTTGAGGCATACAGATTTTAAGCCTCATGTGCCTGTAATTACACCGGCAACCACACTCTTCATACCGAAATCTCTTGTTAATGATAAGCTCGCCTTTATTTTTGTCTGTTCTTTATGAAGGTATTATATTGTGTGCAATTAAGAAGGATTTTTTTATTAAGTATGTATAATTTTTCCTCGTCTTACAGAGAGCTAAACAGGAGCCGGAAAAGTGGGTGAAGCCATGGACTAGTATCCCGGACGCACCAAACTACGGAGAACTGAAAGTGCAATGGCCTGCCGATACCGAAGATTGTGGCCAGGTGAATTTATTAAGCACACACATTTAACTTTTAAGAAAACTTTATAAATAATGCAATGATAAAGAGCTAAATTTTTTTACATAAGAAACTACTATGATAACCAGGGGTCGGAATAGGTAGATTTTTTAAGTACCAAATGACGTAAAATTACCTACGCAATCTAAACATGGATATGCCTTTTAAACCCGGAATTGGGGCTTAATAAAAATTATTTTCTAAAACTTATGGGTTTTTTTATATACAAATAGCTGATGGAACAAGCAGATGGCCCACCTGATGTTAAGATTGGTATTATTGTCTTCTAAAACTCTTTTTCCTATGTTAAATACAAACTAAGTAGCGTTACACGTACAGTAGGGTTATTATAAAACATTCGGAAAGGTTTCCAATCGGTAACGTTAATTTTTATCACATTTGATTTCGAACTCGAATCATTTACGACACGGAGATTAAAAAAGGCATATCCATATTTAGATTTCTTAGTAGCGTATTTGACGTCATTTGGTACTTAAAAACTACTACCTATTCCGATCCCTTTTTTATAGCATTAAGTTCGCCTTTGTACTGTTATTTTAATGTTTCGAATCCAACGAGCCACATGTTTAATATCAAAATATATTTTAGTTATTAATAATTAAAAACATCATTTTAAAATTCAAGAATTCTAAAATGTCTATACTTATATTATTTATTTATTTAGGTGCTATACGCATGGCGCGGTCCGCTGCTCCTCGATAGGTCATCGCAGAAGGAACTCACCGCGGTCGCGATTCTGCTGCGTTACCTCTGCGAGACCGCTGCGGCGCCGCTGCAGAAACGCGTCGTCGAAAGAGAAGACGCTTTGGCTGGCGATGTAAGTAATTCATCTTGATTCATCACTACCTACCTTAATGTATAAAAGCCTATAGTACCTTTATCTGTAGACATAAGCGTCAGTCACACGTAACTTTTTAATGCTAGTTATCTAAGCGTTGGTAATAACTCCTTTTAACAAGCAGGCTCATAGAACCAACTTGTCTGGTATTAAATGGCTATCACTTAACATCAGGTGGTACATCTACCCGTTCCATCAGCTAGTTGTATAAAAAGGAGGAATAACACGCACTACGTATTTAATATAACTAAGTGTGACTGAGTCGTAGATAATCTTTTACCCAAATGATTGTAAATATATAACTTTTTTTTTTTTTTTTACTTAAAATATCCCTTGGGGTCCATCCATAAATTACGTCACAAGAATTTCATGATTTTTTTACCCCTCCCCTGTCCTTGTCACAGCTGGTCACTTTTATGAGACCCCCGCCTTCCTAGTGTGATGTCACTTATTTTACATACTTATAGAAATTTATGAAATTAAAACAGCAGTGTTTTGTGAAATTATTTTTATTTCCATTGAAACTCTATTTCAATAAAATCACCACATAGTATAAAACAAAGTCGCTTTCTCTGTCCCTATATCCCTATGTATGCTTAAATCTTTAAAACTACACAACGGATTTTGATGCGGTTTTTTTATAGAAAGAGTGATTCAAGAGGAAGGTTTATATGCATAACTAGTGGCTTCCCGCGGCTTCGCACGCGTTGAAGTGGTGAACCGTGATTGAACCACAAACATCCAAACATCGTAACTTTCGCATTGATTTGTATATTATTAGGGTAGGATTTTAAATACGTACTATTATTAGGGTAGGATTTTAAATACCTACGTAGGTATAAGGGATACCTATAGGCGTACATTACCTATATTAGGTAGGTAGGTATAGGTACTGAGTTTAGCACAAACATGACAAATACAACAAAGACAACCTTACACGGAAAATATGTACTTATTTATTGCCGCCCATTGTACCTAATTATTTTTATGTCTCTGTATGTGTTTTTCTTTGTGTACAATAAAGTATTTATCTATCTATCTTATTTGTTCCTAGTTTCTATCCCAAAAGCAAACGAAACGAAACAGCTTCACGACATTGATCCACAGGCACGGTAGATAGGTACCCTCAGATCTCTTCGTACCAACTCAAGATTCCCGTTTTTAGAACATTGACGCCTCGTTGTAGGTATTCTTTTTACTCGAGCGCAACGAAGGAGGGTAACGTCTTTATGTTATTTATCCACAGAACACATTTTATTTTAGTTTGAAGTTAATTACACAGTTACAGTTAAAAATCTCCCATACAAACCTTGAAACTTTGCAGGGGTAGTTTTAAAATATTGAAAACGTGATTTTAAATTATTTATTGTGGAGTATATTTACTTCAAGTTTGAAATCAATCGCACTATGCGTTAAAAAACTCCCATACAAACTTTGACATCCCTTTGCACGCTTATTATGGTAGTTTTAAAAAATTCAAAAAGCCTTTCCTATTTTTTTGCCTAAAAGTTCATATACTCCAAGTTTCAAGTTTGTAGGTTCAAGGTATACTATTTTTCATGCAAACGTTTTCAACCCTTTTACACCCCTTGGGGTTGAATTTCCAAAACCCCCTTCTTAGTACACCTCTACGTCATAAGACCTATGTACTCTTCAAATTTCAAGTCTCTAGGACCATCGGTCAAAAAATTCCCATACAAACTTTTACATCCCTTTGCACACTTATTAAGGGTAGTTTAAAAAAACTAATAACGCCTTTCCTATTTTTTTGCTTTGAAGTATATGTACTCCAAGTTTCAAGTTTGTAGGTTCAAGGAATACAATTTTTCATACAAACGCTTTCATCCCTTTTTACACCCTTAGGGGTTGAATTTCCAAAAACCCCTTCTTAGTACACCTCTACGTCATAAGACCTATGTACTCTTCAAATTTCAAGTCTCTAGGACCATCGGTCAAAAAACTCCCATACAAACTTTTACATCCCTTTGCACACTTATTAAGGGTAGTTTTAAAAAACTAAAAATGCCTTTCCTATTTTTTTGCTTTGAGGTATATGTTCTCCAAGTTTCAAGTTTGTAGGTTCAAGGAATACTATTTTTCATACAAACGTTTTCATCCCTTTTTACATCCTTAGGGGTTGAATTTCCAAAAATCCCTTCTTAGTGCACCTCTACGCCATAAGAGCTATGTACTCCTCAAATTTCAAGTCTCTAGGACCAGCGGTTTAGGCAGTGCGTTGTCTATATGTCAGTCAGTCAGTCAGTCAGTCAGTCAGGACTTTGAGTCTTATAGTATTAGAGATACAAGCATAATCTCTTAGGGATAACCCACAATAACCGTGCGAAGCCGGGGCGGGTCGCTAGTTTAGATATAAAATACAAGCTGGTGCCCGCGACTTCATCTGCCTATGTGTTATTCTGATGTATAAGCTATATTATTGTAAAGATTAATTGAAATCCATTCAGTAGTTTTTACGTGAAAGAGTAACAAACATCCATCCATCCATCCATACTTACAAACTTTCGCTTTAAATGTCGAAAAATTTGGGATCCCTCCCCACCCCTTGTCACACAATGTCACACTTCGTCGACGTCGTTAAGGGAAGTGTGACGTCATTTATAGATGGCCCCTTGTGAAAAATTTTAGTTTCTTACAAAGATTCTATGATATCCCAAAAGCTATTTATCGGAGTGTACGTAACACTGACGCTAATAAAACATGATAGTTTCATGATGAATATCAATCAGTACAATATCATTTTCTTTATACAATTATGTATATCCACAGATATCGTACAACTTGAGGGAGAACCTGGCGACATGCATTAGCATCGAACTAGACAACGTTCCCGTGGACAAGCTGGAGCTAGCTAAAAACGAGGCCTTGGATTGCTTGAAGGCACTAAGAGAAGGGAAAGAGGTAAACATTCTAATTGATCGAGTGAGCTAAGCGAACGAAGATTCTAGTTTCAACTTGGGCGATTTGGCATTTTATGTATGTTTATATGTATGTATGTATGTATGTATGTTTGTCTGGCCATAACTTTCGAACCGTTGATCCGATCTGCATGAAATTTGATAAGACGACAGCTTGTACTTGAGAAATTTACTGGTAAGTATATGAGTAAAATCGGATTAAGGGTTTTTAAGATATAGGGTTTTTTAAGGGGGCAAAAATAAAAAAAGTGACTTAAAAAAATCAAGTTACATGTCATACGAAAGGAATTTGTTTGGACATTCCAAAACAATTTTTACTTTTTTTCTGAGACGCTCGGTTTTTGAGATACAACAAAAAAGTTCAGTTAAGATAACCACATATAATAACACCCAAACAGAGAACAAACATCTATGTTCATCACAAAAATGTTTGTTCTCGGTGGGGATCGAACCCACGGCACGGAAGGCAGAGCTACTAATACCAACTGAGCTGTGAAGGCTGTCAAAATGCAGCATTTTTATAGATTTCACAAATAAAATGTATGTTTCAGAGCATTGACATCGATCGCATCAAACGACTCCTGAAGAAGTATCTTCGCGAGAACCTAGCGATCCTAGACGCAGACTCGCACAGCGCTATCGCCTTCAGATGTATCGCCGACGCTCTGTATTCACAAAACGAGCAAGATGTAAGTCAAAATTATTTTTTACTAGCGACCCGCCCCGGCTTCGCAGGGTTATTGTGGGTTATCCCTAAGAGATAATGCTTGTATTATGCATATAAAACTTCCTCTTGAATCACTCTTTCTAAAAAAAACCGCATCAAAATCCGTTGCGTAGTTTTAAAGATTTAAGCATACATACATACATATAGGGACAGAGAAAACGACTTTGTTTTATACTATGTAGTAAAGTTCATTCATAAAACCTCCATAAAGATAAAAAAGTGCGAGTCGGACTCGCGCACGAGTGTTCCGTACCATTATCTATAAAAAAGGCAAAAAAAACACGTTTGTTGTATGGGAGCCCCCTTAAATATTTATTTTATGTTGAATTTTAGTATTTGTTGATAGCGGCAACAGAAATACATCATGTGTGAATATTTCAACTGTCTAACTATCACGGTTCATGATATACAGCCTGGTGACAGACCGACAGACAGACAGACGAACGGACAGCGAAGTCTTAGTGATAAGGTCCCGTTTTACCCTTTGGGTACGGAACCCTAAAAACGAAGGTTGCCTGTAGGTTAGGGGACTTTCCAAGCTAGTATTCTGATCCAGTATAAAATCCAGTACTTTATTCACTTTTTGCTGTAGTTGGTATTCCATGCATGAAGTTCCAAGCACATCGTTGCAGTTAGTATAACTAACTGATTTCCGCACGATGTTTTCCATCGTCGTTTGAGAGCAATTGCGCAATCGCAGAAAAATCTATTGTTGCACGATCAGAGAACCCACGACCTTACGATTAGAATGCAGGATCACTTCTACTAGACCACCGCTGCTCTAATTCTAATCCATGGTGGGGAATTAGATGCACTGACGACCCGCAGTGATGTGTATTGTGCATTATCCCCCTGCTAACCTCACCCCAGCCAGCCCAGCTCCTTAAAGAAGTGGTCCACCGTTGATCATTTTGTGCTCAATTTCCCCACTAATTGTAATTTCACTAGTTCCATTATAAATAAATAATAAATAAATAAATAATAAATAAATAAATAAATAAATATTGGTGGACATTCCACACAGTACTATCTCGCTCCAAACTAAGCGAAAGCTTGTAATATGGGAACCAGATAGCTGATATACTACTTATATACTTTTTTTTTGTAAATATATACTTATAATATTATATAACACCCAGACAGAGCACAAACATCTATGTTCATCACACAAATATTTGTTCTCGGTGGGGATCGAACCCACGGCCTACGGCGCAGAAGGCAGAGCTACTACCAACTGAGCTGTGAAGGCTGTCAAATATAAAATCCATTTCAGTTCATCTCCCGCATGAACCCAGAGCTCATAATCCGAGACTTGAAGAACGAAACTGGCGAGTTCTGGCTGAGCCTACTTCAGAAATACCTCAATGATGACCTCATCTGTGTCGTCGGATCGCCGAGCATAGAGCTACAGAATAAGTACTTAAATTTCTTTATCTTTCAGACTACTGCTTTGCTCGTTATGGTATATACAAGGTGTTCCAATGCTTGTACTTAAAACTTCAGGGGGCTAAAGCGCCCATTAATATGAATAACTTTTTCTAAGGAACGAACACTGTGAACGCGTAAAAAAAACAGCTGTTTCATAATAACCTTCTGACAATAACAAACAACAAAAAAGAATTAGCGGAATCGGTCCAGCCGTTCACGCGTGATGACGTGACCGAGGGAAATTGGGATTCATTTTTATATATTAAATATGTTTTCAAGATCAAGTTTTCACCTACCCAAGACAAAATTACTATAACACTGGTTTCTTTACAGAATGGCAACACAAGAAAAAGAAAGAACAGATGCCCAGAAAGGTACTCTTGGCCAAGAGGGATTAGCGTCCAAAGAGAAGGAGCTGCTATCAGCTATCGAATACAACGAGGTAGGTGTACCTTTAAATATTATTCAAATTATGGCTGACATAAAACTATTAAAGATCTCATCAGTTCACTAAAATGTTATAATGTTGTTTGAAACCACTCATCCACTGTATTTCTGTTTGTTGCTTCATGTACTATTGAAATGTATTTGCAGGTATATGTTTGTGTTAGGTGTAATTCTTTTAAGAGTCATCTTTTTTTTTTTTTCTTCTCTTCACCGTGTAACTTTGCGTTTGTTAATTTGTAACTGTTTATTTTTAATAATAGCACGCCAACATCATTTTCTACCTTTAAGGTTGGCTGGTAGAAAATGCTTATAGCATTAAGCCCACCTTTTGTACACTTAAATTTTTATTTTTGTGCAATAAAGTGTTAAATAAATAAATAAAGATATGAAAAGTTTACTAATAACTACCGAAGCCAACCACCACCACAACTATTGTTTAAAAAATATGCGTTTTTCAGGCGTTTTCTTTACAATAAAGTTATAAAAATTGGCAAGTTTAAAATGCAAATATAATTATATCGTAACTAATACAAGTAAATTTAATTATTTTGTAATATTTATTGTGGTTAAAGGGTGTTTTTTAAATCCACACATTTTTAAACAACGTCAAACAACTTCTCGCTCGCACATTGCAACATTTTTGAAGATACAAAAGGTATAGTTATTAAAAATCGCTAACAATCAAGTTTCGAAGAATAGTATATCATAGCTTAATCAAACTTTAACGGTAACGGTACGAAAACTTATTTAAATCTAAATTAGTTTTTATCCTTCCAAGGTCGCCTGGAAGAGATCCCTCTCAGTGATAAGGTCGCCCTTTGTTTTACCTTAATGTATGCTTTAACCCTGTACTATGTTTCTGTATGGTGAACAATAACGTTACACCTATCTATCTAAATGATATTTTTGCTTAACGTTTGTTTAATTCAAAGCGAGCGAGAAGTAAATTAGCGGCCGTCTGCATCTTAAGCGTCAACTGTAGTTCCTTCTTCTTTGTTTCCAGCGAGAGCCTCCCGCCGGTACCTTGGCGGCGGTACCCATCCCGTCATGTGCGAGTCTCAAATGCCATAACATCACCACTTGGAGCACGGACGCCGAGCCATGCCCGCATCTTGATCTGAAGGAACTGCCTCTGTACGCGAGAGTGGACAGTCTCAAAACCAACTTCGTTTATGTAAGTGAATATATGTATTGAATCCTCATAATAAAGTTTGAGCAAGAATATCGTCTGTAGCAACATTATCATCATCAAAAAACGTGACTAAATTACAGGTACATGAGGCTTAACATCTGTGTGCCTCAGGTTGATGGACGCAGGGCAGTGCATCGTAGGGCACGTTCCTATCGTGCTTGACTTGCGAGGCAATGCTTTGTTATAGGTGATGGTTACCACTTAAAATCAGGTGGGCCATCTGCTTGTTCAGTCAGCTAGTTGTATAAAAAAAAGTTGAAACAAGTTTTAAAACTTGTTAGGTTCTACGACATGCCGGTTTCCTCACTCAGTTTTCCTTCACCGTTTGAGAGTTCTTCTTGTCGTGTCACTAGTTTCTTTCGAAACAGTGTGGTGAAAGGATTTTAGGTGCGCCTCAAGAGGCTCCTTTCGAGCACTTCGAATACACCTACACCGTTTGAGAGTACTGGAATGCCATATACCATCGAAAAATTTACGATCTTTAAACGCCTTCAATGGCGCAGCGGGCTATATCTCTCTGAATGTGTTGCTAAGCTCAAATCTCGAGAACAGCTGAACCTATTTCGCTTTGTTGTGTTTGTTATTGTCAGGAGAAGGTTTTTATGAAAAAAAAAAAATTGCGCGGAAAATTAGAAAATTTAAGAATACTTAACCACCATATAAAATTATTTATAATCTAACCTTAGCGCTTTGGACATGACGTTTGACATATAAATTGACAACACCGATTGATTGGTGTGTTATACCCATGGAGGTACTATATACTTAGTCTAAGGTTATACCAATTCGAATTCAATATTCATAGTTAAAACAGGACAACGTCTGTCGGGTCAGCTAGTTATATATAATACTAACTCTTCTTTTGTTCATTATTTATTTTTATACCAATGTCTTTCTCCCCCACAGTTCAACCTAACCTTCGACACGTCGTCACTAGACGGTGAAACGCGTTATTGGATACCGCTCTTCAAGAGCGCTCTGGCAGAAAGCCCCGTGCGCCGTGGAGAGGAACTCATATCGCACCAGGATATCATATCTACCAAGGAACAGCTGACGATCACATTCTCTGTGAAGATCGGTGCTGGCAGCTCCGGAAACTTCAGCGTTGGAGAGTTTAGCAACTTTCTCTTTCTTGAGACTGGGGTGAGTTTTACTATGGAAGGTTATGGAAGGTTGGAACATTATTTCTGGTGAGGTGCAGTCACTTCATAATTCCTTTAAGGTAGATAATTGAAAACTGTGTGTCCTTCCTTATTTGGAAGTCAATAAAGTATAAACAGCCAAATTTTTCCTCATTTTCGTACAAAATTGACATTATTTCTGGATCAATCATGTCATTATTACGTCAATGTAGGAATTTTTAAGTCAAGACGGAACTGGTTGTGAAGCATGCTTCATCTTAAACTGCATCCTCACTTCCACCAAGTGTGATAAGGCAGCCAAAAAATAAGGCAATAATAAGAAAAAAGTAAATGATCGGTCAAGGCTCCAAAACTTGACTAGAAAAGATCCACTTTCTGTTTGCAGAGCCTCCAAAACTTGACTAGAAAAGATCCACTTTCTGTTTGGGGGTTCTTGTCGAGACCCCCTAGCTTCACAGGCTTGGAATAGTTACCTACCAAAAAGTGTAGTAAAATAAAAATAAAAATTGAATCAATGTGTCCTCATTTATTAGAGTTTTATTATTTCAGTGCGAGCCAGAAGATTACAACGAAGTAGTGAACTTCCTTTACGAAATTCTGTACGCTGCTGAACTGACGAAGGAGAGACTATTGGTGTGCACACAGAGGCTTATCAACGATGTTGCCAAAGTAAGTGCAAGATATTTTGTATTCTACTTGATTGTACAAGCAGATGGTCCCTGATGTTAAATGGTAACCATCAATTATAACAAAGCATTGCCTGACAAGTCACGCATGATAGGAACGTGTCCTATACACTGCACTGCCCTGCGTCCATCAACTTGAGCCATACAGATGTTAAGACTCATGGGCCTATAATTCACTGATAGTGAAAAAGTTCTAAAACATGTATCAAGTGCTCGAAAGGAGCACTTAAAATCCTTTCTTCAGACTATATTGAAAGAAACTAGTGATACGACAAGAAAAAAAAACTGATAGTTATGAATTTGGAGTGTGATATAAATAGGGTCCAAATTGGCAAATTAAGAACGCAGGTGGGCTAGTGAGAGGAACCCTACTTTTTATCGTAAGGTCGTGGGTTCTCATACGGTAGACCATTTGTTTGTGTGCCTGTATAGGTGGTTTAGGCTGGTGTACGTGGGATTGCCCGACGTCAGCGGCTCAGCATTCTCTAACGCTAAGGCTCTCTTCTCCATGAACAGCAAAAAATCCAACACTGTTGGATCTGTGTCAGTGCTTCGCTCTAGTTGGTATCTGGTTGTTGGTAGTTGGCTCTAGTAAGTAAAAGTAAGATAATCGTGAAAACTGAATCGAAGGGGAAAATCAATTGGTGGTAGACCACCAATTGATTTTCCCCTTCGATTCAGTTTTCACGAACTTTCCTCATCGTCAAAGGGACCGTTCATTAATCACGTGAGGCTCGAAAGGGGGGGAAGGGTTCGGAAAAAAATCACGAAATATCACAAGGAGGGGGGGGGGAATCTAATGAGATCACGTGTAGTTATTACAATATTTAATCGGATTATACCTAAAAAAATAAACGTGATTTTAGGTAGGGGGTAGTCTAAAACCACACCATTATCACCAGGGGGGGGGGAGGGTAAAAATTTGCCAAAAAACATCACGTGATTAATGGACGACCCCAAAGGATGTTCAATTTATAATTATTTTTTTCAATTTATACCTGAGATTTGGTGTTTTTTCAGATTCGCCGAAAAGGTAGTAAGATGGTGACCGACACGGTACGCGACAGTATATACAGTAAGGACAGCAATGTCCACTGGTGCTCGCTTCTACGACAACAGAAATTCCTCAAAGGTGATATAGAACTCTAGCTATAAGTGTATCCTGCTAATATTATAAACGCAAAAGTTTGTAAGTATCGATGAATGGATGGATGGATGGATGTTTGTTACTCTTTCAAGTAAAAACTACTTAATGGATTTTAATGAAACTTTACAATAATATAGCTATATATTTACAATAATATATCAGAATAAAATTTATAAAGATATTGTGTGAATTGTCCAAAATATGACGATAAGTGTCAAGTAAGTAGGAAAAAATCTACCATCTGCGAGCTATTCTGGCGTGCACTGCCAAAACCGCTAGAGTTACACATATGTACTACGCCACGTTAATATAAGCTACTCGAAATACTAATCCTGCGCAGACGAAGTCGCGGGCTAGTACTGTATTTGTATGTAATTCTGAAGGTACTGGCTAACTAACTCACACCAATATGCAGATATTGATGGAAAATTCTTTATAACCCAAAATCGAAATTGTATTGTGCTTTGGTGAACTTAATTCTAGAGAGCATTCTGGTCGTAACTCTGTCTTCTACGCGGTAGGTTATACATTTCAAAGAACGCTATCTAGCCCCCAAATTACCAAATGACCTCTGAAGGCTATTAAATAAAAGAAGATCCCTTCCCCCTTCCCCTCATGTTGTAAGAATGAAAAGAACGAATTGAAACACTATTTAAGAGTGGCCTAATTTATATATTTTCTATTCATGCTTATGCGACGAAGAAAACTTACCAAACTATTGCTCATTACGTTTTATTACATATACAACAGTATTACACACTTTTTTACTAGGTGTACTAGGTTAAAAAAATGCCTTTTTTCATCCCACAGTCCTCCTCGATAAGGTGAACGCGGGCGGAGACACGGCGCACGCCGCGATCACGGAAGCCATGGCGGCTTTCAAGAAGATCTCACAGAACGTCTGGCTGCATCTAGTGACGGACTTCGACAGATATAAGCTCAGCGCAGAGCCGTGGAAGAAGTTCGCTGTAGGAAACGAAATTGTTCCTCAACCGTAAGTTCACGTCTAGTTTCGCAGCAGAAAGAAGAAAATACAAGCATCTAGGCAACTCACTAGCTGCCTAGCGGCTTGTATTCATCACTATGAATATCACTAGAGTAAATATCAAATAAAATGTCACAGAGAGTTCCCTGTAACCGAGTAAAAAACATGAATGAGGTCATCGGGATAAAAAGGAGCTTATATCCTATAGGTTACGAACTATATTTGTTCCATTTTTAATTTTATTACAAGGAATAGACCGTCCTTTGACTACAATATCACCTGATGCTAAGTGACGATGTAGCCGACGTTGGAACAGAACGGTCTTGAAGATTTTCTATGTTTCATCTCGATCGGTTTTGTGGGTAGAGTTTGATTGAGCCATTTCACTTATTATAAAAAAAATAACTTAGACAAAACCATAAATAAATACCTCAAATACCAAAAAGATAATTAAACCATATACAGGGCGTCCCAAAACTATGCGACATGAAGGGAAAGTACCTTAAATATTGTAGATAGGATATTTTGCAAGTTTTTCAGCAAAATATCCCCTGCCCAGCCCTGTATATTGGTTACTGTTCGTTTACCCAAACAAAAGGGATATATAAATAAATAACGTTATAACGTGTAATTCCAGGCCGAAGCTATACAGCGACGCATCTCTCCTTTCTAACTGGGGCGGAGGCTTTGTGATCGGCGTGGGAGGCGAGGAGTCCTCTCACTTGCGTCAGTACAGCCCGGGGCCTCTGGGCCACGTGCTGGGAGATGTGGCGCCGCTCATTGTCGCACTCAACTACTTCACGCAGCTAGAGGTATGTCCACGCGATATAAGTATAGTAATATAAAAAATCCCTATAAACATTAAATAAATAATAAATACTGGACTTTCCACACAGCACTATCTAGCCCCAAACTAAGCAAAGCTCAGTTCAGGATAAATATAATTTTGATCCATATCCATAGTACGAAAATTGGTATTAAGTTTTCACTTTAAGAATCGAAAATGCATAGTAACGTAATATATAGGTAGATAACACTTTATTGTACACAAGGTTAAATCATAAATCTAGCCGTAAATTAATAAAGTACTATGGGCGGCCTTATCGCTGAAAGCGATTTCTTCCAGGCAACCTTGGGATGAAAAGTATTTGATCTGAGCAGTAATGGACGGCGGTGCACGTAGTGCGGTAAACTTAAATAATTACATTTTTGAGGAACTAAAATAATTACTAACATAAAAAATTATCCTAATACATACATGGGTATTGTAAAATAAACTAATTTAGTAGTAGTAATATTTTGTCATCATAAAGAAAATAAATGAAATTTCCTCTGAGAAAATCAATCTTCTGTAACCTAAATGACGGTAGTTAGAAATTACGAGTCGTAAGGCGATTTCATATTCAAATGGTGTACATGATTGTTACAGGGTCCCATGTGGCGACTGATCCGCGGCTGTGGCCTATCGTACAGTTACTACCTCGGCCACAGCGCCGACATTGGCCGGCTCGTCTTCTCACTCAGTCGCGCTACCAACGCCATTGGCGCTTACAACAAGGCTAAGTCTATTCTGGTAAGTTACAATATTCAATTGAGGAGAGAAGAAACAAAAGGGATAAATCCAGTTTCACAAATTGCACAAACATACACACACACAAATTTGAGACAAAATAAAAAAAACTCTGTAGTTTGTAGGTCTTTGAGTTTACTATAATTATTATAGATAATGGATGAATGTATTTATCTCATACTCATACTGTTTATTGCAATATTACAAATATTATATTTATTGTATATTATGTATGTATATATTATTATGTATATATATATTATGTATTTATTTTAAGTAAGTTTATGTAGGTTATACCTACCTACTTTAAAATTAGAATAGGTATCTATATTAATTAAGCCCAAACAAGACTCTCCCCCCTCTCTTTTTTATGTTAAGTCCTGTCCATCCCAAGGTTGCCTGGAAGAGATCGCTGTTAGCGATAAGGCCGCCCATTGTATTACTACAATTGTTAGCTTTTAAGTAAGAATGTGTATATTAATTTGTTGTGGTAATAAAGAGTTATCTATCTACCTATCTATCTATATTGACAGCCTTCACAGCTCAGTTGGTAGTAGCTCTGCCTTCTGTGCCGTAGGCCGTGGGTTAGATCCCCACCGAGAACAAACATTTGTGTGACGAACATAGATGTTTGTTCTCTGTCTGGGTGTTATATAATATTATAAGTATGTATTTACATAAAAAAAGTCTTTATGTAGTATATCAGCTATCTGGTTCCCATATCACAAGCTTTGGCTTAGTTTGGGGCGAGGTAGTGCTGTGTGGAATGTTATTATATTAAATCTAATATGTATCCACCTAAAATACGGTTGTAACTAAAAAAATATAAATAAAATAGGCCTATTTCGCAGACGTACGATACGAGATTACTTACTACTTGATGAAAATGTTTTTGTAGGAGGAATATCTCGCCGACCCCAAATTTGACGAAGATCTGTTTGCGTCGGCAAAGAGCGCGTCCGTTTACGAAGCTGTGGTGACAGAGAAGTGTCCATCTGATGTCATCACCAAGTCTCTGATGAACTACTTGAGGAAAATCCACCCTGAGTATAATAGGTAAGAGATAAGTGCTTTATTCACCCACTGACAGCCACAGTGCAGTTGGTAGTAGCCCTGCCTTCTGCGCTGTACCCGTGGGTTCGATCCGAATAGGTTCTACGACATGCTAGTTTCCTCGCGATGTTTTCCTTCACTATTTGAGAGTACTGGCACTGTGCACATATTTTTTTGAAATGAAAAACTCATTGGTGCACGACCAGCCACGGCCTTTAGATCGGAAGGCGGAGCTGCTACCACTAACTAATGTTCTCAGAACCACTGAACCGATTTTTTTATATATAGGATAGGCCTTTAAACTGCATCACCCAAAATCAACGTTCACCAATATTTATCATTATGCTGTGATTTTTCTTTGCAGAGATCTTGTCTGTGCGATTTCCGCGGTGACCCCTGAATCGGCGCACGCGTCTGCGGCTCGCTGGCTGCCGACGCTTTTCGACTCGTCTCAGAGCAAGCTCGGCATCGCTTGCCATCCTACGAAAGTAGCCGACATCCAGGCAGCATTCCTAAAGTGAGCTTACCTTTGAAAAATGCTGGTTTAGCAGGAATATTTAAAAAAAATCGGAAAAGATTCCGTTCAGAAATGTCAGATTTTTCTCTCTGGCTCGTCTTTTGTTTGCTTATAAACAAAAAAAAAAAGAGAAACTGACGTTTCCGATCGGTAAAGTTTTTTATATTTTTCAAAACATTCGGAAACGTTACCGATCGAAATCGTCAGATTCTTGCTGGAGTGGTCACGATGTTCACATTCATCGTTTTATCTCCTACACTAAAGTGTAATTTAGAACAGTGGTTACACCCTATGTGATTAGCGTTGAAACTGTTGCGTGCTTTTCGCGGTACTGTCGGTAGCTGTTAAGAATACGCACTGCATTTTTTTTTATCTCGGATATTTGATGTAACCCAATAAATCGACAGAATCATCAAATTTCATTCACATGTCATGGGCTGTACGCTTTTTGGTTGCCATTGTACGCTACAATCACTCTCTAAGCTGTTCCTTTTGTGTCCTAATGTTGATATTCTTTTACAGAGTCAATAACCTCAAGTTGGATGCATTCGAATCGATGGAAGCCTCGAATTTAAACAACTAATTATAATTTTATTTAGATATAAGCGTTACCGGCTAATTTATATTATTTTCGTATATTTTTTTTAACTTTTGCTGTATTAAGTATTTTATGCTGCTAATCATTGGCTGTGCCTTATTACGTATTGAATACTGATGTTTGATAAGCCTCATATTAAAATTGCAATACCGATTAAAGTTTAGAAAATATACAGTTTGTTTTGATAATAATTTTAATCACCTTTTATCTTTAATCTAATATCTATACAAATATATAACTTAAGTTTAATCAGATAATTAGTGAACATCGTTATAAATCATCTCACAACCGCTGCAACATTTCCGACATATAATTCGAATCAAACCCATTCATAGAATATTATTTAATACATTGTTCAACATTATATTTTTCTAACAGAATATACTGTTTGTGATTCTACGTCTCCAACTCCTATTTTACACGTGACAAGAAGAATTCGCTTTGTAGTTCAAAACTCAAAAGGTAATTATTGAATTGAATCATAAGGATAACTTCGAATCATATAAAGCTAGGTGAATCTAGTTGCCAGTTCCAAGCGACCAAGCCTAGAATGTAATATCAAGTCTAGAATAACTTCAATTGGAATAAGAGGTTGGCCCACTTGATGTCGATTACTACAGCCTATAACAATTACATTATTACACAGCACGTCCATCAAGGATTTGTTGTGAGGAATTGCATGTGCATGTAATTGTACCGGAACTCCTATAGCCGAAACACAGTAATGCTAGCATCAGTAGTATCACTGCTTGGTGGCAGAAATGAAGCTACCGGAAAAATTGGAGTCAGAGACGGATTTAGGTGTTTTTAGTATCATACTGTCATATCATAACGCGTGCTGGCTTGATTACGCGCGAAAGTTTACTACGACGTCGCTTTCATGATACTAAAAACTCCCTCGGTTCACAAACTTTGTAACGTTTACAACTTTATTCATTTTCAAACAGAATACATAAACTACAATACATGTAGAGTGAATAGATATTATTAAATTGAGCTCTTCACTGCATCCTGCGATCAAATTCTACCACTACTATATAACTTTATAACCATAGAAGATTCTCTAAACATTTCATAAAATTTCGTACAGCGTTGAGCTTCATATCGTATTACAGACCATTAATACTGGTTATCTTTTGTTAGTGGACATAAAATGCATTATAATAATAAATGTTGTTTTAAGGTACAAAAATAAAACGGCCTTTACTGGCCCACCTCTCCGATGGAAACAATCGCCTAGGCCTGCTAAATGTCAACTTACAACCGCAAGGCGATCTGGGACTACTCAATAGTTGGGATTCCTATAATAAATTAACTATACTGCCGTGCAATTTTTTCGGTGTAGCATTTTGTATCGGTAAAACTATCTATTGAGCGGTACCCATTCACCTTGCCGTCGAGGTAATAATTAAATATGTTTACACTATCATAATTAAACTTGTACATGCAAAGATAATATTTACAGATTTCTATATCTACGTATGTAGTGAAAATAAGTATATTTTTGTAACAATAACCTCAAGGGTGCATATTTTATATGCACATAATAAAGCACCAACATGTATATTTTGAAAATACTTAATTTTTGAAGCACAATAATTTTATTTTTCATCTAGAAATCTTGCCATAACTTTATTTATAAAACAAAATACGATCTCATAGCGTATTACTAGTCAACGGACTTTGAACAGAGATTTGGTAAATGTTAACGCATTACATAATTACACTATATTATTCTAACTATAGACATCTATATGACGATTAAAATTTCCTACTAAACGAACAACTAACTAACGTTCAATCTATAAACTACGTAATAATAAAGAGGCGGCCCCATTTATACTACTTACGTGTGTAGTTCGAGCTATGATACAGATTAGACGCGCGGTGGCCCTTAGCTGCGATTCTAGGCAACTATACGACGTGCCAACATCGCCTGCCAAATGAACAATTCTAATCTCAGGCAAAGTTACACTATCAACTCCAAACACAAGCATTGCTAATGTAAACCTGCCTCAGTCTATCACGATACAATTTTAGGTACAATTAGCATTGCATAACCATAACCAGTCTTTTTACAAAAAAATAAATTTCACATCTCCGCGCGTATATTTGGGGCAATTAAAATTAGTATGGAATTAAAACTTTCAGATTCACCATAGTCTGTTTCTTTCGCAGTCGATTGTCCCGCAACCTTTATTACATGAGGCTGGTGTCGATAGTTGGGGATTGGTTGTTGAGAGCCTCGCGAATGTAGCCCGTGACGCTGTTCTCAGCGATTAGGTGGAAGAAGTAGAGATGTTCGAAGCTTTTGAGGGAGATGGAGCGGAGAGCCGGTAGCCGCAGCAGTAGGGAGGCGAAGCGGCCTTCCTCTGTGCTGTGCGCGCGGCGCGTGTACTCATCCATGCACGAGAACATCTGTGGACAACAACACTATCATTTCGCGAAGCATACTTTGTGG
The DNA here is from genome assembly GCA_932294275.1 of Chloroclysta siterata. Lineage (NCBI taxonomy): Eukaryota > Metazoa > Arthropoda > Insecta > Lepidoptera > Geometridae > Chloroclysta > Chloroclysta siterata. The sequence continues at coordinate 6,445,759 of OW028600.1, read as the reverse complement.
ATCCTCCTACTCGATGGACCGACGATATTAGTAGATCGCGGTAATTCAGTGGGAGAGAAACTGATGACACGACAACAACAACAACAACAACAAGAAGAAGTGGATAGAGAAGGCTCAGAATGGTTCTTCCTAGAAATGAATAGGGAAGGCGGCCTATGTCGAGCAGTTGGACTTCTTTCGGCTGGTGATGGTGTTTTAGGGTTCCGTACCCATAGTTTTAGGGTAAAACCCTATGGGTACGGAATGATATAAATATTACTGAGACTCCGCTATCCGTCCGTCTGTCTGTCCGTCTGTCACCAGGCTGTATCTCATGAACCGTGATAGCTAGACAGTTGAAATTTTTACAGATGATGTATTTCTGTTGCCGCTATAGCAACAAGTACTAAAAAATAGAATAAAATAAATATTTGAGGGGCCTCCCATACAACAAACGTGATTTTTTTGCCGTTTTTATAGATGGCACGGAACCCTTCGTGCGCGAGCCCGACTCGTACTTGGCCGGTTTTTTGGAAGCCATTTAAAATTGTGCCAGCTGTTGTACAAAAGATGATGAAAATCTAGAGGTACTTTGAAAAAAGCCGATTTAATAGTAGATCTCTTAACTCTTTGTGAGGTAAATATAAAGAGTAGTGAGAGTTAGCATCAATGAATAAACATCATAATTTTTACATTGAAAATGGTTCACCTCGTGTATATCATGTTGTATTCCATCGTCTTTATTTTTACAGACAGCATTTCAAATTAAAAGTTACCAGTGTAATCCAAAAGTGATTGAGTAATTGAGGTTCATCGTTACATTTTAAATTAATTAAAAAACCCAAACATAAAAAGCCACAAACAACCAGAAAGACTTGTACCGTGAAAATCAATAATACCTAGAAATAGATTTCTGCGCAGTCATAGTGAATCATAGTCGTTTTACTGCAAAATAAATTGACTTTCAAATGGAAAAGGTCAAATGCTATAAAAAATGCGCAGAATTTACCTAATCAGTGATTGTATTCTAAAGACGTGATAATTGGCTTCAAAGTCATTATTACTATACTGAGGTACATTAGGTAGCGATTTATACAACACTAGTGCAATGCCCGCACGCTCAGTATGTTGTTTTCTTACATCAACCTAAAGGTTGTTTGGAGGACAGCGCATAGAGATAAGACCGCCTATAATATTCGTAATCATTTCATGCAATAATTGATGAAATTTGGAGCAGGTTAGAGGAAGTTTGAAAGTAGTGCCTGTGACGGACAATTTCAGAAGTAAGGGCTAGCGTGGTATGGGCATGTCATGAGTAGGGAAGAAAGTCATATTACGAGAAGAGTGTTAGATAAAAAAAATTGGGGAAATTCCACACCGCACTATCTCGCCCCAAACTAAGCCAAAGCTTGTGTTATGGGAACCAGATACTACTTATATACTTTTTTTTGTTGTAAAAACATACTTATAATATTATACACCCAGACAGAGTACAAACATCTATGTACATTACACATAATTATGTTTGTTCTCGGTGGGGATCGAACCCACGGCCTTCGGCACAGAAGGCAGAGCTACTACTGTCAACTGAGCTGTGAAGGCTGTCAAAGATCTGGATATGGATGTCAAGATCTGGATATGGATGTCAAGATATGGATGTGGATGCGTGGCCCGATGTCCCGGTCGCTCTGCCCATCGGCAGCTAACATGTCTGCAATGTCTGTACTGTACTTACTATTGTGTGTTTTTTTATTTTTCTCTGATTTAATAGATTATATTTATGCATTAGGTATTATTAGTTTGAGGCGTAGCGTGTGCTGTCTTATAAATTTGATTATGTTTACCTTTTTCTGTATGCCTACGCCTCACTAAACTTCAAATATATACAAGGTGTAAAGTCATGTACGACATTAAATTGAAACACGTACTCCTAATTGCATTTTTAGATTTTAGGAGTTGGTTTTATCAAAAAAGCCTGAATATTTATCGAGATATCGATACTTTTCCAATAAATAATTTCTATGCAACCTGTATCTCTAATCGCCGGTGATGAGGTCAAATTTCCGGGGTCATGAAGTCATGTGACTCATCAATCAAACGAAAAAAAGGACAAAGATATCATATTTATACGCGTTAGACCGCATAAGAAACATATTTGTGCGCTCACATTGTAAAATTTCGCTGTGCGACAAGGACAGATATCATTCTGCTTACGTGTGTGATAGAGACAGATAGCGCGCCCCACTATGTGCCACGCTGCCGCCCGGTGGCCAGTGAAAGACATTATTATTTAGTAAACAATCGCCTTGGTAGCGACCTTGACATATCTAATTTTGAAAATTGTAAATTCGTGTTATTACTCGTGACTAGTGTCTAGATTTGATACCGCGAAATAGACTTTTTGTGTGAGTGTGTGTGTCTTGTTAATGTCATCAAAATGCAGAACTTGTATTATGAAGGGAAAGATAATTGTGAAACTAGGCATACAAAACAAACTCTAGAACAGTTGAAGGAGCTCTTCAGTGCATTCATTTGTATGTGCAACATGCAACAACGTGAGCATATTGGAAACGTACGGATTTGAGGCACCTAACTAGTTTTATTTTTCCTACATGCTAACGTTGCTCTACTATATCGGCGAATCAAAGACGCCGCCGCCGGCCGCGCGCCCGCGCTGAAAGGGCGTTCACCTTTAGGTACGGGCGCGCGGCACAGTTTAGGTTTAGTCGTAGTAGGTATGTATGTGCGGTTTCTGCGCGCGGGGCGCGGCATTGAATGAACGTACGTTGCTTTGTTTGTGTGTTTATACAGAATGTTCAATAATTTTATGCTTATTCTGATATTTAGTTTGTTTGAAAATAAAAAAATCTCAATTATGAATGAATGTTAATACAACCTTTTTTAAATCAATACTAGATAGTAGTACTACACGTGTATTAATTTAATGTCGTACAGTCGTTTACACGTTGTATTATATTATTACATTGTAAAAGGATCATACAAAAGAACGGTAGGAACCAAGCCGTAAGTTTGTTGCCTGTTCTTCTAGGCTTTGGTCGCGTGGAACTGGCACCTAGAGTCACCTAGCTTTAAGACGTTTCAAAGTGATCCTTGTGATTTTATTGAATAAATACATTTTGACTTTGACTTTTGACTTTGATGGTTCAGAAAGAGGCAGGGCAAATAAAATTGCGTGGCATGCGTAAAAGATGACATAAGTAAGAAATTAGTAAGCACCGAGATTATAGAAGAGAGTGGAAGAAAAAATGTTGTGCCGACCCCACTTAGCGTCGAATAAGGGCAGTAAGATGATTCATGTTAACTTTGGTAATAGTAATTTTTATTTTCATTTTAATAAGAGTAGTACAGCTCTTCGTGAAGGGCTCGTCCGGGGAAGTACTACCACCATGCCTTTTTCTGCCGCCAAGCAGCGTTGCTGTGTTTCGGTTTGAAGAGTGTGGTTGCCGGTGTAATTACAGGCACATGAGGCTTAACATCTGTATGCCTCAAGTTGATGGACGCAGGGCAGTGCATCGTAGGGCACGTTCCTATCGTGCGTGACTTACGAGGTAATGCTTTGTTATAGGTGATGATTACCACTTAACATCAGATGGGCCATCTGCTTGTTCCATCAGCTAGTTGTATAAAAAAAAATAGCTTTACCTTTTCCCGTAGGACTTCCACTTCCTGTTTGTTCTTCAGTCCCTTCACATCTGAAATTGAATTGGAGTAACATTTATCACAGTTCGTCCAAACACAAGCGCTCGGAGCGTAGCTTGCTTGATTTAAAACTATAATTAAACACGATATTCATAACATAATTTTAATAACACCCGAGAAAAAATGGGTTTTTTAGAGCCTATAACCAGCACACAGGCTAAATTCATATATACAGTACAACAGTACGACCTACATAAGGAACGATACCAATTTATAATTGGTCATTGACGACTGTAATCCCCAGGTACGGTAGACATCCCCCAGATATCTTTTGGCACCTACCTATAGGTCTTAAGATCTTATGATGATGTTTAAGGGGGTAGTCAGAGCAAGTAAGTTAAGCGCAGCGTTAGTGGTGTTATAATCTGAACGCTTTCGTGGAGGACTCGTTAAACTGTTGGTCCTGGCTATAGGTTGGTCCAGCTAAGCCATGATAAGCCACGAGAGCACTGGTGGTCTAGTGGTAGCGGCCCCGCCTTCCGATCCGGTCGTGGGCTCAAAACCGGTCGGGCACCAATGAGTTTTTCTGTTCAAAAATGTATGTGTACAATGCCAGTACTCTCTTTATATACGTTTATTATTTTACTAGCTGGTGCCCGCGACTTCGTCTGCGCAGGATTAGTATTTCGAGTAACTTATATTAGCGTGGCGTATTACATTGTGTAACTCTAGCGGTTTTGGCAGCGCACGCCAGAATATCTCGCAGATGGTAGATTTTTTTCTACTTACTTGACACTTATCGTCATATTTTGGACAATTCACACAATATCTTTATAAATTGTAGCCTATGTGTTATTCTGATGTATAAGCTATATTATTGTAAAGTTTCATTAAAATCCATTCAGTTGTTTTTACGTGAAAGAGTAACAAACATCCAACCATCCATCCATACTTACAAACTTTCGCGTTTATAATATTAGTGGGATTTTTCAGCATCGTCCTGTAGTGGGGCAAAGGCCTCCCTAACTCCACTCTTCCACTCTTTACGGTCCTGTACTTTTGAGATCGAGTGAGCAATGATCCAAGAGTGTTAACAGTGTGTAAATTACCTGGATTGAGCAGTATGATCGCTTTGAGCGCGACGTATTCAGACTGGTCCATGTTCAGAGTCCGCATCTTGAGAGAGAGCTCTGACAGCACGCGGTCGAATATCTGACCCACGCCCGCCTGGAGGGCCGAATTCCGATGTAGTGTCATACCTGTAATTCAGTCAATATTCATTTCAGAAATAATATTAATCTGTAATATTAAGTATCTTTACATAAGCTGCCTTTTTCTGCCGCCAAGCAGCGTTGCTGTGTTTCGGTTTGAAGAGTGTGGTTGCCGGTGTAATTACAGGCACATGAGGCTTAACATCTGTATGCCTCAAGTTGATGGACGCAGGGCAGTGCATCGTAGGGCACGTTCCTATTGAGCGTGACTTACGAGGCAATGCTTTGTTATAGGTGATGGTTACCACTTAACATCAGGTGGGCCATCTGCTTGTTTCCTCAGCTAGTTGTATAAAAAAAAAGCTTCATGACTTTATTCTCCAGGCTCGGTAGATATCCCCTTAGATCTCCAAGTGGTCGTTAGCTCTCTATCTTAAAGTAAAAAGTGTGTTTTAAGGAGAGTTGTCAGAGGTCCGTTCAAATATTAGATTTGACGCATACCCAGATTTTTCATCTTTACATGAACATGATCACCAGGCACGGTAGATATCGTTTCCAAATTTAAATTCTTTACTGAGGTATTTCTGTTTTATTTGAGAATATGTTTAAAATTCGTTTGCGGGTCTGCTGATAGCTGAACAGCCTAATGTGTCTTTGTGGCATCATTAATACATATAAATACTATAATAAAACTGTAGCGTTGCTGACTGACTGATAATCAATGCACAGGATAAACCAAAGTTCTAGGAACATGAAATTTGAATTGTAGCTTCGTGTTATAGGTTTGGGATGTACTAAGAAATAAATAACCGAAAATAAGTCCCTAAAGGGGTGCAAGTTGCTACCACTAGCTATCTGCATAGTTGTATGCGTTGTAATTTTCTTTCTAAATAAGATAGAGCTCTTTGAAATAACTTTTCTAGAAAATACTGCAATAAAAACCTCTTTGGGGCTAAACCGGTTGTATACCTAAGAGAGTGCGACTAATGTTTTGCATGAATATTTTAAAACTAAAGTCTCAATTAATATTTTTTTGTAAAGGCATGTAGCCTTGTGTTCGATAACACATCCCAGATTAAATTTAACTATAGCTATCTACTACGAAAAAAAACATAAAAATACTGCGTAGTTAGACTGCGTAAAGACATGGATGCAAATCAAATAAAATGTAATTTATATTTTGTACTTCTTTACTTTTACTCTCGTCCACTGCTGAAGAGAGTAGATCTCTGTGAAGGGCTTGACCGGGGAAGATCTACCACCACGCCTATTTCTGCCGCCAAGCAGCGTTGCTGTGTTTCGGTTTGAAGAGTGTGGTTGCCGGTGTAATTACAGGCACACGAGGCTTAGTCAAAGTCAAAGTCAAAAGGTATTTATTCAATAAAATCATAAGGATCACTTTGAAACGTCTTAAAGCTAGGTGACTCTAGGTGCCAGTTCCACGCGACCAAAGCCTAGAAGAACTGGCAACAAACTTACGGCTTGGTTCCTACCGTTCTTTTGTATGATATTCTTCGGACGAGCCCTTCACAAAAAGCTCTACTACTTTGAAATGACCCGTAAAGATGGTGGTCTCTTAAATGGTGAGAGACGGTACTAGTGACTTATACTCTCGCTCACGTTATACCTAAGAATCCATAGATTAAATTGTAGGAAACTTGTAATCAGTTTTTTTGCGAAAAAAAGTCCAAATCCAGAGCAAAAAACTAGTCAAGATTTGCTTAATGAGACATAAAAGATACATAGAAATAGTAATGACCTAATCGTTTTTACATAATATTATATTTTTAAACAGTGTGTTCATAAGTTGTTATTTTAAATACAAATACAACCAGTTTTTTGCATTGACACATGTATGTAAATAATTACAAGCTTAACTTCGTAATTAAATGTTAAATGTCAAGATTCAAAAGTCAGAGAAAGTACTTACAACAATGTCGTAATATTTTCCTTGTAATAATGTAGGTACTACTAATATGTATTATTAACCTTCGGTTAGGCTTACGGCAAAAAGTCGTTCTCCAGATTCAGACATGATTTTTAGGGTTCCGTATCCAAAGGGCAAAACGGGACCCTATTACTAAGACGCCGCTGTCCGTCTGTCACCAGGCTCTATCTCATGAACCGTGATAGTAAGACAGTTGAAATTTTCACATATGATGTACGAGTATTTCTGTTGCCACTATAACAACAAATACTAAAAAACAGAATAAAATAAATATTTAAGGGAAAGCTAATCTATTGTATGGGAACCACAAACGTGATTTTTTTGCCGTTTTTATAGATAATAGTACGGAACCCTTCGTGCGCGAGTCCAACTCGCACTTGGCCGGTTTTTTTTACTCTTGACGGGGCTTTTGTTTATGGGAAAAAGAAATGGAAAAAGCACCACAATGGCCCACTCTACTACTACGGTCATCTACCTTTTCCTCCTTGCTTGGGGGGCTCGTTTTGTTTCTTTACCCTAGCAATCATTGCCTACCTGTTGTTTTTTTTTATACAACTAGTTGATGGAACAAGCAGATGACCCACCTGATGTTAAGTGGTAACCATCGCCTATGACAAACCATTGCGTCGTAAATCACGCAGATAGGAACGTGCCCTATGCACTGCCCTGCGTCCATCAACTTGAGGCATACAGATGTTAAGCCTCATGTACCTGTAATTACACCAGCAACCACACTCTTCAAACCGAAACACAGCAACGCTGCTTGGCGGCAGAAAAAGGCGTACTTCCCCGGATGAGCCCTTCACAAAGAGCTCTACTACTCATAAAGTAGAATCTCTGCTTAAAACACATGCTCACGGAGCACGACCACAAAGGATGTGCCCTATGTTGCATTGCGCTGCGTCTATCGCTAGAGACGTAAAGTCTCATGTGCCTGTAATAGAATCGGCACCCATCATCTTCCTGCCCTTATCCCACTTCATGTGGGGTCGGTACAACAGGTCTTTTCTCTCCACTTCCCTCTATCATCCGTCATCTCAGTCGTGACTTACCCATGTCATCCTTCACACAATCCATCCATCTTTTCTTTGGCCTTCCTCTTCTCCTATATCCATCCACATTCATAACTAACACTCTTTTCGTTACATGACATTCTTCCCTTCGCATCACATGCCCATACCACGCTAACCTATTGCTTCTCATTTTCTCAGTCACTGGCGCCACTTTCAAACTGCCTCTAATAAACTCATTCCTTATCTTATCCATTCTCGTCACTCCACACATCCATCTCAACATTCGCATCTCCGCTGCATGCATTCTTCTTTCATCCGTCCCTTTTGTGGCCCAACTTTCCGATCCATACAGAACCCGTACCCTTCAAATCGAAACACCAGCAATGCAAGCTCTGCTGACCGACAGAAATAGGTACAGTGGAACTCATGAGTTCTACTCATGACAACTAATGACAGGTTTTCAAAGTTCACGGGAATTCTAGCATAAATAATGAGCGAAGCATCTTCACATTACATATTAATCAATGTCGTAGGGAACGTAACATTTTATGTAAATGGCTATAACCTTCGTTGAACAACGTCGCTTGATCGCTGGCGTCACTTAGCAAACAAATTGACGTCCGACCGGATTCAGAAACGGACGCACTCAACTCGTAAATAACCATCGTCGACTTCAATTTAAATCATGCAGGTTTAGATCATCGAAAAGAATACATCCCTCGTGCAGTTTTCACACCCAAACTGCATATGGGAGTCTACAAAATCCGCGTTTTGTTTGTGGAACACGCCTTCTGAGACAAATTGTATTGTAAAATGACACTAATTTGACAGATGCTCGCGCCAAACTTATGTAATTTTTAGGGTATGTAGGTTCCGTACCCAAAGGGTAAAATGGGATCCTAGTACTAAGACTCTGCTGTCCGTCTGTCTGTCTGTCTGTCCGTCTGTCACCAGGCTGTATCTCATGAACCGTGATAGTTAGACAGTAGAAATTTTCACAGATAATGTATTTCTGTTGCTGCTATAACAAAAAGCACTAAAAAACAGAATAAAATCCATATTTAACGGGACTCCCATACAATAAACGTGTTTTTTTTGCAGTTTTTAAAGATAATAGTACGGAGCCCTTCGTGCGCGAGTCCGACTCGCACTTGGCCGGTTTTTATTTATAGATGATGGTTACCATTCAACATAATGCCACCAACAAGTTGTTCAAAAAAAAGCTTCCTCCAACAAATGTCTCGCTAAATTTTCTAATAAGCTTTAGGCCTGGTTTCACCATGCTCTGTTAGTTACTAATCAAGGATAAACAGGCCGTTAAATCTAACCATAGATGTCAAACGCATACATTTTGACATATTTAACGGCCCTTTAATCCTTTGTTAATCTAACAGAGCATGGTGAAATCAGCTCTTAAGTACTTAAAAGATTATTCAAAACCGAGTCCGCTAGAGATCATAATGATCGATAGTCTAACGATATCGATATAAATGTTGGTAGAGTATATTCTGTACTCACCAGGCATAAGACACATGAGCTGAGGCGGTGAACTATTTCTTCCGTCGAGTCCGACTCGTTCGTCTGTCAGATACTGAAATTAGAATTAAAAGAAAATTAAGCATCTTGCTTCCATTCCCATACACGGATACTCATCAGGGTATATTTACACTGTTCGCAGTAAACGTCAATTTTCTTTGGCCTTGTGTAGATTGATCTGTCTGAGAGCCTTCACGACTCAGTTGGTAGTAGCTCTGCCTTCTGCGCCGTAGGCCGTGGGTTCGATCCCCACCGAGAACAAACATCTGTGTAATGAACATAGATGTTTGTTCTCATTTAATATTGTAAGTATGTATTTACAAAAAAAAGTATATAAGTAGTATATCAGCTATCTGGTTCCCATATCAATGGCTTTGGCTTAGTTTTGGGACAGATAGTGTTGTGTGGAAAGTACACCGCCCAGATAAGTGGCAGGCAGAGGACTACTCTTTAGAAGCCTATCATCAGCCTAGTGATGATGAGATAGAAAAATGATTATTTCGGACAAAATTACATAGATAGATAGACAGAAAACTCTTTATTGTACACCACAAGAATATAACATAACATAACAAGAATTAATTTAATCTACATAGAAGCCGCATGTAGCCCTTTTTGCGAGTCAATTCTATTCTTTGGTCGTGTCACTAGTTTCTTTCGAAACAGTGTGGTGAAAGGTTTTTAATTGCGCCTCAAGAGGCTCCTTTCGAGCACTTGACACATGTTATAGAACTTTTTAGGTTCTACGACATGCCGGTTTCCTCGCGATGTTTTCCTTCACCGTTTGAGAGTACTGGCATTGTGCACATACATTTTGGACAGAAAAACTCATTGGTGCACGACCGGTTTAGAACCCACGACCTTAGGATGGAAAGGCGGGGCCGCTACCACTGGACCACCAGTGCTCTCAATATAATTGCGAGTCAATAGCGCCATTCGATAGTCTGACTGTAAACTTTGGTACCATCGATCGTGACAACACAGGCCACGCCCAATTTGTTGTAGCAAGTGTTTTATTTATAGTTAATTTAATTACTCCGAAATTACGTCACAGAAAGAAACTATCAACACGACAAGAAGAAGAAGCCTAATGAGGTGAGGTTGTGTAAACCAAAGAACTCACTTCCATAGACCGCCATGCGATGGCGAACAGCAGCAGTTCGTTCCAGGAGCTCTTGATAAGTAGCACCTGATCATCCATCTCCAGCTGACTGAAGTGCGGGATGTCCCGCGCCCATATCACCAGCGCGGCTATCTGCTTGTTGCCTGAAATCACGAACGATGATTATAAATCTTGGACCATTGAGGCAACACGATGTCAATCGGCAAGCTACGAACCGGTCGGCCTAGGAAACGCGTAGACGGTAAATCGGTAGACGACATTATAAAAACGATAGAACAATGGATGTCCCTGGCCAAGATCAAGTACCAATGGCATTATATAACACTGGAGGAGGCCTGTACCCCCGAATGGGGTGGTGAGGAAACCCTCTTCGGGGTTATAGGTCTCCTATATCCTATATTTAAGACTAGCGGCCTGTCCCAGCTTCGCGTGGGTGGACATAATTTTTTTCAACATTTTAGGATAACCTTAGACCGTGGGTTCGAATCTTGCGGCTACTTATTTCTTACATTTGCACGCCCTGCTCCCTCGCCGCGTTGCCCGCTGCGCTGAGTCAGAGAGAACGCGCCCCGTGGCTTACATTTTTCAAGCGAATTAAAGTTTTTAATTCGTAATATCTTTTTAATGGAATTTTTCAAATCGGAAAAATTCAAGAAGTAATCTATAGGCATTGAAACAGTCTTGAATACGAAATTATTTAATAATATGATCACAGTACCTACTTAATATAGAATTTTGTATTTTGTTGGTAAGGAAATAAACATGCTGTTATTATTATTATAAGATATTACTGGGCTTCGAGTACCCAGGATAAAAGGAGAGAGTTGGATATCAATGTAGAGGAAGGACAAAGGAAAGGTGGATGGGTTGTGTGAAAGATGACATGGGTAAGAAAGGAGTGAGACTGACGGATAAGAGAAAAGTGGAAAGAAAATACCCTGTTGTGCTGACGTTACATGAAGTGGGATAAGGGAAGGAAGATTATGATGATGGTCTTGGATATCAAACGCGCTATGCAGTGCATACTTATTGACCATCTGATGTACAATCAGCATGAAGAGCTGATGCATTATAGATCAAAAAGAGTGCTGAGTAACCGAAATTGACAATCTAGTTTTAACGCTGGTTGTACCATGACGCCACAAAATCATGACCGGAGTAGAACGCTCACCTTTGTCTTGACACGTACGCGAAGACCACTAGGCTAATCACACGCCTTTGTGACTTTATCCATCTAGGACGATAGAGGGTCAAGTCAAGATTCTAACAATAGCTCATTGATCAAATCGCTCTCTGCGTTTCCTCTCTCCAGTTACGTAGGAACCTGACTGAGGACATCCCCACATGACTCACTGACAATTTGAGCACCCCACCTCGCAGTCAAAGTCTTAATTAATAAAAAAAGACAACGTAAGACGCTATGTACTTTCTAAGATATAGATTTACTGCCTTAGTCATCATAACAAGCGACTAAGAGCTGATTTCACCATGCTCTGTTAGTTACTAATCAAGGATTAACAGGCCGTTAAATCTAACCTTAGATGTCAAACGCGTACATTTTGACATATTTAACGGCTCTTTAATCCTTTATTAATCTAACAGAGCCTGGTGAAATCAGCTCTAAAGGTAACGCACCAGCATCTCTCCGATTATCTGCCTAAGGGCCGGTTTCACCATGCTCTGTTAGATTAACAAAGGATTTAGGGACCGTTAAATATGTCAAAATGTACGCGTTTGACAGCTAAGGTTAGATTGAACGGCCTGTTAATCCTTGATTAGTAACTAACAGAGCATGGTGAAACTGGGCCTAAGCGTGATTAAGACAACTCCTCAAAATATGGGAGATGCGAGATGCCTATCAATCTATCTGTCCAGCAGTAGACTTATTCGGGCTCATAATGAGATATTATACCTCAGTCCACAAATGGCAAGTGACAAATCAAACGTTGTGACGTGTCTCTGATTACCCTCATTAGGCTATCTCAATGACGTAAATCTTTAGTCTTAGAAATCTAGAGTATTTGCCATGCATGATTTCAATCGAGTCTATTTAATTTAAATACACCTCCAAATAGCACTTTATTCTTGCGACGTCAAAGTCTATACACAATTGAATATTTCAATATTTAGTATAGTAGTTCAATATTATAGTAGTAATCCCCAGCGTGAAATATACTATTCCGACTGAACAGCGAATTCACATTGTTTGTATATATCACAATGTTGATTGGATGTTGCCCGCACCTGTCAGCTCCAGACACAATCACGCTCGAATCCTGCCAGAGAATGACAGATTTAGAACAAACATTTCGCGTTAGCGATCTGACGCAGGATTCCAACACGACTTGGGTTTGTGCACACTTATGGTAAAGGGGAGTTATGAGAACGTGTTTTTTTTATCACTTAAAAATCTATTTATTGCACAAAAAAATCTTTTTATTCATTTATTTCAAAAAAAGTAGCGCTGGCGCGACGACTTTGACCCCGTCCACCACAAGTGGGTAGAATTAACCGAGGATCGAGGAGAGTGGAGAAAAATGGGGAGACTTTTGCCCAGCAGTGGGACGATATAGTTTAGTAAAACACTAAGGCCTTCTTATAAGTAATGCGCAAACAGTCTACGAATCTGAATACATTTGTCAGCACACACGTGTTAAAAAAAAACATGATTATTATTTATTAACATCAATTTTATCTAAAGAACCTCTAATATTCAGATATAAATAATATTGAGTAGGTATCTATCTACTACTTAACATATTTGCCTACCGCCTAAAACATATTTTAGATTTTAACCATGGCCCAGCAATTAATCTCTACAATACATCTCGTCATTAATCAGCAGCAGACTTTGAAGATATTTAATGGAAAACCAATTTGAATTTTCGATCGAAATAAATGAACCGCAAAGGTCTTTTCTTAATGAAAACTATTCAACGATAGATCTTCGAACTGTGTGTTTTTTATATATTTTTTTGGTAGATTTTTTACAGCTGTGTAGGTATGACCTATGTTTTGTGTAAGTACACAGTTTTTTTTTTATACAACCAGCTGATGGAGGAAGCAGATGGCCCACCTGATGTTAAGTGGTAACCATCATCTATAACAAAGCATTGCCTAAGTCACGCACGATAGGAACGTGCCCTACGATGCACTGCCCTGCGTCCATCAGCTTGAAGCATACAGATGTTAAGCCTCATGTGCCTGTAATTACACCGGCAACCACACTCTTCAAACCGAAACACAGCAACGCTGCTTGGCGGCAGAAAAAGGCGTGGTGGTAGTACTTCCCCGGACGAGCCCTTCACAAAGAGCTCTTCTACTCTTAAAAATGACTCTTACTCTTAAGATATGACAGTGATCTCTATAAACTTGAACGTATTGGGGTCGTCCAATAGTGCAGAGGGTCAATGACACTATGAAGGCTATGTTTAACTCCTGGATGGCCACAGGGCCGTAAAATGGCACATGCGAAGGCCCACAGCCAGTAGTGTAATTATACGCGACGGATGATGATAATGAGTAAGTATTTGCTAATTATGTATCCTTATCAGTGGTATTAAAGCAATTTCAAGTAATTTCACCTTCAAACTGTCCCCTTTGAAGTAATAAGGTAAATTTTCTGTTTTCTTTTCATTCGTATGAAAAGTATAGATGTTGGCCAACATTGCACACAACCCCATCTAGCCCCAAACTAAGCAAAGCTTGTTTTATGGGTACCAGATAACTGATGATATAAAATAAATCCAGCATTAAAAGTAATCTATGCAGAAATGAACGATAAAATAAATTCTTAGAAGTCAACAGTCGATAAAACCATAACAAAATAATTATCCTTGTGAGGAAGGGTCTCTAGCAAAAAATATTATGTTACCTACCTCTTACCTACTGTGGTTTTCCCCCGGGGCTTTGTTTCGTCAATGACTTATTTTACTCTTATTTGTTTTTATAAGATGTTTGTCTTCGACGTAGTGAGTGGAAAGAAGTCTTTACCCACACCCTACTCTAAAGCTCCTATCTTATTTTCTGTGTTAGTCGATGCCGGTACGTTCCTAAGTAGTATAGTAAGTCACATATGAGGTACTTACTTCAGGAAAAAGAAGGCACGTGTAAATATAAAGGGCTTGCTTTTGGACTTCCTTCCTTAGATACACTGAAAAAAATGATTGCTTACTGTCACACAGTTAAGAGATTTTCATTAGGACTAACTACTTTAAACATTATCGACAAATGTTTCAATAACAGTTAAATACAAAACAGTAACTCTAACTGATTAAACAGTACAAATTCCTAAAAAAACTAAAAAAAAAAAAAATTGTCACCATCACTGTAATGTCAGTAAGTTTTAATGGTTAGAACCGTATCACTAAATGAACGAACCAGTTGTTTTAACTGATAGCACAGTACAACTAACTGACCATGGTTTTCCAAATATGTCTGTATTGTAACAGTAAATTTTAATGTTTTGATCGTAATCACTAAATGAACAAAACAGTTAATTCAACGAATAGTACAGTTCAACTAACTGGCCATGGTTTTCCATAGATGTCTGTGTTGTAACAGTAAATTGTAATGTTTTGATCGTGATCACTTAATGAACAAAACAGTTAATTCAACGGAAAGCACAGTACAACTAACTGTCCATGGTTTTCCGTAAATGTCTGTGTTGTAGCAGAAAATTGTAATGGTTTGATCGTTATCGCCTAATGAACAAAACAGTTAATTCAACGGATAGCACAGTACAACTAACTGTCCATGGTTTTCCGTAAATGTCCGTGTTGTAGCAGAAAATTGTAATGGTTTGATCGTTATCACCTAATGAACAAAACAGTAAATTCAACGGATAGCACAGTACAACTAACTGTCCATGGTATTCCATAAATGTCTGTGTTGAAACAGTAAATTGTAATGGTTTGATCGTTAGTACTAAAAGAACATAACAGTTAATTTAACGGATAGTATAATACCTCGAACACAGGAGACGAATCGCCTGCCTATCGGTGTTCTATCGAATACATTTTGGTGAGTGTGCGCAGGAACTGCACGATCTTATTCTCCCGTCTCCCTTCTACCTCCGGACAACTAGACGCACGGATAAGTGCCACCCCTTCATGGTGGATATCCCTCACTATCGCACGAAGCGCTTTGCTTCCACTTTCTTAGTGCAAACTGCCAAGGAGTGGAACACTTTACCGTCGTCGGTATTTCCGGAACGATATAACCTAGGAATATTTAAGACAAGAGTGAACAAGTGGATTATAGCTAAGCGTGCTCCACCTTAGACTGCATCTTCACTTACCATCAGGTGAGATGGCAGTCAAACGTTTAGCTATTAACAATAAAAAAAAAAAAAAAAAAAAAAAACAACTGACTGACTATGAGCTCTTTAAAATTATCTGTATTGTATCAGGAAATTGTAATGATTTGAACGTTATCACTAAATGAACAAAACAGTTACTGCAACTGATAGCACTGTACAACTAACTCACCATAGTTTTCCAATAAATTGTCCGTGCTGTATCAGTAAATTGTAATGATTTTAACGTTATCATTAAATGAACAAAACAGTTAATTTAAATGCTAGAACAGTACAACTGACTGAACATGACCTCTACAAAATGATCTGTATTGTATCAGTAAATTGTAATGATTTGAACGTTATCACTAAATGAACAAAACCGTTACTTTAAAAGATATCACATTAAGGCGAAGACAAGAGCTAATGTGACTCTCGCTCGCACGTTTCGACATGTTGAAAGATTTAAAATCACTAAACTCATTTTCGAAAAATCGCAATCAACCATCTTGTGTGCAATCACATTGCACACAGTTGAGTAAAAATTTGATTTTAATCGATACATGTTTTCCTACTCAAAAGTTTGCTTTACTAGTTTTCGTAAATAAGCAAACTTTTATGTTGGAAAACTTGTATCGATCAAAATGAAATTTTTACTCAACTATGTGCAATGTGATTGCACACAAATTGGTTGATTGCGATTTTTCGAAAATGAATTTAGTGATTTTATATCTTTCAACATGTAGAAACGTGCGAGCGAGAAGTTGTTTGATAGTTGTCAGCCCCTTAATTCTGACTGATCACTACCTCATAAAAAGATAGATATGTATTAAAGCAGTATATTTTAATTATTTGAGTGTACTTAACTGTTATTTAAACAGTTTCATTCATTAACTAATAACTTTCAAGCCATTATAAAATATATACCTACTTCAGGTGCTATAACTACTACCGTTCGAATATTAAAAAGCCGCTGGCGCTGAGTTAACCATTTTTGTGACTATGATGAAAACGTGAATTTTGTCTCGTTGGTTTGTGCCGTACTCTAACTTTTTGTGTTAAATGGTACGATTATTAGTTGACCTACCCGGACGTGTTAATATTTGCACTATAATAAATAGCTTTACGTAGTGTAGTAGGTACTTACTTATTTCAACTACCTATGTGCCTATTTGTTGGTACCTATTTTGTTATAACCGAAATAAATATTCGATTGCCAATTTGTTTAAAAAACTACCTTTATGTAAATATATATACGTACTTATAGCCAACCTACCTACTACCTACTTATAGCCAACCTACCTACTACCTACTTATAGCCAACCTACTATCAGTAAGTACCTAATTCAAACAACCGTATGTTGGTAACCTACCTACCTAGTAACGTTACGTGAAGGTATACCAGAAGTTAGTGCACTAGACAGAAATAACTACCTCTACTTAATCCATAATAGGTATAGGTATTATCCTTACATAATAGGTATAAAATAAAGTTTCGTTTCGCGGCTGTCTGTCTGTTTTTCATGCTCATTGGTGCCCTCCAAAAGCTCCTCATATTAGGTAGGTAAGTATATCTTATTAGGCTTATTATATTACACATAAGTATTTATTGACAATTGTTGACACGAAAAATTTTATTTTCTTTTGTTCGGAAGACTGGTAGGTACCTAACGTGCATTTTGACTATCGAAACATTAGTAGGTAGGTACCTATATTAAGATTACTAATAGGTACCTATATTCCGGATGGGCAAACTTGGCGGACGACGAGTTTGAGGGAAAAGAAGGAAACGAAGACGATGGAGGATGATCAAAATTCATTAAAATCGTACAAGGCCGCCGCCTTGCTAGATACCTAACAAGCTTTTGGATACATCGCCGACACGTTTGTCGAACACCTGTGATTTGTGCACAAAAACCGACACCGACGTCGATCACTGGCAAACACAAACAAAAACAGCCAAACACAAACAAAAACAAACAAACACCCATCCACATGTTCGTGTTTATTGTTTGGTAGGTACCTACCTACCTATTCGCTGTTTGCTGTTGTTTTCCAAGCATGTGGATCTTTTAACCTTCCCCTCTGTTACGAGTTGTATTTTGTGGAATAAACGATTACACTAACTGTTAATAATAATAATAGCAGCGTTTTACCTGAAATAAAACGCATATTAATTTACTTACCTCACTGAAAGCTTTCAGTATTATTATGAAGAAAGGCGACTTCCGTTTCCGTCGATTTCTAATAGTTTTCGTACTTTTATACCTTGTGGTTCCGGTCAAGTGGCGCCACCTGGCGGCCGCGCGCCATTTTGCTTCGTTAAATGTTAAGCGCCATTTTGGTGTCATTGGCTTAGTTTCAGCAGGCAGAGATAAAAGTGAAAGCTTTCAGTGAGGTAAGTAAATTAATATGCGTTTTATTTCAGGTAAAACGCTGCTATTATTTTACTGTACGCTCACTGAAAGCTTTCAGTATTATTATGAAGATTTGTTTGTTATCGCCTGGTGTTGCCACTTGTAAGATCAAGGTTACTCTAGCGCCAATGTGATTTTTAAAATATTTTACCACAATAAGAAGGGTACAACGATGAATCTACAACCTGCTATGTATAATTGTGATTAAACTTTATTATTCATAATAAATCTAACTATTTATTCGATTTAATCTGAAATCAAATAAGTAATCATAAAAAACCCGTCAAGCATAGTGACTAGGCAAATAATCCTAATGACTGGACAATTTGTGGAGGAGTCCCATGACCAAATATGGACTCTTTCAAGCTGATTTGATGATAATGATCATAAATCATAATAGGTGCCATGTTATTTGATAGCATAGATAAGCTATTGATTGCGTCAAATAGATGCCTTTTATTATAAGAATTAATGCTGCTCATTAATTTCAATAATTTTCAGTCGATGCTTAGATCACGCAGATCGAACGCTATCTGGAAATACTGTAATAGTGGCCGTACCAAACAATGTTTTGGTCCAACCTGAAATAACAGTGCGTGATGCGGGCTTAGCTAATTATCTTACAATTTTATTTCATTAATGGGTTTTCCCAATCCCATGATAAGGTGTTTGAGTTACCTACGTATAGTATAGTATTACTGCGGTCTATATTTTATTCTAATAAAAACACTTTTCAACGTAATAAACTGGAAACTTTGTTTCTGAGAAAAAAACATTACAGACTTGAGTATCCAAAAACGTGAGATTATAATATAATCTCACGATTATGATATTATATATTTGGCTATGACACTGTGATGTAGATACCAAGCATTTATGCGAAAGTGTCACATTGAAGTATATTAGTCCATTGTAAAACACAGCGAAATTCTTGTTTTATATTAGTAACCTTAAAGGATTGTTTTAAGAGCTACACCAAGAAGTTAATGGTTGTAAACTGTAGGAGTAATTATCGGTCCGTATTGCACATTTATACTAACATTTCCATATTTAATTCAAAATTAATAAAAACCCTTGTTGACTGAAGTTTCTACGGGTTATCCATGTTAACGGAGCTACCATAGCTGGGGTGCTAGGTCGGGTAACCTCCTCGTGGTGCACCCTGGTAACACCATGAAACACGCCTGCAGAGTACTGCGGACGTGTTTCATGGTGGCTAATAACCCGACACGGTGGGCCTCTCCGCGTGTCCCTCTGTCTAGCAGAGGGCACAGCGTGATGAGGCAGGGTAGACCTACGGGTCTACCCAGGCGGTTGAGCGCGCGCGAGAGACGCGGAACTTCTCGCGCCGCTCATGGTGGTGAATAGCGGGAGAAGACCTGGAGGGGCCTTCTCCCGCATTGCACTTATTCACCACCCCGTCGGGCGGGAACGGCCGGGCACTCACGGTCGTTCCCGGGTCCCTCCCTGCAAAGGGGGGGGCGTGCGGGCCCCGCCGTAAAGGCGGGGGCGTTGC
Source organism: Chloroclysta siterata (assembly GCA_932294275.1). Lineage (NCBI taxonomy): Eukaryota > Metazoa > Arthropoda > Insecta > Lepidoptera > Geometridae > Chloroclysta > Chloroclysta siterata. The sequence goes on along the minus strand of OW028600.1, from coordinate 6,426,060 downwards.
GGGGGCCCCGCTGTCATGGCGGGCCAATCGCCGGCGGGGGACTGGATGAAAAGGCTCTGCCAGTTTCCCAGTTCCCCTCCATATAGGCGACGCGGGAGTGTCGCTGGGTTGTTTAGTGGGTATACCGGGAGCGGAAAACCGGGGAGTCCCACATATCCCCTCCATCCTCCAATGGGGGGGAATGCGTAACGCATTTTTCCCAGCGTCAAAAAAAAAAAAAAAAAAAAAAAAAAAAAAAAAAAAAAAAAAAAAAAAAAAAAGCTACCATAGCTCGAGTTTTGAGGTTGTCTCATCAAAAAGGCAGTTGCCACCGGGAACTATAATGAAGAATAGATCCGAGACTTGAGACTAAAAACACCTCGTGTGTGGGTAATTCCATGGAATACTAAATGCTTTATAAAAAAAGAGAAGGTTTCTTAGTTTTCAAAACTAATAATATTTATATATAGTTGTATGTGTGGGATACTTTAGATATCCAATAAAACACAAATATCGTAATAAACGAGTCTGAGTCGTTGTCCCGAGCCCTGTTCGTATAGGCTGGTCATAGGACACTCGTCATCTGTAGTGATGACATCAATAAGCGGCCTGCTTTTCGAACTTGCCTAGGATAAGTGCAAGCTGAAGTCTATTAAATAATGATAATGATTAACCATGACTGATTCTATATTTCTCATATGTGACAAGTTGTTTCCACAAGTAGAATTGATTTCATACCTTCTTTAAGTAGATAAGCGACTAAAGACCTTTAGTTGTCGCACTGTATTTAAGTGCACTGCGATGCAGTAGGTAGGTACATGAACTTGGCTTTAGCAAGAGTGTATTCAGCATCTCTTTTTGGTAGCAGCGTAAAACAACTTTTATTGTGTGCCCCAAGCCCATTTGACACATACTTTAGATACTTTTCAGAGCTAGATAATGTAGCTATGCTGTGAATAAGGATACGCAACGGTACCCTAATCATTCTTTGAGAACGCCTTTGGTAGGGTAGGGTAGTCTAGTAAGGTATTCAAATACTTCATTACCAACACGGCTGGCAGAGCTTACAAGTCCTATTAAGTTTTTGTGAGGGTAGAGAACTGGTTTCTACTATGATAACTACCTTGACTGTAATCCAAAAATTCATGATGAATGTATGTCTTCGTTTACTATCAAAACAAGTGATCGTAGAGATGCACATCTCAAGTTTGAGCCAGTAAATATAAATGATAAAAATGTTAATATAATTTAGAACCCGTAAACACAAACCCGGTGCCAGTACCTGAAACGGTTAGGTTAGATTTTTTTTTTTTATTTTTTTTTTTTTTTATCAAAAATATAGATTTGAAAGGATGGGCTAAACCATCAGGAACCCTAGGCCCAGAAAGCATTAGGGGTATACTTTTTTATTGCACCTAGAGCTGGTACAGTGGTAGTAGTATGCATAATTATATTAAAAATGCTTATGATACGAATATCAATAGATTGTAAAATGAGTCATACTTTTACAACATTAGGTAGGCGTAGGCTTTGATACGATAATCTTTTATCAAGTTTGGTGCCCGCATTTTCATCCCTTGTGGAAGAGCGTTAACTTCACCTAGCTTTTAGTTAGATTCATCTAGCTTTAAGACGTTTCAAGGTGATCCTTGTGATTACCATGTGGTTTAAGACTGACATTGCGAGTCATTATTTGTACTTACCATATTTAGTAGCCTAAAACCCTGAGCCTTATCAAGTTGCGAGATTAACAAATTAAACTTTCTCTTTGTAACTATTCAGTGACAGTTTTGAAATAGCAACTGGCTATAGGAACATCTTCCCTGCGAGGGTGTGCTTGTTCGACTTCTATGCGATGGAACACAGTTTTATAAACGCCGAACCCCCTGAGAGGCGGCTGTATGTTTGATTGGATTTCTGTTGCAAGAAACCATTAGACTATGTTCACTCATTATAAAGTTGTTTCACTAACACCCCCAAAAACTCTTGCGAGGCGGCTGTTAGTTTGATTGGATTTCTCTAGCGAGAACCCAAAAAGTACCACGTCATTAACAGTTTCATTAACGCCCAAACCTCTTGCGAGCCGGCTGTTACATTGATTGTATTTCTCTAGCGAGAAACCCTCGCTATATTCATTTCATATATGAAATAGTGGCCATATTCACTTTACGTTTATAGTTCCATGCGATGGAATATTAAAACGCACATCCACCCCGCGAGGGTGTAATTCTTTGAGTTCCATGCGATGGAACACAGTTTTATAAATGCCTTACCCCCGCGAGGGGTGGCCCAAAAAAGCTATGCTTTTTTTATTGAAGATATCACACTTTGTTTGATATGATCTCTCTTCACACTTCACTTGCCTTACCCCTGCGAGGGGCGGTCAAGAAGGTTTTACTTTTTTAATTGAAGATATCATACTTTGTTTGATATCATTTCTCGACACACTTCGTTTGCCTTACCCCTGCGAGGGGCGGTCAAGAAGGTTTTACCTTTTTCATTGAAGATATCATACTTTGATATAATCTCTCGACACACTTCATTTGCCTTACCCCTGCGAGGGGCGGTCAAGAAGGTTTTACTTTTTTCATTGAAGATATCATACTTTGTTTGATATGCTCTCTCTTCACACTTCGCTTGCCTTACCCCTGCGAGGGGTGGTCAGGAAGGTTTTACCTTTTTCATTGAAGATATCATACTTTGTTTGATATAATCTCTCAACACACTTCGTTTGCCTTACCCCTGCGAGGGGTGGCCACGAAGGTTTTGCCTTTTTTTATTGAAGATATCATACTTTCGTTGCATTCGGATCGGCGACCTGCATACTTTATCAGAACGATATAATAAAACCTATGAATTATAAAGTAATTATAACAGAAGTTAAAGAACAAAGTTCTTTTAGTACTCCTCAAATTCTTACAATTAAAACGTCTGTAGGTACTCGTTTGAATAGTCCAAGAAAAAATAACCAATATTATTGTCTAAAGATAAAATGAGACTAAATTTCTTGTATAACAAGCAATAAACAAGCTAGTGACGTAAGATATCATAAATTTTTCCCAATTTGTTTGTTTCCCAGTCTATGATAACTGGGGTTTTTAAATTATGATAACGGGGGCTTTAGGAGTAGCTAGTTCCTTTAATTTCTTATTAAAAGTTATAACATTAATTTTCACCCTCACCGCAAGAACATGATAATCTTATAAAACAATAATTGAATCACAAAGCTCCTGCTAGAAAATCTACATCTTCTCAACATATAAAGTATCATCTACCGGTGCAGAGCCCGTGTCACTAGTTTACGGCAAAAGGAATACATTCTTTATGTTGCAAACTAAAATTATTATTTCTATAAAATAATAAAGTTTGTACTTACATTCGTTCTAGTAACCAAAAAGTTAATTCTTTAACTATAGGAACGTGATCCGAACGAAAAATCGTTAAAATATTGATCACGGTCATCCATTTAATGTATAGAGGGTAGAACTCACGGTTTTTTCCTCTTTGCACAGTACGAAGAACATAATTTCACTTCACGAAATAAAAGATAAGAATCTAAAATATTTTATGCAACGGTCGTCGCAGCGATAACGCTGGACACAAGTTGCTTCGACGGAAAATAAAACGCCAATGACACCAAAATGGCGCTTAACATTTAACGAAGCAAAATGGCGCGCGGCCGCCAGGTGGCGCCACTTGACCGGAACCACAAGGTATAAAAGTACGAAAACTATTAGAAATCGACGGAAACGGAAGTCGCCTTTCTTCATAATAATACTGAAAGCTTTCAGTGAGCGTACAGTAAAATAATAACAATTTAAAATATTGTTTATCTCATTACACAATTGAAATCTAATGTTTCAAACAATAAACGCAAATGCTTGCTCGCTTATGTACGTAACACGCGCCGCTCCTCCGCCCCCCCCCCCGCGCTTACGCCGCGCCGCCGCTGGCCACTGCGTGCGACACGCTAGTTGTAGCCATGGGTAACTCACTCAAAAAACATGATCTGCAGCGCATCAGCTCATTTACAGTCTCGAGCCGGAGCCGAACCGCGGTTCAAACGGCTCAGAATTTCAGGACCAATTTATTTTCATGGTACCTTCAAATACTCCAAGCAAGCACCGATAAGACTTGGCAAAAGGACTAGACGCCAAAACAAAAAAATACTACGATAAAAATAATTTTGTAGAAAAATAAACGAGTCTTGCGGAAAATAAACATTAAAAAATCCGTGAATTTGTATGTTAGCAATAACTAATAAATATTGCTAACAATGAACGACGGAATGAAAAAAAATTCAAGTAAAAGTTCTACTATTCAAAATGAACCATACTTGATTAAACGATAAAACGGAAAATATTTATGCAAATTATGACGAGCCTAGAACGCAAAATATCCTTAAATATGTATGCTAAAACGCGAGGGCACCCACGGGCTGTTGCTAAAACAACTCAAGTTAATAATTCAAATTCGTAACCCATACCATTTAAAAACATGCTTTTCTAAAAAGAACCATAATCCTTCAATTCATCCTAACTCCACTCACTCACCCGTGCAGATATTACTTCAAACGATTCAACGGTTCGAGTACGTAGTAAACCTCCCAATGAATAAAAATAAACATTCTACTCAAACGGTTCAGGGTTCTGTTTATCATAAAACCAATCTTTGAACCGTTTGAGTTGTGTATCACATTTTATGAGTAGACCTGAGAACCGCTCCACAGATGAGCGGCTCCAAAAATGCAGCATTGGAAATTAGATCATATTACAGCCTTCGCAGCTCAGTTGGTGGTAGCTCTGCCTTCTGAGCCGTAGGCCGTGGGTTCGATCCCCACCGAGAGCAAACATTTGTGTGATGAACATAGATGTTTGTTCTCTGTCTGGGTGTTATAAAATATGATAAGTATGTATTTACAAAAAAAAAAGTATACAACGTGTTGATGAAGTTATGTAGGGAAACAAAGAGCGTGTATTTAGACCAAGCACTGGAATACTTTGACGTGTGCAACGGTTGAATACATCGTTTTCGAAATTCCCATAGAAAAGTAAAATTAATATTTTCTCAGAAATTTGCAACAGCCCTGTCTGTGTTCGTGTCAAGGTCACACGCACGCGCGCTTCTATCTAGGAAAGAGAAAAACAACGATAACCTACGAGATAATTTGAAATACTTACCTTTCGGTAGGTAGGTAGGTACGCCGCCAATCCCCTGACACGATATTTTTACTGGTTCCTATGGATTTTGTCATTATTTACTGGCTATAATAACACTGGATAAAACTGGATTTTGGTAAGTTTGCGAGATTTCGCACGACACAGGCTTCAAACTTCACACTAAACCATTACCTCGTAGGCACTGCTCATACACACACTGACTGACGACGGCTTTTTACATAACAATCACCATTTTATCACGTTTGATGACATTTTCTCAACAAAACAATGTACAACAACGCATGTAAACACAAACAGGGTGACCATCTCAAAAGTGGCGGTTCTACCACACACCTGCCAAAAAATCTGTCAAAATCTACCAAGCTTGACAATAAAAATACCAAAAATATGACTTCATACCATCTCCTTCGTGGCTACGGAATAAATTAAATACCTACATTACATTCAGTTACTATCTTTTGATCGTTTGTAACGGTTTGCAGTTATCTAAAACGAGATAGAAGTTGTTTAGAAACCAAATCAATAAAGGTAAAAAAGAATAAGAAGTTTCCAGTTCGGTAAAAAATAAATAAATTATAAATATTATTTCATTAAAAATTCAAACTAATAAGATTTTTCTTGAAATATTTAAAATCTGCCAAATGGCAGAAATCTGCCACAAATGGTAACACTGATCGGCGGCCGTCGGCCGTCCTGATTGGATATGCGTTTTTAAATGCAACCAATGACAGACAGGTTAGTCAAAGATTAAATAGGACAGACTAGACACTTCCCAAAATTGCAGTTGAATAATTTTGTCGTGTCAATGAACCATGGTGGTAAAGTAACATGTTACAATTTAAAGAACTATGAATATCATAAACATTGGTTTACGACATCTAGTAATTAAACAAAAATAAATATTCTATTAAATATTGAGTACGTAGCCACGTAGGTACCTAGTTACTGAATAGGTATTAGTACCAAAGATCTCAGAGAATGTTTACCGTGACTAGGGATTACAGTCGCGAAAATATTTCTTTTACATACCAAGATCTTTAAAAACAGCAACATCATTATTAGGTAGGCACATTACTAGGTAATTGGTGGCAGTTCTGTTACCTATTTTATCTAAGTTCACAACTAGAGGTCAAAGAACAGCTGTAAATAGGGCTGCCTCATGATGCGTTTAGATTCATTTTAGATAAAAGTTTAAGAGGCATTTCATGAATGAAAAACTTTGAAATTTTAAAAGTCGTAGAACAAAAGTTGTTCGTTATGACCGGTAGAATATCCTGCTTTCGGATCCCTACAATTCTTAATAAACACGTTGTATAAGTAGTATATCAGCTATCTGGTTCCCATATCACAAGCTTTGGCTTAGTTTGGGGCGAGATAGTGCTGTGTGGAATGTCCACCAATATTTATTTATTATTTATTTATTATCTAGACAAAACAATTCAAATTCATTTAGCAAAATTTTTGATCTGGATATCTTTTTTCTAATGTAGACCCTATCAACCTAGGAACAAAATTTATATTAGGCTGGCATGAGAGCTGTTGAGCCGCTCCAAAAGAAATAGAGCCGGTACTGACGGCTCACTACAGTATGAGCCGCTCCAGACGCGTACGTCCGACTCCTTCTACCCACGGCTAGCTAGTTGCCTTCTACCCTTCGCTATGTTCAGTTCAGTATAATTTCGGCAAGTTGTTAATTATTTCTTCAATCTTTTGTGGCGAACGATCCTATTAATGTATTCCGAAATCATCTATTATTGTATATTCCGAACGCATCTTATTCTGAGCGCATCTTGGCATTGTGATGGCTGCACTGTGTGTGGCCGCCAATGGTAGGACTTGCCGCGCGATTCGGCGACGCCCCTTCACAGGCAGCCAACATAACCCGGCTCTGTGAGCGCGTGGCCGAGAAACATTCGCTCTCTTCCCTCCTGACCTCGCGACAAGCCAGACATATTGTAAACGTATCCGTATCTGACTATCTGTCTGTGAACTCAATATTATAGAGGTTTTATAATTGTAATAATATCACAATTTAGGAAGAATCATATAAACCCTAAACTTTTTTTCAGTTGAGTTGTGTGTGACAGTGCAAAATGATGTGTATCAATCTTAGCGAAAGTGTATGAGTGACGATACCACAAAAACACTTCTTACAGACTGGGGATTCGAGAAGTACCTACGTGAATTATTTTGAAGGTAAGTCAATTCATAAGCATTAGAGATAGAGATTAGAGATTGAGCGTATAAGGCAAAAACAAGAGCTCATGTAGGTACCTACCTCTCGCCCGCACGTTTCGACATGTTGAAAGATATAAAATCACTAATCCCATTTTCGAAAAATCGCAATCAACCATTTTGTGTGCAACCACATGGCACCCGGTTTAAGACTTTTTGTATTGGACTTAGTCGTAAAATTTTCGGGGTTTTCTAACAACATACTTCTCTCTCATTACATCTCTTAATTCCAGCTCACTGCAGACTTCAATCATTGGTATCTTCAAAATGAACATTCATTGGATGATAAACTACCGCTACTAAAGAGCAAATTACTCCTCATCATCAACACGATCACCATTTGTGGAAGAATTGAAGCAATTTGCACAAGGTTAGTTTGTAATTTAATTTAGATTAATGTATTGTCACAAACAACACGACTTTTTTTCCATAGAACTAACCAGTTGTCAGTATAATTCGTGAGTAAAGAGTAGGTAGGTACCTATAAACGTACGACGATAAAAATCTTAGTCACTAATTTTCGTTTTTGTTGCTTTACAGATCAAATTCCCGAAACGAGCAACCTGGACTTATTGCTACTTCTGCCGCACATCATTGGCCCGGAAATTGAAACGAAAAAGAACATCAGTCGCAGAAGTGCGCCAAAGCTTTATTTCACACATCGAAGATGAAACAAAAATGTCCTGGAAGAGCGACCAACGTTATTTATGTTTAGTTTTTTCATCTTAAATAAATTACTTCAATTAAATCTTTTTTAATTTATTTCAGGTCGCCTGCATACCTGCCTACCTATGCAGTACTGCGTAGGCAGTAGGTATCAGGGACGGTCCTTCACAACCTTTTACTGTGCTTTTACAGTACTCGCTACTGTAAGTGTACAGTTACAGGTATTGTGAAGGATAGTGCTTTTTAATGTGCATTCTCAGTAGCGGGTACTGTTACTGATCAGTAAGTACAGTACCCGATATTGTGCGTACACGTTAAACAGTACTATCCTTCACATTACATGTAACTGTGCACTTACAGTACCCGCTACTGTTCTTGCGCATTAAAAAGTACTATTCTTGACATTACATGTAACTGTGCACTTACAGTACCCGCTACTGTTCTTGCACATTAAAAAGTACTATTCTTGACATTACATGTAACTGTGCACTTACAGTACCCGCTACTGTTCTTGCGCATTAAAAAGTACTATTCTTGACATTACATGTAACTGTGCACTTACAGTACCCGCTACTGTTCTTGCACATTAAAAAGTACTATTCTTGACATTACATGTAACTGTGCACTTACAGTACCCGCTACTGTTCTTGCGCATTAAAAAGTACTATTCTTGACATTACATGTAACTGTGCACTTACAGTACCCGCTACTGTTCTTGCACATTAAAAAGTACTATTCTTGACATTACATGTAACTGTGCACTTACAGTACCCGCTACTGTTCTTGCGCATTAAAAAGTACTATCCTTGACATTACCTGTAACTGCTCACTTCAGTACCCGCTACTGTGCATGCACATTAGTTTTTTTACTGTTTCAAACAGTACTAATATTTTACTGTTTTAAACAGTAACATTTTTTTACTGTTTAAAACAGTAACATTATATTACTGTTTAAAACAGTAACATTTTTTACTGTTTAAAACAGTAACTTTATTTTACTGTTTAAAACAGTAATTTTTTTTTACTGTTTAAAACAGTAAAAATTTTTGACTGTATAAAACAGTAACATTTTTTACACATTTTTGCTACTCAAAACATTTAAATTTACTGTCATAACGGTAAAATTTTGCCTCGAACTTTAACTGTTTTAGGAGCAGTAAATGTTACTGATTTGCTCGGCAGGCTCCCCTGGTACTGTTCAAAGCAGTACACATGAACGTTTTATCAGTTCTTTTTAATGATTTTTTTTTTCAGTGTATCTCAAAGGCTTAGAGGTATAGAGTTTCAAGAGTTCGGAGGGGATCCCAAGGGCGCGCGCCATTTTTATTACTTTTTAAAGTTAAACGAGTCTATTACAAAAAAACAAAAGGAGCAACTACTCTAGCTCAAATCCTAAAAGAACCTGTATCTTGATACTAAGTTTCCACTGTGTACGCATCATCATCATAGACTGTTTAGACTTCCCTAAACGAACGAACTACATCTCCGCTATATATCTACTCTACATCTGTGCTCTACTAATTATTATCCGTACCTGTTTGCAGCGTATTTATGGATAAACAACGTGTAACATAATACCCCTATAAGACCAAAGACCAAGTGATCAGACCAAGCACTGGAACACTTTCACGTGTGCAAAGTTTGAATACTTCGTTTTCGAAATTTCCATACAAAAGTTATAGTAATATTATCTCAGAAATTTGCAACAACCCTGATAATGTGTACGTGACCTTGGTACATACGCTATTTGCGTTTACTAATTGGTGGCAGTTCTGTGACGTATTTTATCTACAATTCACAATTAAAGGTAAAAAAACTGGTGTAAATAGGGCTGCGTCATGTTGTGTTAGTTTCATTTTGGCGGAAAGTATAAGAGGCATTTCACGAATGAATAAATGTTCGCACCTGTAGAATACCCTGCTTCCGGGGTTATAGGGGTATTATGTTATACGTTGAATAGGGAGTAACCTGATGTGTAGCCGACTGTACCAACACATCTATAACCCGCAAACATCTTCGACTCACAAACATGATGTCATCTTCTGTTGTATAGCTACAGGTTCCAGGCACACAAACAACTTGAAATGTTGTGTAAGCAAGCCAAGGAGGACTTGAGGAGATAAGGAAAAAGTATTCCAGTAATCGCAAAAAATACTTTTACTTCGATACGTTCAAAAGATGTATAATGTATATATTATACTTTAATACATTTATGTCATCTCATGCATTGTAAGCAGGGGCTAAATTTAATGTTAACAGATATGAGATAAGCTATCTTCGTAAAAAAAGATATATTTCATTGTTTTGTTCGGTCCACTAGATAAGGCTATATCATAAAGTGCAAAGTTGACCTACTAGATAAAAAGAAAGTCATATAAATAAATGACTAGTGTGGTCCCGGTTAAGCACGAGTTAAACACTAACATTGTCGAAATTAACTAAAATATTCCATAAACTGTTTTAGATAATTGTGATGGGACGATGTAGTTTTTGAAGGTTATATAGAATAAATGAATATTCACACACGCATTTATAGATTGGTTGGTACGCATTGTGGTTCAAGTAATAGGTATAATTACCAAAGTTTGTACTTAAAGAACCATTGGTCTACCTTACTGAAGTACTGTTACTGAAAAAATAAATGAATGAAAATTCTTTATTGTACGTACACCTTACAAAATAACAAAGAAAAAAACACAGGTAAAAAAGATATAATAACTAATAATGAAGAATGGGTGTCTTATCGCGAAAAGATATTGTTTCCAAGAACAGGGATTCTGAAAAATGCTTCAGTATTATTATTATACATATTTTTTTACCATTTCATTTTAGTATCTAATATTCATTGCAGTACGACGCGTCCGACGCGACTAATCCTAGAAGAAATATCTGGCATCCAACCTACTGCTAGGTTCGTTTTCTATGCCTGATCATTTTTGTTATTAAAGCAAAAAAGAATAAACCGCTTAAGTGCGAGTCGGACTCGCGCACGACGGGTTCCCTACCAGTATCTATATAAACGGCAAAAAAATCACGTTTGTTGTATGTGAGCCCCCTTAAATATTTATTTTATTCTGTTTTTTGTATTTGTTGTTATAGCGGCAACAGAAATGCATCATCTGTGAAAATTTCAACTCTCTAACTATCAAGGTTCATGAGATACAGCCTGGTGACAGACGGACAGACGGACAGACAGACAAACGGACGGTCAGCAGAGTTTTAGTAATAGGGTCTCGTTATACCCTTTGGGTACGGAACCCTAAAAAGCAGGTAGAAAACCTATTTTCGATAGACCTTTTGGTTTCTTACGTATCTTTTAAAGCATTTAGTGCTTCATTCAGAAATCTGAATAAAGAATCTTTATCATCAAACTTACAGATAGATTCGTTTTCATTGCTTGATCATTTCTATTTAATTTCTAGTAGAAATGGCAGGTAGAACGGAATACACCTATTTTTGTTTGACCTTTTAGTTTTTTACGCATCTTTACTTTTAAAGTATTTAGTACTTACTTCAGATCTTCAGAATGAGTTGCAATAAGTACCTACAGCCGTGCTACCTGCGTTGCAAGGAGACAAATTGCATTCCAATTTTATGATTTTTGTTCAGTTTTCCTCATGGTCATGGATCACTATTATCTCAGGACTGGCTTATTTTATGTAACGTATATATTTTTTCTTATTTTGTCCACGACTATAATGAAAATTAATTATCACAAAAGTTTGTATAACTGTGAGATGGAAGAAATCCGGATAAGGTCCTCTTTAGAATTAGCTGTAACAAGAAGTGGACGAATCCAGAACTCGGAAGAAGACATGTTATGAAATGGAAAATACCGCCAAACGGTATTTTACAAAAGGTTCAATTTCATGTTTCTGAGACCTATGCTTAGATTGTGATAACGAAACATCTACGCATTGTATGGTATATGCAATACTAGCTGGTGCCCGTTACTCTTTACGTGAAAGAGTATCAAAAATCCATCCATCCATCCATCCATTCTTACAAACTTTCGCGTTTATAAATAAACTAGCGGCCTGTCCCAGCTTCGCATGGGTGGTCATAAATTTTTTGAACATTTTACGATAAACTTAGACCGTGGGTTCGAGCCTCGCGTCTACTTATTTCATACACTTGCACGCCCTTCTCCTTGAGTGAGTGAATCGCACCCCGTGCGTGACCCGTGGACCCGTTAACATTTTTAATTTCACCATATCTTTTGAATGAAATGTCAGATTTAAAAAATTTAAGAAGTAATCTATAGGTATTGAAACCGTCTTAATTATGAAATGATTTATTTGGATAAGGATTAATATCAAGGTACAAATAAAGACCCTTTTCTAGCGGCGGCATTTCAATTATTTTTTTATAATAAAAGAACACTTATTGTGACATAACTATAATAGTTAGACATATGCTGTCGCGACATTTTTTGTAGATGATGACGTTCTCTACAAAATCGTAGTACATTATTTTGTTCTATCATCAATAGTTTTCGCAGCTCACGCGATGTAAGGTTTTTGTTGTCCACCTTGGGTTACATTTTTGGAGTTTTAGTAAGATTCCCTGATTTTTTTGAAAATATAATATAGCCTATGTTACTCAGGGATAATGTAGCATTCTAAATGGTGAAAGAATTTTTGAAATCGGACCAGTAGTTTTTGAGCCTATTCGTTACATACAAAAATACAAATCTTTCCTCTTTATAATATTAGTGTAGATAAATATTGGCGGACATTCCACACAGCACTATCTCGCCCCAAACTAAGCCAAAGCTTGTGATATGGGAACCAGATAGCTGATATACTACTTATATACTTTTTTTTGTTGTAAATACATACTTATAATATTATATAACACCCAGACAAAGAACAAACATCTATGTTCATCACACAAATGTTTGTTCTCGGTGGGAATCGAACCCACGGCCTACGGCGCTGAAGTCAGAGCTACTACCAACTGAGCTGTGAAGGTTGTCAATGCTGTTATAATATTATTAGGATGATATTGTAGTTTATGACCGTTTTACAGCATTTTTACTCTACCCCCAGGGTAGATAGTATAGATAGTCAGGGTATAATGGAATTCTGGGTCCTAATTTTAAAGTGAAAGAACAGTAGGTAGATGCATAATGAATAAACAAGTCTGTTTATAGGTACGGAAAAACGGCGCCATTTTAGAACCAGTTTTTGTATTATGCATGCCATAGTTATAAGTACCTACCTGCATAAATACATGACAATGATTTTTTTGGGTGTCGTGGAATTTTAGTTTTTTTTTTGTCAAATGGAAAAGTTTTGTTTTTTTTCTTCTATAATTATTCAAGGCTGTTTATTGATTCTATATTTTCTACCTATCTGTTTTTTAAGATAATTAGTAAAAAGCAATCAAAGCATGTAGGTATGCTTTGATTTCTTTTGTTGGGGAAAAATCTTACTTCTCTGAAAATCAAATCGGGTTACCACCTTTACCTACCTTCTACGAACTCAAGACGTGTTATCCCAACTACTTCCTTATCCATCTTTGAAAGAACATTTTTCTGGAAATTTTGCAGAATCACGGTTAGACCTTAATTTTTTTATGATGATGGATGAAAAGGACCTGCATACATTACATAACCCTTACTCTTTTCTGTTATACCTACGCTTCACTAAATTCGATTGGCACCATTCTGGAGCTTCAATATTGTATTATAATACCTACATTGTAACAAGGATCTCACAAAAGAGCGGTAGGAACCAAGCCGTAAGTTTGTTGCCTGTTCTTCTAGGCTTTGGTCGCGTGGAACTGGCACCTAGAGTCACCTAGCTTTAACCTTCTAAGACCCCAGGTACATTATTGTACAAATTCAATTACTTTCATCAGTTCCAACACAACATCTGTATCTGTAGTCAGTGAGACCCGCTGAACATTTTTCTGTATAAAGACGTTTCAAAGTGATCCTTGTGATTTTATTGAATAAATAACTTTTGACTTTGACTTTGACATACGATTTCACCAATAATAGACAGTGATACATTGCGTTTTAAGATCCGTACTCTGAACAATATGGGCTGATGATAAATCTACAACTGTAATACTTCACTGAAAACCGTCACAGGACTTCACTAAGCAGTTTGATAGTAGCTCCTATGATAGTGAAATAAGGTTCACATTAGAATGGACTCACCTATCTGACAGAGGCTGGAAACAGGCGCGCGGTACTTAGGCGGGACATTACTATCCGGACCCACTCGCAGGAACTGGAACTCTTCATTGGGATCTCCGACTATCGACTCCATTTCCAGGAGCCGCTCGATCGATAGCTCCTGTATGGTTGAGACAAAGTTCCAATTAGCATGATAAAATTAGAAAGAAATATGTTTTTTTTAATACTACTTGCTGAGGAAACAATCATGTTGCCCACTTAATGTATCACCTAGAACAAAGTATTGCCTCGTGAGTGTCGCTCGATAGGAACGCCCTACGATGCAGTGCCGTATGTCCCTCAACTTGAGGCATACAATATGTTAAGCCTCCTGTACCTATCAGGTGGGCCATCTGCTTGTTCCATCAGCTAGATGTATTTTTTTTTGTTCTATTGATATCTGCGATCTGTCTTTTGACTTTAAGCTAGATGTATTAAAAAAAAAACATCGATTTTAATACCCTTCAAACCGAAATACAAAGTAATTACGTGGGCAAAAGCTTCTTTGATCTAACTTATTTAATTTATATTGAGTAACCCAGCAATATTTAGAAAATTGTAACTCAAAATTCATAATTCTGAAAACTTATGAATAAAAATTGCGATAATTCAGTTTATTTTTTACAAAAATTACATTATTAAGTAAGTAAACGGATAAACTCATTACACAGACACGCTATTGTCAGATTACCAATACGTTTAATTCCTTATGACAACTATATCGTTAATTCGATTGAATATGTTAGTTCTTATTAATTCCATGATTCGATTCGAAGTTTTGAAATTGTAAGTACCAACCATAAAATAAACAGACAGGAAATTACTTTTTTAATATTTTGTAACACTGAGATATGCCACCTAGGGCGGATATACGTTAGAATTCTCTACGAATCGACAACAATTTCACTGGCAAATAGATTCGTTCCTACTCATTTATATAGCACCATAAAGTTAATACAAAAATAAAAAAAAGAATAAATAAATTTACGATATCATAATTAAATAGAAATTGTACGACGCAAACGCCCAGACACCAGACCCAATGACGTCATTGAGAATCCAGACTGACAGACCGCCCTCCCTCACCCCGAAATATACGATTTGACGATAAATATAAACCAGGTAGGAGGTACCGAGTATAGAACGCATAGTTTTATTTTATAAACAACTAGATGGTAACCATCACCTATAACAAAGCATTGCCTCGCAAGTCACGCACGATAGGAACTACAATGCACTGCCCTGCGTCCATCAACTTGAGGCATACAGATGTTAAGCCTCATGTGCCTGTAATTACACCGGCAACAACACTCTCCAAAACGAAACACAGCAATGCTGCTTGGCGATAGAAAAAGGCGTGTTGGTGTGGTACTTCCCCCGGACGAGCCATTCACAAAGAGCTCTACTACTCTTAAATTAATTATATTATATAGACTAGCGGCCTGTCCCAGCTTCGCATGGGTGGTCATAAATTTTTTGAACATTTTAGGATAAACTTAGACCGTGGGTTCGAGCCTCGCGTCTACTTATTTCATACATTTGCACGCGCTTCTCCTTGAGTGAGTGAAATCGCACCCCGCGCGCGACCCGTGGACCCGTAAACATTTTTAATTTCGTCATATCTTTTGAATGGAATGTCCGATTTGAAAAATTTAAGAAGTAATCTATAGGTATTGAAACCGTCTTAATTATGAAATGATTTATTTGGATAAGGATTAATACCAAGGTACAAATAAAGACCCTTTTCTAGCGGAGGCATTTCAATGATTTTTTTATAATAAAAGAACACTTATTGTGACATAACTATAATAGTTAGACATATGCTGTCGCGACATTTTTTGTAGATGATAACGTGTTCTACAAAATCGTAATACATTATTTTGTTCTATCTTCAATAGTTTTCGCAGCGCACGCGATGTAAGGTTTTTTGTTTTCCACCTTGGGTTACATTATTGAAGTTTTAGTAAGGATCCCTGATTTTTTTGAAAATATAATATAGCCTATGTTACTCAGGGATAATGTAGCATTCTAATGGTGAAAGAATTTTTGAAATCGGACCAGTAGTTTTTGAGCCTATTCGTTACATACAAAAATACAAAAATACAAAGTTTACCTCTTTATAATATTAGTGTAGATATTAGTGTAGATAATTCAATAAAATAGGTAATATACGAATATAGAAGACGGAAGTAGAATTGGGTGTTTGTTCAACAACACATTAGCTTTTATTTGCAGTTGAATAGCTTTTTAGTGTAGTTTAATGAAATAATAATTAATAAATACTGGTGGACATTTTACATGCCTCAAAAACAAAAAGAGCCCGGGAAATAGTTAAAATAATTTACCTGTCTATGCGTTGGGATTGAACGTGCCTTCAAGCATTTTTTTAATTATATAATCGACGCTCCCAATATCTCCTCAAAAGAAAAAAATATGTCTTAAAGTCCTTTAAATAAAACTATACTCGAGCGTTTACGCAAAGACGGCTACTTTCACTTTTTTTCAAAACGAAAGAAAGAAACTAAATATAAACTAGTAGTTCGCCCCGAACTGAGATCTCGTGATGCGACCAAACGAACGCATCAAAACTTTGAGTAGGTGGTAGTCAGAGGCAAGTCCAAACATTATATTTGGACCTTTTTCTGACTATCGCCTACTAACTTGGTACGGTAACCAAGTTTCAACTCTATTGGCCTATTTATTGAAGAGTTCCGTTGAACAGACCTTGGCTCCATCATCAGACCTGGTCGTTGTCACCATTTTATGAGAACTGAGTACCTCCTTAATTTATTTCAAGAAAAAAAAATAAGGAAAAACAAAGGAACTGACTGACCAGTAGAAAAACCTTGATGCCAACGAAACTCTTAGAGATGGGAGCTCTTGGATCGCTGGTTATCTTAATTTAACTTTTTTGTTGTATCTCAAAAACCGAGCGTCCCAAATAAAAAGTAAAAATTGTTTTGGAATGTCCAAACAAAGCCTTTTCATATGACATGTAACTTGATTTTTTTATGTCACTTTTTTTATATTTACCCTCTTATAAAACCCCATATCTCAAAAACCCTTCATACGATTTTACTCATATACTTACCAGTAAATTTCTCAAGTACAAGCTATCGACATATCAAATTTCATGCAGATCGGATCAACGGTTCTCAAGTTATCGCCAGACAAACATACATACATACATACATACATACATACATACATACATACATACATACATAAAATGCCAAATCGCCCAAGTTGAAACTAAAGATCTTCGTTCGCTTCGCTCACTCGATCAATAAACCACACACTGCATACTCCATTAGGTAGCAATTGAGCGTCATTACTGTGCTACTCGTATAGATAATTAAATTCACCACGCCCACCTACGGACGAACGCATTAAACTACTGTCATAAATAGTGAAATATGGGAAACATTGCACATGGCACTCAATGAGCGCTTCTAAACAAGTCACAGGTAAAAAAACGAATCGCATCTATCACCTTTCAGTTCATCAAGATCAACAACGACGGTTCTTTGTCTACGAGGCAGGACAGCGTAGATTTATGTAGTAGCATTTCACTCATATAATTATATCTAGGGATTGGAAATAAGACTACAATAAAAAGTTTTTTTTTCATGTGTGAGAATATTGTTCCTGCTTTCCTGCCCCCCTATTTTTTTGAAACTTTTTGTATCCTAGGACACTCGGGCAGTTGAGATAAATCTTTTGATACCTCAATCATCAAAATCCACCCAGCCGTTTGGGTGCTACGTGGTAATAAAGAAAATATCGAAGGATAGATACACGCCAAACACATAACCCGAGTGCCAAAGGCACACCGGGTAAAAAAGATAGTATCTTGTTAATGCTAAGGATAAAAGTTTCAATATTGCTCATAAAATTACCCAAGTTTTACAGCCTTTTGAACGGTTTATGCCTTGTAGATTGAAGAGAGCCTACTGAATACTCTGGGTACAGCAGTAGCGATGCTAACAAGATTTATGTAAAGATCTATTTTACAAAAACGATACTCGTTACTCCACTCAGCTCTTTCTCGCTGCTTGGTTTGTATTTTTTATTATATAATTTTTGATGGAAATTTCACATAGCACATCTAACCCCAATCTAAACCAAACTTGTACTATGGGAACCAGATGGCTGATATGATGCTTATATTTTTTTGTATAAACATATTATGTACTTATAAATAAATATTGGTGGACTTTCCACACAACACTATCTAGACCCACACTAAGCAAAGCTTGTAATATGAGAAGCAGATAGTTGATATAATACATAAATACTTTTTTTTAGTAAATGCATACTTATAATATATAATTACACCCAGACAGAGAACAAACATCTATATTCACCACACAAATATTTGTTCTCGGTGGGAATCGAACCCACTTATAATATAACATAACACCTAGACAGAGATCTATGTTCATAACACAAATGTTTGTTCTCGGTTGGGATCGAACCCACGGCCCACAGCACAGAAAGCAGATCTACTAATAACTGAGCTGGTGAGGGCGGTGATAAAAAGGTACTTATGTTTTTAATTATAGAGTGAAGCACTGGTGTAGGTTGGTTCTACTGAAAGCACACTGTAGGTACCTAAAGTAGTTACATAAAATGATCTTGCGAAGCCGAGCGAAGACTCGTTACTCTCTTTATTAAATTCTCAAAGCTTTAAAAGCAAAGCAAATATCTTTTTCAAACACAGAATTCGCTCCGTCATCACGTTTGCCAAACAGTTCAAACGAAACCAGATCGATAGGCGAGCCATAAACAAAGAAATCTGTTCTGCGGCGCGTCGACGACCAACTTTATTTATATCGACGCAATTCTAATTAATTTTACCACCATTCTCCTTATTTGATCGGCTATTGCTTCTTTTCTACCTAATTGAAATCGTTTAATTAATCTATCGTACAATTTAAATTCAATCTGCATAAATCTATCGACCCGTCTCCGATTTCGAAGTTCAAATTGTGTGGATTAGAAATATAACCGAGTAATAACAGTAAACTGAACCGATGTTAAATAAATGAACATACCCTGCAATTCATGAATCACTTGCCCAAAAATATCATGGAAAACCGTTTCGCTTGTGAATTGAATAAGTTTTTCTTTCTTCGAAACTAGCATTGAACACAAACTTGGGGACAAAGGAAATAGCAATTTTCCAGTTACGACAATTGAAGTTCCTTCATTTCAGTACTTTTTTATTTTAATAAAGACGACTGTAGTTCTTTTAAGCAACACGCAACGATTGCGAAATCATAAAACCATTTCAGACTTTTGCTCGGAAGTCATTTAGGTAGGTAGGTACCACAAAGATTATGAAAATGTTAATATTATGGTTACTTATCTTTCCTCCTTGTATCGTTTATATTCCTATCCAAGTTTGATTCAAGTCGAGCCTTTATGGTGAGATTGAGCCATAAAGTTCGTTACATCCAAATATTCAAAACATCAATACTGTCGCATTTATAATAAAAGCTGTTCAAAGAGAACTGGATCAAACACAAATTTGGCGACAAACAAGTTGTTCTCCGGCGGCCCACGTGACTAAGCTGGGCAGAACGTAATTCATATATGAATTTTTGTTTTGCACAGCTCACTTATCTCACTCAGCGGACAACTTGTATTTCGTTTACTATTACTGTGACACGACAAGAGGAAGAACTATACCTGAACTGAGCTGCTCGGGTGTGCGTCTTCGGCGCCTCTCGCCGCTCTTTGCCGCTCCTCTTGAACCGCCTCCCGCTTCATGCCGCAAGCCAAACATTTTTGGTATCGACAGTACTGGCACCGATTCCGTTGGCGTTTGTCGATGATGCAGTTCCGATCCTCACGACATGCGTATGTCAAATCTTTCCGAACTGTCCTCTTGAAGAAACCTTTGCAGCCTTCACAGCTGGAAATAATTCACCTCATTTAATTATGCATTTAACTGAATCAACTAGGGTTAGAGCATTTTCAATTCATAATTCGAGTAAGGGTAAGTCCAAGACGTATCAGGAGCTGAGTGATGGTAGACTATGACATGAGGCATAATGGTAAATTCTCAGAATTAAGAGAATTCATTATAAAACCAGTAATTTAGATTGATGATTTCCACAAATTACTCAGCGCGCAATAGATAATGTCCACGATTTCGATATTATCATTAAAATGACGAATGCAATTTGCGAAATTTGCCGAGCTTCATGTATTTATAGGAGACCTTTAGTGTAATAAAGACTTGATTAACACCAGCTTTTAAATATTGGCCCACGACCAACTTCAATAAATTCGCCAAAGAGAGCTATCTTCGATAAATAAGCTCATAGTGAAGACCCTAGATACCTCAACAATTCATTCAAATCTGTTAATTCGGATTCGGAAATAGGACATTGAATACTAACGAGAACCGTATCGTATGATCCGTTGATTCTAGAACAAATAGATGATGATAATATAGGTAATATGGTCTACGAAAAGGATCAGGCTTCCTGCGTTATCAAAAAAATAGAATACTGTATTAATTTTGACGGTAAATATCAACTGTAAAATGCAGAAAGCACCACGAACTGCCCGTGCGACAGACAGCACAATGTTAACTTATATACTAACCACCAATACATATCTAATTTATTATCACCGCACCAGTCAGTGGTCTAATCGGAATGACCCTGTCTTCTGTATCCGGTGGTAAAATAATCGATTTTTCCGTTCGAAAAAATTCTGTGCGCAATTTCAGTGCTCTCAAACAGTGAGAAAAACATCGTGAGTTTAAAGAAAAAAAAATAGTATTCTAGCAGCGGCGATGGGCTTGCATCATGTCACGTATGGAATACCAACTATAAAATAGTATATAGTAATATAAAATAATAATATAAAAATAGGAATATAAAACAGTGGTCATTCATTCCTATTTCATCTACACTAATATTATAAAGAGGAAAGATTTGTATAAAATAATTCCCAATCACTATACTTCTAAATCTATGAAAATTTATGCCTAAAATAAATATTTATTCAGGCAACAGTCAGTTTTGCAAACTTTTACAATACGCATTTTAGTAACGTTATAGCGACAAACGACAAATGCATGTGATCAATATAAGTGCTCACGCACAAATAACAAGCCACTGACATAATTTCATGATTCCCGTCCATTCAATTTGAAATGATGGAGATTGTTACTAAATTAGGGTTTATTGTAGCAGCTAATGAATAAGGAACCCGCACAACGAGAGCGAATAATATTGAGTCATTGGTTTGAGGCAAGGACGGAGACATTCTTTTAAATTATATTAAAGTTTATATTAATGATATAGCGACCAGTGAGAAATAGAGAGAGGGAGATTTCTTAAGCAATTTTAGGTATCGGCATTCTAGAAATTGTCCGAGAGCAAGAGTCGATCTTAGTATCCAATCTGTATCGAATTCGAATTAAATTCGAAATATGAAGGTCGAAAGGTGGTTCTATGAAGATTTGCTAACAAGAATGAGTTTAATCGGCCAATTCAGATATCGGGGCCCAAAAGGGAATATAATAAAGTATACAAGTATATAACGTAGGCTGTAATATGTGTTCGTACATTTTATTCCAGCATTAAGTTTTTGTGAAAATAGTAATATTTGGAAAACCAATGTAGCGTCCCATTTGTAAGAGTTTTAATGGCTTCTTAGGACTTCGTTCAAATAAGATTGGTTATAAGCTAGATCGTGAAGATCGCGAGGTCTCAGTTCGGGGTGAACCACTAGTATTTAAAAAATATTTTAATGTAGATAATAAATGTATGTGCAACGAATGATATTTAAATAATTTCAAAACCTCACTAATATTTTCAAGTAGATAGAATATCTGCATCGTACTTAAGTCAAAGGCATAAGTCAATTTACTCAGACACCTGTTCTTTCGACTGTTTATTAGATTAATGAGAAAGGTGTTATGCCTCTTCAAAGAATACATACGATAAATCAACCGTAACATCTGTAGGCGTTTCTCAAGCGTAAATTTCTTGCTCTCTGTGCGCCCACTGCTCTATCGGAGACGATGAAGTACGCATCACGAATTCACGAATCAATTTAGCAATAGCAAATCAACTGAGAGAGCTTCTCTACGCCCATAATGTCACAAGTCACAATATTGTGAAATTTATACTTATCGCTATCGACATAAGAAATGTTTTATTTGCGAATTCTGAGAAAATACGATACGAGTATAATTCACTAATTACAGTTTCAGCACGATGGATGTCATTTCGGTAGAATTGTTTATTTCATTTTGTACTTCGCTGTCTGAGTTCGGAAGAAAAAACGTGGAACATTCTCGTTGAAAGGATTATTTACCAGCCATTCAAAGTTTGGCTGTTCCTCTTGACTACCCCCCTTAGACGTCCTAAAGAATCGGGAGTTAGTACTTGGATCTGAGGGGATATCTACCTACTACTGAGGGTTCGTCACATTTTTTTTTTCATTAAAAATATAGACGTAACTAAAGTAGTTGACTTCCATTAGCGATTTTGAGATTAAAAAAACATCAAGCCACATGGTTGGCTCTAAAAGCTTTTGAAAAGCTGTTTAGGACCCTCCGTCAATCACCGCTTTCGCTGTAAAATCGAAAGTGACATGTCTAGAGGATAATAAGTGCTCCTGTCAATGCCATGTGTCGTCAGCCTATGAAGAGCGTTCATTAAACCGTCTATTCAGGTATTCAGTATTCGCTCAACACATACCTACATTTACCTGCTCTCCTTTCTTCGAGTTCACTAATACTGATGAGTTATTTTATTATTTTACTCCTTTGTATTTGATCTTAGTATAACACAAACAATGAAAAAAATAGGTACTCGACTGTAATCCTCAGACACGAGACCCCGAGACATCTCAGATCTCTTAGTAAGTACCTCAGTCAAAATCTTTTGAGGGTGTCTAAAGGGTTAATCAGAGACACGTCCAAACATTATATTTGGGACATGCTTACATTTTAAAGTATAGATGGTATTCCGTAGATAACAAGTTTTATCTTATTTCAAATTTTATTTAGTGTTAGTTAGTACCAAGAGAAGGGGATCAAAGCTATTATTTTTATTATTACAAGTAATAATGCTTCTTTGGTTAAAAAACCTTTGAAAGTTATTCTAACAGAATTTTTTTCTTTTTCTTCTTTATAACAATGTCTTTATTAGAAAAGTTAAAACCGTCGTAAAAGTACGACGTACTAAGTATCTAATATGAAAAAGATTTGTAAGCTGTTGTCTTAAAATGTATTTCAAGATCTCCACAGCTTTATATGCCCGTTTAATTAGCCCTCCATGTGTATTTAATGACACGATTACTGTTCGCCTTCGACATACGTTTCGCAAAACTGCCCATGTTCGCGTTATTGAGGAATGGCACTTTCACTTTTATCTCACACGGATACAGGATCGTGACTCATTTTAGCACCTTACTGTAAACTTTTCAAACAAAACTCACTTTCAATAACTATTCTTATGCCTGGCACGTTCAGAAATTGGGACTTACTAATTTATTATGCGATAGTTCCGAAATACGCGATAAATTGTGGTTTTAGAATGGAGTGACAGAGTAAAACAGTTTTAGACCATAATAGTTATGAATTAACATATTTGCACAGTTGGCCTGCAGCTTCTTTGAAATTTAATAAAAATACTTATAGAAAACCACTTCAATAGCAGTATAACTTTTTACATTAACGAGAAATATAAAGTAGTCTCAAATCTCTGAGCGTACTCGCCTGAGACGACAGGGCAGCCATTCGAGTAAAGCTGCTAGACATTAAAAATATAGCAAATGTAATAATGGAAAAGTGTCTGACTTCGGCTGTAATGACCAAACCATACCTTAAATCTTGCAGCTTAAACTACTAAATCAATAAAACGGTAGGCAGGCACTCACGTCAATAAATAAAACAGGTATGCGTTTTTACTGTGGAATTAGTAAAGTCGAGATGTTTTAACGTCCCTTTATTGTTTTAAAAAGACTAAATGAAATCTTTTGAGAAAATATTGGTCATTAATATGTCAATGACTGGCTGTAATTTTGTTTTATGTGATGTTCAGCTCTGGCTAATCAAAGTATTTAATAGTTATTCATTTTCTTAATGTTTGATTGCTGGTAAAAATTTACATTTGCAATCAGTTTTGCAAACGTGCCACGCTACAAAGCCGCGAATTTAATTCGTACTTGGAGAATTACATAAATAGGTTACTTAAATGGTTGTTATAAAAATGATATGAAGCTTTAGCCAATATATTTAGAACCGAAAGGAGCGAATAAGGTAAATACTTTTTTTGGAAACACTTGCTAAACTGAAAAACAGTTTAAACATATTATATGTTAATTACTCAAACATGTATCACAGGTATTGTAATGCCTACACTTTAAATTACAACACAGTTTATGTACAATCGTAACTTGGGCTGCCAGATTTATTCATGCAAAGAACCAGTGATATCATTCCTCCATTATGCAAAATGAACGAAAATGTATGGTTCGACCTAGACTTACTTGCATGGTAGAATCCAAGGAAACCTGAATTCGAATTTACATGTAAAGGACATTTTGGTGTAGTATAATAATACACATGCAAAGCATATAGGTAAGTGATATCATATAAATGGTAAATAATGAAGCAGGTTCCATAAAAGCGTATTAGAGAATGTGTCATAAAATGTGTCAATTGATTTTGTTAGCTATAGGAAACATTTAGGTAGACATTTCTTTTAAAACTTGATTCAATAATCAATGCCTTGACTTACACGTTTTAAAGTCGTGCATATAACTCAATAAATGTTTCAAGTAACATGCATTTTACTAGTTACGCAATAAAGCTACGTGTTCAACACTATACGAAGCCAATAAAAGGAAAACGACTTAAATATTTATGTTTAGCAATTACTACCAATATGCGAGCAAAGCCGCGGGCGGCAGCTAGTACTAAATAACACTCATAATTTTACGAATGATTAGTTGAAATATTTAATTAAGAATTTTTAAAATCAGCAGATAAAATGGTGTCTCATGCTTGTCGTCTAAGAACGCAGAATTCATTTGACGTGAACAATTTTCAAGAAATATTAATAAGCAAGAATGTAGACGAAATTCTACGGATAGAAAGGGACGGATGGGAGAAGAGAGCATGCAGCAGAAAAGCCAATGTTGTGATGGATGTGCGGTGTGACAAAGGTGGATAAAATAAGGAATGTATATCAGAGGAAGTTTGAAAGTAGCGCCTGTGATAGATAAGTTGAGGAGGGAAGAAAGAAATATTACGAGAAGAGTGTTGGAAATGGATGTGGATGGTTTTAGAAGGAGAGGCAGGCCAAAGAAAAGATGGATGGACTGTGTGAAAGATGACATGAGTAAGAATTGAGCACTGAGATGACGAATGATAGAGGAGAGTGGAAGACCCAACTTGGCGTGGGATAAGGGCAGGAAGATGATGTTTCAGTGAACAATAAAGAATTAAAGCAAGAATGCCGTACACATTAATTGAGTTCAAAAATAATATTATACTAGTTTATGAGTACGAGATTAGGTCATTGCCATTATAAGCTCGGATACCCTTTCCTATATTGTAATATACAAAAAAGCTTGTGATATAAATAGAGACACACGCGGCACTCGCTTTGTATATTCCCGCGTGTGTTGTATATAGACGTATGGAGGTAGATATAGAATAGGTTACCAATAATCCCGAGCCAGAAAACACGTTCGCAGTTTTAAATCTCATCAGAAGAATATAAGATCTTGCTATCGGCTATATGTTTAGAAACAAAAACAAAATAAACTACCTATCTGCTTAGCTAAGATTTCGCAATAACAAAACATTATTATTAACATCTTCACGATACATTTTATGTTCCAAATCTGTTTATCTACTGAATGCTATCCATACACCCACCAAACTTTGTTAGTATAAAAGTTTTTCTTACTGCTTGCTAATGGACCAAGCAGATGGCCCAACTGATGTTAAGTGGTAACCATCACCTATAACAAAGCATTACATCGCAAATCAATATGTATTTATTTATGTTTAAGAAAGGTGAATAGAATTGGGCTGGCGTACTTAATTCTTGTAGTAGTAGGTTACTACTATAGATTGAAATAATGAAGAACTTTTGATACAAAATAGATTTAAAATTCACGAATTGCATAACTGCCCTCGACAACGTGATTGTCAAAACAACATTAAAAAATCTCAAGGTGAAAAATTGTGTCTTCGAATAACATTACCGTAGAGGCGACTGCCTGTCGATAGAATTGTAAATTGCTTCCATATATTTCACAACGCACATACAAAAATATTAGTAAAAAAAATTGTTCCTAAATAATTTCCTATTCATATACACGTAAATACAGAATAATGCCTTCCGATCGTAAGGTCGTGCAACAAAGGTTTTCTCTCCTCGATGAAATTATGTACGCTAGCCAAAGCTCTCAAACGGTGAAGGAAAACATCGGGAGAAAACCAGTTAGGACTCTAGCAGCGGCGTTGTAATTGTAACCTGTCACGTGTGGAATACTAACTACTGCAAAATTTAGGTATGTGCCGAATGTAATATTTGGACGTACCACTGACTACCCCCCATCCTCATAGAACCATCAGTTGGTACTTGTAACTAAGAGATCTAATATCTACCGTGCCTGGGGATAAAAAAGTGAAGATCTTTCTGAGTAAATACAGAATTTTGTATCATCACACGCTCTTGTCACGCGTGAACAGAGCAATTAAAAAGTTCAAATAACAATAATGAAGATATAAAATCTTAAATTTAGCGCTAGTCGAACGAAACGTACCTAATATTCGCTTCTCACGCAACCAATATAATGTAGCGATATATTGGATGTTCAATTTGATTCAAGCACAAATAGCTAGCGCAGCTTTGTGAACACGTAACAAGATTTTCATGAAGACGTCTGTGTCTAGACGAGGCGGGTAGTCAATAATAAGTATGTTAAGAACCTAAGACGTAGTAAATTCAAAATCCAGTCATATTAAATGTATATTTGATGCCAATTTTATTAATATCCGACTGATCGTCTTTCAAAGATTATGAACTAGCAATAATAATTATAACAACTAAAGGCCTTATTTCTAGTGCAAGACATTATTCGTGATTACCTTCCTAAGTGGCTCGCCAAACACGATTAGTGATCGTTGTACAAGCGGCCTTTTTTTTTAAATTCATTAATTAATTCCCAGGATTCCAAAGCTGTCTTCAGTCTTCACCTCTGTTCCAAACTACTGTCCTGGGTACCGATCGGCACCTCATATAGCAGTATTAAAATAATATTATGAACTGTCAATTTTAGCAGTTGTGAAAACAATCTTGAAAACAGTTCTAGCTTCTATAAGTTGAAACGTCATCTAGTACGAAAATACTTGTCAGCTATTCTTTTTTATCTGGTTGTAGTTGAACAGACTTGATGACGTATATAATATGGTACGAAATTTCAGTGTAATATTATTTTAATAATGCTATAAGAGGTGCCGGTCGGCCCCCTGGACTAGGCTATTGGAATAAAAATCTGACACAGTTCAGACTTTCCTAAATTTACATTAGCAAACAATATCAAATTATATATTGTTAAAATACCTATTGAATAAGACGAGGCGCAAAGGTCACCCTATTACATCTTTTATTCGACCAACAAAGAAACCTAATAGAATTAAGTATATTCAGAATGGTAATTTCAAATTCTTAGAATAACAACGCCAAAATATTTACCGAGTCTTCTTTTAAATATTCAGAAAACGTAGGCTAATTTAGAATTCATTTAGGACGAAAAGTTCAGTATGCATCTGTAACTTGCATTTGCGTAAAGTAAGATACAGCTCACTCAAATGGGAAAAAAATATCCAAATATCTAATCCAAGGCTGGGAATAAAATGTGATGTGCGAGCATGGACCACCTCCAACTGCACGTTTTATTTACGATCGTAAGAAATTGCTACACGCAGTGTGTCTGATGCTACACGACTTTTAATACTTTATGGTGCTCTACCATTTTCTATCATTTCGAACTACATTTAAATTTAGAAATTTTCGTAACTTTTTAAAATATTACATACATTTGAAGTTATCGTAACTTCTTAAAATATTACACACATTTGATTAAGCTCACAAAGTATGGACAATGTGACAAGTAGCCACGATGATAAGAGGAAAATGGCGAGAAAGAACCTGTTGTGCCGACCCCACATAAAGTGGGATAAGGGCAGAAAGATGATGATATGAGTGAGAGAAATATAAATAAAATCGATTCGATCCTGGAATATTTCGCAAATTATCCTGAGAAGAGTATCTTGCTCTCCTAAATTATACTTGTTTACTCCGTTCGTATTCATTACGTGATAGTCATCAATTACCTGTCCACGCCTACCAATACAGCCCGCCCTGTCGCCGCAGAAGGTAAACCTTTGGACCCACTTAGTGAATAGTTGTACAAAACTTTGAGATTACGAATACTACGTCAAAACACAAGTCACGTTGATAACATTTCGGCTAGGGACATGGGGGCCGCATGGCGAGATTTTATTAGCCTCTGGAATGTGCAAGAAGTAATTGTCGCTTGTAGTTGTTACGTTACATAAAATGTAAAGGTGTTGTTTCATCAATATAAGGAGCCGCGGTCTGGTCTATGTACAGTATATATAATTATCGCTTAGCAATATTTTAAGTGCTTATTTGACTCATTTTTACTTCGTTTTCTTGCTTAACAAGATTTTCTTTGTCAAGGAGAGCAACACAATGCACTAAAAATATGGCGGACTGAAATGCGTGAATGTCATTTTGACAACTGTTGTTTAAGTTACACACTGTCATGGCGGCTCTAGAAGTGTGCACATAGTAAGAAATTCGAACAGTTCAATATTTAGTGATAACAACTATATTATCCTACATATTAATGAAATTGCATTTAAATGGTAATCTTCAATGTTTTTCAAATTTTTCTATGTGCAGTACATAGACCAGACCCAAAATAAACCTGTCCTTTGTACCTGTACACGCCGTAGTGTTTCCCTGACGCCCGATCGCCGCAGATCGAACAGAGGTGCTTGGACCCGCTAAGAGGATGGTTGGGCGGGTAGTTCTTGAAGTTAGGCGGAGGTGTGTCCACATCTCGCATGTGGTCGTTCAGTATCGACGGATCTGGCTTCATTTCGACAGGCGACATTGGCGACATGAAACCTTGCTCCAGCCCTGTAACAATCGATTAAGCGATCACGAAACGTGTAATTGCGAACAAATAGACGATTTAAATTGAAGTTTCAAATATAAATCTACTGGGTTTTGGGTAATTGAAAGAGAATTGTATGTACTTCTATCTAACTTCTAATCGAATATTGTGTCTAGCTAGACAATGCTCTAAATTAAATTTATTGAAAGAATATTTGATTCAGATTGAATGCAGTGCTGTAACATAACTCCAGTTGTATATGTATATGAGAATGGCCATTCCATAGCAGTTTAATTAACGTCGAAGTAAATCACCTATATAGCGTCCATCATATGGGAATTACTGATGAAGGAGATAATTAATCAAAGCGTCAGATCTAGTTTTATTATTGATAAGAATTTTAACGACATGTATCATAAATGCTATGGCTAAAAATCTTATAATACTATTACAGCCAGAAGTACATGTAATACAGAGCTCTACGTAAGTTGGTAACTTAAGTATTTCTAATCTGGACTCTACTTTCATCAGGTTATGGCAGCCAAATATTTAGCAATAGCATTATAGCAATCTATATATATATATATATATATATAATATACTAGCGGCCTGTCCCAGCTTCGCATGGGTGGTCATACATTTTTTGAACATTTTAGGATAAACTTAGACCATGGGTTCGAGCCTCGCGTCTACTCATTTCATACATATGCAGCGCCCTCCTCCTTGAGCGAGTGAAATCGCACCCCGTTCGCGACCCGTGGACCCGTTAACATTTTTAATTTCGTCATATCTTTTGAATGGAATGTCCGATTTGAAAAATTTAAGAAGTAATCTATAGGTATTGAAACCGTCTTAATTATGAAATGATTTAATTGGATAAGGATTAATACCAAGGTACAAATAAAGACCCTTTTCTAGCGGCGGCATTTCAATTAAATTTTTATAATAAAAGAACACTTATTGTGACTTAACTATAATAGTTAGACATATGCTGTCGCGACATTTTTTGTAGATGATGATATGTTCTACAAAATCGTAGTACATTATTTTGTTCTATCATCAATAGTTTTCGCAGCGCACGCGATGTAAGGTTTTTGTTTTCAACCTTGGGTTACATTATTAGAGTTTTAGTAAGGATCCCTAATTTTTTTGAAAATATAATATAGCCTATGTTACTCAGGGATAATGTAGCATTCTAATGGTGAAAGAATTTTTGAAATCGGACCAGTAGTTTTTGAGCCTATTCGTTACATACAAAAATACAAAAATACAAACATACAAAAATACAAATCTTTCCTCTTTATAATATTAGTGTAGATGTAGATATAAATTTTATGTTGGTTTGTGTACGCTTCAAAAACTCAAAAAGTTCTGCACCGATCGAACTGAAAATTTAGCATGATATATAATCCGCATCAAGGATTGTTTTTATACCATTCAATCACAATGTGCCACAGCGAAGCGTGGCAGGGAACAGCTAGTAATAAATAAACTGCAGACTACGAGTACCGACCGAACAAATATCTAAGTTTGGGATTGTCGAACACGCAACGTCAACGCTACATGAATGAAAGGCAGAGAAATCATTATACATATTGGCTTAGGAGTAGTTTCAAAAGCAAGTTTTAGCAATAGTATGTGAAGAAAAATGAAGTGCTTATTACGTAAGACTGAATGGATGTAAATTCAGTCAAAAAGTATCGGGAATGGATGATTTCTTTATGGTTCCAAATTATTTTTTTTATTGTTGTTAGATTGGCACAACTGTTTTCCATTTTGGCGCGAAGTTTGAGTTGCATATGTTATTTAGATTAAATACAGTGCTGTTTTTAGTTAGATCATATCTAGTGTGTATTGCGAATTTCACAATGTACAAAAACATCGAACAAAGAGTTTGTCTTAAATTTTGCATCGCCAATGGGATTTCGTGTTCGGAGTCCCTGAACATGTACAGAAGGCTTACTACGGTGAATCGACTTTATCAAAAACACGTGCTTATGAGTGCCAGATTTTGAGAAAAGGCCAGATTTGTGGAAAGTAAATTCTTGGTTTTTGCATCACGATAATGCGCCTTCGCACAAGGCAACCATTGTGAACGAATTTTTGTCCAAAAACTCAACAAATACCATCGAGCTTCAACCTATGGACCTTATTCACCAGATATGGCTCTAGCCGACTTCTTCGGCTCTTCTTGACAGAGTACTATACCTAGCTTGAGTATTACCTATTCTATTCTATTGAGCCTATTTCTACATTATTTATTGAACAAATACTTTAATTTCAAATCAGAAGTACAATGGTCGCTAAAAGCAATCGTGTGGGTGGTAATAAACATTTTAGAAGGTTTATAAATAGCTGTTAAAAGTAGATGAAAGACTCAGCGTTTTTAAAAAAGCATTGGATTGAAATGGTCAAATGTGTATACAAAAACGTATCATCTACATTATGGTGACATAGGCAAGATGCATTCTAATTATAGGTAACGTTGTTTTTGTCTTTTTTTATTGGTTACTAATATCAGTTACGCATGGACCCGTCACCCACAATCGATTTATATTTATTAGTGACATCAGAGTCTAGAGAGGTGATCGAGTATGAAAATAATTTATGTTGTCATCGTACATCACAAGAATGCAACATAGAAAATCAATCTTTATTTTGAAATCCCTAGATCTAGAAAAATATCATCTTTTATAACGTACTCGTATGATACGAGATGACTTGGTACGTGATTGAGATCGTATCAGCGAATCGCATTAAAATATTCATAAGAACACTGGGATTCCATGACATATACCTACCTTTTCAGATACATTGATATTGATAAAGATTTAGCTACATTTTTAAATTTATATTACAACGC
The DNA here is from genome assembly GCA_932294275.1 of Chloroclysta siterata. Lineage (NCBI taxonomy): Eukaryota > Metazoa > Arthropoda > Insecta > Lepidoptera > Geometridae > Chloroclysta > Chloroclysta siterata. The sequence continues at coordinate 6,393,749 of OW028600.1, read as the reverse complement.
CATTATTAAATATTAACGCGAAAAAGTATTAACTATTTTTAAAATGAAGTAGGTATGTATATATTCAATTCCTTCGGACCCGACTCGGGTTAAACGGGGGGCGGGTTACGGGTTACCAGTCATATTAGTCATTATCATATGTTTTTATATAGATTCTGTGTGTTGTGAGTCTTTCGTGGTACCCATAGTAATAAGAAATTATTCGAATTTTGAAGCAAAGCACTTCTCGATCTAGCTGCAGTGGGCACAATATCATCCCGCTATCTTCTTCGGGGTCTACCTCGACGGTTTCGTCCTTGTCCCAAACGGTTGTTAGTTTGGCCCAAAGATCGTCTGGTATACAGCCATATGTCCAGCCCAATCCTATTTCAGGTTTGCCGCTTTTTGGGTAGCATAGACTATTTTTGTTTTGAAGCGTAGTATTGTTTTATATGCTATCTGTTAGTTTGACACATGATATACTGCGCTCCATGACTCGCTGGCAAACCTCGAGTTGATATGTCTCTTGAGCAGTCATTGCAAAGTCTGCGTACCGTACGTAAGTATTGACAGAATGCACTCTGTCCAGGAGTCTGCTTTTGTAGCATAGTGTTAGTTCATCTAGCTAATAAGATGTTTCATCCAGTAACTTTTACAGGCGTTTAAAAAAAACCAGTCAAGTGCGAGTCGGACTCGCGTGCAAAGGGTTCCGTATGTATAAAAATGGCAAAAAAATCACGTGTGTTGTATGGGAGCCCCCTTAAATATTTATTGAAGCTCAAACAGGTCTGTGACGGACGATTAGGGTTTTGTGGTCAAGAAATATATCTGTCGCGCCCTGACGGTTACGTACTTAACGACTCCGTTACACTTGTCCGTTTTATTTTTTAGAAACCTTTAGCCTCTCGCTGCGTCTTTTAGATGTCTGAAATTCCATTGTAGTGTTAGTGCACCCCTTACTAATATTATTAAATTTCAAAACTTGAAAAGCCGAAAACCTTTCAATTCACATGAAAAAAATATTGTATTGAACCTCTGCCTTTTTTAAAGTCTGTTGAAAAGTAATTTTTACTCCGCCTCTTTTCATGCTTCTAAGACACAGTTATACTATATACTCATTTTACTGCCCTTATGCCACTTCATGTGGGGTCGGCACAACAGGTTTTTTTCCTCCACTCTCCTCTATCAGCCGTCATCTCAGCAGTCACTCCTTTCTTACTCATGTCATCTTTCACACAGTCCATCCATCTTTTATTTGGCCTACCTCTACTCCTATATCCATCCACATTCTTCTCGTTACCTGACATTCTTCCTATATATATATATATATATAATATGTGTATAATATTCGTAAAAATCAGTAGTTAAAGCCTGTGTCGCAGTGGAACATGAAATGAAATCATTACAATTACTTATTGTAACGTTGAATACCTACGTGTCACCCACGCGATGAACGAGAAAGGGGTGAATAATGTTATTGCTTTAGTTAGATATTTGTTACACGTGGCGCTAGAAGCCAAATCAAATACACACGATCTTCAGTCAAATAATCACAAAAATGTATTTCAGTCGAAAAAATCTGTATGATTGCCGGAAAAAACCTATTGGAAATTTTATATATTTAACTCATTGATATTTATTTTTAAAAATTTATTCCTCAGTCAGTATATCCACAAAAAAAAATATTGTCTAGCTTTCTTTAAAGTTTTGAATTTATTTTTTACATGGGTTTTCTTTATTTCTTTCAACAAACCGAACGTCGCATAGTAATAGGTATATACGCAAAGGTAAGCATAGCTTTTTTATACAAGTAGGTATTTGAAGAACCTAAAATTGTCCCTGTAAGTCCTACTGTAGGACAAAGAGGAACAATAACATTTAGAGTTCTGCAAGCACAGCAATACTGTCATCTTCCTTAGATAGTTTTTTAAATACTATATTTTTAATTTGATACAATGGGTTCTTTGCAAATTAAGTCTGGGTACTATATTATAGTATGTATCAAAGAAAAAAGTTTATTTAAATACTATATCAGCTATCTTGTTCCCATAGCTTTACTTAGTTTGGGACTAGATAGTGCTTTGTAGAATGTTCACCAATATGTATTACCTAGTCTTTGTCTGTATGTAGGTGTTGATTATGGCGTGAAATTAATGCAAGACACAATTTTGTATAAAATGACAGGCGGCGGATAACGAAGCATGCGTGCGAGCGATCACAGAACATCGAAATACTTTTGTATTCTGTGCGTGCAATTTTAATATACTTATATAAATTACGCGTCACGTTGTTTGTCCGCTATGGACTCCTAAACTACTTAACCGATTTCAATCAAATTTGCGCACCGTGTGCAGTTTGATCTAACTTAAAAGATAGAATAGCCTTCATCTCAATTTATAGCCGCAATATTATTTTAATGCAAATTTGACACCGCCCAACAAAGTGAGCACTGGACAGCTAGTATTATATGTAAATAAATAGATAATTATTCTAGAATTCTAGATTTCGATTCAAAACTATTCCTTTGTACCATCAAAAACATATGTTCACGTTTAAGTTCCAAGGTGAAGGACTAATTGTAAGCCCTCGCGTAAAATGAAATAGGTACGTATATTTCCGACAACTTGAAAGTTTTCTGTTATTGCCAATAACCGCGAGCTCTTTTGTCGAACGAATAACTTCAGCCTTTTGAAGGAAACCAACAAACGTGATTGGAACAAGCAGGTACCACCTACTTCATCTGTTCTAAAACAGTTCTACTCTTATTTAAGTATAACTCTTTATTTATCCATTAATCGAGGAAAGTGAAACCTCCGAATTGACAAATAGAACCATGATATCGAAAACACAATCAAAGGTGAAACTAGGAATACCTAGTAGAATACTGAAAGTCTGCCCGCGACACGGCCTATAGCATATAACATAGAAGAAACGTCCGAAAAAAAATAAGGTAATATGCGTTAAATAATCGTGTAATATTCATGTGTCATGCATATTACACGACCTAGTACAATTTGATATGAATCAAATTGTACTGAAAGTCTGCCCGCGACACGGCCTATAGCATATAACATAGAAAAAACGTCCGAAAAAAAATAAGGTATGCGTTAAATAATCGTGTAATATTCATGTGTCATGCATAATCGAGAAATTTAAAAAAATATACAATTTTAAACTATAACGCATTTTATTAAAAAAAACTGCTTTAAACTGTTATAATATTCCACGTAGTTAGTTATACAGAGAGCAACTTTTCCAGCGAGCAATCACAATTTTCACTCTCGCGAAACGAGATACATCGCACAATTACACGTTAATCTTAGTAATTAACGAAAATTGTTGGAGAATACGATTGAGAAGTACACATTCCAGGTGCGTATCAAGACATTAAGCATAGGGACAAATACCTTACCAATGCGAAGACAAGAGCTAATGTACCTACAGCCTGCAACCCATTTTCGAAAAATTGCAATCAACCATTTTGTGTGCACACAATTTAATTTAAAAAAAAACATTTTAATCGATACAAGTTTTCCTACTCAAAAGTTTGCATAAGTACAAAAACTAGTAAAGCAAACTTTTTAGTAGGAAATCTTAAATTCATCCCTCCCCAACTTTGAACTGCGTAGTGTATTTTTAAAATATTTATTGTCAATGCTTAGCTAATGGTCTGGTCTAACTTAACTGTAGTGGCCTAGCAATGTGTCGTCAATGCTTAGCTAATGGTCTGGTCTAACTGAACTGTAGTGGCCTAGCCATGTGTGGTCAATGCTTAGCTAATGGTCTGGTCTAACTTAACTGTAGTGGCCTAGCCATGTGTGGTATGTGTATTGATATTCGACTGTATCCTTATGTTAAATTAGCCAAATATTTACATTGTATATCCAGAGCGTAGTCATTGCTGGGTGTGGGTAACATGAAGTTGCTAGTCGACATTGGCGTCATCGGAGTCGGCGGCGTCTGAGGCTGCGGCGTCGGCGGCATCTGCCTTGCCCAGCTGCTGTTGATCAGTGCCGTCACCGACATCGTCGGCTTGTCTTTCTTCGCCAAGCTCGACATGACCACGCACAAGCATCCTTACATCACTAGCAACACAACACTACTCCTAATTTGTCCTCAATTTTAATACAATTCACTACGCACCGGGTCGGCGTGACACAATTTGCGCACTCGAATATCAAACTGGTGAGTTATGGTGATGGCTCCTGAATAAAACGCGATCAGCGATGTGAGTACGCGACAGCGGCCGAGATACGGCGCGCGCAGACAAAAGCGTCAGAACCGACGCCGGGGACAAAGCAGACGTCGTTGTGACATTGTGATAGCGACTGTTATTGCACCCGAGCAACGCGACGATATCGCACTGCAACGCGTCAACAGTGCGCCACGAGCGGCGACTCCGATGCTTAGCTAGTGACTAATGCGCACTAAACTCAACGAGCTCGAAATTGACAAAAAGTTTACCCGTCAACTTCCGTGCGGTTACCGGCGTGAAGGTCTCACCCGGCGCGCTCAAGGTCCGCATACAATCCATACGTGAATAAATCTCATTTCATGTCGAAAACTAGTTGGCACACTTTTTATTCCTTTAAAGAAGCAAACGAATCAAATTGAACTAGATGATTTTAAATATTTTATGGTCATATGTTAGAATGAAATCATCAAAATAATTGTAGTTGCTAGCCGTTGGCCTTCGTGACCGTGGCTGCCCCGCGTTTCTGTAATTAAGTTTTACGTCACTCATAGACCGAACTCCCTGCGATAGCCTCTACCGTATAAAATTCGCCATGTCACTTCACACAGCAGAAACCGCTGCTGATTGATGCCTTATTGAAATGTGAACAAGCAATTGACACACTTCAATTATATACAATTTTTAAATTCAAACGGGTTTTCTATCACCTTCTTGTTTTAAATCTCATCTAATGTTACAAATATAATTCCAAGGAAGCAGCGACAACACAACACCGTCTTTGGGTATTTGCAAATCACGAATCTATGAATGAGGCCGTTCATTCCGAACATGGCCAAGAGTTTGTTTGTTTGACAACATGTGCGCGGCCTTGGCTCTGGCGTTTTTGGGGACGTTCCCTGCACGTGGGCCCGTGGCCTGTATTTTGAAGGCACGCAACAAAAACACATCCGGTGTTATAAAATATATTTAATTTTGTTCTTTGGCAATTATATATAAAAAAACGGGCAAGTGCGAGTCGGACTCACATACGAAGGGTTCCGTACAATTATCTATAAAAACGACATAAAAATCACGTTTGTTGTATGGGAGCCCCCTTAAATATTTATTTTATACTGTTTTTTTAGTATTTGTTGTTATAGCGGCAACAGAAATACATCATCTGTTAAAATTTCAACATTTCCGTACAATTATCTATAAAAACGACATAAAAATCACGTTTGTTGTATGGGATCCCCCTTAAATATTTATTTTATACTGTTTTTTTAGTATTTGTTGTTATTTGCTGTATTTGCTGTTAAAATTTCAACTGTCTAACTATCTCGGTTCATGAGATACAGCCTGGTGACAGACAGACAGACAGCTGAGTCTTAGTAATAGGGTCCCGTTTTACCCTTTGGGTACGGAACCCTAAAAAGGGATTTAAATCAGTCCGTATTATATTTTGCTGGCCATGTTATTGTCCATGTAATTTCATTTTGCAGTTGATATCAATTTCACTTCATGCTCTGACAATTGACATGAGATAACACTGCCTACCGAATCCGGGTAATAACAGCAACTTTACTGAGACCAAGTAAAGGACAGAGATCAGACAATTTTAATAAATTAATACTTGTGACCGAAGTGACAATTCTCCTTGGTTAACGGCGAACCTCCCACACCTTGTATTCGATAAGATAAATAAAGGTAAACCATTTAAAAAGATAGAAACTAAGGATTCGATTATCCTGGAGTAGCAGAAAAAAAACTTAAAACACAATCACGACCGAAGACAATTTTTTTATGTAATAAAAACCTAAATCGGTTAAGAACTAATCAGTATTTTTTCTGTTCGTTATGTTGTTTGGATTGGTCCACAAATAGCAGGTTGTAGTATATATGTATAATATAAATCAGATTATTGCTGGATGGAACTACTGGGACCGTCTATAATTGACTTTTACTTTATTATGGGTACAAAGACAAACATCCTCGGAAAGTTTCTTGCCAAAATTATCAGTCAAATAATAAATCTATTGAAATGAAATTGATAAACATAAGAAACTAAAGTATGAAAACGTTTGTAACATAATATACTAAAACATATATTCTTAATGTATTTTCTTAACATAATCATAAAGCCCAGACAGCTTTCAAAGCAGTATAAAGAATATCTTATTTACGGCGTAGGTGGTTGGGTGTTATTCACGCCCAATTCTAAAGAAATCATCCGAGCGCTCATCCTTCCATATCCCTTAACGCTTGATTTAGGGTGTTCATCTTTATATTACGGGACATTATGTGCCCAAAGCTGTCAATCAGGCAATATCCTTGACAAGCCCGAGTCTATGTAATTGATAGCCTCTCGTGAGTTAAGAAGATACATGTATAAGAAAATCCGAACAACGGGAACGATCGAGAATGATCGTAAGCATCTAATCTTGATTATTTTAAATGGTAAAAGCTTTAGAAAAGTTTAACTACCTACCACCTGCTTACATACAACGAATGAATTGAACCATTATTGTATTGTTGGGAATGATGGAGCACACAAATGGAGTCGCTTTAACAATGACTAAGCAGACACCAAAACTACTGGAAACACTATTAACAAAGAAGTTAGGTACTTGTTATTGCATTTTATAGTGGAGTGTCCATTCGTTTGATAAAATTGTTTGAATACTATCGACATATTACATTTCATTATTATTAAAAAAGTAACAAAAACTTTTAATGCAATTGCAGCATTGACATAGGTAGCGATAACGAATGCAAAAATGAGATAAGTGCGAATTACGCAGCAGCTCACTGAGCGTAGAGCAATCGGTTGTTTTATTAAGGAATTTTTCCACTCTCCTATACTTTCTTCGGTCGGTATGACGTGCACAGGCAAACATGCATGCATGCCGCCCGGCGCGCGGCAGCCCGGCCGTGTGGAGATGGAGGCCGGCTGCCACCCCACTCCGTCGCCGCTATCGATCTGCGCCGACCTTGACTGCCGCACGCCCGCCAGCCACAACTTACATTGACAATAGCGACGCGCGCGCAACACTTATCATATGACTGTGGTGTGCGAACTTTCCTTTTCATTTCAACTTGATACCTATGCTACTTTTGTGTATTACCTACATTTCGAAAATATAGATTTAATTTCGTTTGTTATGACAAAATTTCGGAAGGACTCCTGTGGAACGTTGTTCCCAAAAATGTCAAAGAATTACAATGAGTAAAAGCTCTTTAAAGTAATGACGGCTGTGGTGCAGCGCGGGGTACGGAGGGCGGTACGGAGAGCGGCTCGCCTGGCCGGTGAGGCGGTGAGTCAGGGCGCGGGGGCGATGCGACGCATGCATTCGCCGCGAGATATGGGTAAACGGAACGCAGAGGAGCGCGCCGCGGGGGCCTGCGACCTTGACGATTCGCTGACGACTACAGGTGTTTTTTGTTTGTGCTCGAGATCGTCGGGCGATGCTCACTTTACTGGCCACTTGATTCTAGGCGAGCCGTGAATACGCGAGGGGAGAACAAGCGGACTCAACCCAAAATAATGCTTCTCGTACACTATGTTAAAGAAGTACCTACTTACCTATCAAACAGTTCAATTTTGCAAAATAATTCAAAAACATAAGATATTCAATAAATAAGGTTTTGCGTCACAGGTGAAGCTTTGTTAGTATTCCTTTAGTTCAAAATACCTATATGGCAGAAGCTTACACACGTTATAAACTTACAATTTATGATTTGTGTTGTAAATATTGCTATTCACTTTTAGTTCTGTGTTTGGTATTACGACCTATTGTTTCAACAATTTATCGACATTAATTTCAGAAATGTTGACGACTTGAGAATATAATGGATTGGACCAGACTGGATTTTATTTTGTTAGCACTACAGAGCTAGTTTGCAGTATTACGAACGAGTAACTAGAAAGAAATTAGCATGCAAAGATGAAAAAAAGAAACAAAAGTGCGTGTTTTATCCAATAGTTACGTAATGACGACAAGCTCAATGTCGGCAAAGACCTTGGCCGTGACCAAGCCAACGGAGTAGGCAACACGCTCGCTACCTACTAAGATTAGGTTTACGTAGATTGTACGTATACACGCTCCACCTTAAAACTCCAACGTAATGACTACAGAATATCACAACCAATTTAAATAAATTTAATTCATAGTTCAAAGCATACTAGAACTAGGTAATTAAGAAACATAGCTCAGGATTGTAAACCCTACACAACCCTACCTCAATAAATACCGGTAGACACAATAGAGAAACGAATTGTAGCGTGATATTTCAACGTCCATGTTAAAATGGTTTCTATTGATTTACTTAGGGCGGTTTTACCATGTCAGAGTAACGCTATCCGTCAGATGAATACAAATATTTTCATCTATATTTTTGACAAACAAGTCTTAAATAGAGGCGTAAAAACTTTTGGCTGAAAGGCGTTACTCTGAGCTGGATGAACACGCCCTTAATGGCATCGGCATGTTACACGAGTCTTTGGCCTCCTCCTCAATGTATAAAATTTGATGGAAAACAAGCATCCTAACAGTAAATGGGTCGCCTCAAACTCTTATGATTATAATGGAAAATAGTTAAGCTTGGAATTAAAGCTATACCTAGGTACCCACTTACTACATTGCCAATGTAATGGTTCGATGGTAAGCATCATAATAATAAAAACAAGGAAACGTGAAAACGTATTTACAAAAAGTAAAGTAACGTATTAGTATTCCAAAAGTGAGTTAGCACGAGGGCGGCAATGAATTCTAATGGACTAGAAGGCCTTGACAATGATACAATCGTCTTGGATAACCGCTCTATAAAATAATAGGCGTGTAGTACACTAATCTAAGACTTGCATGAAGATGCACACAAACTTCGGTGCTAACTAACTCAATGCAGTGACAAAATAAAACCAAGGTATTGCGCAATAGTATTTTTCAAAATACCGAATTGCTCTGACTGAAAGTATTTACTTTCTCTCCAGGGAAAGAAAATCAATAGAACAAGCTGAATGATGATTACCCAACGACGAGGAAAATAATTAATATTTCAAAGAGTCCATTTGAAACATCGTTTCTGTTTCAATTTGTATCACGCTTGTATGAGCTACACATCGATCGATAAAATTCTAAAGGAGAAAAAGCAGGAATGTTTGTTTCGTTAGGCTAACAACAATTTAAAGTGTTCAAACAAACGTGAAACGTGACGTCGGATTGTCGGGATTACGTTGTAGAATACAACGATAAATAAAATTGTAATTCGTTTCGCAATTCATACGCCGTGCAAAATGTGATTTGTGTTGACTCCAATAATCCAACTGTCATGAACCAAGTTGTCCATCTCTTCACAACTTTGGCACGATGGATGCTGATAAATGCTCAGTTACATCACCATGACGTAAATCTAAAAGAGACGTTCCATCTTATTTCTTCAGAAATTAAAAGAAGAAATGGTTATAAATAATACACAAATGGAAATGCAACTTGCTAGAGCCATAGAGCACACAGATAAATTTATTCAAAACATGAGTCAATACACTTGCAACCTTGCAATGCTCTTTACGACTGGTGTCAGATAAAGACATAAGGGCATAAAAATATTATAATTTTATATTTCTACATTACAGTGATCATTAATTACGTATAACATTTCTTTGACAAAAGTTTATCATGAGATTATTGGGAACAATCTAATGTCAATCAATATTCGTCATTTCCTATTTCCTACTAAGCCTAAATTGTGATCAATATGTTTTCATGCAATGTACCTAAATCCTGAATGTAGGTATGATTTTAATCGTAATCTTGATGTTATTGATGGACGTTAACATTTCAACGAGGTTTGTCGAAGACATACTCGGAGCTGATAAAATATTGGCTGATCCTAACTCAATCTTTACCTAGGTATTTTATTTTGAAAGGGTAGGTAGTAAATCATAAAACAACTTTTTAGGATTATCTTCCCTCTGTAGGTATATCCTTTATCGTAATGTAGTTCGGTAAAGTTGAATTATGGTGCAATGTAGGTCCCTATTCGGTATGAAAAAATGAATAGCTGACATAGCAAACGTTTTAACAGGTTTATCTTCACACTTGGAAAGCAAGTTTGTGTCAGCTATGGCATCTTCGATCATACGACATTTGAGCGAACTTACAGTATGCAGTGAAAACGAGATAATGTAAAAGCGAAATATATTTCTAGGATCCATGAGCGCCGAGACCGTCCATAGTTGACAGGGGCATGAGCCAGCTCTACATAAGCGCACGCAAAGGATGCATCACAATCACGAATGACGAATGCACATGGGATGCTATGACGTCACTCATGTTATAGGATTTACTGGTGTCAATTTTATGTTGAATGCCGGTTGCGGTTCGTGCATCGATTTTCGTGTAGGTCGCGAGCGGCGCCTATCTCGCGCGGCCGGTGCGGTCGGCGTCGCTGCTCTGACTGGCGGGCGACTCGTCCCCGCACCAGCCCCGCGCCGCCACCGTTTGTTTTGCTGTATTTTCGTTGTTAATCATTCTCCTTGACCTTGTGCGACGTCGAGTGGTCCACTGCACACGACTGCGCACCCCTCTCGCCCGCGCGCCCGTTCTGTCGCGCCACATCACACGTGCTGGGCCCTCGAGCTGCGCTGCCCTCTGCGATGCAATGCCATGCAATGCGACCAGGCAGACGACTCGACCTTTTCTTCATCGCAACCGACTTCGACTCTTAGCCATGCGAATATAATATTTCACCATGGCGATGCTGACAATTAACTATTTTAGGATGTTTACCTTCATAACATACTTAAACCCAGTATGGCTAGGTACCTCTTTTACTATGTTCTGGTTTCACACTTTTCCAGGCAACAATTCTCGAAAAAGCGGCGAGCTTGTTTCAACCTTTTGCGGATGGAATACCAACTTCCTGCAAAATGTGGACATTATGCCGAATTGAATGATTGAATGCATACCTACATTATTTTGCGATTCCGATTTATTCTAATTCTAATTCAGGGTGGGGAATAAGATCTGCAATGACGTCCCGCAGTGGGGTGTATTGTGGTATGGGTTAATTACAAGCACATGTGACTTTTCGTTTACTTCCCAGAGATAGTTGCAGACTTGCAGTGCAATGCTTTAAAGAGCACGTCGGAGGCTGTGCACTGCGAGGTAACGCAACTGTTATGGGTAACCGCTCAACATCTGAGTGTCATCTTCTTGTTTTATTTAACACTTACTTAAAAAAAAAGAGCAGAGTTCACGGGATGTCTACCGTGCCGTCTTTTTTTATTACGAATATAAAAAAAACAGACACAATTTCTCCTCAGCCTCAAGTAACATGTACTCATATCCATTGAGGAGTCTATGGGAGGTAGTCAGTAGTATGTCACACATACCTAGATTTTGCATTTGATGTGACAGGTCGCAAGCCCATGTTGCAAGCAATGGGCTTACAACCTGTCACTCTGCTGTCACGCTGCCGCTTAAAATAAGTTAGGTTTTATTATGAATATGTATCTAACTTGAATTACAAAATAACAATTGCATTTTGTAGTTCTTCTACCTTCCTATGTAGTTAAATAATGTAGATGGTACAATTTAAAAACATTGAAAAATCATTGAAATAGGTAGTTTGTTTTTTCAGTAATTTCATTATGTGTATATATAATATAATATATTTAGAACCTTTGTGTTTATAATATATCTACAAGAAAGGGGGGAATGACAACAGAAGGATGTATGAAACCTTATTCTGTTCAGAGGAAAAAAAACATGTAATTATCATTTTGAAGACTCATGATGATAAATCAACAGTTTTTCGTTTTATATTCACTAATGCTATTTTTAAAATAATAGCTATTATGCCCTCCTCTCCCTAGGGTCTTATGTTTGCTAATACATAAGACCACGCCATCTAGGCTGCTGGTATAACACTAAAAAGCGCCATCTGTACAAATAAGACGGAAGTTGTTTCATTACTTCCAAACTTTCAGTTGTGTTAGTTTGTTGGATAAATATAATTTAAATAATACATAATTGCCCTGAAATATGTATGTATCCAAGTGCATTGTTGAATTTTAAATAAATAAATATTTTTAAACATTTTCACACATGAGATCTAGCCCCAATCTAAGCAAAACACCACTATCAGCACCAAGTATGAGTTTTGTTTACCATACCTATTTGGTTTTTCGTTTATGTTCCGTGTTCATTGCGGGTTTTGTATGAAGATGCGATAGAGAAAGATAGAAATATTATGTTCTACTACTAATTTTCATCATACTTACAAGTTCCGTATTTCCGAAAAACGAAAAAACAAATATAGTAAATAAAACTCATACTTGGGGTACAGATGTATTGAATCTGTGAGATAATGTTCAAAATGTATATTTTTGTTCTTTTTTATTTTTAGATTGAACTTGCCATTTTTGAGCTAGAGACCTGGTATAGTCAAAATATTAAATTGTGTAAATGTTCAATTAAATGAATAAATATACTAGGTATTTTCTTTCTTTTTAAAATCAATCTGGAGTTAGTACTTGGTACTAAGAGATCTGAGGGGATATCTACCGTGCTTGGGGACTAAAGTTGTGAAGCTGTTTCAGTTTTTTTTAATCAATGACATTAATACATAGTATAGCTAGAGAATTTAAGATCAAATAAAAAAAAAGATAATTATGGTTTGTAATCTCGTTATGCATTTAAAAAAGACCTCTCATCCATTGAAGATGATTATTTACAGGCCTTATTGGCTGTAGAGTAATAAACTACATAGTTTAAAAACATCTTATTAAAAACTTTAGAGATGAACCTATATAACATAATATGGCAATGTTTTGATTGTTATTGTTAACTGGGTTATTAACTTGTAAAATTCAAGATTTCAAAATCACTCTTAATGTCTAAAATTCGCAACCCGAGCAAACAAGATTTAGGAAGATATTATTGTATTGAAGCTGTCCAAATAAGATAATATAGGAAGATATTATTGTATTGAAGTTTCAAATGATTAGGCTTAAATTTTAAGTTTGTACTTAACTAATAAGCTAAGGTTAAAAAAAAATATTGAAACCAAGGTCTAGAGGTTTTTTCTGTCTTTAAGGTTATATGTATAATATATTCAGTTTTCATATTCAGGGAGATGTAATGTTGTTACCTAAATAAATAAAGTCAGTTTTCCAATGGATGGCTCTAATACTAGTAGCTAGTAGGAACCCTAGAAAAACTAACATTAGATCTGTAGTAAGTACCTACAGACAACTATCACTGATAAGATAACATCAGATAAATATAATCAAGAAAATATAAGATTTACTAGACAGTTTCAGAAGTAATAGTGTGTGTAGGTGAGCAGATCAGCAAAATAACTCATTTTATTTGACAGAAGGGGCCATGCATAATATGAGTTTGAAGGTGCAATGAGCTTACCTGAGTCTCTCGAGGGCTCCATCATTTGTAGTAAAGTATCTATCGTTTACGCTTACTAAAACACTTTCATAGAATAGTACTTGCTGGCGATGGATGAACCTGTCAGGAACAAGGTCGTTGAACTAAATATACCTATAGGTACATGAAACTATACACCCTTTTGTTATACACAGGTTTCAAAGAGTTTTGTGAAATACACTAGGTGTATGTAATCATTTAAATAGCAGAAAACACTTAATACAGCTATTTTTCTAATAAAAATCACCAATTTAGCAAGATTGATTTCTAAATTGAACACAAAATGACATTAGTGACGTAAAGCAACGCGTCACGTCAATTTATTATTTTCGTTCAGAAACACGTAGAAACAGCTACATCAGAAATCACAAGCACAATCATACCACAGACACAAAATGTGCAACTTTTGGGGGGTATCGATCACTTGCCGCTTAGATCAAGTATAAATAATTTGTAATTTGCAAGACTCTTACCCGCATTACCCAACAAAATAGGGTCGAAGTGTAGACGACTAGACGAGCTCTATCATGTAATGTCACTGTCACCACAGAGTACTTTGTTATAACTGACTGTCACTGTCGCCACCTGTGTTCTCCTTGTACAAAAAATCTATAGACTCCTATTCACAGAGTACTTTGTTATAACTGCTCCTATTGGAAGCTTTGCAAAGGCTTTACAACTACATGATGATTGGACCAAAATATCATGCGACAGTAACCTAAGTAAATCTTAACCTATCAGGTTTGAAAAATGATCAGACCTTGGAAAATAACTGACTGTCTGAAAACAACTGCAATTAGACAAGTTTTTTTCGAATAGGTACGTACGTTTTTCTTTCATTACAGCATGTACAGCAGGGCAGCCGCTCGTTTGTATCGTTTTCATTGTCAGTCAGCTTGACTAGGCTTTTTGTATTTTGTTTACGATATTTTCAAAAGACTATGAGAGTAACATTAGTTTCGGGTTCGGATTTCTGAGTAAGCAGTATCGTGCTGAATAACATAGATTGCTGAACAAAACGTGGACGGAACAAAAATCTAGTGCTCATAATGGAAAATAAAACAGATTTTCAGCATCCTCATACATTTGTACTTCTCGGTGCATCTGGAGATTTAGCGAAGAAAAAAATATACCCTACTATTTGGTATCTCTATCGCGACAATGTTTTGCCGCGAAACACGAAGTTTATTGGTTATGCTCGCACCAAGCAGACCATAGCCGATGTTAGAGAGAAGTCCAGAAAGTACATGAAGGTGAAATCAGGAGAAGAGGAGAAGTTTGAAGAGTTCTGGGAGGCAAACGATTATTTCGCTGGTTCCTATGATAAAAGAGTTGATTATGAATTGCTAAATCAATCTATCAGCAAGAGTGAGAAAGGACCAGTGGCTAACAGGATATTTTACTTAGCTGTGCCCCCCACAGTGTTTGAAGAAACAACTGTAAACATAAGAAATGCTTGTATCTCTATCAAGGGATACACAAGAGTTATTATTGAGAAACCATTTGGAAGAGATGATGTTAGCTCAGACAAGCTTAGCAAGCATTTGTCTGGACTGTTCAAGGAAGAACAAATCTACAGAATTGACCACTACCTCGGTAAGGAAATGGTTCAAAATCTTATGACTTTGAGATTTGCCAATCAAATATTCAGCCCCTCATGGAACAGAGAAAATATTGCTTCTGTTTTGATTTCATTCAAAGAACCATTTGGAACTGAAGGCAGAGGAGGATATTTTGATGACTTTGGAATCATTCGTGATGTGATGCAAAATCACTTGCTTCAAATTCTGTCACTTGTAGCTATGGAGAAGCCTGTGACTCTGAATCCTAATGACATCAGGGATGAGAAAGTGAAGGTTCTTAGGCATATCAACCCTATTGAGCTGAAGGATGTGTTAGTTGGCCAGTATGTTGGCAACCCAGAAGGACAAGGTGAAGAGAAACTGGGATACTTGGATGATCCAACAGTACCTAAAGACTCTGTGACCCCAACTTATGCCCTTGCTGCAATTTGGATCAACAATGCGAGGTGGCAAGGTGTGCCATTTATTCTTCGTTGTGGCAAAGCTCTTAATGAAAGAAAAGCTGAAGTCAGAATTCAGTTCAAGGATGCCCCAGGTGACATCTTCAACGGGCATGCTAAGAGAAATGAGTTGGTAATTAGAGTCCAGCCAGGAGAAGCCCTATATTTAAAACTCATGAGCAAATCTCCTGGAATGAAGTTTGACTTGGTTGAAACAGAGTTGGATCTTACATACAGTGTGCGTTACAGAGAAGCTGATGTGCCTGATGCATATGAGAGATTGATTCTGGATGTGTTCACCGGAACTCAGATGCACTTTGTACGAAATGATGAATTGAAAGAAGCCTGGCGTATATTTACTCCAATTTTGAAAGAGCTGGAAGAAAATCCAGCAAGACCTGTGCACTATGTGTATGGCTCTAGAGGCCCTATTCAAGCTGATAAGAAACTAGCTGACTATAACTTTAAATACTCTGGTTCTTATAAGTGGCAAAAGCCTGAGGTAGCATGATAGGTCTGATTGCTTGACTTTGAAACTGGTGGTGGTGGTGCTTCCATTTTAAGAATAAATTGTGATTCCAATATGACAAATAAGTATTAAGATGCATTCCGAAAAAAAAAATCCACAAATTTGCTACTAAAAGTTGTATTTGAAGGTCATGAGAAGGTTAAAAACCTTGTTACTTAACAAAATTGGCATATCTTTTGTAACTATTTACCCTGTTTTGCTATAGAAATTTCATTCCAAAATCTAAACTTATGGTAAACTAGGTAGGTATAATGGTTTTCTCATGTATAAAAATCATTACATACAATAATTTTTAAGTATCATTTTATGTGTGACATAATAATGTAAAGTGTAACACTAATGCTTTTACAAGACTTAGGATGGTTGTGTAAAGTGCCTAATCTATAAACTGATCACACAACAAAAATATTAAAGATTTTATATGAAAGTCTGGAAACTGTGATAATCACGAGTCGTGGTGGCAATGTCTGATCAAAGTTTAAATGATTATACAGTTAAGGTCAGTTTCTATATCACCTTTAGTAGCTGCCATTATATAAAGATATACTTAAATAGATGTTTATTCATTTAGTATATTGAATACTATGTACTGCCTTAGGTAACTGATAGGCAGAATGTCTATTAGTGTGCTTAGTATTGTAATTTTAGATATTTTGTAATTTTGGCTTGCCACCTACTTGGCTATCTGGACTGGAAACTATTAGTACTATTACTATTACTCTTTGTGTGTAATGTTTGCAAAACATTTTTTTTTTCATATAATAAAAATATATTTTCATAGTAGAATTTTATGATTGAATAGAATGAAATACATTCTCCTCCCATTTTTACAGCTGCCCGTAGGTACCCTAGATTGAGGCCATCGCGAGAGCTTAGTTCAAAACGAACCGTAAGTATAAAACTCAATAGGTACCTATATACTCACTTACGATTTTGATTCAAAAATAGTAGTAAGGGCCATTTATCAATTGTTTAGGTACCTATTTTTAGTTAATAATTCACTACCTACCTGAAAAAATTGATATACCTACCTACCTATAGCTGGTACAGGTAGGTAGATAGATATAGATACGTAATGATCACGCATAATTAACTAGCTATTAACCTACCTATGTTAGTAGGTAAGGTGCCAGACTGCTTTTTATCAATGACGATTTGGGTAGGTAGGTACCTATTTCCGCAATGTCATGCTATATAGGGTTGCCAACATTTTTTGGTCAAAACATAGTATTTTTTAAAAAAGAGCTGTAAAAAATATAGTACGCTTCAAAAAATATAGTATTTTAGTAGTAAAAAGAATAAAAAATAGACTAAGTTATATTTTTTACTCATTATTTTATTAAAACTATATTTTATGCACTTCTAGCATTCTTAATTTTTTATTCAATAAAACTGGCTTAAGCTTTATCGCAGTAAATTTTTAAATTAATATGAATCAAAAGCTATTTTTTTATTAATGATATACTTGCTCTGTTTCTTTCTTAACGCCATTTCGAATTCTTAATAGAAAATTTCCTTTCTGTGAATGTCGAAGTGGCGGGAAAAGATAGTAGAAATGAAATAATCTTAAATATTTTTTTGTGATTCTTGATGACGATTTTCTGATCCGGAATCTGTTTTTTTTATTTTACTAGTTTCATGGCCGGTTTCTGAAAGCTCGATCAAAACTAATCGGATGTCAAGTCACTCGCCATTTCAGCTATTACTTCGATTTAGATAGAGATAGCAAGTGACTTGACATGCGATTAGTTTTGATCGGGCTTTCAGAAACCGGCCAATAATGTTGTAAAATATTTAAACTTTGATCTATTATGTACTTACTGAAATAAAACCGTTTTCCCCCCGAAGGGAAGAAAACGAATATTTAGGTTTAAGCCGAAGCTTGACCCACTGTGAGATAACCTCCTTGAATTTTGCGCGGTTGCAGTGTCATTCTACCCATAAACACCTAATGTGATCACGTGATTCGGTCTTGAGCTGTCGCTGTCATCGCTGGCTAGTCGATTGTTCGTCAGTACTCTCACAAGCCGGCAAGAAATGCAAATTTAGTGGGTCAAGCTTCGGCTTAAACCTAAATATTCGTTTTCTTCCCTTCGGGGGGAAAACGGTTTTATTTAGGTGTTAGAGCCTTCGCTTGACCCACTGTGAGAGGTGTTTATATTCTGCCGGCGATGGCAAGGCGTACTGTGTTAAGGTTTTATAGGTACAAGGTAAATATGGTAAACTGAATATTTATCAATAGTAAAAGGGTATTCAATGTAGATAGAAACACATACTAGTCATCATTAGTATTAACATAAAGTCCCTTATTCTGTGGAAAATAAAGTGATAGATAACCGAAAACATGTTTCTTATTTTTAAAGGCGTAAATGATGCGCTCACACTAAGCTTATTTTCCTGTAGTGTTTTCTGTGGAACCATTTGAAAATAATATTCTAAGAAATAATATTTTACTTCTCTAATTCGGCAACGGGGAACCTCATCGATATTTAGGTTTCTATTGGACCAGTTTTCCGAGTTTATAACTGCTCTAAAACTGCCAGGGGTAGCTTCTACTTTTTCAGATATGAAAAGATTACTGATCCAAAGCAGTAATTGATTTCGAAGCAGCTTTAACTTGGCTGACTTGGCTCTTGGTCGTAATGAACAGCTTGGATGTTTCATTGGCTTGGAAAACTTTACCAACTGCAATTAACTAAAGGGTTCAGGAATACCATAACTAATTTTTGTGTGCTATTTCGAGCGAGTTTCCATCTCGACTGTCTGAAACTAGCTGAATCGGTTTTATACCAAATCGAGGCCAGAATGGTAGGTACATAATCATCATGTATTTCAAAGTTATCAGGACTAATATCAAGAAGCGTTATGTCATGAAATCTTCGCTCTGAGGCTAACAGAAGCAATGCGGACACAATGACATGACACCGAAATAAACTACTAGATATGATTTATCTCAGTTTTTTTTTTTTTTTTTTTACTAGCGAAAATCGCTTTTCGATCCGTTTCACCAAGGGGTGATTGCTTAGCTTCTCACTATGTTCAGGGTTCGCTAAAGTAGTGACCACCTATTTGTGTAGAGCAATAGATGTAGATGCTAGCTTGACGACCATGTGAAGGTAGCAAATAAATTACGCGACGTCTTCGGGTTTTGGGTTGTCTAGCTGGATATTATTATCATTCGCCCAAGATTTCCGACGTAACCAAGCAGGCCTGTAAGTTTTCAGAGTTGGATCGCGTCATGAAGTTTCTAGAAGGTTACGGTTCTCTTACGGCCAAGTTGCTATGTACTGGGCCCAGCCTGTACCTTCCAAACCTGCACACACATGTCTTTTATCGCAGGAGGTGGTTTTCCAATCCTCAGATCGATCAGGTTCTTGGGCAGGTTGGGAATCGTGAACGGGACTCCTACGGTCCTCTGCTTCAACTCTGCCTTCCAGAATGTTCTTTCCCATATCGGGGCGACTAGGAGGTATGTTCCTGAGCAACGCGTAAGGTGCCTCAGAACTCGTGGTAAGTATAAGCGCCGGAGGAGGGAACAGCCGACTCAGTTTGAAGTCCCACTGGCGACTGAATACGTTTACAAAGAGACATTTTGGCTCTCTGGAGTCCTCGCTTTAATAACTATGAAAGACGGCTGACCGAGAACTTGTAAACAGGTCCAGAAGTTCCCATCTTTTTGAAGATAATTTGAAGCTTCCTGACTCAACGTCCATTCCGTGAGTTTGATCGTGACAAACTATCTGCGGTGTCGTTGTACCGCCCTGGAAGATACCAAGCTATAAGATTTATTTGATGTTTATTGGTAGGTTCTAAGATTCTGTGAGTTACATGAAGGAGGCGAAGGGACTTGGTGTCACCTTGTTTGGTAATGTAGGCTACAACAGATCTGTTGTCCGACTGAATCATTACAGTTTAACCTTGAAGTCCATTTCTATTCATAACTTCTGAATTCGCCCCTAGCTCCTTGTGATTGCTGTGCTAGATTAGCTGTCTCCTGTTCCAGTGTCCGTCTAGATTTTCACTTCCGATCGTTGCTCTCAACCCTGGCCCCGCTGCATCGGTTGTAATAAACGCTGTGACTTCTTGATGGTGAATCGGGGAAGAACGAGCAAGGTTTAGTAGCCACCATTTTAACTCTTCGAATTCGTCGGTCGACAACAAACCGTTTGTATTTTTGATTCATCGACAGGTTGCTTGCCACTCCCTGAATCCGGCGCCTGTGTAGCCGTCCTAGCGCAATGACAAATGAGGCGAGGTTTATGTTGCCGAGCAGAACTTTTGCTAACCACCATGTCCACTACTGGTTGTTTAATATAATATTATTATCATTTATTAGTGCGGCGCATTTCAACACTTTGTCCTGTGGCAACCGTTTGATATTTTGCTCGGTGTTTCAACTGAGGGCCAAATATTCGACTGCTTGTGATGGTGAGGGGGAGGTTTTCCGATAGTTTATGCACCAGCCCATTGCTAAAAGATGAAACAACCGCCGATGAGGCTTGCTGGTGGGTATATGGAAATAGGCTTACGACAAATATATTTTAATCATGTTTTATCTAAATTACCCATAGCACCCATACGTACATAAAGGGATTTTATAATGTAGGTAGCTTAAGGTTAAATATTGGTCTATTGGAACCATCCAGCTTTTTCCTAAGAAATCTCGAGGAAAGAAACCCCAATTTGCTTGAGCACTTTACTATAGCTTTACAAAATAACATTTTGTACATCTCTGTTGACATAATTATCTGTGAGAATTTTATTAAAAACCGATAAATTATTGTCTTTGCTAAACCTTTAGAGAGGAAGAGTGCGCACAAAGGGTATCATATACTCTGATAGGACTGATAGTCTGTAACAGATAAGCAAAATCATTATAGATTTAGGAGCACCAAGAGACTTCAAAGTCTCTAATGTTCGCTTACGTGCCCTCCTTTTAAGCTATTATTTCCATTGAAATTACGATTTACCCTCGTATTTAGGCTTATTGTTTGCGTATGCGTATCCTGAATAAGTACTTTTCTTAGTTTGGACTGAGGTTCGGATATTATTAGGTCGTCCACCGTAAGGTCGTTTGAAGCCCTGGCTCTTTTCCTGATTTGTAGCCCCTTGTGGCTTAAATTTTGTTCTGTTGGCTTTATATTGCTTCTTGACAGGAAAAAACTTATAGACACCTCCTTGTTCCTTTATAAGGTCTTTTAACTGAAGTTATAAAAATAAGTGAGAACCTATTTGATGGCGGGATCGCATGAAGGAGCTCATTTAAACTTTTGTTTATAGGTTTGTAGACCCATCTTCACTGATGTATTATTTCAGCCCGTCTACCACAAGTATACTGCATCAAATGTCCGGCGAAACGCGCCATCGGTGGCAAGAAAGTTCTTAATTTAATGTGATTTTATTTAAGTATAGGGGTCATAAATGTCATAAAAGGTCAAGAAATAACTTCTCTGTTTTATGAGTCCATGAATGGCAGCGCCTAGGCAGGCGTCCATCTTCACCAAAAGTAATACTGTCTGCCAGATAGGTGTAACCGTAGCTAAAACGCTGTTAACTTTTAAGCTAGTGAGAACTAAGGTAGCCTGATATTGTTTCTGTACGTCAACGTACCGAATGATTTGCCAGGTTTAGTGGTTTCTCCGAGTCTTGAGCAACGAGAACCCAAGGATTTCCTCTGCGATTTATATTATTCCCTCGGATTCTTTAGTTTCAGGGACAAAATCAAAGAAATACTCTTATTGCTCTACTGGTTTCGCTTGAAACCCCGCAGGCTCATACTCTACTTGAGTAACTCAGTCATCAAATTCATCTTCCTCAGATTGACCATCGGATTCTTTGATACTCGTCACCCTCTGCGTTGGCAATTGGGTTTGTTTGTTCGTTTACTCCCACCTGTTCTGTTGAGTAGTTCTGTCGGCAGAACTGTTCGATTGTATTGCAACAAGCTGTTCCATCATTCTACTTTGGTGTTCCATAAAGTATTGGATACTATTTTATAGTGGCGGTCTTGAAAGGTTCTGAGCTGTGAGATTTTTTCCTTCTTTTGCTTGTTGTGTCTGCCGTTGAGGCAATTGACGGGGATACTGGCCCACATGAAACTGTAGTGGCTGCAGTTCTATTTTTGAGGGCAAGGGAAGCCTCAGCACGTGAAATCAATTGACTTTTAATAAACGTCAGATTCACCAGAAATCCACTACGAGCTTCTGAAGGATGAATCTTCTTCATCGTGGCAAATGGTGCATAGATGAGCGCCCTACCAAAAGGCCAGTTGAGGAGAATTCTCTTTAGCTTTTTGAGCTTGTGTTCACTCCAGGAACCTGTACAGCCATATTACAGTCGCTAACCTAACCGTGGGTATAGCGAATTAAAGGCGAATTTTCACCAAAAATCAAAATCAAAATCAAAACGGTCTTTATTCAGTACAATCAACAAGGGACACTTTGAAATCATCGAAGGATATTATAACACTGAATAGTTCATCATATGAAACAGAATTGATTTTCCAGGACTCCAGTCATGAGGATAGCATTCATCCAAAATGGCTATTATATTTTTAAAAACTTCCTTGGTCGTGGGCAGGATCCCACTGTGCCATGTCACCCAAAGTTGTACGGGCTATTGGGTCCATAATCTGAAACCAGAAGTTGAAGTTACCATTGGCAAACAAGGCAGTTAAGACTAAGGCAGACTAAGTATCGCGGCTGCATAGCCGGTATCGAGGCTGCATAGCCGGCATCGCGGCTGCCTAGCCGGCATCACGGCTGCACAGCCGGTATCGCGGCTGCATAGCCGGCATCGCGGCAGCATAGCCAGTATCACGGCTGCATAGCTGGCAGCATAAGCCAATCTTAAAGACGGCTGCTCTGATCAAGAGTGATCTGCCTCAGGGCTTAGCCCTTTGAAGCTTGCTTTGTTGCGAGTCTGCCGTCCGAAAAGCGGGCATTCGCGAAAAGCGCAGCTTGCTTTGTTGCGAGTCTGCCGTCCGAAGAGCGGGCATTCGCGAAAAGCGCAGCTTGCTTTGTTGTGAGTCTGCCGTCCGAAGAGCGGGCATTCGCGAAAAGCGCAGCTTGCTTTGTTGCGAGTCTGCCGTCCGAAGAGCGGGCATTCGCGAAAAGCGCTGCTAAAGCAGGTACAACCCATAAATAGTGGCTCCTGACGGAGATGGGCTTATGATATGTACTCCACTTTGTTTTATCACTTTATATTCGAATGAATTTGTACTTACATTTTATATTCACTCCTGTAAATGTAAAATATTTTAAAATTTTCATCAATGATTTTTAGTTTTGTTCTTTTGTTTTTTATTTTTTCACTGCATATGCACCGTCAAAATTCAAAGACGTACTGACGAACAATCGACTAGCCAGCGATGACAGCGACAGCTCAAGACCGAATCACGTGATCACATTAGGTGTTTATGGGTAGAATGACACTGCAACCGCGCAAAATTCAAGGAGGTTATCTCACAGTGGGTCAAGCGAAGGCTCTAACACCTAAATATAGTATTTTCGCGTACTATATATTCTTCAACAGTTATAGTACGGAGTCCGAAATATTATAGTACGGTTGGCAACCCTATCCTATACCTACCTATTATAGGTAGTAGGTACCTAGTACCTACCCAGGTCACAGTCATATCAGCTAGGTAGGTTAGGCAGGCAGGCATCATGATCGTCCTTAAAGCAACACGGGCCACCGGATCGTCCCAGCTGAGTCGTACCTACCTAATTCTCTCGGTGCAACGGTGAAGGAAAATATTGTGAGGAAACTTACCCCCTGATGCTGTAGGTAGGTAAACAGGTAAAGTTGCTTTGATGCTTAGGAAAATAACAAAATAAATAGGTATGGCTAGTTACGATAACTTTGCGATTATAGGTATTCTAGAAATAACTATTATGTACGTAGGTATACCAAATAGGTAAGTAGTTGCTAGGTAGGTAGGTAGGTATGTTACGCATGGAATCATTATTGGCTTTCATAATAATGATTTGACTTTGACCTTCCGTTGATATTGCAAGTATCTTGGCGTACCTACCTACGTACCTACGTAGGTAGGTACTTAACTACTTACTCGACTTCGCGTCTACGTAAACTTCGTAAGTAACTCTCTTAAGGGGCTGACAACTATCAAACAACTTCTCGCTCGCACGTTTCGACATGTTGAAAGATATAAAATCACTAAACTCATTTTCGAAAAATCACAATTTACCATTTTGTGTGCAATCACATTGCACACAGTTTAGTAAACATTTCATTTTGATCGATACAAGTTTTCCTACTTAAAAGTTTGCTTGTGTACGAAAACTAGTAAAGCAAACTTTTGAGTAAGAAAACATGTATCGATCAAATTGAAATTTTTACTAAACTTTGTGCAATGTGATTGCACACAAGATGGTCGATTGCGATTTTTCGAAAATGAGTTAAATGATTTTATATCTTTCAACATGCCGAAACGTGCGAGCGAGAGTCACATTAGCTCTTGTCTTCGCCTTATACGTAGCCTCGCTTCGGCGCCTCACCTACCTAGGTACCTACCTACTTCAACGGACCGATACCACAGAGACTACTAGTACCGATACTAAAGGGCTATAGGATGCTAATTAGACGTAAAAATACCAACGACTGAATAAAAAATGCTTGTTTTAGATCTAATGCCGATAAATAAAAATTCCGATTTTTAATATCAACTTAATATGTTGATATTAAAGATCGTTTATGTGTGAGTGTGAATGTGATAGACAACGCCTAATCAAACTCTGTAACACTCTAAACGGCCGGTTTCTGAAAGCTCGATCAAAAGTCAAAACTAATCGGATGTCAAGTCACTCGCCTGCACTCGCCATTTCAACTATTATCTTCTTATCTTCTTACCTACACACAATGACACATTAGACTATACATTCAACTGTCCATCTCCATCCCTGTCCATCCACTTGACGCATAATAACTACAGATGCCTCAGTGTCTGTATTTCACCAGCAACCACACCCTTCAAACGGAAACAGCAACTTTGCGTGGCATGAATCGGTGATTTTATACCTATTTTCAAAATAAACGAGAAGTTGTTTAACAGTACATAGGTCAGTACATACTGTCAAAAAACTTCTTGTTCTCGCTACATGCATAGGATGCCTACCTACCTAGTTCTTTGGTGGTCTTTCTTTCTTTACCTACTGCATTGGTAATTTATCTCAACTATAGTTAGATCACGGACGTAAAATTATGATTGATGTTTATTGACAGTCTGAATGATGCTTTACTCTCAGACAAAATAAAATACTTTTTTATTTTGTCTGAGGCTTTACTTCATTAGCTAGTGTAAAACATCTGAATGAAACTTGTTTGGCTAGCAGTTCATTTATTCATTTATTTTACAGCAGATTCATATCTGATACAAGAGCTAGGATTGATGATGGGGGATTAGTCTTCTTCTTCTCTCAATTTATGGCTCCTGTCCGTCATTCGACAGACAATCTTGCCAGTGTCAAGTGATAAATATTTATTAGTTTAATGCTTAGACTAAGTATCATATAGACGTAGTGTTACGGTTTTTCGGCGTGTCCGTTTTTTGTTAGTTTGTATGTATTCGCGTGAGTGACTAGAGAAGGGACAACATTGACTAACCTATCGATAGAATAAGAAATGGATGAAAAAGTCGTTTTAATTGGAATCCAACGTGAGAGCGATGTCCATCCCACTCGATACAATTTCTTATGGCCATTTCGTCCATGCATAAGAACATTTTGTAGGCTATCAGTTTTCACGCCTAACAGCTTTTATCCACTCCCGTCTTCATTCTGGGCATTTAAGAACCTAAAAAAATAATGTAAAATTTAACAAAAATTGATCCCTCGCGAGACGC
This sequence comes from Chloroclysta siterata, assembly GCA_932294275.1. NCBI lineage: Eukaryota > Metazoa > Arthropoda > Insecta > Lepidoptera > Geometridae > Chloroclysta > Chloroclysta siterata. Next base: position 6,367,739 of record OW028600.1, on the reverse strand, counting down.
CTATAAGGTGTGAAAAATTGAAACTACAACAGAACAGCCGGTCTGACCCACCGCATTAGATATTTCATATAAAAAACGGAAACTTACATATTATCGATAAAGCTAAATTGGTCGGTGGAAGTACATCTCTAGAACAGAAGACTAAAACAATGCATTTTATTTTGCAATAATTAATGGGTTTACATCATTTTCACATAGGAAAATATGACTAGTACTAATAAAATGTAATTCCTACAGTCTTTATGGGAGAAAAAACGTATTTTTTTAGCATGAAACTAGAAAAAGAATATTACGTATCAAATGACAATTCCGGGTCTTTAACTCCTGCTTTTGTTGTTTTTGATACACAAAACACAGCTTCACAAGACATACTTTCACCTTTTCAAATATATTTTGCCTAGACAATAATAATTCTTTAAAAATTTTCATAATTTCTTTCGCTGCATCGCAATGTTGCTGCGAGTTTTTCAAAAACGTCAAAACAAGATCAAAACATTGCATCAACTGACGGCCACGATTTACGCAGACAGTGAATGAGTGAGATGGAGTGAGTGAAGTTACATCTTCTTTTCTTTTACTCGTAGCTAGGCTACATGGGAAGAACAAAGATAGATGATCAATGTTTGATACACAGTTGAAAAAGGATGTAAGTCTTATCGCTCCCTCCAGTATATAGTACCTCCATGGTTTAATGAATACTTTTTAGTCAAGTCAGTCCATAGTCAAGTCGGCCGTCATTTTGTTTTGAAGAAAATGGTGGCGGTTTTCTTCAAAACATTCGAAACATCATCATCATCATCATCAACCTATTGCAGTCCACTATTGGACATAGGTCTCTCCCATGGCGCGCCACTGACTGTCTTCGGCTCTCCCCAACTGGGGGCCGTTTCCTGTTTGTGCCTTGCATTGGGAGGTAGTGCCCATAATCGCCACGCTGGGCATGCGGGTTGGCGATCGCAGGGCACATAATACACTTTCATTCCAAATGTTTACACTATGTGCTAAGACCTCAAGTAATGTTGGTTAAAATACCACCGAAATTACACAACACAACTCAAAATAACACTAGAAAAACAATTAAAATGAAAAAGCTATGTTGCTTCCAGAAATGTCAGAAAACGAATCCGGGGGATTAGTCTTCTGTCATCTTGGGAAGTTAGTTTTTTTTTCTTCATTTTAATTGACGACTGACTTTACTATGGATGGACTGGCTTCAAAAGTACCTATGTCTATTTCACTTGACAAGCTTGTCGAAGCAAAGCAATATTGTCCGTCAAAATGGTGGACGGGTGCCAATGGAGCGAAGAAAATTGATGACGGGATTCAGATGATTCCGTAGGCCGTGGATTCAGTTATATACAAACCTAGGCTATTGGTTTGGTGAGTTAAAAATAAAAAAAATGGTATGTAGAGAAGTAATGTTTTGCCCCAAGAAAAAAAGCTCACCCCTTTATTTACTGCTTTGGTAATTGCTCTCAACTTTAGCTTCTTAAAACTTGGTTCGTTGAAATGAAGTCAAAGCCAATTGAATATGTGGTTGCTTGTAAGCTAAGCTTTACCTACTGATCCATTGTCACTGATCTATCCACTGTGTGGTAAGTAGGTAGGTAGGTACTCGTTATCTTTGCTATCTTTTGTAAGTCTTCCAAAGAACAATATTAGTATTGCAACCGATTTATTAGTAGGTACTCGTTATGATATTACTAATATTAGTAGTAATATTAGTTATTACCTGTATTAATTTAGTATATACGACTTACCTATTACCTACTTACTTAATATTGTACCAAGAACGACTAGGAACCCTCTTCATCGACTAACTTTCCGCGATCAGAATGTCGTTGGTCCATCAGGTGGAGAGTCATTTGCTTCGTTTTCCGATTTATTTCTGAATCGATCCCGCAGTGGAACTTCCAGCAAAGCTCTTGTGTTGCGATCACGTCACGTGTTTCACGCACATTAAACAGACTTTTATCTTTAGCCGGTAACATCGCTCCCAACATGTACCTAGTACCTACCTACTATCACGGGTGTGACATGAGCATTAGACATAATTTTTTATCACATCAATTCGAAAATAGATAGTTTGCTCTTCGAAAACAGGTAGCAAAATAGCACTTTGATCCCAAGGGCGGTAAAGTGATTTGAATTTGGAATGTGCTTATTGAGTAAAAGTTCCAATCACCAAAGAGATCACGAACACTGTATGAACAAGCAGGCTTTATGATTAAAAAAAAAGCGCCTGAACTAAATAAAAATAAACAAAAACACGTGAAACGCGCATTCCACCTTTGTTCATAATTGTTTACTCAAATTCAGATTTTACTTAGTTTTATGAAAATAAATAAAATTACAATAAATACATGATTATGACTATGAGACTATGTGACAATGTGACAATGTGACAATGTGACTTTGCGACTTTGTGACTTTGTGACTTTGTGACTTTGTGACTTTGTGTCTTTGTGACTCTGTGACTCTGTGACTCTGTGACTCTGTGACTCTGTGACTCTGTGACTCTGTGACTCTGTGACTCTGTGACTCTGTGACTCTGTGACTCTGTGACTCTGTGACTCTGTGACTCTGTGACTCTGTGACTCTGTGACTCTGTGACTCTGTGACTCTGTGACTCTGTGACTCTGTGACTCTGTGACTCTGTGACTCTGTGACTCTGTGACTCTGTGAGTCTGTGACTCTGTGACTCTGTGACTCTGTGACTCTGTGACTCTGTGACCTTGTGACCTTGTGACCTTGTGACTTTGTGACTTTGTGACTTTGTGACTTTGTGACTTTGTGACTTTGTGATTTTGTGACTTTGTGACTTTGTGACTTTGTGACTTTGTGACTTTGTGACTTTGTGACTTTGTGACTTTGTGACTTTGTGACTTTGTGACTTTGTGACTTTGTGACTTTGTGACTTTGTGACTTTGTGACTTTGTGACTTTGTGACTTTGTGACTTTGTGACTTTGCGACTTTGCGACTTTGCGACTTTGCGACTTTGCGACTTTGCGACTTTGTGACTTTGCGACTTTGTGACTTTGCGACTTTGTGACTTTGTGACTTTGTGACTTTGTGACTTTGTGACTTTGTGACTTTGTGACTTTGTGACTTTGTGACTTTGTGACTTTGTGACTTTGTGACTTTGTGACTTTGTGACTTTGTGACTTTGTGACTTTGTGACTTTGTGACTTTGTGACTTTGTGACTTTGTGACTTTGTGACTTTGTGACTTTGTGACTTCGTGACTTCGTGAATTTGTGACTATGATTATGATTATTCATAAGTTGCACTAAGTTATTTTCTCATAAAAAGTAGAGTGTCCACCTCGGGAGCAACACTATTTTAAGCTCGAGTGAAGTACTTTGAATCCCTCGCTACGCTTAGGATTCTACTTTGAATCCCTCGCTACGCTTAGGATTCTACTCTAGAATCCTTCGCTCCGCTCTGGATTCAAAAAACACTCTCGCCATAAAAATAGTTGTTTGCTCCCTTGGTAAACAATCTACTATTTGTCTTGCTCATGTTCATTTGAAAACCCACTTAGGAAAAATTATCGAGATTTCTGAACATTGTGCCAATGTCTTCTAGTAATTCCGCTATGATGGCTATATCCTCCACAAATCGAAGGTGAGTGATGTGCCTACTAACCTAGGTATTCGCTTTTTATGTAATGCTACACCTATTTCAGGCAACGAGTTTGAAAATGTCCTCCAGTGCACAGGTGAACAGTAAATGATGCTGCCGCCGTATGTTTGCTATATGGGTATATTTTTAAACATAACTTCATACTTTAAGACCTATTATTAGTAGTACCTACCAATATTTATTACCTTATTTGTAGTTTAACAAATTGAGACGTTTTACTTTTATAGCATAAGGTCACAGTCCTTGCTAGACTACTTAACTAAATAATAAGGTAGGTATCAGTGTTAACATATTACTACTAGTAGTTCGCCCCGAACTGAGATCTCGTGATGCGACCCGACGAACGCATCAAAACTTTGAGTACGTAGTAGTCAGAGGCAAGTCCAAACATTATCTTTGGACTTTTTTCTGACTACCGCCTACTAACTTGGTATGGTTACCAAGTTTCAACTCTATTGGCCTATTTATTGAAGAGTTCCGTTGAACACCCTTGGCTCCATCATCAGACCTGGTCGTCGTCACCATTTTATGAGAACTGAGTACCTCCTTAATTTATTTCAAGAAAAAAAATTAAAAAAAAGCAAAGGAACTGGCCGACCAGTAGAAAAACCTTGATGTCAACGAAACTCTTAGAGATGGGAGCTCTTGGATCGCTGGTTATCTTAATTTAGCTTTTATTTTTATATCTCAATAACCGAGCGTCACAAAAAAAAAGTAAAAATTAATTTGAGATGTCCAAACAAAGCCCTTTCATATGACATGTAACTTGATTTTTTTATGTAACTTTTTTTATTTTTGCCCCCTTAAAAAACCCCATATCTCAAAACCCCTTCATTCGATTTTACTCATATACTTACCAGTAAATTTCTCAAGAACAAGCTATCGACATATAAAATTTCATGCAGATCGGATCAACGGTTCTTAAGTTATCGCCAGACAAACATACATACATGCATACATACGTACATACATACATACATACATAAAATGCCAAATCGCCCAAGTTGAAACTAAGATCTTCGTTCGCTTCGCTCACTCGATCAATAACATTATAATATTATCTGACAATTATATTCATATACTTAAGCTAATACCTACAAAAATCGGCAGTAACCCATCTCTAAATAATCAATAACTATTGGAAAATTCACGCCCATTGGATGAATATATCTTGCAATGGTGATATTAGTGTTTTATACGTAACCTATCAGATAAAAAATGATTAGACCGTGAAAAATTGTGTTTAAACAACTGTAGATAAATAAAATCATTCCATTTCAATGCTTTTTTTCATTAGTGGCTCGTTTCGTTTATATGCAGCCTGTATTAGATGCAGCAATCGAACTTTTAATAAATTTATTTTTTTGAGCATTTTGTGAAGAGTTACTTCAAAATAGTGAATGACTGTGTATTGGCTTGGTATGTTTTAATTAGCAGAAGCAGTATCTCACTTACGTACTGAACTAAATAATACTGCTAACGGAACAAAACAGCTAGTTTCTATCCATAATGGAAAATAAAACAGATTTTCAGTATCCTCACACATTTGTACTTCTCGGTGCATCTGGAGACTTAGCAAAGAAGAAAATGTATCCTACAATTTGGTATCTCTATCGTGACAATGTCTTGCCGCCAAACACGAAGTTTATTGGTTATGCTCGCACTAAGCAAACTATAGCCGATGTTAGAGAAAAATGCAAAAAGTACATGAAGGTGAAGTCAGGAGAAGAAGAAAAGTTTGAACAGTTCTGGAAGGCGAACGATTATTTTGCTGGTTCGTATGATAAAAGAGTTGATTATGAATTGCTCAATCAATCTATCAGCAAGAGTGAGAAGGGACCAGTGGCTAACAGGATATTTTACTTAGCTGTACCCCCCACAGTATTTCAAGATGCAACTGTCAACATAAGAAATGCTTGTAGCTCGATCAAAGGATACACTCGAGTTATTATTGAAAAACCATTTGGAAGAGATGATGTAAGTTCAAACAAGCTTAGCAAGCATTTGTCTGATCTGTTCATGGAAGAACAAATCTACAGAATTGACCACTACCTCGGTAAGGAAATGGTTCAAAATCTTATGACTTTGAGATTTGCCAATCAAATATTCAGCCCCTCATGGAACAGAGAAAATATTGCTTCAGTTTTGATTTCATTCAAAGAACCATTTGGAACTGAAGGCAGAGGAGGATATTTTGATGACTTTGGAATTATTCGTGATGTGATGCAAAATCATTTGCTTCAAATTCTGTCACTTGTAGCTATGGAGAAGCCTGTGACTCTGAATCCTAATGACATCAGGGATGAGAAAGTGAAGGTTCTTAGGCATATCAACCCTATCGAGCTGAAGGATGTGTTAGTTGGCCAGTATGTTGGCAACCCAGAAGGACAAGGTGAAGAGAAACTGGGATACTTGGATGATCCAACGGTACCTAAAGACTCCGTGACCCCAACTTATGCCCTTGCTGCAATTTGGATCAACAATGCGAGGTGGCAAGGTGTGCCATTTATTCTTCGTTGTGGCAAAGCTCTTAATGAAAGAAAAGCTGAAGTCAGAATTCAGTTCAAGGATGCCCCAGGTGACATCTTCAACGAGCATGCTAAGAGAAATGAGTTGGTATTTAGAATCCAGCCAGGAGAAGCCCTTTATTTAAAACTCATGAGCAAATCTCCTGGAATGAAGTTCGACTTGGTTGAAACAGAGTTGGATCTTACGTACAGCATGCGCTACAGAGAAACTATCGTACCAGATGCATACGAGAGATTGATTTTGGACGTTTTCACTGGAACTCAGATGCACTTTGTACGAAATGATGAATTGAAAGAAGCCTGGCGTATATTTACTCCAATTTTGAAAGATTTGGAAGAAAATCCAGCAAGACCTGTGCTCTATGTGTATGGATCTAGAGGCCCTATTCAAGCTGATAAGAAACTAGCTGACTATAACTTCAAATACTCTGGTTCTTATAAGTGGCAAAAGCCTGAGGTAGCATAGGTAATAAGTCTGATTCCTGGACTTTGAAACGGGTGGTGTTAGATTTCTTTAAAGAATAAGTCGATATGCTATTTGATACTTATGAGAAATACGTCAGTGTCTACATTCCAAAATTGTTTCTCTTATGTCGTACGTAACTGAAGGTATGACCTTCCAAAGTTAAAAAAAAATAGTTAATTTGTCTAAGAGTATTCGATTTTTTTTTAATAAAAACTAGTGTGGGAATCAGCTAATGGAAATATAAAATATACCTACGTAGCAGTTACCTAGACAGTAACTACTTACCTACATATTTTTTGATGAGATAAGGATGCTCTTTGACACCTGAAATTATTTGTGATTTGTAACGTTAACATTACATTTTTGTAACGCTACTAATCAATAGGTACTATGTATTTATAATTAAAATGCTTATTATTTAAATTCTTTATTTAATAATAATAAAATAACATTATGTACAGAAAACACATTCTCCTATACGTTATTCTATTTATTAGGTACCTAGCCTACCTACTAACTATAAAATGCTCTCAGATAAATATGTAGGTATATGTAATTATTAGTAGGTACCTATTCGATACACTCGATACCTAGCAGATAAGTAGGTACTAGATAAAAAAAATAACTCATCATCATGCGCGTTAAGTTGTACCTACTAAACTAGTAAAGATTGGCAGAAGGTACTTATCTACGTAATGATCGTGCAGAATTTACTACTCTCAAGTAGGTAGGTAGGTACTACCAGACTGCCGTAGTATCACAATGACTTATTTATGCAATTATTGCTATCTAGGCACTTTATACTATAATTGATCGAGTGAGCGAAGCAAACGAAGATTCTAGTTTCAACTTGGGCGATTTGGCATTTTATGTATGTATGTATGTATGTTTGTCTGGCCATAACTTTCGAACCGTTGATCCGATCTGCATGAAATTTGATAAGACGACAGCTTGTACTTGAGAAATTTACTGGTAAGTATATGAGTAAAATCGGATGAAGGGTTTTTAAGATATGAGGTTTCTTAAGGGAGCAAAAATAAAAAAAGTGACTTAAAAAAATCAAATTACATGTCATACGAAAGGGCTTTGTTTGGACATTCCAAAACAATTTTTACTTATTTTTTGGGACGCTCGGTTTTTGAGATACAACAAAAAAGTTAAATTAAGATAACCAGCGACCCAAGAGCTCCCATCTCTAAGAGTTTCGTTGGCATCAAGGTTTTTCTACTGGTCGGCCAGTTACTTTGCTCTTTCTTATTTTTTTTTCTTGAAATAAATTAAGGAGGTACTCAGTTCTCATAAAATGGTGACAACGACCAGGTCTGATGATGGAGCCAAGGTCTGTTCAACGGAACTCTTCAATAAATAGGCCAATAGAGTTGAAACTTGGTTACCGTACCAAGTTAGTAGGCGGTAGTCAGAAAAAAGTCCAAACATAATGTTTGGACTTGCCTTTGACTACCACCTACTCAAAGTTTTGGTGCGTTCGTCGGGTCGCATAACGAGATCTCAGTTCGGGGCGAACTACTAGTATCATCAAAATCATCAGAGAGCACTGGTGGTCTAGTGGTAGCGACCCCGCCTTCCGATCCTGAGGTCGTGGAATCGAAACCGGTCGTGCCTGTGATTTTACCAATGAGTTTTTCTGTTCAAGAAGTTATGTGTGCACAATGCCTGTAGGTACTCACGATGTTTTCCTTCACCGATTGAACTCTCAAACGGAAAACATATCGTGAGGAAACCAGCATGTCGTGGAACCTAAAAATTCTATAACATGTGTCAAGTGCTAAATCCTTTCACCACAAGAGACATCAAAATCATCCTTTAGTCATTGCGAATCATTTAACATCACTGAGATTAACGTATTTTTTGCAGAACCACTATAGAATTCTTGCATAGCTACTAATGAACGTTTCTCATGTTTTTAACCCCTTACCGCATTGAGTCCCATATTAACACATCAAAGTTTTTGTTCAATAATTCAAATTATTTAAAAATAAAAAACCATAGACTAGATGTCCACTCTAACGAACGTTTAGTGACGGTGAAATGCAGGCAAACATCTTAAAAAAAGAGTAAAAACAGTTTGAACTCGAACGTACCCGGAAGGTGAGTAGTTCTATATATGAACTCGATTCAATTCTCGGGATCCTATGAATATTTTGGCTTGTATAAATTATTTCTAATAAAACCATTTATTGTGAACCTAATGAAAAAACTACCCCAAATCCTCATGGATTGAAATTTTATTTTAATATTTCAGCATACCGTGTCATATATGAACAACAGCAATTTCCCGCCATCTGCATAAGATCCCTTAAATGAACCATGCAATTATATCAGACTAGCGGCCTGTCCCAGCTTCGCATGGGTGGACATAATTTTTTTCAACGTTTTAGGATAAACTTAGACCGTGGTGGGTTCGAGTCATTTGCACGCCCTTCTACCTTGCGCCTTGCCCGGGCCCGCGCTGAGTGAGAACGCGAACAGTGACCCGCGCGTCGCTTATATTTTTAAAATCTTTTGAATGGAATGTCCGATTTGAAAAATTCAAGAAGTAATGTATAGGTATTGAACCAGTCTTGAATATGAAAAGATTTATTTGGATAAGGATTAACACCAAGGTACAAATAAAGAGCCTTTTCTAGCGGCGGCATATCAAAAACGGGCACATGCGTTTTGAACGCGCTGAATCAACCCTACAGTACGATTCAATATACATGGCCCATATACCACATCACAATAATTTAATCGTGACAAGATCAAAGATTCACACAGTGTGATGCGGAGTTCCTCACACAAGTAGGTGCGAATCTTGTACAGTAACTTGAGCCGATAGAAACAATTACGAACACTTTCCGCAACATGACTCTCAAATCGAAGACAGCTGTCCATAATAAGCCCTAGGTTTCTTGCTTCTTTTACACACTCAACCTGCTCCCCATTGACATTAATATTTAGGCTTGAAATGTTTAGTTTTTTTAGTTTATTTTTGGTACTGTTGAAAGTTGTGTAATGATTTCTCGAATTTTATAATTTACTAGCGGCCTGTCCCAGCTTCGCATGGGTGGTCATAAATTTTTTGAACATTTTAGGATAAACTTAGACCGTGGGTTCGAGCCTCGCGTCTACTTATTTCATACATTTGCACGCGCTTCTCCTTGAGTGAGTGAAATCGCACCCCGCGCGTGACCGGTGGACCCGTAAACATTTTTAATTTCGTCATATCTTTTGAATGGAATGTCCGATTTGAAAAATTTAAGAAGTAAACTATAGGTATTGAAACCGTCTTAATTATGAAATGATTTATTTGGATAAGGATTAATACCAAGGTACAAATAAAGACCCTTTTCTAGCGGAGGCATTTCAATAAATTTTTTATAATAAAAGAACACTTATTGTGACATAACTATAATAGTTAGACATATGCTGTCGCGACATTTTTTGTAGATGATAACGTGTTCTACAAAATCGTAGTACATTATTTTGTTCTATCTTCAATAGTTTTCGCAGCGCACGCGATGTAAGGTTTTTTGTTTTCCACCTTGGGTTACATTATTGAAGTTTTAGTAAGGATCCCTGATTTTTTTGAAAATATAATATAGCCTATGTTACTCAGGGATAATGTAGCATTCTAATGGTGAAAGAATTTTTGAAATCGGACCAGTAGTTTTTGAGCCTATTCGTTACATACAAAAATACAAAAATACAAAAATACAAAAATACAAAAATACAAAGTTTACCTCTTTATAATATTAGTGTAGATGTAGACTAGCGGCCTGTCCCAGCTTCGCATGGGTGGTCATACATTTTTTGAACATTTTAGGATAAACTTAGACCATGGGTTCGAGCCTCGCGTCTACTTTTTTTATTTCATACATTTGCACGACCTTCTCCTTGAGTGAGTAAAATCGCACCCCGTGCGTGACCCGTGGACCCGTTAACATTTTTGATTTCGTCATATCTTTTGAATGGAATGTCCAATTTGAAAAATTTAAGAAGTAATCTATAGGTATTGAAACCGTCTTAATTATAAAATGATTTATTTGGATAAGGATTAATACCAAGGTATAAATAAAGACCCTTTTCTAGCGGCGGCATTTCAATTAATTTTTTATAATAAAAGACACTATTGTGACATAACTATAATAGTTAGACATATGCTGTCGCGAAATTTTTTGTAGATGATGACGTGTTCTACAAATTCGTAGTACATTATTTTGTTCTATCATCAATAGTTTTCGCAGCGCACGCGATGTAAGGTTTTTGTTTTCCACCTTGGGTTACATTATTGAAGTTTTAGTAAGGATCCCTGATTTTTTTGAAAATATAATATAGCCTATGTTACTCAAGGATAATGTACCATTCTAATGGTGAAAGAATTTTTGAAATCGGACCAGTAGTTTTTGAGCCTATTCGTTACATACAAAAATACATGAATACAAATATTACCTCTTTATAATATTAGTGTAGAAGTGTAGATGTAGATTTTTTTTCCGCAAAGATACAAAATTCCATGCAGTAAGGGGTACCTTACCTACTAAGTATGCAGAAAATAATATAAGTTATCGATAAAACTACTACCTACAGTGAAAAAAATATCTCGGTCTTTGAAATTACAAAGATACCTACCTAAGATTTTGATAGAGCCGTTTACGAAAACTATTTGCTGATTACCTACGAGACCGTCAACAGTTTGTTCGTCTTGGCTGTTTCGATTCTTCTTCGTATCACACTAGATCGGGTGTAAGTCAGGGCTCATCTTTAGGGCCTCTTCTTTTCATCATGATGGTTGACAATCTTGCCAAACAACTTGAATTCGCCAAGTGCCTTCTATATGCAGATGACCTCAAACTTTACATTGAAATAAAATCTATCGATGACTGTCATGCCCTGCAGCGAGATTTGAGTGCGATTCAGGTGTGGAGTGAGGAGAATCGACTACACCTTAACGTCAGTAAATGCCAAATTATGTCCTTCAGTAGATCTTCCCGACCGTTCAAAATGCATTATCAACTCTATGGGGAACTGTTAAAACGAGAACAGAACGTAAAAGATTTAGGTATACTTTTTGACACTCAGTTAAATTTCCATGACCACATTTGCAAACTAGCCGCTGACGGCTTTAAAAGATTGGGATTTGTTACAAGAAACTGTAGGGATTTTCATAATATCAATGCCATTAAGCTCCTCTACACTGCCCTAGTAAGATCAAAACTGGAAGCAGGTGCGTGTGTGTGGAACCCCCATCAGGGAACATACACACTTATGATTGAAAAAGTGCAGAAAAGGTTTCTTCGGTTTTTGTATCGGAAGGTACACGGTTATTACCCGTTCATGTACCCTACCCAATATCTACAGGGTACATTAGGATTTAATTCTTTACAAACCCGTAGGGTATTTGACCAAATCCTTACTGTATGTCGCATACTTAAGGGCCTCCTTAACTGCCCTGAACTGTTGAATGAGGCCAGTCGACTTTGTGTCCCTGAAAATCGCACTAGATTTCGCCCAGGGAGAGTGCCTCTTTTCGCTGTAACGCCCGCACGCACCGTGGCTCGCCAACAGTCCCCAATCAGTAGGAGTCAACGTCACCTCAATGCCCTCACCGCCTCACACGCACAACTGGACATTTTCGCCGATAAATGGCCCTTTATTGAAAGATTGTGCCTACAATATTGTGAGAGTTTAGAGTACAAATAATTTATCAAATAATATTTTATAGTAGATGTTTAGCTATTTTTATGATCTCAATCTTGTTTTGTAAGTACTTCTTTATTTTTTATTTTTTTTGTAGAATTTATTTTGTTATTAGTTATGTAAGTTTTTTATCCTTTAACTTTTTATGTGTACCATTTAAGTGACGTGTTAGATTTAAGTCTGTAAAGTTACTTAGATTTTTTCGCAATAAACTAAACTAAACTAAACTAAACGAAAACGCAAAAGGTGTAAACGTTTTCAGAAACGTACCTAGTTGCGAGAATATCTTCATATAGCTAGGTATGCCATGTACGGATATTGTTGTTGGATGTACAGATTATACCTATGTCTCCTCTACTGCTAAAGCACTGCTGGTGCTAGACATTATTAGGTACCTACCTATCTTCATAAATACAGAGAATTAACGCATGTCTAAATCCAAGTTGGAGCGGTGCTTGGTTAGGCAAATGATGTACCTACCTACCTATCTTAATAAACATAATTGTATAAGGTAACCTACCCTAGTGTACCTATCTACAGTTAGGTTAGCATTCAAGCGAATTGCCCAGAGGTTGATAAAATAAAGCCAAGGTTCTAGCTTTCATACGCATTGACTTTGACCTTCCTTTGATATTGCAAGCTGCAACAGCTAGCTAGCGTGACAAGCCGCATAACCTCACCTCACCTCACTTGGTACTTACCTATTTACAAGGCCGTTTCTGTAGATAACTGTAGTTGATTACGTCTTATTGATTAAATCATTGTGTTAAGCTCAGACAAAATAAGTGTTAAGTACATAAAGTATAATTATTAAAATTATGGTTTCAGGCAGAATAAACCACGTATTTTTATGAGCATGCACAAAAATAATTTTGATTGGTAATTGTGTCGTCATCACGGACAAAACACAAATAATTATGTCGGTCGACTCGGTCGTCGTCGTCCAAGTATTTGTATTGCAAGTGAAGTGGTTGGTGGTGCAACTCGGTGCAGGTGTGTTGGTACCACAGAACACTTATCGTACCTACTTAAATCAGTGCTGCCATAATCAAATAGCAGTTTGGTTCAGTTTGGTCTAACTAGGACTAATATTAAAGGTGGTCGGTCACATAGTATTATTTCTCTTGCTTTGATCAGTGCTTGCAGTTTTTTATTACTTTAACTTCTTGATATAGAAACAAGCTGATACCGCGGAAGTCATGCCAATTGTGAACTTGCCTTACGATGCACTGCCCTGCGTCCATCCTTGTACAATTACAATGAAAAAGCTATGTTGTTTCATAATCGTAATCATTTATTCCTGCGAATAAATGATTATGATTATGAAACAACATAGATGTAGGGTCAACACTTGGTTTGGCAATTTAAAATGCTTGAGGCCCGTTACATTCTGTCTCGTCAAGGCGTACAATTTTATTATCATTTAACAAGAACAATTGAAAAAAAATAGAATAAAGCTATGTAAATTAAAAATATGTAGGTATTAAATAAATAAAATAATCATGGTAACAAATAAAATATCAAAAAAGTTTCCCATGTTTCCTAAGATGACAGTAAACTATTCCATTGACCGTCTAGAAAGTGCCTTATTTTTTAGTGTTTTCGTGTGATTACTGTCACTGTCACTTGAAGGATTGAAGGGCAGGCTGTTCTGTTCTGTCACGTCAATGTCAGCTGTGATTGACGGAATTTAGACGATTGGCTTGGCGAATGAAATGAATTGAAAATAAATGGTAGTGTTTTTGCCCAAGAGCAAGAGCTCATCTTTCTTTATTGCTTTAGTAATTGCTCGCAATAATAGCTTCTTGTTTAGCGTGGTTCGTTGAAAAGAAGTATAATCCAAGTAAATAAGTTGTTGCCTGTTGGCTTCACTGATTCGTTGCGTGATCTTTACACTGCGTAAGTACTATCTTTGTTGTTTTTACTTAAAATTATCCTACGCAAAAACCAGGTCGTTCTTCTAACAATGATCTAGCACGTTCAAATTCATTTGGTAGCAAAGCAAGTAGTGTTTGTTTATTTTAGATGAAATGCATTTACCTACTTACATTATGAGTATTACGATCTCTTGTGATCTCTGGTTTTATGACGTTGTTTTTCAAACGATGCTTTAGTTTATTGCATGCGTTTATGCTGTGAGATCTCGATGGTACTTTAACTAGTAAAATCTCTTAGCAATAAATTGTAGGGTACATTATTTTTAACATATTAGGTAACTAAACAAAGGAAACTTAGGTGGTAAAATCCCTTTTATATAAATCCATTGTATCGAAAGCTCTTTCATTTATAGTAAAAAGCAGTTATTATTTGTTCTGTATTTTGCAGTTTTCATGGAGGAAAGATCAAATAAAACCAAGGCAGATTCAAACTAGAATATAGTTTTGAGCTGTGATATTAGAGCACTGCCAAGATGCTGTATGTATTTCATGTGGATTCTGGTCAGATGACCACCTATGATATGAGCCTAACATTGCAGAAGTGAGTATAAACATCTTGATAATCAATATCACAAATCATGCTTAGTTATATCACTGCATGATTTGAAAAATAAATAGTGCTTAAAGTATTTCAGATGTTTCAAAGTGATCCTTGTTATTGTACTGATTAAAGGCCATTTTGATTTTGAATTTTGATTTTGAGCATCCTACCAATAGAGACTGCCAAAGAGTGATATGGCTAGTTTTATGCAATGTTTTAATTTAAGTAGTTAATACTCCCTAGTAGAATCGTTAAAGTTTTTGTTGTTACAACCTGATGATTATAAGAAGATTTTATAAGAGAATTTTGTCTTATCTCCAACGCGAAAAACATAAACTAAACAATTAATCTATTCCAGTGTGGCAAGCCTGAAGTTTGCAATAGAGAGAAAAACAAAAGTACCATCAAGTTCTCTAGTGCTGCTCATAAGTGGGGGTGAGGTTCTGTTGTCAGATCACATGGTGTCCTCTTACAGTGCTGGCACCGACTCAAACCCTATATTTATGTTTATCAAGCCGTCTGTGAAAGAGAGCCATCTGCAGCAATCTTGTAAGTATTTGCTAAAATTTCTTTCATTGGTTGTTTCATCATCATTGGATGTTTAACAATAAATCATATATTCAATAAATCATTTGGTTTATTGTTAAAGATCCAAACAAACATAAGTAGCCTTTTTTAAATTCTTTATGTGGAAATATTCATAACCAAAGTACCTGCTGATTTTAAGCATTATATCATGTATTTTAAATTGATGGAAAAATGTAAACCACCATATATGAAACAGCTCAGTTGGTAGTAACTAGTGTGCTGTAGGCCGTAGGTTTGATCCCCAAAGAGAACAAACATTTGTGTAAAGAATGAAGATGTTGATTTTTTGTCTTGGTGCTATTTAATATAAAAGTAGGTATGTATCAAAAAAGTATGTGTATTATATCATCTATCTGGTCCTCATCGTGCAGGCTTTACTTAGTTTGGGGCTAGATAGTGCTGTGTGGAATGTTCACTAATATTTATTATTTATTCATAACTACTTTTTTCCTTCTAATCTTAAGTTAAAAACAGTACACTGTACAAATAGGTACACAACTTTAGTATCAATCACACAAAGCAATCTATATTTATGAGATGGGGAGAATCAGGCTTATATTTACATTGCTGTTGCTAGCTCAGGCCATTTACCTCTGTAACAAGCTTATCTCACTTGCCTTTTGTTTTACTTACTATATGTACTTACCTGTTTGTACATTGCTGTTCTCCTAAAGCAGGTACACAGGTATTTAGCATTGTTAATACAGCTAAAGGTGAAGTGAGTACTAAAACTCCATGCAGAATATCAATTTTTAGACTACAAAATCTACCTAAATAATTAATTTTTTGGTTGATCATAAAATTCAAATATAGTAGTAATTTAGTACCACAAGGCCTTAAAACCCAGAGCCAGCCTAAATATTCCCACTGAGTTTGATCACATTATAGCTTCAGTCAAAGTGACATAACTATTAATGCCTGACTCAACACTAGGTTGGCAAGGACTGTGGGATAAATACCCTCATACTACTAAACCCTGGTCCCAATGGCAATGGGCAGGCCATATAGCTTGTAAAAACGATAACTACTTCCAGCTTTGGTCTATGTCCAACAAGATTGATGATGATGCACTCAGAAGTCAATTTAAAATAGTAAAAAAAAACTAAATGGTTTTTTTTCAGTGTGTGGCGATCTGAGTCCAATCGGTGAACTTAGTACCGGGGAGTTCTCTTGCGACACCCGGAGCGTTTTCGACGGCAAGTCAGTTTCGGACCTGAGAGCCGCCGTAGACAAGTGCTGTTCGATGACGCCCAATGTGCATACTGTGATAACTTGCGCGACGCTGGCGCAACAGTTCAGTGACCTCGCGCTCGAGGTTTCCCGGAGCTGTGATCAGCTGGTGCATGAGCAGCATTTGCAGCATCAGGTGAGTTTTGTGACGCGTAACTTTGTCTAGCAACATTGTCACCAGAGTTTATTTATTACTTTATTTACTGAGCAATTAGATATGTGACTTCACTCATAAAATCTATCAATCTAGCAAACAATGCATCTCTTACCGCTATGACGAACAATGACAAGACTAATTTGGAGCAATGTTTATAAGTTTGGAGAATAACTTTGTATTACCTTATGCAGGGATGGACCGCCGTCGTCGCGAATCTAGAGGACATATTCAATGAGTTTTGCGAGAGATCGCGCAATTTTAAAGAATCATTCAAGAAACATCGCTTAAAAAAGGAGGAATACCACGAACAGTTGAATGCGTAAGTATGATTTAATTTTTAATTGATTGTGAATAGTAAATAATAAACTTATTAGTCTATCAGATAACGGACCATTTCAACTAAATGTAGGTAATTCTTCGTAAATAAATGCGTGATTTATGAACTAATTTTAAATATAGATCAGTCATTATTTACATTATGCGTGATGACCCTGACTGAGGTCTGAGCTGCCCTAATTCGTGTATTCCGTCGCTAATTCGTCTCGCCAGACGCTGATATAGCGCTGATAACGATAGCCACGTGCCTACGGATGGCTAATTTTATGATATCACAAAACTATGGCCTCTTTTACCATTTTTTGTGGGTTTATGTACTTTACAGTACAAGCATTTTGTGTGATGAACATTAGATGTTGGTTCTGTATCTGGATTTTATAATGTGCCTATATGTACTTATTTAAAGGTATTTCACTATTTTATCTGTTAACTGGTTCCCATAGTACAAGCCGTGCTGAGTTTGGGGCTAGATGGCGCTGTGGGAAATGTTTAGCAATATTCTTCTAGCTCGGAATATTTTTGATGATATAAATCACTGAATGTATTAATGAAGAATCACAAACAACCAAAAGAAAAAATATAATTTTGATCCTAACAAGTTTTCCTACCAAAAAATAATTATTTACGTACGAAAATCAGTTAAATAAATAGATTTTTCATAACAACATTCAGTGATTATACTGTTTCGAAAGAAACTGGTGATATTATAAGAAGAAGCATTTATTTGTGTCTTCATATTCAAAGCAGGTGAAATATGTGAGCGAGAAGTTGTTTGACGAATGTCCTCGTCTTAAGCTGCGCAGGACATTTTTTCTTTCTTCGCTACTCACGATCCTCATTCAGCGGAAAAGTTATTTGTCGCCAGCTATACATTTAACTTGTAGCCATACATTTGTATCGCATATGTTAGTATTTCGTAAATGTAATGGCATGACAGCCGACCACGGTTACAGCTGTCTATTGTTATTCTAATTCTTAATTGCACATCCAGTTTAGGTCAAACGCTAATTGTGTAACTCTATAACCTACATATATTTGTTGTTTCACTGTAGAGAAAAGAACTACCTATGCCTAGGGCTGCCATTCGTCCGGGTTTCCCCGGATTTGTCCTAGTTTAGAAGGCGTCCGGGGAGTGTCCGGGCGGGGTTTCATTTGTAGTCCGGGTTTAAAAAATTCAATTCTAAATTAAATTTAGTAATCTTTTATCATCATTTTTAATGTCACACGTCAAATGACGCGACACGGCGCTTTGAAAATAAATAAAAAAATGATTTATGACATTTTGAAATGTTTTTTATTATACTGACTATGTTTTAAAAAAACCTGTTGACTTGTTCGGGTTTTGGGCTCAAAAATGCGGCGTTTTCACGCGTCTTGTCCTGGTTGCTAAATTTTAGAGATGGCAACCGTAGGGCTATGCCTAATTAACTATCAGAAATAGAATACCGAAACAGCTTCAATTTTGATCCCTAGGCACGGTAGATATCCCCTCAGATCTTAGTACCAAGTACTAACCTAAGATTAATTGAGGATGTTTAAGGGGGTTAGTCAGAGGTACGTCCAAATATTAAATTTTGCACATACCACACTTTTTTTAGAGCTCTTTGGGAAGGGCTCGTCCGGGGAAGTACTACCACCACGCTTTTTTCTGCTTTTTTCTGCCAAGCAGCGTTGCTGTGTTTCGGTTTGAAAAGTGTGGCAGCCGGTGTAATTACAGGCACATGAGGCTTAACATCTGTACGCCTCATTGATGGACATTGTAGGGCACGTTCCTATCGTGCGTGACTTACGAGGCAATGCTTTGTTATTGGTGATGGTTACCACTTATCAGGTGGGCCATCTGCTTGTTCCGTCAGCTAGTTGTATAAATAAATAACTTTGCAGTTCATGACGTACCGTACATACCTACTGTCCGTACATACCTACTGTGCCTTGCGAACATAGTAGTGCAGTACCCCAAGTATGAGTTTTGCTTACGATATTTCGTTTTTCGTTTTACGTTTTTGTATCTCTATCGCGTCTTCATACAAAACCTGCAATGAACACGGAACAAAAACGTAAAACGAAAAACTAAATATCGTAAGCAAAACTCATACTTGGGGTACAGGTGTTTTTTTTAAATTCTTTGATTATTATTTTCAATTGTTTGATTTTTCATAATGTGATGTATCTTAGCCATGTTTTGTAGTCCGTGCGGCACTGTTTTCAATACCGCTGGTGGTATTTAATTTTAATAAAGCTAACTTGTTTTAAGCATCGATGGTCCATCAATGCCATAATTATGCCATAATAATTAATTAAAAAATGCCTATTAGATATGTTTTTTTTTCAGGTTAAACGAAGTACTAGAATCTCTCGGCAAAATCCCCATTCTGTCGGCGCTAAAGCTGAACGCCGAAGCGCATAGATTTTCGGCATTCGACGTGTTTGAAGAGACTGACTTCGAGGGTCATCCGTACAGGGTCAGCCAACCTCTAGACAGCAGTTCGGAGAAACCAAGTCAGGACTTTTCTGGCGTTGAAGCGTTCAAACTATCTGAGGAAGATGGTAAGTCCATTTTGTGTTACCCATTTTAAATGACATTCCATAATGTGGTGAGATTTCGTGTAAAAAAAAAAACAAAAAAACACGACTTTGATACCTCCTCAGATCTCTTAGTACCAAGTACTAACTCCAGATTCTTTTAGGACGTCTAGGGAGGGTAGTCAGAGGTACGTCCAAACATTACATTTGGCACATACCCACATTTCGAGTCCTGTCATAAATGAGTATTGAAACATTGTTACATATTTGTATCTCGGTACTTTCTTTGGCTTATTGACATCAATTATATCATGCATATCGCCTTCACGTGTTGTTATAGATACATGAGATATGCAGATATAGTATCAGCTTCCGAAGTAGTGTTTTTATGAAACCAGTTTTTGTGGAATGTTTTATTCAAAACGCACAAAAACGTAGATAATTTATTTTATTGTCAAGGTTTTGTGAGTAGATAATAATAATCAATCTATTTTATAATGTTCATCTATTTTTAACCACATACTTATATATGTTAATAATGTAACCATTGCTTTAAATTAGTCCTGTCCTCAATTAGTTCTCCTTGGTCGTCTGGAACTGGCGGGGCCTAGATTGACCTAGCTTTAAGGCGAAGACAAGAGCTAATGTGACTCTCGCTCGCACGTTTCGACATGATGAAAGATATAAAATCACTAAACTCATTTTCGAAAAATCGCAATCAACCATTTTTTGTGCAATCACTTTGCACACAGTTTAGTAAAAATTTCATTTTGGTCGATAAATGTTTTCCTACTTAAAAGTTTGCTTATGTACGAAAACTAGTAAAGCAAGACATTTCAAAAAGACGCTAGTGAATTCACTGAATGTCTTTTGACTTTAACCTTTACAGTATACCCCATATAAAAAGTCAAAAATCTTGATCATGGCCTTGTTTAGCTGATTTTTATTTAACCTTTCCAGTTTTCGAAAACACAAAAGATGCGATATCCAGTAAAGAATCAGCGCGATCTTCGGAGGCTTTGCAGCGAATCTACGACACGGACGAAGGTGTCACGTTCAGAGCGCGTACATCATCGTGTCAGAGCAATGAGGAGCCTACCTTGCTACATTGGATCCTGGCTCAGGGGAACAAGGCATCCTTACAGGATATCCTCGACTACTGTCAGAAGGGACTGGCGTTGGTGAGGATTGACTTAAAATGTTTCATCGTCATCATCAGAAGCTGATCGGGTCCTACCTCTCATCTGCATCCAAATCACCACCGGGGATGCTTGAACATTGCTGCCACCAACCCAAGGTCCTTCGCCGCTATTTTAAGGAGTTGGGTTGGGGTGAGGTTAGCAGGGGGACAATGCACAATACACCCCATTGCGGGTCGTCCATGCAAATCTCATTCCTCCACCAGGAATTAGAATTAGATCATCATCATCATCAGCCTGATAAGATAGATAGATAACTCTTTATTGTTCACCACACAGAAACATAGTACAGGGTTAAAGCATACATTTAGGTAAACAATGGGCTACCTTATCGCTGAGAGCGATCTCTTCCAGGCCCACTGTATAAGGATAAGCCCACTGCTGGACATAGGAATCCTCAAATTTATTTTTGCTCAAACATATTTAAACTTCCATGATTTTCATATACAAACTGCAATGTGTCATACAATACAAGCTAATCGATCGATAGAACAAACTTTTTTTCACACCTTGACCACCAAACTTCGACCTGAATACCTAAACTATTATGTTCAAAACAGTAAAGTCTACCAGAAAATATTTTTATGAAATTGACTTTTGTAATTGATAAGAGAGAAGGCTTGTATTGTGGCTTAATATTGTTTTATTGAATTGCATATTATACTTTTATCTGCAGTAAGGTATTTGATTAGTATGCAAACTTTTACTGTTTACATAATAAATCTGTAACAATCGATATTCAATAAACACGCTTTATCAGTAAAGACATTATTTCGTTATCGAAGTGTGTTTTTAGGTTATGGGCATCGAATTCTTGCTGATTGTAAAATAAAAATAAATAAATATTGGTGGACTTTCCACACAGCACTATCTAGCCTCAAATTAAGCCAAAGCTTGTGATATGGGAACCAGAAAGCTGATATAATACATGTATACTTTTTTTTGTAAATATGTTCTTATAATATTATATAACACCCAGACAGAGAAAAAACATCAATGTTCATCACACAAATAATTGTTCTCGGTGGGGATCGAACCCACGCCCTACAGCACAGAAGGCAGAACTACTACCAACTGAGCTGTGAAGGCTGTGTGTGTATTGTGGTTTACTATTGGCGAATTTGTATTTGCAAAAGTAAAATGTACTGGTTTTTAGCCAACTTTGAGCCTTTTCAGGTCAGTTGGTAGTAGCCTTCTGCGGTATAGGCAATGGATTTGTCCCCATCGAACACTTTTTTTTCAATGACATGACTTAATTAATATGACGCTTCCATTACCACCTATGCATGTCGTAAGAGGCGACTAAGGGAACGCACGGATGGGCAGCATTTTCTGAGAAACTCTAAAAATGCTTCCTAGACAAATGAGGGAGGTCTATTCCATATTTCCAGGAGAAGACTTTAGACTGATGATGAATTAATGAGTTCACGATTGTAATCTCTATGCATTGGAGACCTCTAATCACTAGATACTCAAGATCCATGATAACAATTAAAAGCCTATTTTTTATTTTAATACAACTAGTTGATGGAACAAGAACATGGCCCACCTGATTTTAAGTGGTAACCATCACCTATAACAAAGCATTGCTTCGTAAGTCACGCACGATAGGACCGTGCCCTACGATGCACTGCCCTGCGTCCATCAACTTGAGGCATACAGATGTTAAGCCTCATGTGCCTGTAATTACACCGGCAACCACACTCTTCAAACCGAAACACAGCAAAAAGGCAACAGCAAGTATTCGTCCTATAAAATAGTCATCGATAAAACTCAAAATTTTAGAACTGGACTTTTCTACGAACCCCTTTCAACAATAAAAATGTCTTCTTTATAGATTTTTACCCTAAAAGTAATGTCCAATAACATCAAAATGTAATAACATAAATACAATAAATATTTACATATCTCAAATAGCTTATAATCCCTTAAAACTTCCTGCAACCTCCTCAAAACCTCCTAAAACCCCCTAAAAACCTTCTACAACCCCATCAAAACATACTACACCCTACCAAAATCTACTACAACCTCCTTGTAGGATCTGTCGCCATCCAGCCAAGTAAAACAGCAGGAAACTTTTAATTACTTGTATTGTGATAAAAGACACAATGAGAAATTAACACCAAGTACATAATTTTGGATATTTTTTTTAGTTGTCAATATACATTCGGTTCAGAGTTTCACTAAACGAGAGATTATAGATTTTACAAGAAGAGAGTATAGCTGGCATTTTGCATAGACAATAATAAACTACATTTTGACCAATAGCGGCCAGCTTCATAGTCATAGAAATTTAAAAGTAAAAAAACATACCATTACAAAAAATACTGCAAACTATTTCATTATTAGGCGTCGTCTACACCACCTAAAACCTAAAATCCTCTAAAAACCTCCTACACCCCCCTTAAAACATCTTTTAAATCAACGATAAATTAATTATAGATCGACGCAGAGCCTCTGAAAGAACGAGAAGCGGAACTATACAATATACTGGAATACGCGAATAACCACGGTTTGAAGCAGATCAAAGGCATCGAGGACCGTCTGTACGGACTCGATCAGCTCCTCAACGATGTAAAGAAACTGGAGCGGGATCAGCGCGACCAGGCCGCTTCACTTATACAGGTAACCCACTGTACCCCAAGTATGAGTTTTGCTTACCATATTTGGTTTTTCGTTTTATGTTTTTGGTCAGTGTTCATTGCGGGTTTTGTATGAAGACGCGATAGGGATACCGATATGGAACTTTACAAAACCCGCAATGAGCACGGAGCAAAAACGATTCGTTTTTGTTCCGTGTTCATTGCGGGTTTTGTATGAAGACGCGATAGGGATACCGATATGGAACTTTACAAAACCCGCAATGAACACGGAACACAAACGTAAAACGAAAAACCAAATATGGTAAGCAAAACTCATAATTGGGGTACTGTTCTTTTTTATACTTTTAGTAGACTGCATTTTGGCTACAATCTCATCTGATGGTAAGTGATTATGAAGCAGAAAGGTCTAAAAGATCTTGTCAAGAAGGCCTATTTGCTCTTTCCTTAAATATGCCTATTGTAGTGATCAGGAAAAATAGACGAAAGTGATAATCTGATTCTCGTATTAATTCTTACACTGATTTAAATACGAGTTTAAGGAGCTTCTTTGAGGCGCCCTTAAAATCTTTCACCACTATATCGAAAGAACTAGTGACAAGAAGAAGAAGATACGAGTTTTAGAGCTGATTTCACCATGCTCTGTTAGATTAACAAAGGATTAAAGGGCCGTTAAATTTGTCAAAATGTA
The DNA here is from genome assembly GCA_932294275.1 of Chloroclysta siterata. Lineage (NCBI taxonomy): Eukaryota > Metazoa > Arthropoda > Insecta > Lepidoptera > Geometridae > Chloroclysta > Chloroclysta siterata. The sequence continues at coordinate 6,343,598 of OW028600.1, read as the reverse complement.
CGCGTTTGACATCTAAGGTTAGATTTAACGGCCTGTTAATCCTTGATTAGTAACTAACAGAGCATGGTGAAATCAGCTCTTAAACTTGGAATCTAGCAGCTGCTATGGGAATATATCTACTGAAAAATATGATTTCCCCCTTAGACATCATCAAAGAAACTTGAGATGATATACTACGAGATCTGAGGGTTCATCTTCCGTGCTTAGGTATCAAAGTCGTGAAGTTATTTTTTTTGAACTTACGATTAAAATTAAGATTTAATAAATAAATAAAATAAATAAATATTGGTGGACATTCCACACAGCACTACCTCGCCCCAAACTAAGCCAAAACTTGTGATATAGGAACTAGATAGCTGATATACTACTTATATACTTTTTTTTGTAAATACATACTTATAATATTATATACTTAACACCCAGACAGAGAACAAACATCTATGTTCATCACACAAATGTTTGTTCTCGGTGGGGTTCGAACCCACGGCCTACGGCACAGAAGGCAGAGCTACTACCAACTGAGCTGTGAAGGCTGTCTCTCTCTTTAAGTTGACTTAAATCTATCTAAACCCCTTTGTATGTAATTTCAGTACCGCGAGCGCATAAGCTCTGCCTGCGACCCGTCAGTGCTGCCCACGCTAGTGCAATCCCACTGGTGCCAGCTGCAGAAGCTACTAAAAGGCCACCAGAGTCTGTTCGATATACGACGCCGCATCGCCAAATCTAAGGAAGAACTGTCGCATATACTCAAAGCTAGATTAGAGTAAGTGCTCGTATTTTACAAAAGGAGAGGTAGTTTTTATACAACTTCAAAAATAGTTTTTTTAAATTACGCGAATCATTCTTAAATTATTTCGGCGTCCGATTTTCAATGGGAGAACGTCCATAGTACGCATTTTTTTTTTATATAACCACTGATGGAACAAGCAGATGGCCCACCTGATGTTAAGTGGTAACCATCACCTATAACAAAGCATTGCCTCGTAAGTCACGCACGATAGGAACGTGCCCTACGATGCACTGCCCTGCGTCCATCAGCTTGAGCCTTATTAAGCCTCATGTGCCTGTAATATTTTGTAATTTGGAGGGGTGACGGTACGGAGGAAGTTCCGATGACGTCTCTGGTGATGATCACTAACGCATTCCATATGAATTTCTTTGCTTTGTTGTAGGTTATAGTTTCCAATTAATATCAGATGGGCCATCTGCTTGTTCCATCAGAAAGAAGTATAAAAGTCTCTAAGCTCCCGATTTTTTTTTTTCTTACCAATGGACTAAATGCTGGTGATCGTCTAACGATTCTTACAGCGCTACCGAACAATGATCTCCGGCATCCATCATTATCTTGATTTATGTACCACGCAATTTAATCCTATAGCGGAAGCTAATCACTACAGAGTATAAAACAAAGTCGCTTTCTCTGTCCCTATATCCCTATGTATGCTTAAATCTTTAAAACTACGCAACGGATTTTGATGCGGTTTTTTTAATAAAAAGAGTGATTCAAGAGGAAGGTTTATATGTATAATACATGCATAATCTCTTAGGGATAACCCACAATAACCGTGCGAAGCCGGGGCGGGTCGCTAGTATTGAATAAAAGAAAGAAAGAAAGAAAGGCATTTATTTATACAAACTGCACACGACAAAGTACAGGACTTCTGTACAGGACATATAAAAGGGTAAAAAGCTATTCTAGATACGTAGAAATGAGACGTAAGTAGATAAAAAAACAAAAAAAGCCATAAAAATAGTGTGTGTGTGTCTTGTCTACGCAATATGTATGTGGAACGCTGAACTTGGAACGTGGAACGTGGAATAAATGAATCTTCTACCGTAGATATTATAGTCTAGTCATATTTCCAGGGCGGTGCTGAAGATAGAAAACTCAATGTCGGTACAAGATGCGCACGCGATGCTTTCGTTCCAATGCTTCAACCGCCTCGCGCGTTACTTCGGGATCGTGTCCCAACTGCACGCCGCTCCCGAGGTCTACGTCAGAGCGGTACACGAAGTAGCCCGGAGGAGGACCTTCTCACAAGCACATATAAAGGTAAATAAAACAGAAACAGTTGATTTTAATCATTTAATATAATAAGTTCGTAGTCTACTTTTGCACCCCCATAGAAAGGTATAAAAGTTATTTTAAGAGGGGTTAGGGGTATAAAGGTTCATCATCATCTTCCTGCCCTTATCCCACGCTAAGTGGGGTCGGCACAACAGGTTTTCTTCTTCCACTCTCCTCTATCATACGTCATCTCAGTGCTCACACCTTTCTTACTCATATCATCTTTCACACAGTCCATCCAGGGGTATAAAGGTTATATTATCTAAAGTTATACCCCTGTACTAAGATACTTTAGATTCTAAAGTATCTTCTATACCAACTACTGTAAAATTTTACTAAAAAGTAGATAGATTTCTGAACCTATATAGTAAGATACTTTAGAATCTAAACATTTTACAGTAGTTGGTATACCATGATAAGTTGCAAGCCCATCACCATTGATGGAATACAAACACGTTGTTTTGGTGTAGTATTTTACACCAAAACAACGGCTATTGCTTTACAAAGCACAGGTTCGGCCGCATGTAGAATACTGTTCCCATCTATGGAACGGGGCACCCAAGTATCAGCTGCAACGATTTGACTCCCTACAGAGAAGAGCCGTTAGAATTATCAACGATCCCAAACTTACCGATGCGCTAGAGCCGCTCAGCCTGCGCCGCGACATTGGTTCTTTATGCGTGTTCTACCGGCTGTACAACGGGGAGTGCTCTGAAGAGCTATTTGACCTTATCCCAGCGTCAAGATTCTACCACCGCTCCTCTCGGCACCGGGATCGAGCTCATCCACACATACTAGATCCTTGGGTTTCACGCACTGTCCGTTTTTCAAGATCATTTCTCCCTCATACCCATAAACTGTGGAATGAGCTACCATCAGGGGTTTTTCCGCCAATATACAACATGAGCAGCTTCAAGAAAAATGTTAATAAAATCCTTCAGGGTAGACAACGCAACGACAACGCCCCTGGTGTTGTTGGTGTCTATGGGCGACGGTGACCGCTTACCATCAGGTGGGCCGTAAGCCCGTTTGTCTAGCATTTATATAAAAAAAAAAAAAAAAAAAAAAAACGTTTCCTGACGATGTTTTCGTTCACCGTTTGAGGACATTGGCATTTGCGCACATAATTTTTCAAATGCTTATGCATCTTCCATGCTTATGCGTCTTCCATTGGTAGAGCGTATTCGAATTCTCGATGATCAGAAAGTCACTTCCACTAGACATATAAAACTAACTTTTTAATAACCTTGTTTTCTGCCAATAGAAGACAATTCAAAAAAAGAGTTTTTAAAATTTTAAGCTTGTTCTTTCAGTGGGCAACAGACCTAGCAGAAAAACTACTCAAAATCCACGACGAAGAAATAAGCAGACGGCAAGACTTCAACTATCTATTCGAGGGTCATTTTCTCCGAAATCTATTCCCCGGTATGACGGAACTGCCTCCGACTTTTGCGACGCAAGCGCCACCTACCTTCGACGGCAAGTTGCCGCAACTGACGGTTGAAGATGTGGAGTATATAGCGACGGCCTTTCCACAATTGGCGGACGCGGTACCCAATTTCGATATGGAGTCGACAGTTAGGTTTTTTCAACAAAGGTTTGTGAAATCTTTAGTTTATGGTTTCGATGTTTAGAGCTTTTTTTTTATACTACTAGTTGATGGAACAAGCAGATGGCCCACCTGATTTTATGTGGTAACCATCACCTATAGCATTGCCTCGTAAGTCACGCACGATAGGAACGTGGCCTACGATGCACTGCCATGCGTCCATGCATCCACTTGAGGCATACAGATGTTAAGCCGCATGTGCCTGTAATTACACATTACAAAGGGCCGTTAAATATGTCAAAATGTACGCGTTTGATATCTAAGGTTATATTTAACGGCCTGTTAATCCTTTATTAGTAACTAACAGAGTATGGTGAAATCAGTTCTTAGTTTAAAATCTTAGAGAATAAGTGGCCACTTCTATTGCACTATCTGTGGCAGTATTAAGGTTTTCCCTCATATTTGGGCACAAGAAAAAAGAGCAATAGGAATATTGGATAAGTAATAAATATGTAACAGTCAAATTCAGCTTCAAAAATTTCAAGAAAAAGAAATTTACTCACGACTTTATCCACAGATACGGTAAACATATTTTTTGTGCTTACTTTGTACCTTTTTTTTGCCAGCGGGTCATATTTAATTATTTCTTGGATCTTTGTTTTGATTTCACAAAATAAATCTCATTTTGATTTGATTTATTTTACTGGTTTTCTTTCAGGATAAATGCTTCGCAACACGAAGAAAAGGATGCCATTATTCAAGTAGACTTTGAAAAGTGAGTATATACAACGTGTTGATGAAGTTATGTAGGAAAACAAAGAGCGTGTATTTAGACCAAGCACTGGAATACTTTGACGTGTGCAACGGTTGGATACATCGTTTTCGAAATTCCCATAGAAAAGTAAAATTAATATTTTCTCAGAAATTTGCAACAGCCCTTTCTGTGTACGTGTCAAGGTCACACGCACGCGCGCTTCTATCTAGGAAAGAAAAAAACAACGATAACCTACGAGATAATTTGAAATACTTACCTTTCGGTAGGTAGGTAGGTACGCCGCCTATCCCCTGACACGATATTTTTACTGGTTCCTATGGATTTTGTCATTATTTACTGGCTATAATAACACTGGATAAAACTGGATTTTGGTAAGTTTGCGAGATTTCGCACGACACAGGCTTCAAACTTCACACTAAACCATTACCTCGTAGGCACTGCTCATACACACACTGACTGACGACGGCTTTTTACATAACAATCACCATTTTATCACGTTTGATGACATTTTCTCAACAAAAAAATGTACAACAACGCATGTAAACACAAACAGGGTGACCATCTCAAAAGTAGCGGTTCTACCACACACCTGCCAAAAAATCTGTCAAAATCTACCAAGCTTGACGATAAAAATACCAAAAATATGACTTCATACCATCTCCTTCGTGGCTACGGAATAAATTAAATACCTACATTACATTCAGTTACTATCTTTTGATCGTTTGTAACGGTTTGCAGTTATCTAAAACGAGATAGAAGTTGTTTAGAAACCAAATCAATAAAGGTAAAAAAGAATAAGAAGTTTCCAGTTCGGTAAAAAATAAATAAATTATAAATATTATTTCATTAAAAATTCAAACTAATAAGATTTTTCTTGAAATATTTAAAATCTGCCAAATGGCAGAAATCTGCCACAAATGGTAACACTGATCGGCGGCCGTCGGCCGTCCTGATTGGATATGCGTTTTTAAATGCAACCAATGACAGACAGGTATGTCAAAGATTAAATAGGACAGACTAGACACTTCCCAAAATTGCAGTTGAATAATTTTGTGGTGTCAATGAACCATGGTGGTAAAGTAACATGTTACAATTTAAAGAACTATGAATATCATAAACATTGCTTTACGACATCTAGTAATCAAACAAAAATAAATATTCTATTAAATATTGAGTACGTAGCCACGTAGGTACCTAGTTACTGAATAGGTATTAGTACCAAAGATCTCAGAGAATGTTTACCGTGACTAGGGATTACAGTCGCGAAAATATTTCTTTTACATACCAAGATCTTTAAAAACAGCAACATCATTATTAGGTAGGCACATTACTAGGTAATTGGTGGTAGTTCTGTTACCTATTTTATCTAAGTTCACAACTAGAGGTCAAAGAACAGCTGTAAATAGGGCTGCCTCATGATGCGTTTAGATTCATTTTACATAAAAGTTTAAGAGGCATTTCATGAATGAAAAACTTTGAAATTTTAAAAGTCGTAGAACAAAAGTTGTTCGTTATGACCGGTAGAATATCCTGCTTTCGGATCCCTACAACTCTTAATAAACACGTTGTATATTTGATACGCCTTTTACCATCCTTCCTTTCTTCTGAGAGCGCTTTCTAACTAACTAAGCCATGATAAAGGTCTGAGGGTGGCCTAAAGATTCTGTCACCACAGTTATAAAATGAAATACAATATTATTTATTTGATAGGTAATTCAGTTTTACAAAACTCTAATAATATCCAATGATGGCTAACTTCTCATACGAACATACTGCCTAGAATCAACAAATTCGATCGATTATTTTATAATTTGTACTTATGCAGGGACTTTGAATCGGGCGAGGGTGACTTCGAACGGCTGAGCAGACAAAGCGAGACCAAACAGAAAGTAGACATGTCCACAATATGCGTTCCTGACACGATGGCGGTCTCAACGGTCACCGAGGTGCGATCCTTACCGGTTATATTGGAAGTGGAGAGCCCTATATTTGAGAACTCAGATCTCTACATAGAAGAGTCTCTACCGTCGAGCTTGGAATGGGGCCGGAGCGAACGACAGGTGTACCTATAAAACCCTGTAACCACTCTAGTTAGACCTCCGTACTTATTGTTTCTTATAATAATTTGAAGTAACTAATCTGTGTCGGAGATCTTGGTAGAATGAAATTTATCATCCACTCTAACTCGGTCGCTGAACTGCATTGATCATATCAATAGTGTGTTGATGTAAGAGGTCTTATCAGACTAGCTGTATTGTACACACCACTATAGATAGATCGCTGATTGTACATCGTTTCTTGCAATGTTACAAAGTAGTTTGGCGATGGAGGTCTTCTTTCAGTGGACGCATTGTATAAGTTTTGTTGCTCCTGTCTTCACCGGCCCCATATAAGCTATATCCTTGATTTGTTTTGCGATTCATGTTACTTATAATTTACTCATAATAGCCATTTGTCAGATGTATGATTTGCCAAGAGTCTTGTACTATAATTTGGTAATTCATAATGCTTTTATGTTTCATATAGTTGAAACGTATAGAGATTTGAAGATCATTTCTCGAAAGTCTAGTTTCAATCTTGTAAAATTTCAGGACAACATGGACACACATAAAATAGAAATTGAAAAGTTCCAACAATTCCTAATAAAGCTGTACGATTTATGTAAAGTTCACATCGTGCATTTGATGGACGAGTTAGTAAGGATCAAAACGGAAATGAACGAGCAAAAAAAGTATGTAAATGGTCAATGCTTAGCCATATTAGAAGAATGGAGAAAGAATAACGAAGATACGGCTATACAGTTCAGAGAGCATACACAGAGACTAACGGTCGACCATGAATTAGAACTCAGTGATATGAAAGCGGCCCTCAACGAGAAAGACGACATAATTACCTCATTAAAAATAGATTCTGAAAACGTGAAACTAGAACATCAGAAAGGGATAGACAGATTGACAGAAGAACATCAAAGCACAAAATGTATATTAGAGAAAACGAGAGAAGAAATCAACACGTTTGAAAACAAATTAGAGGAAGTAGAAGCTAAAAAGCAAAAGGAGATTAAGAACTTGCAAGAGAAGATGCATCAAGATTATAAGACTGAAATCGAGTCGCTACGATCCAGGTTAGTCTAAACTAAATTAAATACTAGTAAATTAAATAAATAAATATTGGTGGACATTCCACACAGCACTATCTCGCCCCAAACTAAGCCAAAGCTTGTGATATGGGAACCAAATAGCTGATATACTACTTAAATACTTTTTTTATACTTAAATACTTATAATATTATATAACACCCAGACAGAGAACAAACATCTATGTTCGTCACACAAAATGTTTGTTCTCGGTGGGGATCGAACCCACGGCCTACGGCACAGAAGGCAGAGCTACTACCAACTGAGCTGCGAAGGCTGTCAATTTATCTCATAGCTCCTTTTTTAAGTAATATTATTACTGTGACTGTATGGATCTGAGTGTTGGGCAACCAAAGGGACGGATGAGAGAAGAGTGCATGCAGCAAAAATGCGAATGTTGAGATGGATGTGCGGTGTGACAAGGGTGGATAAAATAAGAGATGAGTATATTAGAGGAAGTTTGAAAGTAGCGCCTGTGATGGATAAGTTGAGGAGCAATAGGTTAGCGTGGTATGGGCATGTCATGGGGAGGGAAGAAAGATTACGAGAAGAGTGTTGGAAATGGATGTGGATGGTTTTAGAAGGAGAGGCAGGCCAAAGAAAAGATGGATGGACTGTGTGAAAGATGACATGAGTAAGAAAGGAGTGAGCACTGTGATGACGAATGATATGACGAATGAGAGTGGAAGAAGAAAACCTGTTGTACCGACCCCATGCAGCGTGGAATAAGGGCAGGAAGATGATGATGATGATTATTACTGTGACATTATGTGTAAAATTGTGTAGGGTTGCTTAGCAAATAGGCAATCCTCATGCCTTAAGTTTTGAGAGCACAGGGTACTGTGTTTCTTCTTGTTCAGCAGTTAAATCCTTTAGGCTGATGACAATGATGATCTCTCGCAGGGTCAATGCCTTCATTTTCTCCACTTTTCACGAATCGAGCCCGCTATAGCATTCTGGATCTTCCACGTTGTTTTTTTTTATATAACTTGTTGATAGAACAAGCAGATGGCCCACCCGATGGTATTTGGTAACCATCACCTATAACAAAGCATTGCCACCTGCGGCATACATATGTTAAGCCTTATGTACCTGTAATTTCACCGGCACCCACAATCTTTAAACTGAAACACAGCAACGCTGCTTGGCGACAGAAAAAGGCGCGGTGGTAGTACTTCCCCGGACGCGCCCTTGTCAAAGAGCTCTATTACTTCTATGTTATGTTTATGTTTATATAATTCTAGGTTTCGTCTCGTGGCTCTCACAAATATGGACCGATCCCCCTCCGAATCGAGCCTCGAGAAGATCGAACGAACAGACATGATTGAAATTTCAAGCCACAACGCAATAGTAATGCAGACAAAGGAAAATGCCGAGGTGGAGAAGGAAGAAGCGGTTAAGATTGCTTTGGGGAAGTGCGAAGAGGAATGGAGAATAAAGCTGGATGCCGAGATCACTTCTTTGAAAGCGAAGTTCGATACTGATAAACAGGTAATTGCTCAAGTTCTGTACCTCCTAGTCTGAGTTTTGTTTTTAATTTTTCGTATTTCGTTTTTCGTAACATCATGGATGGTTATTCATCACCGTTTTTAGAGTACTGGAATTATGCACATACATTTTTGAATAGAAAAACACGACTGGTTTTGAACCCACGACCTTAGGATCGGAAGTCCGGGCCACTACCACTAGACCATCAGTGCTCTGTTTCATTGATCGCCCAAAACATTTATCAAGTAGTAGTCCTTTAGTAAATTTTCTTGTTTTTGTGTCAGCTATTTTTGTATTTTGTTATTAGTGTAGCACGCCTTTTTCTGCCGCCAAGCAGCGTTGCTGTGTTTCGGTTTGAAAAGTATGGTTGTCGGTGTAATTACAGGCACATGAGGCTTAACATCTGTATGCCTAAGTTAATGGACGCAGGGCAGTGCATCGTAGGGCACGTTCATATCGTGCGTGACTTACGAGGCAATGCTTTGTTATACCTATAACAAAGCATTGTCTCGTAAGTTACGCACGATACTACAATTACGATACTGTAATTACACCGGCAACCACACTCTTCAAACCGAAACACAGCAACGCTGCTTGGCGGCAGAAAAAGGCGTGCTGAATGGCCCACCTGATGTAAAGTAGTAACCATCACCTGGTGGTTACTACTTAACATCAGGTGGGCCATCTGCTTGTTCCATCAGCTAGTTGTATTAAAAAAAAATGAATTTGCAGGTGACAATAAATGATGTTACTCGTCGGCTGCTATCGGAAAAGGACCGACAACTAGAGTTGCTGCGTGAAAGGGAACAAGCGTTGGTGAAGGAGTGCAGCAAGTATCGCGACACGATACAGCAGCTCACAGATCCTGAGACGAACGATTTTGATTCACTACTCAAAACTCAGGTAAAACATCATTTATTCATTTAGAACAGCGGTCGGCAACACGCGGCCCGCGGATATCTTTGGCAGCCTTCACAGCTCAGTTGGTAGTAGGTCTGCCTTCTGCCCCATAGGCCGTGGGTTCGATCCCCACCGAGAACAAACATTTGTGTGATGAACATAGATGTTTTTTCTATGTTCTAAAACAGCGGTCGGCAACCTTTTGGCAGGCAAGGGCCACGAGGTGGCAAAACAAACTAAAGGCGGGTCGCACTTGTGATATTAACCCTAGAAGTCCCTACCTACGTGTAATTGGTCATATTCCTTAAAAAAAAAATGCTATTAAAAACATACGGAATTTAATTCGTACATGTTCTACTAGCATTATGTTTATATGTTTGGGCTTTATAACTAGAAAAATAACCACCGTAAATTATTCAGAAATGAAAACTACAAAGTAGTAGCAAACCTAAATAGGTAAGTAACTGATTTTAAACAAATTTCAGTGTCATGCCGCGCCCCTCCCGCAAGTGGCTAACTTTTTTAATTAATTATTGCATTTATATTTGTAACTAATTCACAAAAAAAAAACACGGTCTGCAAGTAAGATAAATAAATAGTAAATATTGGTGGACATTCCACACAGCACTATATCGCCCCAAACTAAGCCAAAGCTTGTAATATGGGAACCAGATAGCTGTTATACTTATATACTTTTTTTTTGTAAATACATACTTACAATATTTTAAAACACCCAGACAGAGAACAATCATCGATGTTCATCAATAAATGTTTGTTCTCGGTGGGGATCGAACCCACGGCCTACGGCGCAGAAGGTAGACCTACTACCAACTGAGCTGTGAAGGCTGTCAATGAAGATAGTACATGAACCACTTATAATCTAGTACCAACTAACTCCGAGTGTTTAAGAATTTTCCAATGAATCTGTATTTCAGCTGGCGAGCTTAGAAAACCAAAAAGACCAACTACAACAACAAGTGGCGGATCTGAAGAAAGAGCTTGAGAAAAAGGCAGAAGAAGGCGATAAGAGCAGAGAAGACGATAGCGAGGGCAGGTATGTTTGATGGGCAGTAAAGGCGGCTGTACACATGCCTGTAAAATGGAACAGTACCGGGCATGCTTGTTAAGGGGCTGACAACTATCAAACAACTTCTCGCTCGCACGTTTCGATATGTTGAAAAATATAAAATCACTAAACTCATTTTCGAAAAATCGCAATCAACCATTTTGTGTGCAATCACATTGCACACAGTTTAGTAAAAAATTCATTTTGATTGATACAAGTTTTCCTACTTCAAAGTTTGCTTATGTACGAAAACTAGTAAAGCTAACTTTTGAGTAGGAAAACATGTATCGATCAAAATGAAATTTTTACTAAACTGTGTGCAATGTGATTGCACACAAAATGGTTGATTGCGATTTTTCGAAAATGAGTTTAGTGATTTTATATCTTTCAACATGTCGAAACGTGCGAGCGAGAGTCACATTAGCTCTTGTCTTCGCCTTAACGGCATGTAGAAGTTAATGGCGCAATGTGGATAGATTTGCAAGTTAAACAAGTTTGCAAGTTAGTTTAGTTTGCGTCCTTGCATGCCTGTAATTGCCGGTTTCGTAGCCCCCTGTCCCCTCACGTTGCATGCCAGTAGCTGACAGAAAATCAAATCAAATGGCAAGAAGATGCATGCGTTCTTATGAAAATACCACAAGCGGTCACTTATCCAAATTTGAGTGCGCTGGACGTTGTTTAACGTTTCAAAATCTAGAACTACCAAGCAAGTTGCGCCGCCAGCGCTTCGTTTGAACGCACTTTTTTTATAAGTTTAAGCTTATAATTGAGCTTAAAAATATAGGCTTTCGAGTTAATCCTCCTAACTTTATCTAGGGACCTTTAATCCCTTCAGACTTTTTCGAAAACCGATGGAATTAAGTAGCTACTAATTATATTATTTTAAAAATAAATATTTATTTGTTTAATCCACAGGAAGGTTTATTGGAGATTATAACTAACTTAAGAAATAGTAGAGTCGCATTAGGTTGGCGTTAGGTGAAGCTCTCTGTTATTCGCCCAAACCTGTTGTCTATGTTTGAACACCATTATGAAAGAAACCGCCCGATTAAAATATATTTTTTTACAAACACTGACAGATTATCTAGATTTCGACAAACTAAGTTGGAGGTACACAAACTGATTAAGGCCGGGTTTTACCATATTAGAGTAACGCTTAAAATATTACCATCTTTGTTGTTGACAATTATTCTAAAGTAGAGACGGAAATATTTATCTGACGAATAGCGCTACTCATAGTTGTTAAGACCCGTCCTTAACCCCATAACTAACGAACAGGTATCTTAGTGCTCGATAGAAACTGGTGTTTCTAACTAGTGTTAATCGTAAAATTTTCATTACCTCTTGTATGCTGTATTGTGATCCACGCGAGACCCAATATATTTTCTATTGTGTCTAAATCTCAGCATATAAGGGGTTAATTTATATTCACATAATGGTTTCTAATAGAAACCTATTAAATATAAGAATAATTAAGAATAAGAATATTTTATTGCCGAACAGAATCACAGGTAATCAAGTAAACAGGTTTAGGACACAGTGGTTTCTTAGTATAGATAATTATGATAATCTTGGGTCTGAGGAGTACGAGTTACCTTGGTTTAATTTCAGTTACAATTGACAGCCTTCACAGCTCAGTTGGTAGTAGCTCTGCCTTCTGCGCCGTAGGCTGTGGGTTCGATTCCCACCAAGAACATACATTTGTGTGATGAACATAGATGTTTGTTCTCTGTCTGGGTGTTATATGATATTATAAGTATATATTTACAAAAAAAAAGTATATAAGTAGTATATCAGCTATCTGGTTCCCATATCACAAGCTTTGGCTTAGTTTGTGGCGAGATAATGCTGTGTGGAATGTCCACCAATATTTATATTTATATTTATTTAATTGGGTGAGTTTTATTGAAACTGATTGTAACATAGTTTTAATTATCAGATCATCGCCGAAGAAAGACGAAAGCGGCAAGAAATCGAAGTCGAGATGTCACACGCCTTGCGGCCTCAGCGCGGGGACGCTAAGCCTGTCTTCTTGCCTGCCCGGGCACACCGTCCTAGTGATGTGGGACCCGGCGCATCTCAACTACACTCTTATGCAGGTACGTAAAATCGGCCAAGTGCGAGTCGAACTCTTGCATGAAGGGTTCCGTACGATTATCTATAAAAACGGCAAAAAAATCGCGTTTGTTGTATGGGAGCTCCCTTCAATATTTAATTTTATTCAGTTTTTTAGTATTTGTTGTTATAGCGGCAACAAAAATACATATTTAGGGTACGGAACCCTAAAAACTTTATTGCCTATTCTGTTTTATGAATTTTATTGTCTATTCTTTTTTCTGTTATGTTATGCTCACATAGTTTTAAGACGTTTCAAAGTGATCCTTGTGATTTTATTGAATAAATTGACTTTGACTTTGACATCAGGCTCACGTGTATGTCCTTTTAGACGTGTCTCTGATTAACCCTTCATCAAGTCTTCATGGGGTTTTAAGTACATAGAAATCCCGAGAATGTCTACCGTGCCTGGAGATAACAGTCATGAGCCTATCAAATTTATTTTTCAGGAAGCATCGATAATGTATTTTGTACACAGCGACTGCCTTCCCGCACTTGATCTCAGCATACAAGCAAAGAGTGAATGTGAAAGGCGGCTATACGCAATCGCGACCGTCGAGTCTAAGGAATACTGCTACGCTAAGAAGGTAATTACCATTGTAATACCCTATTTATCTATTGCCAGTAGGTACTCTCAAACGGTGAAGGAAAACATCGTGAGGAAAACGGCATGTCGTAGAACTTAAAACGTTCTAAAAAATGTGTCAAGTGTTCGAAAGGAGCCTCTTTTAGGCGCGCTTGTAATCCTTTCACCACACTGTTTCGCATTAAACTAGTGACACGACAAAAAGAAGAAGAAGACCGTGCGGTGGGATATAGTGGTGTTGTCAATTAAAATCTGGTGTGCAATGTTACTGCCTTTAAAAACACAAATAAGTTCATTGAATATACAATGTGTAACATAATACCCCTATAAGGCCAAAGACCAAGTGATCAGACCAAATACTGGAATATTTTGACGTGTGCAAAGGTTGAATATATCGTTTTCGAAATTCCCATACAAAAGTAAAATTAATTTTGTCTCAGAAATTTGCAACACCCCTGATACTGTTTCCGTAAGTACCAAGGTCACGCACACACGGAACGTACAAACAGCTATGAATAGGGCTGCCTCATGGTGTGTTTACTTTCATATTAGAGGAACGTTTAAGAGGTATTTCTAAAATGAAAATACTACGAAATTTCAAAAGTCGTAAAAATAAAGGTGTTCGCTATGATCTGTAGAATACCCTACTTCCGGGGTTATAGGGGTATTATGTTACACGTTGTATATCTTTGAAAATGTTGAAATGTGCGAGCGAGAAGTAAATTAGCAGTAGTCTTTGCTTTAGACGACAGTATTTTTTTTTTAAATTGTATACAGTTTATACAATTTTATTTGGCCACAATCTTACCAGGTGGTAAGCGACGATGTAGCCGAAGATGGAGCAGAACGGTCTAGAAGACACCTTCACTCTTGCTAAAGATACCCAAATTGTAGCGGTCAGGAAAAACAGACGACGGCAATGAGTTCAAAGCAATGTATTTTGTTGCAGAGTGGGAATCGGTATAACATGCCGCGTGGGTCTCGGTTTTACCGCGTGCGAGTCCGCCCGGCGCGGTCTCATCCGCCGCATCCGCCGTGCTGCGATCACAGACACAAGCAAGGTAAACGCACTGTCACTGTCACTTTATGAACTTCATTTATAATAAAAAAAAAATTCAATAAAATAATTAATTTATAAAAAAAAAGTTTAAATATTTTTTAACGTCTTTCAGTAAAACAACAATGATAGTATTATTTAAACTCTGGCGATCATAACACATATTGAAGTATTACACGGGTATTTATTGCGTTTACCTTTAAAATAATAAAGGTAAACGCGATAAATACCCGTGTAATACTTCAATAAACAACAATGATAACCTTTAACGCCTATTAAACTAGGTAATTCTAGCCTCATGATGAATCTTTATCTAAATCTATAGATAACGCATATTTGAGGCACAATTTTGTCTATCGTGTTTTGGACAGATCACTTCTCATGGGCTATATTTCACGCGCAACATTGTTAAAGTCAATTCAGAAATGTCTTTAATCAATAAAATCACCAGGAGAATTTTGTCTTATAAACTAGGGCGAATTCCACGCGACCAACCGAACAGGCAAGAAACCTACGGTTTATTCCTAGCGTTTTATTATATGATTTTCAAAATAACCATGTGTATGACCATTGAAGTTCCAGTGTTGGTGTCATTAAATATGGAAAAATACCTTTCACTTTTTTAATTATTTGCTTGTATATAACGTAACGTAAGCCGTAAGTCGAAGAATCTCAACCAATATGTTATGCGGTCGAGTTGTAATTACCAGTAGCCCTGAAAAATCGAATCAAATCATCAAGTCATGAACTCAACACATATTTGTGCATCAAATACATTAATAAACATTTGACTGTCATTGACATTATTTTTAGAGGCAAAACTGTAGAAGCCCGCAGACTGAGATGCCTTCATCACGCATTATAAAATTGCTATAATTGTCTTTTTTTCGCTTTTGTAATTGTTTATAACTATATAAAAAAAGGTCCGTAGCACGACTCCAATTGACCTGAGGCGTGTTTCTCAAATACTACAAGTTAAAGTGAATTTTACCAAGAAAAGTTGTTTTTACAATATATTTTTACCATCACAAAATAATGCACAAAAAATATATGCATCTTGCAACTTGTATTTGCGAGAAATATACCAATTTTTAATAAATGATATTTTGTTTTGATCTTTTTTTTTTTAATTTATTTTTAAGTCCGGTAGCTTTATTGATTCAGTTGGAAATTAGTTGTTACTTGTAAGGCGATTACAGGTTGCGCGTATTTTCGGCGCGTATTGTATTTTGACTTATAACCTAATGTGTATATCAATGATGATATTTGCGGTCTTTTTAATATAACTTGCTATTGGAACAAGCATATGTTCCACCACCCACCTGTTGTACGTGGTAAAAATCACTTATAACGAAGCATTTCATCGTAAGTCACGCTCGATAGGAACGTGCTCACGATGCCCTGCGTCCATCAACTTGAGGCATACAGATGTTAAGCCATGAGCTTGTAACTTGCAAATTTTACAATAAAATAATGCCTATAGGTACAGTAAAAAACGCGCAGTTTTCGATAGGATACGATAAAATAATGCCTATAGGTACAGTAAAATACGCGCAGTTTTAAATCGGCCTAACAATCGCACGCGTATTGCGTTGCAGATCCGATAAAGGGTCCAGTGCTGCCGCTGGGCGACCGGCCGCTCAAGAAATGGCTGACCTACATGCATGCGCCAGGTCTAGCTTTTTATCTTCATAACTTTTTGTTTTATCACTTGCACCGAGCGGTTGAATCTCGATTTAGGCTTGCTTTATCATGAAATATGTTTGTTATCTCATTGTTATTTTCAAGTTTGGTTAACAGTTGACTTCAGAATTAGGTACACTCGCTAGCGACTATAATTACAGTCGTAATGAAAGAACCCGTCAAAAAAAAAAATTACTAAAGTCGCTAGCGTGGGTTTGGGAAAACTCATAGTAGACACTTAGTTATTTTTCAAACATTTGATAACGTTTTTGATCGTAAAGGTTCGTTGTCTCTGTTGTTTTGTATTACAAGAACCAGAGACAAAACCTGACGTTTCCGATTCCGGAAATTCCGGAAATTCCGGACGGTTCCGGAATGTTCGAAAATAGCTCTAGACACCTAATATCTTTGAGATCGAGAGGGTCGAAAGAAACAGAATTTGTCACAACTAATAAAGGTTAAGAATATCATGGTTGGCTAGACTGAATCGAGATTGAACTCTATGGAATCACTGTCCACTCACCCAATCATTAACTGCAAATTTAAATATTTTTTATAAGAAAAACTAAATTTTCAGAACAACAAATTGTAAGCTAGACTCACAATCGGGTACGGCGAACTATTGGCAGCTTCTATCGTCCCATAACTAACTAAGTGACTAACATAACGCATAAAAACAACATTATGTACTGCATAACCTCAAATTCATGGTCAGGCTTTCAGCCAAAAGTGATCATGCTAACTCTCATGTTAACTATAAACGCTCACTTTGTGTCAACTTGACTTGACATTGAATTCCTTACAAACAAAATATTTTTGTTAAACAATGGTGATCTGACGTCTTCTGTCAAATTGTTCGTTTTTGGCCACCAGTTAATTTCTGATGTGACTGGTCAAACCCTGACTATGAATTCAAGCGTAAATGTGCTTATTTGATTAATGTAACTGTAATTATCCGTTATGATAAAATAACCCAACCGACCAGCTGCCTTACCGCGAACCCAGAATGTTACTTTATGGGAATCAAAACTTATTTTTTTTACAGTTTTAGCAATACACAAAGCCTTTAAAACTTAACTATATATCAAAAGATTTAATATTATCTTGCTTTAAAACTGCTAGATATTGTTCATATTGCAAAAATGCAACCTTTTTGATTTCGCGGTTAGGCAGCAGCAGAAAGTAATTCATAGAGAACTATAAAAATATCTATGCCTCACTCGGACCGTGTCTCTACGGTTCTATATCCTTTGCCCGCAGACATGCAGAAGTCATCCTCTATAGACTCGAGTCAGTACATCACTCCAGCTGCAGACGAGACGAAGGTCTCCGAAGTCGCGACCGCCACGTTAATCAACTTGGAGAGTCCCGTGTCGACCAGTGAAGCGGTGTCTAGTTCTAGTGCGCACGCGCAGGAGGATAAAGGGGAGGATCAGCTGGACTCGATAGAGGCGAGCGAGCAGTGGCAGAATTCTAGGATGCAACTGTCTACCGCTAGTGCTCTGTAAGTTTATTTGTCTATACTTCGTCTTGTTGTGTAGCTAGTTTTTTCGAATCAGTGTGGTGACAGGATTTTAAGTGCACTTCAATGAGGTTCCTAATCTATACGCCGCCGATACTAATTTATACTATTCCGTACTATCATTCCATACCATTGCCTACTAGTCCATACTATACTATAATTGCAAAATGATTCTCTTTTCTCTTTATCATTGTATTCCATATCTCTCTTAACCTAAACTGCTTCAAAGTCAATCAATTAGGGATTCTTGCATCGCATCCGGTAAATATCGGAACTTTCCGGAAAAAAAGCCATATCCATGCTATGAAACCTTGATGCAAGTACGTAAAATCATTCTACCTTCTCCGATCTCTGTTAATGACATTGTGACAAAAGTATAAAGAAAAAAAACCTTTTTTATTACGTCTGTAGGCCGCGGGTTCGATCCCACTCCAATCCGACTGTTCTCTGTCTGAGTGGCTATCTAGTTTCCATATTAGTTTGGAGCTAGATAGTGCTGCGTAGAATGTCCACCAATATTTATAAATTTCTATATTGTAGAACGGATATGGAATGCAGCGTTGGCCGCTGTCCCGGTCTGGAGCCCCTCGAGCTAACCGTCAGCGCGGTCGCCGTCCTATCCGAGGAGACGATGGCCGAAGAAACCGCCGAAGAAGCCTCGCCCTGACCAACACTAGACTCCGGCCAGCGGCTTTAGTGCGTGTGACGTCACCTTACTGTCACTGGCTTTTATAGTACCGCTGACTTGTTTAGTCAATGGCGCCACCATAAGAAACAAAAGCGAAACGAAAATGGCGATATCCCAGATAAACAGAATAGTTGGTGGCACTAATGAGGCGTGTACTACAGTAGGGTGACAATAAACTTGTGATGACAAAGTGATTGAGTATGTGAGGAAAGTGTGAATAATAGATGTGATTGCTGGTAAATTGTAAGTTTCGTTCTTTATCTTTTAAAATGACGTGACTGATGGTTAACGGATTCGGTACACCAAATAGATCTTAAAGCGTCAGTGTATGCCCGTAAAGGTGCATCGTAGCATTTGACGGATCAGATGAATTCATTTAGGAACTAAATAACAACGAAATGTTATGAGTGAGAAATAATATATTTGAACATTTATTGATATGTAGGCAATTATATCACAGGCTCTCTATCTGCGAGAGATAAAGTGGTAACCACTGGTTCATTATAGATGGTGTTTAAAATGTATTTGTCATAAAATAGAAGAGTCTCAGAAGAAGCCACTGGCGCTTAATTAAAAAAAAACATTGTTTACACACGCCTTTTGCGACCCACTAAGTTATTATAGTTCTTTAAACCGTTACCATTCTTGTAAACGATGCATAAAATTAGCCATGTTATTTTTAAAACCAGCCAATCCACATTATCTCTATCGCCGGTAGAAGAGTTTCATGTCAGTCTAACTATTACATCTATATAATAGAAATAATATTGTTGTCGATCGGTGATTCATTTTCATAGTAATTATTTCTGACTATACACACTATTCTAAGATTAAGGACTCTTAAGTCTTCCACATTTTACATTCACACGAGTAGTTTTAAAGAGAAACGTAAATATTTGGTTGATATTTTAAAGTCACCGTTCGGACAAAAAATGCGTAATTTTTAATGCGTTTCAAAGATAATGAAGCTAATCGAGAAGTACCCACGCCAATAATAAAACAAATCTAATAAAAAAAAACACTGCTAAATATTATCTTTCACCACTCTCACTTTTTAATAATAGTGTAGCGACTGAAAGGTAATGATTTGCGGCGCCACTAAGGATTCGTTTATTTAAGAGGTTGATAACTGTCAAATAAGATCTCGCTCACACATTTGTTAATTTTTGAAGCTATAAAATTTATTATTACTTTACTTACACGTTTTCGTACTTATTAAGTACGAAAACGTTTTTTTTTTTTTAATAAACCTTTTAAGGATTACAATTATATTTTTGCTGAACCTATGGAATGAAACTTTGCTGTTTTTTTAGTTTTTTGTACGCAAAGGGTAAAACGGGACCCTATTACTAAGACTCCGCTGTCCGTCCGTCTGTCTGGCTGTCCGTCTGTTACCACTGTATCTCATGAACCCGTGATAGTGAGACAGTTGAAATTTTCACACAAAATTCGTACACTGTGTGTTTAGTTTGCGAAATCGTTTTTCGTATTACACGTTTTGTAACGTAGCTGTAGTTAAAATATAGATTATTTATCGATTGGTGATATCTTTGAATAGGCACAAAAATATACGTGTGGCAACTCTAAAAGTAGGTAAACCTTATGATGTATTTCTGTTGCCGCTATAACAACAAATACTAAAAAACAATGAAATAAATAAATATTTAACGGGGCTCCCATACAACAAACGTGATTTTTTTGCCGTTTTTTAGAAACGCCAAAAAACGGTTTGTACGGAAACCTTCGTGCGCTAGTTAGACTCGCACTTGGCCGGTTTTTTTCATAACAACATTCAGTGATTTTATACCTTTAAGTTGAAATGTGCCAAAAATGTAAAAAATGTGCGAGCGAGGAGTTGGTTGAAGATTGTTTGCCTCATAATGAAATGGGTCGTTATATGAATTTGCAAATGATCTGAGTTTTATAATCTGTCTGGCCTTATGTGTTGTGCGTATTTAATTCAGATATTAATTGGATGTGCAAACAACGAATAATCGATTGATGTTTGAACCCACGTAAGAGAGTTGTAGTCGAAACTTTCGGTTGAAATATCTTGTTAGATATTTTATGAAAGTACTTATCGTATAACTTAAACAATTATTTTATGTATGAACTGTTGACTCGCACGCAGATTGCGAGTTTGCCTGTCAATTTTATTTATAATTTAATCTCATATCGAATTTTGTTGATCAGTACCCTAAGTATGAGTTTTGCTTACCATATTTCGTTTTTCGTTTTACGTTTATGTTCCGTGTTCATTGCGGGTTTTGTATCAAGACGCGATAGGGATACCGATACGGAACTTTACAAAACCCGCAATGAGCACGGAGCAAAAACGATTCGTTTTTGTTCCGTGTTCATTGCGGGTTCATATCGGTATCCCTATCGCGTCTTCATACAAAACCCGCAATGAACACGGAACATAAACGTAAAACGAAAAACGAAAAACGAAATATGGTAAGCAAAACTCATACTTGGGGTACAGATAGTGATTTCTCAATAGTACAAATTTCTTTAGTCTCGTTTATATGCTTTACATTAAATATTTTGCGGTTGACAATATATTTTTATTTTTTTCTTTCGTACACTGTGTGTGTGTTTAGTTTGCGAAATCGTTTTTCGTATTACACGTTTTGTAACGTAGCTGTAGTTAAAATATAGATTAGTTATCGATTGGTGATATCTTTGAATAGGCACAAAAATATACGTGTGGCAACTCTAAAAGTAGGTAAACCTTATGATTTATAGAACTTTGATATATTACATTCTCTGGCTACGGCAATTATCGGGCTGCATCTCTTTCTATCGCGTGTATAATGCATATAGCTTCACTTGTCACGCGAAATTCGCCGTACCTCGACAATGTGATTGCAGTACATTGTCAAATGTAATACGCTCCGTTCGTAGTAAGATACATGACTAGTTTATATCTTTAGAGTCCCATTTGTTAAGATTCCTCTTTATAAGTCTACTCTTGATAACTAAGTCATAGTGATTTAGGGACGTTCGTCTTAGAAGTTTTTCTCAAAGAATCGATAACGCTTCTACACTTGCTCTTTAGACAAACGTCCATGCTTTAAACGGCAACGCTAAAACAATTGTACTGAAATATAGCACATGGAATATAATTCGGTAGGTTGTGATGGCTTATTGTTCTAACGGGATGGACATTTGTCAGTAGGCCCTGATCTCGCTCCAAACTTCTATTTCTCTCCTTTGTAGATGTGAACTTAGTTATAGTTGAGACATTTTGTAACCCATTTAGAACTAGCTTGAGTAATGAAAATACACTTCTAATGCCCCCGAAAAAAATTGTGCGGCTAAACGCATCACAGTTTTCAAAAAAACTACGTCTATCACATTTAAATGTAAGGGGGCAGCTAATTTACTAATGCCTGTCCTAGGTACCTATTATTAGAGTAATTA
The DNA here is from genome assembly GCA_932294275.1 of Chloroclysta siterata. Lineage (NCBI taxonomy): Eukaryota > Metazoa > Arthropoda > Insecta > Lepidoptera > Geometridae > Chloroclysta > Chloroclysta siterata. The sequence continues at coordinate 6,321,538 of OW028600.1, read as the reverse complement.
ATTTGATGCACAGTCACTTGCGTCCTAACCTAATCGTTTAGCTTATGTAACTAATTCTAAATAAGTAATTGATAACGAAGCGCAAAGTGGTGTATTATAAAAGTAAGAACATGCTTCACTAAGTTTGTTTGTGGCCTTAATATAAGTGGCGCCCAACGTGGGGCTACCGATGTCCTAAACGTATTCGCAATACTGAATGAGCTGTGGAAATATGTTTAGAGATGTCGTTTTCGGTGATATGCCGTTTGCTGTGATAGTGCGTGCTGTGCTGATCTTGATCCTAGCCGAACCGTTTTAAAGATACAAAATGACGCATGTAATTATTATTAGTTAGGGTCTGTTATTAAGATTGTATTCTTAAAATTAATTTGTATTTGTAAAACTGTTCGATTTTCTGGGTCTGTTTCTCAAACGCTACAAATTACAAATGTGTCGCTATAGGATCTTACTAAGGGATTACTATGATTGAACAGTTGTTTTGTAACTTGTATTTTCGGGAAATAGCCTCGTGTAAGCAATAATAAATCTCCAGTAAAAAAACGCTGTGATTGGGATTGTTAAATTTGTTATAGAATAGTGCTTGAAAGGAGCCTTAGTGCTTGAAAGGAGCCTCTTGAGGCGCACTTAAAATCCTTTCACCACACTGTTTCGAAAGAAACTAGTGATACGACAAGGCAAGGTTATAGAATAAAATAACCCTGAAATGGGATGCAGTTAATCAATTTACACTACCGATTGTTAAAACTAATTTTTCTTGGAAAATACCTGTGTATGAATTTAAGAATTTTTGTACCACATAAATGCCTCGTCTAGACAAGTGGCCATTGACAAAACAAAAAAACTGTTCAATTTATTTTTTTAGCATAAATAAACAATCGAGCCTTGTAGGTTTTTGTTGTAATACGAGTACCAATTTTTAAACTATTCAATTTGTAGTTTACTGTGGGTGGGGATAACAGCCTATTTCATTTCATTTTCGTTTTATTAACAGCCACTTTTCTAGGCTAGAGAGTAATTACCACTACGATCGGTTTGTCGTACAATCAAGACGTGGTAGCTACTGTTTAGTTCAACAATAAAAGTGAACACTTTAGCCATGCACTAGGTTTTTCACCAAGGGGTCTACCGTGAAAATATACCGCCCTACCGTGCAGTGTAACGCGAATATAATTTCAATCCTTTGTAGACCCCTTGGCCAGATCCAGATCATTTGGTTATTTGCTGGATTCATAGGGTTGCAACAATAAGCGCAACCTTATAGTGAGTATACAGTTTTGTTGGTTGAAATGTACTGTAATGTATCGGGTTAGATAGTTAAGTTTGTCAATGGTATTGGATAAAACTATGGCCCGATTTTCACCAATCACTGAATTGTCAAGAAACCCTGCCAGGGTTTCTTAAAATGTTTTCGGTTACACACGTGGTAAAGCGTTTAGTGATTGGTTTGTGAAAATGGGTATGAAAGCGAGGCCGAGTTTTGTGGTCGCGTCTAGTTGACCGGTGGGTGTTAATGGCTGGAAAGAGGGTTATTGTGTGGCTTTACTTGTGCTGGATTTTGTGATATTGTTGCACTTACAAGTCTGCTTGGATCGTACGATCGTAGGTCTGTCAGGAACACCTCACGTTGTGTCATATTTACGGAAAGTTTTGAGAATGTTTTGCAACAGCAAAAGCATAATAAATCTATCATGCAATCGCTTAATGGACTATTTTGTAGTGACCAATTTTAATGATAGAAATAAAAAATGTAAAATTGACAATTTTAATGTAATTTTTATATACAATAAATAGACGTTTTATACAAATTCTGTTTATTTTTTTCACAAAACCAATCTTTAAAACATAGGAACAAATCAATACGTTTAGTATTACATAATGAGCAATATCTTCTAAACTTTACTAATGAATAATAATAATCAACAAACAAAGCGTGCTATTTACAATTTAATACAGATTCTATACAGGATACATTATAAAAGGCCACCGTAGGCGTTCACTGCCTGCTGGTGTTGGACGTCGAAGTACTGTTTGCATTCGGACATATTATCGCTAGGCGGGAACGCACAGTCGTTATAGTTCCACACCTGCGTGTAGTCAATAGAATTGGTCTGCGTGCAATCCTGGTCGTACCTATAGAACCGTTGTTCCTGGACATCCATCACCGGCGAAGTTCTGGTACTTTCCGTTGGATAGTACTGCCCTTCCTCCGGGTAATACATTTGGGGAATGTAAGCTTGTTGTTCGCAGTACGCCTCAGTTTGCTGATAATTGCCGAATAGTTCTGGGGAGGGTGTTTCACTGGACTCTGATTCTGGCTCTCGTTGCCAGTCTATCCAGTACGTGTCTTCCGGTCGCGAGTTTTCGTTGAGATCTTGGAATGTGGGTGGTGATTCGAGGGTGTTCTCCTCCATTGGGAAGTCTAGTCGGATGGGCTGGTCAAGTTGGAATATTTCTTCTGGGTGGAAGATCTCGTCGGCTGGTAACGCGGTGGTTTCGTATTGGGGTAAGGTTTGGGGTGGAGGTGCGTATGCCGTGTAGCTTTGTGCTTCTACTGGGGGCCACGTTTGCACGCCGTAGGACTCTGCTGTGTCGGCGCGCCATCGACAAGAGCATTCGAAAGGACCGCAGGCGCACGCCATTTGTACTGCTGGACAAAATACAATATTGTTACTTCACGATTTTCAAAACATTAGATCACAAAATTAAACCTAAACCTAAACCGAAGAGAGAACATCCTTGAATGAAGATGGAAAAGCAAAAAGTAAGAGATTAAGTTGGTTAAAAAAAGCTCCTTACCTCTTTGGTTATCAGGAATTAGCGGCGGCGGCTGTGGATGTGGACTGCTCATCTTCTGAGCCATTTGCTTATCAGACTTCACGGTCATCATCTTGTCTGCAACTGATTCTCTAGAGAGCAGCAGCGCAAGTCCCCTCACTCGTCTGCCTGCGCCGAGCGACCGCCTGACTTCGCTCGCTCCTTTGGCCTCGGGCCGGGGGTGGTCGTGTGCTCCTTTCGCTTGAAAGAATATGGCGTGCTCTGTGTGCCGCCAGAAGTGTGTGACTGGGTAGCCGCAGTGTCCGCGACATGGCTGGACTTCAAGACGCCCTCCGCTACACAGTCTGTTTGGGCAAGGTTTACCTGAGAAGTAAGAAAATATATCTTAGATGGATGTTCCAGTGCCCCAAAAACGAAAACGGCCTCTTAAAAAACTTTAAAAGGTAAAAATTATTCTGTGGGGAAATTATGGAAAAGTTATATTTCTTACCTTGCTGCTTCTTCCTGGCTTTATCACATATGGCCGGACGGAGATGCACACGTGAGCCATCAGGCAGTCTGCATCTCACTGAGCAGACCAGAACTCCTAAACAACTCTTCTTCAGGATATGGACGTTGTGGTTATTAGTATTTCTCATGGCCCATCCGGAGGCGTGTCGTCTCGCTTCCTCACACCCTGGAGGGTATATCCGTCTCACGTGACCGTCGGACCACTCTCCGAAGGTGTCGAAGGCGACCACTCTTGGTACGATGGCGTCGTTGATGTCCCAGTCTGGTGTCACAGGTCCTTCGTTCATGTCCGCGCGGCTTCCACTGTAAAAGCCAATTGGTTAAAAAGTTGTTTGAGAGTACCTACAGATATTTAATCTGCCTTAGAAATTACAAAACCTAAAAATCGTGTATGATTTGCAAGGCAATGCTTTGTTCAAAGTTATGGTTACCACTTAACATCAGGTGGGTCATCTGCTTGCTCCATAAGCAAGTAGAAAAAATCCTTACCAATACGCCAAAATAATATAGGAAAGTTAATTGCCTAAAAACTCATCTAATATGCTACATCTAAAATTAAGTTACTTAGTTGAAGTTCAGAAGACGATGGTGAAAGGAAATAAACCAGCAAATGGGTAGATCGTTAAATAAATGAAGGACGTAAAATCCAGAGAAGTCCAGAGGGGTCAGTCCTTAAACACTTATAGTTGAATTCTTCAGGCGAATGATGATGATTAGCAAACGTACACAAACAGTGTCATATTTCGTGATCGGTAAACTACACACTCAAAACAAAATATGGCCTACCAAGGAAATCAGATAAAAAAACTCGGCTTATCGCATGAATATACCTACAGAAATCATTAAAATATCTCAGTCTGGCTAACCTTGAGCTTTTTATTCCAAACAATTGGTTGTTTTGTAATAATTTAACAAAGTAAAGTAAAGTAATCTTATCATATCCTACTAATATTTCAAACGAAAAAAAAAATGTTTGGATGAGTGAATGTTTGTGGGTCAATCACACCGTAACTGTAAAAGGATCATACAAAAGAACGGTAGGAACCAAGCCGTAAGTTTGTTGCCTGTTATTCTAGGCTTTGGTCGCGTGGAACTGGCACCTAGAGTCACCTAGCTTTAAGACGTTTCAAAGTGATCCTTGTGATTTTATTGAATAAATACCTTTAGACTTTTTTAACCGATCGGCATGAAACTTAGAAAAAAATAAGGATCGTAACCTGGATAAAGGCTACTTTTTATTCAGTAAAATTACCGAGAACGGGGTAGAAAACATGAACTAACCCAATAAAAGGTAAACGCTTCAAATATTAATTTAGCCATCACTACTAACACGAACAAAGCCGTGGGCCGCGGCAAGCACATTTATACATAAAAAGTCCGCTAAACTTTAGTATCGTCGAGAAAGCTCCCCTATTGTTGAGTCAATTGCTTTAAAATTGCCGTCTGAGGGGCAGGCCGCCTTAATTGGATAAACGACTTTGTGTGCGTATGTAGGACTTGATTAGGTAAATAATGCCATGGGATTGAATTCTTTAAAAGTGACGTTGTTTGAGAGGTTATTTTGTGAAATGAGTCAAATAATTCAAAATAGTAAAAATTAAAACGGTCTTTACTCGGTTCAATCACAAGGATCACACTGAAGTATTTTTACTTTGAAATATGATAGATTGAAAATAACTATGAATTCGAGTTTAACTTGTAGAACACCAGAAATCTGGACACGATTTTTTTTCTATTCATAATCATTGAGTTTCTGGTGGTAAAATAATTATTTTGGGATAAGGTGAGATTATTTTTTATGAAAATACAGATCCCACTAAATAAAATGTATTAAAAGTAAAGAAAAATCAGTTTCAGCCATATTATTATCATCGTGCCAGTAGAGTAGGATAGGTATTAGTTTTTTTTTAATGATTATGTGTTCGCCGCCGCAAACTTTAACTCCTTTATCTCGAGGATCACAGGAATACAAATCATGAAGCCAATAAGTTTTAACAAATTAAATATATATAGTTTGTGATCTAATATTACCTACAAATAAGTTCATTTATTATCCGCTAACCACGCGAGGGAAGCTATATCTAAATAGAGGAATCGAACACAGAGAATCTTACCGCACCAAGAGAGGTGCGTGCTAAGAGCAATGAATCCAACGTCAGTGTAGCAATGAGTTTCAATTAACTCAATTGGTCTCCCTCCACCTTACCCAACCCTCGCAGCTTTGACCAATTATACGATTCGACCGGCAACTTGTACCTAAAGAGTTTTTAAAACTATTTTATTTTCTTCAATAAAAATATTAATAAAAATATTTTTTATTCTACCACTGATCAAATAATATAATTCTTAAATAAAATAAGATAATAACCATGAAAAAACTTCAAATAAAAAGATAATAACCCTTAATTAGTTATTTGTATTATATTTCCCACTATAAGAATAGAAATTGGATACGGACATACGCGTACTTAGATAATTCAAGACTACCTACTCATAAATAACTCCAAGATGAAATTAAAAATAACTAACTTTGTTTATTGTAGAGACAGGAATAATTTTTTGATACATACTGCCGAATGACAACAGGATACCTACTTACAACTTAACATCTATCTAGATAAGTTACTATACTTACCTGTTATGTCTAAAATAAATTGATAGTAGGGACAAAATTAAAAACGTTGGTACTTACAGGATCACCATCTCCGAATAGGCAAAAGTATCACTGTCACAAATCAGTTTCAAAATCCACAGTCCATAAAACACATTAATAAATTCGCTATATTGCAAATAAACTGAATGTTTGCTGCGCGAATAAACAACTAAAACAACACATCTACACACTTTGAAGGTCCTTTACACACTAAGTTGAACAACAAAAATAAACATAGGGATGCTTTATCCCCACCAGCTATCGAGGAGGGGAATCCGGTCGTCCAATGACGTCGCAGCGTGAGAATTAGTCCGCCTCCTCGCCAATCAAAGCTTTAGGTGAACCACCAATGGTAGTTAGCGGAATGTATGCTTTTTTCAGGAAAACGACTGGGTTTCAGCCATTTGCGTAACTGCTCTCTGGACTGTTATTTCAACAAAAATCGATGGGGTTTATCTTTTAGAATAAGGCAAAGTAACCAACTTATAGATTGGAAACTTAATCTCTACATTTTGTCTAAATGTTATGTTAGAACACTTGAGATATTGAGATCTGTTTGTGCATATTTTTTTAGGTTTCGAAATCAATTTCTTAGACTTTGAACATAAGCCCTAATCTTAGAGAAAGTGGGTATTTATATACGAGGTATACCTATCTAATTTTACGTATTTCAAAACATTGCATTCAATAATGAAATAATTGCGTTACTCATATCAATTCCAACGGTTTCCCAAGGTATTATGTAGTTTTAAAATATTATATTATCTGAGTGGAGGGTGAGAGATGCGGGCGCGCACTTACGCTATTCTGACTGCGCCTGCGCAATGTGCGAACCTTAGATCGGCCAATCGTAAACGATCACATTGTTGGGAATGATAATCTATTTTTTTTTAGTACAATAGGACTTAGGATTTACTTAAAGGACTAGGTATGGTTACTTAGGACTATTACTTTAGGAACTTACACCATTAGGTACCTATACCTTTTTCGTAACTAGGGTGTAAGAAGACGTTTCCGGAAGTAAACTCTGTAAGTAAATTAAAGTACCGATTAATCAGTATTTGATATAAAGTCAACTTACGAGTGCAAATAAACCAGCTTGGCAAAAATGTTTGAAACAGCTGCCTGGGGTCTAGAAACGGCAAAATTTGTCAAAAAGATCTGGATCACTACCGAAACACAGTAAGCTCGGCTAAGCTAGAAAGATGTTTACCTGTCCTGGAATTAAAGCTTCTGTAATCTTTTTATCCTGAGAATCCAAACGTTGGTGGAGCACTTATAAAAAATTGGCTTAGTTGTCACTTGGAAAGGATTAAACTGTTTGAGTAACCTGAACCCCACTACCACTAATAACCTTGTCGTAAAACCACGATTAAATGATGAGCTGATACAAAATAAAATTAAGTAAATTGTCGGTAAAAAAATGGGTAGCAAGCAAGGGATGAAGTTGGAGGGATTTGCGGAAGACCATTGCTCAGCACACAATGTTGGGATTTAAAAAAAAATTTCGGTTTAGTTGAAATTAAAAAAAACTTTGGCAAAACTTTAAAAATACGTTTTTTTTTGTTTTAGGAGGTTAGAACATATTTTGCAACGAATGATACCTATGAATAAGTTAATAGAGGTATGTTTCTGATCAAAACAGACGTCTATGTAACTCTCATGAGAGCACTGGTGGTCTAGTGGTAGCGGCCCCGCCTTGCGATCTTAAGATCGTGGGTTGATCTTAAGGTCGTGGGTCCGAAACCGGTCGTGCTCCAATGAGTTTTTCTGTTCAAAAATTTATGTGCACAATGCCAGTACTCTCAAACGGCGAAGGAAAACATCGTGATGAAACCGGCATGCCATAGAACCTAAAAAGTTCTATAAAATGTGTCAAGTGCTCGAAAGGAGTATCTTGAGGCGCACTTTAAATCCTTTCACCACACTGTTTCGACAGAAACTAGTGACACAACAAGAAGAAGATTAAGAGCTGATTTCACCATGCTCTGTTAATTACTAATCAAGGATTAACAGGCCGTTAAATCTAACCTTAGATGTCAAACGCGTACATTTTGACATATTTAACGGCCCTTTAATCCTTTGTTAATTTAACAGATGGTGAAATCAGCTCTAAGCAATAGTAGAATCTGGTTAAATATAATTTGTCATCAGCTAGCTTGTAACAAACAAAATATAGATAGATAATAGATCCAGGTCAACATTGGGTTTTCCCTTCATCAAAGAATTTACTAAGGTTAGTTATGCTCTAGTTAAGCTATTTACCTATCTAAAATTCCTGCCTGCGTTGATATTCAGTATTTTCCAGCATACTATAAAATCCCCACTAAGGTACCTAAATATGTAGCGAACTATTTGTAATGACTATAACCTATACAGATATTGAATAACAAACAAAAATAATAATTATCCTATTGTCTTGACTTCTCTTTGTTAGACATAAAACGGTGTAACGGTGTCAAAATTGAGGATCGTAAAGGATTTCGTAATCGGGCGACATCTTTTCGTCGAATCTGTAAATCCATCTTTTGTTTTCAAGATCTAGCTTTAATCCAAGATTTAGATACTTCTGTCGGAGTCAAAACAGATCGGTGAACTACTGGGCTATTTTGAGGATTAGAAGGCCTGGATTTGGTAAATCCTACTGCTGCCGGCAATGCAAGATTGTGGGTTTCTGCTAATCTTGTAAAACTTGTCTTTGCAAGTCAGTTTTTTAGGCAGTGTTTGGGCTTAAAAGAGTACCTACTGAGATGTTTGAGGGTAACCGACTTTAAATAAGATTAAAAATGCTTATTTCTAGATGTGTTCAAAATCTTACGTTTATGGTAGAGCTTCTCTAGCTTGCCTTTTTGTTTAATTAAGAAAGTTTTTTGTTCACGCTATAGGAAATATTAGGTCTTTACCTATGAAATTGCCGTTTTGTATGAAAAAATTTAAACGAATTTTTTTCATGTATTTTTATTTGTATTAATCGAAGTAATCACCCATGCAATTAATGCATCTTTGCCAACGCAGTGCCAGTTTATTGATGCCCTCTTAAAGAAATCAGCTGGACGGGAGGCAACAAATTCTTCAAAGGCATTTTGTACTGCCTCTCGGGTATTGAATTTTTTTCCCGCCAAGAAGTTATCCAAATTCTGGAAAAAGTAGTAGTCTGTAGGCGCATGGTCTGGTGAGTAGGGCAGATGACGGAGAGCTTCCAACCCCAGTTCTTGCAACTTGGAGACCGTCTGCTGTGCAGTATGAGGTCGCGCGTTGTCGTGCAGGAGTGGCGGAGACGAGCGATTGACCAATGCTGGTTGGAGATGTGCCAGCTTCTCCATCATTGTGTTCAGTTCTTCACAGTACACATCTGCAGTAATGCTCACCCCGTTTGGTAAGAAGCTGTGATGAATCACACCGGCGCTAGACCACCAAACAGTGACCATCACTTTTCTAGGGGTATGTTTTCGTTTAGGGCATTGTTTAGGTGCTGAACCAGGATCCAACCAACTTGCTGAGCGCTTGCGGTTATCAAACAGAATCCATTTTTCATCGCAGGTAACAATGCGGTTCAAAATTCCTTCATTTGTGTGTCTGTTGAGCAGTGCAAGGCACGTCTCGACGCGTACTTCGCGTTGGCGATCATTGAGTTCGTGGGGCACCCATTTGTCAAGCTTTTTTACCTTGTCAATTTGACGCAAATGGACCAATATTGTTTTGACGATAACGTCGAAAGCTGCTGCTAATTCAACCGTAGATTGTGTATCATCAGCTTCCACAATCGCCTTTAATTCGTCATTGTCGACCAAAGTCTTCGGACGACCGCGAGGTTCATTTTTCAGGTCGAAATTTCCTGAACGGAAGCGAGGAAACCAATAACAGGTGGTGCGTTGGTTTGTAGTGTTAGCTCCGTAAACGTCGTTGATGTTAAGTGCCGCTTGTGCCGCGTTGCTGCCACGACGGTACTCATATTCCATAATTACTCGAATTTTTAACGTATCCATGATGTCGAAAAAGATTGAAATGCGATGAAAATGTTACACTAATTAATAAACAAATGACTACTTTTGGAAAAAGAATTCTATGTTTTTAAAATAAAATTAAGTTGAAATTAGAATTCTAAGCCAAACAAAAAATGTTTTGATTTGAAATGGCCAGTACTGCAGAACGGCAATTTCATAGGTAAAGACCTATTATCTATAGGAAAGTTACCTACCCTAGTGTTCAACTCCATGGTGGTTACTAGTTTCCTTTCACGATCAACTTTGATTCGGTAGAGGTGAAGTATATGCTCGTTGGTAAAGTTTTTTTAGCAACTGCTGTGGAATTCAAATAATTTAATTCTAATTTCTAATTTTAAGAAGTTTACTTACCTAATTATAGATACCTACTACAAATTCTGTGTTAAAAAGTTTAACAGCTCGAGCAAGTGCCGACATCGACACAAACCTTACCTACTAGGTTTCATGATGTTGTTAAATTAATACTGTTATTATAGATTTTGTTAAATAAATAATTTTATGAGGAGCTTAAACCGAATCAACCTATTGTCCAATCCACATTTTACACACTTATACCTCCGTGCGTAGCGTATAATCCAATCTCCTGCTTGATTGGTGGAGAGGAACTTCCGGTGTCGCCTTGCTCCAATTGTCGCCCAATGATTCATCATCACTTCGGCCCGACCCTGCGGAAGCAGCCAATTCGCAAATTGAATGCAACTCAGTTCTAGTGTCTGAGATCGAGATTGGATTTTATTTGCTGGGAATGAGTTTGCTGCTTCAATATAAATCTAACAACGCGTGTTTACAATGCAGGATTTTCTGAGCCTTTTCTTTTTTTTTTATAAATTTTTGAGCAATTCGAAATTTAAGTCGGGGTCGTATCGACTGTTTTCAGTAAATACCAATCCCGATGTAGGTAGTTTACTACATACCTCTACTGCAATACAATGCCCATCATTGCTATCTCTTTCAAAGTCCACCGTCCGATACCTATCTATAATTCGGATAGTCAGAAACCGTTGAAATCAGGTACAGGTCATCTGCGTGTGACAGGAGATAACCCCTTCGCAACTGATATCCATCACCCTCCCTATGCCTTTCCACACAAGCGCCGTTCAAACAAAGGATCAAATTAAACAAATCCGCAGACAATCGAGCTCCGAAATGCCGACATGAAAGAGAGTTAATCAAACAACTATTTCGAAACTCCGAACAAATAGTACGCCCCCGCGATCGCGCAACTGTCGTACAAAGGTATAAAATACGTTTATGATTGACTCCGAAAAGGCTCCAAATGTGGAATTCGCAACTGTCTACCGTGGATAATGCGATTCGGTGAAATGCGCAATCTGTGTTTTTACACCAAATGCGCAATATGAGCGCATTTGGTGTAAAAAAAGATCCTTAGTCATATTTCTGATAAATTATACGTTCTTATATTGTTTATACGACCTTATATTATTTATCTAGTACCCACGTATAGTATAGACACATACATGCCGCAGTATTAGACTTTCCATTAGTGAGGGCTTTTAGGGCAAAAAAAAACAGTTGGTTTTTTCTAAGTGTCTATTTTTGTGCCAGTTGCTAATGGCTGGAAGAATCGACAAAATTTGGGAACAAAGATGAAGCTTAGGACATCTCTCCACCTGATGGATTGATGATATTGTAAAGATCGCGGGAAGGCAGTCGATGAAGAGGACTTAAAATAGTTTTTCGGAGATGAATAAAGGAGACCTACGGAGAGTCAGTAGTTTACTTCTTCAGGCTGATAACTACTACTAATATGTAGAACAAAAATAATCATGCTATTTTTTATTTAATTAGGTACTTATTTGAAGAAACCACAAAGTAATACTCATGAAAAATATTATCGGAAAGATATAATATTTAGCTTTTCATACAAAAGACTTAAACGCGCACGCGCGTGAACATTTTACGTTCGTTTCATTGCTGCTAAGGACCAATCGGCACCTTGAAAAGTCGATAAAGCAGCAAGGTGAAAACTCACACAAGTATTGCTAGTATTGTGAAAGGCGATAGGTGCACTAATTTATGTTGTCCGTTATCTGTGATGCGGGTGCGCACGCGTCGACGCCCTACCGCTTAACATGCAACACGCGACTGTGACAACCGCTTCTTTACGTTTAAGTTTTTTAATTTATTTTGAAAGGTGGAAACTCCTTTTGACATAAATCTGAAGACACCATTTGTCACAGAAGAATTAATAGTACTGCGTGATTTTAATGAAGAAAGGGTTACAGTTAGCTGTTTTATTGATTTAAGATTTTCGATTTTAATCATAAATGAATTATATTTCTAATAAATATTATTTTCTCCTTATAAGCCTCATATATATTTCTTATTAAATACTCGTATCTAGTATCTAACTAAAATCTCTGATAAAATAAACACCAATTTGCATCTAAACTTTTATTTGTATTATTCAATTCACCGTGTAATTCTCACACCCCTAATTTGTTATCTAATTTAAATAATTTCACAAACTTTGCATAAACATGGGCTTCCGCATCAAAATGTGAAGATTTCTATAGCATTGTTTGATTTATAGCTGAATTATACTAATTGATCCTCGTCTCACAACTTAACTCCTATTGTGTGTGATAGCGCGAAATAGCTGTGCTTTGTTGCGAAATTTATTTATTGCTATCAATATATTTACTTCATTAACAATATACAACTTCATTTTTTTGATCTTAGACTCTAACTTTGGAAAAAAAAATAAGCTAATGCACAAGATGTAAAAGTACCACTCACGAAAACGAATGGTGCTTGTACGCCTGCATAATATGCGTCACAAAACTCTAAGGATGTTCAGATTATGTCAGTTCCAAACAGGGTCTTGCTATTTGAAATACCCAACTAACAGGATCATTACCGAGAGTTATAAACGGGTTAATGCTGACCGCACGTTCATTATTCAGTAATGAAATAAAATTAAATGAAATTAAATGACATTAAATGAAATAAAATTTAATTAAATGAAATTAAATGAAAATAAATGAAATTAAATGAAATGAAAATGAAAATGTGGAAACTTAGTGAAAATTTATGTGGAATTACAACAGCAGCAATGTGGTAATCGATCGGGAAGAACGATTTGAAATTTTCGTTTCAGTTTTCGGAAATAATCTTGTTCCGCCTTGTTGTTTTGCTACTCCTTTAATATCAAGTTCATACCCATCAAAAATTGAGGTAAAAGTTCACAGTTCATGCTGGGTTGGCTGTCTGAAACTGGTCATCAAAATGGCCCTAGCGGAAAGTAGTTAAAGTCGATTACTCATTGCCTAAACTTATGATTAATATTAAAACAGTAATGACGCTGTGGTCTGCCCATTTCACGCGTCCCCCAAAAACAATGGCCTGTGGGGGTGCTAGGGGAATCTAATAAACGAATAAAGATGTTGCGTGATTTCCAGATATCATGGCGTGGGAACAGCGGGAACGCACCTTGATTCGACGATTAATTAATTGACGCAATTTTAATTTGCTAAGCGTGGGAATTAGGAATCTTCTTTTGGGCATTGTTTGACATCTACGTTGTGCTAGCGTTTTGTGTGCTATACGAAATTCAGAAGCAAAATGTTGGTCCACGTTTAGTAAACTATTATACTTGTTACCTATAAATGGCTAGTTAATTAAAAATGGTAGATGTATCTAGAGCTAAATGTTAATGTTCATTGTTCATATTTTAAAATTACTCTTACCGCAGGGTTAAAATCTGAAAAATATTTTTCTATAAATAAATTGTGTTAGTAGGACATGAAATAACAGACTTAAAATACAAAAGTCCGGAAATCTGATATTTCACATCGCTTCAAAGTATCCGGTCGACCATTAAATTTTATTTCAACCCGCGAATGATGAGGGGGGCCTAAACGCCCAAACGTTGCAGACATAACACATAAATAATAGCAAAAAAACACATTGCGTACGTTTCTCCACTCATTATGCGCAATTAGCTGTGATTGTGACAGACAGACACCATGTGAACGGATTTCATTTCGATTGTAAGCTGAAGTTCAGACACGTGCCATTTTTCATTAAATTTAAGTGACTTATAAGATGGTTTTGATGAGTAACAGCACTTTTTAATTAAAAAAAATCAAGTTGCCTACTTACGTCAGCATAATTATATTGAGTATTTTGATATCAATATCAAATAAAGTATTGTTTGGAAGTATTTTATCGATCTCGCGCTGGCCACAGACCTTAAGAACGATCAAGAAAAAACTAATGTCATAGTGTGATAGAGAGGGATTATAAACAAATACAGAAGTAATTCGTACGTCAGAAGAGATAAAACAGCGTTTTGAAGCGTTTATTTGAGCTGATACTTATTGACCCCTCTGTTAACCGAACGCATTAGTAAAATTAGAGCGGTGGGAAAGGGTTGTGGCCACGAATACTTTAATGTTTATTGTTATTAGAACAATATTTGTACTTTTCAGATCTACGGTTATGGTTATTGCCGACGTTTCATGTTCTATGCATCTGCTAATTGACAATAACTTACGAGTATAGACGGAAGAATACAAAGGTGTAACGTCATAACGATAAAATATTTCTACTAACGGTAAAAAATAATTTATTTCCGATATGCGACACCAGCGAAAGTTTCTATGCGACTGAAATTAGCACTATTCAATTATCAATCAAGTTCCCCCGTGGTCAGTGAGACCCGGAACACGTAAATATTAAAGTATTGTCCATTTCAATGGGCAAGCATGTATGGGATTATCTTGACGCGTGCCATCACCTTTGTTGATACACGATTGATGGTATTTTAGCGCATTTGTTTGTAATAAGCATAATACTGTGCTTTGGTGGTAGTAATTGATTTGGTCAGTTAATGTGTTTTTAACTAAGTTTATACAACAATAATATAAACTTCTAATAATGCAAAGTTCGGATTTTGCAGCATTTTTTTTCCATTATTCGGGTGTCCTAGAATTTATATATGTAACGAAGGATTTGTTGTTGTATTTCTTAATTTTGTTTATGTAACTGACGTAAAGGTATTTAGAATGGAGCGCGCAACGATGTTTGCAATGTTTTTTTTTTTCATAAAATCTTGTAAAACGGCATTTTGATTGCGATAGATAGAAGATACTTATATGTAAAATACTTTATTCAATACAACAACTTATGGATAAACCATAACAAAAACTTTAAAGTAGTACTTGCTAAGTATGGACGGTCTTATCGCTAAGCAGCGATCTCTACCAGACAACCGTTGAATGAATGAATGAAATATTCATGTAATTTAAAAGGGGTGATTGTGTGCGATGATTGGCAATCTTAGACCATTGATACGCAAATAACATGTATTTAATTTTTATTTCTCGCTCTCGTAGCTTTTATTCAAAATTCAAAATGCCCCAAGTTCAAGTATAGTCTATTGACAGATCATCAATATCCAAGATGGCGTAAGGGGGCTGATTGAGCCGATTATCTCTGGTGATAAAGTGCACGGCTGCCACGATTACTGGTGCCACGTCGTAAACACTCATTACATTCCATTTAAGCATAACAGACCGTAGCGGTACACAACAACCCTTCTCGAGTTGCTTCATAGTGCTATGTGAGAGCACTGGTGGTTCAGTGGTAGCGACCTCGCCTTCCGATCCTAAGTTCGTGGGTTCAAAATCGTGCACCTAATAGGTTTTTGTTTAAAAATAAATGTGCACAGTGTACTGGCACATTAATTTTTAAACAATCCTCTCTCATTGTGAAAGAAAACCTGAAACATGTTTACCTTGGTATAATTACGAAGATTTGTATACTTCTTCTCTCCGCCTATGGCACCTGTAGGTAAATATATATATTGTATAAATATATATATATATATTATAGTTGTTGTTTTTTAAAGGTTTTCTCCTTTTTGTCTCAAAGAGCACTACCACCCACTCCACGTAACACAAAGGTTAACTGGAAGAAAATGCTAATTAGCATTAAGTTCGCCTATGTACTTTACTAATGTGCAATAAAGAATTTTCTTATCTTATCTTATCTTATCTGTGCGTCATAAGTTATTAGTATTATACATACAATATTGCTAGTGTCAAGTGAAATAAGCAAAATACTCTTTAGTCAAGTCAGTCCATAGTATAGTCGTCCGTCATTTGTTTTGAACAAAATGGTGGCGGTTTCGTTCAAAACCTACGAAACATTTGAGTTCAAATCAGGTACTATGTGATATTAATACAATTTGATGCATTGCTCACACTCAATGCTAAAACCTCACAACAAAACTCAAAATAACACCAAAAAAACAATTCCAATTCCAATCAAGCATCATAGCGGTGCTCCCAAGATTACATAAAATGTCTCAAGTTGTATCTATATGAAAATGTCTATAGTGTAAGGATTTCTATAATCTATTATCATTCAACACTTACTGACAGAGTGTAAAGTGTTGTTTCCGGATCCGGCGGCACCGGCACGCGTCGCGATTAGGCCTACCTCATACCTGCGGTACGGCACGTGGGCTCGCCAGAGCGTGCGGTGTACGGCACGTGGACGCGGCAGCGCGCGTCGCCGTGTCTCGCCGTGCTCTATTGCCTGAGTGGATTGTCTTGTCTTCTCATTCGAGCTGAAAACCTGTCAGCTGGTTCTTCGCATAAACATACAAGACAGGTGGCTTATTATACAGGTAATACCGAAAACTACTGTGGGTTATAGCTTCTTGAATGGCGACTACGAACTGGACGAAGTGCTCCGCATTTGACGTACCGGGGACGTTGTGAGGGTTGCAAGTGGTTGCTCAGAATCGTTCGTTAAAATTTATAGGAGAGGCTGTGATACCTACCCAGCAGTGGACTTTTTCAGCCTGATAAAGGTAGCAATAACAAAGTATCTGTATCCTGGCAGTGAAAGAAGATGTACACTTTTTAGGTTTGGTAAGTTCAATTATTTCTCAAACCTACTATACTTTATTCATTATACTTTATACTTTTTTTATACTTTGGTCATTGTTTTGATATTTGTTTTGAGAAAATTACATTGTTTAACTGAAGTTATGAATCTACTTTTATCGCTAACTGTACCCAAAAATTCTTGAAGATGGTAAAGTTTGTATAATCAAGAAAGAAGTTGCGCGGTTGTTTTGTCAATTTTGATCTAAACTCCTATTCAAATGACTAAACTGTTTCTTCTGTGTGTAAAAGAAATCAAAAAGTCAACATTAATCCGCCTACTTGACATTTGTGTGACTTGCAAAACGTCACTCAAGTTTACATTCACAAAGGGGATGAACAAAACGAGAAATCAGTGTCGGATGCGCCCACGCACAATATTGGACATCAAACCGATGCGTTTACGTAAATATAGACTGCCTTTTATTATCTGCGAAGTTCAATTGTGGTCGAGAGGATCTCTCGGTTCACCCCTCTATTCATAAAGGATGATTGATCTACGGCAGATTGACAGTTTTTTTTTTAAACCAGTAGGGTCGACAAGGCGAGCGAATATTAAAGGCAATTGTTGTTTAATTTTTACTTTGGAAGGGTGCGTTTGGAGTGTTGTAATAATGTTTTGGTAATAGCAGTATCCGTTCGGCTCATATTTCTTATTCAGAATGCGTGGGACCACCAGACCGCTGGTGCTCGTGCTCTGTTTGAATATAAAACGATTGAAGATGTCCGTTGGTAAACACCTTGTTTTTGTATAAGTATGTATTTATTCCGTATTTGACCATTTGCATAAACATATTTTAAACAATTGTTTGGCAATTGGTTCTGTGTTTCTTGTGTGCCCTAAAACGAACATACTAAGGTATATTTTGTATGTTCGTTTTAGGGCACACAAGAACTCTTATATAACTTTGAATGTATGTTGATGATTTTTTCAAAATTAGAACCAATAATAATTTGTTACCATTTATTTTTACTTTCTGGTCGGTACCTGAGTAAGTTGCCTACTTTTATCGGCAAACGGCAACTGATTCTGTAAGCTTCGTTTTTAAACGGATTAAATGAGCCAAAGAGAGCAACCGAAGTACGGATTTAAAAAATGTCCATTTGTTATTTTAAATCTGTCAAATATCGACAGCTACCATTGAGGTCAGCCGGCTGGTGGCTTGGATTATTTTTTATTTATTTTTTTACTCAACTTTCGGACAATGGCCGCCGCTATTCGGTACGCCATAACAATGTACCCAGTGATCCTCATTGATCGCCAATTACTGGACAGTAAGTACCTTAAAAGCTTTTCATGTGTATTATTTGTAGCTACAAATCAAATAAGCGAAGAAAAAAAGCCACAATAGGCTGTTCAAGATCTGCATTCAATATGTTGGGGTACTTTATTCATTGTGTTTTTTCGGACATTGCAACAATAAGCAGTTGAAGCATATTTTTTACTGTTTTTGAGATTGGATGTTAGAATAAGGGGGGTTTGTTAAATTAGGTTTTAGCTTGTACACAAACCAAAGATATTTTTATTGCATGCTAATCAAAAAGTACAATTCCCTATTTTTGTCTTAAGTTAGTCTGTCATCACAAATGTTTAGAAAATAAGTGCACTAGATTTTTTGGAATATTTTGTTACCTAAAGGCGTGATGTTGCCACGTAGCACACGGTGCTACGCGGCCCGCTCGTAGCAAGGTGTGCGATGCGCACGCGCCGATTGCTCCATTGTCACGCCCGTCACGCATTGTGTGTGTGCGTTCCACTCGTGCACACAACAAGCATTATTGCATTTTTATTGCGCATCTTCACTATTGTTACCTTTATTCGCTTTTTATCCATAAAAACGTCCGCCAAAACGATGTATGTTTTCACGCTATGATTCGTTCTTTATAAAATATTTGTTACATTTAGAAATATTTGTATGCTGCGAAACAAACAACTTAATTCTCGGATTACAGCGGTTTTATCAAAGAAGTGGCTTGCTTTGATTTTAAAGATTTTAAGAACTGATAGTATGATTCTACGAGCTTTAAGCTCAGATTACAATAGCAGCCCCAGCGGCGCGGTTCAAATTAATAGAATGATGAAATTATTGATTTTAATTTATGATAAGTACATACATGCAAATAATTACGACTGTTTCCACCACGAATTTCTCTTTACCTGATAAACTTCTTTCGCTTCATTCATTCTCAAAACATTCTTCATACATGCTCGTCGGTATACGATACTCTTTACAACCTTTCTCTAAGCGTCTGCTATCTGATCGATATACATATGCCGAAGTTTTCCTCTCCCAAAAGTCCGTAACATAGAATCTTTCTTTGTTAGTTAGATAAAGTACTAGCCCTCACTTCACATAACACAAAGGTTAACTGGAAGAAAATGCTAGCTTGCATTAAGTTTGATTAGGTTATTCTTTTTTGTGAATTTTCTAATCTATTCTTTCTTACATTGAAATGCATCTCGTAAGCTCGCTTCGCTGGGGAGTATGACGAGAACGGGAATTACATCTAGCCCGGCCCAAGTATCAACCTCACCTGCACGCGACGGTGGCCCTTATGGCAACTGCGGTGCTCCTTGCTAGACAACAGACGAGGCTCTGGCGACTGAACAATGGCGGTATAACCACACACCTAGTAGTTCAACCTACTGGAAGAGGCTACAGTGGCCTGGAGGTCCAAATAACCCTCAAAATGACTGGCGTAGAAGGCAACGGGAAACCACTGCGGCTAAATTCCCTAGAGAGTCACTATGGAAATGTTGAGCGACATCTTCAAGTGACCACGATCTTCAGTTATGAAGTACCGACCACAGAGAGATGCTCGCTTTGCTACGTTTCATTGTGGGTATCTTTCTAGGTTGTACGACTAAAATACAGGAGTGCAAACGGGAAATCTTCATTGATCTTCCGCTGTGAACTTGTATGAATCACGGTCACTTGAGACAGCAGCGAGACAGTACTTCAAAGTGGTCAGTGCAATGACTGAGTCAGGTCCTCGAAGGAGCCGTCCTGTCTGCGTTAGTCTCGGTATTTTAGACGGTAACGTCTAAGAACTTGCTGCGAAAAATGTGGATGCTATAAGATTTTTAAGACCATAATTTTCCGGGATATTTTCTATTATTGATTATATTGAAGAGTGATGATGAGTATGGGAAACAATCAAACTCACTCACAATTAAAATATCCCGTTTTAAATGAAAATCGTGTAATAAATGTTAGGAAATACAATTACAACCACAAAGAATAGATACCTGTGCGCAAAATAGACCATGCTCGCGAATTATTTTCTCGTTTTATTCTGAACTAGTTTACTTATGGTTTCACTCGTGTATTAGTATAGTAATTGCGACGTTTACCCTTTGTTGGCTTCGGTAACGCTAGCCAAATTCCTGGTATTTTTTCGAGATAATAGTTGCCTATATGTTAATCCAGATTACGAACTATATTTTCCCAAGTTTCATTCCAAACAGTTCAATGGTTTGGGTGTGATTGAGCCACAAACATCCAAACATTGATCTTCCTTTATTGACCTTCAAGTTACCTTTGCAATTACATATTAATATATGTACCTATAAAAATCAGGATAGGATTGAATATGATGCCATAAAGTCTGCAGTAATTTTGTTTGTATTTTTACAGTTTATATATTTTTTAGTCTTTTAAAAAGTTATCGATTAGTAGTATTGTTCTACTAATCGTTTCATGACGCACAATGATAAAAGCAGAAATATGACATCGTATGGCTGTTTGTCTTCAACTGTACCGAACTGACTTGAGTACTTCCATCTTAGCCTCAGACATGCGGGCCTCTCACTGGGTCAAGTTAGCTGGAGAGTTAAGACCATTTGGATGGAATGGACCACAATTGGGCCTAATGGAACAAAGGTTGGGGAAGGTCGCTAATGTCTCAATAACCGTGACTGGTCAATTGGGCTTCTTCATTAGTAGGTATGGTGTCTATCATTGTTAGAACAATTTGTTTTATGTTTAAACAGTAAAATGGAACTAAATTAATAGTATTTCTTGACCGTTTTTGTGACGGTAGAGATGATGGGAGATAGAGTGACATTCATAGATACAAAACAAATCAGGTTCATGGCTTTGAGGCACGGTAGATGTTCCCTCAGATCTCTTAGTACCAACTTAAGATTTTTGTCAATCATCTTGAATTATTGCATCGTTCAGAGAACGTATGCAGCTCTGTACACTTCACGAAGTATATCTATGCCTTAAGTGTGACGAAATATTTTTTCACTCGCATATTTTGTAGAAAAAAACGGTCTTTTTTAATACATTGACTACATTATTTACATGGAAGCCACAAAATATTTTTATTTAAGTGTCGCAGAAACAAAAACTCTACAAAGATAAATATTTACTGCAGGACAAACTAGCATGACAATAATGAACTTCTAAGCGGCCTATTACGAATGAACAAGCGTTTTTTCATTGTACCCAACCACTTTCGGTGTCAACTTACCGGGCCGGCACACGACCGCGGCAAATATTGTGATAATCTGCTCTTCCTTATTGTCTGACGATGACTTGATAAAAAAACTATAGTCCCTCGCGACCACTCCACATAGGAAAACAGACGTACCCTCTCATTCCCATAATCTATTCCAATTAACTGACAGCACCATATTGTGATATTAACACAATGCAGTGCCCCTTGCGATATGCAAACAGAGCATGTCACTCCGTACCAAACTTTAATTCCTCGACTATACAGTTCAAACTTCCGTGTAGGTAATGTGTTATGGATTTTGATGTGGTTAAAAAGCCCTTATTGTACGCGCATTAAGAGCTCAATTGTACCAGTAAACTACTAACCTTAGCCTATAATCTGTTGGTTTACTGTACTACTATCGAATGAATTTCGTTGTCTTTTCAAAGTCACAATAGACGACGGTATTTAAAAAAATCCAATATATGAATTTGTGGGAAAACTTTAATAAACAATTAAAAATTATGCTACGTACCTATATACTATACTATATAATAGAGTTAAAGGAAAGTGCTCGATAGTAGCTTCTCTGAGGCGCACTTAAAATCCTTTCACCACACTGTTCCAAAAAAATTGTGACATGACAACAAAAAGATAGTGTTAAATAGTTTTTTTTATATTGCAACCAAACATACATGCTATCATTAGATAAGCGTTTACTCCGATCCGTCTAATCCTGACAGATAACCACCCCAACCCTTGATGGCAGCTATTAACCCTGATATAATCACCATTGTCTTTGCCCTTTCCCACAATCACTGGAATTAAGGAGGGTTGTTCAAGGGTACGGTAGCGGCGGGGTTAGGTACTATTGAGGAATTTGATAGTGTAATGTTTTTTTATAAGTTCTAAATATTGTAAAAAGGAATATATTTAAAGCTTCCAATCTATGAAGTCCTCAACCTATTTATAATTATGCTGTAAAAAGACCTTTTAATTTATTTCCTGGTATATTCTCAAAAATAGAGCGAGACCAACTAATTTTCTCAGTGACAATTAAAAAAAAGCGTTGTGTATCTCTTTTTTTAATAAAAGCAATAATTTTTAGTACAAGCAATTTTCATTTTTACTTATTTATTACTTATTTATCCAGTGTAATTCCATGATCATGTAAGTACAATATTTCGGATAAAAAAATTGAACTCATAAGGACAATTCATTTAACAACTTCTTTGTTCCCGGTCATCCCGATGTACCATTGCATAATTGCAAAAATCGCGGGAAGTGTGTGGATCGAAAGTGCTCAGAATCGTTCTTCCTGGAAATGGATATTACTATGTCCGTAGCAGTAGTAGACGTAGTATATGCTGTTGATAATTATGATACTATGGATATTAGTATTGCCTCGAAAACAGCTGCTATTCATCATCAAGCTTTACGTCAGTTTAACCTAATAGCAGTTAAGGATGAATCACAAATTACCTGAGCCTATTGGCATCTGCTTCGCAAAAACGATTATGATTATATCGATGCAAAAAACAGCGCGTGTCACACACAGTAGGCACTAAACCAAATCGAGAAATATTTTTGTCGTTTCCCACAAACCACAGCTTGATAGCATCGATTGCAATTTATCGATAGTTTCAAAATCGATACTTTGATAATGAGTGACGTTCTCAGGAACCGCGGGGTGTTTGGGGGTGAAGTATCTTCGTGTGAGATCTGGTTTTACAAGCCAATAAGTTAAATGGCAATATAACAATTGATGGCAAATTGTTTACGGTTCTTGGGTTTCAATGGTCGCTACTGTAGTTTCTTTTGTATTGACTGTTCAATGCGTGTTTTCTTATTGTCGGTAGAAGTTTAAGAAATCAGATTAAATTATAGATTACATATTTTGGGTACAATAAAAATGGACCTTTAACATACATTTTTTCAGTTAAACTATTATTTTGGAAGTTGATTTTGTAGGAACATGCATCATCATTCTTCCTACTTCACTACATAGTATAAAACGAAGTCGCTTTCTCTGTCCCTATATCCCTATGTATGCTTAAATCTTTAAAACTACGCAACGGATTTTGATGCGGTTTTTTTTATAGAAAGAGTGATTCAAGAGGAATGTTTATATGCATAATCTCTTAGGGATAAAGGGATAACCCACAATAACCGTGCGAAGCCGGGGCGGGTCGCTAGTCCTATATAATTCTATCATATTCGGATAAAACTTAGAATAAATAATAGTTAACATGAAATCTTATATAAGCTATTTTTTCCTAAAAATACCGGAAAAGCAATGGGGTAGAAAAATGAATATATAAAAGGAAAATACTATTAATATTTATATTAGCAATCACTACTACTAAGTGAGCGACGCTGCAGCTAGTAGCTAATATTATAACCTAAGCTATTAAAACAATATTACAGTAACTGTAATATTGTTACAAAAATCATACGATTCAATTTATCGATTAATGATTTTAATCGATAAATTGCAATCGATGCTATCATGCTGTGGTTTGTGGGAAACGACAGAAATATTTCTCGATTTGGTTTAGTGCCACTGTGTGTGACACGCGCTGTTTTTTGCATCGAGATCAACATACGGAAAAATCATTTTTTTTCGTAAACGACGACAAAATAGATGATGCAGTTCTTGAAGGTAAGTGCGTTCATTGCAGCTCTACTGCTCTGCAGTGGGCACAAAGGGCGGCGCAGGTGGCCGACACACGATATCCCATTGATGGCGAGCTCGTCTCCTCCGATTGTCTTCTTTCAAAAGAATTCCTGGCAGACAACGCACACCCCACTACTAATTAAACGTGGTCATAGAGTAGACTCACAGACCTACTAAAAACAATTCCTGTGGCCTGCGGAGGTCCACTTCAGCAGTACGAATTTTAATGCGAAAGGTTATAGGTGTTTGAATTTTTGTGGCTCAATCCCGCCGCATAAATGGGCTGATTTGAATGATATAGATAATAATTATAGTTGATCATTCAGAATAGTTCTTTTTTTAGCTTTTTTTTATCTGGGTAGAAGCTAGGTACTTCAACTAAGAAGTTTTTGATAAAAAAATACCGAACAGAATAAGAAAATCGATACAAAATACCAATACTTTTACGCTACGAGTTCAAATGCTGGTAAAATTTGATAAATAATAAAAAGCTGTATACCCTATCTTTTACTTTGTATCCCCACTTCAATTAATGAATGGGCATGGCCTATCTGTTTACTTTTCAGTAATCTCATCACTTAATCGTGAGTCATCTTGCGTGTGCGCACAAAATGCGTTCGCGTTCAAACGAAATGAAAAGCGTTTTGTGCGGTATCCCATCTCATTGAGAGCGCATGTGCGAGCACAAAGACTTCGCAATGTTTTGCATTGATTTGTTCTATTTTTCGACGTTTGTGGTTTCCTCTATCGATAAATGTCATCATATTTATCTTTTCATGTTTTTTTAGATACATTTTTGGCTATAGTTCGGCAGCTTATGTAGTTCAATACTCAGGCTATTTTCTTCACCAAGTTTATAAAACGATTATAAATAATCAACACTTTGATTATTTTGAATAGTTTTATAAACCAGTCATACAGTAGCTAGTTTTCTTCTTTTAGTCTTCTTCTTGTCGTGTCACTAGTTTCTTTCGAAACAGTGTGGTGAAAGGATTTTAAGTGCGCCTCAAGAGGTTCCTTTCGAGCACTTAGCACATGTTATAGAACGTTTTAGGTTCTACGACATGCCGGCTTCCTCACGATGTTTTCCTTCACCGTTTGAGAGTACTGGCACTGTGCACATTTTTAAATACAATTTTTAAAAACACAATTTTAAAACAGAAAACTCATTGGTACACGACTGGTTTCGAACCCACGACCTTAGGATCGGAAGGCGGTGCCGCTACCACTAAACCATCAGTGCTCTCCTTCTTTTATTAATTGAATGTAATCTTATTTTCTATCATAAAAGTATAATAACTTTCGCCTGCAATAAGATATTCTTCGATGTTGTTTCTGAAGAATCCTGAAACAAGAAAGGACTTTCCCGATGAATGTTTTCGATTGTTACTTTGATAGTTATGTCGTAACATAAGGGTAAAGGTGTGAGCCACATATTAGATAAGTGTTGAATTTTTTTATGAATCAGCTTTAGCAGTAGACCTAGCACATGCACCCGTATCGTTTGCCTGCAAATCTAACGTCTAGCGTTGACCAGTTCACCAAACACTGTACAGTAAGTAGTATTACCATTTTGTCATTAGCAATTACTATTAATACTTAGATTACAGAGGGCATAGGGGCTGGCAATTTCCACGGCAGCTGCTTACCTATCAGTGCAAAAACTTTTCTACAAGGAAAGCCACCTGCGTGATTCGTTTACCTATTTCTAATAGTATCGTGTGTCTCATCGATTTATTATTACGAAAGATGTTGCTGATGATTGATGACAAGAGCTTATTTAGCTCGGTTCGATACTATTTTAATGTGGTGCAGGCTTAATTACTTTTTAGCGCGTTCTTTACTAAACCTACACATGTTCCATTTTTTTCTTATTTTGGTGCTTAGGTAAGTACCTACCTACTTAGGTAGGAGTATTATTTTTACATTGCATGTATCGTTGTTCTAATTTGAGATTCAAAAACCTTGCTTCCGTCACTTGTAATAAAGGCGTAGTTTTAAGAGTAGTAGAGCTCTTTGTGAAGGGCTCGTCCGGGGAAGTTTCAGTTCGAAGAGTGTGGTTGCCGGTGTAATTACAGGCACATGAGGCATAACATCTGTATGCCTCAAGTTGATGGACGCAGGGCAGTGCAGCGTAGGGCACGTTCCCATCGTGCGTGACTTACGAGGCAATGCTTTGTTATAGGTGATGGTTACCACTTAACATCAGGTGTGCCATATGCTTGTTCCATCAGCTGGTTGTATATAAAAAAAAGGCACGGTTATATCTTTCGAAAAAATCAAAGAATCTGGAGTTCGTATACTAAGAGATCTGAGGGGATATCTTCTGTGCCTGGGGATCAAAGTCGTGGAGCGGCTTTTTCAGTTTAATTCGTAAGAAAAATCCACTGTTTCGAAAGAACTAGTGACACGTCAAGAAGAATGTAATTATTATATTTTTGGAATTGTTTAATATTAAATCACAACTGGGCGCCAACTACACCATAGACCGACCAAGATTGGATTTCGGGAAATTTAAGAAATATTTACAAATATCAATATAACGATCCTAAATTTCATAATAAGAAACATTTAAATATTTACCACACATTGAACTTCCCACGAGTTCGTAAAACCTTCTATTTTTCAATTAAGTTTAGTTCTTTTATTACCATAATGAGTTAAACAAGGGGTTTAGCATTCCCTACAAGGATACGGCTATTATCACATTGGCGCCCATTATGTAATGTCTACTCTATAAAATCGCAACGACTGGTTTCTCCAGTTTTACTAGATGATCATCGCAGGGTTGTCCCTCGCATTTTTATTTTTTTGCATCACCATGACAACCAAAAATAGTTATTGACTAACGGCCTGTCCCAGCTTCGCATGGGTGGTCATAAATTTTTTGAACATTTTAGGATAAACTTAGACCGTGGGTTCGAGCCTCGCATCTACTTATTTCATACATTTGCACGCCAGAGAGTGAAATCGCACCCCCAGCGTGACCCGTGGACCCGTTAACGTTTTTAATTTCGTCATATCTTTTGAATGGAATGTCCGATTTGAAAAATTTTAGAAGTAATCTATAGGTATTGAAACCGTCTTAATTATGAAAAGATTTATTTGGATAAGGATTAATACCAAGGTACAAATAAAGACCCTTTTCTAGCGGCGGCATTTCAATTATTTTTTTATAATAAAAGAACACTTATTGTGACATAACTATAATAGTTAGACATATGCTGTTGCAACATTTTTTGTAGATGATGACGTGTTCTACAAAATCGTAGTACATTGTTTTATTCTATCATCAATAGTTTTCGCAGCGCACGCGATGTAAGGTTTTTGTTTTCCACCTTGGGTTACATTATTGGAGTTTTAGTAAGGATCCCTGATTTTTTGAAGATATAATATAGCCCATGTTACTCAGGGATAATGTAGCATTCTAATGGTGAAAGAATTTTTGAAATTAGACCAGTAATTTTTGAGCCTATTCGTTACATACAAAAATACAAAGCTTTCCTCTTTATAATATTAGTGTAGATTACAGATTTACCAAAAATTTGCAGCCCTACCGCGAAACCAGTGTTAAAAAATAGTGTTTTGTATGTTTTGTTTTTTTTTACAAATTTTATTTCATATTAAAGAGTAGACTAAAAGTTATTATAATATAATTATATATTGCAATTCCTATTTTAAATGAACGTTATTTTTGTAACATCAGCCTTTTTTCTTATGAAAACGGTTGGGCAAAGGCCTCCCTATATTTAGAGGGACGGCGGGGTTTCCTTAGTCACCAATGTCCGCTGCCACATTCTCTGCATCTTCTTCTTACACCATGTGTTGAAGGGACCCTATTCTATACCGAGACTACTATAAACCGTAAAAATAGTACATTTTATAACCTTAAACTTAACCATTTAAAAGAAAATAGCAAAAAAAAGTTTTTTTCCTTGATTTTTTTAGGAATGGTATGTTGAACTATGAATACTATGACTCTTACACTGGCAGCCCTAGCCATCCACGTGGAGATTGCATAGCACCTGTTATCTAAATATACAACGAGCGCAATCATCTCGCGCATCTGCCAATATTACGCAATGACTATGCTTTATAAAGTGTCCTGCACCAGATGTGCCAGTGCTTTGAACTTGAGATTTTATGGAACTGCTCATTAAAAAAACTGGATCACAGAATAGAGGAAGCTCAACAACCAGTAAAGACTATGAAACATTTCTACATTTACAACACAGAAAAAGTAATACTGCTACTAAAAACTAAGTTATGGAAATCAGATATAACTGATATAATATTTAGTAAGTAAGTACTTATATATGTTTTTTTAAATACACTCGAGGAGAATGTAATTTGAGTCACTCGCATCTACAACCTTTGATATTAAGGTTATTCAAGTGCTCGCAGGTTAGGTGTTTCATAAACTACCAGCTTTCAATAAAAATTGTTGATTTCATTTCTTTGGTATAATATATACGTGTTGTGTCTCATTAAAAAACGGATGATTGCAATAAGAAATTGTAACCAAGCCAAAATAAGAAACCAAGCTTCAAGGTCCAAAACATGAAGATACCAAAATTATGCCACTACTTTGTAACCCTATTATCATGAAAATCAAGTTTTTCAAAGTGTCTCTACTGTTAGTTCTCTATTTTTCAGTGACCAGATGGAAAAAAATACTTGTTTGTTACTAATAGTAAATAGATTGTGGACATGCAATATCGTATCCGTATTTATTATGTAAAATGGTTAACAGATTGTTGAGCGGATGTAAAGGTGGTGTTTACTCAGACGTCCTGCGAGTTCATGGTGACAAATCATGAGCAGAACTGGATTTCTTAGTGCTTCTATTCAATTCAATTCAATTTTTAGACATTCTTTATGGATTCGTTTGCTCATCTGTATGAGCAAACGAATCCATAAAGAATGTCTAAAGTGACATACAAACATTGAGGTTTTCAATATCTAACTAGTCATAGCTGAGCAATGCGGCAAGAAACCGCGCGCGATGTTGCTCTAGTCTAGAGTCATAAAAATCATACTAAATTTTGTCTGCTAATATAATCTACTATGACATTTATAATAGTTTAAAGTTTAGAGTCTGTGATTTATTGTTTTCTTTAGAATGTTTTAATTTTTTTCGTTTACAGTTGTACCTTTGTTTATAGTTGTACCTTTGTAGTTATCTTGAGTTCATTTTATATTATAGAGCATGCTGTGGTTGCCTATAATTGAAAGAGCACCTTATATAATCCAAACTGTATGGAATTTATTGTAATTTTGTGTATCTTTTGTTGGTAATCCTAAATAAATACCACCAAGTTTGATATCAGCTAAGTGTCTATCGAATCCCAAAAAGAAGAACTCTAGATTTTTCAACGCCAAATAATACTTAACATATATTTTCGCATGAGTTGCAAGAAAAGAAATGCAAGAACCGTAACAATATGTTTTTTGATCTCTTAGTTAGTATTTTAATTTACCATCGGATTAAAATTCTAAAATATGTAAATCCAAAAAGGCGAGAGTCAGCTATATTTATATTAATACGACTTCGTGTTAGTTTCTGAAGAGACATAATTTAACGGTTTTATATGAGAATTTATTTGTGTTCGCATTAGGTTTTCCCTCGGCACGTGTGTCTAATTGTGCGCCCGCATTCACTGATTCGCGGCACAGTACCGTTTCAGCTTCCACCACCAACTCTAGACAGTGGCCCTCAACGAAACTATGCACAATGCAATCGCTTATAAAATACGCGGAGATAATAATTCCTAATTAAATAAATATTGGTCAACTTGCAGAGTAGCAGAGCTCTTTGTGAAGGGCTCGTCCGGAGAAGTACTTCCACTATGCCTATTTCTGCCGCCAAGCAGCGTTACTGTTTCGGTTTGCAGGGAGTGGTTGCTGGTGAAATTACAGGCACGTAAGGCTTAACATCTGCATGCCTACAGTTATTGCAGGGCAGTGCATGGTAAGGCACGTTCATATCGTGCGTGATTTGCGAGGTAGTGCAAGTTGAAGTGGCAATGGGCAGGTCATATAGCTCGAAGGACTGATAACCGTTGGGGAATAAAGGTTCTCGAATGACGACCACGAACAGAAAAACGAAGCGTGGGACGCCCTCCTACCCGATGGACTAACGACATTGTCAGGATCGCGGGAAGTCGGTGGATGGAGAGGGCTTGGAATCGTTCTTCCTGGAAATGTATAGGGGAGGCCTATGTCCAGCAGTGGACTTCTTTAGGCCGACGATGATGATGATGATGACTTTAGTATAAATAAATAAAAATAAATAAATATTGGTGGACATTCCACACAGCACTATCTCGCCCCAAACTAAGCCAAAGCTTGTGATATGGGAACCAGATAGCTGATATACTACTTAAATACTTTTTTTTTTTCGTAAATACATACTTATTATATCATATAACACCCAGACAGAGAACAAACATCTGTGTTCATCACACAAATGTTTGTTCTCGGTGGGAATCGAACCCACAGCCTACGGCGCAGAAGGCAGAGCTACTACCAACTGAGCTGTGAAGGCTGTCCACAAGTATAGGGAAGGGTATCCAGTGTTTTCAGACAGTGTATACTTTTAAAAAGAAATAAAGACAATTTCGCTTGGAGTATAAATTAATAAAATGACATCAAGTTCAGAGATCAGGATCAACATCAATGGATCAGTGTCCATGTAGGGTAGCCTGCCGGGTGGGGTATCGTGGCGTCACAGACCACCTGGGCACACGGAATACACCTTTTTGTCTCTATACTTAGATAAGTCAACATAAAAACAGATATCGAGTAAGTTATATGTTTTTATTAAGTATTTATTTACAAACAAAATTACAATTAATTAAAAATAAAAATAGAAACAGCTTCATGACCTTGCACGTAGATATTCTCTCAGATTTTTTAGAAAGATTACAAGTATTTTCTTTTGTTCGTTCAAAATATACATGAAACAATCTAGAGATAGCTCAAGTGATCCAAATCAGTGCCAATCAGAAGAGTTCCCAAGACCACTCGCTAATGTTATAATATTTACGTATAGGTATTAGGTACTAATAAATAATGCGGTTTGATGATCGAAAATATAGATTTCTCATTGGCTTAAAAGTCATAAATTGAATCTATGACAGTAGCATAATATGGTTTATTCTTAACATGTTCGCACTTTTTGAATATCCTACTAATATTTTAAACGCGAAAGTTTGTAAGTATGGATTGGTGGATGGATGGATGCATGGATGTTTGTTACTCTTTCACGTAAAAACTACTGAATGGATTTTAATGAAACTTTACAATAATATAGCTTATACATCAGAATAACACATATCTACACTAATATTATAAAGAGGAAACCTTTGTATTTTTGTATTTTTGTATGTAACGAATAGGCTCAAAAACTACTGGTCCGATTTCAAAAATTCTTTCACCATTAGAATGCTACATTATCCCTGAGTAACATAGGCTATATTTTATTTTCAAAAAAATCAGGGATCCTTACTAAAACTTCAATAATGTAACCCAAGGTGGAAAACAAAAAACCTTACATCGCGTGCGCTGCGAAAACTATTGAAGATAGAACAAAATAATGTTCTACGATTTTGTAGAACACGTTATCATCTACAAAAAATGTCGCGACAGCATATGTCTAACTATTATAGTTATGTCACAATAAGTGTTCTTTTATTATAAAAAATTAATTGAAATGCCGCCGCCAGAAAAGGGTCTTTATTTGTAACTTGGTATTAATCCTTATCCAAATAAATCATTTCATAATTAAGACGGTTTCAATACCTATAGAATACTTCTTAAATTTTTCAAATCGGACATTCCATTCAAAAGATATGACGAAATTAAAAATGTTAACGGGTCCACGGATCACGCTCGGGGTGCGATTTCACTCACTCAAGGAGAAGCGCGTGCAAATGTATGAAATAAGTAGACGCGAGGCTCGAACCCACGGTCTAAGTTTATCCTAAAATGTTCAAAAAATTTATGACCACCCATGCGAAGCTGGGACAGGCCGCTAGTAATTTATAAAGATATTGTGTGACTAATCCAGCGCAGACGAAGTCGCGGGCACCAGCTTGTATATAATAAAATTAAATAAATGTTGTTTTACTAGTTTTCGTAGGTACCTGGGATGACAGGAATACTTGTTTGGATCATCATTATATTTGCTGAATCTTTGTAGTGTGATTGTACCATAGTTATTTGCAATTTTTCATAAAACACATACAGTAATTTTAAAAATTCAACTTTTTTAATATATGAAATCAAATCACTGTATGTGCGAGCGAGAAGTTGTTTGACGGTTGTCTTCTTATCAAACAAATTATAGACAAAACAAAAGCTTTGAATCCTTGTGCCAGATTCATCCACGAGCTAATTGCATCGCACGTATGAGATAAACTCATTAAACAAGGATAGCCAGATTCCGTACTGCTGAGCTTATCTGTAAGGGCTGCTACGTCGGTCATGAGCTGAGAGATCGCGCAAGCGGGATAAGTATAACCAACATATAAAAAAATTACATAAATTGTAACACTTATGGTTTCCCCTTATATCATCATCATCAACCTCTGCTGGACGAAGGTCTCTCCCAAGACGTACCTATGAGCCCAGTCTTCGGCTCTTCTCATATCATATTCCCTCAGATTTCTTAGTACCCAGTAGGTACGTAACAACTCAAGATTATTTTAGGATGTTTAATAAGAGGGTACCTAGTCAGAAAAATATTACATTTGGCACATACCAAAATTGGTAAGTATTCCATTCGTGACTTCTTCTTGTCATGACACTAGTTCTTTCGAAACAGTAAGTGGTGAATACGTGACTGGTTGCAAGCTCATCGCCGCTGCTAGAGTTCTATTTGGTGTCCTCACGATGTTTTCCTTCACCGATTGAGAGCACTGGCATTGCGCATATAAATTGTTCAAAGAGATCCATCGATGCACGACCAGATTGGGACCCACGACCTTACGATCAGTAGGCCGAGTCAATTCCACAAATAAAAATCAAAAGCGTATTTATTCAGTTCAATCATATGATCAGTTTGAACTATCAATATACCACCAATTGTTCCATCGGCAAGTTGTATAAAAAAAACACCGCTCACTCTGATCTGTAAGTAGGAGAAAGGATCGCTCTGTTCTTCACCACGCCCGCTGGCACATCCACGTACAAAGGCCTTTGACGCGCGGGGAGGCAGGGCGGGCGGCCCGCATGATCGCGCGATCGCCGACCCATTTGCGCCTCGTTACACGCTGATAGCACCAAACAAAACACCCCAAGTAATTAGGGAAAGCCTTTTCCAGATACCGTAAGCACTGGCGACTTTTCATGTGTGTCCTTACTTCACCTCGTACCATTCTGCAATGAGCGAGAAATACAAAACTTTTTATTATGTTGGTTTATTAGGACTTTCTTATTTTTTTTGTAGTAGACCAAGCATTTTTGTTTGTCTCTTTCATGTAGCCGGTTCTACAGTTATTAACTCTACTTATTGTCAAGTTTTTCATGTGGGTTTATTTGACCAAAGCTTAGCAGAACAGACAAAAAAATTAGGGCTTACTTACTGATTTAGGCCTATTATTAGGATTAGGTAATGCCTAGGCACGGTTGGTAGACATCACCTCAGCTCTGCATAAATGTTAAAAGTATCCTTTAGACAGTGGTATTATGTAGTTGGTGTGCATAAAATAAGACAGATTAAAAAAAAAAAAGATGGCAAAAAAAAAATACGAACAATAGAAAGATAAATTTAATTTCCCATACAAATAGACAATGGTAATGTTAAAACGCAAGGTGTATTCGTACCACATATTTTTATCTCTTTTAGGTACCTATTTTGTTCGTGGTTTGCAAAGAAAGACCATCTTTTTTGTATTCCAACGCACTTAAGATATTTAGCAAAATGGTCTAACATTAGTTCTGACCACAATGCCACGAGTGTTTGAGAAGAAATTACGAAACATTTAATTAAAAGCATGTTTGTTGGCACAGGTTCTATGAGACCACGTAATATTGTAGAGTAAAAGTTCTCCACCAATTTTTTTGTGGCGTGTCGGTGAAACTCTCTAATGTTAATAAAAAAAACTGTACCATATAACTTGACTGTCCTTTATGAGCTATATTTTAAATCAGGCACTTGAATACATCCAACAATAACCGATTTTTTTAGAAAAAAAAAACTGAATCTTTTCAATCTCTTGGAGCTTGTTCCTTCAAGGAAGCAAGCAGCATAAAAAAAATTAGCAGCCCTGAAATAATATCAACGAAGGTAATAATTAACATCAATCCGATTAAAACGCTAATTCAGCAGGTAATTTACGATTATTACCATTATAACTCCCATTATCTAAACTGCCTTTTGTAATTCCTAGTTTAGAAATGTCTTTGTGGTGCCTACTGCGTTGCCATTGGCTGGCTCCGGAAATCGATACGGTGCAGACCTAGATTGGTTGTGGCGGAAAACCAGTTACGTATTATGTATCTACGTATTCAAACGATTTAGTTTTACCTATTAGGTAATTAAAATTAGAGTTTCTATGAAAACACAATGCAAAGCCGTAATACCTTAAGCTTGGCACAGGCACGGTAAAGATTTTATTATGTAGGTAAGTACTAACATATTAAACACCTAACTTCCCTTGAGGATGTCTAGCTAGAGATTTATTGTTTCGTGTTGCAATAAAGAATTTTCTATTTATTACCTATTACTTTTACGCATTCTAATTATAAGAAAGAATAATAAATAAATATTGCTGGACTATCCACACGGCACTATCTGGCCCCAAACTAAGCCAAAGCTTGTTATATGGAAACCAGATAGCTGATATACCTAATACATGTATGCTTTTTTTTGTAAATAGGTAGGTACGTACTTCTAATATTATATGACACCCAGACAGAGAACAAAAATCTATGTTCATCACACAAATGTTTGTTCTCGGTGGGGATCCTACGCCTACGGCGCAGAAGGCAGAGCTACTACCAACTGAGCTGTGAAGGCTGTCGAAGTAAGTGAACATTATAATGTAGATATAATACTGTGTAAACTGAAACTGAAACAGCATTACGACTTTGATCCCCAGGCACGGTAGATATCCCCTCAGATCTCTTAGTACCAAGTACTAACTCCAGATTCTTTGAGGACGTCTAAGGAGGTAGTTAGAGGTACGTCCAAACATTACATTTGGCACATACCCACATTTTGCAGTAGTTAGTATTCCATACGTGCCAGGTTGCAAGCCCATCGCCGCTGTTATAATACTAAAGGGTTTCCACACGATGTTTTCCTTCACCGTTTAAGAGCACTGGTATTGCGCACTGTAATACTGTGTGTGTGTTGGTTTACCTATTTCTTGTTTGTTCTATGCTCGTAAATTGTATTAAAAGGGTTCAAATGACAGAAGTTTTGAATAAAATCTTCATTTGCGGTTGCATCACATCACACGCAATGCAATATTCATAGATCACTCATCGTAACAATTATGTAAATTCCATGGCTGCAATATGGTCTGAGAATTGCTACCTTATCGCCATCGGCACGCGACGCTTTATTTAATTGTGGCCTATTGTTGTTTATAAACTGTGTAATTTTAAAGATGAATTTAATTTTACTGAGTGCCAAAGCACATGGCTTTTTTTCTCTATCTACGTACAGACAGTTCGCTTTTTTATTGATTTACTCACTAGGAACTCTATAGGAGGTACACGGAAAAGAGACAAATAAGGGTTGCTATTGCTAAATTACTTTTTTTTAATACAACTAGGTGATGGAACAAGCAGATGGCCCACCTGATGTTAAGTGGTAACCATCACCTATAACAAAGCATTGCCTCGTAAGTCACGCACGATAGGAACGTGCCCTACGATGCACTGCCCTTTGTCCATCAACTTGAGGCATACAGATGTTAAGCCTCATGTGCCTGTAATTACACCGGCAACCACACTCTTCAAACCGAAACACAGCGTTGCTGCTTGGCGGCAGAAAAAACGTGGTGGTAGTACTTCCCCGGACGAGCCCTTCACAAAGAGCTCTACTACACTTAAAAGCATCTGTCTAGATAGCTTATACCTATATTAAATAAGCAGTATAAAGTCGTCGTAATAGAGACATGTATAAATAGCATTATTAGGCCTCTTAACCTGACTAATTGGCTGCCTTAGAAGCTTTAGCGAAAGTTTCATAGTTCTAAAGTTAGACCCGAGCAGCAGCTTATTTGCGAAACAACCAAGGTTTGTGTGCAGAGGAGAAACGTGGATGACCACAATCAGGCCTTGAGAGTTCAAGAAGTCTTCCACCTTAGGTCCTTGCTCCTGATTTACTGCCTCCGAAAACCGCAGGGATTCAATGTGCCTTTGTTGCACCAACTTTTTATTGAATAATAAAATTTCTACAAAATGGAACCATTTTATAGGTCAATAATTTTAACTGCCGATGTTATGTGCGGAAAGTGAATATGAGCTTTTGTTTTAGGAAGAAAGGAAAAGCTGGCAGTTGTTTCAAATGTATAAAAATATTCATTACCTACTATTATTATGGCTATAACCGTGTTATGTTATTAATTTATTTTCTTCTAAAGAGGATGTCAATCATTATGATATTTTCTATTTTGTTTGGATGAATGCTTACTGGCTGCCTGCCTGGATTGATAATAAAAAAAAGTTTTTTTTCCTTGTCAGTGCTTCGCTTGATCGATTAGTTAGCTGGGCACCGTGTTCTATTTTTGAATTTAGAAAGTGGTCCAAAAAGGTGTAATGCCTAGGTCTCATAACAATTGAGTTTTTCAATAAATTTCTATATATCTTGAGAGTGACATCAGTGGCCACGAAATTACTGGCGTGACGATACAAATATAAAGGTAAAACACATTTGTGCTTTAGATAACATCGTTTGGTAAAACGCGAACACAGAGATAATGACTCGATGAATAATAATGAGTTTCGTAAGTGTGAATCACCAAATATATTTAAATTGTTATCAATTAAAAGCAATATAATAGCGATTTCAGTCGCGTGGGTCCTGGCCATATGGCGCGGCGCACGGGAGCTTTTTTGTGGACACACAACGAGCGATTAAGGTTGAATAACTTATTTCTCATTTTTAAAATATTGAGCTTATTGTTCGAAATCCTTACTAAAACCAGTAACGTCACGCAGGTATTTAATTTGATTAACAAAAAAATCCGTAGTGCACCAATGAGTTTTTTTGTTCAAAAATGTATGTGCACAGTGATAGTAGAGGTACTTACTTACGGCGAAGAAAAACATCGTGTGGAAACCGATGTTGTAGAACCCAAAAAGTTCTAAAACATGTGTCAAGTGCTCGAAAGGAACCTCTTCGAGGCGCACTTAGAATCCTTTAACCAGTTTTCACTGACAAGAAGAAGAACAAAAAACACAAAAAATTGGGTCTGACTATAACCACATAACTAGTGGTTCGCCCCGAACTGAGATCTCGTGATGCTAACGCACCCAAACTTTAAATAGGTGGTAAACATTATGTTTGGACTTTTTTCTGACTATCGCCTACTAACTTGGTATGTTAACCAAGTTTCAACTCTATTGGCCTATTTATTAAAGAGTTCCGTTAACAGACCTTGGCTCCATCATCAGACCTGGTTGTCGTCACCATTTTATGAGAACTTAGTACCTCCTTCATTTATTTCAAGAAAAAGAAATAATAAAAAGCTAAGGAACTGGCCGACCATTTGAAAAACCTTGATTTCAACGAAACTCTTAGAGATGGGAGCTCTTGGATCGTTGGTTATCTTAATTTTACATTTTTTTTTGTATCTCGAAAACCGGGCGTCCTAGAAAAAAAGAAAAAATGGTTTTGGAATGTCCAAACAAAGCCCTTTCATATGACATGTAACTTTATTTTTTATGTTACTTTTTTTCATTTTGACCCCTTAAAAACCCCATATCTTAATATTTTTTTATTTTTTTTTATTTATTTATTCAAAACATTACTTATATCATTACAGGTTAGACCTAATACAATATAGTAGTCAACAACTTAATTACTAATATTTACACATTACATTATACAATTATACTATCAATGTCATAGAGCAAACAATAAATTCAATCAAATATTCATGCAAATTATTAAAGAAAATATAAAAATAAAAATAAAAATAATACCATTACATTCAAAACTTCACAATGTCATAATCCTAATCTTAATAATTATAATTTGTAGTAAAACAATAATTATTACCTACCTATTTACAATAACACAAATTAAATAATGTAGCTCTTACGAACTCGCTCATTGGACTGTGGAATGCGTCGATAATCACCGCCACCAGATTTAACGTGCATATGGTCCGCGTCAGTGGTGCCTTGCCGAGCAGGTTGGTCCTTCCACGGGGCACTGCGAACATAGGCGGCCGCCTGCGACGCCCAACATACTCGTCCGGCACGCACAGTCCCATCATCTCCAGGATGGTTGGATTGGATATCATCCCCCGGAACACCCGAACCACATATAGCGCTAGCGCCATATCTCTCCTAATTTCTAGCTTGTTGTACCCAACCATACCCAAAACGAATAAGGTTGGATACATCAAGGGATAAAACGGATAGACGCCGTATGTCTTCCAATACAGATATCGCGTAAACTTGTTCTGTATGCGCTCCAACATGAGGCTATATTTAGCTTCATGTGGAGCCCAAACAGACGCTGCGCTTAAATCCCTTCATATCCCTTCATCCAGACAATGGCCAGACAAACATACATAACATACATACATAAAATGCCAAATCGCCCAAGTTGAAACTAAGATCTTCGTTCGCTTCGCTCACTCGATCAATAAATAATAGTTACCTTTGACTAAATTTCACCTCATACTCTTCAGAGGCTGGACTTAACTCGCACAAGGTTTCACGAATATTTATGGAATGCAAACACACAAAAAGTTGTATTACGTCAGGCCGCTATTTACGTGGCCTCTTGGTTCATGTAAATTTGTCGAGCTCAATTGAAGTTAATAGGTACATCGGAGGGTGAGGAGCAGCTGACGGAGGTGTGAGGGAATGCGCCCTCCCTTGAACAATCGACGGTCAAATAAAAAACACACTTTGACAGTCTGGAAGGGCAATATTATCGGTTTTGATGACAATGTGAAAAACTATGCTAGATCTTTGCGCACGCTTTGCGTATTACGCTTGTGATGTTGACAAATCTCTAAATTGTCTTTTTTTGATAAGTCTTCTTCTTCTTCTCTCCATTTATGGCTCCTGTCTGTCATTCGACAGACAATCTTGCCAGTGTCAAGTGATTGGTATTGAATGAATACTTTTTAGTCAAGTCAGTCCATAGTCAAGTCGGCCGTCATTTGTTTTGAAGAAAATGGTGGCGGTTTTCTCAAAACATTTGAAACATTTTCAGTCAAATCAGGATATCACTTATTACACTTTCATTCCAAATGCTTACACTTTGTGCTAAGACCTCAAGTAATGTTGGTTAAAATACCACCGAAATTACACAACACTACTCAAAATAACACAAGAAAAACAATTAAAATGAAAATGCTATGTTGCTTCTCAAAATGCCAGAAAACGAATCGCTTTGACAAGTCTAAAGCAGAGACGGAAATGTTTTTTCTGAAAGATGACTCTTATGTGTTAAAACCACCCTAAGATAAGTAGATACCTACGTAAAAGTGGAGCGACATTATGCTGAGATGGGACCTCAGAGAGACCTTTCATTTAGAGATGAAACACAAATCTTAATACATACCTAACTACAAGGTTAATTTTAAAGTCGATTAAAAGTTAGGTAGCCGGCGAACTCTACGTTTTTATTGGACATCGTAATTACACAATTCCATGAAGTCTGTAGGGCTTACGAACTCCTGTAGAGGGTAACTCTCATGAATGTTAAACAAACAGATAGCGCCCGGCTTTGCCTCCCCTCGGTCGACTGATGCCCGATGATAGCTCGCAATTGATGTTATTAGCTTACAAATAGGGGAATCTAAGTGACTGTAGTTTACATTTTGTCATTATCCTTATAACAACTACGAATTTAGCTTATTATGGTAATTTTCTGAAACTAACTTTTTGTGTCAGCATGATGTTTTCTTACTTATACTTACTTAGGTTACTTTTGCTCGTGTAAGGTCACGTGAATCATGGAAAACTATTAGTGAAATACTTATCCCATATATTTATAAGGTAGGTAAATAATTTATTTAGCTTGTGAAATGGTTTTTTCAACAGTTTATGGACCACCATACCTGTGCAGCGCGTGGCGTAGCCAGCTGTCCGGAGCGATAACAATCTGACGACCATCAACTAATGCCGCACGTGCAGGCATTAGGAATCAGGAAGCAGTGGGCGCGCAGGATCCATGGAAGTGTCACCGGTCGTCGAACATAATCTTTACCTGATATTAATATTAGATTTTATTTTGGCCTGAGTGATGGTTTTTCATAAAATGTACAAAAACTTTTTTAGACCTTATCATAACCGAACCAAACTTTGAAGGTCCTATTAGAATTATGAAGATGCAATGTTTTAAATTTAAAATTTGAAACAGTTTTATATTGGCCTCAGTATGATGTTT
This sequence comes from Chloroclysta siterata, assembly GCA_932294275.1. Lineage (NCBI taxonomy): Eukaryota > Metazoa > Arthropoda > Insecta > Lepidoptera > Geometridae > Chloroclysta > Chloroclysta siterata. Next base: position 6,280,962 of record OW028600.1, on the reverse strand, counting down.
CTTTTCATAAATTAGACAAAAACCTTTTTAGACTTCATCAAACTAACCAAACCTTTATAATCGTAGGTATATGAATTGAACGACGCGACGAAGCTACATTCTAAATTCAAAATTTCAAACACTATTCGAACGTTTACGCAATTTTTTTATTTCATTACGCCATTAAACACACCTATTATTTTTCAAAAGTACATACTTATACCTATAAATTATAGGTTATTATTTTTACTTGAGTTTGAATAAGTAAAATTGTATTTTGATCTAATTTAATGCTTACCCCGTAGGTAATCCACAAACAGGATAGCATTACGGATTGTCAGGTAAGCGTTTTAAACTTCTTATTACCACGGTTGTTATTGCTGTTTGTTTTTCATGGTAATCTTAGAAGGTGCATTGCTATTAATACTGCCGTAGCTACGGATAAATTTGTACAAATGTCTAGATTTAATTCGTTGCGTGTGAACGCAGCTGTTGGGCCACCTGCCTACATGCTCGTGCAGAATCTCTAATGATATTAGAAAAATAAATGCTATCGATGACCAAAACGGGTAGTACCCACAGTAGAAGCAGTAAGTATACCTACTTAGACAAACTGCATAAGTACGTAATAAATAGTCAGATTTAGCAAAAATAAGTGCAATTCCTTGAACACGCTCGATATACTCTACCTACTCGTAGGTAACTACATCAATAGCTTAAAACGAAATACATAATGTAGGAAAACCTTCACAGCTCAGTTGGTAGTAGCTCGGCCTTCTGTGCCGTAGGCCGTGGGTTCGATCCCCACCGAGAACAAATATTTGTGTGTTGAACACAGATGTTTGTTCTCTGTCTGGGTGTTATATAATATAATAAGTATATATTTACAAAAAAAAGTATATAAGTAGTATATCAGCTATCTGGTTCCCATATCACAAGCTTTGGCTTAGTTTGGGCCGAGATAGTGCTGTGTGGAATGTCCCCCAATATTTATTTATTTATAATAATACATAGGCATTAAGATAATTGTTTATTTCGTTTTTTCAGGCAGTAAGATCACTAGGGTTTCATAATCCTGAATAACTTGACCGTTCTTGGATAATACAGCAGTGACGTCATTCGGAAAGCCAGTGAGTAAAATGAACAAAATATTTTTGTTAAAAAAAAACAATAGACAGTTACTTATTAACTTTGCAGCAGTGAAGTAGATAGATAGACAGGTATCTACAAAATAACTCATAATTATACATCACATGGAAAGAATAAATATGTGTTTTCAAAAAATAACCCTATCTCAGTATTTACTTAATTACTCGTACTCTGTACTCTTGGTCTAACTAATAAGCTATTGAACGTTTTTTAATAATCTGTATCATATTCGAGTTATGTTTTCAGGCGTAGTGCATGAAACATTACTAGCTCCCTGTAAATAGGTTTGGGTAAAATGTTGGCCCTGACAATATTTATTTTTAATATGTGTATGTGCCTCCTTAGTATGTAAATAGGCAATTACGTGTAAGTACTAATTAAAGACGTGTCTATAGATATGAAATCGACATAAAGTAAGCAGCATGTTTACTAAGTTAATCTGCTTCTTACATTTTAAAGGCGGCTGCTCAGGTGGCCCGCATCCTTTACTGCTAGATATCAGCTGTTAGGAGCCAATGGTCTGTGACAGAGTCACTGATATTTTTATTCCTGTTCTCCTAGGTATAATTGCTGTGATGTCAGGATAACAGACCAATAACATTTTTCTTACATACATTATTTACATCTGCAACGAATCTATAAAAAAATAAAAAAGTAATAAGTAAGTACATACCTGTGAAAGTTTTATAAATGATATAAAAAGTAATTATAACATACATAAAGAATTTATGTTAAAAATAAAAAAAACACTTTATCAGTAACTAAAGGCCACTTAATTTTTTTACTATCATCAATCATGTAGCAAAATGAAGGTCAAAAAGCGTATTTTTTTGCATATATTTATATAATAATCATAAAAACAATTTTAATTGCTTTGGTTTATGAGAACTTTTCTATTAATTACCCTCTAAATGAGCACTGCGATCAGTTGCCCGTTCAGTCTCACTAAAAAAAAGGGTTGAACGCACTCGAGAGCTTTTGTTTTTGGCAATAAATCTGCTGCATTGCATAATTACATAGAGCAACACGGAGGGGAGTGGCCGTAGCGTTTATTACCGATACAAAACTGTCTGCCATTTTTTGCGGGGGGAAATTTGTGTTACGCACACTTTCTCTAATTCCCACACAAAAATAATCGTCTGTCACTACGAAACTCACACATACCTAATTAAAAATACACTAACAATTTCATGCATACATAGATACATTCTGTGTCCTAACAGTATGAGGTGACACTGACAATTTGCTTACAGCCGTAGTTGTAACAACTGTCGATACGCAAATGTCTCATGTCTCTGGAAATGTCTCGGATCAGTCGCTCGACCGATCCGCTTATTGTATGAAGGCGAGCGGCCTGTGTTTGTTAACAAATCGGAAACAACACGACCGATAATATTGTGATTTTTAAGTTTAAACGAAGTTTAAAGTAATAATGTGATTAAAAATTACTTACATATGAAAGGTAACGCCATCTTTTTGTAAATTTGACGTGGCAGATGTCTTTTTGCAGCATAAAACAGAACAATTCGACATTTTTTAAAGGACATTGATTCTGTCCCGCAACTAGATTTAGTCTAGTGAGCAGTGCGGCTGCAACTAGTTTTATTGTACGTCTAGGACCGCGTGGACTTGTACTTTGACAGAGGGGAATGCCTGCGAAGGCTACTCCCCTCCGGTCCGCCGGTGGCCCGTGTTGCTCTAAGCATAATTACGAAGTTTAATATGTGACAGTAGCATTGTGTATGCAAATGCACGGGGTGGAGAGGGGTGAGAACGGAACAGATACAATATTGAACGCGGCGGGGTGTCGTCACTCTATGTCATAATGCTATTCGTTTGTTTTTTATTAAGCTTCTAAATATCAAACTTATTGATTGAACGTGGAGGTATTTTAGACTCATAATTACATTATTTTCTGCTCGATGTTAGGCACGATTTTAAACCTCATGTTATCAAAACCTTTGGTTTTATGCCAGTCTCATACAATGGCAGTAGTAGTTTCCTTATTTAATTTTTAATAAAATACTGATCGCTTACAATTAAACAATCATTATAATAGACCCCTAGTAAGTAAGCTCTTCAGGCACAATCGTCGCGTAGACGTATTCCGATAACTTAGAAGCAATTGTAAGCATTGTTTAGCGGACAATGCTAAGTAGCCACTCTAATGTGAGAAACTGTAGCGATTTCGTCGAGACCGCTTGTGGGAATGTGGGTTTGAATATTATATGGGTGATCTTGAGTGTAATGGTTTTTTTTGTTTTTGCGGTATGATAAAGGATAGGTCAAGGGGAATCAGACTAAAATTTTACGTACAGCTTTGAAATACGAAATTGGAGAGCTGATTGATAATCATTAGATCTAAATATTATCAGCTTGCGAAACAAATATTATTAGATAAGTGCATAAAAGCGGACTGTCAGAAATAGTAACGAGAAATATTAAAAAAATGCAAAAGTACATCGTGCTACGGAAGTTAGTACAACCGAAACGTTTACAGATGTAATCTCTGATAAGTTTTATAGCAGTAGCACTCAGGATTTTAATGGTGGATTCGGTATTCAATAACTTGGTATTAAAATGACGTTTGAGCAGTCAATTAGGCGTTCACGTATCGTCCATCGAGATAGCGCAATGGTGGTCCATTGTGGGCTGGCTCCCCGTGGCTCGAGCCGCCACTGCACAATACAACAACACTGTTTCCTATTTTCATAACTGTTGCGTTTAGTGACGCCTCGCTGACCACTCTAGAGGACGGTTTTGTGGGAAGCTGTTGATCAAAAGTAGAGGGCTTTTGCGGACGACAACAAAATAAATTTCAAATACAGGCCTGACTTAATAAAAAGTTTGTTTGCTCAGTGTAATTATGGAATTCACCACCTGTAAAAACTTTCGTTGAATGTGCCACCATTTTGCCATAAATTGCGGTCTATCTGATTTCTCAACCCTTGACAACTTCATCAAACTGTAAGTCGTTAAAGACTTTCTATGAATCGTAAATTACAAAGGCCTTATCAATCTGTTTTGAATCTAAGATCGTGACAAAAAATAATGGCGAACAACCGGCTGCAGTCCCGCGGCGACCTCCCGACTGCCGATCTTAGGGATTGTTGCTTCACACCGTCATCAAAGAGTTGGGTCGAGCGATCGAGGGAATAGATAAGTGGTTTCTCACCTCCCCGCGGTCGCGACTCGCGAAAGGGTTCGCCGAATAATTGCAACAATCAATTTGGAGGAGCCATCGAGCAATTTGTATGGTATTTGTGCGGGCTGTCACCCGCTGATGCTATCGGCGCGGCTTGGGGCGCCGCGGCCCTTGCCACTGGGAACTCTATGCCGTGGTTACTTTCTCACACCTCAAGTGTTTTACGAGCTCAGTTTTTATATTGCCTAAATATATGCTAAGCAGAGTAAATGTTCATAAAAGTTTAAGTAACAGAAGGTGCAGAATTTAGGAACGATGTTGAATATTAGCGTAATATTTTTTCATCTCAAACCACATTTTATCATTCCCAATATCAAATCAGTTAGTAGCGGCTTACCAAGAACTCCGAAGCAAACCCATAATTCTCCTGAGCGTCCATAATAAGACATAAACATCAGTTGGTTGCAATATGTCAAAGTGCTGCGGTAACGGTACGCATCATTTGCCGGCCGTAACCCTGTTATTTATGGTCTCCTGCCTAAGAAGAAGGACAAAAACGGGGCTGATCTTAAATATTTGCCCTGAGACAGAGGGGGCGATAATTCGAAGCTATTATGACGTCATTTCACGCCCTTTGTGAGGTCGTCACGCCGTGTCATCTGCTCCTCGAGACGCCTGCCTCGACTATATCTCGATTAAATCTATTGTGTCATTTTTTCAGTGAGCGCAAGTCGGATGCGCCACCGACGATGATTTCGTCCCGTTCGCTTGTTCGCTCGACTTCGCCATAAAAACACTCGAGGATCTGTCCTATTGTCTCGTGGCCCTTTTACGATCTCCGTGTTGTGAAGCTGTTATTGTTTGCGGTTGATAAACATCTCGCCACTAGGTAGGTTGGGATCATCATCACTTTTACCGGTGGTTTATTTTAAATAGAGATCTACCGGGTTTATTTGTCAATTATTGCTGTTTTGAATGCTTCTTGGGACGTTTTTTGTAGGATGGAGTTAATGAATACGGATCTGTCGAAGCTGACAAAAGCATTGGTTTTGAATCAAGCATCGGTATTCAAGCAAGATCCAAAGCTGGTAGCTGCGATTGATAAGCTCTGGAGACAACAAATGACTTGTCTGAATGAAGTAGATGGAGGACTGCTGTTGCCGCAGCGCAAACTAGATTTCACCGAAGTTCAAAACATGTTAAAAGAAACTGCAAAACTCAAAGGTAGAGCTATAAACAATTTGTTAAAAAAAGGCGTGTGTGTCTCTCATTTCATATTTGTTTTTAGTTACAGAAAAGCCTGCAGAAGTCGTTGTTAAGGATACGAACGATGCTAGAAAAATGTTGATAAAAAAAGTGGAAGGTATTCGGATCCGTTTATTGTATGACCAGTTACTGCACATGCCAATAATGTACAGTCGTATCAAACGAATCCTGAAGAGTACAATTTTTTTTCGTAATATACGACTGTACATTATTGACACGTGTAATTAATGTGCAACCAGTAAATGTACGGCCTGAAAACACGAAGTTATTAGTATTGCCCAAATTGTAATATTTGTTGTGGATTTTTATTAGTGGCAATTATATTTGTTATTTTCTGGAACTTCGGCGACTTCTGTCATGGGCACGCTGTCTCTGCTTGCTCGTCGTATCGCGTAGTCTTTATAACCTAGCCAAGCCAAGTCCGGTCTAGAATGTATTTTATTACATCGTGTAATATCTAATTGAATGGCAATTTTTGATGGCCATTTTAGGTATCTTTTACACGTGACAATATTACTCGGCCGGATATTGTAAACATATAATTAAAACCAAGGTCGCACGATACTATTTTTCGCATTATGTGGCTGTACTGTACATTATTGGTCCAGGTATTCTTGGAGAAATAAACAAGAGTGCCGAAAGTGGAGACACGCCTAAAATGGTGATACGAAACCAAAGATTATGGAGTAACTGTATTTACGATTTGGATAGGTAAGTTACACAACGAATTGACCAAAAGTTGGTTTTTCGAAATAGTAAAAATAAAATACCTACAGAATCATGTAGGTTTTCGTTGTTAAATAAAGGATGTAACTAAATTGTTAAGTCAAATAACGAATTGTAGAAAACCTATGCGACAGTTATAATAAGTATGTTATTGTATTTTAGGGTGACGCTTAAATCTTTTAGAGATGCAAAAAAGACAACCATAGCCTATTCCAGTAGCGATGATAAAACAAGATTTAATACTATTGTTTTTGTATTAACAAAAGTACACGAACTGCTTTCCAAGAACTTGACTATCACTAGAAGGTACAAACATACTGTAATCTTTAAGCTTTTTCCAAAAGGTAGCGCCATGCTAGCGTTTGGGTGCTTTGGCGCTAGCGGTGAGACCAAATTATGTATTTTTATTTAAATAAATATCTAATTGGTTCTTTTGTTCTCTGGTAAACGAGTGATTCGTCTTTTATAATAACAGGCAAGTTCAACTTCTATAAAGATTTTGTTTGGTGAAAATCAGCACAATAATATTGATAGAGTGGGCGAAGCGAGCTAGATTTTATTTTTATATTCTACATTTCTGGGTACGTGATTTTGTAGGAGCCAACTCTGCTAACGGAGTTTTTTTATTTTTTTATTTATATTTTTTTATTTAAATTTACAGTTCTTAAAATACAATGTACATACCTAGGTTTCTAATATACATTTTTAGCTGCACCATCAAAGACATTTTGCCACTTTTAATATATCTCAGTTCTTGTTATTACAAGTTAGAGCGTCAGTAACATATAATATCACTTAGGTAGGTACTTGGTTTTGGTCTTACAGAGAATTGTTTTATCAAAATGTGATAAGACTCCGTAGCCAAAGCAATCTAGACGTAGCAGTCAGAGACGTGTGCTGTCTGCTAGAGACGCCGCCTTGGAGTCTGGGCATTGTGGCAACCGCTAAAGGACTGATAGCTGGACCTTTGACGATGCGCCATAGAGACGGAAATGTTACCGATTGTATGACAACTGGAGGTAGGTACACACCTACTTTATTATACTATTTGCTCATGGGCCGAGCAAATGTCCCTCCCGCTGTTAAGTGCTAACCACCCTAAAGAAAAGCACTACCTCGTAAGTCACTATAGGATCGTGCCCTATGATGCATCGCCCTGCGCTCATCAACATTAGGAATACCAAACAGGTACTAAACGAAGCTATACATGCCTGTAACTTTACCGGCGCCCATACTCTTCAAAATAGAAGACAGCGACGTTGCTAGGCAGCAGAAATAGGCATAGTTGGTAGTATTTTCCCGGACTAGCCCTTCACAAAGCTCTACTCCAAAAGCTCATGTTTTTAAATTTATAGATGGATAATATTAGCCAGAATCAGGCGCGTATCCAGCGCTCATTAAAATTTGTGGTCACAGCCACTCGAAAATCGGCCAAGTACGAGTAGGAGAACTTCATGATTGATATAGTGCTCTCTTACAAAGGAGATGTTAATAAAATTCATGACGCCCTGACCAAGATTTTGTACAGTATATAGTTCCACATGGGTGAAGCCGTGGGGCGAACACTGTGTGAGATGTCTTAAGTTTATTAGGGTTGTAGGCATGCCCATAGTACCCACAACGGTGGATGCGCTTGGCCAGAATAGGAAATATGAACTCACGATATGCATTGGTCACATCACTTGGTTTTACAGGAGTATTGATACCCCAGGATGTAATCGGAATAAATGAGTTCAAGACAAACGCAAAGTTTATACTAGTTGTGGAAAAAGACGCCATCTTTCAGAAGCTGCTTGATGAAGGAGCATTAGTTAGACTAGCGCCAGTCATCATCATGACGGTAATTTCATTTTGGAAAAAAATTCCATCTCTGCTTTATTTATACAACTAGCTGATGGAACAAGCAGATGGCCCACCTGATGTTAAGAGGTAACCATCACCTATAACAAAGCATTGCCTCGTAAGTCACGCATGATAGGAATGTGCCCTACGATGCACTGCCCTGCGTATAGATAGTGTCTTTTGTAAGGCATACAGATGCTAAGCCTCATGTGCCTGTAATTACACCGGCAACCACACTCTTCAAACCGAAACACAGCGTTGCTGCTTGGCGCAGCAAAAGGCGTGGTGGTAGTACTTCCCCGGACGAGCCCTTCACAAAGAGCTCTACTACTCTTAAATTAATTTACAACTTATTGATGATAGCAATCACCACTAATACGCGAGCAAAGCCGCGGGCGGCAGCTTATAATAAATAAGTTCTTATTTACTTAGGAAGTGGTAAAATATTAAGCCCAAATTAAAACAATTTGAAATCATAATACTTCGGTAAGCACTTTTGTATAAACTCGTATGTAAATATGTAATCTACAAAACACTCCCCGGCATGTCCCTTGCAGGGTAAAGGCTACCCTGACGTTTGCACCAGGCAGCTATTGTGTCGACTTTGTAGCGAACTGAAACTGCGTGCTTTGGCACTCGTGGACGCTGACCCTCATGGCTTTGAAATATTTCTCACGTATAAATACGGATCATTGGTGAGTGACACAACTATTGTAAATCTAAGCGCAACCCATATCATGTAATAAAGTTATGAACTCTCTACTCTTAATTTCAGTACTTATTAGTAGATTAGTAGCCAAGGGCTGTAAGGCATCAATTGCAGCCCGAGATATTTATAGTTCGAGGGTGCAATTGGTGCTTACACCCGAGCTAACTATTCTGCTTTACATCTCGATTGTGAGGTAAGTAGAAAAAAAAACGGCATTACAAGAATAAACAATATTTAAAGTAAAAGTTTTCTATTCCCGCTTTTTTTCATTAAAAAGAATCAATTTTTTTTTTTCAAGATCGAAATTGTTCTTCGCCGTTCGATATTTAAAATTGATGACTATTATACTCACACGAAGACAAGGCTGAATAGCAAAGCGACCTCTTTGGTCATTGGGCTGCAGTATGATGGTTAGATGTACGCGAACTTTTTGAAAGAAAGAAGTGTTTTTTTGAATTACTTACCGCCCTAGGGCTTTTCTAGCTACATTATTACCCTAGAGCGCTAATTAGTCACCTACAAGCCCCATTTGGAGGTAATAAGAACCTACTTACCGAACATGAGAGAAGTAAAATAATTTATCTATAGTATCATAGCTAAAACTGGGGAATAAAGGGACAACCGCTGGGGAAATAAGGGTCTCGAATGGCGACCACAACGAAGACGAAGCTTGAGACGCCCTCTTACCCGATGGACTGACCTCATTGTGGATCGCGGGAAGTTGGTGGATGGAGAGGGTGCAGAACCGTTCATGCTTCGTTCTTCATGTATATTAGAGGAGGGCTATGTCCAGCGGTGGAATTCTTCAGCCTGATGATAATGATGATGACCACCTAGAAATTAACTGACTCTAGAAGTTGATTGAAATTCCTTCACTCTCGTCTCAGATAAGAGAATACTAGTACTCTCGTAAAGTTCAATTATTATTCTCATGGGTTATGAGAGCACTGGTGGTCTAGTGGTAGCCCTTCCGATCCTAAGGTCGTGGGTTCGAATCCAAGTCGAGAACCAATGAGTTTTTCTTTTAAATTTATGTGCACAGTGCCAGTACTCTCAAACAAACGTTCTATAACATGTGTCAGTGCTCGAAAGGAGCCTCTTGAGGCGCCCTTAAAATCCTTTCACCACACTGTTTCGAAAGAAACTAGTGACACGACAAGAAGAAGAAGATTATTATCATTTGTTTACCTACAGGCTCAATCCCACTTATCATCATCATTAGCCTGCAGCTCCCTGGTTTTGCTTGGTGCTCGCCACAATGACGTCATGACTCTTGCACCGAACGAAGCCCGTCTGTCGCTCAGTGATTTGGACAAGAGGAAACTTAACTCTTTGTTAAAACGACCCTATTTGGTCAATGCTGTTGGTAAGGCGTTATTATACCATTTTGTTTTAATTTCAATATTAGTCTACAACAAATATACCTAATACTAAAATACATTTCCACTACATAGTGCTTTTTATTAACTGTACTTGGGGTGTATGAGCTTTGTTTACCATATTTGGTTTTGCATTTTTCGTTTATGTTCCGTGTTCATTGCGGGTTTTGTATGAAGACGCGATAGAGATACCGATACGGAACTATTATGTTCTACTACTAATTTTCATCATAGTTGCAACATAAAGTTCCGTATCGGTATCTCTATCGCGTCTTCATACAAAACCCGCAATGAACACGGAACATAAACGAAAAACAAAAAACCAAATATGGTAAACAAAACTCATACTTGGGGTACTGGTGAAACTAGACATCACAAATTTGAGTAGGTATACCTTGATAGATAAGATGTTTTTTATATATTTCAGGAGCTGGAATCAAAGATGAACTAAACGCGATGTTGGCGAGTGGGATGAAAGCTGAGATAGAAGCTTTGGCGCCCACCACGGCAGCTCTTTGTGATGCTTACCTACCCGCCAAAATAATACGCGCTGAATACTTAGGAATGTAATTATATGAATAATTATAGTTAAAAGTGGGATTTTTTTGGTTAATTGTATGTGATTTCCGAATGACCAAACATAATAAAAAAATACCTATCAAGAAAAAATCGAAATAGGTTTCATTTCCTGCAAACTACTGGTCACGCCATCTAGCGATTTATTATTAAAACTATATTTCGTCGAACCCTCTGTCTATTCTCTTATCTGTACTTCTGCGTTACATAGGGGTTGTAAAGTTTCTGTTTTGAGAAACCCTACGGGTATTTAGTTGTAAGTTGACATAATAGATGGCGTGGTTTTAAATAAGCGAGGGAAATTTAAAAATAGCACCACATCTTTGATATTTGAAAAATGTCAGTGTCATTTTCATCTATTGACCAAAAACAGAAATAATATTTTTTTGAATTTCAAATTTTATTGCAATGTGAATTTATTTATGGACTATAAACTATGGACGCCGATGATTCGGAAAAGAAAATGAACAAGGCGAAGTCTGTGAACAGCGGTACTCCCGTGAAATTAAAAAGTGAACCGGGTAAACGAAAGTCTTTCAACGTGAACGAAGCGGTTAGATCATTAGACCTCGCTTTAGGAAGACTGAAGAAGAGCAAGTTAGTGAATGGAGAGTGTTCTTCTTCAAGCACACCAGTCAGTCCAATCAGACGTGGACCAGTGAATATGTTCATGGATGTCTGTCCATCTAACTGCCATGGAATCGATAACGCTTCGTTGATGTCCATGAATTTTTCCCACTATGAGCTCGTGCGAAACCTTTCAAGCTCCAACTGCAATTCTGATGGAGCATTTAGTAGTACAACTTGCAACGCAGCGGCCTCTCCAGCCGACAACGCTGTGAAAGACGAACATCTAGAGAGGTTCTTTAGAAGCGCTGAGTTGTGGACTCAAAAGTACAGAGATGGGGGACCTAGCCATATTCATATAAATCGACCAAACGAATAGGATCAATAAAACTGCCCGATGAACGATAATGTAAATTTCAAAATTTTATTTATTTAAAGAAACTTTACAATATCAACAGAATAATATAAGAATTTACAAATGAAACGTACCAATCTATACAACACTGTAATAATTCTTAAACGAGACGACAAGATTTAACACTGAATAACAATAACGTAGACTTTAAGTTGAATTTTTCTAGGGCCATCAAACGATGCACTACTGAATACTCGCCCAATATTATTATTTGGATCCAATCACAAGGTGATACGACTAAATCTTCTGGACAATCTTTCGGACGTGTGACTTCATTAATTCATCAGCAACGTGGTATTGTGGAAGTATTCAGTAGCGCATTCATACCACTCTACCGCTAAGGGCGAACCGCAACACTAGCTAGAGTTACGAAGGCGGACACTACACTGCATTCCAACTGCACTCGACATAGCATAATAAAAATGAAATAATCTATAAAATAGATTTTTCGTCGCCTTTAGAGGCCTTGACCTATTACAGCAATTTGGATAAAATCAGTCGTTATTTTTAAAGTTCACGTGATAGATTCGAGGCATGTGATAGGTAGAGCGCAAACTCCCCCTTTGGTTTATGCACGTCGAGTGCAGTATAGCTTAATTTGCAGGGATCCTAAGAACACAGCATTACATTCACATTAATAATACCACATCCATAGAATCTAAACAAACTAGGACCACAATCTAGACACTAGACTCTTTTATCGAAATAGAAGTAATAACAAAACAATGCTGTTCAAGAGTCGGAAATATGAAATAATTGACATAGTCATCACATAGTTCTTATATTTCTTTTTACCTGCTTCAAGAGAATATCAGAGCATGGAAGCTGTAACAATGGAAGACTAAGGACTAGAGGACAATTTGAAAACGAGTAAAGTTAGGAGAGAAGCAAAGTGCAAACCATTTCCTAGAACACCTCGTGCTAATATTTAATAACAACCCGGTATGTATATTATTTATTAATATTAAAATTACTAATACATTTTATGAATTTAATTGGTGTTATCAACAGGTGTTATAAACATTAGAAATTCTTGCATCTAAGGATAGCTTGAAAAAATATAAAGTTGTTACTGGTAACTTTGTAACAATTTAGAGTAAAACCAACCAAAGCCTTTTAAGTTGACGAGGTAAATTATGGTTCAGCGCATTTAAAGTTTTAATAGTATCTATGTACGGACCTGTTGAATCATTGAAAGCCAATCGGTTTTCGTTCAACAAAATTGTTATTCCGCTGTCCATGTCCAATACAAGATTCACGATTAAAATTAATCAACGCTTTCTCTAGGTGCAAGAATCACAACTTAGTAGTTATTTCCCACGTTTGAAATTATTCTTACAATAATAATACGAACTAGCGTTTGTATCGCACGTCACACTCAGCATGTTTACCTCGCATACCGAGTGCAAGAGCACTAACGTTCACTAGTAAGTCACAACGTGTTGTATAACTAGAGAACAATAGCTAATGAAATCAATTCGTACACAAACATGATGTACCTACAATTTAAAGCACCCGGTTTCCGAACTCTCTCGTATTTTATTCTAACTATAGGTAAAATCTCAGAGTGTGGGTATACGTAGCCCGTTCTATATTGTCTGTTTGTTTATAAAACGTTTCGGGAACGAAGCTTTATTGTTTTTTTACAATCGATGGAAGAATCACAAATAATCTAAAACCTTAATTTTAATAATAATTATAACGATTTCGATTTCACTAGGCCCTACGTAACGTCAGATGAAGTCATTATCATTAATTATTATTTACTTTATTTATTATCATTAAAATTACGCAATAGAAGAATCACAGCATCATTATAAGACCATAACGGCAATTGAAATTAATCTCATCGACGTATCGTAGGTATTTAATTATTACAATGATTGTAAAATTTAGACCAAATTGGCAGTCTTCACAAACATGGAATGTACGATATGCGTCTATGCAGGTATCCGATAACACTTACAAATATCGGCGAACGTTACACTCTATACAACAACAATGAAGTTACCTTAATATTTATATTACTTTGAAATTAACAACATTGGTATAATCGGTATAATATCAACTAGCGTTCCGCGTAGCGGCTTTTTCTCTCCAACTTCAGCATTATTATGATGATATTGTACGTACTTATTATTCTATAAATCTTTTCAATCTACAACTATTTACTCAAATAGTGATATTAAATTACATTATTGAAGAACATTACCGCTAGACTAACCAAATATCTATCGGGAAGGCAAATCGTTTAGCTCAATTCGTATTTTACTTTGTACAATCATAATACTCGTAAAATTTATATCAACTAGTAAATCTCTACGATGAAGTTAAGAAGTTTGAACCTGTTTGTTACCACTGTAATTTTGTTGTATTATTTGGTTCAATTAAAGTAACCTCTTTGTATTCTAAGGAGCACTAAAGAATATTTTTTTTATAAACTATTGTTTATTTCCATCAACGATTAAATTTAAGATTAACAAAGGTATTTTAACATGGCAGAGATTCATATTTTCTGATAAGACTTGAATAATTATGCTTGTAAATTTGGAATCGTGAATTTAAAATCAAAACTCATATGAATATAACTCACCAGATGCAGATTTTATTTATTTGCACATGCAGTGGTACCCAAATTTGTCGAAAAAAATATTTTGAAAACATAATAATAATTGATATTATTATCTACAATAACAATACCAAGCCGGTAAGGTAGATAAATAGTAAGTAAACAGGTCAAGGGATGATCAAGGGCACTTCATTCCTAAATATTACAAGAATCCCTATTTCACTCACTATCCTTCTAATTCAATTACAAGATTAACATTTTATTTGAGGTTAATATTGTTATATTTATTTAGTTTTGTTTTTCATAGCAAAACTTATGAAAGGTAATCTTCAAAATGTCTATTTCACGGTACTAAAATGATAAGCTCCTCATTAAAAAAAATCTTATTTCGTGAACGATAAAGGGATCTTTTTAGAATGCGTATTTTTCTAGGTTCAGGATCAGGATTTTTTACAAATTCTAATTTCCTTTTTATATGCCTGGTAAATTACTAGAAACTGTCAAAGTATATTGGTATTTAATATTTAATAAAGAAAGGGTTAACACGTTGTACTTTAACTACTTATATTTAATACATGGTTCACAACTTTATTTCACCTGCTTTGAGTTTTTTCATTGATAAACGAACCTATAACGGTTAACTAAATATTGCTCTAGCTCAAGGGTCCCGAAAAAGAATTTCCATGATAACTTGTGGCATAAATATATATTAATTTTCTATAAGTCAATAGAAGTTCCTTAGTTATTATTAATGGGGATATAATGACTGACAGGTAATAGCAGTAGAAAATTGTAAAGCCAAAGTGAACAAGCTCGAAAGTCTCTAAGTCACAATTTTCCGAGAGATAAGTAATTGCTATGTTTTTTTATCAAGACAATCTGAAAAATTATCTACAATAGTTTTATAAGATTTAATTGAATTTATTTCCTAGCTAAAAGTTAATTCTCAGCTGAGGATAGTTTAAGGTGCTAAAGCAAAGATTTATGGACATATGAGGATATTAATATTTCGAAGTTTAATCTTAATATTTATGTAGCCTTTCGTTTTCAATACAAAACAACCTTACCATTTCTACTATTACAGGATCATGCGACACCTCAAACATTTATTCACTAGCTTAACAATAAACTGGATTTCATACGTATTGATGGTCTTGCCTAACGATATCACCACAAAAGGTAACTCAGCCAAGTATCTACAGACATTAGGTATTTTTGATATATAAAAAATTATAATACATAAATCAAAAACATTTCACTGTAGGTATGTATTCAATTGAGTGGATGATCTGAAATGTAAAATATCCTAGAGAATAATATTTTTACACAAGGATTAAGGTTTCTTTTGTGGTAAAACTTTAGGTCTTAGAAATCTTGGGGAACACATTTTATTAAAGCACTATTATCATTTTACATATTTACAAAATCATTATTATTTAAATGGTAGGTAATGGAAGTGAGCGCATGTTATATAGATATTTTGGAGAATACGGAACTGTACTACTGATAGCTTTTATTATCATGGATCTAATGAAATCAAATCCAATATAGATTAAAAATTAAACCGGTTATTGGTAACCATTTTTTGAATTATATGATTTAACAGTATGTCATTTATTATTATATGTTTTGGATGGATTAAGACCTGGGCTCAGTTTTACTTCCATGCAGACATGTTTAGTAACTCTAGGTCCGCTCCGCGCGATTTCAATTACATCTACAGAGTTGTTGATAAAAATGGATTCTACACTATTACACATCCTACTCTTATCTATCCGGTGGAGGCAGTTTCGTGTCTTCGGGGTCTAGTGAGAGGCATACACGCAGATAGTCCTCCATAGAGCGGTACACGTGTTCGATCACGCCTTTTAGGTTGTGGCCTTCATCAGCATATGCCTGAAATGAAACGATTCAGCTTTAAGATACCAATTCTATGGTATAAAATAAAATTTCTAAGCAAATTCTACAGAGCTTACTCAAAACAGTGCTCTGCGATATATTGTGTTTACTAACTTGAGCTCTGTGGGCTTGTCACTTAAGGGCCGCGACCCTTAAGTGACAAGCCCAACACTGGCAAGTGATTTGCCAGTCACTGAACAAAGCTAGAAAAACGAAGTGTGAGTCGCCATTCTACCCGATGGACTGACGACATTGTTAAGATCGCGGGAAGTCGGTGGATGGAAAGGGCTCGGAATCGTTCTTCCTGGAAATGTGTGGCCTATGTCCAGCATTGGACTTCTTTAGGCTGATGATGATGATGTATAAAGTTACCAGCCTGCAAATAATCACCTGATATCTGAACAAGACGCCGGCGTCAGTAAGCGCTCTCGCTAGCTGCAGCGTGTGCGGGTAGGGTGCACTCATGTCAGCCATGCCGTGCACGAGGTATAGTGCGTGGGCGGGCACGTGGTGGGCTCGCTGCGAGGCATCCGCCTCCACGTACCCCTTGTAGTTGACTGACGGCTGGCCGAGAGTTCGCTCCGTGAATGCTGCGTCTGTAATATTACATTAAAACCATATTTAGGTGTTGAATGTTTTAGGAATTGCACTAATGCGCACTCTCGCGACTCGTGTCGATACTTGAGGAAACATGAATGTATACCAACGCCACTGGCAAATCCCACTGAGTGAGAAGGCGTCACATCCTGGGCGGAAACATAAAAAACACCTATTAGTTGTCGTTGATAACACTTTTTATACCCAATGGTTAGAGGACCTGATGCGTCCAACATTCAATATAGAATTGAATAGAAAATACTTTATTGAACATCACCACTTAATACACATAACAGAACAGAAAAAAATCTGAAATCTCTCAGGTTTTTTGTAACATAATATACCTCTAGAAAATAGTATAGTTTGATAATAACTTGTACTCACTATAGTACAGCCAATCCGTGATAGGAGATACCGCAATCCCACACTTGAGCGTCGATTGTTGTGAACCCAGCAGCATAGCGGTGACGTAGCCACCGTACCCCCAGCCCCACACCGCCACACGGGTCACGTCCAAGAACTTAAATGTTTCTAATAAATATCTGAAAAGGGGAAAAAAATAAGTTGTAAAAATAATAAGTTCATTCCTGATATGAATATATAACAAACTCTATCAGTAAGGTTTTGAAAGAAATAGAATAAAAAAAATCTAAGTTTACCGTGCTAACAGTTTTGCAAACTGTTACCACGGTAAGAAGAAGTGCAACAAGTGGGAATCTAACTTTTTATGGAAGGCATAATAGAGCGTTTCGCTCTTTGTAAAAAATAAATGAATTTCTTACTTCTAGTAGTTTCTACTTTATAGGTAATGTTTCAGTTTATTTTCCTCCTTTTTTATGTTTCTATATAAAATCTATAAATTTAACATCTTCAACGATTACACATTGAATATTAAAATACTTAGTCCTAAGACCCGACAATGTTACATATACATAATGCAATAAATATACTGAATACTAAATACTAGAATACCGCTTCAACGTTCATGTATTGGTCCAACTACTCTATTCATGTGATCCGTCTGATACCACCTAAGCTTATATTAAGCACACGACTTACTTAATAACAGCCAACTGGTCAGCCACCTCCACCCCTCCAAGCTTTCCTCGCAGCAATGCTCGAGGTAGACCGCGAGAACCTGCTACATCTAACTTTACATAGACCACGTCATTTCGGGATGACATGTATGATCCCCAGTCAACAAGGTACTCTTCTGTCACTTGCTGACTACCAGGTCTTCCGTCTCTGAAATGCAAAAAACTTGTAAGTTACCAAATTCCGTCCACAACCCCATATAAATTGTGCGTTTCTCATAAAGAAGCCTTACACGTAGACAAGCACAGGAAAAGCAGCGTCTCTCAACTCTTCTCGCCATGATGGAGGCAAGAGTAGCTGGACTCTAGCTCTGGAGCCGCTGCCCAGTTGAACATCAAACGAACGTCGGGTAGGTAGCGCCAACTCTCGTAATCGTACTGATCTAAAACGGGCATAATCTAAATATTAGAATATACCTACAACGTGTAACATCATTTCCCTATAAACGTGGAAGCAGGGTATTTTACAGGTAATGGCGAGTAACTTTGGATATAAGATTTTTGAAGTTTCGAAGTTTTTCATTCATGAAATGCCTCTTAAACTTTCCGCCAAAATGAAACTAACACAACATCACGCAGCCCTATTTACAGCTATTTGACATAATAATGTGAACCGTGGATAAAATAGGTAACACAACTGCCACCAATTATAGCGACTAAGTTAAAATTACTGGAGGAATTTTGAGGTATCATCCACCTTTTACATGATTTTTTTTTCTTCTTACCTATAAGGCCTCGTGTCATATAAAATTCTTTCTAGCTTATGTGTTCTAGCATCATGTAGTCCAGCAAGTGGAGGTCCAGGGCCGCCACATTCCAAAACGTAATGCGTTATGCCAACTCTTGGCTTTACCGGAGAGAACTTTGCTCTCCAGAAGGAGCAGTTGGCATAATGCAAGCGGGCTGGCCACACCGCCAGCTCGCAAGTAAGGCAGCGAGGCTCTTCTCTCTCGGCCCGCGCTCGCACGGAGTTACTGCCGCCTCCGTAGCTCGGGTCTCGGACCACGTACACGTGTCTCTGGCCCGGTCTATCTGCACTACCTGTGACAACAAGACAAGCGTCAGCAACCCCTAGCATTCAAATGTTCCCCATTACAATCTCACACTGGTAAATAACCACAAATAACCACACAAACCCCAATCGTGCTGCCCGATGATAAACATGAACTTAAAGCATTTTTTAGCATGACGAGGACATTGAGTTAGTCAGTTCAATGTTTAGAAAATCACTCAACTGCAATCAATCTAAATAGGTACTTAATTTGATTAGCTTCTTTCACCATATCGGGATGTAGTTTAGGTATGTATACATTTTCTCTGCCTAACCCTTAAATAAAAAGTAAAGTAGTTAGTCAATAAATAATTAGCGTGAATCTAAGCAGCTTTATCTGTGGAAATAACTTACCTAAATAATAAACTAAATGGTTTTCCTGGTCCCAGGCAAGGACTTCAGACACTTCCACCCTCCCATGAGATAGAACCGCTATTCGTTGCCGATTTACATCCACGTGTTTTATGTGGGTGTAGTACTGGCCACCTCCCTCTTGGACTGCCGCCAGAAGCAAGAACGCACTACCATCTTCAGAGTACACCGGCCTTTGATGTACTTCCAGCCAAGGTTCATCTGTAGCTTTTTCTGAATGAGTCTGAAAATTATCTCCATTAAAGTTCGAAACTCAAAAAGGTGTTTATCGTCACAGTTGGGTATAGTTAATATATAACTCATCATTATCAAAATAAAATTACCTCAGTACACGTCCAATCAGGCGCATAACAGCTACTATAAACAGTCAGATTCTGTGCACGATTCATCCACACCGAACCTACATGAGAATTATCTTGGCCCACCCATTGGGCTGATATGAGATAATACTCCCTAAAAATAAAAAAAAATAAGTTCAGTGTTCTGCACGTTATTTTGCATAATTTTTAAAAATATGAAAGCTCATACGTACATTCCATCTAGAGTACTTGGAGGCTTAACTACCCATTTTTGTGGCGTAGTTGTCGTGTTTTCGACTTTCACTATACATAGCGCCACTTTAGGTATAGAGCTGCCAGGCTGCAAAAACAATAAGTCGCTATAAAATAACAGTAACTCTGCGAACAAGGATATGAGTAACGCGTAGGTAGCTTTATCAAGATTGTTTATTGGAATAGTGTGTGATTTACTTAGAGCGATATAGACGGGGCACAGTTCGCCACCGCGACTATTTTAGTTTCAATTTGTAATTTAATAATTTATTTTAACATTTAATGGAAACGGTTGCACACAAATTACATTAATTAAATATCAATATAACGAACACAAGAGGGCATAGAAATTTAAAAACAATAATTATGAATAAGTTCCATCAAAAAGAAAACTATAAATATTTACCGTGGGATATCTTATAGTAACATGATCAGGGAAGACTGTGTGTATGGTGGTGTTGACAACTGGCATCAGGAAACCGGTTCTGGATGCGCCCGCGCCGCCTATGCCCTCAGATATCCGCGGGAACTTCAGCTCGGAGACGGCAGTATCGTCGTACTGGACGTACAATACGAGACTGCCGTCTGGAGAGCCCCATATCGCAGATGCTGTTTTCGTCACCTCCTCTGTGGAAGAGTTTTTATTTATCATTTATTTATGTCATCATACTCAAATACACATAACATACATGTACAATGTATCTACACGTCAAAGCAAACAGTAAAGGATATTTTGTAAGACGTTAAAAATACTCTGCCGCGAGTCTGGTCCAATTCCACTGACTATACTAAGATTACGAGTGTCCTAGTCTAGTCAATTATAGAACAAAATAATAGACCATTAATTGGAAAAGTTGACAGAAAATGTTGGTAGGACTAAATCGTTAGCCTCGTTTGAAAAATGTACCTTGGTATAACCAGTCGGAGACTCCGTTGTACACCCTGCCTGGCACGGCGTCATAAGTAAGTTGCAGAAGGTGTGATCTCCGCGCCGGAGGCCCTGGCAGAGCCAAGACCTCATTGTCGGCCACCAAAAGCAGCGATCCATTCGTACCCAGCCAGGACGCATGCTGCCAGTCCCAACTCCTTTGACCCTCGCCAAAGAGCGGTATGTGATGGCTAGACAGAAGTTCACTATGAGAAAAAATAATAAATGATAATAATTGAATAGCATGCAGCATTTAAAAGTTTTGAAGAACCACCACATTCTGTAAAAGCCACAGCAAACTAGCGAGTAACTTATTTACCTACTTTCTAAGCAAACTACATACAAGTACCTATTAGAAGTTTCTTTCTCATGCTCCGTCGTATTTTGGCTCTTAATCGATGTATATATGAGGGTACCTTCAGCTTCGTAGACCGAATACAGTCACAATATAAGTAATTCAACTCGCAAACTTCTAAATTCTATCGTCATCAAATCGAATTCTTCACCCGTGACACGATGCGCGGAAATTGCAAAAATATGTGTTGAAAGAGAAAACAAACAGTGTCGCAGCTACGTAGCTGATAGCAATTTCCTCTAAAGATGACTGCATTCTCAAAACTGTTGATGCAAAGTTGTTCTATAAGAATAGGAACACAAAATTATAGTGCTTAGAATACCGCAAAATAGAATTAAAATGCTACGGTGAATAGTAAAAAAGAAAACAGATAGATTTGGAACTCATAGAAACCAACCAAAAGACTTGTATTTCATTCGCAAAAAAAACCGGCGTTCAAAATTACTTTGTAAATCTACTGTAGGTACTGTAATATTTACTGCTGGACTTATAGACCACATACAATAGGTTCCACCGTTATTGAAAGAAAATTGCGGAAAATCAGCATTACCTATTAGAACAGTTACAAAGAGGTATTAGATATTTTACAAAAAACTACAGCATTTTCGGGAAAGTGTGGCGAGTGAAAACCAATTTGGGACCAAGAAATTCAATTTACAGTGAGAAATGTAATTACGAAAACCTCGCGCCTTTTACTGTGACCTTTACGATGTTCAAGCGTCAAATATCAAATGGTACTCACTCATTTGTGACGTCATAAACGGTGTAGGTCGCCGTGAACGTCCGCTGATAAACCTGTGAATTAAAAAAAAGAACATGCAATGTTTTTATCTGGATCATTTAGAAATAAAACTAACGAATTATAAGTTTGGCCGCACAATAAATTCGTACCTCCTTGATATTGTGCTGAAAAAGCACGTAGCGCAAGTTCGGTGAACACTGATACCCACGAACATTGAGCTGCCTCTGTAATCAAAAGGTACAATATTATGAACATCTACTTGTTACATCAGCTAGTTGTATAAAAAAATTCCTGCTAATATATATTTATTTATATTTATATTTAGTAATGCAGTCTTTCTGGTCAAGTGGACTCCACTCCAACTGATTACTAAACTTACTTCAAAAAACATGTTTATATTGATGTGTTCCAAGTTTTCAGTTATGGGCAATACGGGGAAAGTTGTAGTATAAGCAAAACTATACGACTGTTCTGCTAGAATTTTACAGCTTTCAGAACGAGTATCATTAATGTAATTATCGAGCTGATAAACTTGAAGTTGCAGTAAGTAACTTCCAACCATGAAGATACGACTTAAAATTGTTTCAAACCAAGAGTGCTTTTTATAGTTTCATTCATCTCTACCTGGAATAAAATGCTTAAAAGTCGCACTCTCAAATTTTCATCTTCCGAAGCCCGCATAATAATGCCATTATGGAGAATCGGGGATGCTGCCATAAATTTTATAGTAAAGACGTCGGTAAAAGCAACCGCACTTTCGAAAGGCAACGAAAATGTCTTTTCTCTTATAAGGCTCACATGCTAAGTCCTAGTCTTTAGGGACTTTAAGGGAAAAATTTGATTCCGTAGATATTTTAGGTCTACTACTCTACATTGCGATGCTTTTAATTTATCTGGATGATTTGGGACAAATTTAGAAGTGTGTTTGTCTTTCTATATAATAAACAATAATCACATGATGGAAGTACCAGCTTAAAGTTATAAGTGATTGGAACTTACTAAAGTATGATTGGTGACTAGAACAGTAAGTGTGTTGTTGAACGTGTTGAAGGCAAACAGGCCTCCGTCGTCTGCCTGGTAGATGAGCTGGTGCGGGCTCACCCACGTGGTCGGCAGTCGGTCTACGGTCAGATCCCCTCGGAGGAATTCGTCCAGGCGCATACGACGTCCTGACCAGTACAATAACTCGTCTACATATCTGTGAAAACGAGAACAATTATTTTATTTTATTAATATTATTTACCAGCGACTAAAACCGTGTACCTAAACCTCGCATGTACAATGCCCAAAAAATATTATGATTTACAAACAAGGTTCGTAACACAGAGGCATGTAAAATTTTATTGCAATTGGAGCGTGTATAATATAAAAAATAAAGGTACACTTACCCTAGTAAGTAAATTGCTACCACGATACCCGCTATCACACAGCTGATTACCATCAACGAAAAGACGATACTCTTCCAATTGTGGCCTTCCCCGCCGTACAGGTCCTGCAAGTTTAAACTATGCTTTAGCCATTCGTTTGTGTCGGGATGAAATAAATCTACTTTCATTTAAGAGAGACTAATGCAAAAGAAAATGGAAATTCGGGTTAGTGTTTTAGCTATAACAAAATATCCAAATACATAAAGATCCCGCATTTGTCCAAGTGAACATGTAACATGAGTTGATACTAAATTACTGCATTTTGCATAGGTAGCTAAAAATGCATTTTGTATTATTTGTGTAAAGTGTTGACAAAGCTTAGTGAAAGATAGTTTACCTCCTCCTTGGAAGACTTGGGGTCGGCGACCTGCAAAGTCTCGTCGGGCGGGAGGCGCCAGGAGCCGCCGCCGCCGCCGCCGCCCGAGCGGTCCGTGTGGCCGGTGGCGTGCATGCGCCGCCGCCGCGCGCGCACCCGCCACCGCGCCGCGCTACGCCTCCGCGCCCGCGCCCGCTTCCGCACCCGCCTCTACGCCTTCACACGCGCGACCTCGACACGCCACCACGCGTCGCACGCGCACTCTCCACTCCATCACTGTTCAACAATACATAACCATTAATTTTTAGTCTTTAAGGATCCCAGACACTAAGCAAATAATATATGATCATAAACAAGATGACGTTCCAGTTGGCATTTTTTTTTTTTATCGAGGGGACACTTATACTATGGGCGAACAACTAAGAGTAACAATGCTATAACTTGGTTTGCTGTTTTGTTCCACTATTAATTTTTTTTTTAAATTTTAGTTAAATTATAACGACTCGGTTTTTATTAAAATACAAAATATCTACGCGTTTATAAGAGCTTAAAAACCCGCAAGTAAAAACGTTTTTCTCGACGTTTAATTTTCAATTTTATTGTGGAAAATAGAATAAAGCTTCCGAGCGTGCTACGCGTTCAGCGGTTAGCCTCAGTAAACCGCTGGGACTGTTTGCAATCGACCACAGAACACTAGCGGTCACATTTCGGGGGAAGTTCCTTTTGCTTGCACTCGGGTGCAGCTCTCTACATATTAGCTAACCCTTTAATCAACCTGAGTGTTCAAATATTACCTTTCCTAAGTTCAAATACATCTTGTAGCAGGAATTAACTAAGTTGTAGCAAGATGCTACGAAGCTACGAACTTGCTACTGACTGACCATGATATTTTTTACAGAATGATGACGTTCAATGAAGGCTACTTGGTCATGCTCGAATTTAGTAAACATATTGCCATTATAAACATGAAGTTATAATGATGATCCGTTTGTTAATCTTCCGTCCGTTTTTCACAGGAACGGCTTCAGGTATCAATCAAAATCTAAGGGTTATGTCGTGCTTGATTTTGTGCTTCTCCAGAAACTTCTAGGATACTATAGTTAAGTCACAACTATGTAAATTGGAATTCTAGGAGCCTTTATAACATGTCGAAAATCGAGAACGCGAAGTTTTAGAAAATAACCTTTCCCGAGGTGAATGAACATACAAAAGAAGGTGCCAATTATTATAATTTCGACATTGTGTAAGTTTAACATAGTATTTTTATCTAATAGCATGCTAAGATTCAAGAGAGTTGTTAGAGAACAAATGAAATAATGAATTAAATTCAGGTTTAAGCGCACTAGTTCTGTTTTTAAATCATTGTGACAGTATATAAGCATAATCAACTAGTATACTACTCGTAGCTGCCACATTTACAATTCGGAATCCTCTACCATGGGCGTACCGTATTTGTTTTTGATCCTGAAAAACTGTATTATCTTTAAAAAATATTAATTTGTTAATTGTTTTAGTGACGCATTGTATCGATATACAGAATGGTGTTGGAGAGCTGCCAACGCGGGCGCGGTCTCGTCTCCAACATTTATACATTCGAGTAGATTCGCTCGACGCCAACTTTACGACTCCGTAAAGTTATTCCAACTGCTCTTACAATGTGATTTTTTTAGATTGGTGCCATTTTATTACAAAAATATTCAGATCAGCATATATCATTACTTAGTCGGAATGCGCATATCGAATACTTTAAAATAAAAATACTGCAGTGCAAAAATCATTTTGCCAGTAGGTAGTAGGGGACTATTCTTGGCTCAGCAGGAATGCGAATGTAGGTATTTTGCACTTTTTTACTACAAAATAAACAAACCGCGTGCCGTGGTTGACAGGAATGCGAGAAACGCTGAGTTTTCAAAGATTCCTTTCGTAAAGCAATTCAACGTTTGCAGCTAAAAAGTTCGTAACAACCCCTTGAAAAGCGTGTGTCGTATATAAAAAAACAGCTGTTTCATGCAAAAGTTCAATACCTACCTGGCTAAAATGTATAAAACATCTGTTTTTTATTCACGTTCACAGTGTTGGTTTATTAAAAGTTATTCATATTGATGGGTACTTTAGCCCCCTGAAACTTTCGGGAGTGGCATTTTAACACCATATATATAACGTTTAATAACTATATAAGATCAAGAGTTCTACCAAATGGATTTATTTATTTTATATATATTATTATTTATTTATTTGTGTATGGAGTAAATTAATTTCAGTGTTCCATAAAACGCATCAATCTTATCAATGGAAGTTTAAAGTTTTATGCAGTGCTGAAGTTTGAGCTGGATTCGAAAAGTTGTTGTAGCAGGCCTTTATTATAATAGCTCGCCAGCAAGCCGAAAGCCTGGAAAATGGGCACTGACACCCGTTTGGGCATTAACCACGTTTCTTATAATTATCTCCAGCAGCTTTGCAGTGTTTTATATCTTTCTTAACGGTATAAACGCGATCTGGTTTCTAAAAAGCTCGTGTGACCCGCAATGCAGATATAGTCCCACCTTATAACGAGTAATATGTTAGATATGTATGTAAATGAAGTTGCAAAAAGTAATATTATTTAGAGTTGTCGCAAAGGAAATAGAATGTTACGCTAAGGCACAGGTCTGGGAGTCGATTCACTGAACAACAAAATCACGGGGAGATTCACCTAGTGGATCGTCTCATTCACGTTATAATTTTTAGTCACAAAACACTCACTGCGGGTTCCGCGGTCACTTGGGTGAATGTTTTTTACGGAATAGCACAACAGTGGTCTACACCGAGACTGCGGCACTCCACCTAAAGTGCTAGAATTTATGGCCCTAATTAACTGAGTAGGATTTATGGCTAGCTCACTGCATGTGATTCGACAACTTTGTCGTTATCGACTCAGTAGTTCTCGCCTAGTTTATCAAGATCAATGTGAAGGACATAAGTAGGTACAGCGTTGTGGCGTTGCTCACTTAATCTATCGTGTAAATAATGTGCAGCTTTTCAGATACACATACCTATTACTATTGAACGGAGTGAGCGATAACTTCTCTAATAACTTGGGCGACTTGGTATTGTATGTTTGATATTTGTACTATGTATTGTATGTTTGTCAATGTCGTTGTCGGATCCATGGAGGAAATATCATAATCGCTTATCCGATCTGCCATGTTGCCATATCAAAGCCAGTAATATGAATTATCGGCAAATGAGTTTTTTTATTTATTTATTAAAACACAGATATTATTAAATGGGTGTTATAAAAGTATGTTGTTCATATATTCTCAATCAATTTTCATTTTTATTCTATCCAAAAATATCAAAATTTGGGAAACCGATATTATCGTTAGATCCCATTTGGTAAAGTTTTAATGACTTCGCTTTGAATAGCTCAGGTAAGATTAGAGCTAAATCGCGAGAAATTTCAGTTCATGATGAACGTAGTTATATTCAGTATGAACATAAAACATACCTAAGTAAATGCTTGTGCGAATCCTGGCCGCTCGCCATCAGACTTAATTCAATATGTTGAGCCTAGGGCCTCTGTTTACTCACAGGCATAAATCACTGAATATTTAACTGTATCGTAAAACAGATTAAAGCGTTTCGCTAATGTATGCATTCCATTTAACGGTTTTAAAAACGTATAATTGCAATTATTCGAAATTATTTTTTAACGTAAATGAGGTAGTGTACGTACAATATTTTTGATGTAGACAAGTTTCCGTTTACAGGGTTCGTTTCGTTCATGTCACTGCGTTCCCGAAAATTTGTTGTTTAAATAATAGCTAATCTTGGTTACCAACTATTTTTTTTTAAGTTTCATCTCGATCGGTACAGTGTAGGCGTCTCTCTCTTGTCGTTTTACTAGTTTCTATCGAAACAGTGTGGTGAAAGGATTTTAAGTGCGCCTGAAGAGGCTCCTTTCGAGCACTTGACACATGTTATAGAACTTTTTAGGTTCCACGACATGCCGGTTTTCTCACAATGTTTTCCTTCATCGTTTGAGAGTACTGGCATTGTGCAAATAAATTTTTAACAGTAAACTTCATTGGTTCACGACCGGTTTCGAACTCACGACCTTAGAATCGGAAAGCGGGACCGCTAGCACTAGACCACCAGTGCTCTCAAAAATAATAAAAATAAATGCTAATCTTGGCTACCAACAAAAAAAAATTAGTTTCATCTCGATCGGTACAGTTAGGGTATGACTGTGCCACATGTATCCATCCACATGTATGTATGTAACCATCCAAACATTGTAATTTTCGCATTTATATATTAGTAGGAAGTTGGAAGTGACTGAACATATCATCTGCTGATTTAAAAGTCCTTCTAAATTTCAATTGGCAGACTTTATTTATCCATCTCTCAGTGGATCATCGATCTTGCTCAATTTGTGAGAGAGTAGAGTTCATTCGTCGGTGTTATCGGTGTACCAATCCGAGGGAGTAGCGGTGAAAAGCATTGGAAAACTAAGAGATGATTGGAAGCGAAATTGTGGAAAATACATTTCAGTACCAATACGTTGGCTTTAAAGCGATGGATTGTGGTAGTAATAAATATACCTAGCCTAATGTAACCTTTCTGTAAACCGGTAGAAACTTATTGGGATAATTATATGGAATAATAAATGGATTGGAAATTTCACATAGCTACAAAAAACGTTTGGTTTCTGTCGTTTATAGTTTATTATAAAAACACGCCACATAATCTTTTTGCACTACATTGTTTTGTTTGAAAATAAAAAATAAAAATATGTATAATACTTGAAGTGTAGTGTGTACTTATAGTTTGTTTTGAGAAGTGAAGTGTTAGAGTGACTATAAAAAAAGGGAACTAAAAGCGAGCCCTAAATTCAACTTATAGAGAGTTTAAGGTTGTAAAAAACCAACTACCACGAACAAAGTTACGAGCCCATTGCTAGTATCCTACATACTCAGTTCTTTCTTATCCAAAACACTGGTTCGCCCATAAATTTCATTGTGTTTGACATTTCAATTCGCCTTGCGCTCTGTATTACAGAAGATGTCAGGTGGATCAGTAAATTACTAAGCACCATTGATGAAAGAGAAATGTTTTTGAAAACTATTAGGTACAATATGAATAGCTTCTTAACTTTCCCGATCCGATTTTTAATTATTATGTTTACGATTTATATTTTTTTAGCTTTATAGCCAAAACGATAACAAAGTTCTCATTTTTTATAATATTTTAACATGGCACATATAACAACATATTTACAATGACTAACGGAGTATAACAAAAGTAATTACAATTGAGTTTTAATATCTCCCTCACAGTACTTCAAAGGAATTTTAATCAAGTGATTTAATTTATCATGAAGTAAACTAGACAGTTAGCTCTATACAAGTGTTATCGATTACAAAACAACTGTAAGGTATATCAATCCACCTGAAGGCTGCGTGGGCGGAATCCATTTTCCGTGGGAGTGTCTCGTCTGAGGGGCTTTCCGGGATTTTCTCGTTCAATGCAATTCAGCTATTATTTTATACTCCATTGGGGTCCAACCTGCCTAGTTCGCTTAGATAATAAGTATGATGCAAAGTAGAATAAATAATAGCGAGGAGGCTAAGACTTTGTTGGAGCCTACTTCAAATGAGTGTATATCCAATTTCACATATCTACCTACACAGTACACGTACTGAGATGTTGAGACGGTAAACTGAACCTCTGTCTATAACAATAGCATTACGTCATAGAGCCTTGCAGACTATATTTGGTATTTTACTGAGTTACTCACGTGACTGTGATTGCACCAGTCACGATTGAAGGACTGTAATAAAACTGAGTTTGAAAGTAACTAATGATGCTTCGTCCGTATTTCACCGTAAATGGATATGTTAGTGTTATAACGGAATAACAGTAAAAAATAATGAATGCGTTCCCATGAATATTGCGAAGTTGAATATTTATTTCCGAAGTTTTGCACCTGATATCTAGCTCCATCAACATTTTGATGGGATCCGATATCGGAGTGAAATGTTTAAAAGTTTGAAATCGCTTGTAGACTTTGAATTTGAGACGAGCGCGATACTGTCGGCTGAGTTTATCGATATTTTCGTCAATTTGTTCCAATTCACTGCGCTTTAGTCATATTTACGAACACTTTCTAATAATCAAGTTTAAGAGTGCGCCATAAACAAAATTAGAACCTCGTCGTGCTATTCCAAATTACTTACAATAGTTTGGTTGAGTAATAGGTACTTTTTAAAAACGCGCAGTCTAATGATTTTGAATTAAATGAGCAAAATGATAAAAGTCAGAAAACATACATAAATCAAATAATATCTATCTAATATATGATCTATCTAATATAAAAGTAAAATATTTAGATATGGAATTAGTAGATGTTTCCTACTCAATCATGTGGTATCGCTATAGGTAAGTACTTAATCTTGATCAATCAATCAATGATCTTTAAAATATATTAGGATAACCATATTCT
This sequence comes from Chloroclysta siterata, assembly GCA_932294275.1. Classification (NCBI taxonomy): domain Eukaryota; kingdom Metazoa; phylum Arthropoda; class Insecta; order Lepidoptera; family Geometridae; genus Chloroclysta; species Chloroclysta siterata. The sequence continues at coordinate 6,250,824 of OW028600.1, read as the reverse complement.
TTAACGGGATCGTGAGCAGTTGGGGGCTGAGCCTAGCTTTTATAATTGCATTTCTACATCTATTTCTACATTAGGTACTACATTATTAGGTACTTATATATGATGCTGCTGGTTATTATATCTATTAAGATACGATAGGTAAACAAATTCCTTTCAATACACGATCCGAGATATTTATCCGAGCCAACCTGCAAAGTTATGGTAATCTACTGAAATATCAAGGTGGCTCTAAATAAGCCGCCGTTTTCCTTTCCTCTCATTTCGCTTTGAGAGAATTGTGACGGTATTTACGATATCTGAATATGATAGTAGAGTTTACGATGCAAGCCGTAATTCCAGACTCGCTTGGTGCTTTAATGTTCGTGGAAAACAATTTGGGTTTCTTAGTAAGTACAGCTGACTATTAAAGTCTCTTGACAAGTAGAATTCGTTCTAGAAAATACCAATTTATAACTTTCAGAAGGAACCGTCAAACAACTTCTCGCTCGCACATTTCAATATTTTTGAAGGTATAAAATTACTGAAGTTAGTTATGAAAAATCGCAACAACAAAGTTTCCGGCGAATAATATTACAATATCATTTTGATCCAATTGTACAAACATATTTTGTTTATTCTAGTTACTTTTTTTTAAACATTCATGTTCTATTCTAAAGTGTATTTTTATGTGAGCGTTGGGCTCTACGTTTATCAAGTAGATTTTAAAATTAAGGAACCTCGCTAAAATTTATTAAGTTTTGAACCCCATAGTAATACACACTCGGAAATATTCAGGTATAGGTCGCGTCATGTAAAAAAAACGCTGGAAGAAAGTGGAGGGGATGTGCTTGCGTATGGGTGCACTCGCGCAAACACACCCCCTCCACTTTCTTTCAGCGTTCTTTTTACATGACGCGACCTATACCCACATAAATCCCAATTTATACATACTCGTATGCATTCAGCATAATATACAGATTCCGTCATAGTAGCTGATGGCGTCACATATCACCTGTCACGTGACATGGTGTTACGCGCCGGAAACTGCATGCATGCAGTCAAGATACCTCTGTATTTATGGCCAGCGATGTGGCCAGGGTTGCCAGATGTAAATTAAGATAAAGTCGGGTCTAAAATGGAGGATTTTCTGTAAAAACAGGGGACATTTACAATAAAACGAATTATATAATATTACTTTACTACTACTTATTACTTTATTTATTTTAATCATATTTAGCTGAGCTGCCAAGTTTCGCAAGAAGTTTGTGGTTTTTCAACAATAATCATGAAAATCTTCACATGACATGTTTTTGAAGTTGTATTATGTAAGAATCAACGATTTAAGTGTCTGCACACTAAGTCTGTTCCTCTCTTTGCTCCACTGAGTATGAATCCACAATCCACAATTCCACAATCGTGTTATGTGCGCTTATACAAAAATAAAACTAGCAGATTTTAAGCAGTTCTAAGAAACATGGAAAATATGGAAAAGGAGGACATGTCCTCCTTTTGGATACCATCTGGCAACCCTAGGCCAGTGACACTATTGTCACTACGAACCGGTAACTAGGTGCTTGATGAGAATCAAATCTGAGATGATCTATCTCGAAATTGATATCTTGATAACTTGCATTTTGTTTTATAGTAAGCGCTTCTAATTAAGCACCAAATTGAGGCATGAAAGAATGGTGGCCAAGGAATGCTCGAAGACCTAGAGACAGAACACCCGCCCGTCGGTACAATGTCGGAACGACATTGTAGTGAGTGTTAAAAATGAGTGGATGAGACTAGCAAGAGACCGTAAAAAGTGGGTGCAAACGGGCTGAAATGATGATGATGAAATTGAGATATTTTGTTACTTGTTTTTAATAACATAAAGAATATAATGTTTACTAGCATCTAGATGGGAAATTGTAGACAAAGCTGAACAGGCGCATAAATATTTTATGAATACTGTCAGCTGTAGAAAACTGTATTTTGCGTCGAATAGCAGATCATGTTCAAGAAAATTACGACATGAACATGATCTAGAAAGCTACTGAGGATAAGTAGATAACCTACTTTCAAGAAAATAGAAGTTTTACGATATTAGGCAATACCCTAGTAGATTTTACAATTTTGGTTCAGAATATAACAGTCGTTACCTACTCGTATATCAAGCCGAATAATGTTAACCAAGTTACTAACTTATTACTGTTTCTTTTATCTTATTTATTATTATTCTGTTCTTCTAGGCTTGGTTGCAAGGAAGTGATACCTAGATCCACCTAGCTTTAAGAAGTTTCAAAGTGATCCTTGTGATTCAATAGAATTTTAATTTGTTCAACCTTTTTGCATGGATATTGAGAATTTGTTTAATAATTTATAAGAAAATGGTACGTGTGAGGGCATGAGATCGTCTGTTTCCTGTTGAAATTATACAATTTACGCAGCCCGACTGGAGAATAATCCTCTGCCGTGTCGGAGCCGCTTCCTTTAAAGAAAATTGAAATTTCTCCCCCACAAAAAGATTTCCTCGTTTGAATATTTATTAAGCTTGTGAAGTTTTATGAGCCTGCATTTTAATCGAAAAGATTGTTAATAGTTTCTTCTTCGGTTTGTTGAGGTATTTAATAAGACCCATACTAACTACCTACTAGAAATTGTATTAAGACTCATTATAAGTGGACTGTAAAGTCCTTCTATGGTTATTTAATAATAAAGATCTTTAAGCCGAATAATCTTTGCTTTCATTAGCCCGGTTGTATCACTGTTTTGACAGATTTCTGGTGTGCAGTTTATATTCCATTGGCTTTGTTATTGCTATCGATGCGTTCAGCTGCAATTGAAACGCCTCAAGCAATGCTAGACGCAACTCCCAGATTACCAATCTCAGTTCATTACCCTGAGCAAGGTTGAGCTCTTCGTTCTCAGCTCAGCCTCGCAGTAACAAGCTCGTTAGCCTGTCTGAATGCCACCTCTTCGTTTTATCCCGAACTTATCCCCTATCGCTATTGTAATAACATTCGGAACGGCAAGACTCGAATCCGAGACGCTAAGCCTCGCTGTAGAGGTGCACTTGATTGCTCATCTCGATTCCAGCTCATTAGTTTAAGTGGATCTAGCGTATTCAAGCTTACATAGTTACGTAATACTGTCGTAGCACTCCTGAGTGTTGTGAGTTTATGTCTAAACTTCATCTCTCGAGGTGATGCATGATGTATCGTCGTGAAAAGACAAAGTGCGAGGTCGCGCTCATTTTGCTATGCAGTTGTAGTGTGCTATTTGCATTTTATCAGCTTTTTTTATTTGTTAATCAAATGAAGCCGTCTCTGAATTTGATAGTAACTTGGTCGCTGCGGTTGTTACTTGATAGTAACGTCATCTGAAGAAGTCCATTGTTTTAAACATTGCATTGTCTCTCCCATATATTTCCAGGAAAACAGTGTTGCCTATGCTATCTTAATCTAGGGTTGGTGATTATCCACGCTAACTTAGCTAGAACACCTGTTAACTAACTTGCAGATGATGGGCACACGTGAAAGCGTATAACGTTAATGACTTTAAGCTTGCTTCCTCTTGCTATGAAAACCAATTGCATTACAGTGTATCATAGCTTAAACCCGCGTTTACAAGACATGATAGGAAGAATATTTAATGGGCTTTTACTTACTTTTATAAAAAAGTATTATTATACTACGCATAACTTATTTGTAAGCTATATAACATGTGTCAAGTGCTCGAAAGGAGCCTCTTGAGGCGCACTTAAAATCCTTTCACCACACTGCTTCGAAAGAAACTAGTGACGACAAAAAGAAGAAAAAGAACATATGCGTAACCCACTAAGCTATGATAATTGCAATGAAAAATAACTAAATACGTTTCTTATTCTGATTGACCGCCTGAATTGATGAAAAGCGGTTTATCTTGTATGTGATAGATTAATCGAGAACCTAGTGGTTAGACAAATCTTTTGTAAGACTTTAAACCACTACTGTAATTTAAGTAACTTTGTATCCAATAAATAAATAAATAAAACCACACTTGCATACCTACAATTAGGTACTGTATAACACAATGCAAGTCCACGTACAAATATAATCATTTTGGGTTTCGACTATAAATGGAGGAAACGGAACCCACATAGTTTCGTTTCACTGAAGTTTGTTTTAGTTCTAATAAATGTTACCGCAACTTAGTAAGGTGGTGAAATCAAATAGGAGTCACAGACAGTTATATGATGCGAAAAGGCAGTAAAGCTAATGTTTATTACACGCCTAAAATATAATATACTGGTACATGTGGTGCTGTTTATATTTTCCTCATAAAGAAAGTTTTTATGAAGCTTTATCTGTTTGAAGTAATCATTAACTTTGTCAAAAGAGTCGCCACCAGGCTATGCCGATTGGGATATTGCGTTGAAATTTTCAGGCTGGGTTTTCTGTCTACAATGAGGTCAACAGTCAACGTAGATGTATGTTCTGAATTTATGAAGAAACGTGTAAACCAACGACCGGCAACCTTTGAAGCAGGAGCGATATTTGCCGGTTTTCCATGTCCATATACATTACATTATATTTATAAATTTAACCTATTTGTTATTAAAGCTATGGTTGTATTTCTCTGTATAACGTCATCTGGAAGGGACACAGCACAAGTCTGTAAGGACTTAGTGTAGGGTCTTGAATCTCTAATTATCTACAAGCCATGTAATTTCTCGATCCCTTTTGTTCGTCTGCATCAAATTGTATGTAGCTATAACTATGTGCTTTTTTTTTGATAAAAAATAAATAAATTATTATTTATATATACACCTAAAAATAAGGCACATGAAAGCTGAGGGGTCTCAATGTCCTCTACTTCCTAACACGTTTTTATTTTTAAGTTAGTTGAAGCTTATTGGCTGAATTTATCATGGAAGATCTTAAACCATGACCTTTTGGCCTAAGGCATAACAAAATTATCTCCCATTTTATCCATCTTGTTTTCACCCCAAGCGTTGCGAAATGTTTAATTTGTTAAAAGCCGTAACATTTTGTAGCAATCAGCGAGTTTCAATTTAACTGTAGCCGTTACAAGTCCGATGCGAAGTTTTATAGTTCAATTACAGAGAGTTGAACTCACGAACGCCTTCAATGAGGAGTGGCGGGGTCATTGAATGCCGCCGTCGACTCGACTCCACGTACACTCTATCAGCGCTTCAAGAGCAATGCTATAAAAGAAACTGCAATATTTTTTACACAAAAGCCTTTATGCTAGCGATATGGCTAGCGACCGACAGGACGCCACAAAGCCCGATTTTAAATAAATGTAGCCAAGTACAGTCAAGGCACGGCAAGAGCCTACGATTTTTAGTTATCATGAGGTGTAAATCTTATAAATTGGTCATCAGTATCGATTATCAAATAACCATAATCATCATCATTTTCTTGCCACGCTAAGTGGGATCGGAACATCAGGTTTCCTCTTATATTATTTTCTACCACCGTCATCTTGGTGTTCACTTCTTGGTCTACTCTTTACATATTTAAAATCATCCACATTCCAATACTTAACATTCTTCCGTAAAATGAAATGACCCACGGTAACCGACTACTCCTCAACTTGTCCGAAACATTCTAAATTGCTGAATACCTACTAGGATTTTGCTTACGGAAAAGGCAATGTAATAAGTGCCTATCTCGGTAGGGTCACGTGTTCGAACATCGAGGGTCTGATGTGTTACCTAATAAAGTGCGAAGGCTCTGGATATTCTTGGATTTGACTTTGTATATCGGTGCGTCTCGAGAGAAACACTAAGCGCCAAATAATTTTAAGAGTAGTAGAGCTCTTTGTGAAGGGCTCGTCCGGGGAAGTACTACCACCACGCCTTTTTCTGCCACCAAGCAGCAACGCTCGCTGTGTTTCGGTTTGAAGAGTGTGGTCGCCGATGTAATTACAGGCACATGAGGCTTAACATCTGTATGCCTCAAGTTGATGGACGCAGGGCAGTGCATCGTAGGGCACGTTCCTATCGTACGTGACTTGCGAGGCAATGCTTTGTTATAGTTACCACTTAACATCAGAAGGGCCATCTGCTTATCCATCAGCTAGTTGTATAATAAAAAAAATACGTAATCTATACGTAAAAAACTTACATTGTTTGCTGCGCCGCTGAATCGAAGTTCTAGAAGAATTTGTTCGGGGTTGAACAGCAGGTAATTTACATATTAGGTTTGTAGTTTTTTTTATACCAGCACCTATTGACTGTGTTTAAAAAAAACTTTTCATGCCAACGTTTGAAAAGTCATTATTGAATTTGTAGCGCGTCATTATCGATGGAATACTAGTAAACCCGTTCGTGTCTAGTTTCGAAGCACTAACCCTCTCAAAGCCCTAACATTCCCAACTCTTTAATCCGAACATGCTGGGAGCTTGCATTACTAGCGGCTCTGTGAAATTTGCATCAAATATTTCTCGTTCGGCTTAGCTCGAGGCTTTTACAACTTGTTGAAGCATAGGTATACATTTCTTTATCGTGAAGTGGTTTTTCACTTGTTGTAACACATTTTTAACTTCTGTTTTACTGTTGAGATTCTCCTGTGAGAGCGTGCAACAAAAGATCAAGCAACATTTAGCGCAGTCATTACTTGCATGGATGAACGCACTTTGAGCTTGAACTCTTTCCTGTTCTTCTGAGGCTTTGGTCGCGAGGAATTCGTGCTAGATTCTAGGCGAAGTCCTAGTCATTAGGTGAATCTGGCACGAATTACACACACTTTGTTTGTTTTAAATTGATCCTTGTAATTGAACTGAATAAATACCGTTTTTATAAACATAGGTAGGTAAGAGCTATGAAAACAACTGAGTCGGAAATTTTATTAGGGCGATCAAATCATAAAGTTTATTTTGTGTCACTAAAACATAGGCGAAATACAAAGAATTATATTGGTTAGGACAACAAAACCGTCCCTCAGCTTTGTGCTATAGAAAGAAAGAATCGAAAAAGGAAACTTATTTATTAACCCAAAAAGATACGCTAAATTAGGTGGGTAATAGGTACAGTGCAAAAAGAAAATAAAAAAATACATTTAACACAAAAAATAAAATAAAAAATTAAAACTAAAGTTAATGGAAAAACACTGTACTGTGTGGAGCAATAAGGGTTAATAGGTCATTGACTCAGTATTTGCTGCACCGATACCCATTTTACAGGCACAGCACTGGTATTCTGCCAGGGCCTTGAGCGGGTAAAACCACGGGTAAAAAACATAAAATATATACATAAATCTTAGTAGCATACAAATGAAAAAATAATACATACATTATTAAAAACAAATAACTAAAAGCAATTCATGATAGTTTACACGTAATGAATCATAAATAGAATACATATGTGAGAACAGAATAAATAAAGTGAAGTGGCAAACTGGCGAACTTGGCTATAACGCTGGTTTTCAGTAATGCAAATGTTACTAGGTAATAAGCTGCACTTTTTGAAGACAGTCTACTTGACTTTAATTAGGGTCGTAAGCCTCTTGGTGTTCGTGCCTTCAGGCGTTCAACAGCTGAATTTCAGACGCAAATTGCTCCAAACGGCTACACCGCATGTTTGTGGTCCATTTGCAGGCGGAACAGATAGCCTGTCCGATTCCTGAATGAAGCGGGTGAATGATAGCTTAAAAGTTTTGCATAGGTATCTATAACGATGATAGAAGGGTGGAAGCTTGTGCGGAATGCATATAAATGGCAACGTAAGCTTCTTGACACGATTTGTCATAAAGTCGTTATTTCAATTTGTGTACAGTCGCAGTAGGTATCTATTGAGTACGACGCGATGCATTGTTGATACGTGAAACTCACAGTGGTATATCTACGTACACATTATGCTGACTGACATTTTCACTCCGTATACAACGTGTTGATGAAGTTATGTAGGCAAACAAAGAGTGTGTATTTAGACCAAGCACTGGAATACTTTGACGTGTGCAACGGTTGAATACATCGTTTTCGAAATTCCCATAGAAAAGTAAAATTAATATTTTCTCAGAAATTTGCAACAGCCCTGTCTGTGTACGTGTCAAGGTCACACGCACGCGCGCTTCTATCTAGGAAAGAGAAAAACAACGATAACCTACGAGATAAATTGAAATACTTACCTTTCGGTAGGTAGGTAGGTAGGTACGCCGCCAATCCCCTGACACGATATTTTTACTGGTTCCTATGGATTTTGTCATTATTTACTGGCTTTAATAACACTGGATAAAACTGGATTTTGGTAAGTTTGCGAGATTTCGCACGACACAGGCTTCAAACTTCACACTAAACCATTACCTCGTAGGCTCTGCTCATACACACACTGACTGACGACGGCTTTTTACATTCACCATTTTATCACGTTTGATCACATTTTCTCAACAAAACAATGTACAACAACGCATGTAAACACAAACAGGGTGACCATCTCAAAAGTGGCGGTTCTACCACACACCTGCCAAAAAATCTGTCAAAATCTACCAAGCTTGACGATAAAAATACCAAAAATATGACTTCATACCATCTCCTTCGTGGCTACGGAATAAATTAAATACCTACATTACATTCAGTTACTATCTTTTGATCGTTTGTAACGGTTTGCAGTTATCTAAAACGAGATAGAAGTTGTTTAGAAACCAAATCAATAAAGGTAAAAAAGAATAAGAAGTTTCCAGTTCGGTAAAAAATAAATAAATTATAAATATTATTTCGTTAAAAATTCAAACTAATAAGATTTTTCTTGAAATATTTAAAATCTGCCAAATGGCAGAAATCTGCCACAAATGGTAACACTGATCGGCGGCCGTCGGCCGTCCTGATTGGATATGCGTTTTTAAATGCAACCAATGACAGACAGGTACGTCAAAGATTAAATAGGACAGACTAGACACTTCCCAAAATTGGAACCATGGTGGTAAAGTAACATGTTACAATTAAAAGAACTATGAATATCATAAACATTGCTTTACGACATCTAGTAATCAAACAAAAATAAATATTCTATTAAATATTGAGTACGTAGCCACGTAGGTACCTAGTTACTGAATAGGTATTAGTACCAAAGATCTCAGAGAATGTTTACCGTGACTAGGGATTACAGTCGCGAAAATATTTCTTTTACATACCAAGATCTTTAAAAACAGCAACATCATTACTAGGTAGGCACATTACTAGGTAATTGGTGGCAGTTCTGTTACCTATTTTATCTAAGTTCACAACTAGAGGTCAAAGAACAGCTGTAAATAGGGCTGCCTCATGATGCGTTTAGATTCATTTTAGATAAAAGTTTAAGAGGCATTTCATGAATGAAAAACTTTGAAATTTTAAAAGTTGTAGAACAAAAGTTGTTCGTTATGACCGGTAGAATATCCTGCTTTCGGATCCCTACAACTCTTAATAAACACGTTGTATAGATGACTAAAAAGCTTGGGACTGATCTATGCTCCAACTCATTAAAAACACTAAATAATTAAGTAGGTACCTTAATAAAATTGTAAAAAGGATCATACTAGGTAGGCACATTACTAGGTAATTGGTGGCAGTTCTGTTACCTATTTTATCTAAGTTCACAACTAGAGGTCAAAGAACAGCTGTAAATAGGGCTGCCTCATGATGCGTTTAGATTCATTTTAGATAAAAGTTTAAGAGGCATTTCATGAATGAAAAACTTTGAAATTTTAAAAGTTGTAGAACAAAAGTTGTTCGTTATGACCGGTAGAATATCCTGATTTCGGATCCCTACAACTCTTAATAAACACGTTGTATAAATGCATACCTACCCATACATACGCATGCGAAAATCTGTCTGTTTATTACGAAAACTAACAGTAGTTCTGGAAGCATGGTTTGTATACGCAAAATAAAGCATCCGGCAGCCCTCAAAGCTCAAGTTATAAGTAGCTCTGCCTTCTACACTATAGGCCCTGGGTTCGATCCCTACCGAGAACAAACATTGTATGTAATAAGTATAGATTTTGTTCCCTGTCAAACCATCAGACAGTAATAATATATTTTTATGTATGTATTTTACTAAAAAAAGGTATATTTTTACTCTATCAGTTATCTGATACCCGTAGTACGCGAAATAGACTGTAAAATGTCTATGAACACCAATGTTTAAAAATGGTCGTAATGTTTAAAATATTAGTCATGACTGTAATATCCAGACACGGTAGATATAGGTAGGGAATCTGATCGTATGGAAAGGTAAGGTAATGTCAGAGTTGCGTCTAAACATTATATTTGGCAAATGCCCACATTTTGCAGGAGTTCCATGTGACAAGTTGAAAACCCATCGCCTCTAGAACAGGGTTTTCACGTTTTCCGTTTGCGTAAAAATCTAAGAATTAGTTTATGCATTAAAGAAAAAGATCGCCAAATAGATTTTCGTATATTCTAGTTTCATGACAAATAATTTAATAGCACTGGTAAGCCGTTAAACGAAAACTTTCCGTTGATAACTAGGAAACCTAGTTATCGTTGCCAGAAACACTAAAATCAGACAGAAACGGAATACAGTAAAATTGTTCGCAGAAATAAAATACACCTTGATTTATCTTTTATTTTACTCCGTTGGAAAAAGATCATAATAGAACGCGATACTTTTTCCAGAGAGCACTAGTCCATGAAATAAAGCTGCTGTATTTAAATGAAACGATACGGTCCACCAATTTTGAGCTTTTTTGTTGCGATCTGTATTATTTACCGTGGCTGGGGACGAATCCAGATAATGGGTAGGTACTGACAACATTGTTCGAGTTGTAACCATGAGTTTGATGAAACCTTTCCGCCATTACATTAATAGTAAGTGTATAATAATTTATTATACACTTACTTTTAAAAAAACTGAAACAGCTTCACCCGCGTCACGGAGCCAGGCGCGGATCCAGCCCTCAAAATATGTTGTGGTTACACCCGAAAATAGCCAAGTGCGAGTCGGTCAATGCATGAACTCGCTCATGATCGATATAGTGCGTTCCTACAGCCCTGGCCAGGATCTTGTACAGTGTATAGTTCCACGTGGGCAAAGCCTTGGGGCGAACACTGCGTGTGACGTCACAAGTCTATTAGGTTGTGGGTATACCTACCCATCGTGCGCACGACGGTGGATCCGTGCTTGCAAGGAGCCGTCAAGGAGCGTTTCTGCGTTTTTTTTAAGAGTGTGGTGATATTACAGACACATGAGGCTTAACATATGTATGCCTCAAGTTGATGGACACAGTGCAGTGCATCGTAGGACGCCTTCATATCGAGCGTGACATACGAAGTAATACTTTGTTAAAGGTGCTAGTTACCACTTAACATCGGGTGGGCCATGTGCTTGTTCTGTATGCAAGTAGTAAATAAAAAATAAATAAATGCCCAGTTATCCATATGAACCTTACTTACTTACTTACTTGGCTTTAGATTATTTTATTCCAGTTCACTCTTCAATGTTTTAAAAAAATTCTATTTATTGAACTTACCCGAACAATAACATTTCGGATGATACTAGTCCTCAAACATTTTACCCCGTTTGTTAGCACACACCTGTAACAATGAAATGCAAATTCAGTAAAAATTTGAAGTGACACATGAAAAATAGGAAATTGAAAAAAATTTAATAAGAGTACCTAAATGTTGAAAAGGCTTAAAACATTTTCATATTCAGAACTGTTGTAATTTTAGCAGAAAATCATTTAGACACGGTAATTAACTATGGAGTACAAATATAATTAATTAGGCTTTAATCTGAGATCTCAGAATAACGTTACCTGTTAGATTACTTATTTCCTTAAATTATATTTCCTTCTCTCCATTATACTTGTCAAATCAAAGATAAAAAAGGAGTTTTAGGGTTAAACTTGCCTTTGCACATGCTTTATGCTAAAGTTTATAAAATGTATCTCAATACAATAAATAATAAAAAGTTTTAATCTAACGGCTTTTGTTACTTTGGGATGGTAATATTATAAACGAAGTACACCCGCCGTGTCTGCCTGAATGAAATAAACTCAAAAACAATAAAAAAAACATTTTTTTTATTCATGATTCCTCACGAATCACTTTATTTGCTCATGCGAAGTATATCGCATATTCCTCTTCCTTTTTTCTTCGAGCGTCTGTGGAGCTACGTATCATTGTCTATTGCATAATCTCATTTCATTGGCTAATAAGTAAGCTGGCACTGATACATTAGCCGTTTGACCTCAACTTCTTTATTTTAACCAATCGGATGAGAGATTATCCGGTTGACGACGATCTGTGAAGTTTGTTTGATAATAGAATAATCTTCTGCAATGCTAAACGAACAAATTTATAAATTCATTGCTAAAAAGTTATGCGATATTTGTCTTACTTCTTTATAAAAATACGTGTAATTTATACTGCTAGATAAATTTCTCATCTGCTACTACTACGTAATGAGGACCTTTGAAATGATAAGCTATACTTTTAAACTATCTCTTTCATCCTCTATTTCAAGTATACCACGGTGTAAATATAATTATCCCTGGCTTCAGGGTGTGGTAGAAGATTCCACTTAGCGCACCATGACTCAGCGAGCTTCCTCACCTAAAACTGTTTGTTATTCTGTGTTTTACGAAATATAACCTTTACCAAACTAAATGCGAACCACTCTATTTGAACGGTCATTAGCTGTTGACGGGAACTATTTTGGGCATGTCTGTTTAAATTGCTAATAGTAGCATAGAATTCATTATAATTTATAAGATACCAATGACTTTGGCCATGATATTTTATTTGTACAATACACGGAATTTTATAAAGTCCACAACATTTTTAAAACACCGTAATGTGACCACGGAAGTTTTAATGAATGAGATTAATCTTTGAACGCCGACGAACATTACCGCTAATAATTTATCGCATTTGCGGTGAGATAAATAAACCAGCAGAGCTATATATATTAAAACAATCACTTATAATATTAGGTCAGTTGGGAATACTCCGTGTAGGCCTCACGTTTCATAATCTATCCAAATAAAATCATTGTTGGCACCAATTTATGCGGTGCGATCAAATAAATCAATTGGACTATCGGCACTCCATTCATTTGTTTCATCATCCACTGTTTTGTAAATATTGAAGTCGGTTAGTATCAGGGTAGTAGTGACGAAATCGTTGGCACAGTTTTTTAAAAGGTTGTTTTACTTTGGTATTCTATTTAGGTACTCTTACTCTTTTAAAGTAAGTATTTTACTCTCAACAGAAATAGTCTCAAAGTACCTATTTGATACTGGGCTGAAAATAATTACTTTAACCTCTACTTTTGCAATATAACCCGCTTCCGTACTAACATCATTAATATTAAATTAAAGCGTAAACTTCATGTTTTCAAAAACTAGGAAACTCCAGAACTTCCCAATAGTTAGAGAATTCTTCAAATATGCATGCATATTAAGAACTTTAAGTAATGTTGATAGCAGTTTTATAACTATGCTAGAGTCTCAGTCTAACTAGGTTAACAAACTTTTGAAGGCATTCTACGAAAATGCTACGAGATTTTTTCGTAGCGCGTAGCTTAGGTGCACCGATCATCAACTTCAGAACTTTTTGCCCTATCCATAGTCTGATTTACGGCATTGACCTGCCTATTCTCATTGCTTTCAAAATAATAAAACTCTCACTTACTCGATTAATCAAGACACAGCCTGAGTTCCAATCATAAGCGAAAACAAAAGGAATTAGGCTATAAGTCTTCGGACCGACATTCCAATCAAGCCATTTGTTAAAATCTGCGAGTATACGCCTGCTGTGCCTCATCGGGCGAGCGTAAATTTCGAATTGACGGTGGAATCGAAAATTAATTGTTTTACGCCAATACTTGCCGTATACCCCTTGTAAGTTGAGAAATGAATTGAAAGATCTATAAGATTTCACCGTATGTATACAACAGGGGTTTAATGTTTTTGATTGGAATTGTTTGTACTTTCTGTGAAGTGAATAAAAGTATAGGTAAGTATTAGACATGGGCGTTTTCGTTTTTTCCCGCAAACGGTTATCTAACCGATATACAGTTTGCATATCGATATTGAAAACGGTTTTCTGATATCGATATCAGCCGTATGGGTTGCAAACTTTAACATGATATTTAGTTATGGCAAACTAACAACGAAACGACAAACGCAAACTATTTGGCTATGGTTACGTCATATTCGCTTCATCTCTTTTTTACCAGTAAAACAATTCATTCTTAGAAAGGGAGGTAGCGAATATCAATTGGTGTTTGTTTCATATCGTTTGGTTTGTGAAGTTTTCGTTTTGTTCGTGTAACAGTTGAGGTTTTGAATAGTTTTTATGATATCGGATATGTTGATATGAATATCGATATGGTATGATATCTAACCCATATCCGATATAAGTTACGTTTTGATATATCCGACTCATGTCTAGTAAGTATATAATTAACAAAATATAAACATACAAAATATTTACATTTGATATGTTATGTCAGATTAATATATTTATATTTTTAGTTTTATTAAATTAATTATTTAATAATTGAGTAAAGATGGAATTGTTTTATACTAAGGTGGTCTACGTTCTTATTAAAAGCTAGCTAAGTAAATATGCTTCGTTTAGTGGGATTTTTTAATTTTCGTCGCGTCACTTCCGTTCTTCGTACGGCACGTAAACTGGCGTTAAGGCGAAGACAAGTGCTAATGTACCTCTCGCTCGCACGTTTTGACTTGTTGAAAGATTAAGAACTTAAATCATTTTTGAAAAATCGCAATTAACCATTTTGTGTGCGATCACATTGCACACAGTTTAGTAAAAATTTCATTTTGATCGATACAAGTTTTCCTGCTCAAAAGTTTGCATTACTTGTGCATTTGCTCACATAGCTCTTTTTTTCACCTTGATTTGTTAGTTCACACTTGATAAGTAAGATCGTCAGCCTGAAGAAGTCCCCTGCTGGACAAAGGCCTCCCCCAAATAAGAATATACCCCTCATACCTAAAATTTATACGTAAAATATATTTTAAAATTGTCTTAGAATTTATTTTCATGTGTGTATCGCGTAGGACACTTTCTAACTCAACTTTGCATGAAGCTTTCAAGCTTTAAAGTTTTGCGAAGTTGGAAATGCGATGCTTTCTTTGTTCCTGCTCCGGAGCGATTGGAATGTCAACGGTCCCAGCTTACAAAACTACAAGAGATAAGTGTGTGTACCTGCATGTCTTTGTTTCCTTACTTTCAAATTCAAAGCTACTTCCTTGCAACTAGAAAAAGTAAGATTATTACAGGTATTTATCGCGTTCCTACTAATTATTTGTTTCCTAACGTTTCGTAGTCATTGGGCAGAAAAAAGTATAGTACGGTCGGCGGATATAGGCACTCGTGAAGTAAGCCATAGAACTGCAAAATATGGTTTTATGTCACTGTATATAAGATCGTAAATCATCTGCCTCTCATTCTAAAATATGTGTAAATAAGTGCTCGAAAGGAGCCTCTTGAGGCGCACTGCAAATCCTGAAACCACACTGTTTCAAAAGAAACTAGTAGCAAGACAAGAAGAAGAAAACCAAAGCAATTTTCGTTTGGGGGCTAAATTGTTGGGGTTTCACGACGTTTTTCCTTAACTGCAAGCTAACTATAATCACCTACTTTCCACAATATGCTGCAAGACATTGCGACAAAATGAAGCACCGTTTAGATCGCATTCGTGTGCATGTGAAAAAGCACTGACAACCCGGCAAGAAAACTATTTAGAATGTAATACGGGCGACAGTATTGGATATATTGGCAATTCGCAGTGCATATTTTGGATCCGACGACAGGCGGCCCCTAGAGGCTTCCTATCGGCCGCCACTCGCAACCCACATTTACATAAAACTTACAATAAGTCCATACATAACTTATTTGGTTAGCAAAATGATATACTAGATTCGGTAATGCTCAAATTCAAGCTTGTGTGAATTCGAGCCAAAGTGTGAATAAACATTTATGAACACGAATTTTTTACGAAAAATAGCATGTCTTGATGTTGTTTGAATCTAGTTTGAATCTAGGCGACACTTTCCATTGTATTATTTGGCATTTCAAATAATGCATGAACCATATTTTTTAATCCAAATTTAGAAATTTAGAACATTCATTTTATTCAAGATTTAGTTATTTGCCGTATATAACACCTAATTGGTTAAATTAAATGAGAAAAAAAAACTGAATTTGTCGAGCGTTCTCAAAGCCTCAAAGGGCTTTGAGAACGCTCAAAGACGGAGTTGTATGTGGTGAAAACTTATGTGAAGGTGCATTGCTTTGTTCTTCAGTGGAGTGAGACGAGCTGGAAGAATCTAGACTTGCGAGGACCAGTCAGAAGCTGGTAGAATAATGTTGCCCAACTTTTTTTTATACTACAAAGTAGCGTGATAGCAATCGGTTACACTCGCTAAAAGAGTTTTGTGTTATCTTCTTCTTCCTGTCGTGTCACTAGTTTCTTTCGAACCAGTGTGATGAAAGGATTTCAAGTGCGTCCAAAGAGGTCCCTTTCCAGCACTTGACACATGTTTAAGATCTTTTTAGGTTCTAGGAAGAGGTTGAGGATCATGCCGGTTCCCTCTCTATGTTTTCCTTCACCGTTTGAGAGTACTGGCACTGTGCAAATATTATTTATTTATTTTTTATTAAAAAAATATGTAATAAAGTTATCGTGGGATGTCCATAGTTTTTATTCCGAGGTTCTATTACACTGTCTATAACTTACTGAATACTTGTGGCATTTTATGCAGTAGCTAGTGCAGCACTGTGCAGCCTCTACGTTGTCATGTTGCGGTGTTGTTGCTTCGTGGCGTTTAGTTTCCAAAACAATAGCGCTCGCTTGATTTTCTCGAACAGATTTCAGATTACAGAGCTCTTCGCCGTGGCGTACCTACTGTTTGTGAAAATGAAGCCGAACCAAATAGAGTAGAGTTAATTGTTTTTTAGTCAGGCTGGTGATATTGCGAAGTCCATTTTGGCACGAAATCAAATGTCAATTGTTCAATATAATCAATTGTTATTGCCAAAAAAACACATAGGTACACGATATCATAAAAAAATATATCGGATTATGAAATGTTTATCTAAAGATAATGTTCATCCAATATTCGGGAAGCGTGTGAACAAAGTTCATGTCATACCAAAGATGATCTCTAATAAACCCAGCTGTATTGAAGATCTTCATCTATGTGAATTTTTTAAAGTCTTGTTGGCAAAACCCAGGACAAACATTCAGGAGGTGGAAATGAATTCCTCTTTCAACGCAGTGAGCTGCAGTAGCGCGTAATTTAATTAGGGGGCAATTTGAGCGGCTGCCGCCCGTGAACGGACGTGCACCGAATGCCGCTCTTCAACAAATTCCATTACGAGCCGCTATTGTATGCACGCCCATCACCGACCGCCCAACACTAAGACGCTAATGGTCGGGGCTTTGCCCTCGTTACTGTGTTTTCAGCGCTATGAAAATGTCTATCTCAATTTCACCAGGCGCCAAACAATTTTGTCGAGTAGTCCATCTTCTTAAAATAAACACGGAATACTTGAAAACTACAAATTGAAAACGGCAACAGCTAAGTGATTGATTAAGCTGAAGCACTTTGTCTGGGTCCACTATCAGTAAGTTAGGAGCGAGGAGAGATAAGCGTCATAAATCAGGGCGATAAAAGTGGAACAATCGAGCGAAGCACGCCGATAACTGGGCGCCTTCGCCCTTACAACACAATCGGTTTCATGGGGCTGTTGACTTGACTCGCTTCGAAGGGCTCTACATGTTTCTTTGTGATTGTAACTTGTCTGACCAGTCACGACACCTATGACCCCATTGACCATGACTAAAAAATCCTTAACCCATTCATCGAACTACATAACACTGAATCATTTCAGAAATACGAGAAAATAAGCCGATAAAACTACTTGCCAACGAATCGAAACATCAGAGCGAAATTGATAGATTACGTGGTTAGCACGTTTCCTCAGTTACATAATCGGCAAAGAAAAGAGAGGAAGAGAAATATTGCATCAAAGAGAATTTGAAATATTGCCAAGTACATGCGTCGCCGATGGAATTGATTTCGCTGGCTTTGTGACCTCGAGAAGATGCTGTTTCGCGGTTATACGATATACCTCGCTGCTTTATGTGGACCGACATCCTCTAGTACTTCGCAAATTGATATTCAGCTGGGATCATACATCAGAGCTTTGAAATAAAATTCAGTATTTATTCAAATGAAAAGAAAAACTTGTGTCCTTTATATAATGTTGTTTTATTTTGCTTATCGTAAGCAATTAATTGTTTACCTGTAGGTAAACATATAGGTATACATTAGCAGTTATTGAGATAAATTTAGATACATATTAACTTTGTTTTATAATACTTTTATGACTATCTATGTTCGATTTAGATTTTGTCAGTCAATGCTAACATAGAAGTAAAAAGGTATTTATTTTCTAGAAGAACTAACCTAGAGATTCCTCCTAGTTTGGGAGACTCTTAGAGTGGGAACCAATTATTATAAAACATATATGTTTTTTTAAGGTAACATTTTAATTCGTTGATTTTATTTGTCGACCACTTTATTTCCTTTTCCAGGAGATTAAGTCGATAGCTTGTACTTTAGAAATTTACTGGTAAGTATATGAGTTAAATCGGGTGTCGAGTTATTAAGATATGGGGTTATTTAAGGGGGCAAAAATAAAAAAAGGTTACACAAAAAATCAAGTTACATGTCATATGAAAGGGCTTTGTTTGAACATTCCAAAACCATTTTTACCTTTTTTAGGACTCCCTGTTTTTGAGATACAACAAAACAGTAAAATTAAGATAATCAATGATCCAAGAGCACTAAGAGTTACGTTGACATCAAGGTTTTCTACTGGTCAGCAGTTCCTTTGCTTTTTCTTTTTTTTTTCTTGAAATAAATTAAGAAGATCATTCACTCATTTCTCATATATGTGTTATATGAAAGGGTTTGGTTTGTACATCCCAATACCATTTTTATTTTTATTCTAGGACGTATGTATGATTTTTGGGATGCAATTGGTTACAAGTAAGTTAGGAGGTAGTTAGAGGACAAATATCGTGTTTGGCTTCAATGTAAGACAGGAGCGGACATCACGAAATCTCAGTTCGGGGCGAACCACTAGTTATGTTAAATATTATGTGGATTATAATTGTATGGTGTTATGTGGACTCAGCACATTATTCCTAATTATCGGTGGATTGCGTTTGTCACGTTCAGAAGATTAGATTAACGCCACAAAAATAAATGGCGAACCCTTTAAAGATTCGGGGTGTTTTACGTGGAGCATTATTTTTAATCCAATGTTCAGCTATAAATAATATGCACCTATTAGTTCACATGATGAAATAATTCTTGTAATTGAAAGAATATTTCTGTCTAGATTATTCTAGAAATCCTTTCACCACATTGTTCGAAGTAAACTAGTGACACGATAAGAAAAAATAAGACATTGAGCTCGTTTCAAAGTCAAAGTCAAAGTCAAAAGGTATTTATTCAATAAAATCACAAGGATCACTTTGAAACGTCTTAAAGCTAGGTGACTCTAGGTGCCAGTTCCACGCGACCAAAGCCTAGAAGAACAGGCAACAAACTTACGGCTTGGTTCCTACCGTTCTTTTGTATGATCCTTTTACAATGTAATAATATAATATATTATTGAAGTTTAGTGAGGCGTAGGCATACAGAAGCTTAATTTAGAGGTATGAGGAAGACTGTTATGTGAAGCCGTAAGCATGTAATTTATACGATTATTATAATAATACAGTTGTAAAATTTGTCATGCATAGAAAGCAGCTGTGCCGAAATAGCGTCGCGAACAAATATAACGGCATTTTCCGGCATGCGGCAGATGCACACGCTATAAATGCGAACCGATTCGGTGCCAACCACGTGCACAGGTCACATCGGCGTTACCAAAACATTAAGGTATACCAGAAAACTGAAAAAACTTCACGACTTTGATCCCCAGGCACGGTAGATGTCCCCTAAGATATCTTAGTACCAAGAACTTAAGATTCTTTGATGATGTCTAAGGTACGCCTAAATATTACTTTTGGCACATGCCCACACAAAAAACTCGACAAACATAAACAACCAATTTAAATTTTAACAATAAGATCATGATTAGAATATTTCAACTAAGGTTAATGGACATAGGAACGGATGAGAAGTTAATTCGCGATACGAAAATGTGTCTCTCTGAGAACCAGAAGAACTTAGAGGTAGAGAGGGTGTGTAAGGGTTTATGGTAGTGTGTATGTGTATATGAGAGATTATGCTTGTGGTATTCAGTGCAAGGGTGTATGTGGGTGAGAGTTTAGCGATGTTCAGAATTAGTTGTAGTTCCCCGGTTGTTACACAAATGCACTTGCATCTTAAATCATGTTGCCCATTTTATATTTAAAAAAGCAAATTATGGAACCCAACTTTGCAGTTGGGATAAAAACGACCAAAAATACGCGACAACAATCTTACGATGTCGCTTATTTTCCTCCGGAAAATGGAGAAA
The DNA here is from genome assembly GCA_932294275.1 of Chloroclysta siterata. Taxonomy (NCBI): domain Eukaryota; kingdom Metazoa; phylum Arthropoda; class Insecta; order Lepidoptera; family Geometridae; genus Chloroclysta; species Chloroclysta siterata. The sequence goes on along the minus strand of OW028600.1, from coordinate 6,230,340 downwards.
ATGGCTACAATTTTGTTCGGCAACGTGTTGCCTGGACTGGACTACAGTATCACAGGCCGTTAGATAAAATAATGAGGTGTACACCTGAACTAGACTGCATAAAGTACAAACAATCGTTTTCGTGATTTTCCATACAATTATACTTTATTTTACAAGTCACAGGATGAAATGATGATAGTTTGTCGAGTTCACTTTATGTGACTTTATCAAAGTTGATGCACAATCGGTAATACCCTTACACGCAAACGCCAGGAAATTACATGTTAATTTAATCTGAAACTGAGTTGGTATAATTGTGTCGTGGTATTGAATTAAATCCTCCATTTGGGGGTGAATTCGGAAAACAATCAGAGATCGGGAACTGAATCAAATTGGGAATACCTACGTGGTTGCCTGTGCAATTGAGTCCGTAAGAGACTTAGATGTCTGTTGTGAATGAAATTGTAATTGCGTTTGCGTAAAGCTATGTCCACGAACCATCGTTGTGAATGCAATACTCGTACCATTCTACAGTTGGAACGCAAGCTGATGTTCTAATTTGATATAAATTGTAATCAGATTATGAATGTAATCGTAATATTTATATTTTTTATGTAAAAAAAAAATTTACTACTATCCTTTGCCGTGAGTGCCCTTTAACTTACTTTAAGTAGCAATAATTTTTGTTTTGATATTTGTAGGATTATCATTAGTTTTTTTACTCTACCTAGAGAGACTTATAATTAATTGGCTGCTACACTGAAATTTATAAAACTTAGTTTTTTTATGTCGAGTTTTTCAATAAAAATTAAATAAAATGTTTTCAGTTACGCTGTATCTTATTTATTTATTCATCATCAGTACTCTACTTATTCTACTTATTTTGCATCAAGTACTAACTACTCGTAGTGTAGCATAATGGTACTTCTAAATTGTGGGCCTGTGACAGTGTGGACTGTCCCATTTTGCGGGTCGCGCAATTAGGTTCCATAAACATTTAGCGGGCTAGATATTTCGATGTGCTAGCTTAATTTACGTATTTCTGTGCTGGTCATTGCCGTCATGAATGTCCGATGCGATAGTGTCTCTCGCATTTGCGACGCTTTTTAAGGGTAAAATATGAGTGCGCTGTCTGTGTGTGCGCACTTAGGTCTTTATTTGGGGGCAGTTTTTTTGCAACTTATAAGTAAAACGCTCGAACGCAGTCTCACCTGATGTTAAGTGATTATGCCGTCGACGGCGTGGCACGTTTACCTAAAAAATACCTATTCACTCTCTTGAAAACATCCAAATTATAGGAATACTGAAAAATAGACGCCGGTAAGGAATTCTGTTCAGTTGCACTGTGAATGTGAGTTAAAGATAGTAAAAATATGTTTTATTGATTTTACCAAAATTCACAAAATCGTTTGAATCCTTGCCTCCTGAACAACTAGCTTTATGACATGAAAAAGTTACTCCCCAAATTCATATTGGACTGAAAGGTAGGTTAACAAGAATAAAAAAAACATACGTAGTAGTAAAGGTGTGAATTGATTATGGCGGGGATTGAAAGTGGTGTGTAAAATCATAATAGTATAGGTGTAGAATGAGTGTGGGATGTATGTGAGAGAGTTGGCACAGACGTCGTCCGTTCACTTCTATAAATTATTTAAATATACAGCCGGCAGTCTTAAATATAATCCTGACCACACACAATATGCTTTTCTGTATCAAGTTTCATTTAGTACTTATTTTCTATTCTGTAGTGCACATGATTAGTACCATCACCCAAACACCATAAGGAAAAAATGTTTGAAAGGAAGAATCCCACCGAAGTACTTGAACTGAAACTGAATGCACTGGCAGCTCGGAATAAAAAGGCAGGCGTACGCTATAAACACAATAATTAAATGTATTTAATTCAATATAAAAAACATAAATAGCTTCACGTCTTTGATCCCCAGGCACGGTAGATATCTCCTCAGATCTCATAGCACTAAGTGCTAACTCCAGATTCATTGAAGACGTCTAAGAGAGGTAGTCAGAGGTACGTCCAAACATTACATATGGCACATACCCACATTTTGCAGTAGTTGGTATTCCATACGTGACTGGTTGCAAACCCATCGCCGCTGTTAGGTACGATGTTTTTTTTCACCATTTAAGAGCACTGGCATTGCACACATGCATTTTTTGATAGGAAAAATCCATTGATGCACGACCGGATTCGTACCTACGACCTTACGATCGGAAGGCGGGGTCACACCCACTAAACCACCAGTGCTCTTGAACTCTTATGATCAAACTAACTAACGTCTCAGTCGGTTTGTTGCCAGTTGCGCTACAGAGGTCGTCCAACTAATTGCTAAAAGTATTCACATTATTGTGTCGGGTGTACGTACTGTTCCGTCTCTACGGGACGGGAATATTAAATTTGATGGATTGGTTTCTCCAGGCCTCCATGCCAAGCCATGTTAACCATAAAGGTATGGTATAAAAAAATATAGCATTGACTATGAAAACTGTACCCCCTACAAATCCTAGCTACGCCCACAGCGGCTCATTACTACAGGGGAAATTAGCGAGCTAGGAACTCGTGCTAATATTCTGATAACGAGCTTATTATGTTGGTTAAATGGCGTGAACATTAGTTTCTTTTTCTTGAATTCTTTAACTCACCACGAAAGACCTTCAACGGGGATTTATGACGATTGCTAATAGTTCTAGGCAGGGTAGAACTATACCTTCTACAAACCTTCAGGCGAGTGGCTTACAGCCTGAAGACATTAGGTACAATAGGTATGTATAAATAGTTTTCTCACGTGCAGTATGTATGAATACCTATTTGATCCGGGTGTTTTACCTTCTCGCAACTTTGTCAGCGTGGACCTTGTTTTCACGCGGTAATGACGACAAAGAAACTCAATCATTTCGATATTCCGTTTTTAGTGAGCGCTTACGTACCTACCTACTGCAAGCAATTTACCTTCCCAACTGTAAGTTTTTAAGACCAGTGATTGTTTTGTGTTGTATTTCAATCAGTCAGGACTTTGAGATTCTCATAATAATAAAGGTAGAAGGTATCTACTATACAAGGTGTTCCAATACTTGTGTTTAAAACTTCAGGGGGCTAAAGTTCACATCAATATGAATAATTTTTCTAAAGAAACAACACTGTACGCGAAAAAAAACAGCTGTTTCATACAAAAGTTCAATACCTACCTGGCTAAAAATTATATGAAATAGCTGTTTTTCTCCGCCCCCTGAAGTTTTAAACACAAATATTGGAACACCTTGTAAAGGTACTTTAAATCATAAGATTAAAAGAAATGTGATCGAATTTTTGTCTTGGTATAACATGTATCGCTAGAACAACAAGTTACTTAACCTGCCTCCGATTACCCTCAACACTTTCTTAAAAATCTTGAATATCAAGAGATGTCTACCGTGCAAACATGATTCATGATTCCCAGTAAGAAAAGTGAAATAGAGAAACTGGACCAAGACGATGGAAGCCGCGGTGGCGCCACAGATACTAAATATAGAAATTATAGTGTACTAGGTGTAGTAAATGTTACACTGACTAAACATCTAAAAGTAGTGTCAAGAGAGAACGCTACAGTCGAAAGCGTAAACATAAATAACTACATGAAAAAGCTCAAGATAGATCGTCTTGCGAAAATCTTGCGGAAGGGATATGAAAATAGGTGAAATAGCTGATAAATCTATCAACACTCCCAGAATTCCTTGTTTCGTCTGATGTAAGCTGTAAGTTGCAGTTTTAAGGGTTGTTTAATACTATTTAGTCGGAACGGAACTCGTGAAAATCTTTGTAAATTGACGTTGCAGCTCAAGTCTGCAATAAAATTACATTTTACGGCTCAATAGCGTTGATACAATGTAGGTAGATCAATCAATAGTTCGCGTTAGGGTTGTCGCAGTATCTAGATTTTTGAAAAAGCTGTTAATGTCATAATGTTCGAATTACAAACAACTGTTGACCATAGGCTGGAACCACTGTTGGAATCTACCACTTCGTCATCAGCCTGATTCCACAGCTAGACCCCTGTAAACTTCCAGTAAGATCTATTGAATCCTTGTTATCCAAAGATTTCCCGTGATCTTCACATTACGCGGTCTAGCAGGCGTGGGGTCGTCCCAAGTTTCTTCCAGCTCGTGGTCGCCATTCGAGAACCTTTATTCCCCAGCGGTTGTACCCTAATCACTGCTCGCGAGTAACTGGTGCATAGATTAATCTATTTTATAAGACACTAGCGGCCTGTCCCAGCTTCGCATGGGTGGTCATAAATTTTTTGAACATTTTAGGATAAACTTAGACCGTGGTTTCGAGCCTCACGTCTACTTATTTCATACATTTGCACGGCCTTCTCCTTGATTAAGTGAAATCGCACCCCGTGCGTGACCCGTGGACCCGTTAACATTTTTAATTTCGTCATATCTATTGAAAGGAATGTCCGATTTGAAAAATTTAAGAAGTAATCTATAGGTATTGAAACCGTCTTAATTATGAAATGATTTATTTGGATAAGGATTAATACCAAGGTAAAAATAAAGACCCTTTTCTAGCGGCGGCATTTCAATTAGTTTTTTATAATAAAATAACTCTTATTGTGACATAACTATAATAGTAAGACATACGCTGTCGCGACATTTTTCGTAGATGATGACGTGTTCTACAAAATCGTAGTACATTATTTTGTTCTATCATCAATAGTTTTCGCAGCGCACGCGATGTAAGGTTTTTGTTTTCTGCCTTGGGTTACATTATTGGAGTTTTAGTAAGGATCCCTGATTTTTTTGAAAATATATTGTAGCCTATGTTACTCAGGGATAATGTAGCATTCTAATAGTGAAAGAATTTTTAAAATCGGACCAGTAGTTTTTGAGCCTATTCGTTACATACAAAAATACAAATCTTCCTCTTTATAATATTAGTGTAGATATTAGTGTAGATTTCAAAGTGATCCATGTGATTGAGCTGAATGAAGACCGTTTTGATATATTTTTTATTACAGAAAGATTGAGTTTTTGTTTAAGAATACATAATTATGTATTCTTAAACAAAAAATACGTACCGACAGTTTATTGGGTAGTTCAAACAACAGTCACGCGTGCGTATATAAAATTATTCAATTAGCTACAAAAGCTACATAGTTGCCAACATGAACTCAATGTTATGATATCAGTGATCTTGAACGTAAAACTGTTGTAACTTTTTTAATGTTTTCATAAACGAACGTAATTTACGAGTTGATGTTTATTGAAAGCGAAATGTTAGGTGGCTTTTTAGTGTTTTCGTGAAATGCTTTTAGTTCTATAACAAGCGGGTGCGGGTGCGAACGAGAAATAAGATTGACGGCAGCAATTCTTAAAATATTAAAAAAATAATGGTATCGACGCATAAGAGTGCTACGCCTCTACGCCGTAAGTTAAATGCGTGGCTATACTTTACAAAAAACATGGCAAAACTACAAGGCGGACATCAACACTTATTCATTTTTTATTTATTTTTTCTCTGTTGTACACACAATTGACACAAATCTTGCATAAAGTCACAGAAAAAGGCTAGCATAATCTGAATCAGAATTTAAAATCTTTAAAAAATATTCGCATCAGTGCAGTTTAAATAATTTTGAATATCCCGGATATATGTCGCTAGTTCACTCAGGCGGTTTATGTGGTTCTCATATAATTTCCCCTCTTGGTTTCGCCAAAATTTACATCATGTGTGTCGCTCACTACATCGACAATAAGATCGCTTTTTAAACCACATAAGGTGCAAAATCGAATGGCCCCTCAATATAAGAAAACGTAACATGATAGGTAGCCACTCGCGCATTCGACTCGGCTGAATTCTCTGAAGGCAGGTTCATTACTGTTCACATGACCATAGGTACGTTCGTTTTGTTAAAGCGAATACAAGAGCTAATGTGACACTCACTCGCACGTTTCGACATGTTAAAAGATATAAAATCACTAGTCATTTTCGAAAAATCGCAATCAACCATTTTGTGTGCAATCACATTGAACACAGATTAGTAAAAATTTCATTTTGATCGATACATGTTTTTTTTGCGAGCGTCACTTTAGCTCTTGTCTTCTCCTTAAAAGGAAATAAGTGTAAAAGGAAAACACACGGTCCGTGTAGATCAAAACAGGGATGTGAATTGCCGAATTCACGAGTTTAATCCCCTCAAAAATAACTTACTTTTCATTAATGCAGCTGTTGAAGGTAGGTAAATTGAGCTTTCACTATCGTATCAAGTAGATCGTTGGTCAGCTTTTGTAATTTACGAACTTTGGCTGGCAACAAGTAGCGGTTGGCGCTCGTCTCAACTTGCAATGAACCCAGTGTTCAACCCAGTGCAGTGGCTTGGACCATGTACTACATAGAGTTTAAACAGGAAACCTTCCATCCTTATCTGCGAGGACGAAGTTTGAGAGCGGATTCGACTACGAGTAAATTGTTATAGTTAAATTGCATTGTCCGCTTATGCAATTTGTTAGTATTCGCCGACACTCTTATATTTGAGGAGGTTAACTATTCCCTGTGAATTTATACTCATCTTACCTTAGCTTTCTTTTGACAAAAGAGTATTTCATGTTAAGTTAAGGAATCTATTTAGAAGTAATATAGTAGGTACTGTTTATGACACAAACGAAATAAAATAAATGTAGACGATAACACTCCTATGAAATACATTCTTGATCGATGTTGCCGTCGTCCAATTCAGAACTTTCCAATGAACTGACTCTTTTGTTCATAATAATACGGTTGAGTTCTATCTAAGCAATTTTCCTGAAAAGACTAAATATTTTTGTAAAATAAAAATGGGACTTCATATAGAACAGACTTTACTATGTGAAATATTAGTTAGAATTTTTGAGTACCGTCAGAACAAAATGCTTGCACGATAAAGTTAAGAGCTTCTTTATGTGAGTGTATTACGATGGAGTCGTTGAACTCGCGCGACATTACTTAAATTGCGACAAGAAAACAAAGACATTTTAATTTATCAGCGACAGCGTAGTAGCGTGAAATGTTTTTTAATGTAACGTAGTATGCAATTATTTTCAATAAAAAGTAGAAGTTGTCACGAAAGTTTCATAATTAGAGGCGCGATGCCTTATTTTCTCTCGCCCTATTATTCCCGATTTGCCGGTAGCTACTGGCTCCGTTCTCCTGTTGTCTCTCCCGGATGCCTGGTCATACCTACTTCTCTTTGTTTTTCTTTCATTTTGTCCGTCACAAGTTCGAAGTCGATAAAATATCGACGAAACACCAAGTTTTCTCTCCCACTTCCAGTTTTTGTTTAGATGTTAACCAGATATAACTGCGAGTTTATCTAAAATAGTTTTTGTTTGGCATTTTATTTAGTCTATAAATTGTTGGGCGCGGAAATTGGAACTAAGACATGTTCGTTGAAATAGTCAATTGGTTTTTTAAAAGTTTTATTAGCATGATTAGATATATCTACTCTATATATATATAAAAATCAATTGCTGTTCGTTTGTCTCGCTAAAACTCGAGAACGCTTGGGCCGATTTAGCTGATTTTGGTTTTGAAATGTCCAGGGAAGGTTTAAGCGGTGAGAAAATATGTAAAAATTGCGAGGAAGACAGAAAAAACAACAATTTCTTTTTCCCATTTAAACTGTTCAACCTAAAGCGAAGGGAGAGTTTTAATGTCGTTAGGAGAGGTGATACGAAGTACGCCGGGTCATCTAGTTTATAAATAGACTAGCGGCCTGTCCCAGCTTCGCATGGGTGGTCATAAATTTTTTGAACATTTTAGGATAAACTTAGACCGTGGGTTCGAGCCTCGCGTCTACTTATTTCATACATTTGCACGCGCTTCTCCTTGAGTGAGTGAAATCGCACCCCGCGCGTGACCGGTGGACCCGTAAACATTTTTAATTTCGTCATATCTTTTGAATGGAATGTCCGATTTGAAAAATTTAAGAAGTAATCTATAGGTATTGAAACCGTCTTAATTATGAAATGATTTATTTGGATAAGGATTAATACCAAGGTACAAATAAAGACCCTTTTCTAGCGGAGGCATTTCAATTATTTTTTTATAATAAAATAACACTTATTGTGACATAACTATAATAGTTAGACATATGCTGTCGCGACATTTTTTGTAGATGATAACGTGTTCTACAAAATCGTAGTACATTATTTTGTTCTATCTTCAATAGTTTTCGCAGCGCACGCGATGTAAGGTTTTTGTTTTCCACCTTGGGTTACATTATTGAAGTTTTAGTAAGGATCCCTGATTTTTTTGAAAATATAATATAGCCTATGTTACTCAGGGATACTGTAGCATTCTAATGGTGAAAGAATTTTTGAAATCGGACCAGTAGTTTTTGAGCCTATTCGTTACATACAAAAATACAAAAATACAAAGTTTACCTCTTTATAATATTAGTGTAGATGTAGATTTAAAAAATGTTTTATGTACACAGTACATGTATTATAGAATATTTCCTAAAAAGGTATGACTGGTGGTATTAGTGCCGAGTGCTGACAACAATGCATGGTAGTGAAAGTTGGGTATGGCAGAGAAAACAACAGAATGGAATGAATGCAGTAAAAATGGGAGCGTCGCGTAGTGCAGTATGGATTTTAGTTTAGAATGTTAGTATAGTTGTTGAGTGTAAGAAGAAGTAGTGATGAAAGTTTAGGCAAGGATAGATGAAAGATGAATGACAAAATAGATGCATCCGGCATGCATGCAGGATGCATCTATTTTGTCATTCATCTGTCAGAAACAATGGAACAGTTAGGAGTAGAAGGTCTCAGCGTACACGTACGTACGTTACGTACATAGCTCGTTCGTATAGCAGATGTTTTAAGTACCCTAAACCGACGAGTATGTGGTCTTTCCCGTGGTATTCTTCAAGTTTTCGTTAGTCGTATGACTCCGAATGCGTTGATATTGTGAACTGTATGTTGCATAAGAACCTTGTAGAATATTTGAAATTTTGAATATTTGAATATTTTTGATGACCAACTTGGATAGGTTACCACTAGACCTTCAAATGGCAACTTCATACTTAAATATCTATTATTTATATAAAACCGTAGCATAACATTGAAATAACAAGCAAAGTGCAACCCATTGACCAAAACTAAAAGTTTCTGCTGCCCGGAACACTGGCACTGAATAGTGGAAAGTCATAAAGTGGACATATGTGCCATATCACTGATTGATGGATGCCTCGAAAAAGGGTGCCTACGCTACATTGCCAAGCTGATATGACGTATAGTGAGCTTTCGATGCAATTGTATTTTTTACCGCGCAACAAGGCACCAAACTGCTGTTTTACCAAAATGGTAATAGGAATCAGAACGTTGAAGATATTGTATGCAATATTAGCAATATAAAGAAGGCGTAAAACATCATCAGTTTAAAACTATGGATATAAACTATCCTCCAGTTAAACTTTATACTGCTAAGGGCTGGTTTCACCATGCTCTGTTAGATTAACAAAGGATTAAAGGGCCGTTAAATATGTCAAAATGTACGCGTTTGACAGCTAAGGTTTGATTTAACGGCCTGTTAATCCTTGATTAGTTAGTAACAGAGCATGGTGAAACTGGGCCTTAGTTGGATACTGCTAAGATTGTAAAAAATATCATTTAAGTTTTGATTCCGATTACCGTTTTGGGTTCGAGGTACGACATCTAGGCTTGCATTTAAGTTTTGCGTGGTTATGTTTATACAAATAGTCAATCGAATCAAAGTGAAAAATTTTAAGCAGGTAAGGTAACAAATTCAAGAAATGAAGTAGTATAGGTATAACAAAGACATAATTTATACTAAAATACAGTCAGCATCAAAAGAAGATACGGATTTAACAAAGGTTAGGACGCATTAAAATTGGCCGGCAGTATCTTTAGACCGAGAAAGATAAACTCAAAAGGAGCTTTGAGTTTTTGCCCTGTAAATGTTCATTAAAATGCCACCATGACAGTAATGAATTGTATACATTTTTGTGCGGCTGACTGTACCTATAATTGGTATTGAGTACAAAAAAGTTTTAACATTCTTGATATTTTAGAAAATAACAAAATTGTTTTTCTCATAAATATTTTAAGATCGATGTGAGTACAAGAATTTATGTGCGATAATATTTTTACGTGTTTTTTATTGCTATTGGAAAATTGAATTAAGATTTATTGCAAAGGGTATGAAAAAGTTTTTAGTCGATCTGGGGCCTTATGCTCACTTCGAGCGAGATTATCTCACGGTAGAGATGACGTCATATCTCGTTCGATAACTCGTTGATCTTGCGTCTCGCATGAACTTTGAATGAGAAAATTGGGTAGTGAGATGGTGAGAATGGGGATTTAATAGTTATTGAACGAGATATGACGTCATCTCCACCGTGAGATACTCTCGCTCGAAGTGAGCATAAGGCCCCTGTAGGGCAGAAATCTTTGCTTTCGCGTCTTTGCTTCAAATGAAATTAAATATTTATTTGCGAGAAATATAGCTTGTTTTAGGAAGGTCACATATTTCAGCAAAGCATTGGCATGCAAATTTTTACTTTGGTACATTAAAATAATATTATCATTAAATTAAATACATACACAATATGTATTTTACTTATTATTTATATAACTGTGTACGCACACATTGTCCAGAGTTTTTTTTTTTTGGGAAACAAACTGTACATCAGTAAAAAATGAAATTAAAGAGTCACCAACAAGGTTTCCTCAATTAAATAATACAAAGTAGCAGTGAACAGAAATAGGAAACCAAATAAATTTATTCTAATACTTAATTATTAAAAAAATATATTTTTAAATGGGAAAAAAATAGGAACAAAATAAATATTTATTGCTGTTTGTATAGGAGAAAGTTACTTATTTATATACCGGGAATGCTTAACATAACTTTTCGGCCTTATTTAGTAAAGCGGTGCAGTTCGTCTACCAGTTATGGTTAAGCTAAGAATAATTAGTTTCCACTTGCTCTAAAATCCAAGCTGCTGCCTCAATTATTTATTCATGAAATGCAAGAACTCTCATATGAGAAGACAATTTATATAGAAACACTATTATGTATATTTAAAAGCCTACTGATGATTATACAATCTTTGAGTAAAAAAATGTTCATAACTCTACGTGCATACGAACATATTGCTCTATGCACACAAAACAAAGGAACTATCGTGTCCTTGTTTATTTGATTAATGGGGTTTATCGCGACAATGGAAATGCAAATTTATCGTGGTTCATCGCAGTAACCTGGGGTTTTTGTAGCAACTAAATTAACACCCTCCTACGGGGCGCAAAGTTCGCGTGCTCCGACGTATTCGCACCCCGGAAATGGCATTTGTTGTAGCCAGGGTCAAACTAGAGCCTTCGTTCAACCCTATATTTTACAGGATTTACATGCTCTAACGCAATATATCAAAGTTTTCAGTTATGCTTTTGAATTTATAGCGTTATACGAATTGTATAATATTTTGGAGACGAAAAATATCTAAAAAAGTCTAAATTGTATCTACATCTGTGTATTCGTAGGGCACGTGAGATTGTTTTGTAATTAATATATACTGTTATTGTATTTGAAAATATTCTTTTTACACCTAAATCGTCATAAAAAGAGCCCTTTAGTTGTATATTTTACTTTATAAAAAAATCATAAGCTGCTTCAAGTTTTTCATTTTAACGATAAAAACAAAACAATGTTCACTAGCGACCACAGTCTTGTTATCAATTCAGCCGTGCTAAAGCCGTTTGGGGGCTTTAGCATTCTAACTGCCCTCATTAAAAATGGTAATGCTGCCCGACAAACCTTCGGATTCATATCCGACGGACATTAGGATTATTACCGATTTAATTATCCAAAAAGTTCGCGTGTCGGGTTGCCCATTTCTCCAAGGGGGTTGTTGCCTCCATAGGGTTGCCCTTTTAAATTTATCGCTACACAAGTACTGCAACAGTTCACGTGGAAGTGTCCAAACTTGATTAGAATTGCTAAACATCTAAATGTGCGACCTGCCAACCTGCCCTTCCACGGTCCTCGAGGAAGGCTGTATATTTTGTGTATATTGCCGCAGCCAAATTGATGCTATTTTTAGATACAAACTATTCTCCCCAATCTTTTCCTCCCCAATCTGTCTTGATAGGCCTCGTCGGTTTTACGAGTTCGGGAAATGATGAGAACGTTCTATCTCAGTGAAACTGGTAGCTGCTTTAGGAAATTAATATTATAAAGATTTCGTTTTAGACAACGTTTTACGGTATTTTATGATTTAATTTATAACTCGCGTTGCAAAGAATAATTTTGTTATAATTATATAGGTGCCACCTTAAATAATAACCTTGTAGGAATTAAGGCTCAGCCTTCTTCTTGTCGAGTCAGAATTTTTTCGAAACAGTGTGGTGAAAGGATTTTATGTGCGCCTCAAAGAGGCTCCTTTCAAACACTTGACACATGTTTAAGAACTTTTTAGGTTCTGAGTACCGTTTGAGAGTACTGGTAATGTTAACATACATTTTTGAACAGAATTACTCATTAGTGCACGACCGGTTTCGAACCCACGACCGATCCTAAGATCGGAAGGCGGGGCCGCTACTTCAAGATCGTAGACTTTAGGTACAGTTATTTTTATTAATTGCTATAATCTTATAAAAATGAGAAAAATATGTAAATACTAGTGAAAAATAAGTAGCACCGCAAAGAACTTTTAATACAATACCTAATCTCACAAGTAGTAAGTATTATGTTCAACGATAAAATTGATTGTAGCAAAAACGCACTTGGCGGAAGCGGTCGCTAGCGGCCAAGTCTAGGACGGATCACCCATGAGACTCAAAACACTATTTTCTCATGTGACTAAATATAAAACCAATAAAAAGATTGGTAGGTTTTTATTATGATTTTGAAGTTAGTTGAACACAAGCAATGACTTCATCTCATACCTACTTGTTTGGTATGGGTCTTTCAATGAATAACCGAAACCGTTTTATAAACACTAACAGAAAAGTTATTACTTTATATAATTTACAAAAAAACCGACTACAAATGCACTGAAAATATAAAAAAGCAAAATTCGCAATATTATTTTCTTGCATGATATAACTTTTTCCTGTTATTTTGATTTAAAAGCAAAACTAGGTACTGAACCGATTTTGAACCGAAATATCTATGGGACCAATCTGAAAGTATATTCCCTCAAATAAAAAAGAAATTTCAAACCAGTTCATAAAAGACGGAGTTGTGGGGTACCAAACATAAAAAAAACTGTCCTCTTTTTTTGAAGTCGCTTAAAAAAGCAACTAACTTACAACTTGCTGGTTTCGCTATAGTTTCCTTATAGATTGAGACTCCTACAGACAGTCTAGATAGTCTAGACAAAACTTGAAGTGGATTCCACGTCCAGATGGTCGTTCGTTTATAGTAGTAGTCGGCAATCGATCATCGCCACGGCTCTGGCGTGATGAATAGCTACCGATGCTCTGATAAACCTGCACTGAACATTTTACTATTACCGGTCTAAGTGCGAACTTGGGAACTAAAATTATTATTTATGATTATTATTAAGACTCGGTAGTGTCTCACTGCACGCGCCTGTAGTGTCAAATGCCTCTCTTCTTTCTTTCCAATCGTTTCTTCGGGCTACTGGTGTCGATTCCGTTGTTGTATTAATAAGACAGTGCTGCCTATAGTTTAACGTAAATAAACGCAACTGTAAAAAATACGAATGTCAGGTGGTATACTAATTTGGACTAGCGTAAACAGAATATGATCTTTCATTTTTGACCTAGAGGCAAAGACTCGGGCTACAAGCTGTAAAGCTTCATGCTCTTGACCAACAAATAATATTTTTCTCATCCTCCATAATATTAACTTGACCCCCCTGGGCCATTGGCTGGCGACGCCCTTGGGTAAGGAAGATAGCTCACAAGACGAGAAGGTATTAATAATATGTTAATAAGCTAAAGTAGACAAGTTTACAGAATATGAAAGTCCAAAATATTGTCAGGTATAATTAAAATGACAATGACATTTACAAGAAAATAAAATAAAGTTCTAAAAATTTTTAAAAAAACTGGGTTCGATAACTTTATGCTCTACTTTATTTTTATTATGCATTACTCAGCGATTTGCGTGTTGGTTCGGATTAATTAAGACCCGTAGAGACATCCTCATTCAATTTCAAAACAATTGTCGTAAACATCTGTGGTTGTTTATTCGGCCTAAAATTTCATGCAATAAACTTTTACACGTAAACTTTACAAGCGCCAAATTCGACTTCAGGTAATATTTACGACGGAACAACTCCAATAAAAACTTTCAAATTACAAATTGCGCATTTTTGAGCAATAAAAAAATGTAATGGATCTCCTCATTAGTTTATGTACCACGACACGCATAGGTTCCAAAATTATGACTTACTAGAGGCCGCTCCGGCTTAGCTCGCGTGGTAGTTTCTGCTTGCTAACATCAATAATTAAGGGGCTGACAACTATCAAACAACTTCTCGCTCGCACGTTTCGACATTTTGAAAGATAAAAAATCACTGAACTCATTTTCGAAAAATCGCAATCAACCATTTTGTGTGCAATCACATTGAAATTTTTACCAAACTGTGTGCAATGTTTACAAAATGATGGTTGATTGCGATATTTTGAAAATGAGTTTAGTGATTTTATATCTTTCAACATGTCGAAACGTGCGAGCGAGAGTCCCATTAGCTCTCGTATTCCTTAATACGGGTTCCCTTTTCGGTATAAAAAAATAATTCTAGCCAGTTCCAGCCAGCCAGGATATAAATAAGACTATGTAAATACCTATTATAAAACTATACCTATATAAATCATATGCCGCGATGGCTACTTGTATGTTAGACTTTAATCAACTTAGTAGGTAGTGGATTTGGAAGACGTGCTCCGATAAAGTGCCATTAGCAGTTACCCAGTTAAATTGTGCAGTAATGGAATAGAAAAGCAACGTCTCGGTGTAAAGCGATCAAGCTCAACGCCACCAGCGATTTTCTCTGATCCTTTTGTTTCCATCCTGCGACCAAACCGACGCAACCTTTCTGAATGTGATGTGGAAGCGCGTGTAACGTGAAACAAAAGGCTCCTATATGCCCCGCGGGTGGCTCCCCGGACGCGCAATGTGCATGTACCTACTTTACACTTTGCACACCCCTTATTTCAGTACATACTTGTAATCCACGACGACTTAAATGCTTCCGTCGTTTGACAGAGAAGGCAGGCGTTTGGGCCCGCAAAAAAAAGGGACCGCGGTCCCAATCGCCTGATTGCATTTTTTGTTCTGCAATTAGGGACCACAACCTGTATAGAAGTAATTGTACAATGTACAGTCGCCAGAAAAATCAAAAGCTAACACGTGATTTTTAAGCATTAATACTAGTATAATATATACTAGCGGCCCGTGCCGTTGTAGGTCTAAGTATGTCCTGTAGTTTTTGAATTGATTCATTACAAACAACTTTACTCTCTTTAATTATTACTATTAATCGATATTATGTATGTACATAGTGAATATTATTTACGCAAAGAGTAATGTATTCACGATTTTGGTAGACCGGGAGAATTTCAAGGTCAAGTAGCCCTTTTGTTTTAAACAGTTAGATACTCTAGTAACTAAATCATTTAACAAAAGGCCGAATTAATTTTGAGATTCGTGGGGTAAGAGTCCTTTTTTATATTATTTTTATTTTATTTAAATTCCGCACACAAGTGTATATGTTTTTTTTTAAATAAATGAATAAGAATATGAATTTGTCTATGTTAGACTGATTTTTAAAACACGTTATGTTATTTTAAAAAAATGTACATATTTATTATTATTTTACAACAGATTTGTTTTTTATTTCAAATACTTTTCGTTCTAACTTTACTTATGTTCGGATTAAACAATAGATTTAGTGGTCATGTTGGGAGTGGTCCCAATTGCCTGCCCTACTCGTTTGATAGTGTCAGTTTACAAAGATTTTTAAAAGAGTTTCTAAAGTCCGATCGATAGTGTCAGTTTAGGGTTAGGTAAAAGTCAGTGGCGTAGCTATCGTAGGGCCAGGTGGTGCAGTGCACCAGGGCCCCGGAGCTCAGGGGGCACTCTAACCTAAGTTTTGAAAAGAGAGGGTCAACCAGCTCCCGAAGCTAGAAAACCTTGAGCCTGCTCACAAAATTCTTTCTCTATGCACCGGGGCCCTTGTCCACCTAGCTACACCACTGCTTTTTTATTCAACAGGGTATGTAGGTATTTAATATAGTGAGTAAATATATAAATAAATAAATAAAATAAATATTGGTGGACATTCCACACAGCACTATCTCGCCCCAAACTAAGCCAAAGCTTTTGATATGGGAACCAGATAGCTGATAATTTCTTCTTTCTTTCTTTCTTTCTTTCTTTCTATGTTCATCACACAAATGTTTGTTCTCGGTGGGAATCGAACCCACGGCCTACGGCGCAGAAGGCAGAGCTACTACCAACTGAGCTGTGAAGGCTGTCTGTATATGAGTATAGTATAGTTTTCTTGGGAAGCCAAGAAAACGGATGTTCAATAGATATCTTTATTGGAAAAGTTCATTCTGTTTTATTGATCACTCTTCAGTGCGGCTTGTATGATAAGTTGCAGAACTTTGTTAACTTAGACAACAAATAACTTATTTGTATCATTTTCAATTTCTTTAAATCTGTTATACATTTAAAAATAATATAACTTTATTTACAAAGTAAATTACTGAATTTGAAGTTTAAACAACACTAGTCTTTTGTTTGTTGTCTTTTGTAGACTCTCTGTATAATACAATTACTAGAAAATTTCATTGGAAACAGCGTGACTGAATCACGATTTTTGTAATGTAAGACAAATTTAAGTTGGTTTTTGGCTATTTAGTGAAACTAAAAGCAATGTATTGAATGTAGTAAACCATAAACCAGAATCTGCTGGCTGATCACGTAACTTTATTTGTTGCAATGAGTTTCAATCAGTTTCTGTTTGTTATAAGTAAATATGACGGCTATGCGGTTACATTTTAGCTGCAGTTGCTAACAAAGTTAGATTACAACTGGTGTTTCTATTGATGGATAATAGCAAAACTTTCATATTGTTTTATATACTTATTGGTTTCATATAGAAACTGATTGCAACAAAGTTACGTAATCACCCTGCAGGTGTATATGTATATACCTACGTACCTATGTTGTTACTCTACACAATGTTGAAATATAATAACAATTTATAGCTGAATGTTAGTTAAGCGCACGCACTACACGTATAATTAATTATAATACACAACCCAATTTGCCTGAGAACGGAACAGGGTATACCTACACGTTTTACTACAACTACAGCTCTTTGTACTAGTTTACTATTGTTATGTAAACACCATCACATCCTCCTATAGAAAAGCTTGAAAATTAATATGATGGCATTTGTAAGAAAATTTCAAGGGGAAGAAGTCGCGGACGTTCTAAGTTGGTTATCCTACGAGTAAATTGCGAACGGAAAGTAGTTAAAAGTTGAGTCACGAACCGCAAGCTCCTTTCGGCCTCTGCGATATTTTCTGGCACCGATTCCGTATAAGTCTGTTTTAATTTAAACAATTTACTGAACTACAGTAAAAGAAACTGATTCCGAAGGCGCAGCCGCTTTCGTTTATTAAAATTTCGGCCGTAAGTTTGGAAGTTCGAAGAGCTCGAGAGAGATGTTCTTGCTAAAAAGTAGGTAGGTATCCACTTCGAAACTCAATCTACTGGTTTACGATCCAGCCTCAAAACGCCAAATTTTTACGAGTAAACTTTTCAGCTATTACGTAGGTAAGTACCAAGCGTTGCGTCCTCATTCAGTTCGAAGTGATTATACATGGAATTTGCATTTACACAAACAGACGTCGTAAACGATGAAGATGTGTAGTAGGTACGTGTTTTTATAACCATAGTAAAGATTCTAACTGGAATGAATTACGTCGGACCTTCGTCGAAGTAGGCAAATGTATCGAGCAACTGAAATCGATCAGTCACTAGTGCGAATTGATGGCTTAGATTTGCGGTGGACGACCTTCCCGTTCCGGGCTAAGCCATGCCGCTCTCGACGGCCATCAAGTAAACTGTACGATATAATGAGAAAGGGAAGGGTTCGGAGTAGGTATCCATTTCCTTCGTCCGCAGGGACTGAGTGGTGAAGAGAACGCACCAACCCCAACACAATAGTGTAATTGGGTGTTGTGGTCTAACATGACACATGCCTGTCTGAATATTGCAAATTACTTCCGATGAATAATTCATTGTCGTCTGTAGTTTAGACGTAGAATATTTCAGGCTGTGTCTGTACCTTATATACTTACTTATATTGGAGTGCTAGTCGCTTTATGACTCGAGTCATATTATATATGACTCGAGTCATAAATAAATATATCGTAATTTTTGTTCGAAACGTTTCGCACAAAATGAGTTGTACCTACACGTTCTGAAATATCATTGGAGGTAAGATGTACTTTGCTATAGGTGTAAAAACCAAGTGATATCAGCTTCGTCTGTATTTTTACAATCTATTTAATAAAACACGAGCACTTTACAAAATAACAAAACATTATCTAAATCAATTAGGTACCTACATTAAATGGATATGCAAATAGTAATAGTTAGTGTTGAACAACAGTGTTGAATGACGACACGAACAGTGTTCAATGAGCTAAATTATTCATAAACTTTATACATTTTACATGCTCGCTTCAAAATGTTTAAATTTCAACAAAAATATAATATACTTATGAGAGAGAATAATCTAAATGAGAATTTCATATAACTAGGTATGCCAATAATGATTATGCTTGATAGTATCTTTAATTCTCTTGTAACCTGCAATAAGGTACTTTAATAAGTACTGCGCTGAAAGTTCATTTGGCCAGAGGAATTTATTCATACACAAAAGAAAAAGCTGTAAAATTCTTCTCTTAAGTTTCTAAAAAACTGGCCCAAAAAGAATGGCCTGCTGATTGCTCCATATAAAAGCCGTCGACAGAGGCAAAGTTTAACGTTGGTACCTTGTTACGCTAAAAGTGTCTTCCTTCTTTTTAACCCGCCTTTTTAATCGGAGTTAATCACAGCCCGGGTTTCCCTTACTTAGAGGTATCGAAAAGCATTGAAATTAATTTAAAATAGTTTTAATATTATCAACGTGATTATTGTTCTCTTCAACCTAATATTTCATTGGGCTGATTCGTTTTAATTATTGCCCTAATTGACTTGATTCGTTTTTAATTTGCGTTACAATTATTAACGTAGTTATAATCCGTAACGTAGTTTAGTAAAAATCTAGGTACTCAGATACAGGAACCGCCTTGTATCATAAGTTCTGGCATTACCTTTGATCCCACTAGCAAGGAAGGTTAATTTGGGTACTAAATCCATGCCTGCCTGAGATGAAAAGAAAAGTAATGACAGACTCTATAATATTATAGCACGTACCTGTACAAATCGTTTAAAAAATAAGGAGCCTGTCTAGACATTCATTTTTCATTACGCTTTTTTTGCTTTTGAGTCGCTTTTACGCGAGAATTTAATTAATTTCAACGGTTGAAGCTCGCCTATTCGTCCTGGGGAGTAACCCATAAAACCTAATGGACTTTCGCTGTCTAGTGGCACGTAATTTTGTGCGAGGCCCCTCCGAGGCCCTGCAAATTGCAGTCTTACTAAATCCTCCAAATAGATTCAGCTAGATGCCTTTTCAGGCTTTCCACTGTATAAAAATGTAGCAGCCACGAGAACACTGGAACTTCACTCTTATTTAAATTGAAAAGATTCACTGATAAAATAGAGGTGCTATGCTATTTAGGTCAAAGTGGAAATTAAATCAGATCGCTGTTATTTTCTAAAGGAAAGGAATCTTCGATAGCGATGAAGCGTCGATAAAAGACAAAAAGGTAGGCGCCGCAGGCTGTGTCAAAATTTTGGCGATTACATAATTTCTATTCAAAGTAGAGTGGCTTTTCGTAGGGTTGTCGGAAGATCGGTAGGTTAGAATTCGGTCCGCTTTAAAACAAATATTTTCACATTCAAGGGCCCTTACGAACCACAGGCACCGTGCACTATGATGATATGTTAACAAAATCCCCAGCTTTTAAAATACTCAGTAAAACATTTATCTACATTTTAGCTACAAAATTCCATAGGTGGGTTTGATTAAAACTCTCATCAGATATAACTTATTTTATTATAATTAAACAACGTGGTCAAGTTTGTGAGTTTGACTGTCCGCAGAATCACTATAAAAGTTTAATGGACTTTTTCAACAATTTTAGGTTCGATCGGAAAATCATCATCATCATCTTCCTGCCCTTATCCTACGCGAAATGGGGAAAAGCGAAAGTTTTCAACCAAAAAATCAATAGGTACTTGCGATTTATAAACGTTCAAAGTTCACTCGCTAATCACAAAATTTCCAAATCTAGGCCTTGTGTCTAGCGGTTTGAAATTTGATACAGGAACTCTATGAGGGGTGTAGGTTCTCACGCTCACGAGAAACGATTGAAATTAGCACCCCTAAATGGTTAATTTTGAAATAGCTTCATGGGAACGAAATCTCTTTTACTAGGTAGGTACCTATATTATTTAAATTTTTGATTCTTTTCTCGTTTACCAAAGTAGTACTTTGAATGAGATGAGATGCTTAGATGTGCGTAGTTTTGAACGTCTCATATCCTTGTCAATGAAATGAACCCGAAAAAATCAGAGCCCAAATTAAAGGCAGTTTGAGTGCGAGGTGAGGTGCGTTGTAAACAATCCTTGACCTAAATGCCTGAAGTAAAGGAGGTAAAAGACTAAACAAAAACATGTGATTTCAAATATTGTAGCTAAAGGACGTAAGGAAGGAAGAACGTTCATTATGATAGTAATAAACAAGTATTTCGGAATATCTATCGACTTTATGTGTTTGATGTGTCTTCAACATCAGCCTGAAGAAGTCGACTGCTGTCTTACTCTGCAACTTAGGTAGGTACGCATGTTTTTTTTTAATATACAAGGTGTTCCAATACTTGTGTTTAAAACTTCAGGGGGCTAAAGTACCCATCAATATGAATAACTTTTTTTATGGAACCAACACTGTAACCGCGAAAAAAACTGTAACTGGTTTTTTTTTCGCGTTTACAGTTGTTTTTGTTGGTTTCTCAGAAAAAGTTATTCTTATTGATGGGTACTTTAGCCCCCTGATATTTTTAAACACAAGTATTCGAACACCTTGTAGGTATATATAGTGCTTTACCTACGTACTTAGGTAAAGTTTTTTTTTTTTAATTTACTGCCTATGCATTTTCGGTATTTTATGGACGTTACTAGCTGTTAGGTTAGGTTAGCTGTTTTTTATGGAACCCGATAAAGCATCGGTAGTTTGAAAACGATAAGAAAGAAGAAGGACGACCGACGAAGGCTGACTGTAATTTCTGTTAATAATAGGTACCTCTACATGCATGCCACTGACTACCTACCCTTAAGGTAAGCAGTCAGTGGCATGTTAGATTTATTTACATAATAACACGTTTCGATGTAGTGTTCAGTGGCCTTTACCAGTCGGTAGATTGTAAAAAGCATCGCGTGCGAAAGCGCAGTTCCGTCCGGATACAGCCACATTCACGGCCGTTGTTTACAACAACACGTTAAATGCAACACTAACTTTTATAATGGATTTAAAAAGTTCCTGAATGGGGCGCGCAAACTTTTATCTCTAATACTATAAGAATCAAAGTCCTGACTGACTGACTGACTGACTGACTGACTGACTGACTGACTGACTGACTGACTGACTGACTGACTGACTGACTGACTGACTGACTGACTGACTGACTGACTGACTGACTGACTGACTGACTGACTGACTGACTGACTGACTGACTGACTGACTGACTGACTGACTGACTGACTGACTGACTGACTGACTGACTGACTGACTGACTGACTGACTGACTGACTGACTGACTGACTGACTGACTGACTGACTGACTGACATATAGACAACGCACAGCCTAAACCGCTGGTCCTAGAGGCTTGAAATTTGAGGAGTACATAGGACTTATGGCGTAGAGGTGTTCTAAGAAGAGATTTTTGGAAATTCAACCCCTAAGGGTGTAAAAAGGGTTGAAAACGTTTGTATGAAAAATAGTATTCCTTGAACCACTTTAACGCGTGCGAAGCCGCGAGAAGCTGCTGGTACGGTATAAACTAAGTGAAACGAGATAGCGTAATGAAAATATTCTCAAGAGTCGTTTTCGGGTGAATATTCGTTATGCATTAAAGTGAGTGGAAAGCGGCTCTCTTCCGCTTTGTTTTGCGAACCTTTGCTAGAAACGCTTTGGTTTAGAAAGGGTACGGCTATGTAGTGTATAGAGAAACTGTACTAGTGAGTTTAGAAATATTCATATACAAAACTGTCTGAATTGTAGTTTTTCAAAACATTGTCGAAATTAAAAGCTCCGTTAGCTTCCATCCTTTATGTATATTTGATATAAAAGACTTCATCGATTCTATAAATTTATTTTTTGTAACGCTCTCTCATCCCATTACAGACTTGTTTAAGTAATGTATATTTTGACAACGGCACGTTACTCGAAATACAAGAATAAATAAAAATATATTCCTGCGCTGACAGAGTAGCGCTTATGTCATACCACTAAGGTTCAAAATGATGTGTATGCCTGTGAGGTAATAGATTTCGTGTGTCGCGTGCCTAATCTCAATAGCGCTCGCGTAGGCTCCCTGTAAACGTCATCTGTACTCATAATGAAACGTGGCGTGAGGGCTCAGCCTATTTACAGTTAACGGTGGCTCTTCACGCCTGTTGTGCTATTCCGTAAACAACATTCACCTAAGTGACCACGGTATATGCAGTGAGTTTTCAATTTTGCATTCTGTAATACATTCATCAATCACTAGCACCACCCGCGTGAGGTTTTTGCGAGAGTAAATACCAAAATGAGAGAGGTGAAGCTCATGATCGAAGTGAGCGCCGATCCACTAGGTGGAACTCTCCGTGATTTTGTTGTTTAGAGAATCGTCACACTGATACGCGTTTGTGTGTCTACCGTATTTGCTTTGGTGTAAGTGTAACTGCGTGAACACAAACAGATATAATGCGGATTTATTTGGTTGACTCAGGGTGAGTTTTACCATCTCAGATTAACGTTATCCATCAGATAGTATATTCAATCAAATAGTAAGTAGTCTTTGTTGTTGACAAGTATATATAATTTTAATTTGGCATGCAAGTATGTACTTATTTTTGTAGACAAATAAAAATACCACACTCACTTTACACACACAGACATACTCTTCCTTTCAACTTTAACTATAGCACATTCATTTGCTACTTCATACTTAGGGAAATATAAGAGTAGTAGAGCTCTTTGCGAAGGGCTCGTCCAGGGAAGTACTACCACCATGCCTTTTTCTAGCAGTGTTGCTGTGTTTCGGTTTGAAGAGTGAGGTTGCCGGTGTAAGTACAGGCACATGAGGCTTAACATCTGTATGCCTCAAGTTGATGGACGCAGGGCAGTGCATCGTAGGGCACGTTTCTATCGTGCGTGACTTACAAGGCAATGCTTTGTTATAGGTGTACCACTAGTGGTTACCACTTAATGTTGGGCTATCTGCTAGTTCTATCAGCTAGTTGCATAAAAAAATTAAAAAAACCGATTACTGGCCTATTTTAAGATTACAAATACCCAGCTGTCTTAGCATGGTAATTGCTGTTCATTTTTTAATAAATAAAGTCATAACTTGAGAAAATAGATAGTACCACCCACCCTAAAAATATAATAGAGTAAGCTCACATCGTGGCTTGGGTACACATATTTTTCTGTGTAGTGCCTACCTGTTTCCTATGGAATGATGCTGCTTAGGTGCTAGTTTCCTACATCGGCCGCTGTTATTTACCTGTTGAAAAGAAATTACATAATAAAATAAAGGAAAAAAAAATGCTTACAAATAACATAAATGTTATAATTTGACGTACCTATAACTACCCCATTAGACATCCTCAAAGAAATGCCTGGGGATAAAAATAGTCAAGCAATTTCTTTTTTTTTTGGAAATAAAATTTATGTTTCAGCTGGCTAAAATTTATGGCAGCAATGAAAGTTTTTGTATGTAATAATTATTCATTTTATAACAATCAAAGCTTTATAGCCCCAAAACTCACGGAAACCTCATGTTTACATAATTAATTATTCAGCCAGTTATAACATAGCCGATACAATTAGCGGAACAATGCTGTTTAATAATTAACAGTAGATACAGGAGCGGATTGCGGGTTGCATCTCATTAGTAACAGTATACAGCGTGGCGCTACAATGGCGACATTAAATTAACCAACGTATTCGGTTTCGCGTTTTCAGATTATAGACATATTTTTTATTTCATTAAACATAAGATTTATCGAAATAAATCAATTTTCTCAAATATCACCTTTGAACAACCTGTACGTAAAAACCGGTAGCGCAGAGGTCATCTGTCGGGTTCACGGATCATTACATCGTATGAAGAGTAAAGAAAGTATTGTTAGAATGAGACACCCGAAATTGCGACGTTGCCAAATGTTTTCGATACAACTAGCAATAGGAGACAAAGCGATTAGCGGTAATTCACAAAGACGGCGCATGAAAAGGATAGCTAACTCCGCCCGCGCCCTTGGAGAAGCACGCCGCACGCGCAAATTGACCCACTCGTTCTATCCTTCCCAGTGTTTCCACTTTTAGGGATTTCGCCCTTTTTTAGGGCGAAACTACTTATTTCATGTACAGCTTAGGGCTGTTTTTATTGCGACAGGGATTTAGGGAATTTTAGGGCAAAAATTAGTTGATGAGGTAACCCTATTTATTCTATGTTCTATGGCTCTACCTCTCTGAAGGGATTCCCCAAATTAGTTTCGTATTATAATCCGACAAAATATGTTAGATTACCTTTTGGATAATTCTATTTACCTATGTTGTAAAGGACATCAGAAATTAGTAACATGATTTATGGATTACTTTTGATTGCTATTTTTCTATCGGTCGCGAAACAAAAGTAACTAATTGTATTATCATAATTGTCTGTTTTTATATTTGAAAATGGAAGACACAGGTGATGATAGTGAGCAAGTGCCTTCCTCATCTAAAGATAAAAGAGGAAAGTCAGCTGCAAGTACGGAGAGTAAGAAATATGCGCATAAATTAAAACGTCTTGTTTAGAGCATCCAGATTTCAAGTCTTGGCTAAAGAGATCTGACAAAGGGGAGACAAAAGCTTACTGTGAAGTATGTGATTGTGATATTTTGTGTGGAATGTCCGAATTACGGCGACACAACAGAAGTGCTAAGCACTCCAAGCAGGTAATAATAAAAATGTGCAGACTTTTTTTTTTAAATTAACATTCGCCCTAAATTAGGGTATTTCGAAAAATAAATAGGGATTTTTAGGGTAAATTTCTAAAGAATTTAGGGCAAAACCAAAATCTTAAGTGGAAACACTGATCCTTCCCTTCCTAGTCTAGTTACGCGTGGGCCGTTGTCCTTGACACACATAATTTTTGTAATTTTGATAATAGGTACATTACTCTGAATGTTTCGCGAAAAAGACGCTTGATCCCTTTGTTAAGTTTTGTGTTATTTTAGCTTTTATAAATCAGGTGTAGGTAGATACAGCGATAAAAGTTTGGTTAATTTTTGTTTACATACACCTACCTAGGTACCTACACCTACCTACTTGCGATAAGAAAGACGCTTTCATTTATTTTTTGTCTGCGTTTGCGATAAGGACTCTTGTTTGTGTTGTGTGTGATTAAATTATTTTTTGTTGTGTTGTCTTATTTTGTGATGGCAAATTATCATCCTAATTACCTACACTGCGGCTGAATACACGGACATAATTTTAATATAAGGGGAATTAGGTAGAAACACGGACCCCATAGGTGGCCAGCAAGATCACATGACCTCACGCCCCTCGATTTTTTTTGTGGTGCCTATGTAAAAAAAATTAAGTCACGGAATAAATAATACCTAGTGAAGTGAACAAGGTGAAAGTGAATGATTTGATTTTAGTTACTAGGTATCTAAGTAGTAGGTGTACCTACCAAATTAATATTATTACGTGTAAAACTAATAATTACTTGCCTACTAGTATTCGTGTTTGTTACCTACCACCCGCGCTAGGTACTACCTAGTACCTACACACTTTGTTTCGTGAATTCGTTAGTGTCGTACCCCTCCGCCGCGCCGCCGCGCCGCCCCGCCGCCGCCCCGCGAGGCGCGAGCGCGACGTTGCCGTTCAGATCAGAACATGTAGGTAATAGGTAAGTAGAGCTTACGTAAAGACACACAGGATGAATTCAATTTAGTTACGTTTTGTATTATTTAGTTTGTTAGAAAAATTCAAAATTTCTATTATGGACTTTTTGTTTTTTTTATTTTTTTTTATTAATTCTGATAAGTAGCTCTACTCATGTGTTTATTTAATGTCGCCATTGTAGCGCCACGCTGTATAGCCACGTCATAAGATTCTCATCATTATCAGGCTGAAGAAGTCCGCTGTTGGACATAGCCCCTCCCTATTCGTTTCCAGGAAGAACGATTCTGAGCCCTCTCGATCACAATGTGGCCGGTCCATCGGGAGGGCGTGCTACACAAAATGGGGGCAAAAAATCATTATAAATAAATAAAACAAACATTAATAAATAAACATTGAAAACGAAATCTTCTTCTTTTCACCGTATAAGGCACCTGTCCGTCATTCGACAGACAATCTTGCCAGTGTCAAGTGATTTGTATTAAATACTTTATAGTCAAGTCAGTCCATAGTCAAGTCGGCCGTCGTTTGTTTTGAAGAAAATGGTGGCGGTTTTCTTCAAAACATTCGAAACATTTTTGGTCAAATCAGGATAGCACATAATACACTTTCATGCCAAATGTTTACACTTTGTGCTAAGTACCTCAAGTAATGTTGGTTAAAATACCACCGAAATTACACAACACAACTCAAAATAACACTAGAAAAACAATTAAAATAAAAAGGTAAGTTGCTTTCCAAAATGACAGAAAATTTATGAAAAACAAAATCTTACTTTTTTTTTATTGTCAGACAGTGACGTAACGATTTCAATGTATTTATTTCATAGTGTTTTCACAACAGGTACATAAAGGTCTTTATCCGATTGCTGATACAATTTGGCAAACACCAATTCGACAGCACTATTATTAATTGCGAGAGTTGAGATCGCCAGATTGCGGCTGCATCTCATTAGTGCGGATTTACGACGAAGCAATCCTAAATCGGTTCTCTCTGGTGTTTTGGTAAGGAGCTTAGAGCCCAATGTCTGTTGTACTTAGTGAGTTTGTAACTTCAGTAAGTATTTACCTGGGATTCAATACGAAGTAAATAGGTTGTAGAGAAGAGTGTTTATTTAACAGATTGGAAGGATTGAGATTACAATCGTGAGCTTACTTACTTTTTTTTTAAGATGAAAGACTTATCGAGTGCAATGCCAATACGGAGACATCCGCTCAGATCTCCAAGGTGCTCAAGATCTTTCAGATAAGAGGGTAGTCGAGTATCTATGGGAGGTATAGGGTGTTTGATGCGACGCTTGAATGATGCATAAGATCGAATCACAGAATAAATATTAGTTCTCAGATCGAACTAATGAGCCCAGTTTATACCAAAATTGCGCACTTTCTGACCGTAAGTCTTCTTCTCTCCATTTATGGCTCCTGTCTGTCATTCGACAGACAATCTTGCCAGTGTCAAGTGATTTGTATTGAATAAATACTTTTTAGTCAAGTCAGTCCATAGTCAAGTCGGCCGTCATTTGTTTTGAAGAAAATGGTGGCGGTTTTCTTCAAAACATTGGAAACATTTTCGGTCAAATCAGGATATCACTTATACACTTTCATTTCAAATGTTTACACTTTGTGCTAAGACCTCAAGTAATGTCGGTTAAAATAGCACCGAAATTACACAACACAGCTCAAAATAACACTAGAAAAACAAATAAAATGAACAAGCTATGTTGCTTCCCAAAATGTCAGAAAATGAATCCGACCGTAAGTCTTCTTTTTCTACGTTCATTTATAACTCCTTCCCATCATTTTGACAGAAACCTTGCCAGTGTCAAGCAAAATAAATAAACAGTTTTACAAGTCACATTACATTAACACGAGCTGACATATTTTAAAGAAAATGGTGGAGGTTTCTTCAAAACATTTGAAATCAGGAAGTCACATAATACACTATCATTCCGAATGTTCACACTTTGTGCTTTAGTATTGATGGTTAAGATATTACAGAAATTACACAATAGAACTTAAAACAACACTAGAAAAACAAGGAATATGCTATGTTGCTTCCCAACATGACATAAAACGAATCGTAAGTCCTCTTATCAAGTAGATTGATTTGTATAAACCAGCAAAACAAATGTCGTGACATTCTGTCGGAAGACTTTTTCGATGCTACAACCGACTATGGGAAAAAAACACTGAAACAGCTACACGACTTTGATCCCCAGGCACAGTAAATATCCCGTCAGATCTCTTGGTACCAAGTACGAACTCCAGATCTTTTGGGGCTGTCAAAGGAGGGTAGTCAGAGGTACCTACGGCCAAACATTACATATGGCATTTACCCACATTTTGCAGCAGTTAGTATTCCATACGAGACAGGTTGCAAGCCCATCGCCGTTATCTATAGTGGAAATAGCAGCAAAAATCTCCTGATTGGGAAAAATCACATCCTAGCTCCATTCCACTGACAATGGGAACTTTAAGTAACATTGTTGTTGATATCAAGTAAGCACGAGTCACGATTTACCCCATTCAGCTAGATGGTAATAGAAGTTACAAATTGTAATACATTGCGAATAGTCGTAGAACTTGCAGGATAGTTTGTAATTGGTGGGAATTCATAGAAGAAAACTTTTCGATTTGAAAACAAAAGGAAATAAAACATCGGTTAAAAGAATGGTGGCGTAAAGTAGAGCGATTCAGTAGTATTACTGGAAATTTTCAAAGTACCTTTCCTTTTTTTAAATCTGTTAGAGGCCATGTAGAAAAAATCTGGAACGTTAATGAGAGTATTCGGGTTCTAGAACAATTTATTGTAGCCAAAATAAACGAGAAATCTTGTTAATTTGATATTAATTCAATTCACCTTTTTGTTATACAGATTTGAATCAACAATCTAGGGCTGAGTTTGTTATTCATAGATAGAATATTTTAGAAAATTAAGATTCTTATGTTCTAAATGTATTTAATTGGAGTACTTATAAAAACTGTAGATATACTTAATCCAGTGAAAGTTATATTCAGCGGCAATGATCCATTGTACTGTACGCGTCAAAATACTAAGCAAGCTTCCAACATTCCGATCGCATTTATCTCGTACGAAGCGTGCGAATAGATAGGTATCTTCAAAAGCAAAGTTTTTGGGTCGATCGCGGCAAAGTGTCTTTATTCGACTTGTGAGGCAACTCGGGACGTCTTCCCTTTTCGTTCGTAAGGTTGGTATCATTCGAGCTCCATGAGGAAAGTTTCCGGTTTATCAATCTTTAACAGCGATGGGCTCGATGAGAAAAGAAACTCTGTTTGGACCATGATTGTCTTTGCTTCCCATTATCTTGGAGCGCTTTCGAGTTTGATTAAAGATTACGTGCTTGACTACAGCTGTTTGGGTATCTATATCTACCTACCCTGCTATAGTTTTAGCACTTTAGGATCTTTATCCTACTGTTAGTAAGTTTCTTGCCTATTCTTCAGGCTTTGGTCGTAAGGATATGGCGCTAGATTCACCTTTAGGAGGTTTCGAAGTGATCCTTGTTATTGAGCTGAAGAAAGACCGTTTTGATTTTCATTATAAATGTGAATGTATGCGTGTGTCTGAATTTTTGTTACCATGTATCTCCGTAACGCCTGCACGGTTATGGATGAAACTTAGGATATACAAAGTTTGTAACCTGTAAAAACATAGAGACTATCTGGGTTGGGACCACGCGAGCGGAGCCGTGGGCGGATGTTGGAAATATTTTAATATTTCTGTAATAGATATAGAATATGTAGGTATAGTTTCCATAAAGTTATATTTAGTTGTAAGTTTTTTTTTATTTCTTGTTTTTATCGGTGGCAGTCGTTTTCTCTGTGTATGTTTTTATGTGTGTTAAATAAAAATTCATTCATTCAATATATAGAGGCATTTTGCATAAGATCAAATATAAGTATTTAATAAGTATACATATCGCAATGCTGGTGCATGCTTTACGTAAATTATGTTGCCTACCAAAACAGTCCATCTTTCTAACGGCAGTTTTCTGGCAACTCTTACTGGTTTTACGGCCGAACTACATGTGACGTATTTTATGATCCTTCCGCGCGTGGCACGTCCTTCAGGTTATATTTCAGTAGGTATACGATTTCCGTGGTCCTAAAAGTGTTACTTGTGTTTTATTATGTAATCGTTTTTACGACTATCATTTTTATAAGTATTTTATTTACCAGAGAGCTGTTTCCTTTCGAGTACTGTTATCCTTTTTACTGTAAAATATAAGCATAAAATTATGAAAACATGGTATATTGCTACAGTGGAGTTACACATCAGTTTATTACACTATTACTAAAATAAGCACCAGGCGCTCGTCAAAAAATTAATATAGCATAGCATGCATAAAAATGTAGGTAGGTAATAATGAGTACAATCTAAGTAAATTTACAGATGGTTCGTTATGTGCCAAATGTAATATTCAGACGAACTTCTGCTACTCTTAGGGCCGGTTTCACCATGCTCTGTTAGATTAACAAAGGATTAAAGGGCCGTTAAATATGTCAAAATGTACGCGTTCGACAGCTAAGGTTAGATTTAACGGTCTTTTAATTCTTGATTAGTAACTAACAGAGCATGGTGAAACCGGCCCTTAAACGTATACAAAGAATCTTCAGTTAGTAATTGGTACTAAGAGATCTGCTGGCTGATCACGTAACTTTGTTGCAATCAGTTTCAATCAGTTTCTGTTTGTAATAAGTAAATATGACGGCTATGCGGTTACATTTTAGCTGCAGTTGCTAACAAAGTTAGATTACAACTGGTGTTTCTATTGATGGATAATCGCAAAACTTTCATATTGTTTTATATACTTATTGGTTTCATATACATAGAAACTGATTGCTACAAAGTTACGTAATCACCCTGCTGAGGGGATATCTACCGAGCCTGGGTATTGAAATCGTGATGTTGTTTCTGTTATTTACATTAGTTAAAATTTACAGAAAGGACCAATTCTGCCTAATGATTTTATTGTATAAATCAGAACGTTCAATCTGTGTCAAAATCAATCTATCTCTATATAGATCGAATGTGAACCAAAATTTAAGTCAACAGTCTAATTTCGACTACAATGTCTATTTTATTTAGCTAAAACTGATTGCTAAAATGTGTTCTGGTTGATTCAGCATCAATTTGAGGTCGGTGCGGCTGCTGCACGCGGAGTTGGCTGCGACTGTGCGGTACCAAATTACGCATTTATAATGAAATTAGTCAAATATAACGCTGCAGACAACCTGCATAAGCTTATTTCATTCTTCTTCTTGTTGTGTCATTAGTTTTTCCCGCGGATTTTAAGTAAGGCCCCTTTCGAGCACTTGACACATGTTAAAGAACTTTTTTTAGGTGCTACGCTACGTAATTTTTACATGCCGGTTTTCTCACGATGTTTACTTCACCGTTTGAGAGTACTGGCACTGTGCACATATTTATTTAAACCGAAAAAGGCATTGGTGCACAACAACTTTTGAACCCACGACCTTAAGATAAAAAGGCGAGACCGCTGACAACAAGACCACCAGTGCTCTCTTATTCGTTAATTCATTTAATTTAATTCTATATTTCCTCTCTTTCAATATAGAATACCGACAGTGGAACTGTCAGTGTTAAACGTTTAATGAATAATGAAATGTATTTATTTGTCTGAAGTATGGTAAAATAAGGTCATAATTGGTATCACATACTTCGTCGATAATTCGTCGACCGACATGCAACGTAATTATATAATTCAAAATAAATTAAACAAAACATTATAAAATCAGAAAAATATCACAAAAATAATACAAAAAATAAACATAAAATCAGATAAGATGTCAGCAAAATAATAACAATGTCAAATAAAAACCATTGAATCATCCCTAAAGCTACAGTATTTCTCTAATATTATAGAAACATTTTTCGCAAAGCCATATGTACTGTTTTTTCTTAAATTGTTTTAAAGGTAGCTCTCTTATCGCTTTTGGTATTCGATTAAATAATTATAGCACTGTTAATAGATACTTAAGCGATGACATTATTGAGACATGCTAATCGCACGTAAATACACTTGCGTGCAAGAGCCTATAGAACGCGGCGTTCAGCAATGAGATTGCATCTAAATAGGTTTGGTAGGCAGGCTTCAAGATACACACGCCATTAAATAACGCAGCCTTAGGAACCAACCGTACTATGTTTTCAAATAATTATGTTTTTTATCTTCCTTTCTTTCTTTCCAATAACCAATATACATCTATCACATTAAGCGTTTTATGGAAAAAGTTTTTCAGTTTGACTGTTAAAATTTCTGTACTGAACTATCTTATAAATAAATATTTTCAAAGAATTTGAATTTGAAAGTAATAAGCAATCTGAGGGGATAACTACCGCGCCTGGGGATCAAAGTTTCTGTTTCTGTTTTTTTTCCTGAAATCTTGAAGCACGTCGTATATTTTTTTATTCGGTTCGCTCGTAGTGAGTCCTTAAAAACTTTCATAACTTGGGAAATCCTCCTCAATTCTCTAAAATCTTGGTTTATTTGGTTCATCATCATCATTCATTCACACACACCCTGACACTTAAACAAACACAACACACACTAACGTAACGTTTTACTTAAACTTAATTACTTAAAAACTAAAAGTTTATTTTGTTTGTTTTTGTTTAGTTGTCATTCATTATGTCGTTATTATTGTACTTAACTGTCGTCGTTTTTTGATTCCTACATTTCTTGTTCTAAAAATGTAAATCCATTATTGGCTGTATGCTAGAAACCTATGTATTTACATTGTATCTTAAGAGCTGTGGATGTTGTTCAAAAATAAATAAATAAATCATGGTCATATTATTGCATCTCCTCTTCAAAAGCCACTTTTTCCGGTCCTTTGCGATATTTTGGTTCAAAAAACGTATTATCCTCCACCGTGCCGTCTAACGGTTTGCACTGGCCCTAAGAATTAGCAACGTTATTTTCATAATGCACAGGTTTGCTCCCACTATAATTTCAAGGGGCCATTTTACAACATTAATTAGTTTTAGCCTTGGTTTTATCACGATAGAAACATGCATTACGTGCACTTCGAGGTCGCCTAAAATTAGCTGGTTTGCAATTTTATTAAGGACTGCCCTTGAATTATAACACGCTAAAGTAAGTCCCCAATAGAAAATGTTGGAGATTTATTCTTGTTGTTTTTAATTTTAAAATTAACTCTTACCTACCTAATTCAATTACAGGAGGAACAATTGCTGATTGTTCGTTGTTTTGTTAAGTTGAAATTAAACAATCCGAGGGGAGATACCCTCTCACTAGGAAGATATACCTTTGCCTTTGTTATATTATATTTCATTTATTTAAATTCTTACGTGTATGTAATTTGTGTCCAAATAAATAAATTTATTATATATATTATTATATACTGTGCCTGGGGATCACAGTCATAAAGCTTATTTTGTTTCTGTTTTACTCTTGCTTATAAATCTGTGGCAGCTGAAATAGTTTCATATGGGGATCCTTCTGAGCGGAGAATTGTGATCAATCAATCTATAGATAGTTTCTCAAGTATTCCAATTCTCCGATCTTCATAACTTCACAAAGACGCGTGGACGGCAAGGATGACCACGTAGTATATTTTATATATGTCTCTCGATATTATATCCAGTGGTGTTGTATATAGGAAGTTTACATTGAAAACCCCAAATTATTGGTAGAAATAAACAAAGAACAAAAAAAAGGTTTTACTGTCAGGTAAAAACAAAACGGTGTCTAAAAATGTAATTTACTAGTAGCGAGAGTTTAACGCGACTATAGCACGCGATTCTTACAACTGGAAAATGATGAATTTAATCGAAAATTTATTACGATAATAATTAAAGTGCCACATCCATTAAACACCCTTACTTACTACCAAAAGTAAACTCCGTTCAAGTCAAAGTCAACTCTTCCGTTAATAGCTGAAGTTTTTAAATTCCCGAAGAGAAAATAAGCTCTCCCTGAAAAATGTTGTGTTTCCATTAAGTCTGGAGAGCCGGACAAAGCTAGACTCGACTGTAAAATGTTACCCGGGGAATTATAATCCGGATGTTTTATTTAACGTCCGTATTTCGTTGCATTTTTCAACTGCTTTAAAAGTATAGTCCTTAGTTATTTGGAAATGTGAAAGTTTATCTGGCACAGGCGTTAAAAAGTAGAATACCTTTTCCCTGAATAAAGATAATTATAGTACTTATCACAAAAAGCTGTGGGCTGCTTACTGGGCTATAAATGTAATCTAGACTCCTATTAATCATTCTAGACTTTACACTCTCATAATGCCTAAAATAGAATTTGTAATGTTTGCAATATTATATAGAGTTTGTAGCTAACAATATAAAAGTTGCAATGGAAACCATTATGTGTCAGCCTTTTGTAATCCTGTCCGCTTGTGATCCCGGCCTTACAACTCTAAAACGGATGCACGGCACGTAAATTGAGCCATAAATAACCGTTCCCACATAATTACTGCCATCTCTATTCTAATATCTTGGGGTAGAGAGAGAAGGGGTAGAATACTGGATTTGTCCGGCTTGACAGTTTATAGTTGCTCGTCATGTTAGTGCGTAGGCCCTACCGGGTTCGTGAGGCGCTTATTCAAATGTTTGCGGCCAATCAAGAAAGGAGCGTGTGCCATAATGTGTCTGAGAGGGACAACTATGCTTGCACGCTTGCCATTAGTTGCTGTGAGTGTGGAACATCATAGAAGTCCAAGTTAGAAATTTATTGCGTGAAGTTGAGACCCGTGCATAGTTGTGCCGCATACCCGAATGAAATATCCAACACCAAATTATATCTTATTCACGTGTGTGTATATGAGGAACTTGACTAAAAGTAATAATAATAATGTGTTGGACTTCATTGAACGCAAAGCCACTGTCCGTTTTGCTAATCCTTAGTTGAAACAGCTGTCATAAATTAGCATTCGCCAACATAGAACGTCCAAACCGATATCATTATTAGGGAAGGTTGTCATTCAGATATATCTATTTCCATTCTATTTATTACAACTATTCAGGCTGAGTGGCAGTGTGAACGGTGCATGGGTCTCATCTCACGTTTTAGAAAGATTTTGGTTCGAGATCCGAACAAATCGGATTTGCGTTCAATTTTCGTAGACTTTCGAAAGCATCCCAAATTCGGCCGAGCAAAACTCGACCCAAAATACGAAGCGAGAAAATTCCACAATTCAAGACGCGCGCACGTAACTTAGAATTTGAAGGATTTAAATCCCTGCTGACTCGTAGAGATTGACCCGAATCGCTCCTCGACACTTGTCGTATTTGAAAAGTTGGATCTATAAATTAACATTCTCACGTCTTTGAAATAAAAATTCCATTATTTTTATCGTCCGCTCAAAAAATATCATCAGGTAACAATAAAACTCTTTATGGCAATCATAAAATACAGTTATTTGTCACGTCCGTTGATATCACTTTCGTAATTTCGGCGGAGAGGAGGAAAGGGACGTGCTTGAATTCGAGGCATTGTGCGACAGGAAGGAAGGAGCCGCGCAGGTGCCTCTCACCTGCCTCGAGGAAACGTTAAAGCCTAGGAGGGTAGGCAGGCATATACGGAGCTCCCGCGAGCATTTGTTACCTTTACGGCCAACATTTATAACCTCGCCCGGCGGCGGCGCTGGGCTCTCGTCTCGGTAAATATACTTAATTAAAATTACCACACGGGCTCCGGGGATTCGCATGAACATGACGTGTTATGTGATCAAACTTTAGGCGAGATCATATTTTTAAAGTACTTATCGTACGGGGTGTATAAATACTGCTCTGAAAACTCCACTATCTTGGAACGAGCACGTCTCGACGCTCTTGTAGGGATCACGCACAGTAATTACGATGAAAGATTAGCCATCACCAACAAGCAATTAATTACTGAAGCGTCACCATTAATTTTCTATGGTTCAAACAGGTAGAGCACAGAGGTATTATGCCGTACATAAATCATTTTTGGGTGACAGCGAAAAATGATAAGAAAAATGAGCGTCGAATCCACAAAATTTTTTCAGTACATGTGCGAGTCGGTCTCAGTAATTGAAATGTATGTTGCTTATAAATAAATCTTATAATATCTTCTGCGGTTTGGTATTTACTTTGCAAAGTACTATTTGGGAACTGGATCGGGGATGTGATATTATAACGCTACTACTTAATTTTAACAACTCGCTGACAACTTTGTTTTACTTTAAGTAACACCAAAAGTAAAAAACTGAACCTATATAGCATCACTTTGTGAATCCATGTGAAGTCTTTTTTTTCTTAAAAATTGTTAAAAGTGTGTACGTGGGTAAAAAAAAGATGTCTGTGATGGTACAGTCGGCTGCACTCAGAGGTATACATTTAATAACTTCAGCAGTAAAAACTCAAAAGTAATGAAATCAGTGCGGGCCTAGTAGGTATGTGGGGAAATTATTATTTCGCGTGTCAACTTTTAATGGCATCGTTCAACTTTATAGTATTTTTTTGATTAACTACTCAATTTACAACGATTTAATAAAAATCTAATTAATGACATGTTTATTTTTTTAATAATCGTCGAGTGCTTCTTATGGTTTTATAACGACTATATTCAAAATATGACCTTTAAACAGACCTCCGACTTCCCCCTTCCCATTACAATAAAAATATAAATAACAATATTGTTATTGTTACTACAACAGGTCTGATAGGGATGTCTACCATGCATGAAAATCATGTTCCTATTTAAATATGTTAACATATTTTATCTGAACCCGAAACATGTGTGTTAACTTTTACAAAATAAATACCTACATAAAATTAATCCAAGCATCCATATTAACCCTGTTTTTGGGAACTGTTTGTTCAACAAAGTTTTAATTGGGTTTGATAATTATTTTATTAACACTAAATAAAATTGTTTATTTTTGAAGCAGCAGAGACATGGTTTACCTTCAGTTCTGTGCTGGACACACAAAACCGGAAATGCCTGTCAGTCTGCCGCGACAGTTTACAGTAACACAGTTCTGTATAAATACTAGTCTAAGCTATTTTTTTTTAATAATAAAACTATACACCTATCTAATTTAGTATAAAACTCGGGAGCTAAAATCTGGCGTGCTAAAACCATTAGTGACGCTATAAAGATAAATTGTAAAGCAGAAGAAAATTTAGTCTTATACCGTTCTAATAGCAGAGCGTAGTTTGTGTGGAAAAATTTTCAAAATTCAAAATCAGAATACAGAATGTATTTGCGTTTTTATTTATGCTATCTGTTAATCTTATTACCTCTCTATTTATTGTACATAGTAATGTGTTTTTGTTGCATTTCGGTCACAGCTAGTTTCTCTTTAACCTCTTTAGTTACAGCTAAATTAGTAACACACCCAACGTTAATTTAACAGCAATACTATTAAAAAAACATCTTGGTTGGAGCACTCTTGGCAGAGTGTCGTGGTCGTCATCGTTAGTGCCTCGTCTAACAAT
Organism: Chloroclysta siterata; assembly: GCA_932294275.1. Classification (NCBI taxonomy): domain Eukaryota; kingdom Metazoa; phylum Arthropoda; class Insecta; order Lepidoptera; family Geometridae; genus Chloroclysta; species Chloroclysta siterata. The sequence goes on along the minus strand of OW028600.1, from coordinate 6,192,561 downwards.
TTTCCGCCACTCCCCTCGTACCGCTGCTCTTCTGGCGCATTCGTTGAAAGGATAAATATAAATAAATAAACTTTATTAGTAGCCTTGCTTTAGTCCGTCCATCTCATGAGTGACCTGCCACGCGCTCTTTTTCCCTTAAGCTTCCCTTTTACCACAAAACCCAGATGTTCCAGAAGAGTAGTAGAGCTCTTTGTGAAGGGCTCTTCCGGGGAAGTACTACCACCACGCCTTTTTCTGCCGCCAAGCAGCAACGCTGTGTTTCGGTTTGAAGAGTGTGGTCGCCGGTGTAATTACAGGCACATGAGGCTTAACATCTGTATGCCTCAAGTTGATGGACGCAGGGCAGTGCATCGTAGGGCACGTTCTTATCGTGCGTGACTTACGAAGCAATGCTTTGTTATAGGTGATGCTTACCACTTAACATCAGGTAGGCCTTCTGCTTGTTTCATGGGCTAGTTGTAAAAAAAAAAGTTCTATGGAGACCTCTCCATGACACGACACGTGCCCAAACAAATCAGAATCCGCGACTGCACACAGTGGTTGATAAATGCTGCTGCAATAAACATTTTCGAACAGCTATATAAAATGTAAAAACAAATTGAAATCCGAAAGGCGAGCAATTTCGAATCGCATTCATCAACTCGCACAAAAGACTAACGCAGTCTTTGAGAAATGAATATAACTCCTATTGTATTCGATGACGGCACTGAAAGTAATACACGTCGCAAACACTGTTCCTTCGGTCTATTATACAAGCACTAGCAACAGCAATATCAGTGCGACAAAAGGCACTGATCAGTTTCCGAATAAAGCTAAGAAATCGTAGAAATGAAGGTGGCTCTCGCTTATCGCTCGCCTGTCACGGCTGATCACTTTTGATGTACCTAGAAGGTAAGACACGTTTTAGTACATCGATTGTACATAAGAGTAGTAGAGTTCTTTGTGAAGGACTCGTCCGGGGAAGTACTACCACCACGCCTTTTTCTGCCGCCAAGCAGCGTTGCTGTGTTTCGGGTTGAAGAGTGTGGTTGCCGGTCTAATTACAGGCACATGAGGCTTAACATCTGTATGCCGCCTCAAGTTGATGGACGCGGGGCAGTGCATCATAGGGCACGTTCCTATCGTGCGTGACTTACGAGGCAATGCTTTGTTAGGTGATGGTAAAGATAGATATCTCTTTATTGATTACCACAACAAATAAATATACACATTTTTACTTAAAAGCTAACAATTGTAGTAAAACAATGGGCGGCCTTATAACTAACAGCGATCTCTTCCAGGCAACCTTGGGATGGACAGGACTGAACATAAAAAAGAGATGGTTGGAGAAGCAATGTTTACCACCTAACATCAGGTGGGCCATCTGCCTGTACCATCAAATAAATTATAAAAAAAAATTGTTCGGTGGCGCTGTAAGAATCGTCAGACGATCACCAGCATATAATCCATCCGAAAAAAAAAGGAAAGGGTGAGTAGCACTGTAAAAAAGTGGCGTTTCAATCAATTGCACAATTTACGTTTATCGCAGACCCGTCGCGAGAAATGTAATCAGGGGGTTGATTGTATACTTTCTGTATTGTATTAGTGTCCAGTTATATTGTTGAGTAGTGGATATTGCTGCATTCTGTGCACGATAGCTTGAATGGCCTCTTAAGTTGATTAGATTTCAGCTTTGTATTCCACGAGCCCCCTAGACAGGAACCGAATAAATGAGCATTTACGAAACGGAATAATAATAAGGTTGAACCATTTTTGGTGGAGCTGCTAACTTATGTGACTAGGCTTGCTAGAATGCTCAGATGCTCGTATTTGAAAAGGGCTTAAAAATGCTTATATTATGGTATCTTAGCTGTACTTTCTACTACAGTAACACTGCTCGACTATCAGTTGTAACAATCGAAAGCTATGCAGAACCAGCGACACAAGATTTTTAATCTTACTGTAGGCTCTGCACGTCACAAACTTACGACACAACTCAGGTGATTAACCTAATGTTGTCTTGTAATTAAAAGTAATGTATGTCCTATTTTTTTTTAAATATATTATTATTATTATTACTGTTTATGTTCTTTTCTAAACACACAACCCAATAGAAGAAGCTTTAGCCACGAGTGAGAACAGAGGTGATAGTGATCACGCCTTCCGATCTTATGATCGCGAGTTCGAATCGTTCGTGAATTCGTGAACCTATGGGTTTTTCCATTTCGAAAAATTCATATGTGCTCTCAAATAGTGGAGGAAAACGGAAACCTCATGAAGGAAGCTGCTGCTTAATAAGCTCTTTATGTATTGACTACGTCTTTTCTGTGGATTAGGCTGACTAAGTGGTGACGACGGTATATGTGCTGGGCAAGCTTACTTCATCTAGAACCCTGTCCCAGCGTATCTTCAATAGGGGCATGTGAGAAAAAAATATTTTTTTTACTACTGGCTAATGGAAGAAGCATATGGTCCACCTGATGTAAAGTGGTAACCATCACCTATAACAAAGCATTGCCTCGCAACGCACGGTAGAAACCTTCCCTTTAAATACACTGCCCTGCATCCATCAACTTGAAGCATACGGATGTTAAGCCTCATGTGGCTGTAATTTCACCGACAACCACCCTTGTCGTGTCACTAGTTTCTTTCGAAAGAGTGTGGTGAAAGGATTTTAAGTGCTTTCGAGCACTTGACACATGTTATACACCTTTTTAGGTTCTACCACATGATGGTTTCCTCACGATGTTTCCCTCCACCGTTTGAGAGTACTGGCACTGTGCACATACATTTTTGAACAGAACATCATTGGTACACGACTGGTTTCGAACCCACGACCTTAGGATCGGACGGCCGTTACCACTAGACCACCAGTGCTCTTATCATCGGTTTACTTGATTATTTTACTTTTAGTGACACAAAATTTGCGTTTTTGACTTGATTTGATTGCTTTAGCTACGAGTGCATCGAGCTGACGAAACGCCAAGTGAGATCAGCAGTTCGGGCTGACAGGGGCCACGACCGCCGAGTCTGCTACCAATCACACTGATTGTATTTGTCTTGGCAAGCCGTTAGTTTGGAACAGTGCACGGAATTTCGGTTTGTTTCGGAGTTTCGAAAGAGTAAGTCGAGGTTAGTACGTACTACTGTTTCTATGTATATCTGCCACCAAGCACAGGCACGACAAATCACTTTGTTTGAGTTTAAACATTATTAAATGCACTCCTGGTATAAACACTAACGTGTGCTGTTTCCTGATTGATATGAATATGAAGAGAGTTTGAGATAGCTCAACTGGTCCAAATCAGTACCAATCGGATCTTGAGCTATCCCTAGATCGTTCGCAACGGTCTACAGATACATTATCTGTTTCATGTGGATTTTGTAAATAGTTGTATTCGCTGTAATTTTCTTTATAAATAAATGTTATGTTTTAGATATTGTAAGTTAATTGATAGTACAATTATTTCTGTCCGTTATTTATTGTTAATTTTATATATTTTATCAAAAAAAAATATAGAGCTTTGGTGTTAAGCTTATGTGCCTGTAATTTCACCGGCAATCACACCCTTAACACTTAAACATAGCAACGCTGCTTGGCGGCAGATATAAGCATGGTAGTAAGTGCTGGTATAGGCAAATGAGATACTTTTAACACCTTTGTCTCTGAGTGAACACAGTGCAATGCCACAAGAAGCACGTACTTGGTGGACGTGCTCTGAGGGTTAATGCAATCAGTGGAGGCAGAGATAATCGCTCAACCCAGGTGGGCCATCTGCTGTTAGTATTCTAACCTGTCGCGTATGGAATACGTGGAATACCATGGAATACCAAGTACAAACTCCTACTGCAAAACGTACTGACTAACGACCTTAGACATCCTTAAATAATTTTCAGTTTGTAATTGATACTTGGGAGATCTGAAGCGATATCTACTGTGCTTTGAGATAAAAGTCTAAAAATTTCTTCCGTTTAAACAGAGTCTCACTGCTGAGCAAAGGCAATGTTTCGTAACATGCACTGAGCATAATATTATAGGAGAAAACTTCCACAACACAAAAGCATCGCAACTTTATAAAGGATGTTTTTTTTAACAAACGGGTCTGTTTGTTTATAAATGGAAATCCAAACAAATTACTTTGTATCCTCGCAAAGTGATTGCTGAACTTCAATCGTGAAATAAAAATACAAAAATTGCAATAACGAAATACCTGCAAATGCTAAAACCTTTCGAACGTTATTCTGAATTCCCATTTATAATTTTTCAATATCATTTTATGAAATCGCTACATTTTGTAGAATTGCTACGCCGTAGCACGTAGCCTGTAGCACTGTAATCTGTGTAGCTCTGACGACACGCGTGACGTAACGACCGCTCCCCCAACCCACGTGCGTCACACCCTCTCGTCGAGTCATTATGTAAATCATTCGTCAAAATCAACAGTGATTCAATATTTAAGGACCTATTGTATAAATTATGAAGTTTATTATTATAAGTAAATAATTATTGGTTTTGATTCTTGTGCATTTGTAAATTAATTAAAAGTCTATTTTAAATTCAATCTTTTGCATTTTTTCTACTCCTTCCAGTTTGAGAGAAATATTTTACTAAGTTGAAATGTAACAAAACTTATAGACACTGTATTCCTTTTTTTATTATGTACGCAAAATTTGCTTAGACGCGTGTGTGCTTTGTGGAATGTCCACCAATGTTTACTATTTTTTTTTAATTTTTTTATTTCGATTAAAGTGCATATTCAGAGCGCATATTTTAGGTTCGTTCGAGTGGCATAGGATGAAAATGTCAAGAATATAAAACACGTTCATTCAAAAACGATAGAATAGTCAATTATAAATTGACAAAGAACCCATTATACGGGTTATCATATTACAAGCTTTGCTTAGTTTGAAGCTAGATAAAGCTGTGTGGAAGGTCCACCGATATTTCGTTATTTATTTATGAATATGTCCACGTATTCCACGTCCAAGTCGCCAGTTAGGTGGTTATGTGGCACGCGCTTAGTGAGCTGGATTGTCCTGTTTGAGCGTCAGTCAACGTTGTGCACATGGCGCAATGGAATGGAAACAGACCTATCAAAAAGCAGTTCCAATTAAACACGTTGGTGTCGTAATATGACCAAAAACCATGTGATAAGACTGATTTGATTAAAATATATTTTATTTATTTTATTATATTTGACAAAAGTAAACTTTAACCTTGTGATAAGTTTCAATCAAAATTAAAAAAATCATAATCAAAATTGTCATCAAACGTAGAGTCATTAGGGCTAAATATATTTTGTACAGTAGAATTCTAAGTCAAATCTCCAAGTTTGACAGACATTGAGCCCATTAGTGTGGTGAAAGCTTATAAATAGGTATTAGTTTTTTTTTAATACTATTTGCTGATGGAACAATCAGATGGCCCGCCTGATGTTAAGTGGTAACCATCAAAGCATTGCCTCGCAAGTCACGCGCGTTATTGCATTGCTCTGCATCCACAACTTGAGGCATATTGATGTTACGCTTCATGCGCCTGTATTTGCAACCACACCCTTAATACGAAACACAGCAGCGCTGCTTGGCGGTAGAAATAGGCATGGTGGTAGTACTTCCCCATATTCATTGTAATGTATATGTATCCAAAAACAAACGAACTACTTTAAAAGCACTACTTTCGAATTTGGCAAGCGAATACTATTTGGTATGCTGGTTTAGGGGACGGGAGGGTCAATCTGAGCCCGCATAATGTGAGCACTGCAACGTCTAAGTAAATATCTTTGTCCGTAAACCCAACAGTATTCGAAAATAGCTAGCAAACAGTCGTGAATACAAACTTACTGTCGTTATTGTATTTGGATATAAGTGTATTCAGTGCGATGTGTATTCAATGCCTGGTTCAAGTCCATCGAATAGTAATTAGTTCAGTTTATCTTGCGTAGGTAATTAGGTCTACTTGATTTGGCAGAATGTCCGACGGGTTAAACTACTCGCTACGCGTCAGCTGTGTGGTAGTCGGTCGCTCGGTAGGCATTTCTGGCTTGGTCCGCGGGTAGTGCTCGAGTATGCCGTTCGCAATATTTTCAAAAGTACCCACCCGGTATTATAATATAATGTATTATAATGATTTACGATATGTATTCGAAGCATGGATGTGTTATTATTAGGATTAACCGTACGCATTATTTGTATGTTATAAGGTTGCAACGCTTGAAATTTTAAAACTATAAAAATGAACTTTTATTCAAAGAGCTCATGAACAAAAAAAAAAAGAGTAAATTTTAATATAAAAAAATTAGGCTAGGTAAGTTAGGATTTATAAAGTGTGCATGTCCCATAAATAATAATTTTGTTAAAAAACTTTTTTAGAGGCGCCTTAGCCTGTTAAGTTGTATTAAGAGTATTCAACTTAGCTAAACAGTGTTTAGTTTTAAGTGTTTTTTTTGAATTATTATAGTTAATAAAGAACTTTTAAAAACAAAAACAGTGCGATTTGAAAACCAACTACCATTTATCAGTGCCTATTGTTATTTAAAGTTTATTATTATCTAAAAATGTTATTTACGATTTAAGGTTTTTTTTATTTTATCGGTGAGCTTGTGGTAAACCTATTTAATAAGAAAAAAATAATAATTCATCTCACGTTTTAATATGTTGTTTGCAATGTTTTAAATAATACAATTTTGATATATGTATGATATATGCATATATCGGCAATTATGTTGAGGAATATATTTTTATTAAGCCTGAGAGTCTACATTAACATCTGTCAAGCTAATGTCATTTTCATACAATGTTATATTTCCCGTGAACGTAAACAGAAAGTGGATCTTGTCTTACCCCCTGGAGCTGGAGATAGCCTGCCGTCGCGTCCGTAGCTTAATCTGTGGCATCTAAAACAATAGTGCATCGCACAATGCCCTTCCGTCTTGTTTGCTGGATACTCCCAGATCCATTAGGAGCGAGAGCTTTTCTTTCGCAAAATGTATTTTAAGGTTAAATGTATCCGAGCAATTTAGAGTTTGCGAAATTCCTTTAAAATCTCGGGTCAAAGCAAAATGATTTTGCTTTCAATGATTTCATTTATTTTTCTTCTTACTACATTGTACTGCTTTCAAATCGATTTTAGAAAAAACTAGAGGTAATTTACCTATTCTGCGTCAACCAGTAAAAATGATAGCTCGTAAAAACTGATACTAACAATCAAACGAGATTACTTTCAATGACAATAAAACCACACGCTCTGAAATATTAAATAAAATGCAGAGTCCAAAATGTGACAAAGGACTTTTGTCGCAATGTTCAGCTTTTATTACGACAGCACCGCAGAGAGGTATTAACAAGATGTGTGGAAATGTAGACTCTTGGGACGCGAACGATGGGCCACGAAACTCGACGAAATGGCGCGGACGGGACTAAATGAGACTGATAATTATAGTACTAAAATTATTTCTATTTTAGAAGTTGAGAATTCGAAATGATCGACACTTTTATGATATGATAACAAAGACTAAAGTTGTTCGAATATAGTTCACAACTTTCTTTTGTTTCAACTACTTTTGTTTTTTTGATGATGAACCTTGAGAGAACTGAAGAATGTTTTCGTAATAAAATGGATAAACGGGAGAAGTTGAGTTTCTTTAAAATCAAGTCTGCTATAGTTTTAGGTTATGCGTCAAAATAAAACAGTAAAAACTTTTTGAAAATAAGTAACGGAAAATTCCGAATGTTTGTTTCGCTAGTGTTATAGTTAACAGAACTACGTAGAGAAACGGGTTGCCAATTCATCTAATTGTTTATGTACCAACAAATGGTACGAGCAAACAACGCTTCGGTTAGTAAATATTCGAATGAACACATTTCATAGTCCACAGTAATAACACCTAACTAGACGTTGAGAGTACGTTGCAAGTATGAGGTTTACTCTTCAATGGGTTCGAGCGCAGACAAATATTTTTCAAACATACATTACCCCTTCTTCAATTGAAAAACTCGTCTTTTTTGTTGGTCAAGTAAGTATCTACGCAGTGATCCAGAAATTAACCTATTATGAAGGAACCACCTACGTCAATGTTTACAAGTTACTAAGTTTATGGTAGGCACCACGGGAACCGACTATACAAGGTGTTCCAATACTTGTATTTAAAAACTTCAGGGGGCTAAAGAACCCATCAATATGAATAACTTCTCTAAATAATCAACACTGTGAACGCGAAAAAAAACGCCTGGCTAAAATGTATGAAACAGCTGTTTTTTTTATACTTGTTTGAAGAGAAAAGACTATGAAACAGGAAATGTTTTGAGACTTCCATTTCCGTCATCTTGCCGTGTAAGCTTCCTGCGGCCGACTTCTAATTATTTGCATCGTTTGCAGCTTCAATGTATTTATGCTGTCGTGAGTCGGTGAATTTGCTGGGTTTGTATTAAAACCATTTTATTCCTATTAACACGATAACTCGATGTTAACACAAAATAAGAGTAGTAAAAAGAGTAGTTCTTTGTGAAGGGCTCGTCCGGGGGAGCACTTCCACCACGCCATTTTCTGCAGCCAAGCAGCGTTGCTGTGATACGGTTTGAAGAGTGTGGTTGCCGGTGTAATTACAGGCACATGAGGCTTAGCATCTGTATGCCTCAAGTTGATGGACGCAGGGCAGAGCATCGTAGGGCACGTTCCTATCGTGCGTGACTTACGAGGTAATGCTTTGTTATTAGGTGATGGTTGCCACTTAACATCAGGTTGGCCATCTGCTTGTTCCATCAGCTAGTTGTATAAAAAAAAACCAGCAATGATAATCAGAAATTGCCTTGTTACTCACGTGTGCAGATGATGCCACATATAAATTGCACAGCGCACGCATAAATTGCTACTGTTCGCCTGCGGTTGCCGTGAAGGAACATGTTCTCTTTGCCACTAATGAATGCTACCACTGAACTAGCTACATCTTATCCTAATATTCAACGTCTGATGTAGTGCTGCAGACCGAATGCATCTCTGTAAGCCGCTGTCTTTGTTACCGATCCTTTGTCCCGTCAAACCTATACCGAACACCCGTTCAAGATAAAATGAGCCTTCTCTCGACGATATCACATTCACTCGCGGAGTACCGACGTGTTTGATTTTATTCAAACGGAATTAAGCTTTTGCTTCCTGACATTGGTTTCAATATGGCGTGTATTATTTTATTTTTTTATTTATCGCATATATTGCATCCCACATCTATAAAAATAACCTTCTTTTGTGACGTAGTCTATTGATATGCGGATCCTGTGGCTCGTTTGTACGATTTTCCGGTTCAGAATTTTGCATCTAATAATACCGACATATTGTTGTGTTATCTTGGGTCGGCTTGTTTTGTTCTGATTTTTTTTTGCCTTCGGAATATAGGTTTGTGTTTGTAAAGTTCGGCAACTTTACAAAAGCAGACTTATTGGTGAGTTCTTATGGATGGCCAGATGTTTTATCAAAACCGCGATTTTTGTAGGTAGATTGTAGGACCTGTCTTTAGTCCTAGGTAGTAGGCACGCAGTATTCTATAATAAAGATAAAATAGCCAAATACTTAATGAGTGGTCAACCACGTAATAGCGCGGCTGAGAGCTCGCCTCATTGGCCAATTCGTATGACGTCACTAAGTTGCTGTTTGAAAGAGCCTTTCAGCTTATAATGGAAATTACGTTCCGTTTCCGGTAGTTGATTGAAGTCGGCCGCGCGTGTTGTACCTTTACGTTGTACGGAACTCAACAATTGTACTTGGAAATTATGGGAGATTGGATGTTTAATCTATATTATTATAAACTTAAGCTAGCCTATAATTTTAGTAGTATAATTCGTAAATAAATTACTTCTACACCAACATAGTGATTTACAGCTAGGTAAAGTTTGGTTTGAAAAAGAACGTTTATTTTCGTCGACTCTTATCGGAAGTTCTCGTAAAGAGTTACTACGTTGACGTACATATTGCTTACATCTGTGATTATAAATCTAAAAGCTTTCAACAGGCCAAAGCTTTCGATATTAGGTACACTTTTTAAAAACATATTTCAACTCGTGATAGAATTTAATGTGGGTGTATATCCAGAAGTAATTTTCGATGTCATCAATCCATTTCAGACGCCACAAAATAGTAGGAACAGAGCCAAAGTATCCATGTCACATTCGGAGATATGACATGTTTACAAAAATCTACAGGGGTTTTCGTAAATGGAAGGTAGGTGAAGATGGAGTGGAGACAGCTGTGATATGTTTCCAACGACTTCACATAGGTATTTACTATGGTTGTCACAATTTTGTTATACTTTAAAGATAAAAATAAATATAGTTATTGTTTATGGAAAACTAGGTACGTATTTGGTGTTAGGGGTTTGTTTCACTAGTCCAGCCTGATGGCATATAAAAATTCAAGAAAACAAAAATAATAGCATTAGAAAAAATCTATTAACATTACAAAAATACAATATTCAAAATCAAGTCCAAAATAAATCTTTTAATTAAGGGAAAACTCAGTATATAAAATTAAATTTCAAATGTACCAATGCTAGTCAATAAAAATGTTAGGTAAGTCAGTATAGATTAAAATGTCTATATCGCAGCCAACTAGTTGAGTTCGCCGTTCAATTGGCTGCCTGGCCGTTTGGTTGAACGTTCACGTTCACTAACTACCTGAATGATGCCTGATTTAAAGACTTTCTTAGTCAAGTCGTTAATAAAAAAAAAAACCTAACAACCTATTGTACCTTTTGAGGTTTGGTTAGGTTGTTAGGTTTGGTCTTTACACATTATATTTTTATTTCGCTTTTTAGCCAAACAAGCAATAAAAAGTCAGAATTGCAGATTTACGTATGTTTCATAAACTCCCTAAGCACCTATTTATATAAGACATTCATTAAAAACAGCAGCATACAATTTTAACTTGAATTATGACACCGAGAAAATCCGATGCACATTAATTTACCTAAACTTCATGCATATTCAAATTACGAAATATCCATAAATTATAATGTTTATGAATGTCTGTGCACTCCTGTTTCTAAAGCCAACTGAATAGGAACAGACTAGAATTTGCTGGCTGTATCATAGTCTTCCTCTGTCTAAAAGGGATAAAATTAAACTGCTATTGCATTATACATGGATATGACTAAAGCTTTTGACTATGTTAATCATGATACACTACTTTGCAAGCTTGATATCTATGGAGTGAGAGGTAATGCAAACAAATTAATAAAATCTTATCTCAGTAACCGGTGTCAGATGACTCAAGTTATTAAAATTTGTTTAAAAACACACATTGATACCGTGTATGAATCAAATGCCAGAAGAATGTGCCATGGTTTCCCCAAGGAAGTGTCTTAGGGCGGCTTTTATTTTTAATTTATATTATTGACAAGTAACCGATGATTATTATTTTATTTTTAATAACTTTTTTTCTTATTGACTTTTTTCCATTTAATTTTGATTTGATTTCAATCAATTATTTATAAATTTTATCAATTATTAATTCAATAATTAATTAATAATTGATTGAAAAATTATAATGTACCTAATTAACTTATTTGTGTAACATCTACAAAAATTTAATGTAAAATTTGTAAATTAGTTTGTAAGGAAATGCTTTGTATGCCTAATGGCAGGATCTACTGTTCACCTCTCACCACGAAATCTGTTTTTATAAACTTACCTAGATTCACAGAGAATAAATGATTTATGAAAAGGCAGGTTTATTCTTATATGGTAAAAAAACAGTAACAACTTCACGACTTTGATCCCCAGGCACGGTAGATATCCCCTCAAATCTCTTGGTACGACTTTCAGATTCTTTGAGGTTGTCTAAGGGAGATAGTCAGAGGTATGTCCAACAAAAATTTGGCACATACCCACATTTTACTAATACGGTCGGTACAAACAAATAGCGTTCATTAGTCCAGTCGGGCCGCAGGTGATCCATGGACCATTGGTGGTTCAAACCGATCTTTGTGCTCACCGCTGGCCATTAGAGAGCTGTCAGCCACACGGACAGCATACAGGAACTTGGGAGTGAGAATTACACATGTTGTGGGAAACTCACAAAGCCGAGGAAAAGCATAGAATTCATACAGACATGTCTGTCATTGGAAGTGAAAATGTTTGGTGAGACAACATAAATAAATAACACCCAGCAGTTTAGGTAAACACACGTGTTAGCCCTAAACTACGATTTCGTATGTCGCTACTATTCCTATATCATAAACACCTAGACTCGGAGCAAAAGTAATTATACCTCCGCCATGAGAATCGAAACTGAATCTCGGGTCTCAGTCCGACAGTGGCTCGCGTAATAGAGTTGGTCTAAGCTTGCAACTTATATGAGGCAAGATGTTTGTTTAAAAATCGTAGCAGCAACGAGCATGTAACAAGAAAACAATCCCAAATATCTAACACCTGTCTACGTAACTTTATGTACAACAAACAAAACATTAAAGTCAAAGTCAAAGTCAAAGTCAATAGGTATTTATTCAATAAAATCACAAGGATCACTTTGAAACGTCTTAAAGCTAGGTGACTCTAGGTGCCAGTTCCACGCGACCAAAGCCTAGAAGAACAGGCAACAAACTTACGGCTTGGTTCCTACCGTTCTTTTGTATGATCCTTTTACAATGTAATATAATATATTATTGAAGTTAAGTGATACATTACAGGAAACCGGAAGGTTAATTACCACGTAATAGCTAATTACACCGCTAAGTGTATGTTTAGATTATATTAAAATAATTAACCTTACAGAAGGCCACAGCAGTGTCGCCGATTGGCGTGAGGCCAACATATTATTAGTAAGCACACCTACTCGATCTCGTTCGGCTATAGATGACTGGATTATGGTGTGGAATGACCGAGGCTAAACAGAATGCTGTCGGTAAGCTGGACGTTAAGTAAGTAGTGGACTTATGCCGTTAAAGATTAGTTTCTAATAGGTGAGTAAATCGTGTTTGACTATTTCAAAATGATGTAGTGGAGAATCTTTTAAAAAAAAAATATAGATTAAGCAGATGACCTGATGTTGAGACTTCTGCCTTTAACAATCGCATAACCTCTTTTTTATCCTCTCATTAGCAATCAGAGAACCACTACTTGGCGGAAGAAATAGATAGCCTCTTAGTGAAGGGCTCGTCGGGGGAAGTACTACCACCACGCCATTTCCTCCGCCAAGCAGCATTGCTGTGTTTCGGTTTGAAGAGTGTGCACGCAGAAAAAAATATTGTTGGCTCCAGCAATAAAACTTTAACGGGGGAGAGCCCACCATATTGTATAGTCCGGGCAACAATGTTTTTATTGTCAAGAATTAAGTTGTCAGAACAACAACATTCATTCAAAAAATATATGTATTGATACTACAACAATGTTTCTTTTGTCAAGTTAAATCTCAGTACAACAATTATTATTATGTGTATTGATACTACAACAATGTTTATATTGTCAAGTTCAATCTCAGTACAACAATTTTGTGTATTGATACTACAACAATGTTTCTTTTGTCAAGAAGTAAATTGTCATTGCGACAATATATCTTTAACAAAATATATGCATTGATACTACAACAATGTTTGTATATTGTTAATACAACAATATTTTTTCAATAAAGTGTGTTTGTATACTACAACAATGTGTCTTTTGTCTGTGGAACTAATCCCATTTAACTGTGACTTTGCTGTAAAAACAATACTAACTTAAAAGAGCAACAGCTGTACTTTGTTAAATTAAATATTTTCCTTTGTAACCACCATTAAAGCTTAGTCACGGTATTAAGGTTGTTGGACTTAATCAACTCATGATTATGTACAGTAACAAAGTTATTTGAATGCAGGAGCTACTCTACATCGTGAAAACAACAATGCTTTGTTAATATGAAAGAGACTTCGTTCCAGTAGCAATGTTATGTAAATGCAGGAGCTACGCTACTTTGTGAAAACAACAAGGCTTCCTATGTTAATATGACAGAGCCTTCGTTCCAGTAGCAATGTTATGTAAATGTAGACGCTACGCTACTTCGCGAATACAACAATGCTTCCTTTGCTAATATGACAGAGCCTTTGCTCCAGTAGCAGTTTTATTTAAATGCGGGAGCTACGGTACTTCGCGAAAACAACTATACTTCCTTTGTTAATATGACAGAGCCTTTGCTCCAGTAGCAGTTTTATTTAAATGCGGGAGCTACGGTACTTCGCGAAAACAACTATACTTCCTTTGTTAATATGACAGAGCCTTTGCTCCAGTAGCAATGTTATGTAAATGCAGAAGCTACGCTACTTTGTGAAAACAACAATGCTTCCTATGTTAATATGACAGAGCCTTCGTTCCAGTAGCAATGTTATGTAAATGTAGACGCTACGCTACTTCGCGAATACAACAATGCTTTCTTTGCTAATATGACAGAGCCTTCGCTCCAGTAGCAATTTTATTTAAATGCGGGAGCTACGCTACTTTGCGAAAACAACAATGCTTCTTATGTTAATATGACAGAGCCTTTGCTCCAGTAGCAGTTTTATTTAAATGCGGGAGCTACGCTACTTAGCGAAAACAACTATACTTCCTTTGTTAATATGACAGAGCCTTTGCTCCAGTAGCAGTTTTATTTAAATGCGGGAGCTACGCTACTTAGCGAAAACAACTATACTTCCTTTGTTAATATGACAGAGCCTTTGCTCCAGTAGCAGTTTTATTTAAATGCGGGAGCTACGCTACTTAGCGAAAACAACTATACTTCCTTTGTTTATATGACAGAGCCTTCGCTCCTGTAGCAGTTTTATTTAAATGCGGGAGCTACGCTACTTAGCGAAAACAACTATACTTCCTTTGTTAATATGACAGAGCCTTTGCTCCAGTAGCAGTTTTATTTAAATGCGGGAGCTACGCTACTTAGCGAAAACAACTATACTTCCTTTGTTAATATGACAGAGCCTTTGCTGCAGTAGCAGTTTTATTTAAATGCGGGAGCTACGCTACTTCGCGAAAACAACTATACTTCCTTTGTTAATATGACAGAGCCTTTGCTCCAGTAGCAGTTTTATTTAAATGCGGGAGCTACGCTACTTAGCGAAAACAACTATACTTCCTTTGTTAATATGACAGAGCCTTTGCTGCAGTAGCAGTTTTATTTAAATGCGGGAGCTACGCTACTTCGCGAAAACAACTATACTTCCTTTGTTAATATGACAGAGCCTTTGCTCCAGTAGCAGTTTTATTTAAATGCGGGAGCTACGCTACTTCGCGAAAACAACTATACTTCCTTTGTTAATATGACAGAGCCTTTGCTCCAGTAGCTAACTGCCCTTTGTTAAAACAACTACACTTTCTTTGTTTATACATTTTTGCTTTTATTCAAGTAGCAATATTATTTAAACGTAGGAGCTACTCAACTTTGCAAAAACAATTTATACTTCCTTTGTTCATATAAAAAAGCCTTTGTTCAAGTAGCTTCCATATAAAACAACTGTATTTTCTTTTTTACTACGAATATACCCTTGGTTCAGTAGCTAATAAATATATTAGCAAATAATGTAATAATACATTTTCTACTGAACCAAAGGTTTATTCGTAGTTATAAAGAAAATACAGTTGTGTTATATAGAAGCTACTCGAACAAAAACTTTTTCATATTAACAATTAAAGTATAATTTGTTTTGGCGAAGATGAGTATATAGCTCCTGCATTTAAATAATATTGCTACTTGATCAAAAGCTTTTATGTATAAACAAAGAAAGTGTAGTTGTTTTAGCAAAGGAGAGTTAGCTACTGAAACAAAGGCTCATTCATATTAACAAGGAAGTATAGTTGTTTTCGCGAAGTAGCGTAGCTCCCGCATTTAAATAAAACTGCTACTGGAGCAAAGGCTCTGTCATATTAACAAAGGAAGTATAGTTGTTTTCGCTAAGTAGCGTAGCTCCCGCATTTAAATAAAACCGCTACTGCAGCAAAGGCTCTGTCATATTAACAAGGAAGTATAGTTGTTTTCACGAAGTAGAGTAGCTCCTGCATTTAAATAAAATTGTATCTTACAGTGTATTGGTACCAGTAACTAATACTCATTTGATTTCCCAAAAAAGTAATTATGCCATCGTAGGTAATTGTCATTTAGCTACCCCAATAAACTAGTTTGCCAACATACTCTTATATTACAGTAAACTAGTTTATGTTTGAAACACAAATGAGTATAAGATACATAGGTACTGGCAGTACAATAATTCCCTACTGAAACAAAGGCTTATTCGTAGTAACAATGCATGGCAGTATAGTTGTGAAAATAGCTACTGAAATTAAATTCTAAGCACCTAAAGTATACTAAACAATAGCAGCTACGACGGTTTTACCTAACAGTGGTCCAAATTATGATAAAAACAATCTATTATTTTCAGGGTATTTGTGTATTGTCAAATAAGAACTTATAAGGTATGATTACAAAAAATGAATTACTCTCTTATAAGTAGGTACCTACATAATAGTTAGTCTAAGTTTGAACACTTCTTGCAATAAAATCTGACATTACCAGTAGTAACCCAAGTCTGTTAAGTCGTAAGTTTTTTTCGTTTTAGGTTCTTTGTATTGCGAGTCCGCAGTTTTAAACGGAGAAACAATAAGCGCCTCTATCGGGCGTGCTGAAAACTCTCGTGTCTGCATACAAAACTGCGGTCACGCGCAATACGGAAAACCAAAAACAAAAAAAACTCACGACTTGGGGTACAAGTCAAGTCTAGTCAGTACTTTGTATGTTGTAAAATATTATAGTAGTTATGATTACACGAAATTAATTACTTTTATGAGTAGGTACCAACGTAATAATAATCTTACACTTAATACAAATTTACGACGACACATTTTATAAAATATGTACTATTATTTTACATACCTACTATAATTATACTTATGGCAAATACAAGAGCTACTGTGACTCTCACTCGCACGTTTAGGCATGTTGAAAGATATAAAATCAATAAACTAATTTTCGTAAACATGTATCGATCAAAATTATTTTTTTACTAAACTGTGTGCAATGTGATTGAACACAAAATGGTTGATTGCTATTTTTTCTAAAATGAGTTAAGTTACTTAATATCTTTCAACATGTCGAAACGTGCTAGTGAGTCACAATAGCTCTTGTATTCTCCATAACACAAACGTAGCAATAATTTATTATTTAAAGTGGTTCTCGCAAAACAACGTACTGTTCAGAATGTGAGTTACCATAGCCGATATTTACAATGTTGCAGGGAATTAATATAAATTAACTGCGTATCAGTCTGGGTATCTGTCACTTTATAAGCATGATAATGCGATTCAAAAGCAATAGTTACCAAAGGAAGACTATTTTCCTATCATTGTACACGTAAATCCTACGTATTCTCGTGAAATGGACAATATCAGGACCCACGCTATGAATAATGACATAATCATAATGAAAATATGCAGAGAACACCGAGACCCATGTTGACAACTATGCAGTTTCTACAACTGAAATTACTGGAAAAACTCTCTACAAAGTCTGTAATACTATGAAGACCCAAATTATGACCGAGAATTAAACCAAGTTCAAAAAATATGGTATTAAGTAATTAAATTCGTCAATTAAGGAATGTTACAGTAAAATATTCCTGCCTGAGGAATGGTACAGTAAAACAAAAAAAATGTTTGATAATTGTGAAACACAACATTCAGGTAAACAAGGCAGCGAAATATAAGCCTAATATATGAATTGAACTATAACTGTCCAGAGCATTTAGAGGCAACTTTGAAATGAGTTTTGGCACAGTTCGCAGGGTACCATATTCTTGTTAGATAAAAATTATATCCAAAATCAATAAGGTAAATTAACATTCAAAACCTAAACGTTCAATACGTGAAACAATTCACGCAGAGGTACACCCTCAAGTCATACTTAGACCTCATATTGAACATTGCACGTTGTATAAACATCCAGCAAATACCCGAGTCTTTTGGCTATGCTGAATCTAGTGCCCAATAGATGTGATAAATTGTTTTGATTGCAGAGCAAACATCAGGCATTTGGTATCTCAATCCGTTATTAACGACGATTTCATAATGAGTTACTGTAGCCCATGAACTTCCTACAGCAAGTACATACGGTTGGGGTGGAATACCTTTAGCAGCCACAAATGCATCCCTGTCGGCGCAATATCCTTCGATATCTGAAGCTGTTGTTACACGAGTAAGAAAGCTTGAACGTACTTCTTCCTTTGACAGCCTCCACAATTTTTTCCTTGGTACAGAAGCAGTTGGCACTTGACGTAAAAGCGATATTATTCCCAAAAATGCTGCTAATGATGCCTGGTATTCTCCAACTGAAAAAATACATGATGAAAATACATTAATACACTTCATTATCTTAAAGTAAAAATGGAAAAGTAGCATAAGCAGCGAGAGCGATAGCAGGTGCTCTAAAAAGAATAATTCCAAACGTGTGAGGCCTCTTCCAGAAAGTTTCACTGTTGACGACTCTGATTTTGAATCAACCTCATCTCTACAAGAATATTTAAACTGGTTGCGGGGAACATCATCGCCCCGAGGGACAGTATCTTAATCTTTTATAATAATTATAAACATATCTATTGTTTTTTTATCTATTCATCGTGGCGCGTGAATGATGATTTTTTTTTTGTAAAAGATAAAGCAACATTTAAATCCAAAGATTACTCAAAAAAACGCTCGTCCCATGCATGTTTCCATTATGATAGTAAATCCGCAGGGGGCTCTTAGTAACAAAATACAAATACTAGAAACAAATATTTTGCAATATAATCTTAGTAATTAAAATTACCTACCGGTAGCTAAATCGAGCAGCTCAAGCGTAGTTTGATCTTGCCTGGAAGAACTTCCCTTTTTTGCCAGAAGTTGCAGAAGCTTTGTTTTAATAATTGGAAATTTTTCCTCAAAAACTTTGTCAGCATTTGGGTACACTGTCTGTAAGTCCAGGGATAACTGCAACAAATACAATTAAAACATATAACATGTGTAAAATTAACTACATTATATACCTACATATAAATAATGATGAGGGATTAAAGATAAGTATACCTAGGGAAGCGGAATATGTCAATTTGTTGATGAGATCAGACAGGTTTTAAACCTCTAATATCTAATGCAACTACTCACCAGTTCATGTCCATCGGGCAAAGTGAGGGCAGGAAACCAGTCAAAGTATTCTTTGCATGATAGACCTTCTGCTTTCAGTTTACTGTTTAATTGAAAAGTGGTGAGCCACTTTGTCACCACTGTCTCTCGGGGCGATGATGTTCCCCGCAACCAGTTTAAATATTCTTGTGGAGATGAGATTGATTCAAAATCAGAGTCGTCAACAGTAAAACTTTCTGGAAGAGGCCTCACACGTTTGGAATTATTCTTTTTAAAGCACCTGCTATCGCTCTCGCTGCTTATGCTACTTTTCCATTTTTACTTTCTGAAGAAAGAAGTAACTAGTCGTTGATGTGTAATCAACCTGTTGTGGAAGAGGCCACTACGGCCTGCACAACTTTTCCTCCGACGACATGGTAAGCGACATATAATACACTTCGGTAACCTCTTTCTTGAATAAAGATACCTCAAGTGCCCATTCTTGCTAAATATTTTTAAAATTTTGCTGTTCCAATATTTTGACAATCCAAATATTCCAACTCTTTGTCTTATAGTGAATTCCATTACTGTATTACTGTAAAAAATACATAAACAAGTCATTATTTAAAAAACAGCATATTACCAATTACTAATTTTTTTTTGAAAGTTGTTGATGGTAAATGACCACTTGGGTACCCTTTATCAGCTTCTTTAATCCCTACATTGTTCCACCAAATACCCTGTGTACATTCTCCCTATTCTAATAAATATAAAACCAACTGAATGGTGGTAGTTTTTAATATGAATTATGGTTTACCTGAATTGACGTATCTACTGGCCCATCATCTGTTACGAACAATATAGGTAGGAGATGAAACATTGCTATCCGATTTAATCTGAAAAATAAAAATTAAATGTTAAAATTAAATGTATATGTAACTGATAATGCTATCACATTGAAAACAACCAACTTCAATAACTACAATTTTGCTATTTTTTTAGTTTCTGTTAATTTTCTAAGAAATAAGTATTATTAGGTACCTATATGGGTTCGTTTATATTATACCGTTACTGTTAAGGCGAATACAAGAGCTAATGTAAAGCTAAAGGTAGGTAGATATAATGCAGGTCAAAACATAACAATACTAGGTACTAAGAAGAATAACCTAGTGAAATTCCTTACATTTTCTGTTTTAGGTAAGTACCAAAATGGTAAGTAGTAAATGGTAGGTATGTAGCAAGCAAGGTATATACCATATTAATATATGGAATTGTCACAGATACATTGGTACATTATACGTATGTACCTCGTCATAATTTTCAAATAAAATTTTCCAATCAACACCTACATGGATTTCAAAGTATGAAACAAAATGGCGTCAACAATTTTGGCGCCATCACCGCGCCGCTCTCGTCGGAATAGATAAATTGGTGGAACTGTGTAGTACCTAATATTTAAATGGTTTTAATTATTATACTGAAGTACCTAGATACCTAATAATAAAATTATTGAACCACCAAAAACATTTTCCCATAATTTGTAAAATCACAACTTTGTTAAAACGACAAAATACTTTGCTGCCTCTATTTTATTCATGTATTCAATTTAATCATATCTCAAGGTAGGTAGATAGGTACTTTAGATGATTCGGACCATCCTTATTTCATAAAAAGCTATTAAATTAAATAACATGAAAACTCTTACCAATGAAACTGTTCCTTATATGGCCCAAACGGGCAGAATCAAGAAATTCTTCCATTTCACACTTCAGGTAGGTAACGCAGATCACAATCATAATAATATTAAATCAATTTTTACAAAAATCTAATTAAAATAGGTAATCTACGAATCTACATTTCGCATAAGTTCCAGTGCGCAGGAGTACGCTCGAGCGAGCGACGCGCGCGTCGCTCAATACAAATGGCTGTGTGTGTCTCTCTGGCTGAGTGGACGTGAGCAGGCGCAGTGTTGCAAACTCGTTTTTTTTTCCTCCCAACAATGCCGCGATCGGCAGCAAAATTTTTCATTATTTAGAAGCACTCACGTAGAAGCAGTAGAAAAGGTTCAATTGGCTGTTAACAAAGTCCACGACTGGACAGAAAAATGGCGAATCAGATTAAATTAATCTAAATCGGTCCATATAAATTTTACAAATCAGAAGGAACATTTTTGTCCAGTGTATATCAATAATAAGATCATATCCTACGAAAACACAGCCAAGTAGTTAGGCATGACACTTGATGCAAAACTTCGCTGGAAAGCTCATGTGAAAAATAAAAGATATGAACTAGCATTCCACTTTGTCAGTTCAAAATAAAATTGTTTTGTTCAAACAGGTCCTAATGCCAATATAGACATGTAGTATACAGTTGTGGGGCTGTACCAAAAAGACTAACATCCTAATTATACAAACTTTCCAGATTATAGTGCATAGAGATCGTAAATGTGCCCTGGTACGTCAGAAATGATGAACTTCACCGGGACCTTAATATTGAGTTCGTTGACAATGTTATAAAAAAATATGCAGAAGCTCACGAACATAGACTTCATCATCATGTGAACGTCGAGGCCATCCAGCTCCTCGACAACACGGACATAGTGAGAAGACTTAAAAGAACTAAACCTTTTGAACTAGTGTAGTGTAAAGTTATAATTCATGTAGTTGAAGGTGAAAAACTCTAATCAAGAACACAAGAACAAAGTGTCTTTGCCTTAAATAGAGGCAGTAAGAAAAGTGTTAGTGGACACATTCTTAGATGTAGCTTACTTTAAAAAACTAGGTCAGTATTAAATTACCTATTGACCGTAATTATGGCTAGATTGTAATATTTTTTAGATTATGTTAGAAAACAAATATTACTTACCAAAAAAATTATGATTATGAGGTAATGGGAGCTATACTATAAATTTTATGCAACATGCATGAATGAACTTGAAATTTTGCATGCTGTATTTTATCTAGCGTTAGTAGTTCGTTTAAATACTATGATGGATTTGTGGTGGTATGTCATCTGGCGTCGATTGAAACTAATCGGGTGTGTTAATAAAACCGTTGGCAACACCAATGCCACGTTGCGTTGCCCCACGCCGCCCCGCCATCTCCAACCGAACATGTTTCGACAAGTTTTATTGTCTTTGCTGTGGGCACAAAATAAGTTTTGTTAAATTTCCTATCTATCTATACCTACTTTGTCGTCGGATTAATGTAAAGTTTTCAAGTGTGATTCTTTTAGGTCATACCTATGCACGCATACACACGTATGATTGTTCAGTTGGCTTCAGTTCAGGTACCTAGGTACCTACCTACCTCCTGCCTCTGCCTCTTTTTGAATATTTCGAATGAATACCTACCTAATAAAGAAGGAATAATATGATTAGAGATACTTAGATGGTATAGATAAGCACTTAGGATAGACATGGATATAGACCTCGTGGGGGCGCGTTGGCGCCCCCCCGAAATCCCTACTCCGGAAATGCTGCTGCCCATTCCTCGGTTGCGTTGACTTGTCGCCTCTCACGACATCTCGATTGAGGGACTTATTCTTTTCCAAGATCACAACTAGACATGCGCAAAACAGTAGTACTATATAGTGTAATGCCATATGGCATGACATTTCGTACCGCGTTATATAGCATGCTATCAGTACGCAGTACTCTAAACATGACCTGACGTCATGACGCGCTATGCTATGCTAAGTAATGCCCGCTATTACTTTTGGTAGGTACTGACTGAATGTTCTGTTCCGATGTTATGTAGGTAGGTTATAGCGATAGACAGACCTTTCGTTAGTATATTATGTATGTTATGTTATACCTATAAACGATCAATTATTGCATATAGACCTGTAGATAGGTATTTTTTACGTACCTACCTCGGCGGGGACAGGTCAATGGAAATTTTTCATTTATTATGTTAATCTGTATTAAAAAAAACCGAGTAAAGCTCGGTCGCCCAGGTCCTGCCTACACATAGAATAATGAGTTTCGCATTAGGTATACCTATACCTATTGCAATTGGACGACATTCGATAACTAACTATGAAGTTTTTTTTGATCGGTCATCGTCGTCATTTAATTTTATCTGATAAAGGTACCTATGTCTAATCTAAGTAATGGTAATGAAGCAAAGCATGCAAGTTTTGATTTTATAAGACGGGGCGGTGCCAAAGAAACGTAACCCTTATCCAGAACGCAATACTTTATAGATTCTACTAAACGGCGGCGCGGCGTGTGACAGAGACAGAATTCAATCCGGCCGACACCCCTCCTCGCTTGCACTCGAACCTGTACGCTACTGACGATACTCTACCATGGACACCTGTACCCCAAGTATGAGTTTTGCATACCATATTTCGTTTTTTGTTTTACGTTTTTGTTCCGTGTTCATTGCGGGTTTTGTATGAAGACGCGATAGGGATACCTATATGGAACTTTACAAAACCCGCAATGAACACTGAACAAAAACGAAAAATGGTAAGCAAAACTCATACTCTTACATTAATTATAAGCTGTTTTAAACTTGATTGAAAGAGAAAGAAAACACGGTAGGTATAGGTAGGTACCTGCCTACTTAGAACTATGTTAAAAGGTTTCGCCGGGTTTTAATGTAAATATAATAGATGGAATTAATAATTTTTATTTATTTATTCGATCACCGACACAGTGTTAAATACCTACCTACCTTTTTGTCAGTTAAATAACTATATAAAAATAAATATTTGCAGACATTCCACACAGCCCCAAACTAAGCAAAGCTTGTGCTTACTTTGGGAATCAGATAGCATACTGATACTTTTTTTGTTAATACTTACTTGGAATTCAATATAACATCCAGATAGAGAACAAACATCTTTTTCATCACACAAATGTTTATTCTCGGTGGGTCCAGATCGAACCCACGGCCTATATTCGTTAAGGGGCTGGCAACTATCAAACAACTTCTCACTCGCACGTTTCGACATGTTCAAAGATATAAAATCCCTAAACTCATTTTCGAAAAATCGCAATCATCCAATTTGTTTGCAATCACATTGCACACAGTTAAGTAAAAATTCATTTTGATCGATACAAGTTTTCCACTTAAAAGTTTGCTTATGTACGAAAACTAGTAAAGCAAACTTTTGAGTAGGAAAACATGTATCGATCATGTGTACACAAATTGGTTGATTGCGATATTTCGAAAATGAGTTTAGGGATTTTATATCTTTTAACATGTCGAAACGTGCGAGCGAGAGTCACATTAGCTCTTGTCTTCGCCTTAAGGTCATCGGAAAACTTATTACTTAAAACTCCATGTCATAGCAGCTCCTTTTATAGTAACTCATTTACTGTCCAAGCTAGTCGACTATGGAATGCTTTGCCTCTGCATATCAGACTGGCACCTTCGCACTACACCTTTATACTGAAATTGAAGCAGCACTATTTATTGTCAATTGCTATTTTGTGTGAAAGTTTTAATAAATAAATAAATAAATAAAGTTTGTATGGGAGTTATTAACGCGTAGTGAGATTGATTTCAAACTTGAAGTAAATATACTCCACAATAAATTATTTAAAATCACGTTTTCAATATTTTAAAACTACCCCTGCAAAGGGTACAAAACACTGCCAAAGTTTCAAGGTTATAAATATAGGTAATGAACGCCTATAGGTATCTCTTATACCTGCGTAGGTATTTAAAATCCTACCCTAATAATATACAAATCAATGCGAAAGTTACGATGTTTGGATGTTTGTGGCTCAATCACAGCACCACTTCAACGCGTGCGAAGCCGCGGGAAGCCACTAGTTATATATATTTATTATATGTATTAGTTTATATGTTTTCGTGATATAGCAAGTATTAGGATTGCTTATATTGTTAATAGGTTCAGGTACCTTAAATACCTAGTAGGTTATTAGTCATTAAATTATAATATTTTCCGTAAGTGACTACACCGTCGTTAATATTAAATTAGTTCTATCTGTCCATGGTTGCCTGGAAGAGATCGCTCTCAGCGATAAGGCCGCCCATTGTTTTGCCTAAATGTATGCCTTAATCCTGTATTTTGTTTCTGTGTGGTGAAAAATAAAGAGTTATCTATCTATCTATCTATCTTTATAGCGCAGAAGGCAGAGCTAACCTACAAACCGAGCTATGAGGGCTGTCATTCATTTATAATCGTAATATCCTCTACTTTTAAAACGTTTTTATTTAGTTTGCAATGAGAAGATCATCCAACAACGCCACCGTTTCCTTTTTTGCGTGCAGTAGGTATAGTTACAGCTGCCTACCTACAGTGAACGCAGCACTGGTGGCAAGCTGGTCTGATGATGGAGCCAAGGTCTGTTCAACGGAACTCTTCAATAAATACCTAGGCCATTTGAGTTGAAACTTGGTAGTACCTAACTATAGGTCCAGTTAGAAGGTGATAGTCAGAGGCAAGTCCAAACTTTGTGTATTGGTATAACGGACATCGCGAGATCTCTGCTCTCTCAGCACTCTTTCGATGTCACCATCGAAAGTAGGTAGGTACTTTTATAGGCAATCATAATTGTCATCAACCTGAGAAGTCTATTGTTGGGCATGGCATACGCCTTCTCCAAACGTTTCCTTAGAGAACGATTATAGAAAATTTAAGGCATACATTAAGAATAATCTAATAAAGAAAGTTTATTATACTTTAGATAGCTATATTGATTATAAAAGTGCGTGGCCCGATGTCCCGGTCGCTCTGTTCATCGACAGCTGACATATTTGCAACTAGCGGCCTGTCCCAGCTTCGCATGGGTGGTCATAAATTCTGTATTGAAAAGGTGGTCATAAAGCACATTCCAAATTCAAATCACTTTACCGCCCTTGGGATCAAAGTGCTATTTTGCTACCTGTTTTCGAAGAGCAAACTATCTATTTTCGAATTGATGTGATAAAAATAACATTTATTGTGTAATCAACCTTATGTTGCAACAAATAAAGTACTTTTCTCCATTATTACTTTGTGAGCTACATCGTTTCGTTTTGTTTCTGTTTGCTTCTTTGTATTTTACTACTCCTCTACTATTTGTTTTTAATTGTTAACAATGATTTATGTATCGCAAAACGGAAACTGACATGTAATTACCGGAAAAAAGACATTCCTTCTGAAACCTTACTGTTTTAAGGGTTATTTTCGCAGTTTTAAAGCACACTAAGGCATTTTAGCACGTCCGCACGTTGGCGGTGGTTGGAGCATACTTAACTCAAATAAGAACACAAATTTATTTGTGCTCATATTTCTCGGGCCGTTTTTGAGCCCGTCACACGTAATCTAGGTTGATTGTTGATCAAAGGTGCTGTCTTATAAATCTGATTATGTTTACGTTTTTCTGTATGCCTACGCCTCACTAAACTTCAATATTGTATTACTTTGGATAATACAAAAGAACGGTAGGAACCAAGCCGTAAGTTTGTTGCCTGTTCTTCTAGGCTTTGATCGCGTGGAACTGGCACCTAGAGTCACCTAGCTTTAAGACCTTTCAAAGTGATCCTTGTGATTATATTGAATAAATACCTTTTGACTTTGACTTTATCAAAACGACATATTTATTGTAAGATGAAAAGTAGTTTAATGCTACGACTATAGTTATTTTGTTAGGATTTATTTACAATATTTAAATTAATACACTCGCAACGTGCCATTGTCACCACAGCGATATAATTATAGCATAAAAAAAGTAGTTTAATGCTACGACAATAATTATTTTGTTAGATTTATTTACAATGTTCACATTAACACACTTGCAAAGTTCCATAGTTACCACAGCCACATATATATTGTATGAAAAATGGTAGTTTAATGCTACGACTATAGTTACTTTGCTAGATTTATTTGCAATGTTTACATTGACACAATTGCAACGTTCTATTGTTACCACAGCCACATATATATTGTCTGACAAATGGTAGTTTAATGCTACGACTATAGTTACTTTGTTAGATTTATTTGCAATGTTTGCATTGACACACTTGCAACGTTCTATTGTTACCACAGCCACATATATATTGTCTGACAAATGGTAGTTAAATGATACGACTATAGTTACTTTGTTAGATTTATTTGCAATGTTTACATTGACACAATTGCAACGTTCTATTGTTACCACAGCCACATATATATTGTCTGACAAATGGTAGTTTAATGCTACGACTATAGTTACTTTGTTAGATTTATTTGCAATGTTTGCATTGACACACTTGCATCGTTCTATTGTTACCACAGCCACATATATATTGTCTGACAAATGGTAGTTAAATGATACGACTATAGTTACTTTGTTAGATTTATTTGCAATGTTTACATTGACACAATTGCAACGTTCTATTGTTACCACAGCCACATATATATTGTCTGACAAATGGTAGTTTAATGCTACGACTATAGTTACTTTGTTAGATTTATTTGCAATGTTTGCATTGACACACTTGCATCGTTCTATTGTTACCACAGCCACATATATATTGTCTGACAAATGGTAGTTAAATGATACGACTATAGTTATTTTGTTAGATTTATTAACAATGTTCACATTGATACACTTGCAACGCTCCATTGTTACTATAGCTACATATATATTATCTGACAAATGGTAGTTAAATAATACGACTATAGTTATTTTGTTAGATTTATTAACAATGTTCACATTGATACACTTGCAACGGTCCATTGTTACTATAGCCACATATATATTGTCTGACAAATGGTAGTTAAATGATACGACTATAGTTATTTTGTTAGATTTATTAACAATATTCACATTGACACACTAGCAACGCTCCATTGTTACTATAGCCACATATATATTGTCTGACAAATGGTAGTTAAATGATACGACTATAGTTATTTTGTCAGATTTACTAACAATGTTCACATTGATACACTTGCAACGCTCCATTGTTGCTATAGCTAAATATATATTGTCTGACAAATGTTAGTTAAATGATACGACTATAGTTATTTTGTCAGATTTACTAACAATGTTCACATTGATACACTTGCAACGCTCCATTGTTGCTATAGCTAAATATATATTGTCTGACAAATGGTAGTTAAATGATACGACTATAGTTATTTTGTCAGATTTACTAACAATGTTCACATTGATACACTTGCAACGCTCCATTGTTGCTATAGCTAAATATATATTGTCTGACAAATGGTCGTTAAATGATACGACTATAGTTATTTTGTTAGATTTATTAACAATGTTCACATTGACACACTAGCAACGCTCCATTGTTACTATAGCCACATATATAATGTCTGACAAATGGTAGTTAAATGATACGACTATAGTTACTTTGTTAGATTTATTTGCAATGTTTGCATTGACACACTTGCAACGTTCTATTGTTAACACAGCTACATATATATTGTACGACAGATGGTAGTTTAATGCTACGACTATAGTTATTTTGTCAGATTTATTAACAATGTTCACATTGTGACACCTAAAACGTTTTATTGTTAGCACATCTAAGTTTTTATTAACTTTGATGTAAGGACAAAACTAAATTGTTCCTAGCACATTAAACGACGGGCAATCAGCGCACAATAAAAAAGTTGCTAATCCCAACTAAGCTCTTTCTGTAATAGTAACAAAATATTTAGTTGCTGCGACAGGAAATTATCAACAAAGCATTTATTGTGGCTTTGTTGGCCATTTTTTTCCTGCGTGTGGCTGCCGGTGCAGCGGTGTAATTACAGGCACATGAGGCTTAACATCTGTATGCCTCAAGTTGATGGACGCAGGGCAGTGCATCGTAGGGCACATTCCTATCGTGCGTGACTTACGAGGTAATGCTTTGTTATATGTGATGGTTACGACTTAACATCAGGTGGGCTATATGCTTGTTCCATCAGCTAGTCGTATAAAAAATAGAACTTAGTGGTTGAACTGCACTGGACAAACTCTTTTACAAAGAGCAGCTCTACTAATGCTTGGGTTCTGTGATTATGTGAGCAAGTGACATAATATATGTACCTACTAAGCCTAAGTTTTCGGTAAAGTTATGGAAAAACAGTATGGAAGAACATTGATTTAATATAAATAATATAAGCCAATATTCAATGTAGAGACCATCCGAAATTCAGGAAATCCTTGGACATTAATAGTTAGTACCTAGCTAAGACGTGATATATCTACAGAGTAAATAACAGTCGTCGGAGCTTACCGAAATCATGAATAACCAGTTAGACAAAACAAAAATTACTAATTCTTCAGCAATTTAAATAGCTTTTTCAATATCATTACGAGTACCTATTACGGAAGCTTGTGACTCAATCACGCCGTAACGGCTGGGCTGATTTAGATAAACCTTAGAATGTTTTGTTTTTAGATTATAATATAGAAAATGACGGACGACACTGATAGGGAGTCCTGCCAGTGTCAGTGATTTTTTACATAATTATGTAGGTAATCTTATTTGACTGTATACAATAATTTTATTGTGACCATTGTTTTTATTTTTATTTTTTATTCTACATTCTTGAGATCGAGGGTCTAGTTTATACTAATCGTGCCTGAAATAAATGACTTTTTTTTATAGCTTCTTTTTCTACTTAGGGTGCCTCTCCAATACTGAAGCTTGGCAGTCTTTTTTTTAAATTTCTTCTCAAATAGAGCAAGCCGAAATAGGTATTCCACCTTCTTGATTCCAGTCCATTGTTGCAGAAACATGATTTTCCTTTTCTACCTACTCCTCTAATACCCAGCAACTTGGTCATTGATAAGCTGAAGTAACGTTCATGCACAAAAAGGCATCTATTATCAGCTTTATAGTAAACTAGCTCTTACCTGCGGCTTCGCTCGCGCACGTTTACTATAGAATACTTACAAATAGATATGATTGGCAACATCTATAATAAATAAATTGTATTTTCTTCCCCATGGAACAATCTTGAGCCACGTAATTTTGTCAGAAGAAACAGGTACTAACTGACAACTTGAAGTTCCTGCCTCTTCGATTGTTTGTATAAAATATACAAAAAAAGCAAAAAAACAAAAAAAGTCGGGATAAAAATTACCCTATGCCCGTCTCCTGGTTCTAAGCTACCTTCCCACCAATTTTCAGCCAAATTGGTTCAGCCGTTCTTGAGTTATAAATAGTGTGACTTTCTTTTCTTTCTTCATCATCAGCCCAAAGAAGTCCACTGCTAGTAAACTTAAGGTTGTTCAAGGATGTGGATGTGAGGATGTGAGCATGTGAGCATGTGAGCATGTGAGCATGTGAGCATGTAAGCATGTGAGCATGTGAGCATGTGAGCATGTGACGATGTGAGCATGTGAGCATGTGACGATGTGAGCATGTGAGCATGTGAGGATGTGAGCATGTGAGCATGTGAGTATGTGAGCATGTGAGCATGTGAGCATGTGAGCATGTGAGCATGTGAGCATGTGAGCATGTGAGCATGTGAGCATGTGAGCATGTGAGCGTGTGAGCATGTGAGCATGTGAGGATGTAAGCATGTGCGCATGTGAGGATGTGAGCATGTGAGCATGTGAGCATGTGAGCGTGTGAGCATGTGAGCATGTGAGCATGTGAGCATGTGAGCATGTGAGCATGTGAGGATGTGAGCATGTGAGCATGTGAGCATGTGAGCATGTGAGCATGTGAGGATGTGAGGATGTGAAGATGTCTCGAAGGTACGTCCATTTACCCACATTTTTCAGTATCATAACACACTAAAGAGGATTTAATTTACAAACTTCATTGATTAATTTAAATTAAAGTGGATTTATTCATGACAACTGCAAATCGTACAGCTATTAATCGTATCCTTTTTTTTACGAATATACTATACCACTTAAATTAAAAGATCAACGGATTGTTACCCTGGCTTACATTTAAAGGATGTCTTTCATGCATAAAATATGTATATGTATTACTTGTGGCTTCCCGCGGCTTCGCACGCGTTGAAGTGGTGCCGTGATTGAGTCACAAACATCCAAACATCGTAACTTTCACATTGATTTGTATATTATTAGGGTAGGATTTTAAATACCTACGTAGGTATAAGAGATACCTATAAACGGCCATTACCTATATTAGGTAGGTAGGTATAGGTACTCAGACTCAAAAACTTGCCAAATACAACAAAGACAACCTTACACGGAAAATATGTACTTATTTGTTCAGGAGGTAGTTTTACTTTGCAGGGGTAGTTTTAAAATATTGAAAACGTGATTTTAAATAATTTATTGTGGTGTATATTTACTTCAAGTTTGAAATCTATCGCACTATACTAAAAATCTCCCATACTAACTTTTACAGTCATTTGCACCCTTTGCAGGGGTAATTATCAAAAGTTGAAAGCGTCATTTTTAATTAATTATTTTTTAGTATATTTACTTCAAGTTTTAAGTCAATCGCACCACGCGTTAAAAAACTCCCATGCAAACTTTGACATCCCTATGCACTTTTATTAAGGGTAGTTTTAAAAAACTAAAAATGTTTTTCCTATTTTTTAGCTTTGGAGTACATCTACTTCAAGTTTCAAGTTTGCAGGTTCAAGGAATACAATTTTTCATACCAACGTTTTCAACCCTTTTTACACCCTTAGGGGTTCAATTTCCGAAAATCCCTTCTTAGTAAACCTCTACGCCATAAGACCTATGTACTCTTTAAATTTCAAGTCTATAGGACCAGTGGTTTAGGCTGTGCGTTGTCTATATGTCAGTCAGTCAGTCAGTCAGTCAGTCAGTCAGCCAGGACTTTGATTCTTATAGTATTAGAGATGAGTAGCTTATTGGAAGATTAACACGTGAATACGCGTCATTGTTTCAAAAAAATAGCGTCGAAAACATCGGAATATTTGAGGATGTTGTTGCCAATTGCTCCTCATAGTAAACAAAGTAGTGACCTACTTTTATATTCGAGAGCGTTACGCCTCAAGCATTTGTTTTTGTTCATATTTAAAGGTTGGAAAAGGCTACTGTTCGCATAAACATACATTTGCCTTCAGTTATCAGAAAAGTTCTAAATTATGTACATACCGTTGTAACAGGGTTAGGAATGCTGAAGTTTGTTATTGAAACAAGAATAATTTCTTACAGTTTTCTATTTATTTCCGGATCGGAGCATTTTACCGTCAATAGATGCATATGGAAGAGCGAGGGTAATCTGACGTAGTAAAACAGGTTATGTGTATCAGTAATTGATATGATCTCTACTTAGAAAATTTTTTGCAAGACTAAAACTGCAAAACTAACTTAAAGGAATAAAACAAAACGTTAGACTAGGCGGTATGGTCTTAGAACTATATAGCCTGCTCCGAGGGGCGAAAACAAACAAAAATAAAACACAGTAAAACAGGTAGCAAACTAATAAGTTATGGTGTCGCTTTTCTCAGAATAGTCACAAAGAAAGCAAATAACTTGAAGTACCAGTGTTAATTTATGAATACCGCTTTCCTAAAAAATTGTGTTATCTTACCTTTAAATCATCGTTGGAGAAATTCAGCTGCTCTGGTCTTGAAAAAGTCTTCCACCAACTTGATTTTTTTTCAGTTCGAATCACAAAAAACTACACTTCAAAGTGTTTTAGTGTTTAAGAGCTTTTAAACGTTTACTTGTAGTTTAGGCACTTTATCAACTAATCTGAAGTTCAAGTCTTTTTTATAAACTTTAATATAGTCCTGAACCTGAAACAAATAAATACATAGTTATCATTAATATATAACAAACACAACATATATATAAATAAATATACATATAGTATCGGTTTGGTGACCGATGGTAAATGTGTGTAGAGAATGTTTGAGGTATTGTGAGTTGATTGTAACAGTTGGAATAAGTTATGTTCGTTAATTATTAATAATTTTCAATGTTTATTACTACATAGTCTTGTTTTTTGTCATAATTATTTGTGTTTCATAGCGCATTGGTGTTTACTATAATGCTATGTTATTATTGTTAAATAAATCAATAAAATATGATTCGTAACCTGTAGGTGTTTCTAGTGCGAGGACGAACCATATAGACCTAAATGATTAAATCAAGTTTCTTGACTCACTGCTTGGCGGTAGAAAAAGGTGTGGTGGTAGTACTTCCCCGGACGAGCTCTTCACAAAGAGCTCTACTACTCTTAAAACTATAACTCACTGAAATGATGCAGTTAGCAAAGTTAGCAAAGTCTGTGTGTTTAAGTGATGTTATAATTATTATAGGTACATATTGTTTCGCAATGAGAACACGGATTTAACGCATTTGAAGACCCAGTGAGAGCTGTTGCTATAACTACCGCATCATCCTGGGAATCATCAGCATCAGCATCATTGGCATCAGCTCGTCCGGGGAATTACTACCACCACGCCCTTTTTCTGCCGTCAAGCAGCGTTGTTGTGTTCCGGTTTGAAGAGTGTGGTCGCCGGTGTAATTACAGGCGCATGAGGCTACATCTGTATGCCTCAAGTTGATGGACGCAGGGCAGTGCATCGTAGAGCACGTTCCTATCGTGCGTGACTTACGAGGCAATGCTTTGCTATAGGTGATGGTGACCACTTAACATTAGGTCGGCCATCTGCTTGTTCCATCAGCTAGTTGCATAAAAAAAAAGCATCTTGATGCTAAGCTTTGAAGTTTATTGCTTCCGATCTTGCCTCATTGAAATATCGTGGAGAATTTTAGCAGATGAGAAATACCTACTCGTGTAATATCAGCAACACGTTTACCTAACGATCGCTAAAGAAAATATTACTGAGCAAAAAGTACCTAATAAAAGTTACATTCAATTATTTACAGGAAGAGGAAAAAGCAATTAATTGCGCTTTATTTTATCTTACTCACCTACAGTTCATGGATTTCCTACCCTTCTTGCGTTCCAACTGGAATGTTCCAAGCCATATCTTTATTAAAGATCGGACAAATTCCCCGCTGAGAAAGAGAAAAAGAATTTCAACAGCCAATTCTATTAAATTTTTGTTCGAACTTCGATTGAGTTTTCCACGATTGGATAAGACCAAAATGCCGTTCCTTTTTTTTTGTTATTTTACAGGCGTTTTTATAGAAGTTTTAAGCTGGAAATCTCTCACGTTTCTGTACACAAGTTTCATAAAAGCAATTGAAATTTTGTTCAAAGAAAAATGCGAATGTTGATTGATTCGAGAGTTCCAGCGAACATGACTGGCAACTTCCGGACAAATATCTGTGCAATCTCAAATATCAGCATTATCATACAAAAATGGTTTTACGTAACAGTAGATCAACATCTCGAGGTTTTATTAGTTCCCCATCAATGGCCGGACTAGCTTGATTTATCTATTTGAATATTAGCTCGCCCTCGGCGTCGTGGCCGCTATCAGTGGGAGCGAACTCGAATTCTGCATTTCACGAGCTTATGACTGGACTCTTTT
The DNA here is from genome assembly GCA_932294275.1 of Chloroclysta siterata. Lineage (NCBI taxonomy): Eukaryota > Metazoa > Arthropoda > Insecta > Lepidoptera > Geometridae > Chloroclysta > Chloroclysta siterata. Next base: position 6,158,121 of record OW028600.1, on the reverse strand, counting down.
GTTATCCTCGGCTATAATGGTATTGGAAACTGATAGACCATGGTCTGTTTGAACATGCCCAATAACGAATGGAGCCATGAAGTTTTGTGGTATTGTTCCCTACAGTCAAGGTTCAACACATTTTTCAGAATATTCAAATAAAATAAATTTATTCATAAAGATTGTAAATAAATTGTTTCTAAAACTTTATAAATGTGAATTTTATGTAAGCCATTATGGTCCGATAAACATTTTGGCGAATCCATTTTTGGCACTGCTCAGCATCGGTCATTCAGGGAGTGCTTGAAGTGGAGATAATTGATCGGGGTTCCGACGACAAGTGGATTCAGAGTGGCCTAACCAGCATTGTAGCGAGTCTGGCGAGTATAGCAAGCCTCCGAGCAATTAGGCGAAAGGGGGAAATTGCATCTCTTGGGATGCTCTCAAATTGCCCCAGCGTCAGCATTCTCCGGATGAAATGACAATTTGCCGTTGGTGAGTTTTCCGGCGATCGGCATAAATCGGTGCCATTCAAATGCTGATTTGATTCGATCTTTCTATTAAAATTTTATGGTGGATGGAGAGGGCACGGAATCGTTCTTCCTGGAAATGTATAGGGGAGGCCTATGTCCAGCAGTGGACTTCTTTGGGCTGATGATGATGATGATGATGATGATTAAAATTTTGCCTTACTGAAATCTTTATGATCTTTTGTAAAACATAGATAGATAGATAGATAACTTTTTATTGATTACCACAACACATTAATATACACATTTTTACTTAAAAGCTAACAATTGTAGTAATACAATGGGCGGCCTTATCGCTAACAGCGATCTCTTCCAGGCAACCTTGGGATGGACAGGACCGAACATAAAAAAGAGAGGGGGGAGAGTCTTGTGTGGGCTTAATTAATATAGATACCTATTCTAATTTTATAGTAGGTAGGTATAACCTACATAAACTTAAACATTTTCGAGTTCGAGATGCCCAAATGTTGACGCAGCCCCAATATGTAAAACTTATCTTTATACAAAAAATACAAAAATGTTTATTTTCATTTCTTTAACTAGGCTGAAACGTTATTTAAAATGACATCATCTAGGATCATCATCAATCATTAAGGATGAATAAGTCAGTGGTGTTTCCAACAACGTGAGCATGGTGCGAACATTGTAGCGGTGCCAAACGTAAATCCACTTACAAACTGCTGTCGAAGTTAGCTCCTAGTTCACACAATTGTAATTAATTTGTTGAATTTCAGTGTATTTAAAGTTAGAATAATGGTGTTAAGGAATTGGGAGCCACTTCAAAGCCACTTCTGGTGATGAATGTACCAATTCATCACCAGAAGTGGCTTTACAACCCTAGAGATCAAACACAGGTCTACCATTAACACTTCACCCTGTGTAATAAGACGTCCACGCAAATTGTGTAACATTTTATAGGCACTTTACTTTGGTGTTTGAATAGCAGATATTAATCTAATTCAGATTATTCAATTGTAAAAGAATCCAGTGTTTTAGTCATACAAAAGAACGTTAACGTTGTTGCCTGTTCTTCTATTCTAGGCTTGGTCGCGTGGAACTGGCACGTAGATTCACCTTGTGATCTAGGTGATGATGATTATGATTCATCCTTGTGATGTGAATGAAAACATTAGTTACCCCTTTTGTTGTTGCTTTGGCTGTCATCGGTAAAAATAAAATGTATTTTTATTAGCTGGTGCTAATATCAAGAGTTTTTATGCCTCACCAATGACATAAAAAGCTAAATGACGCAGATTTTCAAATAACGTGCAGCTCCGACAACAGTCGTTAATTTTATTAGTGGCAATAACACTTCCTAATAATATTAGTGGTAATTAGTAGTTACTTTACTAAAGGCGATTATGTAAATGGCATTATGACTTTTTAAGTTACTTTACCTATAAGAAGGTACCTACTTAATTATTTAGGTATTGACTTATTTTACTACCTTCTTATATCATTATAATTTTCAATTTCAAAATAAAATCATAATGATCATTTTGAATCAATATTTATTGATTGAAGGTAGGTTATATACCCCACCTGTATTATGTTATGTCATCATTGTAAGGTCTTCGAATTGAAATATTTTAAAAGCTACTTTGCGCTAAAAGATCTGGGGGGGATATCTACCATGTCTGCAGGCCTAGCACGGGCAGTGGAAAAGTTGTCTTTCCACCGTTTTTATCTACTTGTCAGTAGAAATAAAGATAACTATTTCTACTGTCAAGTAGATAAAAACGGTGGAAAGACAACTTTTCCTCTGCCCGTGCTAGGCCTGCTGGGGGGATAAAAGTCTTGAAGCTGGTTCTGTTTTTTTTTAATGTTTTATTAAGACTCACTAGTTATAGGTACTTTTATAGTTCATTATTAAGATTCCTTTTTCAGTGCTATGGTTTTGTACGGGTCCACCCAAAACCAGATTTAGAGCTTTTAGGCGACTTCAAAATTAGAAACATTTGAGTCAGTTATGAAGTTACCATTTTTGAAAATGTATCCTACCCTACCTATCGTTTGCATGCATTTTTCTTTTTTTACAATTAAAAAACAAATAATCTTTTTTATACCAGGTGCTTGCTGATAGAACAAGAAGAAGGTTCCCCTAATCTTAATCCTTATTATTCATATGACTTAGACCATTTTAAATATAAACCTCTAGTTAATAGTTTTTAAATAGGTGCTATAGGTGTTCAAACACTAGCAAGATTGAGAAGATGACCAGTCGCTTCACAAGAGATGCACAGAATTGTGATGGTAGGGTGGTGTTTTTGGTGATAGTACATTGTTAACGAAATACTTGTACTACTTATATGTAAGTACATGTATTACTTGTATAAAATTAATTGGATCATTGAATCCATCGAGCAATAAGTAGGGTCCTTGGGACGGATTGGTATCCATCTTAAGAACACCAACTACGTATGTAAGGTACTCACATCGGGAATCTGTTGCTCTGATATAGAAAACGTGGGACGCTCCCTCCAAGCGTTTTATAATTTGATGTGAAAATACTAGTACATTCTCTACATTAATATTTCTAAAATATTTTGTTCTGAAAGATGTGTGTCGCGGTTGGAATTTGGCATGGGGCCAGTGCTTTTGCTCTTTTCTCCATCATGACAACTTCTGCTAAGATAAAATGAGACGCAGCCCATGCGTCTATAAAAATATTTATGAAATAATTGGCAGGATTGTTGACTATAAAAGTTATCGTAAAAAAAATCATGAAATTTCAAACAATGACGAGAATTTTGTTTGAAGTCAAGATGTCCGATCATGTTTTTTCAATGAAACGTTTATGTTGAACTAAAAACTACAAGAGAATTGCCTTACCATGTATATTGAAAACAAGTATTTGCTGGAATTTTCTTGGAAACGAGCAAATTTAATTCAGAAATGCGTTAATAGAGTCCAAGCCGCGAACGAGCCCGCGCGGTAACGACGCGAAGAACTGTCAAGAGATGAATGAAAGTCGCACGCGATCGTTCACCAACATGTGCAGCGGACAATGTGGTAGTCGTGTGCGCGAGTGTAGCACACGAGTACACGAGAGCGCAACGCTGCAGCGGTGCACCGATCGAGCGCAGGGCGACGCGAGCCGCCCGCCTGTCTCCGAGCGACTGCCGCCCGGGCCGCGCCGCGCCCGCCCCGCCCGCGCCACGCACCGCCTGCACCGGCACCACGCACTCGCCACGACACCGCACGCCACACGCCACACGCCACGCCACACGCCACGCGCCCGCTTCTCGCACCACGCGCTACCCACTGCCACTGCCGAGCCCCGATCGCGCCCGCTGCGGGCTCACGCACCGCGCGAATATCGATGTGTTCGCTGTCAGGAGATGTGTCGGGCCTCAGCGGGGCAGGGCACGCACCGCGGTGCGGGGGGCTGGTCCTGCGCGCTGCGTCACGCATCTGTCTCGCCGGCTTCTTGCGTGCTCCCGCAACCCTCCATCTGCAGAGACGGCCCGCGCAGACCGAGCCATAGCCCCGACGCCTGACAAGTCTTTATATTGTAATGCCCATTCAAAACATATTTTCGCAATACTCGAGAAGGCATTAATTAAAGTAATTTGCTTCACGTACATGATAGATTATTCAGAAGTTATTAGTTCGGGGCTTAAAATATGGCCGGTGTTACCAATTTTTACCCGACGAGGAAAGAATTATATTTTACCAGTCGGAAAACTGAAATGTTAATCGGATTCCAAAATCAAAGTATGCAATCTGAGATATAGGTAAAATTACCAATTTAACATGCTTGGTTCTATCAGTAGCTTTTTTTTGTTGTTGATATATTTATGTTGTGATATTAACTGCTTCTCGTTATACATTACAAGATTTTTCCCAATATATTGATTTGTGTTCGCACGATACATTTGTAGTGCTTGTGAATCCACATCTTAACTTATTCCTGTAGAGTAGTGGGCATCAATCACGGTGCTACCAATTCAGAGACTCATGAATTCGTTTATTATTCTGTCTACGGATGAATTGCCTGGAAGCGGTCGTGATACCTATATTTTAATAGAATATTGGTACTCAGGTAAGTTCTTGTTGAGAAATACTTATGGAGTTACAATATTACATTAAAATCTCTTCTTTTTGGAAAAAAACTGTAGAGGTACCTTCTGGTAGATAAATTTTAACACAATCTTAAAACAACTTTGCAAAATATCAAGCACTGGCATGCTGTAGGAACTTTTTGAGAAAATCGGAAAGGCCTCTAAAATAATCTATCATCCATGCATTTTCCTACGTAATGCACACGTCATGTAATAAAACATTGCTATTATCTGTAGGATCCTGGAACTGTAAATTTTCTTTCATAAATATTCAGTAAGGTATTGAAGTCACCTGGTTTTTTTAACCTACTGAATATTTTTTGGTGAAGTCTAGCAACACGTGTGTGTTGCTAGACTTCAGAGAGAGAGTAATATTTGTATCAAACAAAACAGTAACTATAAATATTGGTTGAAAATCTAAAGTTAGCTATTATGTAAGGTAATCTACCTACCAGCTGAGTCTTAATTGAGTTTTAGCTAAACAGATTATGTAAGACTATTCGTAGCGCTTGCCTACGCTGAACTCATCCGTTGGTAATTACATTTCAGCTAAGGACATTTTGCTTCGTTCGATTCTGCAGGGGTAAATGTAACGGGATAAATGTAAAAGTAAAGTCAAAGAATAATATTCTTCGGACATTCCTAGTGTCCAAAGCCATGACGCAAATCTTTTTAATTGGCTGTTTCTTTTATTTCTATGGTGAGCGCTCGAGCGGTACGCGCCGGATTTGTGCAGTTTCGCGAATTCTGTATGACGTCATCAGTTCAGCTTTGTCCTTTACAATAAATTAAAATTTGTTCACTGTAAAAAAGCAGTTGGCGTTATGATACATTTTCACGTGTGGAATACCAACTACTGCAAAATAAAATTGTCATATTTGGACGTACTGACTAGACTAGACTAGGTGGGGTGGGTACCCCACCTTAGACATCCTCAAAGATTCCTAAGTTTGTACTTGGCAGGGATCTGAGGGGATATCTACCGTGCCAATGTTGTTATGCTGTTTCTGTAATAAAACCATAGAACCTGTTACGATTTTAGGCTATACAATAAAGTTCCCGAGTTTTGCGGGCGGTTATGGCAATGAGGGCAGGAAAGGATGAAATTTATTCAACCGCACACTATTCCGTGGGATATTTTGTACGTTGCGGTTTGTTCCTTGCAAAGGTTTCATACCTTTTCAGTAAATTTTCTTTGAATTGTTTGGGGCTGGCTTGGCCTCGCCTGGCTAACAAATTAATGATCTTTAAAAGTGCCGAGTTCGCGCCTTGGCTAGTGTAAGTGGATTTCGTTCGGTGGACATTTATCACGGTTGGACTAATTAACTCCTCTACATATATATTTTCATTGCAAAAGAGTGTGGATTTGCAGACCAAACTATACAAAACAGTTTAGAAAATTAAACAGTATTTTAGGCACACGGGATATAAAACAAGAAGAGTTTATCGTGAAGAGCTCGTCCGGAGAAGTACTACCACCATGCCTTTTCTGCCGCCAAGCAGCGTTGCTGTGTTTCAGTTCGAAGAGTGTGGTTGCCGGTGAAATTACAGACACATGAAGCTTAACTTCAGTATGCCTCAGGTTGATGGACGCAGGGTAGTAAATCGTAGGACACATTCTTATCGTGCGTGACTTACTTGGCAATGCTTTGTTATGGGTGATGGTTACCTGCTGCATCTGCTTGTTCCTCCAGCGAATAAAAAAAAACATACACAACTATCTACTTTCAACATTCACAATATTATATGCATACAATACAAAATAGTAGCGTAGGTTGATACTCGTAAGCGCGGTTCTATGACCGAGTCTACGAGAATGCATGGTGCTAGTATTAATTTCAGGAAGTGAATACAATTGCCAGCTGGCATACAAATGGGTTCTGAGTTAGGTCATGCGTACACGGGTGTCTAAAAATTTGTCATCGCGTTTCTGGTCTAGTCGTTTCAATAGTGCTTCTAGCGCCAAGTTTGCTAAAACGTATCTTGCAAACACTCGTACTCTTACATTAATGTACATGAGTACTTTTTTCATAAATACGATCTTCCTATTGCGGTTTTCCCTCGGAGTTACGACATGGGGTCCTTCAAAAGGCGGGTTTATCTTTTCTTGAAAGGCCGGCAGCGCATTAACGCCTCTTGTGTTGCAGGTGTCTATGGGCGACGGTGACCGCTTCCCATCAGGTGGCCCGTATGCTCGTCTGCCAACTTTGGCATAAAAAAAACTTATCTTACTTTGGACAGACCGTTCATTTTGTGTTTTTTTTTACCAATTTGATCACAGTCATTTTTTTAGGGCCGTGGTGGTTGTGCTATACTTAAATAAGCTTGAGTAATGTACAAAGAGTAGCCCAGTTTTTTCTGATGTTACCAGTTAGTTTTGCAAAACTAGGCCAGCTACCTAATGTTACCTGGCCAGCAGCGCTCGTAATCTCTACTTATTTGTCGACCACAACGTCCATAAGTCCATAGTTATTACAACTGGGTTAAAACTGAAAGCCAGTGGTAATAAAAGGACATACAGTAATCCTATTTTGTAGAGATATTATAAAACCCGGACCCAAATGGAATGTCAAGTAAAGGCGTGACTGTAGGTAAACACGAGTTCGTAAAGGGTCTTAAGTCCGATTTGAATTGGTGGACAGAAGCGTAGGTACCCAAAAGGAGTTGTGGTTTGACCGAATTAATTTTGCTCGTGTCATTAGAACTTACAAAAGTACTTGCTAGAACCGAATTGGGTATTTTTTATGCACACTTATAACAGAGGTAGTTGATATTTATCTAAAAATAATAGTAGAGGTGTTATAAGACACGTATTTTATTTTATGCGACAGAACTTTCATTGTAGAACACTGACAAAGTTGTGGATTTTAGTTAGATAACACAGAACATCAAGCAAGTTACCTAGTACAGAGGAACATCTCACCCCAGTTGAAAACTAACATCGAGCACTACGGAAAGTCGCAGCAAAGTTGCGACATAGCTATACGTACACAACTTTAGCCGTAGCTATGAGCTCGGGATGAAAATATTAGGAACAGTAATGAGGACACACAACTTTCTGGTTTATCACCCCTACTTACAAACTTTTGCTCCCCGTCCTAATTACTAGCTTCACATTTTTTACACTTAGCCGGCTTGGCAGGCTCACACATTGGTAACGGAGGACCTTTGTACTGTAGCGTCAGCTGTACGATTCTTTCCGCTTCCCTGATACCACTTAGTCTAGCACCCGATACTGTGGCAAAATGACCTGGCACTGTAGCTTCTCCGGCGAAAAGAAGTATTGGTGGAATAGGCTCACTAGGCCCAGGCAACGGACACGCTAGAGCTCGTTGTGCCTGTCCGTCAGAGCAGTTATAATCATATGAATAAGCACCGCAGAAGAAGGGATCTGAAGTCCAGTGAGAACGAAGAATCGTCATGGGATATGGAATGTATTGGTTTCCTGTTGATAATCTCAATACTTCAGTGATTCCTTCAGCCACGTCCTTATCGCAAAGCCCTTCCATCATCATTGCTTCCTGACCGACCACCCAAGCGCACATTACGTGCTTGCTATTTGGAACTACTTCGATAGCAGTGATTCCACGGGTCCAGTCGCATCTCCCACAAAGCTGGTTCGGGCAATATTTAAAGTTTAAATTACCTTTGTGCCAAAACCAGAAAGGGCGACAATATTCCAAGTAGATCTTGTTGCAGTAACCAAATCCAAGGCAACGCATAGCATCTATCTTAGCAGATGGTAGTGCGGGGCAGAATAGTCTTGATGAATTTAAGCAAAGGACTCCAAGGGATACAGTAATTATGACGTAATCTGCAGGAAACTCTTCTCCATTGGTTGTACACACGGTTGCTCTGTACCCTGCTTTCTGAGAAGTACCCCAATATACGCAGTTCACTGGCATGCAGTATCGTATAGCTCCTTCTGGTATTTGTCGAAGTAAAGGAGCCAGAATACCTACTAGCCCTAAGGGGACCCTAACTTCACCGCCGGGCATGTTCATGAAACATCCGAAATGATCAGCGCACAGCATCGCCGTATCATCTCCGCATCTTGCACTGAGCATGTGAGAGAGGCCAAACATTATTCTAGCGGCATCGTGTTGCTGATCTTCTGGATACTCGTGTAGTTCCTGTTGTATCCTAAGACTCATGAAATTAATAAGCGAACCTTGTTGTTTACTTCCCCCGAGGCAATAAATTCTTGCGGCTTCCTCTTCGATTTGGCGAAATTTATGATAGGCCGTTACGGTTGGCGGGAATGCCATTTTGCCGGTTACTATTCTATTAAACAATCCCCTCGTGTGTTCGGAGCCGGGTACGCCCGGGCGAGGTGGGTCTTCTGTTGCGGACATCAGGTACACTGGGTGCGAGAAGCAGTTGTCTGGTTTCCAGTGGGAACCGAGTTCTGCTACGATATCTCCTAGCCAACATGAGTGGATGCGCCCTCCCGGCCTGAAAATGTTCATAGACTTTGTTCGAGACCTATATAATTTCAGGGACTTTTAATTCTAGGATTACACTGTGAAGCGAACCTTTCATAAGCTTCAAGCACGACGATGTTATTAATGCCCCGCTGGGCCAACCTCGCGGCCGCCGAGAGGCCTGCCATGCCAGCTCCGATGATGACCACTCGTGGCTCGGGAAAACATTTGCCCGCATCGCAAGTCTCCACTGCGCATATCCCTCTATCTTCCAAATCAGGACCGCAATCGAATATCGCGGGGGAATTATCCGACATCCTAGAAGAATAATACGAATATAATACAGATATTTATGTGCGCCATCTATTATGGATTAAGTAGGCACTTTGGCACGACATACCATCTCTGCGTCCGAGGGCATGTTCTCACTAGGTTTGAGAGCACTTTACTACTGAAAATTTTCATTGATGATGATTGTTACGACTAATTTAAATACGAAATAAAACAACATTTGGTAATTCTACTCTAAACTTATTTTGGGAAATTTGACATGGTGTAACTACGACTTTGACAGTGATAAAAAAGAATAAAAGTCTATGGGTTATAAATAACTCTTATTAACTTTTGATAAATCTATAGCGCAGGCTAATGAAAATGAGGATCGTACCATTGTTGATCGTATCATTCTACAAACTTAGGTACCTTATTCAGTCGATCACTTTTGTTTCACTCAATTTTCGACAAATGCATATGATTCAACAGATATGAAATACCGCACTATATTTATTACAATAGTAAGTACCTATCTAACCCAAATAATCCGAAGTCCTCTAGTTATGCGGATTCTAAATCTATAAAACCAGGTAAATCTACTCGCCTTGAACTCCCAAACATCGTTAGATCACTTAATTTCTTCATTTCTAGCTAGCTCTGTATTCCCGATAGAGCTTCAGAGCAATGCATCAATATAGCTGCAGCTCTCTATCCGATTTTTTGTTTTTGTTGGTTCCAATGTTTTTCCACTGCACCGAACGTATCAAATGGAAAGCCAAGCAAGGCCTTGGAAAAGAAACGTAAAAACGTGTATGTTTTACTTGGCACTTGAAATGGAATGGAAGTAAAGTGGTTTCTGTTCTTTATTTAGTTTTTGTTGGTCTCTTAATTGCCAAGCTTTTTGTTATTACAGAGAATCGGTGAGTAAAGATAATAGCGCGTACTTTCGTACAGTGGGTTTTAGTACCATTTAGCGTTAGGTACTTAGGACTTAGTAGAGAAAGAAAAATCGGTTGTACAGTCAGTGGCAAACGTAGATTTACAATTTCGGTTATTATAACATGCTTCTCAGGATTCTGCAAATATATTGCATCTTCGGTTTGAATATATAGATCAAATGAAGTTCGAAACTTTGATCAATTGAACTTTTGCAAACCAGTTACGTTTATCTACTTTTGTCGCTGACTGTATTATGGTAACTAAGGTAGGTACATATTTTATTAGGCTTACGAATATAAATTCTTCTAACTCGAGCAGTTGTTACACATATTCACTATTTACATTTAAATACAAAAACACATGAGTCACTTAAATCTTTCTAGTCTTTTCAGTGTATCATTCAATTTTACACTGAATTCAATCTACGTACGACATAAAAAAATTGTCTAATACTTTGTGTATACTATCCTAAACACTCAGTCCAAAATCTGTCCAGCGTGTGGTAGAAATGTCGACTCACGCCTAGAAGTGAGTGATTTTCGTCCGTGTAACTCTGAAAAGAAACCATGTAATACATAAATACAAAAGTGGACAAGCAGATTACAAGCAAAGCATGCTCCTCCTTAGACTTCATCTAAGACTTTAGACTTCATCAAAATTTACAATAGTTTACCCGATAAAATTAAACCTCTTCAAGGAAATATATTCAAAAATCATTTGAGAAAATGGTTAGTCTCGAATGCATTTTATAACTTAAACGAATATTATGAACGATAAAAGGAAGCTCTATAATATCTACCTCTTGGTTTCATATACTTGCAAGAAATTAGGAGTACCTATTAGTGGGTATTAAAATGTTTTAGTTGGTTTTTGGGTGAAAACATTAGAATATAACAATGCGTTTTTGTTGTACGTCCGGAACAGACAAAATGTTAAAACTGTACATAACCATAGCTATAAGATCTTTTTTGTACTACAGTTATACAATAAATAATTTCTGAATTCGGATTTCTAAGTTCATTCAGTTCATCAGTCAAATCTCTAGCAAACAGCATTAAAAATAAAACGAGAATTCAGTTCAACACGAATAAAAATAAACAATGGACCCCGCACTAGGACTTGCTTGCCTGTGTCGCGGGATAGCTACAAAGGTTTACTAAATAGTCGACATAAAAAGATACTAAATCTAGTCCACTTATTTTACGGGAAACCAGTAGATTTACTAAGAGTTTTCCCAGACTACACTCACTAGCGACTGGTGTAAAAAAACGAATAAAAACTGTATTTTTTTAGAATAATATTTTTTTAATTGTACCATAGGTCGAAGGAAGATAATGTACAAAACGGTTTTGGCAAATGATATGAATGCCTAAATCTAAATGTAGGAAGCTAATACGATGTTTTGTTTATTGCATGTGACACGAGAATTCGAAAACACTGCTGTAAATCAGCGTCTGTTATTTATTACTTGGGGTGCATAAAAACATATCCCGCGAAGAAGTGATGACTCGCATACGATACGAGTAACCGAACCAATCTGCTAACTTTTCTATGCGTCGGTGAAGAAAATAATACATTAATATTCTATTATCTCATGCTTTATATAACACTGTAGGATGAGGGTTCAATTCCCACTAAGGAAGAAGATTTGTATTTTAACGATGAGGTTGCGTTGTATGATATGTATTATAAGTAGGTATAGGTAATATTATAAGTAGTGATTGCTTACATTATTGGATTCGTTCATGTTTTCTCTATTATAAGTATAGGTAATATTATAAGTAGTGACTTCGTTCCCAGTATTTTTTGGACAAAAAGTAGCTTAAATGCTAATCCAGATTACGAACTGTATTGGTGCTAAGTTTCACCCTTATTCGTTGTGGTCAGGGCGTGAATGAGCTGCAAATTTCTAAACATCGTAACTAACGCATTTGTCTATAAGTTAGAAGCGGGATAGGAAATAATTAGTAAATTAGGATAGGATTGCAAAAAATAGGCATGACCCAGATATTGGGAGTGACCTTATTTTTGTTGTCAAACAGATTTAAGAGTAGTAGAGCTCTTTGTGAAGGGCTCGTCCGGGGAAGTACTAAACACCACGCCTTTTTCTGCCGCCAAGCAGCGTTGCTGTGTTTCGGTTTGAAGAGTGTGGTTGCCGGTGTAATTACAGGCACATGAGGCTTAACATCTGTATGCCTCAAATTGATGGACGCAGGGCAGTGCATCGTAGGGCACGTCCCTATCGTGCGTGACTTACGAGGCAGTGCTTTGTTATAGGTGATGGTTACCACTTAACATCAGGTGGGCCATCTGCTTGTTCCGTCAGCTAATTGTATAAAAAAAAAAAACGGCTATCTTAAGCGCCTAAAACTAAGATTTAGAAACAGTAAATAAAGGAAGTTCAAACTTTATTCCGCTTATAATCAGCAGAAGTGATTTGCCAGAAATGTACTTGGCGAATGATTCATTTAGGAGCGTGTCGTAAAAACATCGATAATAAGAGAATTCGTTCCGCATATCAAATTGTTTATCATTTGCTAAGTGGGATTTGCGGAAAATGTGGGTATTACTAACTACAAATACAAAGTACTGCTAACTAGTGATTATAATAAATTAAGTGGCCGTAAGCGGTACTCTCGGGCCCATGAAACTAGTAACAGGAATATTGGAGTGGTTGAATATTGGAGGTGTAGTAAGCATCTAATAACTGGCCAAGTGTGTATAAGACCATGTATATTTTAAGTTATGGAACTCTTCATAGTTAAATCAAGGAGGTTGATAGCTGAGTCAGTTTTATTAACTATTGTATCATCATCATTCATTTTCTGTTACCAACTAATTTAGTTACATATTTTGCAATAAAATATTTATTGATCGAGTGAGCGAAGCGAACGAAGATCTTAGTTTCAACTTGGGCGATTTGGTATTTTATGTATGTATGTATGTATGTATGTTTGTCTGGCCATAACTTTCGAACCGTTAATCCGTTATGCATGAAATTTAATAAGTCGATAGCTTGTACTTGAGAAATTTACTGGTAAGTATATGAGTAAAATCGGATAAAGGGTTATTAAGATATGGGGTTTTTTAAGGGGGCAAATTTAAAAAAAGTTACTTTAAAAAAATCAAGTTACATGTCATATGAAAGGGCTTTGTTTGGACATTCCAAAACCATTTTTACTTTTTTTATAGGACTCCCGGTTTTTCAAGTTACAACAAAAAAGTAAAATTAAGATAACCAACGATCCAAGAGCTCCCATCTCTAGGGATTTCGTTGACATCAAGGTTTTTCGACTGGTCCTTTGGTCCTTCCTTTGTTTTTTCTTATTTTTTTTTTCTTGAAATAAATTGAGAATGTACTCGGTCTCATAAAATGGTGACAACGACCAGGTCTGATGATGGAGCCAAGGTCTGTTCAACGGAACTCTTCAATAAATAGACCAATAGAGTTGAAACTTGGTTACCATACCAAGTTAGTAGGCGGTAGTCAAAAAAAAGTCCAAACCTAATGTTTGGACTTGCCTCTGACTACCACCTACTCAAAGGTTTCGTGCATTCGTCGGGTCACATCACGAGATCTCAGTTCGGGGCGAACCACTAGTTTATTTTCTTTTTCAGAAGCAGCAAGTTATGCTATTATTACGTATGTTATTAATACGATGAGAATGATTTCTTTTAGGTATTTATAAAGAGTTACACAGTAACAGTTACCAATTTCGACTTTGTTATTAATTATTTTATTTAAAATTCTACTAATTCTGTATTATTTGTCTGTATTCATGTTTGTATGCTAAGCAGCAGGATCTGGAGAAACTAATCCAGATTCACGAACAATAAATGCTTTATGATTTACCTAAACTGTCAATACGTAAAGCCAGCTGCACTATTACAGTATTATGAAACTCAGCAAAATATACCGTTTTCACCATTTTTTTTAGAATGATTTTTATTTTTATTTTTATTGTCTTTACAGATATTATAGTACAGGTACTTTTTAATAGCTGTAGAGGAGGTAGAGCTGTCTTGAAAGAATTTAGCTAGAGTTGTTACACCCCCTTCACTTACCACTTGTTCAAATGCAATATCTCTATGCTGCAACTGTTTCGCAAGCTGCAAACTATTCTGGTAGTGCACGTTATCATCCCCACTGCCGTGGACGAGAAGGTACTTCTTCCCTCGAAGGTGTTCAGCTAAGGCGGTAAGATCTGACTCGGCGTAACCTTTCGGGTTGTTTTTCGGGGTGTCCATGTATCGTTCCGTGTAGATTGAATCTGGCAACAAACCGTTAACATTATTATATTTTTTTTATACAAGTAGCTGAGGGAACAGACAGATGGCCAACCTGATGTTAAGTGGTAACCATCACCTATAACAAAGCATTGCCTCGCAAGTCACGTACGATAGGAACGTGCCCTACGATGCACTGCCCTGCGTCCATCAACTTGAGGCATACAGATGTTAAGCCACATGTGCCTGTAATTACACCGGCAACGACACTCTTCAAACCGAAACACTGACGCTGCTACTACTCTTAAAACCTAACAAATAGATAATCAAACAGCAATTTTTTATAGGTTACATGACACGTGATACGTGACAATAAGCATGCACATAGCCACAACTAGAATAGTAAAATGTTTCCTTACGATGTTTTCCTGCACCGTCTGAGAGCAATAAATGATAGCAATATCTTGGCTAACGCCTTCGCCTAGAAATCGAAAGTGCTAGACATGCCAAACCTATTTCAGTATGTTTGACTCACTGCTAAAATAATGGGCACCAATTTGGCTTTATTGTATACAGGGTGTAAAAAAACCGTTAACGAAAACCAAATTCAGAAACCGTATATCAATTTTTTTGATTAATTACCGATCTGAACTGAAAGTCCCGTAAAAGTCATCGGTAGTAGTATTTTCAATCTCTATAAATTATCTATTAAAAACAATAGAAGATCGTCGTCACTTTGTATATGGAAGTCAAGGAGGCCGCATTGGATTGGATTGGATTGAATTGAGTCTTAATTGGAAAAAAGTGCATCAAAACCCCGACAAGAACTAAGCTCTTGAATTTAAGAAGAAGATTAAAATTATCAAACAACATCTTAATCAAACTTGAAAACACAAAAATGTTTCGTTATTAAAAAACTATCGACAAATTCCACTGAGAAATGACGATACACCCTCTGTCTCGTCACCGCCAATTACCTTTATCTAATTAGTTTCACACAAGATGACGTTACATCTCTCCCAATGTAATTTCTCGAACGTTACCGAGATAAGGCCCCTGAAAGTACGGTTTTGCTTCTCTGCCATGTTCGCTATAACAGTAACAGCAAACCCGAAGCTGATAAGTAAATATCTGGTAAGTAAATATCAATAGGCCTTGAATTATTCATCTCCATACGAGGCGGTACGAAAGATGCTTGTAAGTTTGAATGTGAAACAGATTTAAGTGTTTCAAGGCGAGGTTTTGTTTTACAATAAGCGGTGATCTTTTTCAATGGCCAATGTTTATTCATCGAGCGAGGGAAGTTCTTTTAAGAAGCTGTACACCGTCAAACAACTTCTCGCTCGCTCATTTCAAAAGTTTTGAAGATACGAACACAACCTAGTCATGAAAATCTCAAACAACCAATTTTTGGTAGGAGAACTTGTTTGGATAAAAGTAATATTGTTGTTATTTTACTACCGTAAATTGATTGTTTGCTATACAGTGATTTTATATCTTTCAAAATGTTGAAAAATGCGAGCGGGTAGTTGGCGGCTGTCTGTATCTAATGCATCGTTTACACTCAGCTCATGGAAATGTGCAGAGACATGTAGAGACAGGTGCAGAGACTTGGGCAATGTGGGACGGCAACACATTTCCGTCCAGCGCGAATGGCTAAATGTAAACGCGCTATTAACTTTGAGACGAATCTGCGTTGTATGTTTGCCCGAGCATACCTAACTTTCGAGCTGTTCATCCGATCTGCATGTAATTCGATAGGTCGATAGGTTGTACTCAAAATTAGCTATATGAGTTGAATTGGATATGGGATTGTTGAGGTTGTTAATATTTATGGTTTAAAATGTGAGAACAAGAGTACCTATTGCGCAAAAAATAGCGGCAAAGCTATGTTCATATAGGTATTCTAAATTTAAAACCAATGTTTTATGTTCATAAAGGGACAACGGATTTTTTTAATTACCTCAGTTATTTTTCGGTTTTTATTGTTCGTGAAGTTTGATCTCAAAATGTCATTTTGCTAAGTAGGTTTTGTCAGATGGACCCCTCAAAATCACGTTTAAATTTTCGGGAGTACATTTTTTACAACCTGTATGTAAGTATAAATATTCTATCAGTTATCTGATTCCCATAGATCAATTAGATTTTACTCCGTGCCGGGGATAGCGCTGTGTGAAATGTCCACCAATATTTTATTATTTACTAGCTGAAGCCCGCGACTTCGTCTGCGCAAGATTAGTATTTAGAGTAGCTTATATTAGCGTGGCGTAGTACATAATGTGTAACTCTAGCGGTTTTGGCAGCGCACGCCAGAATAGCTCGCAGATGGTAGATTTTTCCTACTTACTTGACACTTATCGTCGTATTTTGGACAATTCACACAATATCTTTATAAATTGTAGCCTATGTGTTATTCTGATGTATAAGCTATATTATTGTAAAGTTTTATTAAAATCCATTCAGTAGTTTTTACGTGAGAGAGTAACAAACATCCATCCATCCATCCGTACTTACAAACTTTCGCTTTTATAATATTAGTAGGATAGGATTTACATGTACTTAAGTAAGTTTTAACTTACGACGACAGAACAAAGCTACTAAGTACCTAGGTCATGTGTTTTTTGCTAATCTCAGTCGTGTTCTTATCAATATAAAATGCATGTGCAACAATGTAGCATTGTGATTTTGTGATTGTGATCAACGATTTCCCACATCAATACGAAAGTCTTCTTCTTGTGTCACCAGTACCCCAAGTAGGTATGAGTTGTGTTTACCATATTTGGTTTTTCGTTTTTGTTCCGTGTTCATTGCGGGTTTTGTATGAAGACGCGATAGAGATAGCGATATGGAATTTTATGTTCTACTACTAATTTTCATCATACTTGTAACATAAAAATCCGTATCGGTATCTCTATCGCGTCTTCATACAAAACCCGCAATGAACACGGAACAAGAACGAAAAACGAAAAACCAAATATGGTAAACACAACTCGTACTTGGGGTACAGTTATGTCGAAACAGTGTGGTGAAAGGACTTTAAGTGCGCCTCAAAGAGGCTCCTTTCGAGCATTTGACTCATGTTTTAGAACATTTTAGGTTCACGACATGCCGGTTTACTCACGATGTTTTCCTTCACAGTTGGAGAGTTCTAACACTGTGCTCATACACTTTTGAACAGAAAAACTCATTAGTGCTCGACAGGTTTGAGCCCACCTTAGGAACAGAAAGCGGACACTACCACTAGACCACCAGCACTGTGTAAGCACATTCAAATTATACAATACCATGCTCATCTTTTAGAGAAACAGTTTAGGTACTCACCGTAATAAAGCCATGAGGTGACAGGGGCGACGGCGGCGCCACATTTGATGGAGTTCTGTTTGTCTTGCACCAACATCATTGTGGAGACGAAGCCGCCGTAACTCCAGCCCCAAACACCGATCCTATCCGGGTCGATGAACGAGTACAGGCTCGCTAGACTCCTGTTGAAAATATGAATGTCTAATGAGAAATAAATGCAAATAATGAATGTTGCTGTGTTTCGGTTTGAAGAGTGTGGTTGCCGGTTTAATTACAGGCACATGAGGCTTAACATCTGTATGCCTCAAGTTGATGGACGCAGGTCAGTGCATCGTAGGGCACGTTCCCTTCGAGCGTGACTTACGAGGCAATGCTTTGTTTTAGGTGATGGTTACCACTTTTTTTTTATTCCATTAGCTGATGGAACAAGCAGATGGCCCACCTGATGTTAAGTGGTAACCATCACCTATATGGTGGTAGTACTTCAACAAAGAGATATACTACTAACAACCACCAGCCAGTTTAAATAGGCATGGTGGTAGTACTTCAACAAAGAGTAGTAGATCTCTTCGTTGAAGTATCTCTTGTAAGTTTTTTTAAAACCCTCATAAGCAAAGAGTTGAGCTACGGAGCTCCTCAAATACCTTATAGTGGCCAGTGTGTCGCTGACTTCAACAGTTCCAAGTGCGTTGTTGATGGAATGCATCGCTTCTACGCCCATCACGCCCGACCCGCGCACGTCTATCGAAGCCACTATGAAACTTCTGTTCACTGCTAAGTACGTGTTGTAATACTCTGGAAAAGAATAAAAATATTCCATTAAAAGTTTTTTTTTATACTACTCGCTGATGGAATAAGCAGTAGGCCCAGAAGATTTAAGTGGTAACCTTCACATATAACAAAGCATTGCCTCGTAAGTCACGCTCGATTAGAACGTGCCCTCCGATGCAATGCCTACAACTTAATAAAGGCATATGTACAGACAGACAGATGTACATGTGCTTGTAATTTCACCGGCAACCACACTTTTCAAACCGAAACACCGCATCGCTGCTTGGCGGCAGAAAAGTCATGTAGTATAAAAAATAAATATAAAACTATAAGTGAGCCTTCAGTTCAGCATTGGAATTCTTCAGGCTGATGATAATGACTGTTGAAACAAAAGCTTACCTAAATCAAAGTTGTCTTTCACTCTCGATGTTCCAGGCCCAGCGTATACCCGCACGATCATTGGAAACTTCTTCCCCGACTCGATTCCCGGCGGCAGCAACAGCTTAGCGCTCGCCAACGCATCGTCTCCCAGCGACAACGTGTTATACAACGTCATAGGCAACTGATATTCTTGCAACTTCTCACTCAGTCTCGCATTATCAGCTATTAGGTTAAAGGTATCTAATTTGCTGTCGTATAAGAATATTTTAGGAGGGATATTGCAAGCGCTACAGGTGACAACTCCATACTTTGCGCCGGGAGAAAACTTAGCGCTCACATATCGACAAGATGGCTCCTTACAGCTGATGCATTTCACTACACCCGCTGTAGTTGCCCAGATTTGCCTCAACCATGGAATATGTCCAGGGGATACTATGTAGTAAACTGTATCCGTCTCCTCGTTCCATCCCAAGATAGCAGTAACTGTAGAGTTTCCAGGACTAAGATCTTCAGTTGTCAAAGATTTGAAGTCGAACCGTGCTGCGTGATTGAATCTTTGTTCTCCGTTGTAAAGCGGTTGGATTTCGACCATTTTCGTTCCTGACGCGTCGAATATTGGTACCATGATGTCGACCCAGCCGTTCGGTTCTGTCTGTTCCTTGACGATGCTGCATTTGTCTCTCTTCAGATCACAGTTTATTAGGATGCTGGTGCTTTGCCGTCTGTTGAGCCAGAGGACGGTAAGATGCTGGTCGGAGGCCCAGTTGACTCGGCCCAGGATGTGGTCTAGGCCGACCACGTCGACGGGGGCTGGTATGTTCCAGGGTTCGGCTTGCGGATCGTCCAGTTTGTAGACGCGTAGTCCCACCACAGGGTTGGTGCCACCTGCCTGGCAGAAATTTAGTAGCGTCAATAAACTGTAATTTTAGATACTAGAGGTAGAAGGGGAATTATAAAACGATCGAATAAAAAAAAACTTAGCGACTGATGATGACATACTGTTTTAATAACTTGAGCGGTATGAATTTGAGTAAGCGAATAATTAACTAAACCACAGATAAGAGAATACTAGTAACTAAACTAACAACGAATATTGATATAAGAAAATCCAGTTTTTTTTTTATTTTGACTAATCTCTGAATGATATCCCACAAGACGAGGCATCGTTTTGGGCAGTTCTACTCAAACAAGTATTAGGTCGCTCAAATATTATGAAGCTTCTCATTTTTTATTTTAAGTAACTCAAATTAATTTTTGTAAGTTGCTGTTCTGTTGATTTCCCGTCGCTCGCAGTCAGTCGCTCACTTAGTAATAGGTACTATAACGTAAATTAATTATTTTTTGACACTTAAAACTTTAATTTACCGTCACTCGTTTTAATGCTACCCATAAAAGAAACAAGTGTTTTTTAAATTCGGAGCTCTGCGTGAAACTGCCAATTAAACTGTCTGAAAATGTATTGTCTCGCGTGGATCCACGTTTCGACAGTACAAGTATTTAATAAGTATTAAGGTATATCAGTTTAATTAGAACCTAGTAGACATCAGTAAATGTAAAACTACCAACCTTAGGATACTTGAACTGCACCAACTCAGGATACTGGTTGTTAATATCAGCGGGGTCACCATAGAGCGGGTAGGTAACTGACTCCACGTTAGTGTCGTTGAACGATGCCACTGCCAAGTACGTGCCTCTCGGAGAGAACCATAGAGCTTCTGGCGAATTGAACACCTCCTCTGAAAATAACATGTTTTTTAAGAGTAGTAGAGTTCTTTGTGAAGGGCTCGTCCGGGGAAGTACTACCACCACACCTTTTTCTAACGCCAAGCAGCAACGCTGTGTTTCGGTTTGAAGAGTGTGGTTGCCGGTGTAATTACAGGCACATGAGGCTCAACATCTGTATGCCTCAAGTTGATGGACGCAGGGCTGTGATTCTTAGGGCACGTTCCTATCGTGCGTGACTTACGAGGCAATGCCTTGTTTTAGGTGATGGTTACCACTTAACATCAGGTGGGCCGTCTACTTGTTCCATTAGCTAGTAGTATAAAAAAACATACATAAAATGCCCGATAACCCAAGTTGACTGTAATATTTTCGTTCGCTTCGCTCGCTCATTCAATTATATGCATAAAAACTACTACCAACTAAATTGATGACCAACAGGTGCCTTAAAAATTGTTTCAGAAAGGCAGAACCAGGTGTCCTGTGGGGCTTACCCAAAAAGTTTAGAACAGAAACAAATTACCTTCATAAATCCAATCAGTAGCTCCGAAGTAGACCTCGCCAGGAACGCCGGCGGTGGTCAACTTGCCAATGACCTCTGCTCGGCGTATATCCGGCACGTAGAAAACATTGTTGTTCTGTACGTAAGCTAGGGATTTGCCACTGCCCCAGACTACTAATTGGAGGTGGCCTTGACCGATGGTTCTGATGACTCTACAAAAAAATAAAGAAAATCAAGTGTTTTTTTCGATCTTGAATGCGGGTTTATTGTCATAATCCCCACTAAGCTGTCCGCACCAGTGGGGATTATGACAATCTTCAAAAAATTTCACACTTAACTGTTAAATCCTGGTTGTTGGGATTATGACGATAGAAATAATTTAGGTTTCTTGTATATTACCAGTCATCATGGTGCCTTTTAACTGTTGACAAATACACTTAGAATTGCGAGTGTGACGGGAGAAATGATGGTATGATGTGAATTTGTTGATTGACCATGCTACTTATAGTTACTGATAACTGCGACACAGGTTGTCCCAGGTTCTATTCCGAGTGCACGTTACGCTGTTGTCCCGGCTTTAGCAACGTAGGCCTTGGGGTGGCCTAAAATCTCCTTCAAAAAGGTTTTTTTTTTAATTTTGAAAAATCACTAATATTGTGTGATGTAACAGCAGCATGGGTATTAAGCGACGTATTTTATTGACATTAGATATACTAAGCGTACAAAAGCATTTTTTTTTTAAATTGTTTTAGTAGTGGTATTTAAAAAGTATAATACGCCGGTAAGAAGGTACCCGTAAGGTTTATTAAGTTGGAATTAAGCAAGACAAGCTCCACGCCAATTTTTGTTGTACTGATAGAACAAGCATATGGCCCACCTGATGTTAAGTGGTAACCATCACCTTTAACAAAACCTCTTATGTCACGCAGAATAGGGACGTGTCTACTGAAGTACGAGGTATCAGTACCTCGTACTTCAGTAGACCTCAGGGTTAAGAGCTGATTTCACCATATGCTCTGTTAGATTAACAAAGAATTAAAGGGCCGTTAAATATGTCAAAATGAACACGTTTGACATCTAAGGTTAGATTTAACGGCCTGTTAATCCTTTATTAGTAACTAACAGAGCATGGTGAAATCAGCTCTAAACCTCATGTGGCCGTTATAAGTAGTAAAAGAAGACTCTAAGAATAGTAGAGCTCTTTGTGAAGAGCTCGTCCGGGGAAGTACTACCACCACACCTTTTTCTGCCGCCAAGCAGCAATGTTGTGTTTCGGTTTGAAGAGTGTGGTTGCCGGTGTTATTACAGGCACATGAGGCTTAACATCTGTATGCCTCAAGCTGATGGACGCAGGGCAGAGCATCGTAGGGCACGTTCCTATCGTGCGTGACTTACGAGGCAATGCTTTGTTATAGGTGATGGTTACCACTTAACATCAGGTGGGCCATTTGCGTGTTCCATCAGCTGGTTGTAAAAAAAAAAAAAAAATATAAACACAAGCATATATTCAGCCTAATTTTTATAAATTTTAATCGAATAATGCCAGATTGTTAAAGCGACTCAGTTGGTAGTAGCTTTGCCTTTTGCGCTCTCTTGCCATGTCACTAGTTTCTTTCGAAACAGTGTAGTGAAAGGATTTAAGTGCGCCTCAAGAGGCTCCTTTCTAGCACTTGACACATGTTTAGAGCTTTTTAGATTCTACGACATGCCGGTTTCCTCACGATGTTTTCCTTTGACAGTCCGTTTGAGAGAACTGGCATTGTGCACATTACATTTTTGAACAGAAAAACTCATTGGTGCACGACCGGTTTTGAAGTCGCGACCTTAGGATCGGAAGGCGGGGCCGCTACCACTAGACCAACAGTGCCTTTTGCGCTTTATGTAGGTTGTAGGTTTTATCCCCACCAGGAAAACATATTATATGATGAACATTGATGTTCTGTGCTTAGTTTTTATTATAGTATAAAAAAAAATAACATAGTCAACCTTTGCTTAGTTTGGGGCTGGATAGCTCTGTGTAAAATTTTCCAGTTAATATTTCATATACCAATTTATCATATCCGTAGTTGCACGATGCTGCAGGCAATTAAAAACCATGTAATCTTTGTTAGAAATATTGGAAAACTATTATAATTATGTGTGACATAATTTACAGTAAATCGATTTAGATAAACCAGTTTCCTACTTACACGTGCAAAGTTATGTGCATAACCATTCTTCACACAACGTGTGCATGTGCAACTGAGCTATTCAGATGATGAATGCATAACGTGTGGCATAAACAGACTGTCAATAATTAAATGTAAAGTAATAAAGGTATAAGTAATATAGCCTAATCAGAGTTTACTACATAACATGAAATAATCATAATCTATATTTTCTAGCTTATACAACGTGTTTATTAAGAGTTGTAGGGATCCGAAAGCAGGATATTCTACCGGTCATAACGAAATACTTTTGTTCTACGACTTTTAAAATTTCAAAGTTTTTCATTCATGAAATGCCTCTTAAACTTTTATCTAAAATGAATCTAAACGCATCATGAGGCACCCCTGTTCTTTGACCTCTAGTTGTGAACTTAGATAAAATAGGTAACAGAACTGCCACCAATTACATAGTAATGTGCCTACCTAATAATGATGTTGCTGTTTTTAAAGATCTTGGTATGTAAAAGAAATATTTTCGCGACTGTAATCCCTAGTCACGGTAAACATTCTCTGAGATCTTTGGTACTAATACCTATTCAGTAACTAGGTACCTACGTGGCTCCGTACTCAATATTTAATAGAATATTTATTTTTGTTTAATTACTAGATGTCGTAAAGCAATGTTTATGATATTCATAGTTCGTTAAATTGTAACATGTTACTTTACCACCATGGTTCATTGACACGACAAAATTATTCAACTGCAATTTTGGGAAGTGTCTAGTCTGTCCTATTTAATCTTTGACTAACCTGTCTGTCATTGGTTGCATTTAAAAACGCATATCCAATCAGGACGGCCGACGGCCGCCGATCAGTGTTACCATTTGTGGCAGATTTCTGCCATTTGGCAGATTTTAAATATTTCAAGAAAAATCTTATTAGTTTGAATTTTTAATGAAATAATATTTATAATTTATTTATTTTTTACCGAACTGGAAACTTCTTATTCTTTTTTACCTTTATTGATTTGGTTTCTAAACAACTTCTATCTCGTTTTAGATAACTGCAAACCGTTACAAACGATCAAAAGATAGTAACTGAATGTAATGTAGGTATTTAATTTATTCCGTAGCCACGAAGGAGATGGTATGAAGTCATATTTTTGGTATTTTTATCGTCAAGCTTGGTAGATTTTGACAGATTTTTTGGCAGGTGTGTGGTAGAACCGCCACTTTTGAGATGGTCACCCTGTTTGTGTTTACATGCGTTGTTGTACATTGTTTTGTTGAGAAAATGTCATCAAACGTGATAAAATGGTGATTGTTATGTAAAAAGCCGTCGTCAGTCAGTGTGTGTATGAGCAGTGCCTACGAGGTAATGGTTTAGTGTGAAGTTTGAAGCCTGTGTCGTGCGAAATCTCGCAAACTTACCAAAATCCAGTTTTATCCAGTGTTATTATAGCCAGTAAATAATGACAAAATCCATAGGAACCAGTAAAAATATCGTGTCAGGGGATTGGCGGCGTACCTACCTACCTACCGAAAGGTAAGTATTTCAAATTATCTCGTAGGTTATCGTTGTTTTTCTCTTTCCTAGATAGAAGCGCGCGTGCGTGTGACCTTGACACGTACACAGACAGGGCTGTTGCAAATTTCTGAGAAAATATTAATTATACTTTTCTATGGGAATTTCGAAAACGATGTATTCAACCGTTGCACACGTCAAAGTATTCCAGTGCTTGGTCTAAATACACGCTCTTTGTTTCCCTACATAACTTCATCAACACGTTGTATAATAATATATGTATGAAAAAGAAAGTCGTGTTAGTTACACTATTTATAACTTAAGAACGGCTCAACCGATTTGGCAAAAAATTGGTGGGGAGGTAGCTTAGAACCAGGAGACGGACATAGGACTTTTTATCGCGATTTTTGTAACTTTTTTTTTATATTTTATACAAACAATCGAAGAGGCATGAACTTCAAGTCGTCAGTTAGTAGGTACCTGTTTCTTCTGACAAAATTACGTGGCTCAAGATTGTTCCATGGGAAAGAAAATACAGTTTTTTTTTATTAATGATGGTGCCAATCATATCAATAAACCAGTCTTTTATTTGTAAGTATTCTAAAGTAAACGTGCGCGAGCGAAGCCGCAGGTAAGAGCTAGTAAATAAATAAATATCAATGGGCATTCCACACACCACTTTCTAACACCAAACTGACAGTCACAGCACACAGACACAGCTTGACAACCTTCACAGCTCAGTTGGTAGTAGCTCTGCGTTCAGCGCCGTAGGCCGTGGGTTCGATCCCCACCGAGAACAAATATTTGTGTGATGAACATAGATGTTTGTTCTCTGTCTGGGAGTTATTATACTTTGGGAGTTATTAAAACTTTAAAACTTATAAATCTTTTGAAATTTCTAAGTTTTTCATTCATGATATGCCTCTTAAACTTTCCTCCAAAATGAAACTAAGACAACATGCCGCAGCCCTATTTACAGCCATTTTATGACCTTTAATTGTGAACTGTAGATAAAACAGGTAACAGAACTGCCACCAATTAGTAAACGCAAATAGCGTATGTACCAAGGTCTCTATCTATATTAACGGGGTTGTTGCTAATTTCTGAGAAAATATTCATCACACAAAAGAACGGTCATCAAGCCTTAAGTTTGTTGCCTGTTCTTCTAGGCTTGGTCGCGTGGTCCTTGCTTGGAGACGTTTCAAAGTGGCCCTTGGATTCAACTGAATGAATACCTTTTGAATTTATAAAGAAAATAAGTTTACCTGTTCTCAAGGTCGTAGACGGAGTATTCCGCAATAGTCGAACGCCGGTACAGCTGAAATAAATAAATAAATATTGATGGACATTCCACACAGCACTATCTAGTCCCAAACTAAGCAAAGCTTGTAGTATGGGAACCAGATAGCTGATATAATACCTAAATACTTTTTTTTGTAAATAATAATTAGTATTATGAGCCCTCCGGGTTCAACAGCTGGGCAAAGGCCTCCCCCTATTCCTTCCACACCATCCTGGGCTATGTTTGCCCAGTCCGTCAGGAAAACATCCAGCTCGTCTCGCCATCTCCGCTTTGGTCGGCCGCGTCGCCTTCTCGCTGGGTCAGCCAATCAGTGGCTATCTTTGCCCACAGCTCACCTGGCATACGGCAAACATGACCAGCCCAATTCCACTTCCGCTTGGCGGCTTTCGAAGCTACGTTTGCGATTTGTGTCTGTGAGCGCAGTTCTTTGTTACAGATTCTATCCAGTAGCTTGACGCCTAGAATACTGCGCTCCATCGCACGCTGACAAACCTTGATTTTGTACTTTTGAAGTTGCGTCAATGACCAAGTTTGCGCACCATAGGTTTTTTGTAAATACATACTTATAATATATAACTACACCCAGAAAGAGAACAAACATCTATGTTCATCACACAAATATTTGTTCACGGTGGGGATCGAACCCACGGCCTACGGCGCAGAAGGCAGAGCTACTCCCAACTGAGCTATGAAGGCTGTCCAAAAGTGAAAGTTTAATCATAAGGTAAACAACCAAGTTACAACTAATAACCTTTACATACAAACTTCATTCGGTCTTTTTTCCAAAGGCAATAAATAATCACATATATCCGTATCGAAACTGGACTGCCAATTAAACAGTAGCTCTGCCTGGTAGGGTTCGATCCCAACCGAGAACAAATATTTGTGTGATGAACATTGATGTTGGTTCTTTTCGTGGGTTTTATCAAGAGCGTCGCCATCCCATGGCCCAGGGGGGGGGGCAATAAGTAAAATATGAATTGTAGGTACAGTCAAGAGCATGAAGCTTTACATCTTGTAGAGCGAGTCCGTGCCCCTATGGCGATTGTAATAAGAATGGTTCCAACTTAGGCCTTAGGACTTTGGTTTTTTTGCAGTTGGCTACATTTTTTTTATCTCTAGGGGGGGGCCGCTGCCCCTCCCTGCCCCCCCTTGGCGACGCCCTTGGGTGTTATATTGAGTTACTACCAGCAATCCGCATCTAGTTAGATTCTCGGATGTTTGAGACAGAGCCACAAACATCCGAACATCGTAACTTTCGCATTTACATATTAGTTAAAAGAGATCCTTGTGATTTTATTGAATGAATACCTTTTGACTTTGACTTAAGATAAAGATATAAATAAGTATGTAAAAACAAAAAAAAGTTATGTACCAAGATATTCAAGGTCCGTATCAAGCTAAATAAAGCTATATGGTGTTAGATACTACTCAAAAAAAATATTTTCATTTAATAAACTTTCAAACATTTTCAGTTCGCGTGTTTTCAACACGTATTTTGTATAGACAGTTATTATAAAACGTGTAACAGAATACCCCTATAACCCCGGAAGCAGGGTATTCTACAGGTCAAAACGAACATAATTATATTGATAAGACTTTTGAAATTTCGAAGTTTTTACTTCATGAAATGCCTCTTAAACTTTCCGCCAAAATGAAACTAACACAAAATGACGCAGCCCTATTTACAGCTGTTTTTTGACATTTAATTGTGAACTGTAGATAGAATAGGTATAATAGAACTGCCACCAATTATAGTAAACGGAATTAGCGTATGTACCATGGTCACGTACATATTAACAGGGGTTGTTGCTAATTTCTGAGACAATATAAATTTTATTTTAGTTTGGGAATTTCGAAAACGAAGTAAGTATTCAAACTTTGCACACGTCAAAGTATTCCAGTGCTTGGTCTGAGCACTGTCTTTGGCCTTAAAGGGGTATTATATTACACGTTGTATAAGTTATAATTGTAAGAAATGTTTATTAATAGCTGTATTTTTGTTCAGGATGAAACTAACCTTAAAAATCTACTGTTCCATAAAACAAACTTTTCCGTTTTTCTAGCTTCCCGGAGAGGATTTTACAAACGAGTTTTCGGAACATAAAAAAAAACTTAAAGCTTAATGTTTTATGGCACGTTATTAATATTTCGAATGTCAACAGTAGCTGTTTGACCTCAGATATTAAAATGCAATTCATATTCTAATGTCGTGTAGGTATTATCTGAAAAGCAATATAGTTTGTAACTGAATACCAATCACGCCTTGACCTCACTGTCTCATACATAACCGACCAGACACCTGTGTTAGGTTTTATTTACCTAGTGCTATGTACCTACCTAGTTTTATGTACCCAGTATATTGTACCTAATATAATTATGTGCCTACTTAGATAGGCCATAAGAATTTCAAAATTGCTAATTATAGTAGAAGGTACTATTATAAATGCGAAAGGTTGTTGGGGTAGGTATGCATTGTATGCAGGTTTTTTTCCACTTATCTCCGTAAGGGCTGCACGAATTTAGATGAAACTTGGAATATAGGGAAAGTACCTACATAGCTTGTAACCCGGATTATCATATGGGCTACTTTTCATGCGGGTAGTGCATGCAAGCGATCGGAACCATGGGCGGATGCTAGTTGTATAATTTTTCATCGCGTTTTTACTAAGGCGAAGACCAGAGCTAATGCGATTGCTATTTTTAGAAAATGAGTTTAGTGATTTTATATCTTTCAACATGTCGAAACGTGCGAGCGAGAGGTACATTAGCTCTTGTCTTCGCCTTAATATTATTTTCAATAAGAACATAAAAAATGGCCGGATTTGAAATTATGTATTTATGATCATAATTTTAGGTTTTCTATAGAGACAGCACGGTCGACGACGTATATCTGTGACGTGACCTCGTTTACACACGGATAGGTACGCATCGGGCTATAGGTACAATGCTCGCTTTTATATCCTTGTAAAAAGCGTTACTTTTCTTAGGCTTTGTGTAGCTTGATATACATAAATATATCCGTGTGCACATGTTTTCCTTTGGAAACCAAAACTAAGAAACCATTCTTGACATCATTCGTCACTTATTTAATTTTACAGATATTAGTATGGCAAACGTAAAATAGTGGCTGTCTGTTTTGTAATACACGTTTTCACAGCTAAGCTGAGGAAACTAATAAAACTTGGCACAGAGAATACTGAAGACGGTAAAGTAACTTCAACTTGTAGAAGGAACTTTTTATCGCGTGAAAAGTAACGGCGATCAGACAAGTTGAAACAGAAAAATTTACTAACAAAGAAACAGCTTTACGACTTTACAGGCACGGTAGATATCCCCTATAGCTTAGTACCAACTCAATATTATTTTCAGATGTCTAAGGGAGGTTGGTCAGAGGTAGGTAGGTACCTACGACCAAATATTACATTTACAGAAATTGTTAAATGCGGTTGCAAGACAATCGCCGCTGTTAGAAATTTGTTTCCCCATGTTGTCGTTTTCCTTCCCGTTTGAGATTACTGCCATTGCGCACATAAGGCGACGACGTTTCGACATGTTGAAAGATATAAAATCACCAATCTCATTTTCAAAAATTGCACGAAAAATGGTTGATTGATTTTTATGATTTTTCGAAAATTAGTTTAGTGATTATATCTTTCAACATGTCGAACGTTCGAGCGAGTCACATTAGCTCTTGTATTCGCCTTAGATTGCTCGAAGAGGAAGGAACAGGAGAAAAACGGAACGACTAGATTCCGACCTTATGTAATAAATGTAATTCTTCTATTTCCTCACATACATTTATTTTATAAATGTATGTGAGGAAATAGAAGAGGCGATCAATAGTGTTTGGAGTAATTAAGAAACCAATCAAGTGGATAAATAAGAAAATTTGCTTAGTTTGCATACTTATTCAGCGAAGCAAGTCACACGAATGAGAGAAAGAGTCGTAAATTAAGAAAAGCGAAACATTTATCTGTTTTATTGCTGTTTACTCGTAGTTCGGATAGCGCGAATGGATTGTGTAAATGTTTTTGCTTGCATTATCTTATGGAAATTTTCCGATCCGTAGTTTAAATGTTCATAATAACCAAATATTTTAATTTAAACGCTACCGTTTAAATAACAGACATTTCAGAATCGTGACCGTCAGAATAAACAATTTTTTCTCATTGTGTGATATCACTATGTATTTAACGTGAACTGACGGGATCTATCGTATGAGATTTTTACGAGTTTGTCATCAAGATTGAGAACTGCTGATTCACTGAGTTTGAACTTGTTCGACCCCAAAATAGCTAAATTTATGCGTTGCGTTTTTTATGAAATTAATTTTCCAAAAGTCGTAGTCATTGCACTTTATGATAAAAAGAGCGCCGCAATACGCGTTCTAGAGTATCATGTATATTGCGTAATTTGCCAGTATTATCAAATACCTAAAACTCACCCTTTGTACGTTCTTGGTCAGCAACACATACTTCGCATCCTTCGAGAAATCGCCAACAGTATAGTTCTGCAACTTGTACTATAACAAAAGGTCACATGAGATTTCCGAATTATCCAAATTACAGCATTTCAAGCAGTCTCGAGACGGATCTTACCAATTCTGTCTCGTTCAATATGGTTTCGTAAGTGTCTGAAGAGGCGTCGTATTTTCTTATTCCTCCCAGTTCTCTGAATATATATTCCGTAGCTGTAACATGAAATATTTCGAGCTCAGAATCATCTTTCAAGTCATAATTTTGGACGTTTATCGTCTATTTCGAGGCTAATCTGCCACGCTGTGCCGTGAATCAGTCAAGTTCAAGATACGGCTGTGAATTGTGGAGTTAATTCTCAATTTAAAATGATTTGACTGTCTTCCTCTGTGGTCTTATTATTGTAGATTGTTTGAACGTTTTATTTCATGAAGTCGTTTCATCCTTCACGAAATTTTATTTGCAGTAAATTTAAACTTGCTTTAAGTTATTGATCTATCAAACATTACGTTAACCATTCTATTGTTAGCCAGTATAGAACCAACTTTATCATCCTCAGCCATAAGAATTTCACTGCTGGACATAGGTGAAAGATTTGATAGTATATAGGCTTTTTGTGAAGGGGTCGTTCAGGGAAGTACCTAGTACTACCATGCCTATTTTTGCCGCCAAGCAGCGTCCCTCTACCTCGGTAAATATCGCCTCAGATGTCTTTAGTACCAAGTATCAACTCAATTCTTTGAGAATTTCTAAGGGTAGTCTGTAAGTTAGAGGTAGGTTCTTCTAAAATTTGGAAAATGTAATATTTAATATTTCATTTGGTAGATACCCACATATTGCAGCAGTTTGAATTTCATAGGTACGTGATAGTCGCAAGCCGATTTCCTAACAGATTTTCTCACGATGTTTTCTTTCACCGATTGAGAGCTCTGCCACTTCATTAAAATCTTATGAGAAGCAAACAATTGTTTTAAATATTTTTAGTGTAACGTTAAGTGCTTGAAAGGAGCCTCTTGAGGCGCACTTAAAATCCTTTTACCACACTAACTAGTGACACGACAAGAAGAAGAAGTGTAACGTTGAAGATAATACCTGACATCCATTGCACATCCAGTCTTTCAGGGTAGAACTCTCCCCGTAGTGGAATGATCTCCTCAAGAGCGAATGTCTTCACTCCATGTTGTAGGTACGCTTTTGACTCCGAATGGCAGCTCAGCAATGCCAAGACATAACCGATGATTATTTTTACATCCTGTGGACATAATAGGTAAGTAAGAAGTAGAAAGTGACAGTCATCACAGCTCAGTTAAATAATAATTAATAAATATTGGTGGACTTTTCACACACACAGCACTATCTAATAGCCCCTAACTAAGCACAGCTTGTAATATGGAAATCAGATAGCTGATATAATACTTATTATTTTTTTTTGTAAATACATACTTATAAAAATACCCAGACAGAGAACAAACATCTATGTTCATCACACAAATATTTGCTCTCGGTGGGGATAAGCGCCTAAGAACCTCACATAAAAACGGACACAGAGTTACGACTTTGATCACCAGGCACGGTAGATATCTCCCCAAAACTTTTTAAAGTAAAAAGTAAACTCGTAGCGTAACTATTATTTATTCTGTGCTAGTACCAAATCACTAACAAGTATTTGAGGATTTCTAAAGGGGATAGACATAGGTATGTCCAAATATTACATTTGGTACATACCTATACCAACATTTTACAGTATTCAATACGGAACAGGTGGTTAAGATTTTAAGAGTAGTTGTCCGGGGAATTATTACGCGTTGCTGTGTTTCGGTTTGAAGAGTGTGGTTGTCGGTGTAATTACAGGCACATGAGGCGTAACATCTGTATGCCTCAAGTTGATGGACGCAGGGCAGTGCATCGTAGAGCACGTTCCTATCGTGCGTGACTTGCGAGGCAATGCTTTGTTATAGGTGATGGTTACCATTTAACATCAGGTGGGCCATCTGCTTGTTCCATCAACTAGTTGTATAAAAAAGAAGGTGGCAAGCCCATCGCCGCTGTTAGAATACTAACTGGTTTCCTTCACAGATTGAGAGCACTGGCAGTACACAAAAAAAAATCGAAGGGAAAATACCATTGGTGCACGACCGGATTCGAATCCACGACCTTTCGATCAGTAGGCGGGGTCGCTCCCACTAGACCACCGGTGCTCATTATATAAAATAAATACCTACCTATAAGTTATGCTCACGACTGCATTCTCAAGTACGGAAGACAAACAATACAAGTTAATTAAGAAACCTACGTAACTACATTAGTATGATGATAAAACAAAATAGATGGTACCTAGTCATTTTCGGATATTTAATTCCAAAATAACAATAGCTTATAAATCACACTACAAAACTAAACGCTAGGTATTGTTTTGTGTTCTACTTATTTCCTCCTATGTTGTGGCGTGCGATTGTGAAGTATATAAACACAAATAGATAACAATACAAACGAAAAGACAAAACTTTAGTGTCGTAAAGAGATTTTATCTCAAAGGATGCAGTGATGAGCATCAAAATTCAAATTTATACTGTCATATAATTTTATACAAGAATTTTTCGTGTAAGTAAATTTTTAAACTCTGTAGATAAATGCTTTTAATATTATTTCAGTCAATCATTCAAGTTTTCATCAATTTTTTGGGACTTAAAACATATAATTTAATTACCTACTTTACTTTATATTTTGATTATTACAATGTTAAAACAAATAAGTAGCAATTAATTATACGCACCCACTTTCAAAATTAGTTAGTTATATTATTATATGTTTATACGCGTATTATGTACCTGACATTAGATTTTTAGTTTAACACCTAATTAGTGTTTAATTATGTTGTATATTCAACTATAAAAATACTACCTACTGGTTAATAAAAGTACTACTGGTTAGTAACAATAGAACAAGGTCTTGTATATAATAACAGTAAAGTCACACGACAAGTGACATTCAAACTATTTGACAGACCTATCACAATTATAAAAAAAACACTTACCATATCACTATTTGGTCCAAGGTTGTCAACACAGGATCCGATCAGTTAAGTCCAATTGTAATCACACGCGATAGGCACTAGATTGTACGCACGTGCGGTCGGAGCGTCGCGCGGTAAGCGACTGAGGCCACTACCACGAATTAAGAAACCAAATCATTGATGTCAAAGGTTAGAGATCCCATAAGAAAGTAGGTAAGAAAATGGTGAAAAGACTCGTAAAATTTCGATAAACTCCGTTAAGTTCAGGTTCGGTATCAGGGTTTTTTGAAACAAGGTAGGTAAAGGGAAAGGTTGTGGCCAGAGTTTTAAAGGCAACTGTTGTTATCGTTTTTGGGCTTTGTTTATGAGCACTAAAATATCATCCGTTGATTATATTATAAAAGCATCGAATTTTGAACCTAATTTTCCTTCCTACCATATTTCAATAAGCTCAGGATATCTAACTGTCGAAACCTTTTAAAATTCCTTGTAAGGACCCTCTATAGATCAGCATCACATTACTGAATAAATGCGAAGGACGGCTATTTAAGGATTTTGGAAGAATTCAACGTCAGATGCCACAAAGACCCAACATAAACTGTCATATTTACGAGGCTGCTTGTGGGATTCAATGGCTCAATATATGAGCTCTTCCAATGCGGAAGGTAGATGACCGATCTCCAATCGGAATTGGGAAGAGAAAATAATGTTAACCAACAAGCGGAACCCGAGTCATCGAACCCGATCGACCTTAGCTCTACAATTACCATGTCTAAGCTTATAATTATACGTTACATAATAGCTTACCAATTCAGTTCTGAAATGATGTAACCTCCACATATTACCCGCAGTTATGGTTGCACAAGATCCTTTCCAATATCTGTTTGTAAATAAAACAAAATATGACCCAGATGACGAATCTGCGTGACACTTCCTACCTAGGAACATCCAATAGTAAAACTTTGATTGATAGTCGACCTCTAGACTACACTGTTGTTTTAATTTATATTATGTAAAATACGTGATTCTACTGACTGCAGACTCTACAAGTAAGGAATAAGATCAGTATACTCTTTACAATGACCCGTCTATCAAGTATCAAGGCCCACAAAGACGTATGAGAGAAGGTAGTTTAAGAGTCGTAGAGCTCTTTGTGAAGGGCTCGTCCGGGGAAGTACTACCACCACGCCTTTTTCTGCCGCCAAGCAGCGTTGCTGTGTTTCGGTTTGAAGAGTGTGGTTGCCGGTGTAATTGCAGGCACATGAGGCTTAACATCTGTATGCCTCAAGTTAATGGACGCAGGGTAGTGCATCGTAGGGCACGTTCCTATCGTCCGTGACTTACGAGATAATGCTTTGTTATAGGTGATGGTTACCAGTTAACATCAGGTGGGCCACTGCTGTTCCATCAGATAGTTGTATAAAAAAAAACAGGCCAAAAGGAGCAAGGCCCAAATAACCCGTGATTTAAATACTAGTCAGTCTATTACATGAAAGTATATGCCTGGATCACAGAAATGACGGCTTGGAGTAAAACAAAATCAACGCCATAATCAGTTACATAATGATTTGCGTGACATAAACCATCAGTACCTACCTATGGCCTATCACGCCACTAATTATTTAAATACAATTATTTTACTGCATGCAATTTAAATTTGTTGACGATAAACTCATTTTAACCGGTCTTCGAGTCATTAGATTTACGTAAAATCGCCTCGTGCGTGGCATTTAAAAGTACTTAACTAATTATATACAAAAGGTCCAAGTGTACTTTCAATATTTCTTGGCTTCCTGCTTTAACGCTAGCAGACTGGAGACCAAAGTGTCAAAATCGAATCCAACAGAAATCTTTTGAAAATATGAAAAATGACTAGCAAATGACAGCGAGAATCAGAGCTGATTTCACCATGCTCTATGTGATAAACAAAGGATTAAAGGGCCGTTAAATATGTCAAAATGTACGCGTTTGACATGTAAGGTTTAAGGTAAATTTAACGGCCGGTTAATCCTTGATTAGTAACTAACAGAGCATGGTGAAATCCGCTCTAAACCTTTCTAGTCAAAAGTCAAATAGATGAGTTAGTGTTACTAGCACAAAAGCAGCGCTTAGTTGACACAATAAGCCTTTACAGTGATATTTATGCGAACCTTGGCAAGCGCAATTCAGCTTCAAGTTTAAAATTTTCTCAAGGCAAGTGTTATTGTTTTGTTTTACATGTAATGAAGATATATGACTATGTACGAGATGGAAAATCATAAGTCATAACACTTGACACACGTTATAGAACTTTTTAGATTCTATGACATGCCGGTTTCCTCACGAAGTTTTCCTTCACCGTTTGAGAGTAACTATTGGCACTGCGCATAATTATGTATTTTTGAACAGAAAAAACTCAGTGGTGCACGACAGACAGAGCAGTTGTAAACAGTTGACAAAGCTTGTAAAATAGAAGGACCATGTTGCGGAAAGGTGTCGCTCTAGGCATGCACGCGTGGGCTACTTTATTGATATACCTAATGTATGATGTAATGTGAGATGTTGCTTCAACAACAGTGCTCTGGGTTCAGTATTACGAAAACGCATTCTTTAGTTTTCTGAACAGTTTCTTCGTTGACTTTTGCACAGTTTTTGTGGAATTTGGTGACAGCTGTTGTCGTACATTATATGATAGCCTTTGTATTCCGAATGTAAATTTACTTTTACGTGGGAAAATCTGAGGCTTGCATTCAGAGACGAAACATACGGTGAACTTGCAACTCCATCTGACAAAGTGAGTGCCGAGTTAAGGCACAAGTTCACGTTTAAGTTTTGCTATCGCTACCTAAGTGCAATCTATGTAGGCCAGACTAATAAACTCCCAAATAAAGCCACCGGGCCAGTAAGCAGGTACCCACATCTGCTATTGTATAACCTGTACCACAGATTCGGTCAGTCTGCCCAACTCCTTTCACTTTCATCCATCGAGCGTAAGCATGTTTACGCTAGAATTTACCTGTGATGTGTGTACACTGCTTCGTTGGTGCTATGTTGAACTGAAGACCGTTATACAAATACAGCAATGTATGCGTAACTCGACTTAAATTCTAGATGTATCCGACTTATGTTTTACTTATTCTATGGTAAGGCTGATATGGGTATCGTAAAGTACGTGACGATAAGAATAGTAAGGTAAACTTGATATAGGCTCAGCTAAGCGTGTTTGTAATTGAGCATTCATCGTTTGGTGAGTAATTATTATAAGATATTTCATTCGTTTTGATTTAGGATTGGAATAGTGGCATCTTTTAGACCAAATTTTATGACGTTGATATAATAAAATGGCGCTAAAAAAGAGTTTCAGCGTCATTTTGTTTTGGCGAATACCTAATGTTCTAGAAAGAACGCACAAGAAGCGTTTTTTTTTATACAATCAGCTGATGGAACAAGCAGATGGCCCACCTGATGTTAAGTGGTAACCATAACCTATAACAAAGCATTGCCCCGCAAGCCACGCACGATAGGAACGTGCCCCATGATGCACTGCCCTGCGTCCATCAACTTGAGGCACACAGATGTTAAGCCTCATGTGCCTGTAATTACACCGGCAACCACACTCTTCAAACCGAAACACAAGAACACTGCCTGGCGGCAGAAAAAGGCGTGGTGGTAGTACTTCCCCGGACGAGCCCTTCACAAATAGCTCTACTACTCTTAAAATGTTCAATAAGATAAACTAAAATTTAATAATTTGTGATAGGAAATCACTGTAAAACAAAGAACATTACTGTAGTTATTTTATTTTATTATATTACCATTTTGCTCACGACTTTGATCCCCAGGCAAGGTAGATATGTTGATGGAGCAAGCTGATGGCCCACCTGATATTAAGTGGTACCTAACCATCATAACAGAGCATTGCCGCGCAAGTCACGCACGATAGGAATGCCCTACGATACGTTGTAGTGGACTTGTTTTAAAAACTGATACAGCGTAGACCGGTATACCTACAGTCATTAAAATCCTGTATCTGTTTTTTGTTCGTCGATATCAATGTTATCTACTTTACTGCACAATCACTCAGGACAAAGAAACTGGACCGCAAAACCATGGTCATTCAAATCATAAGTCTGTCGGAATTCAATAAATTGAGTTCAATTCAAGTCATTTTTTTATATATATTTACTAAAAAAGTATATCCTATTAAATAAGTCAAAGTCAATAGGTATTTATTCAATAAAATCACAAGGATCACTTTGAAACGTCTTAAAGCTAGGTGACTCTAGGTGCCAGTTCCACGCGACCAAAGCCTAGAAGAACAGGCAACAAACTTACGGCTTGGTTCCTACCTAAATTACCAGCTTTGTTTAGTTTGGGGCTAAAGAGTGCTGTGGGGAGTCCACCAATATAACAAGCTTTTATTTATTAAAAGCTTTTATTTAACTTGCAATGTACCTATGTATGTAAATATGTTTGTTCGGGTGGGATCTTGCAACTCAATTTTGTAGCCGATATCTTCAACCGATTGAGCTGAAATGTTGTATCCACGATTAGTTTGGATGCCAATGCATGGTAGCTGATGCGCATTTAAGTAAAAGCTTGTTTTAACCCTTAAACCTAACCTGGGATCTTCGGCACTTTAAACATTAAATTTTCGTAAAAAAAAATGCAATATGTACTGAAACGCACGTTGGCACTATTTCTGGTAATGTCATATAACGTCATCGCCAGCCAATTCGACATTCGTGCACATGCATATTTGATGTACAGACAGATTTACAGGGACTTACGGATCCTCCAGGACCTCTGGGCAGTAATAGTGTACTATTTGTTATGATTAACTACTGATCTGAATAAAAAATAAATGCTAATAAAATGTCATTTAATTTCTAAAATATAAACTGAAATATATTGGGGTTCTCCTGGACCCCAGGGTAGTAAAGTTTGTGGTTCCCTTCAGCAAAAGTTTTGTTTTCAGTTTTGACAGTTTTATTTTTCTAAAAAGTTATATTATCAAATTCAAAATAGTCTACCGTGCCATCCGGTTTGCACCGGCGGCCCTTCGTCTTTTAAGCGGTTCACTATGCGTATCACATTTCTCAGACGGAAGCTTGCCCTTTATTCGATACACGACGTCTTCCTAGTCATTCATCAGCAATTTATGTTAATTTAATTCTATGACATTTGAATAGTGGTCTCGTAACATCATTTAAGTTATCGAACCTAGATATTATGCAATAGGCCTACATAAAAAACAAACGCTACACGTGATTCTTTTTTTTTTAGGATGCTTTCGATGTTTCCGATATTTGGTCAAAGATTTCAAAATTCTCAAAAGGTTACGCAATATTTAATTTAACTACTTTGGTTATAAGTACCTTTAGGGCCGGTTTCACCATGCTCTGTTAGATTAACAAAGGATTAAAGGGCCGTTAAATATGTCAAAATGTACGCGTTTGACAGCTAAGGTTAGATTTAACGGTCTTTTAATCCTTGATTAGTAACTAACAGAGCATGGTGAAACCGGCCCTAAATCTTTTCATTTTATAAGGGAGACATGAGAATACCTATACATTTTATACCGGAAGAAAGAGTATAATAATAATATGAATGCGGAAATTGTTGGTGTGTATGTTTGTTCCCACTTATCTCCGTAACGGCGGAACGGATTTGGATGAAACATGGAATTTAAATAATTCGTCACCTGTGTGTGTGTGTGTCATCTTATCACTAGTTCTTTCAAAACAGTGTAGTGAAAGGATTTTAAGTGCCCCTCAAAACGCAAAACGCTCCTTTCGCGAGCACTAGGCAAATGTTTTAGAACATGAGTTTCTACGACATACCGGTTTCCTCACGATGTTTTCCTTCACCGTTTT
Source organism: Chloroclysta siterata (assembly GCA_932294275.1). Lineage (NCBI taxonomy): Eukaryota > Metazoa > Arthropoda > Insecta > Lepidoptera > Geometridae > Chloroclysta > Chloroclysta siterata. Next base: position 6,118,689 of record OW028600.1, on the reverse strand, counting down.
AGAGTACTGGCACTAAGCACAAAAATATTGTAGTACATATACAAGGTGTTCCAATACTTTTACTTAAAAGTTCAGGGGTCTAAAGTTCCCATCAATATGAATAACTTTTTCTAAGGAACCAACACTATGAACGCGAAAAAAGTTCGGTCTCTTAAGAAAAAGTTATTCATATTGATGGGTACTTGAAGTTTATAAACACAATTTATCTATTGGAACACCTTGTATAGTGTGTGTAGATATTATGAACTTATCCGATTTTATAAAAAAAAAATCGACTATTCTGGGATAACTTCAAATCGTTTTAATTCCTTTGAATCTGAATAACACAGGGATAACTATTAATAAAAGGTAGTAGAAAAAGTTTTATTGATAATTCCACACATAAATTCACAATCAACTAAGAAATAAGTACATAATTCACGCCGTGTTAATGCGGTTGTTCTGCACCAAAATGTAATCGTAACACCTGCGTCTAATTTACGAAAATAAATTACCTTTATCAGACTTATTTTCAATTGTAGTTCGAGGCACGCAACAATAAGTCCTATTGACATAGTAATACAAGACAAATTACCTCGTTACATTATTTGTTACTTATAATTTAAGGCAGCGGGTCCAATAGCGGTCCATTGCGTTGTACCGATGCCTGTTGACTCCGGCCAGACTGTGCGCCTCATCGGGATACGACTACAAAAACAAAATATTTTAATTAATTATTAGAAATGCAAAAAAAAATGTTATACTTCTAAAATTTGGTTTAATTTTTTTTACAATAAATTTTAACAGTATTAGATACGTCCCTATGATTTTTTGTTATACTACTTATAAAACTTGGTTTACACTACATTTGTGTGTGACTTTCTTTTTATACAACTAGCTGATGGAACAAGCAGATGGCCCAACTGATGTTAAGTGATAACCATCACCTATAACAAAGCATTGCATCGCAAGCCACGCACGTGCCCCACGATGCACTGCCCTGCGTCCATCAACTTGAGGCATACAGATGTTAAGCCTCATGTGCCTGTAATTACACCGGCAACCACTCTTCAACCGAAACACAGCAACGCTGCTTGGCGGCAGAAAAAGGCGTGGTGGTAGTCCTTCTCCGGACGAGCCCTTCACGAAGAGCTCTACTACTCTTAAACACACATAAAATAATCGAACAAAAGGCTGACAAGAAACAACAGCTCGGGAATATAGTTTTTCGAATGGCGAACTGGATGAAGAAGCGTGGGCTCTCCTACCCGAAAGACCGACGACATTGTAAAGATCGGTGTATGGAGAGTACACAGAATCGTTCTTCCTGGAAATGTATAGGGGAGGCCTATGTCCAGTGGTGAGCTTCTTCGGCTGATGATGAATGATGATGATGAATAATGAATGCTGAATGCTGAATGATGATGATGATGATGATGATGATGATGATGATGATGATGATGATGATGATGATGATGATAATGATGATGATGATGTAGATGATGATGATGATGATGATGATGATGATGTAGATGATGACGATGATGATGATGATGATGATGATGATGATGATGATGATGATGATGATGATGATGATGATGATGATGATGATGATGATGATGATGAATCCAACACTCGGAAACAGAACAAACATCTATGTTCATCATACAAATGTTTGTTCTCGGTGGGGATCGAACCCACGGCCGGCACAGAAGGCAGAGCTATTACCAACTGAGCTAGGCTGTATAGAAATCTGCACAAAACGCATTTCTTGTATGAACTTTAGTTCTACGCTGCTCATATGAGTATTCATTCGGAGGACAACTTGATTTGCCGACTATTTTGCATGGAATAACGATAATTCAGAATTAAACTTTATATTTTTTCAAACCAAATATGTGGTACGAGTATATTATTTAAATTCATTATAACGGTCGTATAGACTATTTTTGAACAACGTTTGTTCTAGAAAAACAGTGCCCATTTCACCGTATTGAATAGAAATCAATACATTTCATATGCAATAGCATATATTAGGCTACTTTTTCCCGGGTTGATCTACGAGAAGAAGTTCGTGAAAAGTATGTCTCAAAGTTCATATAGCGCTTTGTTTATAGTCTCTTCATAGGCAATACTGACGGCTGATAAGAGTCGAATGAAAGAAAAAAAACATGGCTACTAATGTAAAGCGGGACAAGGAGAGGAGATGATGATGATACATGAAGGAAAGAAGGTAAGAGAATACCGCCATTTTTTCGTGGTCCCATTATTTTGTCCCATTAATGGGACCACGAAGGAGAACTATTTCTCGTAGTCCCAATAATATTAATCTATTCTTGTTTATCAAAATAAGGATGCTTATAAATTGATACAACTACTAACCTTACTTTCCTCGCCGTGGATATACTCAATAAAAAAAATGATTGTAGTAGCTTTTTTTTTGGACATGGTGTGGTAAGTACACGAGAAAATAACAGTATGCCCGAGGTTTATTAACATTTTAAATGAAAGCTGTATTAAAAATGAATGAAAAACCAACCTTTTGATGAAAGCTGTCAAACTTGAACTACCTACTTTACACTTTTTGATTGAGCTATTTGAGTATGTTTTTTTAGAATGGAAAGCACTTATGTACAGAATAGTTCTCCCTTGTGGTCCCATTAATGGGACAAAATAATGGGACCACGAAAAAACGGCGCTCAATACGTACCATTTGTTCAAAAGGTATGTCCAACTTCTGCAACGCTGTCATAAGCTTGGCAGCGTTCTGGAAATGCACGTTGTCGTCAGCGTTTCCATGCATGAGGAAGAAGTCTTTTCCCCGTAGCTTTTCCGCCAGGAGTGTGACGTCACCGGCCTGATAGCCGGCCAGATTGTCCTCTTCGGTGGGCAGGCCCATGTAGCGTTCGGTGTACATTGTGTCTAGAAGGAAATATTCATAGTCAAACAACGCTTTCTATCATATAAGATAGATATAATATTATAAGTATGTATTTACAATAAAAGTATATAAGTATTATATTAGCTATCTGGTTCCCATAGTACAAGCTTAGGCTTAGTTTGGGGCGAGATAGTGCTGTGTCGAATGTCCATAAATATTTATTTTATTTTATTTATTTATTTAATATGAAAACGATGCACCTAATACTTAGACCGGAATAATCAATAAACAGACCGTAATAATCATACAACTTACTAAGGAACAAGAGTGAGTCGGGGAGAGTTCTAGAATAGCTAATAAATTAAAATCATAATTGTATAATCTTTGAAAAATCCTACTTAAAAACCGCGCGGTAAGCTAAACAATATAAACTAAAGCTGTAGCAAACCGTATGTATTCGGTACTGAGTAACGGGTTCGCCATCTAACGAGTAACGAATCGTTACTCACGAATCCATCTCGTTACTCGCATGTTTCGTATCATGGGTACCTACACTGTTTCGGTTGAACCGAATCGGTTCACGCAAGTACCGTTGATGCGTGTATTAAAACGTTTGCTCATCGTATCTATTTTTTGAATTTAAAAAGTAGGTACTTACGTTACAAAGAAAGATGTTTGTTTATTTTGGAAATTCGTCGTCCTATTTTGGAAATAGTATGTTTTCTACAAATTACGAATGTTGAGACGCGCCGGCCGCCGCGCCGCAACGTCATACTGTACGGCGTACACGTACGCAATACGACTCGATTCGTTGCTCTAACATGCATGATGAATGAGGTATCAGAAGTAACGATTCGATTCGATTCGATAGTAACGAGTATTTTTTGTTAAAGTAACGAATACATGCGGGTACGCTTTATCTCGTTACTTTTACACCTCTAAATTATAAACTAGCAAGATATTTTTTTTTCTTTAATTTCATTTGCATAGACTAAAAGTAGAGCGAATCGATTAGACAAAAGTAAAATCGATTCCGGAATGTTATCTTTTAAAAACGATTGGTCACATCGCGCCAGTTTTTTTTAAAATGCCGACCTTGGCAACGTAACATTCCATTCCGTTGTTTTAAAGAGAATATTAGTGCAGGTTTTCAGATTTACTATAGATATACCTCTTTAAGCCACGCTAGCGTTGCTTCGCTCGCGTGGGTAGTTTTGCTTACACCAATATTGAAATCGTTTAAACCACTACTGTAATAAACTTCATGTAGGTACCGTTGTGTTCCTGTATTTTTTTTTTTGGATAATAATTAGATTTTTTTATATACAACTTGCTGAACAAACAGATGGCCCGCCTGATGTTAAGTGGTAACCATCACCTATAAGCCTTGTAAGTCACGTACGATAGGAACGTGCTCTACGATGCACTGCCCTGCGTCCATCAACTTGAGGCATACAGATGCCTCATGTGCCTGTAATTTCACCGACAACACTCTTCGAAACGAAAAACAGCAACGTAAATTTTACAAACTATATTTGATCCAAGTTTCATCCAAATAGGTCAAAAAGTTATCGCATGATTAAGCTTCAAACATCCAAACATCGTAACTGTCGCATTGTTAAAAGTAGGAAGAAGGATGGTTCGCTTCTTATACGACACCATTTTCAAGAAACTTTCATCACCATCATCATTTTCCTGCCCTTATCCCACTTCATGTGGGGTCGGCACAACAGGTTTTGTCCCTCCATGCACTCTCCTCTTTCAGCCGTCATCTCAGCAGTCACTCCTTTCTTACTCATGTCATCTTTCACACAGTCCGTCCATCTTTTATTTGGCCTACCTCTACTCCTATATCCATTCACATAAATCCCTAGCATTCTTCTCGTTACATGACATTCTTCCCTTCGCATAACATGCCCATACCACGCTAACCTATTACTCCTCATCTTTACAGTCACTGGCGCCACTTTCAAACTGCCCCTAAAACTTTATCAAATGAAAAAGTTTCTACACTTGTTCTAAAGCTGGCTTTCAACCAGAAATTTCGCCAAATCTGGTAGGTATTACGAGAAAGTAGGATAAACACTGTATAAGTAGGCAATTTATTAAAATGTCTCCTTTAGAAATCGTTAGTTATTTAGGTATTCATATCGAAGGTGCAACGATATATAATGTCGGTTATAAATTAGAAACTTGGGTTAATTAACTCTGCATTCCAACTCAGATCATTGGCTTCTTTCCCTCATTCCATGTTAAATAAAGAAAAATAAATGTTATTATAATAATGGAATCCCGGACGATTTCGTACGTGTGAAGCGATTTCCATACAAACTTTGACACCTCTTTCGACACCTTTTAGTTCGATCAAAAATCTTTTTAGTGACCGCCCACTCCCATTTAAATATTTAAATATAAGCAGAATAAATCTACATATATAAAAGAAAGTCGTGTTAGTTACACTATTTATAACTCAAGAACGGCTGAACTGATTTGGCTGAAAATTAGTGGGGAGGTAGCTTAGAACCAGAAGACAGACATAGGATTATCATGATATTTTATTTTTTTGTTTTATACAAACAATCGACAAAATTACGCGGCTCAAGATTGTTCAATGGGGAAGAATAAACCGTTCTTTTATTTGTAAGTATTCTAAAGTAAGCGTGCGCGAGGGAAGCCTCGTGTAAGAGCTAGTATATAAATAAATATTGGCATACATTGCACACAACGCCATCCAGCCCTAAACTAAGCAAAGCTGGTACTATGGGAACCAGTTAATTAATAAAAACAAACCGCAAGTGGCATTTACAACTGAGCTTTCCCGTGCTTCCACAGGCACGTACTCTACTTTGTCACGGCTATAGTACTCCTGTGATGAAGGCGACCAAATATCTCCGTCAAGAATTACCGAACATACCTTCTTAAAAAAAACTTTGATGGACTATCCTACGTGGAAAGTCCATCAATGCTTTTTCAAGTAAGTTCGACGAAGTATGACTTACAGTCGGTTTCTGAAAGCTCGATAAAAACTAATCGGATGTCAAGTCACTCACCATTTCAGCTATTACCTATATCGTTTTTTTTAAGAGTAATCGAGCTCTTTGTGAAGGGCTCGTCCGCGGAAGTACTACCACCACGCCTTTTTTTGCCGCCAAGCAGCAACGCTGTGTTTCGGTTTGAAGAGTGTGGGTGCTGGTGTTATAACAGGCACATGAGGCTCAACATCTGTATGCCTCAAGTTGATGGACGCAGGGCAGTGCATCGTAGGGCACGTTCCTATCGTGCGTGACTTACAAGGCAATGCTTTGTTATAGGTGATGGTTACCACTTAACAACAGGTGGGCCATCTGCTTATTACATCAGCTAATTGAATAAAAAAAAAAGAACTCATTTGAAGCCACGACCATGCGAACAGAAGGCTGGGTCACTCCCACTAGTCTACCAACGGTGCTCTTTTACGCACAAACACACGATAATATACATATAAGTATGGGATGTAATACGTTTCATAAAATTTAATTCCAATGTTGTTGTGGTGACGTCACAACGGTCAGTAAACTAACTACCAATCATTATTGAAATGAAATCTGCGGTTTATGATAATCCATCCCATTGTCCTCTATTGTGCTCCCTAATGGATCAATAATGGACCAGTTTTGAGTCACTCCACACAAGTCAGTGACCATCCTTGTTCTCGAACAAAAATATTACTGTGTATCGACCCCGTTATGACACTTCTAAATATTTTTATGATTTTCATTGAAGGTTGCATTTTTGGAGGATGCGTCTAATCTTTGATATTTTACTTTAGAAAGTTTGACAATTTAGACAGCCTTCACAGCTCAGTTGGTGGTACTCTCTCTCTCTTCTCTTGTCGTGTGTTTCTTTCGAAACAGTGTGGTGAAAGGATTTTAAGTGCGCCTCAAGAGGCTCCTTTCGAGCACTTGACACATGTTATAGAACTTTTTAGGTTCCACGACATGCCGGTTTCCTCACGATGTTTTCCTTAACCGTTTGAAAGTACTGGCATTGGAAACACAGCAACGCTGCTTGGCGGCAGAAAAAGGCGTGGTGGTAGTACTTCCCGCGGTGAAATTATGGGCACATGAGGCTTAACATCTGTATGCCTCAGGTTGATGGACGCAGGGCAGTGCATCGTAGAGCATGTTCCTATGGTGCGTGACTTACGAGTGCTTTGTTATAGGTGATGGTTACCACTTGAGATCAGGTGGAGCATCTGCTTGTTCCAACAGCCAGTTGTATAAAAAGAAAGTCACAGGACGGTCTATTCAAAGTCAAAAGGTATTTATTCAATAAAATCACAAGGATCACTTTGAAACGTCTTAAAGCTAGGTGACTCTAGGTGCCAGTTCCACGCGACCAAAGCCTACGGCTTGGTTCCTACCACTCTTTTGTATGATCATTTGTATTCTTTGTACACAAAAAGTATCACTTACTGTAGTAAAGCCAGGAAGTGACAGGCGCGCCAGAAACCCCGCATTGGAAGAGGTTCTCGTCATCATGAAGCAGCGTCAGTAATGTCGCGTACCCGCCGTAACTGTGGCCCCATATGCCGACCCGCTGGCGGTCGATGAACCCGTACTTATCCAATACCTCTCTGGAAACAGAATAATAATCAGAATAATGAATTTATTGGTAATAAATATCACAAGTACTATTACAAGTCAGGGTTTCAGTAGTACGATTGTACTTAATTAAAATAATAATAATAATAAACATTATAATTGCAACTAGTAAAATTGGAACATTATATTAATAACTGTAAAAATGAATTTAAAAAAACTTTAGCTTTTTAATATTATGTTATATAATATGCCCCCTTAAAAAACCCCATATCTTAATAAGCCTTCATCCGATTTTACTCATATACTTACCAGTAAATTTCTCAAGTACAAGCTATCGACTTATCACATTTCATGCAGATCGGATCACCGGTTCGAAAGTTATGGCCAGACAAACATACATACATACATAAAATGCCAAATCGCCCAAGTTGAAACTAAAGATCTTCGTTCGCTACCCTCACTCGATCAATAAGTATGTAATAACTACAGGCAAATTGATACAAACTCGGAAGGGTTAATATTTCATACAATAACAATGTACGTGATTGCACCAATTTTTTTGTTTTTTGAATTTTTTTGTCTTATTTTATTGGATTTCATTTACATCTCGGTGTCATATCATATCATAATCATATCATAACAAAGAATTTGGGCGTGCGAGAAGGTGCGTTATTGGATTTATTGCAACGTTATATTGCTCTTAAATATTTCCTAATATGAAATGCCAAAGAATTATGAAAAGAACAGCCTTCACGGCACAGTTGGTAGTAGCTCTGCCTTCTGCGTAGGCCGTGGGTTTGATCCCCACCGAGATCAAACATACTTAGATATTTTTTCTGTCTCTGGGTGGTATTAAATATTATATGTATGTATTTACAAAAAAAGTATATTATGTATTATATCAGCTATCTGGTTCCATTATTACAAGCTTTGGCTTAGTTTGGGGTTAGAAAGTGCTGTGTGGACAGTCCTCCAAAAAAAAAACTTCCCCGGACGAGCCCTTCACAAAGAGCTCTACTACTCTTAGTTTAGCGGGAACCTAATGTCTTACTCACAATTCTTACAAATAAATATCTATAAAATTATATAGGTTAGCATCCCATAGTTACCTCAATATAACGAAGTGGTCGTCGACCTCAACAGTTCCCAGCGCGTTGTTGAGAGAGTACAGAATGTCTTGGCCTTTCAGTCCAGAGCCGCGGCCGTCAGCCACCATGTAGATTATATTGCGGCTTGTAGCCAGATAAGAGTGGTAACCTATGAGATAAAATAAAAAAAGATTAGTTTATATAGATAGTTAATAAGATTTTATACAGCACCAGAAAAGAACATAACACAAAATGACGTACCTACAGCGAAGAACAATATATGAGAATAAGAATAAAGGAGCTGTTTCATCAACATATTGAGCCGGGGTCGGGTCTGTTTATAGTAGGTATATAAATAATTACGCTTAGCAATATAGTAACTGTTTTAACTGCTTATTTGCTTTATTTTACTTAGTTTTCTTGCCCATCAAGATTTTCTTGGTCAAGGGGAGCAACACAATGCACTAAAAATATGGCGGACTGACATGCGTGAAATGTCATTTTGACAACAGTATAGATTCCAGTATCAGGCAGTACCTGTGCCAAGTTTGAGTTATGTTTTTAGTTTTTCGTTACGTCAGGCCTTTTTTGTATCAAGAATTTGGGAGTTCATTTAAAAAAGGTCCGACATTACGAAAAACGCGCACGCAACGACGACAGCAACAACAGAAACATAAAACTGTCAAAGCGATGCAAAATTCAATGCGTCATTTCTAACTACCGTCAATTACTTATCTGTCATGGCGTCTCCAGAAGTGTTCACAAATTGAAAAATTCGACCACATAAACATTTAGATGACAACTTTATTTTCCTACAAATTAAAGAAATTGCACGTCTATGGTAATCCGTTATTTTTTTCCAATTTTTCTATGTGGCGTACATAGACCAGACCCACTAAGGTCTTTGGTTTTTCTTATTTTTATTGTATAGACTGTCTTTTGGCTACAATCTCACCTGGTGGTAAGCGACGATGTAGCCGAAGATGGAGCAGAACGGTCTAGAAGACACCTATTGACTCTTGCCTTGAAGATACCCAAATTGTAGCGATCAGGAAAAACGGACGACGGCAATGAGTTCCACTCCTTAGCAGTTCGCATGATAAAGGTAGAAGCAAAACGCTTAGTGCGAATGGGTTGGTTGCCATACAAATGCCACATGATTTTGCCATTTTATAAACGTCTGATAATAAGCAGTCTAGTAATAAACAATCATATTCTCCGGGTTCCAGAAAACGTATACCAATAAACCTTTGAAAAGTCCAAAACATTTCGTACCCTGAATATTGGTAATGGAAAAATGTTAGTAAATTATTATTTGGTTACTTACCGACAGTGAATGTGTCGAAAACGGTGTTGGTATTCGGTCCGGAGTACACGTAAAACACCATCGGGTATTGAGTCGCGTTATCATTGACGTCCAAGCCCGGGGGCAGGTGTAGCCTGACCGGGGCGGGGAATCCGTTCTCGAGCGGCACTGTGGTGATGATACTGCCGGGACGGGACTTGCCCAAGAGACGCTCGCGCACAATAGCATTGTCTTCCCAAATGTAAAGTGTTTGCTGTGTCTGGAGAAAACATCGTTTGTTTTATTTATTTTTATTCATTTATTTTTGAACAAAATCCACAGCTCTTAAGATACAATGTAAATACTTAGGTTTCTAACTTACAGCCAATAAAGGATTTACATTTTTAGAACAAGAAATATAGGTAACAAAAATCGACGACAGTTAAGTACCCACGATAATAATGACTTAATAAATGAGTGTCAGGGTGTGTGTGTGTTGTGCGTGTGAGGGTGTGTGTGTTGTGCGTGTGTGTGTGTTGTGCGTGTGTGTGAAGGTTCTCCCGATCACGCATGTCTCTTAAGAGTTAGTTTAGTTAGTTTATTTACTGGATCATCACCAGCTTAAAGTATAAATTAGACGATTTTTATATGACACACAAACACAATCCAAAGTTAAGTTAAGAGTAGTAGAGCGCCTTGTGAAGGGCTCGTCCGGGGAAGTACTATCAGCACGCCGCCAAGCAGCGTTGCTGTGTTTCGGTTTGAAGAGTGTGGTTGCCGGTGTAATTACCGGCACATGGGGCTTAACATCTGTATGCCCTTCATCATAATTTACCAGGAATAACAATTTTGAGCCTTCTCAATACAAGTAATCAGAAGCGAGCATCACTTTCTCGAAACGCGAAAGTTTTATTTGACTGTTCGATCATCTATCTTGAACAAAACACAGCCATGGTCTGAATAACCGCTTTTGGGAAACAATCAAATCAAGACACACGGCAATGAGTGAATGAAGTGGTAGTGAGCAGGTTAAATAGCTCGAAGAACGGTCAACAGCTGGGGAAACAAAGGCTCTCGAATGGTCACCACGAAGACAAAGCGTGTGACGCCCCACCTGTGTGATTGAATGACGATATCATGAAAATCGCAGGAAGTCTGTGGATCTGCTCAGAATCGTTCTTCCTGGAAATTTATAGACGAGGACTATCAGCAGTGGACTTCTTTAGGCTGATAATGATGATGAGACACGACATGGAAAAGAAACGGACACACCGGCAGTGTTTATATTATTCTTCTTCTGGTCGTGTCACTAGTATCTTTTGTATAGAGAGTACTGGTAGTCTAGTGGTAACAGCCCCGCCTTCCGATCCTAAGCTCGTGGGTTCGAAACCGGTCGTGCCCCAATGAGTTTTTCTCTTCAAAAAATGATGTGCACAAACGGTGAAGGAAAACATCGTTAGGAAGCCGGCATGTCGTAGAACCTAAAAAGTTCTAAAGCATGTGTCTTGTGATTGAAAGGAGCCTCTTGAGGCGCACTTAAAATCCTTTCACCACACTGTTTCGAAAGAAACTAGTATCTTTCGAAACAGTGTGGTGAAAGGATCCTAACTGCGCCTTAAAGAGGCTCCTTTTGAGCACTAGTGTTTATATTTAAAAAGTAAGAGACTGATACCCTGGGATTTATGATGTAGACAGCTGCGGGCTCGTTAGACGAAGAGCAGGTGATAGAGAGGAAGGATGCTTGATGACTGGCGGTGGCCGTGGCCCAAGTGCAGGCGCCTCCGTCAGGCAGCACCAGGTCACAACTGAGGCAGCCCTGGCTAGTGCCGGCCACGTGGACCTGGGTACGCCACGGCTCGTTGGTAACGGTGCGGGTGTAATAGCTGTACAAAAATATGCCGTAAAGTTACATCGAAAAAAACCGGGCAAGTGCGAGTCGGACTCGCGCACTAACGAAACGTACGGAACCCCGTACGATTATCTACACGAAGGGTTCCATACTATTATCTATAAAAACGGCAAAAGAATCACGTTTGTTGTATGGGAGCCCCCTTAAATATTTATTTTATTCTATTTTTTAGTATTTGTTGTTATAGCAGCAACATCATAGTTATACATCATCTGTGAAAATTTCAACTGTCTAACTATCACGGTTCATGAGATACGGCCGGGTGACAGAGAGAACAGACAGACAGAGTCTTAGCATATTTAACAAATATGACATTACCAAATATGATATTATACATACCATACATATATCTATGTCCTATGTCATCAGAGACTTATTATTTGGTAAATATTATCTAACCTATTATTATTCTACCTATTGCCATAAAAATATCGGTAATATAAGAAATAGAAAAATATATAGAAATAAATAAAAGATATAAAAAGAAATAAAAGAGCTTATTTTTTAAACTCTCGCGATCATAACACATATTGAAATATTAGGTACACGGGTATTTATCGCGTTTACCTTTATTATTTTCCCGACGTTTCGGCTATGTTGCAATAGCTCAAAGTCTGCCCGCAACCACGGCTATTGCAACATAGCCGAAACGTCGGGAAAATAATAAAGGTAAACGCGATAAATACCCGTGTACCTAATCTACACTAATATTATAAAGAGGTAAGATTTGTATTTTTGTATGTTTGTATTTTTGTATTTTTGTATGTAACGAATAGGCTCAAAAACTACTGGTCCGATTACAAAAATTCTTTCACCATTAGAATGCTACATTATCCCTGAGTAACATAGGCTATATTATATTTTCAAAAAAATCAGAGATCCTTACTAAAACTCCAATAATGTAACCCAAGGTGGAAAACAAAAACCTTACATCGCGTGCGCTGCGAAAACTATTGATGATAGAACAAAATAATGTACTACGACTTTGCAGAACACGTCATCATCTACAAAAAATGTCGCGACAGCATATGTCTATCTATTATAGTTATGTCACAATAAGTGTTCTTTTATATTAAAAATTTAATTGTAATGCCGCCGCTAGAAAAGGCTCTTTATTTGTACCTTGGTATTAATCCTTATCCAAATAAATCATTTCGTTAATTAATTGATTCAGGCGTGACTTTGCGGAATTCCATTGTTAAACATAAATTTAATGAAATAAATATATAGTACTAATCCGCTAATCTAATCTTATGTAAGTAAATCAAATGTGAAAAATGTGTAAATGTGCAGTGAAGGGTGCACACTCAAGTCTACATTTGATTTACTTACATAAGATTAGATTAGCGGATTAGTACTATATATTTATTTCATTAAATTTATGTTTAAATCATTTCGTATTCAAGACTGTTTCAATACCTATAGATTACTTTTTAAATTTTACAAATCGGACATTCCATTCAAAAGATATTACGATATTAAAAATTTTAGCTCACTTTAAAATATTATTAGTGAACGCGCGGTTCCAAGGGGCGCGTTTTTACTCACTCAGGGAGAAGGGCGTGCGAAATAAGTACACGCGAGACTCTAACCTACGTCTAAGTTTATCCTAAAATGTTCAAAAAATTTATATCCACCCATGCGAAGCTGGGACAGGCCGCTAGTATTTCAATAAAAGAGCTTAGATAGCAAAGGTATGAGATCAATTTGGTCCCCGAGACCCTAACTTAGTATCTGTCACACCTTGTGGACCCAGCTCTTAGTATTAGTGGCTGTCCAGGGTTCATAGTTTAGTGGAGTCCATAAAGGTATCCAAATGTGATCTACTCACAATAGCTCGTTAGCTTCATCCATGCCAACAAAGTTGTTCACAGTGAACGCTCCAGGGGTGATAGAGCTCGACGTGATAACTCCATTGTTCCGTACACTACTGTACAGGTGCTGCCAGATGGTGCCATCGATCTGTTCCGGGGACCATCGCAGAGACATGTAGTAGGAACCGTTGGAGCTGAAACGGGGAAGGGCGATTGGCACCCAGCCGTTGGATTGCTGGCGAGACTCTTCCTGAAAGTTAGAAATTTTAGAACAACTCCATTTAGAAAGAAAGAAAGAAAGAAAAAGCATTTATTTTGGACACACACAAATACAACACGAAGCAAATCAGTAGTAGGTAGTAAAATAGGTATAAATAGATAGTTATTTCATTCAGAACGATAAACAGTACAGAGTAGAAGAGCTTTTTTGAAGGCCTGGTCCGAGAAGGTACAACCACTGAGCGTATTTCTGCCATCAAGCAGCGTTGCTGTGTTTCGGTTTGAAGAGTACCGGTTAAATAAATAAATAAATATTGGTGGACATTCCACACAGCACTATAACGCCTCAAACTAAGCCAAAGCTTGTACCATGGGAACGAGATAGCTGATATAATACTTTTTTTTTTTGTAATTACATGCTTATAATATTATATAACACCCAGACTATTGTTCAGTATATTGTTCTCGGTGGGGTTCGATCCCACGGCCTACGGCGCAGAAGACAGAGTTACTACCAACTGAGCCGTGAAGGCTGTCAAATTAGAGGCACATGAGGATTAACATCTGTATGTGGATGGACGCAGCGTAGTGCATCGTAAGGCACATTCCTATGAGGCAATAATGTCTAGTATAGGTGATGATAACCACTCAACATCAGGTGGGCCATCTGCTTGTTCCATCAGCAAGTGGATTAAAAAAAAAACTTACCTCACAAACACCAGTAATCACATTACAAATTCTGAGTACGGTAAAGTTTTGCCTTCTATTCAGCCAATGAGCGGCCATCTCAAAGTCGGATGTCCACGTGACCCCTCCTAGGATGTGGTCTGCGGTAACGTCCACTGGAGGGTCGATGACCGTGAATTCTATACTATTGTTGATGACTAGAGCGGCTAGATCCACCACGCGGAGTAGAACAGTAGGGTTGTCGTGGCCGACCTAGAGATGTAATACCACATTTGTTAAGGATCCGTTTTACGATACGACACAAAACTTACATCTTTTTTGACAAAATTAGAACCTCTTAGTTGTTTTTGATCGAGTGAGCGAAGCGAACGAAGATCTTAGTTTCAACTTGGGCGATTTGGCATTTTATGTTTGTATGTTTGTATGTATGTATGTATGTATGTATGTATGTATGTATGTATGTATGTTTGTCTGGCCATAACTTTCGAACCGTTGATCCGATCTGCATGAAATTTGATAAGTCGATAGCTTGTACTTGAGAAATGTACTGGTAAGTATATAAGTTAAATCGGATGACGGTTTATTAAGATACGGGGTTTTTAAGGGGCCAAAAATAAAAAAAAGTTACATAAAAAAATCAAGTTACATGTCATATGCAAGGGCTTTGTTTGGACATTCCAAAACAAATTTTACTTTTTTTCTGGGACGCTCGGTTTGTGAGATACAATAAAAAAAAAAAATTAAGATAACCAGCGACCCAAGAGCTCCCATCTCTAAGAGTTTCGTTGACATCAAGGTTTTTCTACTGGTCGGCCAGCTTATTCTTATTTTTTTTTTCTTGAAATAAATTAAGGAGGTATTCAGTTCTCATAAAATGATGACAACGACCAGATCTGATGATGGAGTCAAGGTCTGTTCAATGGAACTCTTCAATAAAAAGGCCAATAGAGTTGAAACTTGGTTACCATACCAATCTAGTAAACGGTAGTCAGAGGCCAGTCCAAACGTAATATTTGGACTTGCCTCTGACTACCACCTACTCAAAGTTTTGGTGCGATCGTTGGGTCGCATCACGAGATCTCAGTTCGGGGTGAACCACTAGTAATAGTTTCTTTTTCGTAAATTTAATATTAGGTATGAACTTTCTTTTAGAATAGAAGTACACCAGACATATAACACTATTTAGAAAATCCCAAGTTGTATAAATCGAAAGGCAACAATCTCAATTCGTACATCTGACATTCTCCATTTAGACATTATGACAAACCTTGTGTTACTTTTTTAACAAATATTAATAAATCTTGTGTAACGAACAAACTAACCTTAGCCACTTAATTTTTTACTAAACAAAATCCACAGGCCTTAATTTAATATAGAGTTGACAAAATACCTATCAACATAAGATGCTGACAACCATCAAATAACTTCACACTCACTTATTTAAACATTTTTGAAGATATTAAATCAAATAATGTATTTATGATTTATGTACATAATTATTTTATTTTTATTTTTTGTACTGTGCATAGATCATTATTTTTAATTCTGTTTTGAATTTATTTACTTAATTATTATTTAATCTTTTGACTGTGTGTACCTACTTAAATACTGACATAACTTAAATTCTATTTTTTTTTTTATGTTTACTTTGTAATTCAAATTTTAAATGGTACCTGTATAATAATTAGTGTAATTGGTATATTAAACCGTTTTAGTTATATAAATAAAC
Source organism: Chloroclysta siterata (assembly GCA_932294275.1). Lineage (NCBI taxonomy): Eukaryota > Metazoa > Arthropoda > Insecta > Lepidoptera > Geometridae > Chloroclysta > Chloroclysta siterata. Next base: position 6,102,515 of record OW028600.1, on the reverse strand, counting down.
TAGAGGCTTCCCGCGGCTTCGCACGCGTTGAAGTGGTGAGCCGTGATTGATCCACAAACATCCAAACATCGTAACTTTTGCATTGATTTGTATATTATTAGGTATGATTTTAAATACCTACGTAGGTATCAGAGATACCTATAGGCGTCCATTACCTATATTAGGTAGGTAGGTATAGGTACTGAGTATAGCACAAACATGACAAATACAACAAACATAACCTTACACGGAAAATATGTACTTATTTGTTTACTTAGTTTCTACCCCAAAAACAAACGAAACGAAACAGCTTCACGACTTTGATCCCCAGGCACGTTAGATATCCTCAGATCTCTTCGTACCAACTCAAGATTCCCGTTTTTAGAATGTCCCTTACAAACATTGACGCCTCGTTGTATCCTTTTTATTACACAGAACACATTTTATTTTAGTTTGAAGTTACTCTACGCGTTAAAAAACTCCCATACAAACATTGACATCCCTTTGCACACTTTGCAGGGGTGGTTGTAAAATATTGAAAACTTGATTTTAAATCATTTATTGTTGAGTATATTTACTTCAAGTATGAAATCAATCGCACTATGCGTTAAAAACTCTCCCATACTAACTTTTACAGTCATTTGCACCCTTTGCAGAGGTAATTATCAAAAGTTAAAAGCGTCATTCTTAATTATTTGTTTCTAAGTATATTTACCTCAAGTTTTAAGTCAATCGCACCACGCGTCAAAAAACTCCCATACAAACTTTGACATCCCTTTGCACACTTAATAAGGGTAGTTTTTAAAAACTAAAAATGCTTTTTCTATTTTTTGGCTTTGGAGTAGGTACATCTACTTCAAGTTGTTTCAAGTTTGTAGGTTCAAGGAATACAATTTTTCATACCAACGTTTTCAACCCTTTTTACACCCTTAGAGGTTGAATTTCCAAAAATCCCTTCTTAGTACATCTCTACGCCATAAGACCTATATACTCTTCAAATTTCAAGTCTCTAGGACCAGCGGTCAAAAAACTGTTATACAAACTTCTTCATCCCTTTGCACACTTATTAAGGGTAGTTTTAAAAAACAAAAAATGCCTTTCCTATTTTTTTGCTTTGAAGTATATGTACTCCAAGTTTCAAGTTTGTAGGTTCAAGGAATACAAATTTTCACACCAACGTTTTCAACCCTTTTTACACCCTTAGGGTTTGAATTTCCAAAAATCCCTTCTTAGTAGACCTCTACGCCATAAGACCTATGTACTCTTCAAATTTCAAGTCTCTAGGACCAGCGGTCAAAAAACTGTTATACAAACTTTTACATCCCTTTGCACATTTATTAAGGGTAGTTTTAAAAAACAAAAAATGCCTTTCCTATTTTTTTGCTTTGAAGTATATGTACTCCAAGTTTCAAGTTTGTAGGTTCAAGGAATACTATTTTACATGCAAACGTTTTCATCCCTTTTTACACCCATAGGGGTTGAACTTCCAAAAATCCCTTCTTAGTACACCTCTACGCCATAAGACCTATGTACTCCTCAAATTTCAAGTCTCTAGGACCAGCGGTCAAAAAACTCCCATACAAACTTTGACACCCCTTTGCACACTTATTAAGGGTAGTTTAAAAAAACTAAAAATGCCTTTTTTATTTTTTTGCCTTGAAGTAAATGTACTTACTCCAAGTTTCAAGTTTGTAGGTTCAAGGAATACGATTTTACATACAAACGTTTTCATCCCTTTTTACACCCTTAGGGGTTGAATTTTCAAAAATCCCTTCTTAGTGCACCACTACGCCATAGGACCTATGTACTACTCAAATTTCAAGTCTCTAGGACCAGCGGTTTAGGCTGTGCGTTGTCTATATGTCAGTCAGTCAGTCAGTCAGTCAGTCAGTCAGTCAGGACTTTGATTCTTATAGTATTAGAGATAAATAAATGAAAAATCTAAACTATTATAACTGAATTCTGAAATATTCTGAATAACAGCATTACAAAAGTTCAGTAAAAATATTATTTCGATCTAATCAAGTTCTCCTACCAAAAAACTTGTTCTACTAGAATGTTTTTGGTAGGAAAGATGTTTGACGTTTGTCTGCGTCTTAAAATAACCAAGGATTCATATTTTATTATACTCACTTTGGGATATTTCAAGTCTACCAGCTCTGGGTACAAGTCAGTCGGGTCAGACATATCCTCGTAGTAATAGTAAGAGTAGCTCTCCACGGCTGTGTCGTCGAAGGTGGCAAAGGCCAAATAAGAGCCACTGTTGGAGAACCAGGTAGCTTGCCCGGAGTACATGACATCCTCTGCAACGAAGGAAGATCAGCAGACTTATTTTAAAGCATTCGGGAACGTTTGCGATCGGAAACGTCAGCTTCTGTCTTTTATAACCAACTTCACGAAACAAACAACTAACTTCAAAAAAGCAGGTTCAATTCGACAAGTATTTTTTTGGTATTTTTGTTACGCGATTACTCGGGACAATTAAGAATTGATTTTGAAAATTCTTTTTTTTATTTGGTAACGCCTGCCCGGCGTACCTAAGTACATGACATCCTCTGCAACGAAGGAAGATCAGCAGACTTATTTTAAAGCATTCGGGAACGTTTGCGACCGGAAACGTCAGCTTCTGTCTTTTATAACCAACTTCACGAAACAAACAACCAACTTCAAAAAAGCAGGTTCAATTCGACAAGTATTTTTTTGGTATTTTTGTTACGCGATTACTCGGGACAATTAAGAATTGATTTTGAATTATTTTTTTTATTTGGTATCGCCTGCCCGGCGTACCTAGGTACATGACATCCTCTGCAACGAAGGAAGATCAGCAGACTTATTTTAAAGCATTCGGGAACGTTTGCGACCGGAAACGTCAGCTTCTGTCTTTTATAACCAACTTCACGAAACAAACAACCAACTTCAAAAAAGCAGGTTCAATTCGACAAGTATTTTTTTGGTATTTTTGTTAAGCGATTACTCGGGACAATTAAGTATTGATTTTGAAAATTCTTTTTTTCATTTGGTATCGCCTGCCCGGCGTACCTACATGACATCCTCTGCAACGAAGGAAGATCAGCAGACTTATTTTAAAGCATTCGGGAACGTTAGCGATCGGAAACGTCAGCTTCTGTCTTTTATAACCAACTTCACGAAACAAATAACCAACTTCAAAAAAGCAGGTTCAATACGAAAGTGTTTTTTTTTTGTATGTTATGCGATTACTCGGAGAGTTATTAATTGATTTTGACGATTCTTTTTTAATTTGGTAGCTCATACTTCAGAGGTTGTTCCATATAATATTATCGACAGAGCTTCGAAAATTAACCAAAAGAGTAAGAGTAGTAGAGCTCTTTGTGAAGGGCTCGTCCGGGGAAGCACTACCACCACGCCTTTTTCTGCCGCCAAGCAGCGTTGCTGTGTTTCGGTTTGAAGAGTGTGGTTGCCGGTGTAATTACAGGCACATGAGGCTTAACATCTGTGTGCCTCAAGTTGATGGACGCAGGGCAGATACTACTCTAAATATGCTGTATGGTATGTTTGTTACGCGATTACTCGGACAATTATGAATTGATTTTCATGATTCTTTTTTTATTTGGTAGGTCATACTTCAGAGGTTGTCCCTTAAAAAATTCTCGACATTCATTCAGAGCTTCGTGAAAAAAAAAAAAAAACAAAAATATCTATCCAGATGACGTTTTAGGTTTGTGGTTCCCTTCGACAAATTAAAGCTCGACCCCCATACTATAAAATGGTGTTTAAATTTAAATAATGCTTAAAATTAGCGCTGTCTCTGTTTGCCATTTCGCATTGGTAAGAGATGGCAATAGTTTAAGCATAGTTTATCGTTTGACAGATTCTTTGTAGTAAGGCCGTTTATGTTTTTCAGTGTATTTGAAGTCGCATTTTCTTTCTAGTCTATCTACTTACAGATTCGATATTAAAATTAGTTTAACCATTTTAAACAAGCTTACCTTCGTACACCCAATCATTGTGTCCGTTGTAAAACTCTCCGGGAATCCCGTCGAAAGTCAGTTGGATTGCTTGCTCGTTGAAATCGGGTAAATAATACACATTGTTGTCTAACACATACGCCAAGGAGTGACCACCGCCGAATATACAGAGCTGCAATCTTTCGTGGTTGGCAATGTTCGTCACCGCTCTGGAAAACGGTAAAGTAATATAATAATACGTGAAGTGTCTTTTTTATACAGTCTGCTGGTAGAAAAAGCAGATGGCCCACCTGATGTTAAGTAGTGACCATCACCAATGACAAGCATTGGACTATATGAACGTGCCCTACAATGCACTGCGTCCATCAACTTAAGGCATAAAAACGTTAAGAGCTGATTTCACCATGCTCTGTTAGTTACTAATCAAGGATTAACAGGCCGTTAAATCTAACCTAGATGTCAAACGCTTACATTCTGACATATTTAACGGCCCTTTAATCCTTTGTTAATCTAACAGAGCATGGTGAAATCAGCCCTTAGCCTCACGTGCCTGTAATTTTGCGGGCAACCACACCCTTCAAAACGGAACACAGCAACACATCTTGGCGGCAGAAATATGCAAGGAAGTAGTACTTCCCCGGACGAGCCCTTCTCAATAAGCTCTACTACTCTATAGGTATAATAATAAGGTATAGTAATTTATCTAAGAAATAGAATGCATAGCCCGAGGCTATTTTCTTAGCACAAGCTTTCATCAGCAGTAGCCAGTAAAAGGAGTCGTCGTTTGTTTATTTATCAAACCCGACGAAGGGTGATGGCCCTTGAAGTCATTTGACAGCAGCAGAGCTATTTTAATCATTCGAAACTTTAGAATTTGTCTCCCTCTCGCTTTTGTTTTGTTTGCTTTTAAACAAAAAAATCACAAATTAACATTTCCGACATAGGACTAAAACATCGGAAACGTTACCGAATGTTTTAGTCCTATGTCGAAAAATAGGTGTACTAAAAAGAAAGGTTTTTGACAGCACAAAAATTGACTAGCACGACAGCCAGCAATAGCGATAGCGGTGATATTTGTTTATTCTGGTAGATGCAGCGTCATACTGTCGCTACTGCTATGGCTTCTGAAAAGTTTTAAATTATGATTTTTTGACGTCAGGCGACCGATTGCTCTACGTCATTGTAGTATGCCGCTGCTGGTAGATGCAGCGTCATACTGTCGCTACTGCTGTGGCTTCTGATTGTCTTAGTTAATTAAACCGCAGGTTTACCCTACTCGTTACATTATTGTTTACTTACTGTGTAGCAATTTCGTACAGGGCGTATTTCGCTGTAGTTGAGTACCGGTAAACCTAAAAAGAGTAAAGCAGTCAGTTTTATATACCATGCTGATAACATTAACAAGTTGGGATTAAACATTTTATGTATAGAAAGGTATCTATCTACATTTTGTTATCACAAGTTTTATCAAAGGATAAGACTAAATACCTATTTCATTCACCATCTCTTGATTACGCTATTATTCAGATAAAATATTAAAATATTGCCGTCTCTATTTTAGACGCGTTAAAAACAAAGCGAAATATATGTATATCTGACGGATAGATTTATACAAAGATGGTGGAATAGGCTCTAAGTTATAAACGTACCTAATTTATCTTGAAATATTTGTTTGAAAGAAAAAAAGAAAGAAATAAGAATTGCTTGCTCAATCATGTTGACCGACGTGGATGAAACCCAGATGTAGTTCGTAACCAAGCGTCAATCAACCTCTTTTTATCAGTTTGCTAGTAATTTGATAGTTTGAAATTTGAACTTACTGACTCCACTTCACTTGGCGCCAAGATGAACGCTCTGTCGGCCGAAAGAATAGGGTTGCTAGTGTTCAGAAATGCCTGAAAGAAACAAACTTCATTGAAAAGAATATTGAACATGCACAAGCCACCAAGTGGCCTCAAATCTTAGCGAAAAATTGACAATTTAGTGCAATTAGGTAAGGTATCAGTGTTGTTATCTTAAAAATCAGGGTTGCCGTATGTCACATTCTGATTTGCCGTATTTTAGGGGAAAAAATACTAAAGTGCCGTATATATTATTTATTTATTCCTCATTTATTTCTACTTCGCCGTATAAGTTTCTTATGGTATCTGTTACATCAGTTTCATGTTTGTCCAGTGTGTACTTGTCTTTGCTACGCATTTTTTCACACATGTCGCGCGACACCTTAAACTTAGTACAGTTCCCTTGGTTTTGAATGAGTTGTCTTGCTAATAGAGTTTTATTTACAGTCGATGTTATTAGCTTATTTCGCATCTTGGTCTTCATATTGTTGACTTGACTAAATATTCTTTCACAATCTGCGTTACTGTGAGGAAGGCATAGAACATCTAAAGCAAACTTCGCTAGAGTTTTGCAGTCGGTTGTGCTATGGATCTTTTCCCAAATGTGCTAAAATATTTTCTAGGATTTCTTTCTGGCTTTCTCCTATGACATTTTTTACAGTTGCTGTACATTTGCCTCTTTTTATCGCCAAATCAGCTGCTATTTTAGAGTCTGGGAAACAAGATTTTAGTACCTCTGTTAAATGATCCATTGCCAGGAAAGAAATGTGCTCGGCCACAAATGCAACGAGTTTTATTTCGGCTTCCACAACAAGGGTGTTGGTGTCCTTTTCACGCGGTTTAAAATAAGCACTTACAGATTTTGTAGACGACGAAGCGAGTGTCTTTTTTTTATGTTGATTATTTGCCACATGTCGTCGCAAAGTTGAAAGTTCACACGATAATTTAACGTCACATACGGTGCACTTTGCTCTATATAGATCACCATCAACAGGAGCAATCCAGTCTTTGAAAAAATCTTCACTCTCCCATTGTTGTCGATATTTTACCTTTTTTAGTCTTTTTTGGCGTAGATGGTCCTTCAGAATCACTCATTTTGCCAATTCAAACACAAATAAACACTAGTTAGAATTTATTTCTTAACGAAACCGTAAGCAACAAATGCGCTCGAGCATTGTGTACCTTGCGAATGAGCTATTCGATAATTCGACTCTAGATAGACAAACCTAATTTACTTTAGTTCAGTACTTTGTCTCAGTCATTTTAACCTAAGACGAAAGAGATGGCATGATGCGGCGATATGAACTCTGTTTTTAGTCGTTGGTCGGGATCTCCCCGGCTGTGAGTGGTACGTTTCGTTCGCTGCGCTATCGCTAATCAAAATACGTTTCGTTTCACTTACAGCCAGTTGCCGTATTTTTTGATACGGCATTGAAAGGCCTGCCGTATACCGTATTTTCTGAAAAAAATACGTGGATTACCGTATATTACGGCAATTGCCGTATCAATAACAACACTGTAAGGTATGCACAACAGTGTAAAACATTTTTTTTTTATGTTGGTAACGCAGATACAAAACCGTTTTTGTCGATATATAAGGTGTTTTATCTAGGAAAAAAAACCGTTTTCTGAAAAAACTCGTTCATATTCAGATGATGAGAGTTGAGTTGAGATGAGTAGGTCGGTATTGAAGTTCTAGGAGATAATCTGACTTAATATAGAGCAGTGCAGGCCCTGTGCCTTCAGTAGATGGACGCGGGGCAGTGCATCGAAGGGCACGTCCATATCGTGCGTCACTTGCGAGGGCCTGCTTTGTTATAGGTGATGCTTACCTACCACATAAGAACCGGTGCACGGTCTGCTTGTTCTATCACCAAGTTAAAAGAAAAATTGAGCAGACTAACCATTAGTTCTCCGGAGACCAGAACAGTGCTGGTAAGAGTAGTCGCGTCAAACATGTTGATACCAGATTCGCCAGGGATCGTGAACGTAAACTCGGTATCTGAAAATTTCGCGAATTAGTTTCTTACAGCAATTGGTAGCTAATCGCATGCAATTAATGCGATCGAAAACTCATTCATAATTTTTCACGTTACATACCTATCGAAAAAAGAGAATTTGTGTGATCTTAAAACTCGCACATGGGGTCACCCAAAAAATATCAAGGCCACCACAGTAGCCACGCCTACTAAAGGTAGTTTTCACCTGAGCCTTTATGCGCTGGGCAATTCTTAACGCGTTCAACTAGCGTCTGCGATGGATATCTGTTTTGGGTCCCTGATCCTGAACTATACAAACAACTGAACGCCACTATCCACCACCTCGGACTTAGGCTGAAACCGTTGGTCTGGCCTTCACTTTATTGGGTCTCATGGGCGTCGTAGGGAGGAAGAAATCCATTCTCCAGGGCAGGAAGTATGATTTTAGGTAAAAGATAAACCCAGTTTGTGTGAGCTATGAGCTACGGCCTATGTTACAACAGGCCCAGCTTCAGTACCTACATAGGTTCAAGCGTTGCGTTGTAGGTAGGTAGTAGTAGGTATTGATAAATCTACCAATATTTATTTATTTATATGCTGTCGGATTCGAACCCGTTAGCAACTTCAGCCCAGACTCATGCTCACCTTGCAAATAAACTTCAAGACGACCTTTTTGCCTAGAGTAGGATTTATTTTACTTAGCTATTTAATCTTACCAGAAATCCATGTTCCAGAGAATCCACGCTGGCTAAACTGACCACTCACAAACTCTTCGAGCGTGAACGGGTTTTGTGCTGATGCAGTTACGATCAGCACCGCCAGAACATAGCACCATGACCCTCGAACCTATTTGAAGATCTTACATCAATATCTACCTACTAGAAATCAATAATTTAATGATTCTCTTAATATGTACCTAGCATTACCCATAGGTAAATATGGATATAAACAAAAAAATACTGTTTACAAACAGCACTCGCATTTTTTTATTTATTGGTATGACACATACCTACCACTTTATTGTGAAGGAGCGTTAAATGGTTAGGTAGGTACAGTCAACGACGAACATCTACTAATAAGATTTAGAAATAATCTAATCTAATAATTAGACTAGATTTAGAAAAACTATTTTTAATTATTTAAAATAGTTTTTCTTAGACTACAATGGTGGTTGGTAGGTTTTTTTAGTCGTAATCAAATCAAATAAAAAAAAACTATAAACTAAAGTCGAGAAGTGTATCTGTACCTACCCTAAGTCTGAGTTTTGTATTTCGTTTTCTGTATCGTCCGGCCCTATTTCGTTTGGAGACTCGATGCCACTATCGGGCGTGCTGAGCAGTGGCGTAGCTAGGTGGACAAGGGCCCCGGTGCATAGAGAAAGAATCGGGCATAAAGAAAGAATTTGGTGAGCAGGCTTAAGGTTTTCTAGCTTCGGGAGCTGGCTGACCCTCTCTTTTCAAAGCTTAAGTTAGAGGGCCCCCTGAGCTCCGGGGCCCTGGTGCACTGCACCACCTGGTCCTACGATAGCTACGCCACTGGTGCTAAGAACTCTCGTGATAGAAAACCCAGACTCGCAAATACGGCAAACCAATAACTAAAAACAGCTACCAAAACGCAATGAGCGCGTTCTAACTTTTCTTGTGGTGGTGACATCTAGTTCAGTTTTGGGAACTACTCTGTAAAGAACGTGGTTTATCCGTTGTTGGACTTCTTCACATTTTAAATATCTTAGTCACTCTCGTGATCAACACGATTCCAACGACACCTCAACTACAAGAGTCCATACTAGGTCCATTTAGGCTGCATTGGATCACAAAGTAACATACAAACAAGAACTTGACCTTGTTAAAGGTAAAAAGGGCATATTTGATAGCTGAAATTGTAAATCTACTTTTGTCGCCGCCTGTACTGCCTACTTCATTAGATAAGTTAGGTAGGTTTGGTACTATAGGTTCCGTACCAGAGTATTTAACTCTAGATATCCAGAAAAAATAAAACTAGTACCGTGCCAGTCGGTAAAAGAAAAGTAAAGTTGAAAGCACTCACCATTTTGATCACTCCGTTCACACAATTTACATAGCCAGCGGCCGATACCTTTGCGCCGCGACTGCCTTCGAATTATCTAATAAAATTATAACTCTTATCCTTTGATAAAATAGTATCAAAAGATAAAGATAATTGTTCGTATATTGATAGTCTCATTTATTAGGTCGTCTGTAGATGCCAAGAGAATTTAGTTTACCTACTACTTTATATCCTACATAAGGTCTTTACTAATAAAATTATATACCAAATAATAAAATCGATGTTCTTTAAATGCATCTCTTAACCAATTTGTAAACAAAATGTGCAGGGGTTTTTTTAAGTAAGGGTAATTCCTATAATTTTAATGAAACAACAACAATTACGGTAGGTAAGAACTTTATTGGACAAAATAAACCGATTACACTTCTGAAATATAACAATACAACGGGATAACCTGAATCTACTCTCTTAATACTTTCACGCTAAATGTCTAGTTGATTATGGTTAAATTGCCAGTTTCATTGCATGGTTATTTACCACTTTCGAAGCACATTTAAGATCTGTTCTTCTTCTCCCATAGTCATTAAAATTGTCAACATAATTGAATCATGTCTGTGCACTTAATTGCTTCTCCTCGAAATATTATTTCTTGAAACGCCGAAGCGTAGTCACTTCTCCAGCCGTAGATAAGTTTTCAAAATGATCGCCGATGCCTTTTGTAGGATACGATATTGAAAAATCTTGACCAAACTGGTATGTCTTCGCTAATTCTTCGCTGTAGAAGATTTTAGAATTTGAACCGTCGATTCCTTTTGTAGTATCGTAGGTACACATTGCGACTTATGCAACTGTATGACCAAGCGCACGTGGAATGAGCACAAATGGCCAGCAGTTATGCAGCGCGATGAATTGCTGAATAAATGTCAACGTCGTCAACATCTGCGAGTCGTTCCCAGCGGAGCTCCGTCAACGCCTGTCTCGATCGAGCGAACGCTTTACTCCGACGATGAATTATATCATTGGATTTCCTCCAAGCGTGTGCCTTTCTATAACATTTTTCATAATATAAATGACCATGTCTCCATTAGCATAAATCCTTTTACAATCCTGAATGTCTTCTTTAACCTATACTTAAAAATAAATGAAACCTCAAGAGTAAAACTAAAGTAGTATCGTAACAATTGCTACCTGGAAAAAAAAAGCCGCTGGGCGGCAGAATGCATTATTATGACAGTGTTAGTGTGCAGTGTAGTGTTTGTGTTGTGTGTGTTATGTGTATTAAAGTGTTGAGTGTGAGTGTATGGTGTATTGAATGGGACGGACCATGCTAATGGCGACGAGTGGCGCGTGCGCGCTGTTCCATCATTCGCCGCTCGTGCTCGGCCATATGTTGGCGTCGCTGCTCCTCTTTTATTGCAATCTGAAAGTATATAATTAAATGTAACCAGTAATTTTCATACAACGCACTATTTGCATTTGCTAAGGCTTTTGTTCGGTCGGATACGCCAGATATCTGTTTGCTCATCTAACGGAAGCGCCGTTAGATATTTTTTGTGAAATGTGCTGTTGATAGTAAACGGATATCCGTTGCATCTCTATTTAGGGTGGATTAGCATTGTGTGCGTAATAAATTTCATACAGTAAGCTAAACATCTTGAGAAAATCGGTAAAAAACGAATAAATAATTTGGTTATACGCATGGGTTAGGTGTCGCTGCGAGCTCACTTTCACCACACTGGTTCTACCGATAGTCAGAATCAAAGGCTCTTTGCAGAGACCTCAGTCAAATGACCAAAAAACTAGTGAAGTGAGAGTATACTAACATGCAATAATCATGCAAAAAGCGATTGTATTACTATTAGTTAGTTACGTGATCTCCTCGATGTTTTGAAATGCGGCTGGTTAGTAAAATGATGGCTAGTTACGGACCGTTTCGGCGGATAGCGGCAACCAGTATATGCACGGCGTCGCCTTTGTCTTCTTGAACAGGTCGTCTAAGAGCTTGGCTGGTGGCTCTTCTTCCTTCTTCTTGAATTTCCTCGCTGGAAAATTATAATTACATTGTTTGATGGGCAAGTAAATTAAAATGAAGTACAATTGTTACAGTCCATCAATTGGTTCATTTTCATTGTCATTTCAACCATATAATGTTTATTGTCCATTGCTGAACATATTCTATGAGGGCCCCATGAATATGAAAGCAACCAATTTTGTGCACCCAGGACCCAACAACCTTTATTAGGTAGTCTTTTCCTCTAGTAGGGGCCATCCTACATTGGGCTTGTATACACTGGTGTATGTGTTTTAATTTTATCAAACTACATACATGGAATATCAAAGTCAAATAAACTGGATAAATAAAATGCTTACCAGGTTCAGGGCTTCGTTCAGGGGTGCGGTTGTGACGTCGTTTTTCCAATGGGCGCGACTCCTCGCGTCTTTTGTCAAGCTCCTTCCGTCCTCCGTCCTTCTCTTTCTCCTTGTCATTCTTGCCTAGATCCCATTCACGCGTCGCCACTTTCCGCTCCCATGGTTTCTCCTAGTAATACATACAAAAATCGATATAATTCATTTATTAGTTTCAAGTTAGGGCAACACTGGAAAACGTTAGCCAGTAAATTAGAAGGAAATATCAAATTTCGAGGCTTGTTTACACTAAGCAATGAATTTCTACTTATCAAGTTGTACGACATCTCTCTCTGCTCATATCGCTAATTTAAGTAGGTATAGGTTAATTTAGGGATTATTTAACTGCAGCTAGTAACTAGAAAGATAAACGGCTTACCAGCTCCCCTCGTTCACGTTTCAAGTCTTGCTCCCGTAGCCAATCCTCCACAGTGCCCGGTATGGTCGAAACTTGCGCATTATCTGCAACTTCATTCGACTTCGCTTTATCAAAAGCCTCCTGTGTTGAGAAGTCCACTTGCAAGGTCTTTGGGTTTGACACTGGCCATGTAACACCATGCAGGGCATGCCTGGTTTCAATTGCCTGTCTGTAAAAATAAATATAAAATTAAAACATTTTGAAACGATAATAATCTATATTTTACTATGAAGGGGTCAAACTTACTCTTCATTCTCATAGATAACATAGCATTTAGACTTGATCTTGTCAATCCAAAACCCGTTCTCCACTAGCCTCCCAGTTCTTTGAAGTAAATTCTTCAACTGTGGTAATGTGAAAGGCCGGACCAAATTAGTTATGTATAGTATACTTGACTGCTTATGTCTAGGGGGACTTGGAGGTCTCGTGATTATACTGTCATTGTCTTTGATGATAGATATTTTTCTGTTAGCTGTCATAATGGGCTCCTTAGGTTTCATCATGTCACGGTCTCTTTCTTTGTCACCACTATGTCTCCGGTGGTTCATATTACGTTCCACATTTTCAGAATTGTCAATAACAATCTTAGGCAATACCGGCCTTTCAATTTTTTCAACCACCTCACGTTCCCTCTTATGTTTTTTCTCTTCAATAACTTCTTCAAACTCTACTGGCTTTACATCAGGGATAATATCTTTCAGAATGTCAGTAGATATAGTAATTGACTTTTGAGTAGTAATTTTAGCTGGCCTCGCACCCCACCTTCTCTTCCTGCTGACAACAATAGGAGTAAAGACTTGGCCATTTGGAGTAGTTTCTTCATTATTTGACTGAATTGAATCAGAATGTTCCAGATTCTTGTGATTTTCCTCAGGTTTAGGGTCTTGTGATTTCTTTGCATCACTGGAAGATTCTATTGATTGACTGCGTCTTCTCTTATCAGTGAATTCATCTATAGTATCAGTAGATTTCTTCACATCGATACGAGAGTCTGTTGAAATTATCCTTGTCCTTTTAGATTTTTCTACAACACCAGTTATATTAGATTTATCATTGTCCAACTTTGCTTTCTCATTTGGACTTTTATCTTCAGTTTTACTTACCTGTTTTTCTTCTAGAGTTGTGTTTGTATCCTCCATAGTATCCTCGGCCTTAGTTTTATCAGTTTCTAAGTCAGATTCACATTTGCTTTCCTCAGGGTGCAGCTCAAGTATCTCAGATTTATCCACAGACATGCTTCTCCTGCGAGCTGGACTCTGGCTGTGACTGACCAAGTCCGAGGATTGACTGTCCTGGCTTTCAGTGTTAATTGAGCTTTCAGCCTCTGCAGGTGCCAACACAGCTGTTGTCTCAGCTTTAGGTGAAACAACAGTTGTATCAGCATCTGAAGGTTTGTCAACTTTATCAGTACTTTTTTCAACAGTACCAGATGTATCATCACTTGATTCAACTTTGTCCTTACTGTCATCTTTCTCATCGTTTGCTTTTGACTCATCTTGGTCTCGTTTTTTCTCATCACTTGTGGAAATTGTGTTTTCAGATGTAGCAGATGAGTCTGCTTTTTGATCAGTAACACTCTGTGTTACCTCATCATCATTTTTATCTTGGTTATCAGGTTCCTCACCTTGGCTATCAAGATTCTTCTCAGAATCATCTTTGGATTCTCGATGAGACCTTTTAGATCGATGTTTCGATTTTCTCCTATCCTCAGGAGCCTCAACGCTAGGAGTATCACTAGAGCTTGTGGCTCGCGAATGCTTCCTTTTACTGCGCGGAGACCGCTCAGCTCTTTCTGGCGTAGAAGGAGGACGAGTCAAACAAATCTTTAATTTCTGTATTTCTCCAACATCTCCTGCGCCTGCAGTTTTGACTTGCCAAACTTGATCTTGAGATTCTTCAGGACTCTCACCCTTTACGGGAGTGGTCGGTGGCTTGGGTTCAGGTTCTGCAACCACTGGAGCTTCCGGCACAGGACTCGCATCATCAGCGGATTCATTATCAGATGAAGTTGAATGTTTCTTACGTCTAGATCGAGTCCGCTTAGGCTTATCAATTTTTTTTTCCGTCTTTTCCGGTGAAGCCTTGGTTTTCTTACTCGCAGTACGTTCACTTTTACGTCGCATTGTCACCTAGAATAGATATAGATTATAGTAAATTAACTTATAAGTTACCTTATAGTTGTACAAAAATATGAACTCACTTAATTGATTTCAAAAATTTCGAAACAACCGCAACAAAATATAGCACAAACAAGCAGCGTGCAAACTATTTCACTTCACAAAAGGCAACAGACAGCACTACAGCAGTCCGCCATTTTTATTTGATTTTGCTAACATAATACTTCTTTTTGTTTTTTGCGCTGGAGTTTTATCTTTTTGCCAAGTCATAAAATAAGTACTTTTTAAATTTATGCTGCCTTATCTGGAAAACTAATAAATAGTCATCATAGTGATAATCCTAGTTTAGTAGATATCGTAGATATAGTATAGAAATCGATAAAGCACAGTAAATTAGTCACTACTACTTTGCTTTATCGATTCGTCTTACATGATGTTGAGTGTACCTTCGCCTTTAGCATAGTGCATTCATCCGATTTGATCTTACGATTCATTCAAAATCATTGATTTATTATCTGTTTGCCTGCCTGTCTGATTTAAAATCATTCGTTCGTTCATGCTATGTCAAAAAATGATATTTGTATAAGCCTGTTCTACATTTTGTCGACAAAATGTGTAATATATCTCCAAGCCGATTATTTTACAGCGTAAGTATTCCTCATTTCCATACTTTACAATTGGAACCTGCCACCCGTAGAAAATGAATTGAGTCGTTTCACAATAGAATAATCATAGCGTGCCTTTTGTTTCAGATGCTATGGGCCATGTAAGTCATTCTTGTACATCGGCGCCCTATTTACGTATATCTAAACGAGTAGCGGTGTTTGAAGAATGATACAAAGCTACCTTTAGTGTGTTTTACATGTACTGCTATAATGGGCAACCAAAATAGTTGCTGTTGTCATCGTAGCCCATCGCCGATCAGGAAGGACATAGTGAAACTAGAGGACTACCTCGGGAATGAGGGAGAAGTCAGCTCCAATAATATACAACACATCAGTGAGAGAGAACCCGACGATGGAGACATTGATGACCCCTCACAAGACCCCATTGCAGGGACAATATTTATGGAAAGATCGAAGGCTTCAATTGAAAATGGCATGACTAGAAAGCGTAGTCAACACCAAATCGCCGAAAACAAGCTCAAGAAAAGTAGTTCCTGCTCTACTATTTATTTAGATGATAGTACGGTATCTCAGCCTAACCTGAAAAACACAGTTAAGTGTGTAGCTCTGGCTATCTATTATCACATTGAGAATAGAACTTCAGAGCGCAAATTAGATATATTCGATGAAAAACTCCATCCTCTGAGTAAAGATAGAGTTAATGAAGATTACGACAGATACAATCCTGAGCACAAGCAGATATACAAGTTTGTCAGGACATTATTCAATGCTGCTCAGTTGACAGCTGAATGTGCTATAATTACACTGGTGTACTTGGAACGTCTACTTATTTGTGCTGAACTGGACATTGCACCATCAAACTGGAAAAGGATTGTTTTGGGGGCAATCCTACTGGCCAGCAAAGTTTGGGATGACCAAGCAGTATGGAATGTAGATTACTGTCAAATCTTGAAAGACATAACTGTTGAAGATATGAATGAGCTTGAAAGACAATTCTTGGAAATGCTTCAGTTCAACATAAATGTACCATCTAGTGTATATGCAAAATATTACTTCGACCTCAGGACCCTTGCTGAAGCCAATGACCTAGCATTTCCAAGTGAACCTCTTAGCAAAGAGAGGGCACAAAAGCTTGAAGCAATGTCTCGAGTCATGGAAGATAAAATTACTGCTGAGGTTGTTAAAAATGGAATTAAGAAATGGTCTAGCTTAGACAATGTCAATTCTGGTGCTGGCGTAAGAAGAAGCGTAGCCATACTGTCTTAAATTAGTCATGAGCCAAAATTCAGATCCAAAACTCACAAATAAGGATATTTGTGTATTTTTAAGAATGTATTGTATTTAGAAAGTCTTTGCACCAGGTCAAGAGAGATTAATTTAACTGTGTGATAATTTGCAATTTTATCTATGCAAGTCTAGAATGGCATATTCTACTGAAACTATGGTATCTAAGATCATGCCTAGATTGTAAAGAAAGTCAAACAATAGTGAATCCTAAAGTTAATTTGTATGTGCACAAATATTTACAATTGGGATCCATTTTAATTAGCAGACATATTTTTAGTTACTAAAAATGAAAGACTTGTACCTAAGTGGTCCAATTTTGTTTTTAATATACCCAGTGCTAATTGTAACTATTAGTATTTTGTATAGAAATTGGCTTCCATCATTTTATTTTATTTAACCCTAGTTTTTATCCATTAGCTGCACTAATATTAGGTTGCTTCCAAAACTATGCTACTTAGTATTTAGAATGTACAATTGCATTTTGACTGAAATAAGAATCTTGTGATTGTGGTATGAATGTAATTAGTCAGTTTACTTATTATTTTACATTGTCATTATTGCATTTAAATTCTGAACTAGTTATTTTATATTATACCAAATTGTTATTTTGTTTATTCAATTTATTTTATATTCAAACACTAGGAATTATTCATTGAGAAATTACTTGTATTATTATTACTTTAAGCAATAGTGTGAAAGTTGAAATCATATTCACAATATAATCAAGTTGTGAAAGGTGATTGAAATTATACAATCCTTACTATTATGTATCTTTACTATAGTTATTATAAAGCAAAATAAACATTTTATATGAGACTTTACAATGGATTCTTTAACTTTTGCCATATTATGTTTTTTTTTTTTTCGAAACACAGCAACACTGCTTGGCGACAGAAAAAGGCGGGGTAGTACTTCCCCGGACGAGCCCTTCACAAAGAGCTCTACTACTCTTCTAGGTTTCCCTCATTTTGAATTAATAAGAGTACGCATCATTTGATTCATATTTATTTGCACTAAAAGAAACAGCACAATTCACTTTACTCTAATGGTTTAAGGTCTTTCAAGTAAGCACTATAGTTTTCGAAAATATCCACAACATCACTTTTCTTGTTGAATTTGTCGTCAAATTCTGGTCCAACTGACCACAGGGTTTCTAAATCATATTGCAACCTTACTTTTTCTGAGAAAACATGCAATGCTATATTACCTGAAACAAAATGTTACATGAATAAAAAACTAAGCAAAGATTATATTTAAAAATTAGCTTTGCTCAGTTTTAAAATATTTTAAGAGCTGATTTCACCGGTTCTGACGCATAATGACCAATAATTCAGAATTCTCATATTGACCAAACACATAAACGCGAAATGTCCAATTCTCAGAATGACCAATACGCATAATGACATATTAAGCCAAATTCCAATATGCAGAATGACGCATACGCCAAACGACTAAAACGCATTATGAGCAATGACTAATACGCATTTTGACCCACAGTTTTGACCAATACTTAGACAAATTTCTGTATTTTTTTTGTAAATTTCTGTCAAATTTCATATTCGTCATTTTGTCATTTTCATGACACCGACCGCCTAAACGTTTTCAACATAAACAATTCGCAAAAGCATGTTGCATCGATAGCGCGATCTGTAGCATAAAATTATATCCGACCAGCCGATCCGATCTTATTTATAATAACACCCAGAGAACAAACTATGTTCATAACACAAAATGTTTGTTCTCGGTGAGGATCGAACCCACGACCTACGGCACAGAAGGCAGAGCTACTACCAACCGAGCTATGAAGGCTGTCAAGCTGTAGCAATTAATAAATCGTTATAAATATAATACTAAAAGCTTTTAAATATTTTTTTCACGACATTTGACTGATTTCGTACTGTTAGATTGAAGTATGTATGACTTTAAGCGTCATAAGTAGAAATATTTCATAGATAAACTTTCAAGTGACCAGTACTTACGTATTTTGTGGAAAGAGTATCAATAACCTAGGTAATCAACAAACGATCAATCTACAAGTGTGTCATTTCGCGAATGTTTCATTGTGCATATTGGTCAATATACGGATAGGTCATTTCGCGTATGCGTCGTTCCGAGTTTAGGTCCAAATGCTTATGTGTTAATATGCGTTTTCGTCATAAAGCGAATATTTTTTTTCAATCATTGGTCATTATGCATCAGAACCATTTCACCATGCTCTGTTAGTTACTAATAAAGGAGTAACAGGCTGTTAAATCTCAACTTAGATGTCAAACGCGTACATTTTGACATATTTAACAGCACTTTAATCCTTTGTTAATCTAAGTGAGCATGGTGAAATCAGAGCTTAGTTTACATTGAAACAAAAGCCAGAATTAAATTACAAGATTGATGTTTTACTTTGGCATCTTCATTTCATTTGCCAGATCTGTGTATGTAGTGTTTGTTGTGTGGGCCAATGTTGGAGCGTTTGTGTAACATTCACAATACAGAAGAATTTATTTTATGGTATTCCTTACCTAAATCTAAAGCCATCCATTCATCACTATCTTTTCCCTCTATCTTTGGAATAAGATCATTTTTATGGCATTTCATTTTGTAAACCTTTCTTACAAACTCTGATAATGCAAGGATGTGTCTTTTGCTTCTTGCTGTTACTATGCAAATATAGTCAACATATCTGATGTTTTCCGGGACCGATACAACAAAAATGTCTTTTGAGTTTTCTCTTTGTAATAGTTCTACCAAATTCTCTATTTCAAACACTCCTGTTTTGCCTCCTGCAACAAAAGATAACGGGTTTAGGTCAATTAAATAAATTGCATTGAATCCTGTCGCAGCTCACCCAGAAGATGAGTAATTAAAAGACTAAATTAACTCACATATGTAGTTTTATATAGTTTTATATAGTTCTGATTAATAATAGGCTTAGGGCCGGTTTTACCATGCTCTGTTAGTTACTAATCAAGGATTAAAAGACTATTAAATCTAACCTTAGCTGTCAAACGCGTACATTTTGACATATTTAACGGCACTTTAATGCTTTGTTAATCTAACAGAGCATGGTGAAACCGGCCCTCTTCTGGGTTAAAATGTCATTACAGCATGGAAATTTGGTAGCTAAAGAGTGTATGTATCCCAGTACAAGTAAGAAAAGGTTATAGTATTTTACTTATTACAGACAGACTATAAATTCTCTGCTGACTGCTCATCATAAAACAAAGTATATATAGATTTCTTACGTTCTAAATTGATGTCATCAAATTCATCACTCAGTACAGGGTACTTTTCCATGGAATGAATCTCATCAGCTGTGTTCTCGATAATTGGCGAATTCTTGTCTGTTATGACTTGGTACTTGCTGGTTAAGGCCGGGGAAGTATCACTGTTTGCTTTTGGTGTATATCTTGGGTTCCTCAAACAGATTCCGCAATGTATTTGTCTGGTGGTGTTAATGTTAACAGAGTAACGTAAATTCGTTCCCTTTTGCATTGCGTTTAGGACACGAAGCGCATGATTCCTGAACATAGCGCTGATGGACTTTTTTCACCTGCAACAAATAGCTTCTACAAGTTCGTTTTTAAAGCTAGCTTTTATTTTATTTCTCAATTTAAAAGCGATTTTATTATTTTTGTTGTGTACAAGTACAAACTTGTGTTTATTTTATGAATTGTGTTTGACATTTGACAAATGTGATAAACTGACATTGATAGCATGCATTTCACTGTCATCTGTCTGTCACTCATTGCATTAGTGATGTGTATCGAGAAAAAGGGGAGAGAATTTATAAAAAAAATTAGAGCATAAAATCAATAAAAAGCAGTACTCTGCTATGCACAATATTTTTATTGATTGGGTAAAGAGACGAGAGACGCACAGGACAGACGAGGCTGGCAGAAAATGAAAGAGGCCTATACCCAGCAGTGGGCGATACCGGGCTGAGATGATGATGATGAGTAAAGTAGTAGGTACTCCTACTTTTTTAACTTTCGTTTGCACTTCACAGCAGCGACTCGAATTCGTCGATGGGCATTATTCTAACGCATGCTGCGTTTTAGTTTTGCCCATCGACGTCTTTTTAGACATTCATTTATACCACATTTATTTACAAGTCCCTTTGCCAAGAAAAGTCCTGCTGACGAATAACAGGGTTATTATGGTTGACCTACTAACTGTGTAGGTATGCTAGCGTTGGCGTTCACCTGCCCGCTATCTATATTATCCTGCAAATTATTCTAGCTAGTGTAAATTGACTCAACACTTTATCTTATCTTTATCAATGGGCGTCGCTAACATAATACCATTCGTTGCTTTCTGTATTTATCAAAACAAAACGCTATTGCTCGGTGGTAAAAAAAAACAAAATTATATAATATCATAGCCAAATTACTTTATTCTACTTGTTCTTGACATAAAATACTACTACTCCTCATAAAATAGTTTTAAAAGTAGGCTTCCTAACCCACCAAGGGCTTAGTGCGTTGAACTTCAAGTTTGTGTGTACTTACCTAATGTACCTATCTACATAATGTTGAAAGTAATAGGCAACAATGGTGACTTGTGATCTGGATAAGGATGTGTCTGGTGAACTGTTGGGCTGGAAGCTCCCTGCATGGAAGGCATTGCTGCTGCATCGAGTGCTGCCATCTTGCGGCGGGCTGCTTGTTTACCTGACACTGATATGTTTTGATTTCGCATTGGTGTTCGAGCACTTGCGAAATGGTGATGATGGGTGAGTTATTTATGTACCTACTTTATTTCTATTCTATATACCTACCTGCCTCAGTATCTAAAGGCACAGAATAAAATAATCCGGGGCTTTCCACTCCACTCCACTTTTTTGCGACGACGCGACGCCCCAATATGTACCTAACACCTAGGGTAGGAACTTTTACATAGTATAAAAAGTAAGTTAAATAAAACACGCATTAAAACCTATGTAAAACTGTTTGATTATTATTTTTATAAGTGGTCTACCTAGATAGTACCTACCTACATTAGTAAAACCAAAGAATAAATTAGCTAAGGCTGGGAATCGGAAGAACTAAGGCCTCATCTCTTTTCAATAGATTAGCAGCGTTCTGCATAATTCTGATGACAGTTCCTGCCATCCTTTCGCTAGTCTTCACTCTGGCGTCTCCACCAGCTGGCCTGCAGACAGAGCTCTCTGCATACACCGTCAACGTGGAGAAGAAGGACGTGCGATGGATTGCGATACAGTTTGTGAATGCAGTGTTCTTTCCTATTGCTGCTATTGGAAGGTCAGAGCATAAGCGAGTCACTTTTCTATCTCCAAATACAAAGACATTCACAGCTCAGTTGGTAGTTTGCTCTGCCTACTGGCCTGTAGACCGTGGGTTCGATCCCCACTGCGAACAAACATTAATTTGCGTTTTGAACATAGATGTTTGTTGTCTAAAATCTCAGATACAGGTTTCCCACAAAATCTGATATTTTATTTTATTTTTTTTGTTTAACAATTTTGGGAAAACTTACAGATAAGTCGGTATACATTAATTAAATGTAGGTAGGTAGGTATATATTAATTAAATGCAACGTAAAAATGTCGATATGGTAAACTATACAAACTAAATTGCGTTTCATTCAGCTGACCCTTTCCGGACGAATTACAGATGTCGTTAAACCTTTAAATTTTCTGCTTTTAATTTATAAGCTCGCACTTACAGTAGGTATAATGTACCTACATTAATTAAACAAATGTGCTCTTTGTAGATATTGCTCCCAAATTTTCTGGTGGGTGGAAGCAGTGTGTGCCTCGCGGGCCGAAGACGACGAGAGAATCCGCGAAGCCCTCTCTGAAGCCAGAAGCCCGTCTCCAATGGAGCTCTATCTCTTCCTTCAAGCGTTCATCCATTGCGCGCCGCACGCTATTATAAACATCCTGGATTTAATGTCAAGGCTCACGCATTCTACGTTCGATAAAGGTAAGAAAACCACATAGGTACCTATTACTTACCACAGTACTTATTTTGACCTCAATGGCAAAAAAGCGAAGCGTGTGTACTCAAATGTAACTTTGATAGGTACTTACAGGAAACCGGAATATAAATAACCTCCTGACATGTTCTCTCGTCTCTCATGTTAAAAGTTAGAGTTAGGTAATTTTGTATTTACCTACCTAGCTGAATAAGTAAGTAAGTTTTCTTTTAGTTTCAGTTCAATCAGTAAGCATAGTAGCATCCATGCTCCGAATGGCAAGCGTTGCAACTCTCTACCGAAGGTTTGAAAGAGAAAAAATATGTGGAAAAAGCTACCCATGGAGCGAAAACAGCCAAGAAAGCGAAGTCCTTATAACGGACAAAGTCCTCAGCATTACAGAGAGCAGAAAAGAATTTGAAAAAAATAATAACGAAAGTGAAGTGAATCGACAATCGAATTCCTCGCAAATATCTGATAAACAGATCAGGTTGAACAGCGATTTGATTCAGTTTTCACCTAGAAACACTACCATCGGCTCATCCACTTTTTATGATCGATGCTCCGATAACTGCTCTGACACGAGCTCAGAGTATCTGCATCCAATACAAAGGAAAGATTCCCTGTTGTCTTCTGGGTTCGATAGCGATAGTGAGTACGTCCGACCGGTTTCGATCATAGATAAGGTGGCTCCGCGCAGACGAGATACGGAATTCACGATTGAAAAAGTAAATATCACTCCGCCGCCAGCGACGCACGCCCCCAGGCCCGGATCAATAGCTGTGTGGGCAGAGAAGATGATGGAAAATGCCGAGTCATTTCCCTCGTGGATCTCGGCTCCGACGAGAAGGAAGTACTGTGACGAAACCGTGGCAGATGAGCCTGAAATCCCTAGGCGTGTACCTCGATCGTACATGCGAGGCCTTGAACCACAAGACGCTACAGCAGCTCTGGTTCATTATTTGGCTTGGTACGGGTTTTTCATAGCGCGACTTATTTCCATAGCATGTTTTATCAACTTCTTCCCCTTTCTCGCAATAATTTTACTATTTTCGCAGTACCAAGTAATGCTGCTGTTTCTGATAGTGCCCCAAGCAAGCACACTCAGGCGGAGTTTTTACATATTCCTCGCGTTCATTTACTTATTCTGCCTGATGGAGTTCAAGATCCGTTTCCGGCACGTGCGCGTGTGGCACGTGTTCTGGATCATAGTGTGTACCATTGAGACTATTGTTTTCACCGGACTCTGGGCCTCTACATCCAGCAGCGTCGATGATTGGTGGAAGGCATACATTGTTAAGGTAATTCTAGTGAGTTTGGTGCTCAGCTACATGTGCTTCATAGTGTATTTCATTCTACTAAAGCCGAGAGAAACGATTGTTTATGTAAAAAAGTAAAAACGTTTCTGCCGCTGAAGCATTGCTGATGTTTTCCCAAAAACATCGATCCCCTTATTTTTTCTATTGAACAGGAAGTTATTAATAACTCTTTCAATGGGCGAGCACCAGCTGGTCACATCCGTAAAACGAATATTAAAAACAAATAGTTTAAGGAATTGGTAGTAGGTACTTATGTACTTCTTATGAATGTGAATCAGTTTGAGTTGAAATTTTTACTTCGGAATTTAAAGTTATTGTTTTTGAATGAAGATTTAAATTCCTAGAGGGCTGCCTTTTAGGATTGCAAAATATGAGTATGTAGGTACCTACTTGTAATGTAGTAGGTATATAGTAGGTATATGTATATACATACTTGTAATGGTGACCAAAATAAAAGACCCATCATTTGTTGTGTGACGAATCATCTATTTTTACTCCACTTGCTTTCAAAGAACCGTCGAACCATACGGGAGATGTTAACCTATTCTTCCTGAACTGATTTTCTGTACGAAGAACATGGTGTAATTCAGCTAGTTTCAATAAACATAACTCTCTACTGTACACTTCAAAGTAAACCTTTGTTTCATTCAAGCGAGTGAGCCATGCCTTTTGGTGGATCGTACCGTAGGTTACCTCCTTAGCTCATTACTTCTTAAAAATTTTCAACGAGAAATCTTCAACGAGACTTGATGATCCATTTAATTTTATCTACTTACTAGTGGCTTCCCGCGGCTTCGCACGCGTTGAAGTGGTGAGCCGTGATTGAGCCACAAACATCCAAACATCGTAACTTTCGCATTGAGTTGTATATTATTAGGGTAGGATTTTAAATACCTACGTAGGTATAAGAGATACCTATAGGCGTACTTTACCTATATTAGGTAGGTAGGTATGGGTACTGAGCTTAGCACAAACATGACAAATACAACAAAGACAACCTTCAACGGAAAATATGTACTTATTTTTTTCTAGTTTCTACCCCAAAAATAAAACTCAAAGTCCTGACTGACTGACTGACTGACTGACTGACATATAGACAACGCACAGCCTAAACCGCTGGTCCTAGAGACTTGAAATTTGAGGAGTACATAGGTCTTATGGCGTAGAGGTGTACTAAGAACGGATTTTTGGAAATTCAACCCCTAAGGGTGTCAAAAGGGATGAAAACGTTTGTATGAAAAATTGTATTCCTTGAACCTACAAACTTGAAACTTGGAGTACATGTACTTCAAAGCTAAAAAATAGGAATTGCATTTTTAGTTTTTTAAAACTACCCTTAATAAGTGTGCAAAGGGATGTAAAAGTTTGTGTGGGAGTTTTTTGACCGCTGGTCCTAGAGACTTGAAATTAGAAAAGTACATAGCTCTTATGGTGTAGAGGTGAACTAAGAAGGGATTTTTGGAAATTCAACCCCTAAGGGTGTAAAAAGGGATGAAAACGTTGGTATGAAAAATTGTATTCCTTGAACCTACAAACTTGAAACTTGAAGTAGATGTACTCCAAGGCTAAAAAATAGTAAACACATTTTTAGTTTTTTAAAACTATCCTTAATAAGTGTGCAAAGGGATGTAAAAGTTTGTATGGGAGTTTTTTGACCGCTGGTCCTAGAGACTTGAAATTTGAAAAGTACATAGCTCTTATGGTGTAGAGGTGAACTAAGAAGGGATTTTTGGAAATTCAACCCCTAAGGGTGTAAAAAGGGATGAAAACGTTGGTATGAAAAATTGTATTCCTTGAACCTACAAACTTGAAACTTGAAGTAGATGTACTCCAAGGCTAAAAAATAGTAAAGACATTTTTAGTTTTTTAAAACTACCCTTAATAAGTGTGGAAAGGGATGTAAAAGTTTGCATGGGGGTTTTTTGACCGCTGGTCCTAGGACTTGAAATTTGAAAAGTACATAGCTCTTATGGTGTACTAAGAAGGGATTTTTGGAAATTCAACCCCTAAGGGTGTAAAAAGGGATGAAAGCGTTGGTATGAAAAATTGTATTCCTTGAACCTACAAACTTGAAACTTGAAGTAGATGTACTCCAAGGCTAAAAAATAGTAAACGCATTTTTAGTTTTTTAAAACTACCCTTAATAAGTGTGCAAAGGGATGACAAAGTTTGTATGGGAGTTTTTTGACCGCTGGTCCTAGAGACTTGAAATTTGAAGAGTACATAGGTCTTATGGCGTAGAGGCGTACTAAGAAGGGATTTTTGGAAATTCAACCCTTAAGGGTATAAAAAGGGTTGAAAACGTTTAGATGAAAAATAGTATTCTTTGAACCTACAAACTTGAAACTTGGAGTACATGTACGTTTAAGGCTAAAAAATAGGAAAAGCATTTTTAGTTTTCTTAAACTACCCTTAATAAGTGTACAAAGGGATGTAAAAGTTTGTATGGGAGTTTTTTGACCGCTGGTCCTAGAGATTTGAAATTTGAAGAGTACATAGGTCTTATGGCGTAGAGGCGTACTAAGAAGGGAGTTTTGGAAATTCAACCCTTAAGGGTGTAAAAAGGGTTGAAAACGTTTGTATGAAAAATTGTATTCCTTGAATCTACAAACATGAAACTTGAAGTAGATGTACTCCAAGGCTAAAAAATAGGAAAGGCATTTTTAGTTTTTAAAACTACCCTTAATAAGTGTGCAAAGGGATGTCAAAGTTTGTATGGGAGTTTTTTAACGCGTGGTGCGATTGACTTAAAACTTGAATTAAATATACTAAGAAATAAGAACGTTACCCTCCTTCGTTGCGCTCGAGTAAAAAGGATACAACGAGGCGTCAATGTTTGTAAGGGACATTCTAAAAACGGGAATCTTGAGTTGGTACGAAGAGATCTGAGGGTATCTACCGTGCCTGGGGATCAAAGTCGTGAAGCTGTTTCGTTTCGTTTGTTTTGGGGTAGAAACTAGAAAAAAATAAGTACATATTTTCCGTTGAAGGTTGTCTTTGTTGTATTTGTCATGTTTGTGCTAAGCTCAGTACCCATACCTACCTACCTAATATAGGTAATGTACGCCTATAAGTATCTCTTATACCTACGTAGGTATTTAAAATCCTACCCTAATAATATACAACTCAATGCGAAAGTTACGATGTTTGGATGTTTGTGGCTCAATCACGGCTCACCACTTCAACGCGTGCGAAGCCGCGGGAAGCCACTAGTAATATTATAAGTATGTATTTACAAAAAAAAAGTATATTATATCAGCTATCTGGTTCCCATATTACAAGCTTTGGCTTAGTTTGGGGATAGATAGTGCTGTGTGGAAAGTCCTCCAATATTTATTTATTTATTGTTCTGTGGACATTACTGCCAACGCTGTGAAGGTATCTTCGCGCCATAGATCAGTTTTTCAGTAGGTACTTATGTAAATGAAAACTAGGGGTAAACCTGTTTCATGAGAGACTTTGCCCGAGATAGGTTTGTGTAACCTATAAAACCTGGGCTATTTTAAAACATTCGGAAACTTTTCAGATTGGAACAGTCAGAAGATTCTCTCACTCCGGGAACTTTAGGTACAAGTGGAAGTGAGTTTAAATAAGTACCTACCTAGGTAGTATAGGGTATAGGTTTACCTCCATCGTATCCTGAAGATTCTAGTATTGTTATTACAGAGAGATCTCATACTTTTCTTCGTAAGGTATCTCTCCACTACTACACACAACAACTTGATCATCATGATAAACCGGAGCATCTGCTCCAGCTTATCCTTTGTGCTTATCCTTATCCTTTGTCAGATGATCAGTTTTAATGTATGAGTAAACATGTCCCAAGAAAGCAACTTTTGTCGCTGCTTTCATCCCATCTCGTACACATATATTTTTTACGATTTAAAGGTTGGTTAAATCTAGATTTAGGTAAGATCAATAGAGATTAAGACATATTTTTACTATTTAAGATATCCCTACTCGTAGTTAGTGTTTCAATTAATTGTGTCAAGAGAAAGAAGGCTTCGTTTCCGTTTCAGAAAAGCAACATTCACCGTCCATAGTTTATTTATTAACGTTTACCTACCTTACTTTATAAAAGAGATAGTTAAGCGCGTAGGCGTTTTTAATATTTCACCTGCCATTTAGTTACCAAATATTTTAGAGCCAATAAATCACAGCACAATCAGACAAAAGTAAACAGTACGTAGGTTTGTCTGTAGGTGGCCAGTTTTCGTACAATTTATTTTTAACAGCATGTTGCGTTATCCTACAATGGAGGCCTGTTGGAGAGATACTTCGCAGTTCATGTACCAAGGCGCCTGACCTTTGATGACCTGAACCAAGACTGAAAAAACTTTAAAAAAAGACGTAAGTACCTACAAAAACTACTTAGAGATAGGCAAAATAAACTTTTGAATTTGATATAAA
Source organism: Chloroclysta siterata (assembly GCA_932294275.1). NCBI lineage: Eukaryota > Metazoa > Arthropoda > Insecta > Lepidoptera > Geometridae > Chloroclysta > Chloroclysta siterata. The sequence goes on along the minus strand of OW028600.1, from coordinate 6,074,227 downwards.
CATTAAAAAAAGAAACAGTGGTAAGTTAAGATAAAACATCTAGGTCACTGTTGTAGGTGAACAATGTAGAGCAGTAGATATAGATACCTACCTACCTACCTAGGTATAGAGCATCCAGATACGAGGAAAGGTAGGGTAGGCATTTAGCTGATTATTTGCTTGTTTTTTTTTATATCGTCCTCAAAGAAATAGTACTTGGTAGGTACTACGGGATCTGAGGGAATATCTACCCTGACTGGGGATCAAAGTCCTGAAGCTGTTCCAGTTTTTTTTCTTATTTTCTTAAATTTCATTTATATTTATAAAAAAAAATACAATAAATACAAGATCTGCAGACCGTTGCAAACGATCAAGTGATCTCTGCTTGTTAATCCACCTCAATCTTTGCCTCAAGTTGATGGTCGCAGGGCAGTGCATCGTAGGGCACGTTCCTATCGTGCGTGACTTATGAGGCAATGCTTTTTATAGGTGATGGTTACCACTTAACAATAGGTGGGTCATCTGCTTGTTCCATGAGAAAGTTGTATAAAAAAAAACTTGCATTTACGTTGCTATAATCCTTTATAGTAGCTAGTCCGATGCTCGGAAATAATGAGCAAGCCAACATCTCCTATAATATCTTGGTAAAGATTATCTCAATCTGAAAAATGCGTGCGCTTGCAATGGTGGGTAGTAACTATAGAGTTATCTGGGAGCATTGTGGTCAGCGGCACGACCAAAGAGTTTCCGAGGCTTGTACCACGAGCAGCTAATTTATACAGATACACCCGTGACTTTGTTCGTGCAGAGCCTTCAGTTATTTATATCGATATAAAGATATTTATAAGATACTAGCGGCCTGTCCCAGCTTCGCATGGGTGGTCATAATTTTTTTGAACATTTTAGGATAAACTTAGACCGTGGGTTCAAGCCTCGCGTCTACTTATTTCATACATTTGCACGCCAGAGAGTGAAATCGCACCCCGAGCGCGACCCGTGGACCCGTTAACGTTTTTAATTTCGTCATATCTTTTGAATGGAATGTCCGATTTGAAAAATTTAAGAAGTATTCTATAGGTATTGAAACCGTCTTAATTATGAAAAGATTTATTTGGATAAGGATTAATACCAAGGTACAAATAAAGACCCTTTTCTAGCGGCGGCATTTCAATTAATTTTTTATAATAAAAGAACACTTATTGTGACATTACTATAATAGTTAGACATATGCTGTCGCGACATTTTTTGTAGATGATGATGTGTTCTACAAAATCGTAGTACATTATTTTGTTCTATCATCAATAGTTTTCGCAGCGCACGCGATGTAAGGTTTTTGGTTTCCACCTTGGGTTACATTATTGGAGTTTTAGTAAGGATCCCTGATTTTTTTGAAAATATAATATAGCCTATGCTACTCAGGGATAATGTAGCATTCTAATGGTGAAAGAATTTTTGAAATCGGACCAGTAGTTTTTGAGCCTATTCGTTACATACAAAAATACAAAAATACAAAAATACAAAGCTTTCCTCTTTATAATATTAGTGTAGAAGTGTAGATGTAGATAAGTAGATAATTATTGTCTATGAAAACTAGGTACCTACCTACCTACATAGGGTTAGTAGGTTTTATTCGTTCAGCCTGACGGCATATAAAAACATATTATATAAAAAAACTATTTAAAAAAAAAAACAAATTTCTGATTTCACCATGCTCTGTTAGATTAACAAAGGATTAAAGGGCGGTTAAATATGTGTAAATGTACCTACGCGTTTGACATCTAAGGTTAGATTTAACGGCCTGTTAATCCTTGATTAGCAACTAACAGAGTATGGTGAAATCAGCTCTTAGTCTAACGTATTCTCTTATCTGTGGCCTAACATACTTAATGCTTAGCTTGGGGCTGCGAAAGTGTTGAGAAGAAAGTCCACCAATATTAATTTAATTATTTATGCTATAAAAAGCAACAATTAAAAATAATACTGAATAGGTACATGTACAATTTATATTTATAAATTTTTATAAGAAAATATAAATAGGTAATATAAATATAAATAAAAAATAAATATATTTTATAAATTGTAATCATCACTAAAGTAATTTTATTGTTTTTTTTTAATGGTTTACAAAATGTTTCGGAGCGCGTTATGTACTAAGTACCTAGCTACTAAATTTATTTTAACCATTGTGACGTAAATGAAACAGCTCCACGACTTTGGTCCCCAGGCACTAGTACGAACTCCAGATTCTTTGAGGACGTCTAAGGGATTACAAACACACAGATCGTTACATTCGTGGCTGTATAGTGAAGTACCGCTTACTTGCCTGTCGATTATTTTTTGCTAATTTACCATACTCTTACATGTCGATGGACAGGAGATGAGTGTGCGTAATTGCTATCAGGCGAAAGAAAAGGGACTTATTATAGTCTGACATCTTCTTATTACAGAGTATTGCGTTGATTAATGCATGTAGCGGTCATTTGTTTTATTTCGATCCAGATTGCAGGTATTTATTTATTGCAGGTATTTTGATTTGATTTGATTTGATTTGATTTATTAAGTGTACAATTGAAACAGCGCAGTGATGATAGTTTACAGCATTTTCGTGTAGAATCTACACCGTGGCTGTGACTGTTACGTAGGTACTTAATTTGACTTTTGATCATAAACTTTTTGTTAGGAAAACTTGTTGGAATCAAAATTATATTTGCTCTATTATGTCCGAATTTTTGATGTTTCGAATCTTCAACATTATGTTGAGCGAGCGAGAAGTGGTTTGGCAGTTGTCAGCGTCTTAATAGAGCTTTCATGTTAAATAGTGGTTTCGGTCGATATTATTTTGAGTAGGTACGGATTATGGCGATGTCAACTGCTAGTACCTCTCGCTCAAGCATTTCAACATTTTGAAAGATGTTTATAACCGTCTGACTCCGATACGATTTAGCTAAGGTGTCACATGTTCACAAACTCTTTCACAAAGTGCACTAAAATGATAATAATTGGGGTTATGTTTGATGTTTGTGTAGTAGGTAATGATAATAACGTTAGGATATTGAGATACCTAGCGGCGGCACGGCGGCGCGGCGTGATCCTCTCGAGACGGGTCAGGCGTTCGTAAGTTCGTAACCCGACACCTCTTGTGTTCAATCTTCTACTAATTTGCGAACCCGATCTTAGGGTTGTTGCAGCGGTGAAAATGTTTAATGGAAATTGAGATTAGAAAATCAAACATGGTCCGCCCACATGAGTCTTTGAAAGTCCCTCAACTGGCGTAAGAGATACACAAATCTTATCACTAATTTTCCAATCAAACTCTAATTAAGTTGCGTGTTGCGTACGCGGAGCAGTGATGAAGGGTTCTAGTAGGAACAAGCGAAGAACGTATCGCTACAGAAGTTCTACTGAACTTTACTGCAAGCATTTATGAACTCATGCATGAGTAACTTTCATACTTGACGAAGGTTGTTTGTTCGAGTCTATAAATAATTTTTCTGAAACATTTTTTTAAATCTTTTTTTTGAACCAATGGTAAAATAATATTTTATTTGTTTGGTAGAAAACTAGGTGACAAAAGAACCGGAAAGTTTGGGTAATAGCTAGTAGGCCGTCAGGTCTTACGCTCATTTTTATCAGGATGCTGTTGTGCGAGTAATTGGTCCAAAAATAAATCTTACCTATCACTACACAGTACCTATAAAACAAAGTCGCTTTCTCTGTCCCTATATCCCTATGTATGCTTAAATCTTTAAAACTACGCAACGGATTTTGATGCGTTTTTTTTTATAGAAAGAGTGATTCAAGAGGAAGGTTTATATGCATAATACAAGCATAATCTCTTAGGGATAACCCACAATAACCGTGCGAAGCCGGGGCGGGTCGCTAGTATAAAATATAAAATATAATCTCTTCTGCCAAAAGTAGCATACATCTTGCCAGCAATGCAGCGCTCGTATTGTAGTGATAGAAACGTCAATAAGGTTTTATAGCTGCGAACGAGTTCGTTAGCAGCTAGCGGGGGCAGCGATATCGCGTGCCGATAGCCCTAGCTCAGCCAGCTCGTACTGAGTGTAACAACATCTGTGTCTTCGGTAAAGAGGCGGAACCCCACAACAGACTGCCTTGTGCGATCGGTAAATCGAATTCTGCGGAGACACCGCAGCCTCTAGAGATCGACGTCCGCGATTAGGTAGGGCTCACGAGCGTACAGGGTGTCCTTAACCAGTACCTAATAATTTGTTTCCTCAAAGCGCGTATTCAACATTGAAATTCAACATTATATATAGAAGTAGGAAAACTTGTATCGATCTAAATGAAATTTTTACTAAACGGTGTGCAATGTGATTGCACACAAAATGGTTGATGGCGATTTTTAGAAAATGAGTTAAGTGATTTTATATCTTTCAACATATCGAAACGTGCGAGCGAGAGTCACATTAGCTCTTGTATTCGCCTTAAGACTTTTATTGCAGATACATTTTAAGAATTAAATAATATTTTACACTAGGACTTCGACACTATCTGTTAAAAAATAAGGAGATAACTGTGTTATAAATAGCTTTGATTTTCAATAAAAATTTGGGTTCTCAAAATAAAATTAACCTGGTTCTGTATTAAAAAGTTATATACATACATATATATTTTTTTTTTCTTGCTCTTATCCCACTACATGTGGGGTCGGCACAACAGGGTTTTTCATCTATCAGTTTCCTTTCTTACTTATGCCATCTTTCTCACAGTCCATCCATCTTTTTTCTAATCCTATATCCATAAAAATATCATAGAAAATATATATGAAATATTAAATCTGTATCTGGTTCCCATAGCACAAGCTTGGATAAATTTGGGGCTAATTTATATTATTTATTTATTCTGAGACACCTTATGCTCTTAGAAAAGGAATCTTAGCGCAGCGTCTGAACTCACAAGCCATTGTAATTTGTTGAGGAAACAATACAAGACTTCGGGCAAGTCTCTAGGCGTAACGTAACTTCTCACTTATAAATAGAAAGCCATACGTCGCGGTTTATCAATTAGATACTGTTATTTCTATTGCCGTCAGGAGTATTCTAGAATTTCTGAAATGAATATCACGAAGTGTGCAGATTGAAAACGGATTGATACGACTGATGCGATTTTAATATAAATTGAAATTAACTAGGTTTATCTACTTTGTATAGAGAACTGTTACGGAAGTATATTGCAGAAACTACTATAAAAAAAACTTCTTCACGACTTTAATCCTCAGGCACGGTACGTATACATAATATGTATATCCTCCAGATTTCGTAGTACCAAGTACTAACTTAAGATTCTTTGAGAATGTCTAAGGGGGTTAGTCAGAGGTGCGTCCAAGTAGTAGGTACTCTACAATAAACTTGCGTAAAATGCCGGTAAAACAAACATAATATGAAATATAAAAATAATAATATTAAAATTCGTTGAAAATAATCGCACAAAAGCACGATTATTCGTGTAAAAAGTCGAAAATAAATAACCGTTGATCAGTCGCGTCGGTCCGACTGATCCTGCAATCTGTGGTCCTGCATCAGTGTCTGCGGTTGGTAGAGGTACGCTACTCGTATATCGCGCAGAGGTTACTCTTCCGTGTTGTAGGTAGGTACCTACTTACACTTACTAAGTAAATTGATTATTGGCCGAGTGAACAGGTCAGACCTACTTTACTCTTCACCGGAATACTTGAGAAAAAGCTCCACATAGCCTGGATGATTTATTCTCGCGTTTTATCGAGTCCAAGTGATTGAGGCCGGCCAGTGCATCCGGTGGGCGATTGCACATCGTTTCCACCGTTCCAATTGTAATGTTTTGTCCAAATTTTTATCCGATTCAATACTTCTTCTTGTCGTGTCACTAGTTATCTTCAACAGTGTGGTGAAAGGATTTTTGGTGCGCCTCAAAGAGGCTCCTTTCGAACAATTGACACATGTTTCAGAACTTTTGAGGTTCTACGACATGCCGGTAAATCAATACTAATTCTTACCGTCTTTACCGTCGTCGGTATTTCCGGAACGATATAACCTAGGAATATTTAAGACAATAGTGAACAAGTGGATTATTAGCTAAGCGTGCTCCACCTTAGACTGCATCTTCACTTACCATCAGGTGAGATGGCAGTCAAACGTTTACCTATTAACAATAACAAAAAAAATAAAAAAAATCGAAGCTACCCCAATACAAACTTATTATTTATATTTATTTCAATACAGTTGGTACAGTAAAGTAAAATTTAAATACAGGGCTCATATCATAAATACCTTTTAAACTAAAATACATACAATAATCTTATGCTCTCTCACGCTAAAAGCTGATGCGCTTGTAAATAATATAATATGGCTTCAATTATTTTTAAGTTGTACTCAATACTCAATACATTTATTGCTTACACATGGTTTAGTTTATGTACATGCATTGTTGTAAGGTGTTAGTAAGTATCACATGGACCCTGCATTAGGGTATGGCAACATGGAGGCAGGCCGAGGTTTTAAATTATAATGCGTATATTGACGCATATTAATATTTTTGTGTACCTATAGTTGGTAGACAGGTTAAAGTAAAAAACCTCTAGGTTGGTGTTATCTGTTATACAAGGCACGAATAAAAAACCTCTAGGTTATCTGTTATACAAGGCACGAAAAAAAAACTAGGTGTTCGGATATTGAGAATGTATGTCAAAGTTAATATAATAAGAAATGTTTGATCAAAAATAGTCACTACTAGACAAAATCAAGCTGAATTCTATCGTCGCTGTCAATCTCGTGGGTAAAATCCATTTCAAAGCTAAGTTCGCTCAACCTCTTCTATACGGAAAATTAATATAAAGATGGAGTCTGTTATGTTTACTTCGAAGTTCAAGAATGCTATTGATTACCGTCGCATACGGACAATGGCTGCCGATAAGGCTAGTACCAACTACGGCCGTATTCTGTGTGCTGGGTGCATTTCTCTGAGGGTCCGAGACACGCATCTTCGAGGTGATAACATAATGACTAGAGACGACACCGTATTTAACATATTCGTTGGTTTGATGATGTATTTTTTATACAACTTGCTGATGAAACAAGCAGACGGCACACAAAATGTTAAGTGGTTACCATCACCTATAACAAAGCATCGCCGCGTAAGCCACACACGATAAGAACGTGCCCTACGATGAAAGAAAGAAAGAAAATGTATTTTTTATTCGATGCACTGCCCTACTTTCATCAACTTGAGGCATACGTTATGTTAAGCCGTGTTACCGTTAATAACCGAAACACAGCAACGCTGCTTGGCGGCAGAAATAGTGGTATAGGTACGTAATTCCCCGAACGAGCACTCCATAAAGAGCTCTAAATTACTCCTAAAATTATGCAGTTTCAAACAGTCCGCCGAATATTTTTTTCATTACCAACATAATATTATTCATTGAATACAATTTTTTACTTATATAAAACACTAGCTGGTCCCCGCGATTTCATCTGCGCAGGATTAGTATTTCGAGTAGCGTGGCGTAATCATAATGTGTAACTCTAGCGGTTTTGGCAGCGCACGCCAGAATAGCTCGAAAATGGTAGATTTTTTACTTAACACTTATCGTCATATTTTTTACAATTCACACATTATCGTTATAAATTGTAGCCTATGTGTTATTCTGATGAATAGCTAATCTATATTATTGTAAAGTTTCATTAAAATCCATTCAGTAGTTTTTACGTGAAAGAGTATCAAACATCCATCCATCAATCCATCCATCCATCCATCCATCCATGCTTACAAACTTTCGCGTTTATAATAGTAGTAGGATTTATTAAAATAACAGCTGACAAAATAAACAATTGCATATAATATAATTCACATTTTCGCATATAATCCGGTCTCACAGACCGACTCGCGCCTCCCTACTAGTGAAGTGAGTAAACAAGCTCATAGGTACCTTCTTAGAGTAATTTAAGTTCTATGAACTGTGGGCGATACTGAATTTGTGTCACGTGTTATCTGAGGAGTAAATTTTGTAATGGCACGCTTTTTCCGGGGTAATTACCTACTTACGACCATGTTAGCTGCTATACACTAATCTTCTGTAATTCTTACTTAGTAAATAATAGGAACTGCCTATATAAGCCCTGTAGAGCACTGGTGGTCTAGTGGTAGCGGCCCCGCCTTCCTATCCTAAGGTTGTGGGTTCGAAACCGGTCGTGCACCAATGAGTTTTTCTGTTCAAAAATTTATGTGCAGAATGCCAGTACTCTCAAACGGCGATGGAAAACATCGTGAGGAAACCGGCATGTCGTGGAACCTAAAAAGTTCTCAAGTCGTGGAACCTAAAAAGTCAAGTGCTCGAAAGGAGCCTCTTGAGCCTCTTGAGCCTCTTGAGGCACTTAAAATCCTTTCACCACACTGTTTCGAAAGAAACTAGTGACACGACAAGAGAGAGAGAGCCCTGTATAGTAAAGTTGGCAGTGGATATCTCGGCATGGAATAGGACCCTTCTATCAACTTCCATGAATATCGGAAAGGGGTATGATGGGAAGTAGAATCTTCTAATTGATTACAGCAAACATCCCTAAATATGGGGTTGGCCTATGTCCAGCAATTGACATAGTTCCCATAGTACAAGCTTTGCTTAGTTTGGGGCTAGATAGTGCCATATGGAATGTCAGTATTTATTTATTTATAATTTGTCCCAAAGTTCTCCAAGTTGTGTCCCATTTTCATATTAAAATATATATAGAATATATAGTTAGTGATGAAGATGATAGCAAAGTTGGTTAATTTACGTTTTTTGCATCTAATTAAATATTACTAGTTGAGTATCTAGCGATCGCTGAAAAGGAAGGTACTTGTTTCAAATTTGTCCTACAACCTACGTCAAAAGGCCAACTCGTCGTGTGTGGTCCTCTGATAAATTAGCTTCCCGCAATATGTTTGATTTCCAAAAATGGATGGTTCAATGAATTTGCGTCATAGTACCAAAACTTCCAGAGGTAATTGTCCTGTTTTGATCAGTCGACCTTTAAGGCGAAGACTGATTGTTAATGTACCTCTCGCTCGCACATTTCAACACATTGAAAAATATAGAATAACTGAACTTATTTACGAAAAATCGCAATCAACCAAGTTTGGTGCAATATGATTTGCGTTTTTAGATATCTCTTTTTTTTGTTGAAAAGCACATTCAGCAATTCATGATTTTTAGAATTATTGATCCCTATTACAAAAAAGTCATGGTTGTGAAAAATTTAAATACAGGGGATAATTATTAAAAAAAAAAAAAAACTATACGAATCCGGTGAGACTTCGTTTACGAATCTATTTCTATACAAACTTTGATACCCTTTTTCAATCACTTGGGAGCTTTTTTCGAAAATATTTTCTTATGTGGGAACCTATACAACCCAAGAGTCTGTTGTCAGTACCTACCAAATTTCAGGTCTAGGTATAGGCCATAAAGTTTCGGAGGCTTAAAATTTTTTGATGAGTGAGTTGGTGAACTTCCCCTATATATGACCACCACAAGACAAGCACAAATTCGTAACGAACGTCGTAACGTAAATCCAATTTGATTCTCTGATTTCCTATTTGAGTTTGCGTCTTTCTTCTTGTTCGTCCAACTTTATTGAACAACGGCCGGCTGCTTTCGTTTCTTGGTAAGATTTGAATGCCAGTGATGCTACAGCAACACCGGCATTCAACCGCTTCTATCATCTATCGAAATAAAACCCTTATCATTTCTACCACATCATCATTACCCGTAGCCTGACTTAAGGGGCTGACAACTATCAAACAACTTCTCGCTCGCACGTTTCGACATGTTGAAAGATATAAAATCACTAAAGTCATTTTCGAAAAATCGCAATCAACCATTTTGTGTGCAATCACATTGCACACAGTTTATAAAAATATCATTTTGATCGATACAAGTTTTCCTATTTAAAAGTTTGCTTATGTACGAAAACTAGTAAAGCAATAAGCTAGTTTAGTGATTTTATATCTTTCAACATGTCGAAACGTGCGAGCGAGAGTCACATTAGCTCTTGTCTTCGCCTTAATCCACTGGGACATAGCTCTCTATGCTCTTACGATCCACACGATCTTGGGCTAAACTCATCCATCTAACCTATGACCGCTGTCCGTCGACTCATCGTGTGACTGGAGGTCCGACGCTTGCTTCCCAGTCCTCTGCCACCACTCTGTTAATATTTTGCAACACTTGACGTCACCATCTCGCCAGGTGTCCCGCTCAATTCCATTTGAGCTCCGTTATTTGTATTCCGACCAGTGACGTAGCGTGCCTTGGCGGGGCCCTGTATAAAAATTTGTTTGGGGGCCCTTATGAAGGGTTGAAAGATTTCTCACAAAGAAAAAAAAATTTTTGCATAAAATTAAATTAAATATTTATTCATCATAATTTTTTTTTTTGATTTTTGTCATTTTTGAAATTAACAAAATATTGGAAAGTTTTTATTAAGTTTTGCTTACGCAGTCGGGGGCCCCCGTGGCCCGGAGATACGGCGGTAGCTACGCCCCTGATTCCGATGTCCGACCTTGGTGCGCCCTCGGATCTCGACATTAGAAACTCGGTGAAAAAGCTTGGTACGCTCGATAACTCTCCGAGTAGGTATCCCTCATTTTGTACAAAGCCTCATTTTAAAAACAGGTGCTTCTTAGAAAATCAATCACTTAAGTGCGCATTAGAAAAACAGAATTTAGTAGGTATTATTTATTTCTCTAAGAAACGAAGACTGCTATATGACGGTCCTATTAATTGTAGTAGCGATTGCTTTACTTTGTCTTTTAGTAAACTTTTAGTTTGTCTATGTTTGCGTACGAAAATATCTTCTTCAACTTTTTACGGTCGCTATGTGATGTTGTCGCTTTCAAGTTGAACTGGTGCTAACAGATCGGACGCACGAGCCACGTGTGCCGCATCACAAGTGTATTCAGATGAAGGATGGCCTCTTTATGTTATTTAAATAAGCTAATTGTTAATTACAAGTATTGAGACCGCGACCGACACTGTGAGCGAGCGTAGAAGAATTAAATACTATGGGTACACAATGTCGAAATAATAAGAAAATGTCGTATTGTTATTTATTTGCTAGTTTGTACAGCTTGCGTTGCTGTTTTTCGGTTTGAAAAGTTCCGGTGAAATTACAGGCACATACATCTGTATGCCTCAAGTTGATGACTTGCGAGGCAATGCCTTGTTATAAGTGATGGTTACCTCTTAACACCAAGTGGGCCTAATGCCTGTCCCATGAGCAAGTAGTAGTAGTATGCTGTTATTAGGCATGTTTATTGAACTTTAGCTTTGATGAGCTCGAAGAGCGAGCTTCAAGATGCTATTGCAAAGCGACAAATGGAACCTATAACTTTTTTTATTGTTATACGTTGACGCAGCATAATTTGAAGATATCGAATAGTAATGACTTAGTACTCGTATTCGAATGATTATTTATTTATTATCTGTACATTAAACAAAGGTTGACTGGAAGAAAATGCTAACTAGTATAAAGTTCGCCTGTGTACTTCTTTTTTGTGCAATTAAGAAATTTCTAATCGAATCCAATTATTAGTTAATGTGAAACCCGATTTCAAATCCAAATAAAATTATTACAACTTAGGTAGGTACTTATGTTTTATTTAATTGAGGCTAATTGTATGCTCTATCACCACTTACCTACATAATATTATGAGGGGTCATAGTTTTATTGATATGGTAGAGTCTTACCAAGTTTTAAGTGGATACTAATAAAACTAGTGGTTCGCCCCGAACTGAGATCTCGTGATGCGAACCGACGGACGCACCAAAACTTTGAGTAGGTGGTAGTCAGAGGCAAGTCCAAACATTATGTTTGGACTTTTTTCTAACTACCGCCTACTAACTTGGTACGGTAACCAAGTTTCAACTCTATTGGCCTATTTATTGAAGAGTTCCGTTGAACAGACCTTGGCTCCATCATCAGACCTGGTCGTTGTCACCATTTTATGAGAACTAAGTACCTCCTTAATTTATTTCAAGAAAAAAAAATAAGAAAAATCAAAGGAACTAAGCGACCAGTTGAAAAACCTTGATGCCAACGAAACTCTTAGAGATGGGAGCTCTTGGATTGCTGGTTATCTTAATTTAACTTTTTTGTTGTATCTCAAAAACCGAGCGCCCCAGAAAAAAAGTAAAACTTGTTTTGGAATGTACAAACAAAGCTCTTTCATATGACATGTAACTTGATTTTTTTATGTAACATTTTTTATTTTTGCCCCCCTAAAAAACCCCATATCTCAAAAACCCTTCATCCGATTTTACTCATATACTTACCAGTAAATTTCTCAAGAATAAGCTATCGACATATAAAATTTCATGCAGATCGGATCAACGGTTCTTAAGTTATCGCCAGACAAACATACATACATACATACATACATACATACATACATATATACATACATAAAATGCCAAATCGCCCAAGTTGAAACTAAAATCTTCGTTCGCTTCGCTCACTCGATCAATTAACCGGCTATGTTCCAATTATCAAGCACGGTCTCCACCGCGAGCGGAGCAGAGCCATTAAGGACTCCGTTTAACTCGCAAGAATAAACTTCATACTTGTATTTCCACCAACAAATAGTCGAGCGGAAAGGACTGAGCTAGCAGAAAGTGTTGGAATGAACTCGCTCAGCTCTTTTTCCTTTTGCAGTGGAAATAAAAGATAAAACTCTTTGTTGGTGGAAATGTAAACCTATTTAATTAAAAAGGAGTCCGTTCCGCTAACCATTTCTCGCTCATTGCCCTTTTGCGGTGGAGACCGGGCTTTATAATCAGTTTCTACCATTTCGATGGTAATTTTTAAGAGTTGTAGAGCTCTTTGTGAAGGGCTCGTCCGGGGAAGTACTACCACCACGCCTTTTTCTGCCGCCAAGCAGCGTTGCTGTGTTTCGGTTTGAAGAGTGTGGTTGCCGGTGTAATTACAGGCACATGAGGCTTAACATCTGTGTGCCTCGGGTTGATGGACGCAGGGCGGTGCATCGTAGGGCGCGTTCCTATCGTGCGTGACTTACGAGGCAATGCTTTGTTATAGGTGATGGTTGCCGCTTAACATCAGGTGGGCCATCTGCTTGTTCCATCAGCTAGTAGTATAAAAAAAAAAAAAAATCTTCTTCCGTTATTGCAATGGATAGATTTATTGTTAGTATACTGTTCAAATTAGGAATCCCGATTAACAATGCGTTTAGTACGTATCTGTTTACCGTTTAACATGTTTTATGAAACTCATTAGAAGCTATTTAGCACCATTTCATGTTATCTACAAACATTGAATTAGATAGACATTTTGTACTCCTATTTTGTAAGAGAAGTAGAGCTCTTAGTGAAGGGCTCGTCTAGTGAAGTACTACCACCATGCGTATTTCTGTCGTCACGCAGCTTTGTGGTAAGTGGTAACCATCACCTCTAACAAAGCATTGCCTCGTAAGTCACGCACGATAGGAACGTGCCCTACGATGCACTGCCCTGCGTCCATCAACCTGAGGCATACAGATGCTAGGCCTCATGTGCCGGTGATTTCAACGGCAACCACACTCTTCAAACCGAAACACAGCAACGCTGCTTGGCGGCAGAAAAAGGCGTGGTGGTAGTAGGTACTTCCCCTTACGAGCCCTTCACAAAGAGATCTACACTCTCCTATTTTGTAAGAGTAGTAGAGTTCTTAGTGAAGGGCTCGTCTAGTGAAGTACTACCATTATGCCTATTTCTGTCGTCAAGCAGCTTTGCTGTGTTTCGGTTTGAGTGGTGTGGTTGCCGGTGAAACTATACAGGCACATGTGGCATTTGTATGCCTCAAGTTGATGCAGAGCAGTGCATCGTAGGTCACGTTCATATCGTGCGTGACTTACAAGGAAATGCTTTGTTATAGGTTATGGTTACCACTTAATATCATGTGGGCCATGTGCTTGTTGCAAAAGCATGTACATAGTACATAAAAACCTCTGTATTTTTTTAGAAACGAATCCAATATTAACTAGATATTTTTTGTAACGAAATCCTTGGCCCTACATCTGAGCTATGAGATACTTCACAAAGCAGTAACAGAACTTCCTTTCTTTTGTGAGTTTTTACCTTGCTTAGGAGTAAATAAATAAAAAATAAATAAATTGGATTGGATTTTCCACGCAGCACTATCTAGCACCAAACTAAGCCAGAGCTTGTAATATGAAAACCAGATAGCTGATATAATACAGAAATACTTTTTTTTTTGTAAATACATACTTATAATATTACTAGTGGCCTGTCCCAGCTTCGCATGGGTGGTCATAAATTTTTTGAACATTTTAGGATAGACTTAGACCGTGGGTTCGAGCCTCGCGTCTACTTATTTCATACATTTGCACGCCAGAGAGTGAAATCGCAGCCCGAGCGTGACCCGTGGACCCGTTAACGTTTTTAATTTCGTCATATCTTTTGAATGGAATGTCCGATTTTAAAAATTTAAGAAGTAATCTATAGGTATTGAAATCGTCTTAATTATGAAATGATTTATTTGGATAAGGATTAATACCAAGGTACAAATAAAGACCCTTTTCTAGCGGCGGCATTTCAATTAATTTTTTATAATAAAAGAACACTTATTGTGACATAACTATAATAGTTAGACATATGCTGTCGCGACATTTTTTGTAGATGATGACGTGTTCTACAAAACCGTAGTATATTATTTTGTTCTATCATCAATAGTTTTCGCAGCGCACGCGATGTAAGGTTTTTGGTTTCCACCTTGGGTTACATTATTGGAGTTTTAGTAAGGATCCCTGATTTTTTTGAAAATATAATATAGCCTATGTTACTCAGGGATAATATAGCATTCTAATGGTGAAAGAATTGTTGAAATCGGACCAGTAGTTTTTGAGCCTATTCGTTACATACAAAAATACAAAAATACAAAGCTTTCCTCTTTATAATATTAGTGTAGATGTAGATGTAGATATAACACCCAGACAGAGAACAAACATCAATGTTCATCACACAAATGTTTGTTCTCTGGGGATCGTCGAACCCATGGCCTACGGCGCAGACGGCAGAACTACTACCAACTGAGCTGTGAAGGCTGTCAACTAATATTAATAACTAGTAACTTTATTATTTTGATCCTCATCGCGGCATCAATATTTACCGACTGAAGCAATAACCTCAAGAGGTTGACAACTGTTAAACTTCTAGCTTGCACATATGTCATGAAACTTGCATTGGAAAAATGTTGAAAGGTGCGGTCTTAATGCAGGCGTGACGGTGCAACGGTGACGACCTACATACAGTTTAACAAAAAAGGCCTCATGTCTATGCATTTCATAGACAAGGAATCTATTAGCATTATTTACCCGATTTGAGAACCGTGCCCGCCGAGTCGACCTACTTGCATTGTTGAGCCGAACTAGAACCTCTTCAAATGTCAGTCATCCGGAATTTTCAAACGAGGAAGGTTTAAGTCATGAAGGTAGAAAAATTATATTCTCTAAAATCGTGAGAGATAACAGATCTTTGTCTAATCTAACCGTTAGATTAGATAATATCCTACTGAAAACATCTATGAGTTGGTATTTTTTTTTAAAGTAAACATCCTCATATTGCAACCAATTTATTGCTAAATCAGACTCCATTTTGAGACGCACAAAGTTATTATTTTTAATATGTTAAATGTTTATTTTATTTCTTAGTTTAACTTTTGTTATCGTAAATAAATAAATTTTCTTTCTTTCATTCTTTTGTTTAAAAAAAACTCGTGCGCCATATCTCATTTTTTTTTTGCAATGTCTTGTGTTTTTCTGCGCATGTACTAAGTATATATTTTTTTTTGGAAATTCGAAATCATTACGTTAAATTTTAACATTTTTTTTTCGTGCCCCTGGTACGTTGCAGCACTATAATCAATGTAACCTAGTTTGTTGGGTGCTTCAAGTTGAGCCTTTCCTCGAGAATTTCAACGCGTAACTTTTACGACCTGCCGTCGTGTTCGTGTCAACTAAATAGTAAGGTTCAATCCACGGTTTAGAACGAACGTTCCTAGTATGACTGCAGTAATACAATAATAACATCGGTGGACGCTTATACCACCTCTTACCTACTAATGTACCTCTCACACGCACAATTCAACAAATTCAAAAAAGTTTGCTTTACTAGTTTTTTTTATACAACTAGCTGATGGAACAAGCAGATGGCCCACCTGATGTAACGTGGTAACCATCACCTATAACAAAGCATTGCCTCGTAAGTCACGCACTTTAGGAATGTGCCTTACGATGCACTGCCCTGCGTCCATCAACTTGAGGCATACAGATGTTAAGCCTCATGTGCCTGTAATTACATTAGTTTTTGTACCTATTCAAACTTTTTAGTAGAAAAACTTGTTTGGATCAGAATTATATTTTTGCTGAACTGTGTGCAATGGTGTGTACAACTTGGTTTATTGCGATTTTTCATAATAAGTTCAGTGATGATCTTTCAAAATGTTGAAATGTGCGAGTTAGAGGTAGGTTAGGTACCTACATTATATAGCTGTAGTCTTCGCTATTTAAGACATGTGTTGCAAAGTTCGTTGATGTCAGAGTCAATATACCTACACCTCATATTTGTAGAAAGATGCCGTAGGTATATGAAAACATGATCAAGAAAAAAAGCGGCACACAGAAACAATAAAAATAAAGAATCATAAGTCCGGTGTCCTTAGTTTTAGGCAGCTTTATGACGGTGACAGCTTTGTAGAAAAGCAGGGCCTTAGTGATAGCTTCTTTAAATGTAATGATTCGTTCCAAGCCTATTTACAAGTCTGGTTCGCATCGTGACGGGTCGTTTAGCTAGTTTCCCACCGCGTCCTCGACTCGTGTCACAAATTAAAATATTACGGTGCATTTTGTTACGTATGCGATGCACTGCATAGTACTGCGTAGGTACCTTCAGCAAGAGTATCTGGCGCTAGCGAGCTACATAAGGTGTTCCGTCGTCGCGCCGTAGGTAACTAAAAAACCGAATAAAATAAATATTTAAGGGCAAAAAATCACTTTTGTTGTATGGAAGCCAATTCAACAAAAGTTATTTTTTTTTGCCGTTTTTATAGATAATGGTACGGAACCCTTCGTGAGCGAGTCCGACTCGCACTTGGCCGGTTTTATTTCTTATATTATCTTAATTAAAAAAAAACACTATAGGTATATTATATGAATAGCACTAAGAAAACTTAAGTTTTGTAGGGACAATGCTGCTAGAGAGTTGATTTTATTTAATTAAGAATCTTGGTAAAGGACAAATTGCTATGTACAATATCCTAAGGTAGAGGGGGAAGTTTTCATCATATACCTCCTCTTATCCCATTGTGTGAGGAAAATCATGATGTACGTTGCAGTTGCTGGTGATAGCGCCAAAAACTCATGCCAAAGGTACAGTATAGCTTTCGGCAATTACTCAAACTGATTTATAGGATGCCTTGTGGCCAATACGTAACAGGAAAGTAGATTAGAAATGGAACGTTTACGATGGCTGCCTTTATCTATCGCTGTTGAGCCTTCTAGTGTTGTTTTGTGTAAAAACCTACTTTTGATTTGGGAGTTACTCAGTGAGTTTTTAAAAAACACTGATTTAATTATAAGTGGAAATAAAACTAAATGATTATACGTGTACACCGATTTGGAGGTGGTTTAATAATGAATAAAAATGAAAAAAATGAAAATACATGGGCGGATGCAGCCGGGCGATTGCAAACGGCTGTATCAGCAAACCTTAATTTCTAAGAACTGCATTGAAGATGTCAGCACAAACAATATTCTAGACTTAATCTAAGGCAGAGGGGTGAGGGGACAACATAACTACCTAATACGTAACTATTATGTTAGTAGAATTAATCTCAAATGTTTAATTGTTTAGCAGAGGTCCCCAAACTTTTGTTTTGACTGTCATGTTTTTCGGTTTTGGGTATACCCCTTGCTTAGGTATAGCTAAAACCCCTAATTCTTATTTTTCTCACATTGACCCCTCAGGTTGGACCCGTTTTATCGTTGTTGACCCCTGGGGGTCGATATAGACCACTTTGGATAACATTGGCTTAGAGAATCGGAGACTCTAGACCTTCGATCAATTGTTGATCGAAGCTCTAGACCCAATAGATTTTATAGAAAACTTACAGCTTTGAATACCTATTATGTAATACCTATACTAGTAAGATAAAATATTATACAAAAATAAAGTTGCTACATAGGTACATGTTTCAGTGGATATAAAAAAACGGCCAAGTGCGAGTCGGACTCGCGCACGAAGGGTTCCGGAACATTATCTATAAAAACGGCAAAATAATCACGTTTGTTGTATGGGATTAAATATTTATTTTATTCTGTTTTTTAGTATTTGATGTTATAGCGGCAACAGAAATAGGTACATCCTCTGTGCAAATTTCTATCACGGTTCATGAAATACAGCCTGGTGACAGACGGACGGACAGCGGAGTCTTAGTAATAGGGTCCTGTTTTACTCTTTGGGTACGGAACCCTAAAAAGTAGGTATAAAAACAGTTACAGTGGGACTATTACGTCAAGTAGCAGAAGTTAATACGCCTATGGAAAATAGTTAAGGAAATTCATCAGCAATCATGAAAAAAGAACAGAAAGTGGTAAGGTAGGTACGTACCTACGAATCAGGATAGAAGGCTGACGCACTGTACTAACTAGCTTCAAACCTCTACTATAAAATTGTATGTAGGTAGGTAAACCTATCTATTTACGTTTATTACCCCATCGATAATCCACTCTATGTCATACCGCGACTAATAGCAACAAGACTTGCAGTCTCTGACACAGATATTCCACATAACTCATCATTATAACGATAAATATTAAATACCAACCTAGGATGTATCCAGGGGGCTGGTAATGGGGGTTCGAATAAAACTCGAAGAGAAGTAGAACTCTCTGTGAAAGGCTCGTCCGGGAAAATACTAGCACCATGCCTTATTCTGCTGCCAAGCAGCGTAGCTGTATTTCGGTTCAAAGAGTGTGGTTGTGTGATATTACAGATGAGTCTTAGATCAGGGCAGTGCATCGTAGGACATGTTCCTATAGTGCGTGACTTACGAGGAAATGCTTTGTTATAGGCATTTAACATCAGATGGGTCACCTGCTTGTTCCATCAGCTAGATAAATGAAAAATAAAATAAAAGCTCAACGGCTCTAACCCAAAGAGGTAAGCAAAGGAGTTTCCTAAGTATATGCTCAAACCCGAACAATACCGGGTTTTGTATTCATTAGTTAATACTTGCAACGCTTGTATAATCTTTTATAATAAGCTTTTTTAACCTTTTTAATAAGCATTTATAATAAGAGTAGTAGAGCTCTTAGTGAAGGCTCGACCGGGGAAGTGCTACCACCACGCCTTTTTCTGCCGCCAAGCAGCGTTGCTATGTTTCGATTTGAAGAGTGTGGTTGCCGGTGTACGTAATTACAGGCACATGAGGATTAATATCTGTACCTATGCCTCTAGTTGATGGACGCAGGGCAGTGCATCGTAGGGCACGTTCCTATTGTGCGTGACTTACGAGGCAATGCTTTGTTATAAGTGATGGTTACCACTAAACATCAGGTGGGGCAGCTTGTTCCATCAGCTAGTTGTATAAAAAAAACCTCTAACCACTGTAAAACTTTTCTGCAGGACAAACTGTACCTAATGGTAGGATAATAGTTGGTCTGAAGATGAACTACTTTTTAAATAATAATTTAGTTTATTAGAACACATCAAATTACACGTAGGTTAGTATTCTAATATAAATTATATACAATAAAACGAAAGCTTAACTTATCAATGTAGTATATTAAGAAGGACATGATCCCTTCTACCCCCTATGTGTCCTGGCTGCGCCCACGATTAAAACTATTTGCAGTCAATGCCGGTAGAAACTTCAGTGTAATGGGGTGTTTGCGGTACAGCAGGCGCGGTGGCCACCATTCAAACAAATTTACAACCAAATTCTATTCCATTTACCACTTATATAATTCTAATATACGACAACTGCTTGCCGCAAAGCATTTGATTATCACCTTATATTGAAAGCAGTGGTTTGCTATTGAAAATGATTGTTTTGAATTGAATTCTGCCATCAACACCGGTGCTTTGAAGACTGGTGTCCTTAAAAGGATGTTACGATGTTTGTATACAAAATCAATCTTTAATGGCATTATTCTCGCTGCCAACTCAATGAGACATCTTGGGAAATTACATACAGTGCGTGGTGGGAAATCTCGGTCAATGCGATAAAAATACGTCCATAACCTTCATATTATTTTATTTATTTAAAAATACACACCTCTATGTATAGATAGTAACATATGAACGAATTTTTTGACAGCAACTGGTAAAATAAACGACTATCACTAAAATAAACTAATTGATAACACATAATCTAAACAAAGTTCAATACCTACCTGGCTAAAATGTATGAAACAGCTGTTTTTTTTTTCACGACCACAGTGTTGGTTTTTTAGAAAAAGTTATTCATATTGATGGGTACTTTAGCCCCCTGAAGTTTTTAAACACAAGTATTGGAACACCTTGTATACACTGATTTGCGAGCCTGATGTGACTATGGTAATACAACGACCAACGTTTCTTGAGCACACGGCTTTTAAAGCAAGTCAATACCTACCACTTATGATAAAGATTTGGGATAACTGAATCTATATTCGTACTCCAGATGCATTTGTGTTGCAGTATCTAATTTCTTCAAGGTATAGTGTTTATTTTATTGCATTTATAAAAAAAAGTTTTTTTTTATGAAGGCGAAAAGACACACGCAGATGGCGCAGAGATACAGATGAGTCATAACATCTTTAAGCCTCAAGTTGATGGACGCAGGGCAGTGCATCGCAATATATGTTCCTATAGTGCGTGACTTACGAGGAAATGCTTTTTTATAGGCATATAACATCAGATAGGTCACCTGCTTGTTCCATCAGCTAAATAAATAAAAAACAAAAAAAGCGCAATGGCCAAGAGGTAAGCAGAGGAGTTTCCTAAGTCATAGTATGATGATACTTACCCTTCAAATCTCAACACAGAATTTCGATGATCATCACTGCTTGGCAAAAGAAATAAAGTTTTTTTCACAAAGAGCTGTACAATGGAATAATTTGCCCCCACCAATGCGAAATATCAAGTTAGCCAATAGTTTTAAAAATAAGCTTAAAAAATTTCTTATAGAAGCTCAAATACGGCATGGAAACATTAATGTTGATGTTTCTCCTATCTAAGTACTTTTCTATTTTATTTTCTCTACTATATTTCTGACCCAACTTCTTATGTAAAATATATATTTTTTAATAACCTAACCTACGTGCTATTATTATTTATTCTATTTTCTTCAATTATCTAGATACCTCAGTTTAGTATAACTTATTTATAAACGTGTTGTTGTTGTATTTCGGTCACTGGTTAACTACCTTTTCCCTCCTTGGTTTCAGCTGAAAATCAGCGTTGAGTGTTAATACACCCAACATTTATGCTGAGCTGAAAACCTTTTTAGTATAGTAACCTATTACTGTTGTCCCTTGAGCCGCTCAAAATTTTGTCCTTATTGTTCTTAATGTTTTTTATGTTCAGGCTTGTGTTTTTTGTACTATGCTAAATAAAATTTTATTCTATTCTATTCTATTCTATTCAATTGTATGACAAAATTTCAAAACTTGTGTTAAAAAAAAGTTTTTAAACACAAGTATTGGAACACCTTGTATTGAACACCTTATCTGTGGCCTACCACAGATAAGAGAAGATTAGGCTAACTTAGTATACCTACTTATTCTGTGGTAGATAATAATGTTGGATGTTGCAGATTCAGCAAATCAATGAACTACTTATCTCAAAACAGGTTCATTGAACTCAGAATTCGTATTATACGAATTTAAAAAATTCAAAGTTTTTTAAGCTAAGCTTCGCAATAGTTTTTATTCAATCATTTTTAAACGAATACTATATTCTTTTTGAAGGTATTCAATAATAATACCTCGACTGTCTTTTTAACCACCACATAAAATTTCCTGAAGTACGTACTTGCTTACTGAATAAGTAGCTATATGTAAGCTCTATCCACGTAAAGTCAACCAGTTTCTCAATACTCACTTTACTAATGGAAATCCAACATTAGATATTAACGGGTAGGATAATATTCCGCGTTATGTCAAAGTTTGCATACAATTACCTATGCGTTTCTGAGGTAAATAAATATTAAGTAAAGTGATTCTCAACTTTGTGTGCTAAAAGCACGCTCAATTTGTATGCAGCGTTGATGCGAACAGACGTTTATTGCGATTCTGTAGGTAGTAGAATCAATTAGCTCTTAGCTGAGCTTACTCTGAAAGTGTGCCGCGGCTTATCGCTTTCACTAAACATATCGAATACCCAGTAACAGTCAACCTTTAGACGGAACATTGAATAACAGTAAATAAATAAATAATAAAATAAATAAGGTGTTTATTGAGGACAGTATACCTAGATAAGGTTGACAAACAGTAAAAGTACAGTGGGTTTGTCCAACAATCGGCGGTCTTGACGCAGCGATCTCTTCCAGACAACCGTTACACTAAACTAAACTTAGAACTAATGTTTTACATCAACGACTGCGAAGTTGAGCGGATTTGGTATCCACCGTCTCCCGAACAATAAAAACTGTGTTTCAGGGGACAGATTCTCCCTCAATCGTCCCAAATATCGCGGACGAGAGGAAAATACAGTGAGCATTGAACATTTAGACAGCATTTTTTTGAAGTAGTGGTAGTTCTACCACGTCACGAACCGGAAACTACGAAGCGTAGTCATCTGATAAACCAACGACATTGTGAAGGTAGCGGGAAGGCGGTGGATAGAGAGGGATCAAAATCGTACGTATTGTTGAGAATGTAATTTTAAATATACTTAATTTTTTATTTTTTATTTAAAAGCTTCAGTTTTCAGAGTAGCTCTGAAGATTTAGCGCATAGGGCTTGAGTGGGTAATGCTGGCTTTCCAAGACAATTAGCATGTAAACCTCCTTGTTGTGCTCTCTTAAAATAAAATAAATTAATAAAATTAAAATGAAGGGTACACATAACAGTAGCAAAACCACGATTAGTCGAATCTCGTTTTAGTAAAGGTACAGCGACGTGTTTATTAAGGCGATGACAAGAGCCTTAATGAGAATAATTAAGAGAAGAATGTGCCTCTCGCTCGCACGTGTCGACATGTTGAAAGATATAAAATCACTGAACTCATTTTTAAAAATTGTAATCAACTAAGTTGTGTGCAATGGCATTGCGCACAGCTTAGTAAAAAAACATTTTTTTTAAGTTCAAGTTTTTCTACATAAAAGTTTGTAAGTTTATATACGACTAGCGGCCTGTCCCAGCTTCGCATGGGTGGTCATAAATTTTTTGAACATTTTAGGATAAACTTAGACCGTGGGTTCAAGCCTCGCGTCTACTTATTTCATACATTTGCACGCCAGAGAGTGAAATCGCACCCCGAGCGCGACCCGTGGACCCGTTAACGTTTTTAATTTCGTCATATCTTTTGAATGGAATGTCCGATTTGAAAAATTTAAGAAGTAATCTATAGGTATTGAAACCGTCTTAATTATGAAAAGATTTATTTGGATAAGCATTAATACCAAGGTACAAATAAAGACCCTTTTATAGCGGCGGCATTTTAATTAATTTTTTGTAATAAAAGAACACTTATTGTGACATAACTATAATAGTTAGACATATGCTGTTGAGACATTTTTTGTAGATGATGACGTGTTCTACAAAATCGTAGTACATTATTTTGTTCTATCATCAATAGTATTCGCAGCGCACGCGATGTAAGGTTTTTGGTTTCCACCTTGGGTTACATTATTGGAGTTTTAGTAAGGATCCCTGATTTTTTTGAAAATATAATATAGCCTATGTTACTCAAGGATAATGTAGCATTCTAATGGTGAAAGAATTTTTGAAATCGGACCAGTAGTTTTTGAGCCTATTCGTTACATACAAAAATACAAAGCTTTCCTCTTTATAATATTAGTGTAGAAAACTAGTAAAACAAACTAAGATTAGGAAAACTTGTATCCATCAAAATATTTTTTTTTACTAAACTGTGTGCAATGTGATTGCACATGTTCATGTCTTCGCCATAATGTAAGGGCAAACCATCGAAGAAAAAGTAGTACAGAAGAGAGAAAGGGATAGTACGTATTGTAGATTCAAAGTCGTTAAAAGACGTCAAATTGAAGGAGTCTTTAAAGAGGATAAGTTTATAATATAGGAATACTGCAGAAGTTTTAATAATATATTTCAAACTGTGTTTTGTACCAGTTAAAATTATATTTGTTTGCGGTCGGAATATAACGATAACTGTCATTTTCAAAACCGATAAAATCGCATTTATAAAAAATATTTTCTTCTTCTCTTCGTTTATGGCACCAGTCCGTCATTCGATAGACAATTTTTGTGATAGCTTATGCCTTATGGTCGTTCCTCGCCCGTGCCGGTATGAGAGCGATATCGAAGTGGTGGGCAACTATGTACCTACAGATATATAATTATACACTATGTAAGTCTGTCAAGTCTAATGTGTGTGACAATTTTATTGTACAAGCAAATACTGAAAACGTTAGAGATATCTACTTTACTAA
Organism: Chloroclysta siterata; assembly: GCA_932294275.1. Taxonomy (NCBI): domain Eukaryota; kingdom Metazoa; phylum Arthropoda; class Insecta; order Lepidoptera; family Geometridae; genus Chloroclysta; species Chloroclysta siterata. Next base: position 6,049,583 of record OW028600.1, on the reverse strand, counting down.
TATTGTAAAAATGGACCATCAATGTTTTCATTCCCATTTCCATTTCGGTCCTGCCTTTCCGATCCGATATATTGAATAGTATTCAGTTGTAGTTAAATTCTTCGTCTACTGCATAAGGCGAATAATGTTGAAAGATATAAAATCACTAAAACTATTTTCGAAAAATCGCAAACATCCATTTTCAACATCAACGATAAAAAAATTACTAAACTGTGTGCAATGTTCAGTAGTAGCGCACAGTTTAGTAAAAATTTCATTTTGATCGATACAAGTTTTACTATTCAAAAGTTTGCATAAGTACGAAAACTAGTAAAGCAAACTTTATTATATGACACTGGTTTATAATAAGAGCTTACGAGCTCACTGAAAACAACAAACAAACAATAACAGCTTTGCGGTAATGCCGTCAATAATTTGGCAAATAAAAATATTAGGAGACAAGTCAATTTTTTTTTTATAAAACTTCTGATGGAACAAGCAGATGGCCCATCTGATGTTACGTGATAACCATCACCTATAACAAAGCATTGCCTCGTAAGTCGCGTACTATAGGAACGTTTAGAAATGATAGGAAATTAATGTTTTGTTTACATTGCGAGGGCGCGGGGTGCGTGGGACGTCGGGAGGCGGGAGCCAGAGGATGGCCACAAACCGTGGGCCACTTCACGCGCGCTCCGATCGGAACGCGACGCCTATCGCGCCTCTTCGCTACGCACGCGGGAAAATACGCGCCAATTTTCTACCCAAACTTTTTTTTTAAGTGTGGCCAGTGTAAAACTTTTTTTAAGTGGCCAGTGTGGCATGACTTATATCGGTGATACGAAAGTGCTAAGGAATCTTGTGACAATGTTTGCTGTTGAGTGATAGATTGATAGTGGGTGCCTAAAAATGTTGGTTGAAAGGAATTGAAGTCGCGATGAGGATTAAAAACCACAGTCAGTCCTCGGAAAAGCCGAAGGGAAAGAAGAGGGTAAGTTTTGAAAGGTCAATGACCAATATATTTATCTTTGAACCCTTTGCTACCACTTAGAAACTAACTGTAGGTAGGAGCTTATCTTATTTAGGTACAGACAGAATCAGAAGTTGATGACTTTTTCAGAATTCCAAAACTTAATTATCGTTAAATCTAACCATAGTTTTTTATAAACTTTTAGGCATCATCATCATAATGCTTCATCAATTATTTCAGATGAAACAATAATAGAAAACCGTCATAATTTTAACTTAAAATAATGTGTAGGTACACATCATTCTCAACTACATATACAATTTAATTTTAAATCGTAATGATCTTAATTTTTTATAGGTAGTCCAGCGATCGCTTTTACTATCAGAAGGCAAAGTTTACTTGCTGCTGACTGTACTATCGCTTACGATTAACGCGGTTTCGCTCGCAAATCTTAATAAAAAGTAGACAATCCCAGATTTCCAGGTCACGAACTGTATCTCATATTCAAAGTTTCATCTTTATCGATTCAGCCGTTAGGGAGTCACAAAGTTGAAATCTTAACTACTTATCGCATTTTTATCATCCAAATTGAATCAAAAAAATTGCAAACAGTGAAACCAAAAGTGAAACTTTTTCGCAGTGCGTGTCGAGGCGTAGACGCGAGGATTACGAGCCTACAATGCATTTTCATTTCAGCATTTTTAACATCCAACTTATACACCCGTACCTACAAGTAGGCCAACAACTAAGGGCGCTTTTTACCATCTCAGAATATTTCCGTTATTGTTTTTTATTAGTTTACAGAAAAGATGGAGTATTTTTATTTCGCGGACAGTGTTACTCTGAGATGGTAAGACCCGTCCCAGTCTTCATCTTCAATCATAATCAAGTGACTTGCTTAATGTACCTATTCTCTTATTTTATGTTATTCTATCAATGAGTTTACCTTTTATTGTACCCTTTACAATTCATACTAATGTATGAATGGTACCTACCTTATATCTACATAATTTGCAGCGCACTACAGGGTACGTGTAGTCGCCTAATAGCTACCTTAGACCTAAGCTATATAACTGAATGTACATGTTGGCAATAAATAAATCTGAAATCATCATCCAAAGAAGTCCACTGCTCGACATAGGCCTCATCTATATACATTTCCAGGAAGAACGATTCTGAGCCATCCATCCACCGACTTCCCGTGGTCCCGACGATGACGTCGATCCGTCGGGTAAGAGGGCGTCTCAAGTTTCTTCAAATTTCCCCATTTCTATTAGTATATAAGCCCCCATCTACATCTACATCTACACTAATATTATAAAGAGGTAAACTTTGTATTTTTGTATTTTTGTATTTTTGTATGTAACGAATAGGCTCAAAAACTACTGGTCCGTTTTCAAAAATTCTTTCACCATTAGAATGCTACATTATCCCTGAGTAACATAGGCTATATTATATTTTCAAAAAAATCAGGGATCCTTACTAAAACTTCAATAATGTAACCCAAGGTAACAAAAAACCTTACATCGCGTGCGCTGCGAAAACTATTGAAGATAGAACAAAATAATGTACTACGATTTTGTAGAACACGTTATCATCTACAAAAAATGTCGCGACAGCATATGTCTAACTATTATAGTTATGTCACAATAAGTGTTCTTTTATTATAAAAAATTAATTGAAATGCCTCCGCTAGAAAAGGGTCTTTATTTGTACCTTGGTATTAATCCTTATCCAAATAAATCATTTCATAATTAAGACGGTTTCAATACCTATAGAATACTTCTTAAATTTTTCAAATCGGACATTCCATTCAAAAGATATGACGAAATTAAAAATGTTTACGGGTCCACCGGTCACGCGCGGGGTGCGATTTCACTCACTCAAGGAGAAGCGCGTGCAAATGTATGAAATAAGTAGACGCGAGGCTCGAACCCACGGTCTAAGTTTATCCTAAAATGTTCAAAAAATTTATGACCACCCATGCGAAGCTGGGACAGGCCGCTAGTAATAAATAATCTAAGTACCTTGATAAAAAAAAAAACTTAATTCTTTATTACACACAATATACTTACATACCTAGTAAACAGACAAAAATAAAGGGCATGTCAAAGGCGAGCAAGAGTTATCTTCCAGCAAACCTTTGAGGCTAGAGAAAGGTGACTATAGAGGTAGGTTTGTGTACATACAGAAAACAAAAGTTAATGTGATTTATAGACTAAGATTATAAAATTCGGTTTCACAGAAACTCATGAATTGAAATAAGTGATAACTGAGTTTATTCTGTGACTGGGTATCTTTTATATCAAAGAATTAAAGAAACTTGATCCTGCAAATACTTCAATTCCAAGTTCCAATTTAGAAATCAGAGCCACTTCAGAGAATGAAAGGCCTTTATAGAATATTTTTATTATTAAAAACCGTGAAACATTATAAAGTTATTTTTTTATTAGATTAGATTAGAAAATTCTTTAATACACAAAAGGAAGTACATAGGCGAACTTAATGCTAGTTAGCATTTTCTTCCAGTTAACCTTTGTGTAATGTGGAGTGGGTGGTAGTGCTTTTATGATACAATAATGGGGAGAAGCGTCTAACTATAACAAAAATACAACAATACCACCTATGCTGATGGAACAGGCATATGACCGACCCGATGTTGAGTATGTAACTATCACCTAAAACAAAGCATTGCCTCGTAAGTCACGCACGTTAGGAACGTCCCTACGATGCACTACCCCGCGTACATCAACTTGAGGCATACAGATGTGCAATAAATTTTAAATAAGTAGTTTTACATCATGCGTTTGTTTTATACCGGTATTTCACGCAAGTTAATTGTTGACTAATGTACTACTTCGTCAAATGATGGTAAAAGTTCTTTGGACTTGATGACCTAACTACAAAAGTGATAAACTACCTAATCGTAATCAGATTATTAGTAGGTACCTATAATCTAACTTTATGCTGAGTCAGGGGCCCTTTTGCAACTCTTGGCTTGTTATTTTTTAGTATATATTAGTTAAGTATGTTTTATAATTTCTGTAGCTAAGTATTTGCAAATAAATATGTTTTCTTTTCTTTCTAATCTACTCAACGGTAGTAGAAGATAGGCTTGCAATCTGTCACGTAAGGAATGCCAACGAACTACTGAAAAATGTGGGTATTTAAATGCCAAAAGCTATCGTGTAAAGGTGTAACCTTTGGTTACACCCTAAAACATCTTTAGAAGTATCTTAAGTTAGTATCCGGTACTAAAGGATCTATTCTATACTGTGCCTGGGGATGAGTCGTGAGCCTGTTTATGTTTCTGTTTTTACGAAAATATGTTGCAAAGATATAATGTTGTGCACACCTATATAAAGTGAATACATTATTGTATTTTGTACATTGTCTGTGTCCCATAAAAAGTCAAAGTCAAAGTCAAAAGGTATTTATTCAATAAAATCACAAGGATTACTTTGAAACATCTTTAAGCTAGGTGACTCTAGGTGCCAGTTCCACGCGACCAAAGCCTAGATGAACAGGCAGCAAACTTACGGCTTGGTTCCTACCGTATGATCCTTGTTACAATGTAATACAATATTGAAGCTCCAGTGTGGTGCCAATCGAGTTAAGTGAGGCGTAGGCATAATACTTAAAACTAATAATACCTAATACCACAGATAAGAGAACTAATACATACATACAATAACATAGGGGTAGGCAGAGACCACGGATTTCCACTTGCTACGATCCTGACATACCTCTTTCGCTTTATTCACTCTCATAACATTCTTCTTACATGCTCGTCGGTTTAGGGTAGGTACTCTTGACCTGGCCTTTCCCTAAAATGTTTGTCATGTGAATACTTGTATAAATTGAAATTTACTTAGTAAATAATTTTTTATTTGTAAATATTAAGAAACATCTACCTACATTATACTTGGCATATACCTATTGTATCGTAACTGAACGTTGTTGGTTACCTGTAAATTATTGCAACAACTTTGTTAAACATATACCGAGTTAATAAAAGATGCATATACTCCAACATAACATACCTACGTAACGCAAACTGCTTGCTGCTAAAGCTACGACAAAGAAGTTTCCTGAAAACGGAGACCGTCATTTTTGACAGTCGTCAGAGACAGACTATAGACGGAAGACCAGCGTTATAGTAGTGCATCAAACACTATAATAGCACAAAGCGAGTGTCGACCGATTTTGTTGTCCTAACCAAATAGCGAGTTGGTCTGATGATGGAGCCAAGATGTGCCAAGAAGCAGAACTCTTCACCAAATAGGCCAATTGAGCTGAAACTTGGTTACCATATCAAACATTGGGTTCGGCATCAAATATAAGAGATAGAGTGGACATTATGGAACCACTAGCTTAGTAGCTTTTAACTATTTTATATCGTATACAAAATGTAAGTACCTCAATCAGTTGTGTTCGTAGCTAGTTCGTAACATTACCGCCGTATAACGGTTGCCGCTTTTCTGTAAACCAAAACTTACATTCAATATACAATTTCATGTCCATACAATACGAGCGTTCTTTATTAAAATTGTCGTAGGCGTGGGTAGTATCAAAATAACACTTCAAAATCTGGCAAATTTTATTTTATCGTGATTTTATGGAGATTTAAACCTGGAACCCTTTCTGGAACCTGCTAGTATTTATCGGTAATATTAGTAAAATATGGAAATGTCATTTTACGGAGTAAAAATTTTATTCAGCTTATGACACCCTTGATGAGTTACTAAATACTAGAGAGCACTGTTTTATTTAAAAAAAAACATATATATGTATATAAAAATTATTATAATGGACTCGTATCTAGAAACTCATTAGTCATTAGACAGCCTTCACAGCTCAGTTGGTAGTAGCTCTGCCTTCTGTGCCGTAGGCCGTGGGTTCGATCCCCACCGAGAACAAACATTTGTATGATGAACATAGATGTTTGTTCTCTGTCTGGGTGTTATATAATATTAGAGGTATAAATATATATTTACAAAAAAAAGTATATAAGTAGTATATCAGCTATCTGGTTCCCATATCACAAGCTTTGGCTTAGTTTGGGGCGAGATAGTGCTGTGTGGAATGTCCACCAATATTTATTTCTTTATTTATTTATTAATAGTGCACTCTAGCACTATTGAAAAAAACTTAATAAACTAGTAGTTCGCCCCGAACTGAGATCTCGTGATGTGACCCGACGAACGCATAAAAACTTTGAGTAGGTAGTAGTCAGAGGCAAGTCCAAACATTATCTTTGGACTTTTTTCTGACTACCGCCTACTAACTTGGTATGGTAACCAAGTTTCAACTCTATTGGCCTATTTATTGAAGAGTTCCGTTGAACAGACCTTGTGTCCATCATCAGATCTGGTCGTCGTCACCATTTTATGAGAACTGAGTACTTCCTTAATTTATTTCAAGGAAAAAAAATAAGAAAAAGCAAAGTAACTGGCCGACCAGTAGAAAAACCTTGATTTCAACGAAACTCTTAGAGATGGGAGCTCTTAGATCGCTGGTTATCTTAATTTAACTTTTTTTATTATATCTCAAAAACCGAGCGTCTTAAAAAAAAAGTAAAAATTGTTTTGGAATGTCCAAACAAAGCCCTTTCATATGACATGTAATTTGATTTTTTTATGTAACTTTTTTTATTTTTGCCCTCTTAAAAAACCCCATATCTCAAAAACTCTTCATCCGATTTTACTCATATACTTACCAGTAAATTTCTCAAGTACAAGCTATCGACATATAAAATTTCATGCAGATCGGATCAACGGTTCTTAAGTTATCGCCAGACAAACATACATACATACATACATACATACATAAAATGCCAAATCGCCCAAGTTGAAACTTAGATCTTCGTTCGCTTCGCTCACTCGATCAATTATTATATTGGATTCGTATCTAGAAACTCCTTACTGATTAATAATAAAATATTCAAATTAAAGAATACATCATCATCATATTTACCTCTATATAAACATGTATTTATATGATTTCTATATTTATGTGTATTATTGCTGACTGATTGTTTTATAATCTCTTTTTTCGCATACTAGTGGGAATAGAGTGTGTAAGAGTAGTAGAGCTCTTTGTAAAACGCTTGTCTGAAGTACCTACTATGTACCACCATGCCTATTTGTACCATCAAGTATCATTGCCTCAGTGGCTGTGTTTTGCTTTGAAGCGTGCGGTTGCCGGTGAAATACAAGCACATGAGTATGCCTCAGAATGATGGACTCAGAGTAGTGCTTCTTAAGGCACGTCCCTGTCGTGCGTGACTTACGAGGAAATGCTTTGGCATAGGTGGCAGTTAACTAAACATCAGGTGAGCCATCTGCTTATTCTTCTATGTTTTTTTATTGCAATTAAAACAAATATGTGCAATTATAAACTCGAGGACGGCAAAGAAACAAGCTAATTAAAGGAATCAAGGCTGGAGTGTGTCCGTGATGAAAATATCGCATAAAATTGTTCAGTGAGCATCTTAGAAATAACTACATAAGAAGCTAGAAGTTCTTATTGACATTTCTTTAATAACCAGCAAATAAGATACTTTTAAGAGATTTCGATTTCATTTCGAGGAAACACACAGGAAAAAACAAACCGTAGTTAAGATTGCTACAGTTATTAGATTAATTATTTTCTGAGAAATATTTTTTGTTATTACCAAACACCCACCCTAGTCAAAATTTTACTCTAATGATGCCATTGATAAGCTCAAATGTGTTCTAAGTAGTCGATACTCATTTATAACAATTGCCATTCATGTTTTGCTAACGATATTGTCGACCTCTGCCCTCAGATAGGGAACTTAACGAATTCTACAATAACATTGGGTGCATTAGCAATTCGTGTGACGTAGTATCCTCAAAGAGTACCGACTGCCAAGTATATAATAATAATAATTTTATTTAGCAAAAAAGCACATAGATATAGGTACCTACATACAATTTACATAAGAGATCGAAGATTAGTGATTCAAGACCCTACACTAACGGTCGGTTTCTGAAAGCTCGATCAAACTAATCGTATGTCAAGTCACTCGCCATTTCAGCTATTACATCGAATTAGATAAAGATAGCAAGTTACTTGACATCCGGTTAGTTTTGATCGGGCTTTCAAAAACCGACCGTATGTCCTTGCAGACTTGTTCTGTAGGTATCCCTTCCAGATGGCGATAAACGAAGATATAAATCCAATAGCTAGGCTAGCCTACCAAGTAATACTAAGATAATCTAGAGGTACTTTTTTTATACATTATTGCAGCAGCACACCGAAATTATTTTAAATATCTTGGAGATGGATATCGAAATCGAATCGACTATACCTAAATTAAAATAAAATAATTGGCAAATAACAATAGTAGCGTTTTAATGTGTGCACTCTTGAAAAATTTACTTCACGTCGTTATTCGGTATTCGCTATTTATTCGGTATTTTTACTTGCTCTTTTTTCGGCTTTATTGTGTAGAAATCCAAACAGCTCGAACACACCGTCCACACATCATCACGAACGGCGGTATTCTTGTATTTGCGTATTCGACTTGTTCGTGAAAAATAGGCAAATATACAAGGTGTTCCATAAGTTGTGTATGTAAACTTCAGGGGGCTAAAGTACCCATCAATATGAACAACTTTTTCTAAGGAACCAACACTGTGAACGCGAAAAAAAAACAGCTGTTTCATACATTTTAGCCTGGTAGGTATTGAACTTTTGTATGAAACAGCTGTTTTTTTTTTCGCGTTCACAGTGTTGGTTCCTTAGAAAAAGTTGTTCATATTGATGGGTACTTTAGCCCCCTGAAGTTTACATACACAACTTATGGAACACCTTGTATATGCGAATAGAGTCACTTCACATCGTCGTATTTGGGAAAATAAAATGAATAGCTATGTGAACTGCCACCACTGCTGCGATAATGCGTCCCATACATAATTTATGGTGAAACAAAACATGTACTTATACGAAAAAAATCATTATCGTAAAGCACGAACAAAAACATTGAATAAAATGTCTGACCCAACAATATTTTTGATAACAAGAAGACCAAAATATCAGAAATAAATAAGTATTTTTATTATGAGTGTCAAGTTATAGGTTCCATAATCATACAAATTATAACGACTGCCTACGCGTGTTCCTATAGAGCAACACAAGTGTAGTGTACCTACTACCCACTTGCACTGAAGCAATGACGTCAATTTCCTCTTATGAAGCTCTCGCATCTTGCCCTTCCCGGTGTTTATTTCAGCCACTTGTTGCTTCCTTCGATTGCTCATACGCAAATCTAAATAAAAGGTTCCAAGAGACAACGCGATTTGATTGGAGCCATCTCGATGGCGTGCCTTTATTTGCTACGTCACTGTCTTCTGTCATGCCCAATGAGAAACAAACGAATCCTTATTTCGCTTTGCTGTGAGCAGCTTATATCGACGTCATGGTTCGTATCTCTAATATCTCTGATAGTTTCCGACTTCCCTATACTATACTGTGAAGTAAAATATGTACGGACTGTCGGGAAAAAACCGTAGGTATATATTTTGTTTCACAACTTTGGATGGAGGCAACATTGTAACCCAACGCCAGCCATTTTTTGACACAGTCAATAAGGTCACTCGAGGTTAAAATCGCTAGTGCATGTGGGGATCCCTCTAGGTTAGAGTGTGTCAGAGACCCCTCGGTTATTATGTCCGGTAGGTATGTATGCGCCTCTCTATTTTGAGAACGGGTGCTTATGTACTGCGCGTACCTACTATAAAGAATATAATATATCAACCTCTAGTCACTTTTTATTGACATAATACACCATGTACAGTCGGCTGTACGATGTTAGGTACAAGCGTAACATTCAAAATAGTATCATAGCCCAGCATTATACAAAGATGAACAAACACAACGAATACAATAAAAAAAGAATGATTTTCTTATATTTTAAAGAGTTTAAATTATATGTTGTAATGCCATTTAAAAAATATGAAATGTAAGCCTGTGTAGCCAACTGATCCAAGTCAAAGTCAAATTCAAAGTTAAAAGGTATTTATTCAATAAAATCGCAAGGATCACTTTGAAACGTCAACGTCTTAAAGCTAGGTGACTCTAGGTGCCAGCTCCACGCGACCAAAGCCTAGAAGAACAGGCAACAAACGCACGGCTTGGTTCCTACCGTTCTTTTGTATGATCCTCGTTATAATGTAATATAATACAATACTAAAGCTCCAGTGTGGTTCCAATCGAATTTAGTGATTCATCTGCCTTCATGTGTTGCGATATTGTTTATACATTATTTATTAGCTCCAAAACCCTAAGTTTTAAGACCAGACCATGTTAAACCTAGGTGCGTTTTGAAACAAACACACTGAATTAATATTACATACCGAATTGAATACATCTAAATCGATAAATCTGTGTGAATGACTCGTTCGAAGATTTCGCTTGTCTTATCGGATGATCAATTAATAACCGACAAGGTGGTCCGAATCGTAAACAATCGTACGACAGATCGCCTTTCTAAATTAATGGGTTTGTTCGGTTAAATACAGTGGTTGTGCAGAGCTCAGTGAGAACTGTACGCCCTCAGCTCAGTCTGATTCCAATGCCGTGGGCTCGAAACTGAGAGGATGTGTTAGTGAGCATTCTGAGTATAGTGATCCGTAACTAAAGTAAGACATCACCGTGAGATAGCCAATCCAGCACCGCTGGTGTAGTAGTCTCGAAACTTGTCATCGAAGAGTTCAATAGACTAAGAGCTGATTTCACCATGCTCTGTTAGTTACTAATCAAGGATTAACAGGCCGTCAAATCTAACCTTAGATGTCAAACGCGTACATTTTGGCATATTTAACGGCCCTTTAATCCTTTGTTAATCTAACAGAGCATGGTGAAATCAGGCCTAAACGTGATATTATTATATTTTTGATATTATACATTTTAAGGAAACACATGAAATCTGTGGTTGAAGAAAGCTCAAAATCGTTCTTCCTAGAAATGTATTGGCGGTACATGTCCAACAGTGGAATTTATATGTTTTGATTTGAGTTAAGTACAATTGCATACTTTACCAGAAAACTACCACAACAAGACGTGAAGGTGGTAACTGGTAAGTCAAATGTGGCTGTAATTGCACTGGGCACCTTTCATATCGAAACACAGCAATTCGAGCATCACGCTTGGCGATAGAAATATATAGAGTAAAAGGTAGAGTTTTTTATGTACCTAAATGATACATTATTGATACCCATTTTAATTTGTAACTACCAATGAAATTATAAACGTCTATTCTATTCTATTCGTCAGTATTAGCACAGAATACGAGACATATGTACCGTGGTAGCAGTCCCTAGTCCCGACAGAATACTGTAGGTAGATAAAACAAACAGTTGAATTTGCGTCGACATTCGAGAATTGTTCGGGAGATGGGCGGGCGGGGCCAAGATAGCGGGGTCACGTTCCGAAGATAAAGTCGAAGATAAGACGTCTTCAGTGCGCGATTGTATCCTCGCATCTTTTAACTTAAGGTCTGATGCCACTACCACATATTCCTTACCAGGACCCGGTTTTTTAGTTTTCTTCTTCTTGTAAAATAAAGCATTGCCAGCTTTACTCCATCGTCTGTGACGTTTATTAGGTCATCTTTTACGCAGGTATAGGAGCATAGGTTTTTTTGAAGTCTTACTTAACTACTAGTAAGTATTTCGCCGCGATACAGATCTCGTATCGTCGAACGGTTAATTCTCATGAAAACGTGGTGATAGAGCATATTGTAAAAATTACACTGAGGCCACAGTTCACTGTGGCCTCATTTAAATTCCATCAAACTTCTTTCGCTTCGCTTACTCGATCAAAAATACAGCTCTGGTGTATTTTATTTAGTTTGTCTGTTGAACTCAAATATTGTTATAACTGTTCGATAGTAGAAGTTGATAGAACAGACTCATATTGGCTCTACCACCTGCCTCTGCAGGTGCGATATTGCCTCTAGGTGAAAAAGTTTTGGCCTAAAACGGAAGAGTGAGCTAAAAAATAATAAATATTATTGAAAAAGTATTATATATTTGCCATTATTCATTATTTAACCTAGCAAAATTTACTCATAAGGATAATTTAAATATAAACATACAAACATTATACAAAATATAACCTAATCGCATAATCGTACGTAAAGAAGCTATACCTACTCCTACACAAGACATAAATGCAGCTTTTCACTCGGATAACATTTCCTATCGAATGACCGATGAAAGCGCCAATTATGGCTGTTAATTCACGGTTGTCTATTTGCCAGCCTTCGTGCTAGCGCGTTATTTATTATAAATTTTATTACGTTATAAATAACTGCCAATAAACTCTACAATCTCTTCAAATGGGAATGTGATAAATGAATTCGTAGTGAAAAAACTGGCCTGATACTCCTTATAGGCAACCTCAACTGGTTTGTGGCTTTTGTAAGGTTGCTGGGGCCCGGTAAAAAGTAGCTGAGAATAAATTGAACGTATTTGTAAACCATTCAAGTGTCGATTTAAACGTTAATCAGCACTTTGATGGTTTCACCTGCTTAATAAGTCCTGCTGCGTTCCGTTCAATGACTTGAACAATGTGACACACACTGATTAGGCTAATGGTAAAAAACTACTCCTGATAATTTCCAAATAGTTTGAGCCTAGTTGTTTTTTTATCGGGCTGCCCTCGCTGGTCACTCTCTATTCTATCATAAAACATTGTTCTGTTATATTTTTTCGCAATATTAGGCGCATAGAACTTCCATACGCCTCTTTCTCCATAGTTGGTCCCTGATTGTTGAGGATCGTGACTTCCCATTTTGTGGACAATAGCTCTCCATTTGGAGCGTTCGGTAGCTTGATGGAGTGCCTGATGCACCGGCATTTCCAGATGCTCTGATACCTGGTCAGACCAACGCTTGGGGCTTCGACCTCGGTCTTTTGCACTCAATTTGCCTGTTATAACGGTTCTCGATGCAATCTGTGGGCGCAATAATGGCAATACTGAAATAATGAAATACTGTGCAGGCAAGTAATTTCAGGCAGGCCGAGACATTAGTTCTAAGGGCTGTCCAAGGTATCCTCAGCAAACGACACCTACACCACATTCCGAACGCACAAATCAGCGGCTTTAGGTCCATGTTTCAAAGCCATACAGAAATATGGATATCACTGGCGTCTGAACAATGTACGAGTACTCTTTGTTTCCAAAGTAATATTGGTGTACTTTAATTTCTTCTGAAGTTTTGTGAATGACTGTTTTGGCTATAGGTACCTATGCGTCGACGCATTTCTGGTTCAATGTGTCCTTTGTTTGTGATTGATGTCTGATTATAAGATACATACATACATTATTTCACAGTTTCGTATGGTCCCAATTGAATGCGTCAAAGCTGGTGTTGGTAAAAATTTTGCTCTCATGGAAATTTTAAACCAACTAAGTAACAAAACCATAAATATCTACATCATCTACACTATTATAACACACCCTAGCCAAGTACACAAGCTAAATTAATTGCATACCGAACAGCTTCAAGATAATATTTTTATGTTTCGGTATATTGGAACATGGGGATTTAAATTAAAAAGTCTTTAGTAATATAATTTATAAAACATAACGATGTGTCGTAGAATACACATTTACATTTTTCCTACAATAAGGTGTTGAATCACCTAAGGTCAGTGTTGTTTTATTGGTAAGCAAATTGAACTATGAACCGAAATAAAACAATATTTTTGGAACATTGTGTTGGGATTTGTGTCTCGTTATAAAATTATAAATTATGCTAAATAGCTATGTTCTGTGTAGTTGATAAAGCTTAACTTGTGTATAAGAATAAAACGGTTTACTAATTTTAACTGCTATTTTATTTTATATTTGAAAGAAAATATATAAAATCACCATTCATTTCAATTTAAATGTAATTCTGATCCAAAGAAGTTTTCCGACTAAACAGTTTGCCTTACAAGTCTTCACACTTATGCAAACTTTTAGCAGGAAAATTTGTTTGTGTGAGCGTGAGGAACATTAGCAATAGTCTTCGCCTTGTTTGTTGCGTTTAAGGCGAAGACAAGAGCTTATGTGATTCTCGCTCGCACGTTTCGACATGTTGAAAGATATAAAATCACTAAACTCATTTTTGAAAAATCGCAATCAACCATCTTGTCCAACCACCATTTTTTCCTACTCAAAAGTTTGCTTTACCTACTAGTAGATCTTTCAACATGTCGAAACGTGCGAGCGAGAAGTTGTTTGATAGTTGTCAGCCCCTTAAGTTTGCGAGAATGTGATTGTTATAGACGGCTAGGCGGAGATAGATAATTACAGTACATGGAGCTATCTAAACCTGTATCAAGCAGTTCAGATGGAACTATAGATATATAGAAACCCAGTGGTCTCTGTGTTGCAATTATTATTAACTCAACAGTGACTAGGGTAAGGAAAGAAGGAAGGAAGTATCCTTCAGCATGATTTATTTTTGCATCTAACATCCTGTATTGATTGCTGAGATAAAGAAAGCAGTACAAGGAAGGTAAAGCAATTATTTAAATTAAATAAATATGATTAAAATAAGTCACCATAAGTTACCAGTAGTGTGATGAAATTTGAATAATTATCCTTATGCATGCCCATTATTTTTGACAATTTGATTATACCTACATCCGCCCTAAAATAAAACGAAAATATGATGTATGAGAAATTTTTTGATGTTCTGTAGCTTGGAGGAACATCTTTGAGGTGCACTTGTATGTATACTTGTTTCTTCTAAAGCTTCAAATATCTGAGGCTTAATGTTTATAGATAATACTAGTACAGAATGAATAGTAGTAGGCGTATGTAGCTTAATGTATTTAGGAAAATATATTTACAACAATAGGCAGAATGTTTTAGGCGAAATCGAGAGTCAAATGAAAAAAAAACAAGAAATAAAAAGGTATTATTGAAAGTGGTTGATTTGGGATCCAAATGGTTTTAAAATAAAGAGCCAAAAATAATTTATTCTTCTTGCCTAGATATCGCACAATAAAATGATGTAAGTAGCTTATATAATCATAAAATAATATTGATGCCATCAAATGGAAGATTTATTATTGCCATAAGTCAAGTCATTAGGCACCTGCTATATGTATAGGTAAGATAATATTTATGGTGTTTTGACCACTAAGAGACGATATTTTTTTATACAACTAGCTGATGGAACAAGCATATGGCCCACCTGATGTTAAGTGGTAACCATCACCTATAACAAAGCATTGCCTCGTAAGTCACGTACGATAGGAACGTGCCCTACGATGCACTCCCCTGCGTCCATCAACTTGAGGCATACGGATGATAAGCCTCATGTCATGTGCCTGTAATTACACCGGCAACCACACTCTTCAAACCGAAACACAGCGTTGCTGCTTGGCGGCAGAAAAAGGCGTGGTGGTAGTACTTCCCCGGACGAGCCCTTCACAAAGAGCTCTACTACTCTTAATCTCTTAATCTCTTCGATATTTGATTATTATGAAAAACGATAGTACCTGAGAAGCTATTAGGTATACATTCTGTGCCAAAACACAAAGTCATACATAACATCTTATTTTCTTAAACAACTGGACTGGCTGCACCTATTATAACAATATTATGATGGTATAGAAATGCGGTAAGTAGTAGTAGAGCCCTTAAAATGGTTACACAACTATGTACCTACAATAAATCTAATTGGTAACCCTACCATAAGGAGCCGAGTAATTTATAGCACTCCGTAACGTGTGGCTATAGTGTCATAAACTCATAAACCTGACTGGGTTGTTAAAGAAGAATACCATAGTAGGTACTTATTAGTATTAAGGGCGTCATACGGCTAAAGCGACATAGCTCTCAGAATTATCAAGGTATAGAAGATAGGCAGGCCATATTAGCTTGTAGAACCGCCAGCTGATGGGACATCAAAAGTGTATAAATGGCAACTAAGAGCCAGAAGACAAACATCATTGTTTAGATCGCGGGAAATCATGTCGAGTGCTCAAAATATTTTCTTCTGAAAAATATGGTAAGGCCAATGTCCATCCAGCAGTAGCCTTCTTTAGGAAAGACGAAATATGTTTATAAATTTGACATATTAATTGCCCCATGTTACTACCAAAAGTTAATTCGATCAGTTGAGCTGTTTCACGCGTACTTACTGTTTCATGTGTTTAAGTACATTTTGTAAATCTTTGTAAATAAAGTCATTTGCTCTTGGTAATTTTTCCCAAATAAATTATAATTTTATTCAAAATAATTTTGCAAGCATCGTTAAAATTTTAAGCACTCATATCAGCAGAGATATCCAGCTGATTTGACCCCCGCGTGCCAAGTGAATTCACCATTGACATTTAAATTTTATTAGCCGTTAATTTGATTTATCTGTCTTGTAGGTATTGTGTATACCTGATTTATAGGAAGGTATTTATTTAGGAAAAGCCCAAAAGAGAGATTGCCACCTGACTCACTTCTCATCGAGAAATCCCAAAATTTGTCTGATTGTGTGGCTTGTTTGGCTTTTTTTTGTTGTAGTTGAGCTAATGTACCTCTCGCTCGCACATTTTGAAATGTTAAAGATATAAAATTACATAACTCATTTTTGAAATATCGCAATCAATTATTTCACACAGTTTGGTAAAAAAATCATTTTGATCGATACAAGTTTTCCTTTTCAAAAGTTTGCTTTACTAGTTTGTTTTCGTACCTACCTACATCAAACTTTTGAGTAGGAAAACTTGTATCGATCAAAATGAAATTCTTACTTAACTGTGTGCAACATGTAATTGCACACAAAATGGTTGATTGCGATTTTCCGAAAATGAGTTAAGTTATTTTAAGTATATCTTTCAACAAGTCGAAATGTGCGAGGGAGAGGTACATTAGCTCTTGTCTTGAGATGCGGTATTCACTAAGAACGGATTTTCTGAAATTCAAGGGCTTGTCACACACAATCTTGGTCCGTGAATCAAGTGACTTGAATAGTATGCATATTCTTCTATCAGAACACGTTCACTGCGCACACGTCTTTTGTTTTATGTTCCTCCGCAAATCTCGTCGCTCTGACAATATCATCGGACCTCTTTTTTTGAGATCTGCCGAGTGAACGATTATGAAAATACCATAAATATCGTAAACAAAACGAAAGCAGACGCAGTATTCAGCTAGTTTGAAGTGTAAGGTAGGTAATAAATAACGCTTAGATGGCACCTCAAGATATGTCTGTTGGTTGCGAATATCTTACCATAGAATCTTGAGATGGAACTCAAAGAATTTTAAAGAAAAATGATAAGTTAGAATAGCTAGGCACATTTTATCTAGTTCGAAAATAGTTGGTATCGACGTCGGTGCTAAGTGCTACACGACAGTCGGATAAACAGTGGCTGGCTCAAGGGCATGCGTTTTTCTTACCCGTGGACTCACTGAAACATCGCTACAGTTTCGCATGTAGTTGTGTGCTCATAATATAATATGTAGCTCTCACTATACCAAAATGTCTATTCGTATGCACTCACAGCTCTATCTATTTATTATAGATTGGATTGTTTTGCGACCTTCATTGCCTTCATGAAGTGTTGTTTAGGATAATGGAATAAGAATAAGAATAATTTATTGTAAAACTGTGTAAATTTATCTTATAGAGTATAGATCTCAGAGAGAATCTAGGTACACTAATATTATAAAGAGGAATGATTTGTATTTTTGTATGTTTGTAACGAATAAACTCAAAAACGACTGCTCCGATTTCAAAAATTAGTTTACATTTCATTATCCCTGAGATTATGTAATGTAAATAATATACATTACATTAACATAGGCTATATTTATTTCTCGAAAAAATTAAGGATCCTTACTAAAACTTCAATAATGTAACCGCATCTGTCATCGCATGCGCTGCGGAAACTATTGATGATAGAACGAAACATTTTTTAACAATATTAAAGAACTTATCAATATCTACAAAAAACTTTGTGATACCATTATGTCCAACTATTATAGTTATGTAACTATAACCTCGTTTTTACAATTTAAAAGTTGATACAAATGCCGACCAAAATCAGACCATGTTATCCATACCTTTTGATATATTAATCCTTATCCAAATAAATCATTTCTTATTCAAGACTGATTCAATACCTGTAGATTACTTCTTGAATTATTCAAATTGGACATTAGGAGTCTCAAAGCTCAAGCTACTTTAGTAAATACTGGCGACCCGCCCCGGTTTCGCACGGTTATTGTGGGTTATCCCTAAGAGATGATGCTTGTATTATGCATATATAAACCTTCCTCTTGAATCACTCTTTCTATAAAAAAAACCGCATCAAAATCCGTTGCGTAGTTTTAAAGATTTAAGCATACATAGGGATATAGGGACAGAGAAAGCGACTTTGTTTTATACTATGTAGTGATAACCTAGAAGTGTTTTTTTTATGTATCTACATAGCCAATACAATAATTTTATTTATTTATGAATTTAGAAGCAGTTCAAGTAAAGATTTCAAAGCACGTTTCAAATTAAAATTTGTATGTCATCGATCAAGTGGAATAAGTTCAGCACAGAAGATTTCCATCTAAATTGAATTCGGTAAGCACCACGTATCTAATCAACCATGAAGGTAAGTGCTTATACCGAAGCCAAATATCTA
This sequence comes from Chloroclysta siterata, assembly GCA_932294275.1. Taxonomy (NCBI): domain Eukaryota; kingdom Metazoa; phylum Arthropoda; class Insecta; order Lepidoptera; family Geometridae; genus Chloroclysta; species Chloroclysta siterata. The sequence goes on along the minus strand of OW028600.1, from coordinate 6,030,974 downwards.
TTTTTCAATTACTTTTATCAAAATAAGAGAATTCTACAAATTTTGTCTCAAGGGGATTGTTCATCATCAACCTACTTAGTCGGTACTGTAGCTGTACGTTTTGTATTTTGTGTGTGTGTGTGTATTTTATTTCTTTCTAACTATATTGAGAAAATATATTGAGTTCTAACTACTTAAATATTGCTAGCTATACAACGCGTAAAATAATAAGTACCTACCGACACAATTTATGTTAGTTATCTAATAAAAAAAGCAATTTGCCAGATGCTCTCAATCGGTGGAGGGAAACATCATGAGGAAATCCTCCCCGCTGACCGTCTTTCCCGTAGATATTGTTGACTAGGCTGAGATAATAGTATAATAATATCTATGCGCTGGATATGGGCGAGCTTACTTCAACGATGATGTATCATCAGAATCTTAACGTATAATGTATTTCTTAAGTTAGCCGTGGAGGTGTTATTTACAAACAAATTGTTATAATTAACTCGTAATCGAGATGAAGTGAATTTAGAACGGTCAGGGTCAAGACAGGGTATTCTAAGTTATTGCTCGAACTCACTTTAAAGCTTCCACTTAGGTATTCAGGACAAAAATTCAATTCTGAATGACAAAATACAATTGGGTAGGTACCTAGTTAACCTTTTTCTTTCGAGTTGAACTTACGGTAGACGGTAGACCTCAAGCTTCATCCATTAACTGAAGCCAAATACAATTCAGGTTTACCAGGTATAATATCAGTACCCTCAACATAATCACGAATTAATTTTGACATTTGTGGCGTTAACGTATCGATGACGATATTCGACCTTATCCAGCAGGCTGATCACGAATGAATTTTATAGCGAAATTCGACCTTATTCTATTGCTGTTAGGGATACGATACGTGATTAGCCCACTGTTGTCTTCTCCTATACGATAAGTTTACGCGACTAACGCCAAATTCGTTTACCTCTAACAAATTTGACGTTGGTCCCGTAAACATATCGTATCCCTAATTCCAAATGAATGAGGTCGAATTTCGGTACGATACGTTAAAGCTACAAACGTCAAACTTATTTGTGATAACTGTGGCCACTGAAAACTGAAGTGGAATAACTGGACTGGACATATTTGAAGGATGGATAACACCAAATGCACCAAAATTAGTTATTGAATGAATACCAAGCACCCAAAAAAGAATCAGAGGACGCCCAAAAAAGCGTTGGGAGAACATCTTCAGAAAGAAATGTGGACCAGAATGTATGAGACAAGCTAGACAGAGCCTTATGGAGAAAAATGGGGGAGGCCTACACCAGAATAGTGACTATAATAACGACGGACATGTAAATAAATACCTAGAAATAATAATAAATGAATAAAATATGTAGCCACGATAATTTACTGAATTGATGATAATATGTATAATAATAAATAACGTAATTTTATTTTTATGAAATTTTAATTATGCATCAGGTATATACTGTAACTTTTAATTTGTCGTCGAATACCTACTTCAGCTCTAACTTTTTGGTACGCGTATGGGGCCTTAATATTTCAATTAATTCGGCAAATTTCAAAGACGTAGATACAGAAGCAGGCGCTGTGACCTTATACCATACTGACTAACATCACTGGATGATATCACATCAAAAACGTCGCAGACACCAACAACCGGACAGTATTCATCCGTTTTCACCGGAGATGTGACGTCATTACTTCCAATGTGCTTGAACATTTACTTTCCTCTAAATCCGAGCTTTGTTGTGTTCATATTTATTATCGCAGGTGGCTTTCCGCTACAAGCGTACCTATATGTAAAGTAGTGCTTTCACTCGATCAATAAACATTGTATGCAGACAAGTGCATCAATCCAACAAAGCATTGCGTAAACGACGCGTGTGCCATTAGTGCTGCACTTCTAATTAAAGGATCGTGATTGTTCGGTATGTGTGCCAGCTCTCGGAAATAGGGCTGTAAGCTGGAAGACAATTAAACAAAGCTAGGTATAACCTTTTCATCATCGCTATTAGTGTCAATTACCTAAAGTTTCTTTATTGAGAATGATCACATACAATATTCAATTCGATGACAAGATCATAACTAACACCTAAGAATGTTTGTGTTTCCGCGTGTTAGAATGATTTACAAAGCAATTTCAATTTTGTGTTTACTTACAATTTTACTAATAGTATAATAGCGATAAACCAACCCTATTCCCAAGTGGGCCGTTCGGAACTGAGCCACAGATTAGGGCAGACGTGCTACGCGCACCGCGGCCAAGTATCCGCGTGGCCCAAATGCACAATATCCGCATTAGGCCCCTAGCAGAGTGAAGGACAGGCGACATTGTTCGGTACCTTATGACGAATACAAGAACGAATGTACCTCTCGCTCGCACGTTTCGACATGTTAAAAGATATAAAATCACTAAACCCATTTTCGAAAAATCGCAATCAACCATTTTGTGTGCAATCAATCACATTGCACACAGCTTAGTAAAAAATTAATTTTGATCGATAGATGTTTCCCTACTCAAAAGTTTGATTTGCTGGTTTTCGTACATAAGCAAACTTCTAAGTAGGAAAACTTGTATCGATCAAAATTTCATTTTTACTTAACTGTGTGCAATGTGATTGCACACAGTTAAGTGATTTTATATATTTCATCATGTCGAAACGTGCGTGCATGCGAAAGTACAAAAGCTAATGTACTGCAACATTAGCTTTTGTACTCTCCTTAAATATCTCACTATTAACTTTTGCTCCACACTTCCTGATATCAATAGTATATCGCCCTGTAGGTACCTATCACAATCACAATTTTTAACGACTCTGATTTTCTTAGAAATGAGTCAAGTAATTTCCAATAATATGATAGCACATTCATAATAAGAACGTAATTTTTAAGATAGACTTAGTTGAGTCACCTAAATGGTAAAGTAAAGACTCAACAAATAAATCCAAAGTGAAACGAACAAAAATTTACTAAAAAAAAAAATTGTCAGAGCGTTCTGGCGCATTAGTACCAAATTAGTACCTACTAGGCATTAGAATTGGAGTTCTGGAAACCATAAAGGTAAAGGTCCCTTAGCACTTTCTCTCGATACGTGTAAAAGTAAAACCAGGCATTAGCAGAATAGCCAACCTTTACTTCTACTAAAGAAATAACTTGTGGCCATTTTATTTTATATCCGCATTGAAAGTCAAATGCAGCCTCGTCAAAGGCAGTTAAACAAACCAAGTGCCTACTCAAAAGCCACATCGCAACGTACTATCAAACATTTTCATCTATGTTTTATATAGCAGACACCATATAGAACGGACAAAGTAGAGATTTTGTAGAACAAAGCAAAAAATAACGACAGCAATTTGAAAGTTCATTTAATATAACGATAAAAATTGGACGGGTTCATATGATGAAGGATAACATTACACATAGGTAGGTACACCACCGTACAACACCGTTTTTTAAATTGATATTTCTGTACAATTTTGATTGAATTCCTTTTACAATATTGTACGATTTAACTCAGATCTATCAGCTATTTGGGCCTTAGATAAGTGAAAGTGTATTAGACCGTAAAATATTATTATCATTAAGTAGGGTAATGCTACTTTGATATTTGCATATGGAGACCTCACCCTTCAAACTGAAACACAGCAACGCTGATGAGTGGCAGAAATATGAGCATGGTGGTAGGACTTCCCTGAGTTCCCCGACAAGCCCTTCACAAAGGCTTCTACTAGGTACTCTATAACCGCACGCACCGTGCGAAGCTCCGGGGAGCAGCTTGTACGTTTAAGCTACTATTTAGCAAACATTGATGTAGGCGATCGTTTCATCGAAGTTTCTGAAACATTCAGAAACTTCGTCATAAACTATTTCAGTAATCATTTTTATGAATTGTTACGAAATGTTATGTTGCGTTTTTTGAGCTACTATTCTATACTTATCGCATATGTAATGAGTATCTAGAAAATACCCGTTAGTCATTGGGTTAAGGCGAAGACAAGAGCTAATGTGACTCTCGCTCGCACGTTTCGACATGTTGAAAGATATAAAATCACTAAACCCATTTTCGAAAAATCGCAATCAACCATTTTGTGTGCAATAACATTGCACACAGTTTAGTAAAAAAAACATTTTGATCGATACATGTTTTCCTACTCAAAAGTTAGCTTTACTAGTTTTCGTACATAAGCTAACTTTTAAGTAGGAAAACTTGTATCGATCAAAATGAAAATTTTACTAAACTGTGTGCAATGTGATTGCACACAAAATGGTTGATTGCGATTTTTCGAAAATGAGTTTAGTGATTTTATATCTTTCAACATGTCGAAACGTGCGAGCGAGAAATTGTTTGATAGTTGTCAGCCCCTTAAATTAAAATCGGCAGATCAAACATCGCTGCAACCTTCGCGGTAGATTGACTAAAAACAAACACTTTATGCACAGGGTGTTCCAAGCTTTACGGGTTGATGGAAACATAAAAAGCTCGTTTTGACACCAATCTGGTGTTTATTAGGACAACTGTGACCCGACGGGTGTAACCTGACACCGTGTCGTCTGTCGACCGAAGACACTCGTCTTGTTTGATCTACTGAGAGCTTTTTTACTTTATGTCTTAGTTTAGGGAGTTTAAATGCATTTATTGCTGAATAAACAACCCGGGATCGTCGCTTGACTCTGCCACTGCGACATAAACACTTTCAATTGTTTTTCTATATTTGTTGATTGTTGATAAAGAACTGCAAGGAGAAGAAGCTACGGATGTATTCGGCACTAATATGTAAAAAATAGTTGCACTATATTACTTAAAGATTTCTTCTTATCAATAAATCCACAGTTTGATATTAATTTGTTTATACAGACTACATATTAAACAAAAATAAAACACATGTTGTGCCTTCTAGTAAGAAGCACAAGAATAAGGTTTATAGCTTGTAAATAATAAGAAATGAATCTTTATGGACATAGCACAGCAAATAATTTATTTGATAGTATCTACTTTGTTCAAAAAATGGTAGAAAAAAGTGGTTTTGGGAGGGGCCTTTGAAACCTATGTGCTTTATGAGCTATCATGCTAGCACGTCACTGCAATGACCTAAGCATGATCTAGGTCATTACTATAACAGCCCTCACAGCTCAGTTGGTGTAGCTCTGCCTCATTTACAAAAAAAAAAGTATTCTATATATTATATTATCAGCTAGGTATCTGATTCCCATATTACAAGCTCTGGCTTAGTTTGGAGCTAGATAGAGCTGTGTGGAAAGTTTATCATTATTTATTTATTATCTAGAAATAACAGAAACCAAGTCTTCGTCTACCAAATAAAAAATTATAAAAACCTTCTTCTAGTCGGTTAAAGAGCGCTTTCGGCTCGTTTGCCGAGCGCTAAGCGTTCGGATTTTTAAATAAACATTTTTAATGATCGGCCCGCGCCCGCACCAGGTGTGCCCATACGGTGCTGCTCCTCTACCCCACTTACTAAGTAGGAACTTATTTTGTATCCAAAAACAGTAAACTATTTATTTTAAAGAACCCTTTCTTTGATAAGCGCTTGGTGCAATCTCGGAGGAAACGGAATAGGAAATCCGGAACGGAATTCCTGGCGGCAACGGCTACTCCTTGATGTCGATTGATGCTCTCCATAGCGGTAAAGTAATAACGATATCATGTTTTTACAATCAGAAACAACAACACGAGATATAGTACAGCTTTATTTAAAACTAGCAGCCTGTCCCATCAGATTCGCATGGGTGGATATACATTTTTTGAACATTTTAGGATAAACTTAGACCGTAGCGCGTAGGTTCGAGTCTCATTAGTTTTCGCAGCGCATTCGATGAAAGCCATATTATGGCCAATTTTTTTACACCTTGGGTTACATTATTGAAGTTTTAGAAGGGATCCCTAATTTTATCTTGCAATAAATATAGCCTATGTTACTCAGGGATGATGTAGCATTCTGATAGTGAAAGAATTTTTGAAATCGGACCAGTAGTTTTTGAGCCTATTCGTTACATACAAAACAACAAAAATACAAATCTTTCCTCTTTATAATATTACTAGCGGCCTGTCCCAGCTTCGCATGGGTGGTCATAAATTTTTTGAACATTTTAGGATAAACTTAAACCGTGGGTTCGAGCCTCGCGTCTACTTATTTCATACATTTGCACGCGCTTCTCCTTGAGTGAGTGAAATCGCCCCCGCGCGAGACCCGTGGACCCGTTAACATTTTTAATTTCGTCATATCTTTTGAATGGAATGTCCGATTTGAAAAATTTAAGAAGTAATCTATAGGTATTGAAACCGTCTTAATTATGAAATTTATTTGGATAAGGATTAATACCAAGGTACAAATAAAGACCCTTTTCTAGCGGAGGCATTTCAATTAATTTTTTATAATAAAAGAACACTTATTGTGACATAACTATAATAGTTAGACATATGCTGTCGCGACATTTTTTGTAGATGATAACGTGTTCTACAAAATCGTAGTACATTATTTTGTTCTATCTTCAATAGTTTTCGCAGCGCACGCGATGTAAGGTTTTTTGTTTTCCACCTTGGGTTACATTATTGAAGTTTTAGTAAGGATCCCTGATTATTTTGAAAATATAATATAGCCTATGTTACTCAGGGATAATGTAGCATTCTAATGGTGAAAGAATTTTTGAAATCGGACCAGTAGTTTTTGAGCCTATTCGTTACATACAAAAATACAAAAATACAAAAATACAAAAATACAAAAATACAAAGTTTACCTCTTTATAATATTAGTGTAGACTAGCGGCCTGTCCCAGCTTCGCATGGGTGGTCATACATTTTTTGAACATTTTAGGATAAACTTAGACCGTGGGTTCGAGCCTCGCGTCTACTTATTTCATACATTTGCACGCGCTTCTCCTTGAGTGAGTGAAATCGCAACCCGCGCGCGACCCGTGGACCCGTTAACATTTTTAATTTCGTCATATCTTTTGAATGGAATGTCGGATTCGAAAAATTTAAGAAGTAATCTATAGGTATTGAAACCGTCTTAATTATGAAATGATTTATTTGGATAAGGATTAATACCAAGGTACAAATAAAGACCCTTTTCTAGCGGAGGCATTTCAATTATTTTTTTATAATAAAAGAACACTTATTGTGACATAACTATAATAGTTAGACATATGCTGTCGCGACATTTTTTGTAGATGATGACGTGTTCTACAAAATCGTAGTACATTATTTTGTTCTAACTTCAATAGTTTTCGCAGCGCACGCGATGTAAGGTTTTATTTTTCCACCTTGGGTTACATTATTGAAGTTTTAGTAAGGATCCCTGATTTTTTTGAAAATATAATATAGCCTATGTTACTCAGGGATAATGTAGCATTCTAATGGTGAAAGAATTTTTGAAATCGGACCAGTAGTTTTTGAGCCTATTCGTTACATACAAAAATACAAAAATACAAAAATACAAATGTTACCTCTTTATAATATTAGTGTAGAAGTGTAGATGTAGAAGTGTAAAATAAACGACTCTACTTTTGAAAAGACGTGCTTTAGTGACACGAATAGAACAAAAACCTTGAAGAATACTTACCTACTTAACAATATAAAATCTTATTTTAAACAAACAAATAAAATATGGTTATCATGAATAGAGGTGCTCTAGACACATCAATATTGTTAGAGATTCATCGAAAACCAATCGGTTATCTCAATTTAAAACGTTTGTTCCAGCTTTACTACTGTAGCGTAGGCGTGTGATGCAAGCGTTCAACAATAGACACAATATTAGTGATCTATAGACATCATTTACCAACTTTACACCGAAAACAGGACTTGAAGCAGTGTACATAATAGTTCTACGTAAGTACACGCTAAAATGTGCGCTACATCAATCTACCTTTTTTTTTTTTTTTTTACGTTGGGAAATCCTCATGGATACTTTCCGGAAGCGGGGGCAACCAGAGAGTTATGTCAGACTCTTACTGACTAAAACCCAACGGGGTCCTTCTTGACGCCATATGCCGGGGCTGTGGGTGCATTGTCACATTCTTCCATGGAATCACATTCTTCCATGGATCACATTCTTCCATGGTACATCAATCTACCTAGCTGAGGTACCTTGTAGAAATACCCATTGCCTTGGATAGGTTAACACCAACATCACCATATCCACATTGTATTGATCAGTTTTTTAAAATAATTACTTACATCTCGGAGAAGATTGTTACAGCTTTTTTTAAATAATCTTATGCGCGTGCGTTCTTGCTTGCGCGTCCCACAAGTAGGGTTTTTGACAGTCGTATAGGAACTGTCAGTGTCAAAAAAAGGTTTTGCTATATTGCTGAAACAAATTCTACATCTATTAGCTAACCCATTGTCTAAAATAAAGCCTGAAAAACTCAACATTGTCTACGATGAGTACCTACTATTAGTTAAGAGCAAAAATGTTTTTTTCACATTTTGGACATCGTGGGTCGTACGACAAGGCTGTCACAAGCACATGTTGTTTTGGACTTCACTTTGAAGATATTACTTAGTCCTATGAAGATGTTACTTTTTTGTTACTATTTTTTTTTTATAGAGAAAGCCAGGTCAAAAGAACTCTAAACTCTAAAAAGGTATGCATAAAGACAAAGAGGTTCCTATGTTAGGATTATAAAAAACAAGCGACCCGCCCCGGCTTCGCACGGTTATTGTGGGTTATCTGTGGTTATCCCTAAGAGATATTGCTTGTATTATGCATATAAACCTTCCTCTTGAATCACTCTTTCTATAAAAAAAACCGCATCAAAATCCGTTGCGTAGTTTGAAAGATTTAAGCATACATAGGGATATAGGGACAGAGAAAGCAACTTTGTTTTATACTATGTAGTGATGGAAACAGACTTGATTTTATGTAAATCTAGCAGTAACCATCGTAAAAGGAGATGTGGGTAGGTATCAGGCAGTAGCAACCTGCTTTCTGTGAGGCTGCAGTCATATCTTATTGTTTTGCGATCATTAGCAACCGTCGTGAAACTTGTCAGGCACAAAATATTGCCTTGGGGTACAACTTGTCCGCGTTTGTATGTGTCGTAATTTGTTAGCGAAAACGTCACGTGTGGGTGCCAGAACCGAGTCAAAGCCAGTCAAAGCCTATTACAGACACTAAAATGAACGTGCCTTCAGGCTTGGAGTCATAAAAGCAGATTGGAGAACTTTTAGGTAAGTATATAGGGAACCTAGGGAATGCAATCCTGCAAGATAATTTCAATCCAGGTATTTGCCAAATTAACCCAAATTAAACAAGCTTATTGGGACATTTTAAATGGTTTAGTAATAATTTTAGCTAAATATTAAGACAGAAATTGACATAACAACATAAATATCATAATCATACATTGAGAATTGTCATAATTACGTAATATAAACATCAGAAACGTAAATTTACATTAGTCACATACATAAATATGAATTATCAAATTTCCCGCGCGTCTCCGTGAGCAGAGTAAACACGTTATCCACGCTTCTGTGTAATCCCGCGAGTCCAGCGGGATCCCGCCAAATTTTCGCCCGAGATTAGTCTCGCAAAATGTATATCGGGATTGCATTCCATAAGCGAACCCTCAAACATTATCGGCGAAAACCGGGCTTAACTCTTGGAACTCTAAGTACCTACCTACCAACGGATTTCAATACGAGTTTTGTCTTTTACGTCATAAAATATACAAAGGAAAAGGATGTAATGAGCCGTTTTCACTGTACGTACTCAGGTAATTTCTTACTGAGGGCATTTTGAACGATACCTAATGCTAAAATGAAATCTCAGCTAGCAACATTCTAGTGCAGCCTTTCCCAAAGTGGGTGATAACGCCCCCATGTGGGCGCTGCAGGCCTAAAGGGGGGGCCGCAAGAGACCCAGAAAAAAAATGGGGGGAATTAACTTGACACCTGAGCGCCGTTGTGTACTACCGCTCAGGTCTCAAGTTAACTCTTGCGGGCTATAGTAAAAGTGTCGTTTAGAATGAATGTTTAACCTCCGCTAATATAGCTCACAATAATTAATTTAATATGTAGTTAAAGTGGTTTTTAAGTAGGTGAAAAAATGGGGGCGCTAAAAATTAATTTATTATCAAAGTGGGCAGAATACAAAATAAGTTTGGGAACCCCTGTTCTAGTGTGAACCTCAACCTATTAGTTCAATTTGCAGCTCAAGAGAGATAAGATCGAACTCTGGGTTCATACTCAATCCAAAAATGTGCAAGATTCGTATCTTAACATTCCTCTAAGCTGCAGAATGGAGAATATTAAATAATTTGTGTCCCCAGTCTCGCTTACTCGCTCGTAATGGTTAGTCTCGCGGTTGGAAAAGTCAGTACGTTCATCGTTGAATACAATATCGACATCGCCATCCGAATAGCTCAATAAAAGCCACTTTATTGTTCGACGTTTCAAAATTTCACAACTGTGTAGACATCGCAATCGATATTTTAGTATCACTTGCTTCAACACCAGTGATAATCGTCTAAGTAACGTCAATTCACTTAAAAAATCTAATTTATGGTTAGTTCGATAAATTCTCGATTCACTTTCGAAGTGGGTGTAAGTAAATGTTACTATTTATTTTATTCACTTGAGTCAGCGTGATTTACAACATTTATTCGTGCAATACAGGATGTTCAAATCAGCACTCACTTTATAACAACGCAACAAAATCTAGAGTAGGTACCTTTTAGCTTGGTACGTACTTATCTGAAAGAAGTATCACCTAATTTGAAAAAAGATTACCTAAGTGTACACTAGTACAACTAGTGGTTCGCCCCGAACTAAGATCTCGTGATATCCGCTCCAGTCTTACATTGACACCAAACTCGAGATTTGACCTCTGGCTTGCCCCCTACCTACCTACTTGGGGCTGGGGTAACAAATTCTATCACAAAAACATACATTTGTCCTAGAATAAAAATAAAAATGGTATTGGGATGTACAAACCAAATGTATTGGGATATAAAAATGGTATTGGGTTTTTTTTTATTTTTTATTGATTTGATTTTAAACCAAACCCTTTCATATTATTATGACACGTCACTTGGTATATTTGTGTAACAATTTTTTTTTGCTACCTTTGAAAAGTTTTTTAATGCCCCCTTTAAAAACCCCATATTATAATAACACGTCATCCGATTTAACTCATATACTTACTAGTAAATTTCTCAAGTACAAGCTATCGACTTACCAAACTTCATGCAGATCGGATCAACGGTTTTAAAGTTATGGCCCGAGAAACATTATACAAAATATGCCAAATCGCCCAAGTTAACTGTAAGATTTACGTTCGCTTCGCTCACTCAATCAATAACCTTTTTTAAGGACCCTAGCTGAAGGCTGAAGAATCTAAGAAAACTTTTTTTTTTTACAAATACAATTTTTTTTCTTTACCAAATTATCTTACATAAATAAACTGTATCTCAACAAGTGTTTTATGAGATTTAAACTTCTTCAAGTCTAAACCTAATACATGTATTAGCCGAATAGCTTAAGTAGGTATTTTTTTTATTTCGCCATAAAATTTCAATAGGCAGTTACTTTAACAATCTTAACTGACTTATTAGCTATTAGAGATACCATAAATTCTTTCGATTACCATTTCATTGTTATAGCCTAACAACAACAATGGAAGAGAAAATGTTTGATGCATCTTAGCTGTCAAAACAATCCTGAGACGAAAATAAGCGATGGTGAGCCAAATACTCTCACGAACTCGGAAACTTTATGAAGGGGATTTAGAAGGAATTAACTTGCTATAACACCGCAGGATCCTGAAGTACTACTTAAGGTACCTATTTTAATAGTTATAAGCCGGGTTTTAAAGCATTTATTACACAATTATCGAATTGCAGCAGACTGTCTCGCATATACCTACAGGGATACGACTTTACGTTTTTTTGTCCCTGTATTACGCTTCATTTTTCTCTTGTTTTTTGTAGTACCTATATCTGTACGACCGGCCTAACAAGATAAGTTTTTATGTAATTACTTTAAAAAATATTAAAATGATTCAAATGTTTAATTGGGTTGCTATATAATACAAATTATTAGATACAAATAAGCTTTGCCTAGTTTAGGGCTAGATAGTGCCGTGTGGAAAGTCCATCAATATTTATTTGTTTTTATTTTTAATATGGTGGGTAGTTAGAAATAGTGATAGTAATCATTCAAATAATAATAAGTATGGATTTAATCGGCAATGTGATTGTAGAGCTCAAATCCATAGCAATTATTAAAATAGACGGATGCGTCTCTTACGACAGGCGGTCACCACTTTTTTCAGGGCACTCAATGGTTGTGAAAAAGGAAGCTACGGTCTGTTATTCTAACCGACTTTCTAGAGAGGTTCTGAATTACAATGTCTAAAACTGTTTTGGAAACTAAAAAAGTTCGTTGCAACATATTGTTTATTATGTGGTAGCTGTATTAGATGGTTTTAGGAAGAGAGGTAGGCCAAAGAAAAGATGGATGGACTGTTTGAAAGATGACATGAGTAAGAAAGGAGTGAGCACCGAGATGACGAATGATAGAGGAGAGTGGAAGAAGAAAACCTGTTGTGCCGACCCCACTTAGCGTGGGATAAGGGCAGGGAGATGATGTGGTCGCGGTAAAAACGTGGTAGGATTTTTGAATAATTCCCGTTGACGCGAGCGTTAACTGGTTCCATTATTCTTCTTGTCGCGTTACTAGTTTTTTCGAAACAGTGTGGCGAAAGGATTTTAAGTGCACCTTAAAGACGCTCCTTTCGAGCACTTGATACATGTTTTAGAACTTTTTAGGTTCTACAACATGCCGGTTTCCTCACGATGTTTCCTTAACCGTTAATACTGGCACTGTGCACATACATTTTTGAACAGAAAAACCGATTTGTGCACGACCAGTTTTGAACCCACGACGTCGGGACTCTACCACTACACCACCGGCACCGTGCTCTAATGGTTCCACTGTACAGAAAGACAATGATGCAAGTGTATCCTACCTTCAAGTTTTTCCATTTGAATGTATTCAAAATAGGTCCGTATTACTTTTCTCATTAAACTTTCTGAGTGTAAACAACATACAAATGATTAGATTTGGTACAATGCATGTAGACTACACGTGTGAACACGGAAACGTGATAGAGCAGAGGAGAGCAAACATACTAAATTTCTCATTACCAATCAATTTCCTCTTCAAATAGATACAGCCTATCTACGTTTGTGTATATAGATTGCAGCGTCGGTTTGAACCACGGAACAGAAAAATCTGTGTTCTGTGGTTTGAACTTTTACAAGGATAAAAGGCTGAATTAATCACTATCATTAAATAATATTATCCTCGCAAAAATGTACTACGATACGCTTGATAGATAAAGACTAATAATTATTTGGAATGGGAGTTTTAAGGCGTAGACAAGAGCTAATGTGACTCTCGCTCGCACGTTTCGACATGTTGAAAGATATAAAATCACTAAACTCATTTTCGAAAAATCGCAATCAACCATTTTGTGTACAATCACATTGCACACAGTTTAGTAAAAATTTCGTTTTGATCGATACATGTTTTCCAATTTAAAAGTTTGCTTTTGTACGAAAACTAATAAAGCAAACTTTTGAGTACGAAAACATGTATCGATCAAAATGATTTTTTTACTAAGCTGTGTGCAATGTGATTGCACACAAAATGGTTGATTGCGATTTTTCGAAAATGAGTTTAGTGATTTTATATCTTTCAACATGTCGAAACGTGCGAGCGAGAAGTTGTTTGATAGTTGTCAGCCCCTTAAAACTAAATTTTAAGAGTAGTAGAGCTCTTTGTGAAGAGCTCGTCCGGGGAAGTACTACCACCACACCTTTTTCTGCCGCCAAGCAGCAATGCTGTGTTTCGGTTTGAAGAGTGTGGTTGCCGGTGTAATTACAGGCACATGAGGCTTAACATCTGTATGCCTCAAGCCGATGGACGCAGGGCAGTGCATCGTTACGAGGCAATGCTTTGTTATAGGTGATGGTTACCACTTAACATCAGGTGGGCCATCTGCTTGTTCCATCAGCTGGTTGTATAAAAAAAAAAAAAAAAAACTAAATATGCCGGCAGACATTGTCTTTCTTCGTAGCGCTTGCAAATATAGAGGTAGAATTATATGAAGAAATCAACAAAACTATTGAGATTAGTCAATAATATTCTATCGGGATTCTATCGATAGTTGATCGAGTGAGCGAAGCGAACGAAGATCTTAGTTTCAACTTGGGCGATTTGGCATTTTATGTATGTATGTATGTATGTATGTATGTATGTTTGTCTGGCGATAACTTTAGAACCGTTGATCCGATCTGCATGAAATTTGATATGTCGATAGCTTGTACTTGAGAAATTTACTGGTAAGTATATGAGTAAAATCGGATGAAGGGTTTTTGAGATATGGGGTTTTTTAAGAGGGCAAAAATAAAAAAAGTTACATAAAAAAATCAAGTTACATGTCATATGAAAGGGCTTTGTTTGGACATTCCAAAACAATTTTTACTTTTTTTTTGGGACGCTCGGTTTTCGAGATAAAACTTAAAAAGTTAAATTAAGGTAACCAGCGATCCAAGAGCTCCCATCTCTAAGAGTTTCGTTGACATCAAGGTTTTTCTACTGGTCGGCCAGTTCCTTTGATTTTTCTTATTTTTTTTTCTTGAAATAAATTAAGGAGGTACTCAGTTCTCATAAAATGGTGACGACGACCAGGTCTGATGATGGAGCCAAGGTCTGTTCAAGGGAACTCTTCAATAAATAGGCCAATAGAGTTGAAACTTGGTAACCATACCAAGGTAGTAGGCGGTAGTCAGAAAAAAGTCCAAAGATAATGTTTGGACTTGCCTCTGACTACCACCTACTCAAAGTTTTGATGCGTTCGTCGGGTCGCATCACGAGATCTCGGTTCGGGGCGAACTACTAGTAATAATAATTATTGTGTAATTTAATTCACATTGACACTACCGTGCCTGGGGATCAAAGTCGTGAAGCTTTTTCAGTTTTTTTTAGTATCTTTTATTTCCGAGTGACTATTGGCTCTTTCCAGGTCCCTTGTACCTGTCCAGAGCCGCCTTCTCCAAGAATTGCCAGCTGTCAACGTTATTTCCTCCTCTCAGCGTTTTAATTTTCTTCCACTAGCTCTTTTTCCATCTCTTGAGTACCAGTTGGTTACTGTTTGGCTTCATTTTTCGTATTTGCTGCAGATCATTTATGTCATGTCCAGCACCATTTTTGCTGATCTATATATTTGTTAGAATGTCAGTTAACTTAATTTTATGGCTTACAGTAGCACTGTTTATCTTAACCACTCTTTTTTATTTTTAGTATACCTACTTCTTTCCATCGCCCGTTGACAATAATACCAATAATAAAAACAAGTAATACCGATACAAATAAATAATTACATACGTTTCTTACGTAGGTACGATGTTAATTATCGTAATACGAGGCCACAGAGTGCGTTACTCTCACGATAAGGTAGCCAAATTTAACTTTTGTGCTAAGCATCTCAACCGTTCGACAGATAACGCAACGCTACCAATCCAACTTTTATTTTATTACAATACTTAAAATATTACAAGCCGTAATACGCCTAATTTTAAGTGCAAAACACTAGTAAATCACGCCAGCACTCGACCACTTGAGGCTTTAAATAAACAGTATTCGCGTACGCACAACGTGAGGGCGAATCTATCAGTGGAGATTACGAGATTGTAAGTACCTGCATCTATTCCATTGTGTTTACAATAATTACTGAAGGGTTTGATTTTATCTCAATGGTAATAAGGCATTACACATTCCATGCGTGAGATAAATTAACTTGAAAATTGATTCTAATTAGGTGTTAATTCGCTGTTTGGCATGGGCGCCTAGTCGTGTTGTCACTGTTTTGTTATTCCTGTGTTATGTGTGCAGGTAAAATCACGAAATTGACCTCGATTATGAAGTAGTCAGTAGGTAGGCAGTTCATGAACTATCTAGACTTGCTTTGGCGCCACAGATATCAGACTGTGTTAGGTATCCTTCATAAAGATTGACTGGTACAATCTATATGGATATGCGATCTATGGATAGCAATATGTAAAGGTAAGATATCAATATTATGACGTCGAATAAAATGGTTAACATAGTTGTGAATTGAGACACTGTGATTAATAGTGGGTTGGTCGATTAGCTATGTGATCATTTAATCTACTTCAGTAGGTACCTTACCTACTGCGTAGCTGACGCAGGCACCTCAGTAAACAGCTAGATATATAAGTAGGTTACTCAGATGGTAAAATCGTATACAAAATTAAAAAGAGGGCTCCAAACACAGAAATGTAAATAAATGCCTTAGTACCTACCACAGCAAAACAAAAGACAAACGTGAAAATGAGAATCCGTTTAGACAGGCTTTTTTTTGTCTCTATCATTTTATTCATACAACACAATTCTACCTTACTATCTTTTTGTAGAATTATGTATAGAGGGAATCTTGGGACTTTAGCTTTTGGATTAAGCTCGATTATTATCTCCCATGGCAACTCCATGTCATCGGTTGTTTCCTAACCTTTCTAACGCAAGGTGATTAAATCTCTTGTTTGTCTAATCATCTGCCTAAAATGATAAGAGCTTTTAGATTTGACTGATGAGAGCGAGTAAGTACTTTTGTTAGCTCTAGAGACTGACTATTTATATATTTTTTAAAACTATAGCCACGTCAAGGCTTATTTATATTTTCCCTTAAAATATTACCTATATCGATATTTAAAGAGATAATTAAAACCCATACAAAATCCGTACCTTTCCGGGTTTCCAAAGCTTTGAAATTATAATTTTATAGGTAGATAAGTCATAATATAAATTGCTGAGATTATTACCACGCAATAACTTGAATAAAGACTGGCAGGAAAGGAAAGGGATGACCAATCACGAACCTGTTTTTTTTTTCTGTATTCAAAACGGTCTAGGAAATACGTATTGCAAATGGTCAGTGGTTTTAATGAACATGACTAACAGTGCCGTTTGTTTCAGAGATTCCGAGATCATGCAGAAAAGCTGGCGAGGGTGCCACGAGAGGAGTCACGACCTGAAGAAGAGATCCTACCCAGTAAGTTGAGACCCTTTGTAATACTGGCTAAAGCATTCACCATGGTTTGTAACTACTTACCAAAAAGAAGAGAAAAGAAAATGCTGATGTCTAGCATTGAGCTCTCCTTTTGTACAAACCGTCTTGTTCGGTGCAATAAATAATTAAATAAATATAGAAATTGATAGGAGTGGTTTCATAGAATTTAAGTACCTAGCTTTATTTTTTCAATTGAAAGTTAGAGCGATTTTGACGCGTTTATCTCGTAAGTACATACAACCAATCCCCACCCCACAAGAATGTGTAATAATGTAGATGGTATAAATTTTTATTATTTTTTAGATTTTTTTATGTAGGTACCTAAGTAACTTTTTCATAAGCGCAACGTTATTATTTTATGTCAGAGAGTGTCTTATTAGTATAATTTTATTATTTCAATGCTCCCTCGGGCTGAAAGTCGCATTTAACTAACTATCTACATAGGTTTACCTTTTTATACTTCCTTGATTATTGATCCTTATCAAGACCACCTACGTGGGTGTTGTTTTAGTAGATAAGCGTGTTTGCACACGGTAATACCCAAATATGTGCAGGATAAAGCTGTAACCAAACCAACACGATTATGGACTGCAAAACGACGACACAGCACCGACTAAGTCCTTCATTCAGTCAGCGTTTGACTGCTAAAGAAAGCTACTTTCTTGAAGAAAGGTACACGGTACAAATCAAAAAGTACCTACTACTTTCAACAGCCGTATGACAATTACTATACGACTATACTTCAGCTGTTCAATGTCGTGTGTATGTTTTTTTTTATATATAGCCTTTTTAGTCCCACTGCTTGGTAAAGGCCTCCTAAAAACGTCCCGTTCTCTCGATCACGAGCCTCCTTCCACCATATTCTTTCAAAGGTCCTAGATAGTCTCGCCAGCGCTTTCTTGGCAGACCTAAAGATCACCCTAAGGAACCCCAATAGTCGCCCACCTATAGCAGGAGTTATCCCGTTCATGTCCGCCCAATCCCAATTTGATTGAATTTTGTTTTTGCTCTATGATATTGGTAGTTCTATAATTGTTTAATGTAATCTCTAATACTATAAGAATCAAAGTCCTGACTGACTGACTGACTGACTGACTGACTGACTGACTGACTGACTGACTGACATATAGACAACGCACAGCCTAAACGGCTGGACCTAGAGACTTGAAATTTGAGGAGTACATAGGTCTTATGGCGTAGAGGTGTACTAAGAAGGGATTTTTGGAAATTCAACCCCTAAGGGTGTAAAAAGGGATGAAAACGTTTGTATGAAAAATAGTATTCCTTGAACCTACAAACTTGAAACTTGGAGTAGATATACTTCAAGGCAAAAAAAATAGGAAAGGCATTTTTAGTTTTTGAAAACTACCCTTATTAAGTGTGCAAAGGGATGTAAAAGTTTGTATGGGAGTTTTTTGACCGCTGGTCCTAGAGGCTTGAAATTTTAAGAGTACATAGGTCTTATGGCGTAGAGGTGTACTAAGAAGGGATTTTTGGAAATTTAACCCCTAAGGGTTGTAAAAAGGGATGAAAACGTTTGTATGAAAAATAGTATTCCTTGAACCTACAAACTTGAAACTTGGAGTAAACATACTTCAAGGCAAAAAAATAGGAAAGGCATTTTTAGTTTTTAAAAACTACCCTTATTAAGTGTGCAAAGGGATGTAAAAGTATGTATGGGAGTTTTTTGACCGCTGGTCCTAGAGACTTGAAATTTTAAGAGTACATAGGTCTTATGGCGTAGAGGTGAACTAAGAAGGAATTTTTGGAAATTCAACTCATTAGGGTGTAAAAAGGGTTGAAAACGTTGGTATGAAAAATTGTATTCCTTGAATCTACAAACTTGAAAATTGGAGTACATATACTGCAAGGCAAAAAAATAGGAAAGGCATTTTTAGTTTTAAAAAACTACCCTTATTAAGTGTGCAAAGGGATGTAAAAGTTTGTATGGGAGTTTTTTGACCGCTGGTCCTAGAGACTTGAAATTTAAAGAGTACATAGGTCTTATGGCGTAGAGTAGAGGGATGTTTGGAAATTCAACCTCTAAGGGTGTAAAAAGGGTTGAAAACGTTGGTATGAAAAATTGTATTTCTTGAATCTACAAACTTGAAACTTGAAGTACATGTACTCCTAGGCTAAAAATTAGGAAAGGCATTTTTTTTTTAAACTACCCTTAATAGGTAGGTATTACATGTCTAAACCTAATGAGCGGGGAGAGACGACTGGCGACGCTACATACAAACCCTTCGCGTCAGCCCCATGAAAAGGATACAACGAGGCATCAATGTTTGTAAAGGACATTCTTAAAACGGGAATCTTGAGTTGGTACAAAGAGATCTGAGGGTATCTACCGTGCCTGCATGGGGATCAAAGTCGTGAAGCTGTTTCGTTTCGTTTGTTTTTGGGGTAGAAACTACGAACAAATAAGTACATATTTTCCGTGTAAGGTTGTCTTTGTTGTATTTATCATGTTTGTGTTAAGCTCAGTACCTATATCTATCTACCTAATACAAGTAATGTACGCTTATAGGTATCTCTTATACCTACGTAGGTATTTAAAATCCTACCCTAATAATATACAAATCAATGCGAAAGTTACGATATTTGGATGTTTGTGGCTCAATCACGGCTCACCGCTTCAACGCGTGCGAAGCCGCGGGAAGCCACTAGTGTGTAAATATACCTATAAGTAATAATTATGTTTGTTGACTATTCTATTGGTCTAACCTGTAATCCCGGTCTAATCTCTAATCTCTAATACTATAAGAATCAAAGTCCTGACTGACTGACTGACTGACTGACTGACTGACTGACTGACTGACATATAGACAACGCACAGCCTAAACGGCTGGTCCTAGAGACTTGAAATTTGAGGAGTACATAGGTCTTATGGCGTAGAGGTGTACTAAGAAGGGATTTTTGGAAATTCAACCCCTAAGGGTGTAAAAAGGGATGAAAACGTTTGTATGAAAAATAGTATTCCTTGAACCTACAAACTTGAAACTTGGAGTACATATACTTCAAGGCAAAAAAATAGGAAAAGCATTTTTAGTTTTTGAAAACTACCCTTAATAAGTGTGCAAAGGGATGTAAAAGTTTGTATGGGAGTTATTTGACCGCTGGTCCTAGAGACTTGAAATTTTAAGAGTACATAAGTCTTATGGCGTAGAGGTGTACAAAGAAGGGATTTTTGGAAATTCAACCCCTAAGGGTGTAAAAAGGGTTGAAAACGTTGGTATGAAAAATTGTATTCCTTGAATCTACAAACTTGAAACTTGGAGTACATATACTTCAAGGCAAAAAAATAGGAAAGACATTTTTAGTTTTTTAAAACTACCCTTAATAAGTGTGCAAAGGGATGTAAAAGTTTGTATGGGAGTTTTTTGACCGCTGGTCCTAGAGACTTGAAATTTTAAGAGTACATAGGTCTTATGGCGTAGAGGTGTATTAAGAAGGGATTTTTGGAAATTCAACCCCTAAGGGTGTAAAAAGGGTTGAAAACGTTGGTATGAAAAATTGTATTCCTTGAATCTACAAACTTGAAACTTGAAGTACATGTACTCCAAGGCTAAAAAAATAGGAAAGGCACTTTTAGTTTTTTTTAAGTAGGTATCACATGTCC
The DNA here is from genome assembly GCA_932294275.1 of Chloroclysta siterata. NCBI lineage: Eukaryota > Metazoa > Arthropoda > Insecta > Lepidoptera > Geometridae > Chloroclysta > Chloroclysta siterata. The sequence goes on along the minus strand of OW028600.1, from coordinate 6,010,238 downwards.
GAATCTAATGAGCGGGGAGAGACGACTGGCGACGCTACATACAAACCCTTCGCGTCAGCCCGATTGCAAGTACCTGTGTGTGGCTAGCCGCCACAACAGTTTGATTTTCGAAAACAACCTCTAAAACGTTAACCTTCTTCGTTGCGCTGGAGTAAAAAGGGAGCCAATAATGTACGGCCAAATAATGTACAGCATGATATTGCACAGCACGATAATGCACACCCAGATAATCCGTGTCCACAGGTTTGAATTATTGGGTGTACATTATCATCCCGTACAATAACATGCTGTGCAATATCGTCACGTGTCAATAATGTACACCCAGTAAATGTACAGCACGATAATTGGAAGCCACTTTAGTACCGTTGAGTCGAATTGGTTAGGTTACGTTGAAACATATAAATTACGCACGAGGCGAGCGAGCAAAGCGAGCGTGCCGTGGTAGCGGCCGCCGAAGTGCCAGAAATTATTTTTTACGGTACCAAAGTGGCTTCCAATTATCATGCTGTACATTAACGTGCTGTACATTATCATGCTGTGTATTAACTGGCTGCACATTAACTACACGTGACAATATTGCACATCCAGTTATTGCACACCCCGATAATGTACACCCAATAAAACGAATCCAAAAAGGTACCAAAGTGGCTTCCAAATATCATGCTGTACATTATCGTGCTGTACATTATCATGCCGTACAATAACCGGACTCAGTAAAAAGGATACAACGAGGCGTCAATGTTTGTAAAGGGCATTCTAAAAACGGGAATCTTGAGTGGGTACAAAGAGATCTGAGGGTATCTACCGTGCCTGCATGGGGATCAAAGTCGTGAAGCTGTTTCGTTTCGTTTGTTTTTGGGGTAGAAACTATAGGAACAAATAAGTACATATTTTCCGTGTTTGTCTTTGTTGTATTTGTCATGTTTGTGCTAAACTCAATACCTATACCTACCTACCTAATAAAGGTAATGTACGCCTATAGGTATCTCTTATAACTACGTAGGTATTTAAAATCCTACCCTAATAATATACAAATCAATGCGAAAGTTACGATGCTTGGATGTTTGTGACTCAATCACCGCTCACCACTTCAACGCGTGCGAAGCCGCGGGAAGCCACTAGTGATATTATATAATGTTTAAATAAATACAAACAAAAAATAAATACAATTGAGCCAGGCAGCCTTGTCACCCACATTACTTACCAAATTAATACCAGTCAAGGAACGCAATATGATCTTCTGCACTCGGTGCTTATAGTTGAGAATGCTGTGTTGATGGTAGAGGACCATCTACAAATCTTGAATTTGGTCCATGTCTGTCCTTAGCCTAGGGCGGATAATATCAATAGACACATGTCGATGAGCTTGCGCGTGTCAGACCTTCATGTGTTCTTTCATGGAGTATCTTTTTTCAGGCGTTTTCGATACGGCGATCGATTGCCTTGTCCTGCCTGTTTTTGAAGCTTGCTCACTGGCCCAAGTAAACATACTCATTGACATAATGTATTTGCGGTCCGTCTATCTCGAACCTGAGCACGTACGTTATTAATAATTGATTAACGTATTTTTATTTATGTTGAATTTTTCCTTGGACCCTTCGAGATAATTAACCGATCAATACCATTGGACCATGGACCAATTAAAATTACTCGAGCTTTAGAACGCTCTACTTTCATTGTGATGTGTTACGACTATAATAAGTAAGTACATCGTTGTTGCGTGCTAATTAACAAAATTTCAAAGTGCTTTGACAATGCGTAAGACTTCTCAATTGTTTACACCTTCTACTAGTAACATCAAAGGTTACCTTAGAGCACCTTCAGCTTTAGGTAACTTTCAACTGAGTTATGAACATTTGTTACTACAGCTTTGATAGGTAACTTACTAGCAACCTATTGATTGTGTAAATAACTCATCAGACGTAATTATTTACTTTATGTATACCTATGTCTGTGCGACGTGACATTCATTTAAATCGGATCAGCGGTGTGGCGTGATTTCATTTCGTTACTCTTCAAGAGTTGTATTTCTATGGTGTCAGGACCTAATTCCTTACTCTAACTGATCCTGACAATATGCAATATAGATTGAATTATATGTTACCTTACTTATTATGATGTTGATCTTTATTTCAGCCAAATACGCTTTCCACTACCTTCAAGGGTCATGCAAGTTGTCCTCATGCGGAAAGGAGGCGGCGTGCATGCCGTTCAACAAAACAGCACACTACTGTCTCTGTACATCCAACGGACTGCCCGCGTCAGAGGACTTCAGATGCCCCAGGAGCACAGGTATAAATAATTGATAATTACTGCATTTATTACACAGATTAGCTACAAAGAACACTGTAAGTATAGTACTTACAGTGTTATATTGTTTGTCGTGTACTGTTGATAACAATGACAGAACGCGCCTCTCTACTCTTCTTCGCAGTCCTACAAATGCGTAGCATATGCGTAGACTGTCTACGATAGCAAGACCCGCCTCTTTATTCTTGTTAGCAATTCTAAAAATGTGTAGAACACGCGTAGATCGTCTAGCATACCAACTTACTCGCGCACCGATTTTTTTCGCAATTCTACATTATTCATATCAGACGCGTAGGTCGTCTACCATAACAAGACTAGCCCGGGTGTTTTTAATTGCAGTCGTAAAAATATGTAGTTACGTTACCAAGACTCACACATCTACTCTTGCTCGCAGTCCTAAAAATGCGTAGAACACGCGTAGATCATCTACGATAACAAGACTCGCTCGTTTATTCTTGTTTGCAGTTCTACAAACACGTAGGACACGCGAAAGTCGTCTTCCATAACATAACTAGACCCTCTATTCAGGTCCGCTGTCCTACAGATGCGTAGCACACGCTTAGGTCGTCTCTGCCGCAGTCCTTACGCCTAACACGCGTATACCTTCTATGATTAAAAGTCACCCCCTCTAATCCCTCAACGCAGTACTCCAAACGCAAAGCACACGTGCTTTTCACTACCTCCAAGGGTCATGCCAGTTGTCATCATGCGGCAAAGAGGCCGCATGCATGCCGTACAATTCAACTACGCACTACTGCAGGTGCACGTCCGACGGACTACCCGCGTCCGAAGATTTCAGATGCCCCAGGAGCACAGGTATTCATAATCCCAGATCTATGCTTTTTTGTGACCTACTACTAATACCTAAGTGTTTAACAACTGTGCCTTAAAATCCAAAAACTTTAGTCTCTAACAATTGTTATCACGATTTCGCCCCGATCTTCATCTCCTATCCGAAGTCCTACGATAGGAAGAAATACTCTTTCACTCTTTAATGCACACATGTGCATAAAAGGTAGATAACTACTGTACACTGTACAGTACTAGGAGCGCATAGCACACACGTAGATCGTTTATAATAGCAAAGAGTCGCCCCTTTACTCCAGTCCACAGTCCTAAAAACTTACAGCGCACGCGTAGATCTTCTACGATAACAAGTCCTCCTTCTCTAATTCCTGACCACAGTAACACAAACGCATGGCACACGTGCTTACCACTACCAGCAAGGGTCATGCCAGTTGTCATCATGCGGCAAAGAGGCGACATGCATGCCGTTCAACATAACTGCGCACTACCGCTACACGTTTGACGGACTGCCCGCGTCAGAAGACTTGAGATGCCCTAGGAGCACAGGTATAAATTACCATAGATCTACTATTTTTGTGGATAAGTTATATAAAACACTGTAAACAATTTAACGATTTTACCAAAAACCTTAATAAATTTAAAGGTCTTTTGTTCATTTTGGTTGCTTGAGGCTTCACTAACTTCAATAACTGCTATCAATTTTCGGTTATATGAAAGTGACAGTGACAAGTCCACTTTATAAGGTAGAGCCACAAAAAAAATGGCGAAAGAATATGAATAAGAACCAGTCTCTACGTTATCGCGCTTGACGAACGCATAGATCCTCTATTTTTGCCCGCCGTCCTACAAACGGATAGCCCACGTGTAGATCGACTACGATAACAAGACGCATCCCTTACCTGCAATCCCAAGAACGCGTAGCACACGAGACGTATAGATTAACTACGACAATAACACCTCTCTACTTTTTCTCGCAGTCCTACTCCTAAATTAAATACGATACCAACAAGATACACCCCTCTGCTTGTTTTCGCAGTCCTACGGACGCGTAGCACACGTGTAGATGTAGAGCGTCTACACTAAGAAGGCCCGCCACACCTTTGCTCTTTTCCACAGTCCTAAGAACGTATAAAACACGCGTAGATCATCTACGATAACCAGGCCCGCGCGCTCTTCACTCTTTTAAGTGCTACAAAAGCGTAGTACGCACGTGCAAAATCGCATGCGATATCAAGACAGATCTAGTGGACTGGAGTAGAAATTCGGAGCCACTGGCCCAATGTACGCGTAGTGTAAAGTAGGTACTTGTAGTTCTGTAAAACGAAGTAAGATGTCATTTAATTTTGAAAGTAATAACGGTGTTTCAATTTCATTATTACTGTAATTTACATCTATCGAGTTGACACCGGTATCATGTTAATACGTGGGCAAATCATGACGCATGACGTGAAATCGAATATCAACATTTTTTCTACTACTACAACTGTGTACTACCAAGTTATTGGGTAAGGTATATCATGGTATTTAGAATACTTTACCTGAAATGAATCAAAGATATTCAATCAACCTTTGTACAAAAAAGGAAACATCAAAAATTGTTTAAACAAAATAATGTGAGGCATTGACAATAGACCTAATCCGTAACCCATATCAATCATTTCAGTTCCGGTGACGCCGAAGCCGATCTACAACGTCATCCCACCGCGAACGTCCAACAACTCCGCCGACAGTCGATATGCGCCGGCGCCGCCCACCGCACAGGTGAGTACACAGGGGCGCACCTAGGACATGGATAAATGAGTAAATACGGTGATTGAAGAGTCTCAACTTCATTCCTCCAAAAACAAGGCGATGCTATAGCAAGTAGCAGTGGCAATAAAATCAGTCGTTGCTTGTATAACATTGCTATCGGTATTGAAATGATATTTCAACAAAACTACATACTTAAAACTGTCAAAAATTTTATTTGATTTTTAAAAAATCCCGTGAAAGTGTGACGTTAATTTTCATTTTATTGCCATTGCTGCTACTGTCGCTATAGCTTGTTTTTAGATAATTAACCCACCAATGAGCTAATCTGTTAGAGTTATGAATAAGTTTAGCCTACTCATTTAAAAACCAAAGGCTCCTGACTCCATTTTTAAATACTGTGACGAAAGTCCATAAAATCAGAATGTCGGACAAGACGTCAAACATTCTTTTCTCAATTATTGGCAATTAGTATAGATAGATAGAAGATAGAAAATACTTTTTTGCACAAAACAAATTACGGAAAAAACATAGAAAAACTTAAAACTACTGCTAAGTAGAATGGGTGGTCTTATCGCTAAACAGCTGTATGCTGTTGCATACAACAACAGTATAAACATTTATCAAATTGAAATTAGAATCCTAGTACACCCCAGGCGAGACTATCCATCTCAATTACAGCCCTTTATCTGCTTATCGTGGCCTAGAGCAGCCTGCCGGATTTAATGGGAAAGTGTTTAGAAACGTGAACGCAGGTACCTTGGCAAGCTCAACCTACCAGACTGAATCGGTAATGTCTGGATTTGTATCAGGGAAAGCAATATATCCAAGTATCAATAGCATTAATGATCATACTTATGTACCTACCGCGTTTCACTCAGCTCATGTCCGTGGAAATGAGCAGGAACATGGACAGGGACATGGGCAATGCGAGAATGTAAACAGGCCACTTCCATATCCGCTCGCGTTGCCGCTAGCATAGCCCGCCCTCCCTCCGTCGCCTCCCTCCGTGCTAAATGTGAACACACGTTGCCGGCGACGCTGCCGCGGACATAAAGGGCGGACACATTTCCGTCCACGCAAATGGCAGCGCGAATGTCTAAACATCTATTGGTATTTTTTGTCTACGTGGCATAAAAAAGAAGTTTTACTACACTGAGGCTTTTATTTTTTTATTTTAATTTTCTAGTAGGTACTAGGGCATGCTCCCGGTACTGATCAGTACCGAAATTCCCGGTAATTTCGATACCGATCAGTACCGGTACTCCACAAAGCAAGTACCGGTACTTTCGATACTTTCGATACTCGATATCACTCATAAACTGTCGATGTTTTCTAGTGCGATATACATCAATTTCCATAAATAAACACTAGCACTGCATTCAGTTTCACTTTTCTATTAAGATTTCAATTTTTTAATGAGTTATGAACCTAGATTTAACAACCTTCTAATGAAATCTAAACAATTTTAAGTTTTACGATTAGGTACGTAGTTTGTGTTGATTTTTTTATGATTATTCGATTGATCATAGCTCGTTCTGATTGTTGTTTGCAAGTGGGTGGATTGAAAAGTTCGCGACCTAACCAAGAAAAAAAAATTCAATACCACTCCTTCCATTTAAAAGTAAGGCCGTAAATGTTTGTTTGCGATTTTTTTTCTCATCTACTCTGTAACCATACATGAGGATCGCTAATTGGCTTCTCTGATAACCTATATTACTTAGAATTTAAGTTTTAATAAGCTGTCGGTCTTCCTAAAATAAATAAACAAAATAACCAATTACACATTCTTCGACCTCTTCAATCGATGAAAATTTTTGGCCGCCGACTTTTTTTTTTGAGGTTTGGGATCAGATGAAAGTCTTAAAGTCAAGGCTAAATCAGGAGAATAAGCTACGTAGAAACCACAATCTTGAATTTGAGGCATGGATTAAATCCATCCAGATAAAGCAAGATTTTCTATCTCAGTATCTTGAGCATTTCTCTTTAATTTCTTGTAACGAACGACGCAAAAGGTTTAAGTAATATGCCGAGCTAATGGTTTCGCCCTTAGCGAGGTGGTCCACCATGATGACACCCTGAGATCTCACCCTTTTCCACAGTGGTGAACTCAGATTACATCTGTTATCTAATCTGCTATAAAAATCTTGAGGCTCAGCCTTAAACGTGACAATACAGTCGCAAGATTTTGTGAGCTCAACGCGCTTTTGCTCATCTGAGAGCAACATGGGGACCAACCTAGCTGAGACCTTAGAAAATCTAAGTTAACTGACAATTATGTTTTTTGTATGTTCATAGGAGATGGTCGAAGTGTGTGCAATCTTCTTGATGATCAGTCTTCGGTCTTCCCTAATGAGATTACACCTTTTCATTGGTTTCCTTAGTCGGAGACGTCTGACGAAATTATTTTATGATCGCACGTTTACTTTAAAACCAGAAATACTACAATAACCAAATTTTGGATTGTGACAACCAACAAACATATAAATAAAATGGCGGTAGTATAAAAAAGATATAATAACTACACTTGGTACTTCTGTTCCAAGTAAATACCAGCATATGAATTATTGATTTAGATAACATAGTTTGTTACTGTTCATTCCAGTTGTTGATCATTTGGTGATTATTCTATTTAGCTTGACCTCACCTATTCTGATTGTTGTGTGTAAGTTATATTATTGTTCTAGATCATATAAAAAAACGAATAATCTTAAGTTATTTTATTTACTACAGTTTTTGTTTCATTTTACGGCTATACAGTTAGTTAATTGAAGATAATTAGCTCAGTATCGAAAGTATCGAAAGTACCGGGAATTACCGGTACTGAGCCAGTATCGGCCGAAAATTACCGGTACTGAGAAAAGTATCGATACTGCATGCCCTAGTAGGTACCTAGGTAATACCACAGTATAGAAATAGGTATTTGTGTATTCAAATATTTTTAAAAGTCCGTAAAAGGGTCGGAGAAATTAATATTTCTTACTGTATTTTAATTCTGAAATAGACAAAAAAAATGTACCTATCTCAAGAATCCATTTCAGTCGGTAAAATAGTTTTTCAAATAACTGAAACACCGTGTAATTTAAATATTCAAATTTAGATGCTGAGGGCTTATTACGAGTTTAGTGCCGATCGTCGATCGTTACGATACACCGAATTTTCTATGAAAATAAATCAACGGCATCTAGCATATTCTTTGAGAACCCATTTTTTTTTTTCATAGAAAATTCGGTGTATCGTAACGATCGACGATCGGCACTAAACTCGTAATAAGCCCTTTCAGAAAACCTTAAACCGAGGCTTGAGACTCTTTATAAGCAAGCGAATTTAAAAAACTCTTTGTACGCAGTATAAGACAGTACAAAAGATAAAACTTTAAAAAAATAAGGGAAATCTGTAAAACTTCCTAACTTCAATACTTTTCCTTCATGTATTATGTACAATATGTATTGGTTCGATATGCAATCCGAATCGCGCGACTTATAATCAGGGTGCGATAGCAGTGTTTTTCCAAACTGCCCTGTCCATATTAATTGTCTACGCTGATTAATATTCATGGTAGGACGCACTGATAACGTGTAATTTAGAAAACCAAAGTGTAGGTACTTTTACATGCTTTAGGTATGTACCTATAAAAGGAAAATATAGTTACAGTTAATTAGTGCTAGTTTTTACTTTTATCTCTTTTTTCCGAATTTTAGGATTTTTGTTGTAATATAACAGTAGTCCTAGGTGCCTATATCTAGGCCTACATTTATATAAATATCAATCAATCTATTCTGGATCTACATCTAAAATGGATTTAGGCAGGCACACTATTCTAAAGCAGCTGTTTTTTTTTTAGGGATAACCTACGTATTTTAATTTTTAATATTCCTATTTTAAATATTTTTTAATATAATAACTATTCTTATTATTAAAATAAAAATAAGCCTTAAAAGATATTCTTTCTTTTGCGTAAATAGTGACATATCTATATGCTTATACCAAAGCTCTTTTTATTTCATTTATGTATTATTTTTCTAGATTTCAAAATCACTAGTCAGTGGGGAGGTTTACGCGGAAGCCACTCCAGGCACGGGCAGTGATCCGAAAGTCCTAGGCGCAGGCATTGATACCAGCGCCGGTCTTCTGCTGATGGCCTTGGTCGGGGGTGTGGCTCTGCTCTTCTTAGTGGTTCCCGCAGTCATTTGGTACTTTAGAAGAAGAGTCAGCCAAGTGGATGGCAAAACACAACCGGTAAATATCTCCTCAAATAGCTTAGTACCTACCAAGTACTAACTCAAACTCAAGTTTGAGGATGTCTACTGGGTTCTTAGGGTAGTCAGAGGTATGTCCAAATAATAGGTACATTTGGTGCATACCCACACGTTTTGCTGTAGTCGGTATTCCATACATACTAACTGTATTCCTCACGATGTTTTTCTTTACCGATTGAGAGCACTGGCATTGTACACATACCTACATTTATCGTCTTCTTTTTTATACAACTAGCTTATGTAACAAGCAGATGGCCCACCTGATGTTAAGTGGTAACCATCACCTATAACAAAGCATTACCTCATAAGTCACGCACGTTAGGAACGTGCCCTACGATGCACTACTTGCGTCCATCAACTTGAGGCATACAGATGTTAAGCCTCATATGCCTGTCATTTCACCGGAAACCACACTCTTCAAACCGAAACACTTGCCGTGTTTCGGTGCTTGGCGGCAGAAAAGGGCGTGGTGGTAGTACTTCTCCGGACGAGCCCTTCACAACGAGCTCTACTACTCTTGAAAAATCCATTGCATGATAAGATTCGAACCCAATACCTTACGACCAGAAGACTACTTAGTGCTCTCCTCTTTAGATTCATAACAAAAATTGAGTACCTAATCAAGCATTATTAAAAGAAATCTTCTTGTTGCACACTTCTATATTCTAATTTTCTTTGTAGCGTGTGCGACCAGGAGAACCGCTTCTAGCTGAAAGGTATATAACGAACCCGCAGTATGGAGTGTACGGGCCGAATCCTGTGGCGGTGCAAGGAACCCCCACCGACGACACCAACGAGCCTCAAGTGCCGCTGCTGGATAGAAATGCTCTCACATTCCTAGAGGAGGTCGGGGAAGGTTGCTTCGGGAAGGTTCACAAAGGTAATACAATCGAGCACATACATTTAACCTATGAGACTTCCTATGAATAAATAAATAAATATTGGTGAACATTCTATACAGCACTATCTCGCCCCAAACTAAGCCAAAGCTTGTGATATGGCAACCAGATAGCTGATATACTACTTATATGCTTTTTTTTTTGTAAATACATACTTATAATATTATATAACCCCCAGACAGAGAACAAACATCTATGTTCATCACACAAATGTTTATTCTCGGTGGGGATCGAACCCACGCCCTACAACACAAAAGGCAGAGCTACTACCAACTGAGCTATGAAGGCTGTCAATGGAATCTTATTTTTTATTAGACGGACTAAAGTGCTTATTGTCCTTGTACTCGTACTACCACCGATACAAAAGCCATATATTATATTGTTACGAGCTCGGGGTTCGTATGGATAGAAAATGCACAATAATAATCCAAGAGATGACTGATTTATTTAACTAACACTTAACATAATTAAAATACTACTTAACACGACTTAGCACACTTAATTATCACTCAACTATCACTAAACAAAAGTTCTCTTCCTGTATCCACTTCCTCCAACTCACTTATTCCTGAGCCATTCCCTTCAACTGACTTCTTCCTCGAGTCATCTTCATTAACTGACTCTCTTCTCGAGTCCTCTCCACAAACTGACTCACTTCTTCCCTGAGCCATTCCCTCGAACTGACTCTCTCCTCGAGTCATCTCCACGAACTGACTTCTTCCCTGAGCCATTCCCTTCAACTGACTTCTTCCCTGAGCCTTTTCCTGGAACTAACTCTCTTCCCTGAATCATTTTCACTAACTGACTGCCTGTCGCTCTCGCCGACTGGCTTTATACGACGCAGCTAACCCGAGAATGTTCTGGATCATACTAGACCATACTTGCATCTCTTTCTACAGTAATAGCTCTCGTTCATTTCCTTCGATTGATTCTAGAACAGTAGTCTAGTATATTCGAACGTCTGCTATCTCTTTCTAATAGTGCTATCTCTTTCACTCCTATGCAAATATGGCTCTATAGTGAAATGTCCTTCAAAGGTCCATGAGGTGTTCTGAAAACGCCTGAAAACGGGTTTTCAGGATATTGCATGGATCGATGGGTAATAGCCTTAAACGGACTGAAAACATGTTTCAGGCGCCTGAAAACCACGGCAACTTGGTCGAAATTTTAATCTACTGGGAGGTGACAGAGCCTCTTCTGGCACAGGCTGAAAACATATTTCAGCCTTCTGAAAACACCTGTACGTCAGGATATATAACGAAACAAGTTGCTAGGCGTCCGGCGCAACAATATTATATCTTCTTCTTTTACGAAGTTGCAAGAATGTTCCAAGTTTTATCGTTCTGTTTCTTTCTCGACAGGACTTCTACAAGCGAGCAACGGTGAACAGGTCGTAGCTATCAAAGTGCTGAAGGAGAGTGCAAGCCGCAGTGCAGAGGAAGACTTTGTGAGAGAGGTGTCTATTATGTCTGCGTTCCGCCATGAAAATATCTTATCTCTTGTTGGAGTTGTGTATAGAGGTAATTAAACTACAATAAATACGTAAATTTCTTCGAGTCGATTAAAATGGCATCGTATAATAAATTGTGTTTGTCTTTTCAGAAGATATAAATGCGAGTCCATGGATGGTGTTCGAATACATGGAATGGGGTGACTTAGCAGGCGTTTTGAGAGGCTCTCGCGGAGGAGGCCGGCCAGGGCCTAACTTAAACGAACCAGCTCTTCTACACTTCGCTCTACAAGTGGCTCGAGGCATGCAGTACCTTGCATCCCGAAGATTCGTCCACCGAGACCTCGCAGCCAGAAATTGTCTAGTCGGATGCAACCTTGCCGTCAAAATTGCCGATTTCGGAATGTCTCGAGATGTGTACACTTGCGACTACTACAAAATGGGCGGAGAGCGTCCCATGCCAGTACGGTGGATGTCACCGGAGAGTATTGTATACGCTCGTTTCACACACGAATCTGACGTATGGTCATACGGCGTGGTTCTGTGGGAAATCTATAGCCGTGGAAAACAACCTTTCTACGGGCACAACAACGACGGCGCTACAAGACTGATTCTACAGGGTATTGTCCTAATCCCACCTGACGACTGTCCACGTTTTGCTGGAGAACTGATGCGCGCTTGTTGGGAGTCAGATCCTCGAGACAGGATAAACTTCGATGAAATCTGCAGGAAACTAGAGTTAGCTGCAGGGAATCGCGTCGAAAGCGTGCAGACCGGCTTACCCAGACCTCCGATGTCACCGACGCCACAGGATTCGGCTGGATATTTGATTCCTTCGAGACAACCTGCCGTGGATTATTTGAAGTTGTCACTCCCGGAGCCGCAGATTGATGATGCGTCTTCGGAGTCGAGCGAGGAGGAGGAAGACGACGAGTACACCTGACGGCAGGCGGCGGCGATGACGGCGGCCTCGCAGTACGTGCCATTGCCTCCGCTGTCCGCCGCTGGCGCATTCACCTCCACATTCCGGTCTGACGACGACGGTATTGCTGCTACAGAACTAATGTTCTGAATAGGTAGGTACGTTGAAAGGTGCAACAATCAAAACTAGGTAAGCATGTACCTACTTCATGGTGTAAATAACCAATCGTTAATACTCAAATAGGTATGGACTATAAGTGTGTGATATTTAATATAGAATTACTATTGCATAATCTATGTACCATCGATCATAATAATAAATTATTAAGGTAAAAGATCAAATTAAGATTTTTCTAACTATCCCTATCCATAGTAGGGTAAGTGGTACCTACCTATATAGGTTACCTGCACTGTTGTATTAGTAGGAAGCTACCTACTACTCGCCTGTGTACCTATGTATAAACATCAGTTTTTAGTGAGACGCGTAGGTAGGTAGTAGGTTATTGTACCTACTATACCTATGTAGGTAGGTTCCTATCAGCAGTTTCGCAAGTTTGCGATCACTACTTAGCAGAGATTATGAATATTCAATAAAACAATTTAAAATAATCTATTGTGTCATTTATACCGAACCCCCTAAGTTTTTTTCTCAGTACGTAGACTAGTAGGTAAGTAGGTTGAGCTATGTTATTTTAGTAGTGTGTCATTGTAAGTTTTTTTAAAGTTAAAGTAAATTATATCCTAAAATAAAATTGTTTCCTTCTATTATGCATTATAGCAACCTAGATATATTGCTTGGTTTATCAGAGACGCAAGCCTTTTTTTGTTTGTTAGCATCATTTTAGTATTCTATGATCCTAGATCCTAGTAGTCTGAACTTCAAACTATCTGATAGGGATTCAAATAGAAAATGCTTGCTTGCGCCCAACATTAATCGAGTGAAAGATAAATTTAGTTTCGTTTTCCATTAATTTTATTCATTGGAAGATGTTTTGTGGTCAAATCTTTTTTGTATTATTATTATTTATTTTAAGGGCTTTGTCCTTAGACTAAGTATCATACTCCATGTAGTACACAGAACATTTGATGTAGTAGGTACATACTTGTAGAAGGACGTCGCAGATAACGCCGCCCGCGTCGCGTCATCTTGACGAGTCCACTACACTTGGTGGGAAATACGGGTAAGAGCCGAACTATCGTTCTTTGTTCTGAGGTCATCATTGCGAGACACTTCTCACTAGCCATGGGTAACTCACTCAAAAAACATGATCTGCAGCGCATCAGCTCATTTACAGTCTCGAGCCGGAGCCGAACCGCGGTTCAAACGGCTCAGAATTTTAGGACCAATTAATTTTCATGGTACCTTTAAAGACTCCAAGCAAACACCGATAAGACTTGGCAAAAGGACTAGACGCCAAAACAAAAAAATACTACGATAAAAATAATTTTGTAGAAAAATAAACGAGTCTAGCAGAAAATAAACAGGAAAAAATCCGTGAATTTGTATGTTAGCAATAACTAATAAATATTGCTAACAATGAACGACGGAATGAAAAAAAATTAAAGTAAAAGTTCTACTATTCAAAATGAACCTTACTTGATTAAACGATAAAACGGAAATTATTTATGCAAATTATGACGAGCCTAGAACGCAAAATATCCTTAAATATGTATGCTAAAACGCGAGGGCATCCACGGGCTGTTGCTAAAACAACTCAAGTTAATAATTCAAATTCGTAACCCATACCATTTAAAAACATCTTTTCTAAAAAGAACCATAATCCTTCAATTCATCCTAACTCCACTCACTCACCCGCGCAGATATTACTTCAAACGATTCAACGGTTCGAGTACGTAGTAAACCTCCCAATGAATCAAAATAAATATTCTACTCAAACGGTTCAGGGTTCTGTTTATCATAAAACCAATCTTTGAACCGTTTGAGTTGTGTATCACATTTTATGAGTAGACCTGAGAACCGCTCCACAGATGAGCGGCTCCAAAAATGCAGCATTGGAAATTAGATCTTATTATCTTGACGAAACAATTCAAATTCATTTAGCAAAATTTTTGATCTGGATATCTTTTTTCTAATGTAGACCCTATCACCCTAGGAATAAAATTTATATTAGGCTGGCATGAGAGCTGTTGAACCGCTCCAAAAGAAATAGAGCCGTTAATGACGGCTCACTACGGTAAGAGCCGCTCCAGACGCGTACGTCCGACTCCTTCTACCCACGGCTACTTCTCACGAGTCACGTGGTTTTGCCCCTACAGCCTCTTTTCGGCTGACTTTTCAGATGCTTTTCTTCTTCTTCTTTCCATTTATGGCTCCTGTCCGTCATTCGACAGACAATCTTGCCAGTGTCAAGTGATTTATATTGAATACTTTTTAGTCAAGTCAGTCCATAGTCAAGTCGGCCGTCATTTTGGTTTAAAGAAAATGGTGGCGGTTTTCTTCAAAACATTGGAAACATTTTCGGTCAAATCAGGATATCACATATTACACTTTCATTTCAAATGTTTACACTTTGTGCTAAGACCTCAAGTAATGTTGGTTAAAATACCACCGAAATTACACAACACAACTCAAAATAACACTAGAAAAACAAATAAAATGAAAAAGCTATGTTGCTTCCAAAAATGACAGAAAATGTATCCAGATGCTTTTCATTGGTCTTTATGACAGTATGACACTCGGTGGTATCTCTAAGACTTGAATTGAAAATTCATTGCGTCACCAGTAGCTCGCAGGGCAGTGGTCGCCGCCGCCACCGCCGCACTCTGTCTCTGTCGTTTGAGTTTTTTGTCAATATCAATGTCAATCTTCTTCAATATGTCAGCGTCATCCAGTGTTTATTGTCAGCTGTCATTTGTCAGAACTTTCTTTCTGTCATCGATCCGGTCCTGTCTGGCTGGGTCAGGTCACAAAACAAACAACTTCACTCGCGCGCGTCGTGCAATTTATTTTATATTCATTCGCTCCCTGTGTTTTTCGTAAATCGTCGGTCGTATCGTTGTGTGTTGGTTGCTGCGATTTGTAGTTTTCGGCGTTTTTTGTTTATTAACGGTGATCAAGCAAGTAATCGTTAGACCTAAGTAAAATGTAATCTCTATATTCATTACTTACTCGACTTGTGGTGCTGCCGGGTTTGTCCACACACCATGCCTCCGGTTAATTCTAAGGTAAAGAAGAATGGCGCAGAGTATGAGGTAAGAAAAATATATTTTACAAGCTTCTATTCACCAACCTATTTGATTCAGTGGTCACAGTAATATCCATTCCAACTACACTTAATGCCTCTGTAAATAAAGTGGCACTCTATTTTTTGAAACTACAAACCTATGAGGTCTTATAGAATATCTGCAGTGGATACGACCTATTTTGCATGAAATAGTAATCAAGGGTGCTGATAAATAAACCAATTTCTTTAGAACTATTCAATACCACAATTACTCTATCAAAGTGGCAAAAAGTTTTTTGTGTTAGCTATCCCAGGCAACTAATGGTCAGCTTCTACAGTAATTAGGCCAACCACCGTTTATCCTGGTTTCAATGAGACCCTTGACATGAAAGCAGCATTCACTAACTAGCATGCTAACCATTGTCATGACCGTCCCTCACTCCTTTGCAAAACAATAGTTTTTAATAGGTACTTTTATGCATGAGGTTACCTAAATGCTGTTTTATTTACATTTTGACAGCAGCAGTTCACACATATATTGCTCAATTATAAATCTCTATATACATATATAAAACTATTAAAAATATAATTATTATTATGCTCTGTTGATAGTTTATTGAATTTACAAGAAAGTTATAGTGGGTTTCATAATAGTCGCTAAGGGCTCCACTAAATGGCAGATACAATTTTTGCCATCTCTTCTTTTCTCCGTTTATGGCTCTGGTCCGTCATTCGTCAGACAATCTTGCCAATGCCAAGTGAATTGTATGAAATACTTCATAGTCAAGTCAGCCGTCATTTGTTTTGAAAAAAATGGTGACGGTTTTCTTCAAAACATTCGAAAAAAAATCGGTTAAATCAGGATATCATATACCTAATACACTTTCATTCCAATTGCTTACACTTTGTGCTAAGACCTCAAGTAATGTTGGTTAAATTGTTACTGAAATTACACAACACAACTCAAAATAACACTAGAAAAACAATTAATAATGAAAAAGCCACAAAAAGTTGCTTCTCAAAATGTCAGAAAACCAATCTATCAACCTTACCATCTCTTTTCATTAACATAAATGTGACAATGACAAGTATATCTTATAGAGCCTCTATAATATGACAGGAATTATGAAACAGGCCTATAAGTTAGTGGAAGCTAGGAAAGAAAGTCACTTTCCATGATTGGAAAGTAGCCTTATCCATTAGTGCAGTTCTCAGCTAATCATGGGCATGTGTAATTTAGACCCTCATGTGCTTGTGAGTGGAATTATGATAATTATTTACCTATATTTTATTTGAAGTAGTAGGATACTGGGTTATTTTTTTTACATGAAATTATTTTCATTCAGGCTATAACCCCCTTACATATTCCTTTCTAAGTCATTCATTTTCGTGAAACATAAAATTTCTTCTGGTTTGGGCTATCCTTATCCAGAAGAAATAAGGTAGGTATATGATGATTGTCAGTCAGTAACATTTAGATTAAAGTTGAATGTATTAAAGATATCCCAAATAGCTCCTCCTATTTTTCTACTAAACATAGGTCTCCTCCTGTGCCTTCGTAAGCTTTCTCTGGTAGTCTCTGTTAAAAGTGACAAGACTGTTGTTATTACTGTAATAGTGAAATATGAATGTTTTTCTTTTAGAACATCATAGCTAGCAAGTGTACTGCTCTGGATTTTGAGCAGTACATCCAAGACAACAAGACTCTTCTACTGAATGACCCTTTAAGAGATATTCTTCTGTACCCCACTGATGATGTTTCGGTAAGTCACTTTTTATTATTCCAAATAATTCCTCACTACAGTATTGGCTAAGTACTAGGTACTAGCAAGATCAAGTGTATTCCAGTAAGTTCTCAGAGTTATTTGATCAACCTGAAATTTGCTCTGCACCTACTTACTTAATATTTATGTCATTAGTGTAATAATAGTCCTTGTATAAAAAGCTTCAAATATTTTGCCATCAACACTTTGGCTTAGTATCTTACTGAGTTGCATTTCATGTTTCTAGATTGTAAATTGCCAATATATCTATTATGAATAATTTTATTCACAGTTCAAGAACATTTTGCATAATACATTCGCGCTCGGTATCCTAATAAAACTAACATTAGCCAGAGTGGCACTAAAAACCTCCATACACTAGTAGTTCGCCCCGAACTGAGATCTCGTGATGCGACCCGACGAACGCACCTAAACTTTGAGTAGGTGGTAGTCAGAGGCAAGTCCAAACATTATGCTTGGACTTTTTTCTAACTACCGCCTACTAACTTCGTACGGTAACCAAGTTTCAACTCTATTGGCCTATTTATTGAAGAGTTCCGTTGAACAGACCTTGGCTCCATCATCAGACCTGGTCGTTGTCACCATTTTATGAGAACTGAGTACCTCCTTAATATATTTCAAGAAAAAAAAATAAGAAAAAGCAAAGTAACTGGCCGACCAGTAGAAAAACCTTGATGCCAACGAAACTCTTAGAGGTGGGAGCTCTTGGATGGCTGGTTATCTTAATTTAACTTTTTTATTGTATCTCAAAAACCGAGCGTTCCAGAAAAAATTTAAAAATTGTTTTGGAATGTCCAAGTAAAGCCCTTTCATATGACATGTAACTTCATTTTTTTATGTAAGTTTTTTTATTTTTGCCCCCTTAAAAAACCCCATATCTTAATAACCCTTCATCCGATTTTACTCATATACTTACCAGTAAATTTCTCAAGCACAAGCTATCGACTTATCAAATTTCATGCAGATCGGATCAACGGTTCGAAAGTTATGGCCAGACAAACATACATACATACATACATACATACATACATACATACATAAAATGCCAAATCGCCCAAGTTGAAACTAAAGATCTTCGTTCGCTTCGCTCACTCGATCAATAAAGATCTTCGTTCGCTTCGCTCACTCGATCAATTAAAAAAAACTACGGCGGAAGTCTTACTGACAAAAACTGGATTTCTAAGCTATGGTTAAAGCGAACGTGTTTGAAGAAATCTTCAAAGTTGAAGAACCAGCATTGTTGGTTCTTTAGGTGTTCTGTGATTGTAAGATTGTGGACTTGTGTCTGGTCACCCCATGTAGGTATTTAAGCACAATGAAAAAGTGCACTGAGTGTCACGCCCCCAAACTGGCGTGCGTGAATATATACGTTGTACTAGGTACTTCTTTCTATTCTTTGGTGTAGCCTAACCTCCTTGAAATGAATCCTGTTTGTAAACAGAGCGTGGTACTACCCCGTCGCTGGCGGACAGTCACCACCGCCGTACCTGACGTCAGGACTGCCTCCACCTGTCCACTGCTCACTCGCCAGGCGCTTCTCAGCTACGCATCCAGCTGGAACCTGATACACTTCAAGTACAGCAGCTACTCCGGCTCCTATCTCAACTTGCCACGGTATTTACTTAAACTAATCGTTTATTTTTATAGTTCAACCGATAGGTAAGTCATCTTGCTTAGCTCTATCTCATACCTACAAGACCAATGAGTGATCGCAAACAAAGTGGTGTTTATACATAATTAAACTGTTAAATTATACATAATATATACTAGGTATATTTTGTACTTACAAATCGTGCCGGAAATAAACGACTTTTATTTATTTTAGTATACAAAAACAAAATATTTTTTTTGTATTTGTATTTATGTACTACCTACTTACCTATCGATTGAACTATAAATATAAGTATTTATAGTTCAATCGATAGGTAAGTAGTAATCTAGCTGAAAATACCAATGACTAGTGCGTTGTGATCGCAAAGTGATGTTTATACAAAACTAGGTCAAAACATGTTTATTTTTTGGTATTACGTGCGATATTATAGTGGTTAGGTTACCCAAAATTTCCAAAACATTTGAACGAAACAATATTTAAGGGGCTGACAACTATCAAACAACTTCTCGCTCGCACGTTTCGACATGTTGAAAGATATAAAATCACTAAACTAAACTATGTGCAATGTGATAGCACACAGAATGGTTGATTGCGATTTTTACAAAATGAGTTTAGTGATTTTATATCTTTCAACATGTCGAAACGTGCGAGCGAGATTCACATTAGCTCTTGTCTTCGCCTTAACTTCAAATCACAAATAGTAGGTACTCTGACCTTCGACTAAACTGAACCTGGAGACGAAATTAGCTATTTTTTATGGAACTGTGTTTCCATTTTCGCCGTATCAATCAACGTAATATAAAAAAAAATGAAATAGGCGCTCGATTGTAATCCCCGGGCACGGTAGATTCCCTCAGATCTCTTGGTAAGAATAACAGAGTAGGAAGGTATAGTTACCTAATCGTCAAGTGACGGTGATCAATCCGTGTTCACGTGACCTAATCTTAGTTTACCACGAATTCTGATACTAAGGGGAGCACTGGTGGTCTACTAGTGTCATGGCGACCTCGCCTTCGAATCATATGGTCGCGGGGCTGAATCTACTCACTAGAGTAGATTCAGCCCCGTTTGTTTCGAATAGTAAAATCCATATGTACTAACATATGGATTTTACTATTCAAAACAAACAAGTATGCAATAGCAATATATGCTAATAGTTTTCCCTAACGCGGAAAACATCGCAAGGAAACCCGCAGTTTTATCAGCCCCGCATGTAAAGATTTACCATGTCTTTCCTGTGGATTAGGCCCACTAAGCTGTAAGCATAATAAGTGCTGAACAAGCTACCCTTAATTAGGGTCCCTACAAGTCCCCTGACGCTGTGTAAATCATTCACAATTGATGCAAATGCTGTTTACTCAGGATGTCTAGGAGAAATAGTCAACACGCAAGTCTAAACATTACGCTTAGCTAATGTCCACTTTTAACATCGTAAACACCGAAACAGTGAAACATACATATTATATAATTTCTCTGATACTTTGATGTAAAGTAGGTATTTCCTTTATTAAATAACAATTCCAGCTAAACCATAAACAATGCAGATAAAAGCATAAATGTGTTAAAACCATTCCAAACCTTTAAAAAATGCTCATTAGCGATCTGATTAACATAATTTACATGATGATGATTGTATGAACTATAGAAAACTGATATAGTTCTACCAAGGCCACATTAGCGGGCCAACATTTCCTTTACATCACCGATTTATATTATGTTATTGTTACGCAACGGATGATGGAAGGACAATAATATAAACATACATATTTTAAACGAATCTGTGAAAGTGAAGATGAACACTTTCGCTTTTAATTAGTTTGAACTGGTTTCACAGTCAACAACATATAAGTTAACTGCATGAACGGCTTCTGTCCAATTTTGTTTTGCCTACAAGTACATTTTGAGATTTAGAAGTCATAAGGATAATAGAGGTATATACCTAGATATCTGAAGGGATGCCTACCGTTCTACAAGTTGATTACAATTGTAGGCATAATACATTTAATTTGCAATATTTGTCATATTTTATTATATGTTTTACATAGAATTGATAAACCGAACAAAGAGGGATTTAACCTTATAGTTCGTCATGGCATCCGTTCTATATCTGAAGAAATGTAAGTGTACATACTTGTCTATTACGTTTCTAGGCCAGTAATCCACAAATTTCCACCGGAAGTTTACGATATCGACGCAGAAACGGAGAGCGATAACGAAAATCAAGCGGCGAAGGTGGACCTCGGAACCAAAGAGGGCTATCTTCTAAAAGGCCCAGAAATTGGCTCAGAGCGAATATTTAGTAACCTCGCTTCGAAATCGTTTAAGAAACGATATTGCTCAATGGTCAGAGAGGCGGATGGGGCCTACATTCTCGAAGTGTACAAGGACGAGAAGAAGACTGACACGAAGCTTACAATAGTTATGGATTTTTGCTCGGATGTCGTAAAGGTTAGTTAAGTAGTAAAGTAGTAGTTTAGTAGTAAAGGTTAGTTGTCAGCCTATACAGCTCAGTTGGTCCCAGGTCTACCTTCTGTGCCGTAGGCTGTGGGTTCGATCCCCACCGAAATGTTTGATGAACAATAGATGTTTGTTCTCTGTCTGGGTGCTATATAATATTATCAGTATGTATTTACATAAAAAAAAGTATATAAGTAGTATATTAGCTATCTGGTTCCCATATCACAAGCTTTGGCTTAGTTTGGGGCGAGATAGTGCTGTGTGAATGTCCACCAATATTATTTTAGTTCTTCGTTGTTTCACTGGTTCATTCTTGGTCCCTCTTGATCGTTAGTTGAGCTTAGCTTGAGATGTGGTGACCGTTGAAAAGTACAACTGATGTGAAATTATGTGTAGAATCTATACTCGTAGGTTCTAAACTCGATGCAACAGACAATATTATTTAAAAAACTCCGCTAATTAGGATTTGCGTAACAAGCGTCCATGAATAAAGAATTTGCAATATTTAGCAAAATATATTAAATTTTTAATGAGCAATAAAATACTACATATTTAATATCGCTCTAACTAATTAGAGTGTAACCAGAACTTTACTCAAAATCAATGTGATCTTGTGATTGTACTGAATAGAGACCGTTTTGATTAAAGTTTACCGAAGAGTAGTAGAGCTCTTTGTGAAGGGCTCGTCCGGGGAAGTACTACCACCACGCCTTTTTCTGCCGCCAAGCAGCGTTGCTGTGTTTCGGTTTGAAGAGTGTGGTTGCCGGTGTAATTACAGGCACATGAGGCTTAACATCTGTATGCCTCAAGTTGATGGACGCAGGGCAGTGCATCGTAGGTCACGTTCCTATCGTGCGTGACTTACGAGGCAATGCTTTGTTATAAGTGATGGTTACCACTTAACATCAGGTGGGCCATCTGCTTGTTCCATCAGCTAGTTGTATAAAATAAAAATATCTAATCATATTTTTGCAGAATCCAAAACGCGGAAAGTTCTGCTTTGAATTGCGTATGGCGGGAGGAAAAGGGTACACGTTTTCAACTGAGAATGAAGAAGATACGAACGAATGGATCAATGCTTTCAATGCGGCCCTAAAAAAGAACCAGGATAGTCCAGAAAACCATCAAAACGACGAAATTCTAGATAAAGGTAAGATTTCAGGGTGAGCCCTAAATACTGAAGATGTTTCTTGCGATAAGAGTCATCTAAGAGTATGACTCTCATGATGCGAATGTGTCTATTTGTTAGTTTAGACGCTAAGCTCTGATTTCACCATGCTGTGTTAGGTTAACAAATTATGAAAGGGTCGTTAAATATGTCAAAATGTACGCGTTTGACATCTAAGGTTAGATTTAACGGCCTGTTAATCTTTGATGAATAACTAACAGAGCATGGTGAAATCAGTTCTTAACCATTGAACCGATTGAGATAAAATTTTGCATAGAGGAAGCTTTTTTCTTGTTTTTTATTTTATTTATTAAACAATGATCTACAGATCTTTTAGATGTATTTATAGTATTATTGGCTATCGGTTTTCTGGAATTCGACCTCGGTTTTTGTATGAAGACGCGATAAGCTCGCAATACCGAAAACCAATTTGTAACAAAAACTCGTGCGGTACTGGAGATTCTTTTCAGAAACGGATCAGTTTTTTTTGGTATAACCCATCCATCCATCTCCCTTGTCATACATCGGTCAGTTGTTTTCGTATAAATCTTCATCACAGGTTTTTTTTGTTGATTTTTTGACGCATTATGATGTTTTGACCTTCGCATAGCTGGAGAAAATCCTAGTCCGCTTATAACAAAAATACTGCAAAATGATGATATTTACTCGTGGCGTGTTTTTATAGCGATCGCTAATAGGATTTCACTGTGTTAATGTTATAATCAAGCTAAATATGTGAGTGCTCGTTTTAAAATACACATAAATATTGTGCAAACTAAACAAATAATAAACGACCTTGTATTCTGTGCATGCAATCAGCACATAACATGATATCGTGGTGGAAATGTCGGCTATACAAGCTAGTTTGTTCTCTGGGTATACATTGTTGTTCATATCTTTTTATTGCTCTGACATTTGAATCCCTAAACCGTAAGTCCTAGAAACCTGAATACCTTTATTTTATAGTCTAGTCCAGGGATGGCGAACAAATGGCACGCGTGCCAATGATGGCACGCGACACAATATTTTGGGCACGACATAGATCAAACCGGTTTTCATTTTATTCAAACTATCCGTTACTTAGCTTGCCCAATCCGATCAGAGACTACTTGGCTAAATCGCGCTCCGGGCTGCTGCGGCTCTTGGAACAGCGGTTGGAATTTCCGTTGAAATGATAATTATAATATTAATTTTATTACATTTTGGTTGAAATTATTTGAGGGCACGTCTAGGGCCTCATAATGTTCTTAGAAAAAATGGCACGTTGATTCAATAAGGTTCGCCACCCCTGGTCTAGTCTAAGGTTTACTGAGACAGAATTCCTACAGTTCAATCCCCGTTCTCTGGATATACATTGTTGTTCATATACTTTTATTGCTCTGACATTTGAATCCCTAAACCTTAAGTCCTAGAGACCTGAATACCTTAATTTTATAGTCTAGTCTAAGGTTTATTGAGATTATTCCTACAGTTCAATCCCCTTGTGTATTCGAGATATCTTTAACAAAAACTACCTTTATTCTATTATTTATTTATTAAGAGCCTGTAGTGGACTGCAGGGCAAAGGCCTCCCTTCCTTCTCTCCAGTCGCTTCTTCTTTGGGCTACTGTGGACCAGTTCTTTAAGTAGGCGTCTATTTCGTCCCTCCATCTCCGCCGCGGTCTATTCTATTATTTTCTACAAATGGGGGCTTATGTTACATTTGTTTATGTTTAATCTAAGTTTTTTTAAGAGTAGTAGAGCTCTTTGTGAAGGGCTCGTTTGGGGAAGTAATACCACCACGCCATTTTCTGCCGCCAAGCAGCGTTGCTGTGTTTCGGTTTGAAGAGTTGCCGATGTTATTACAGGCACATGAGGCTTATCATCTGTATGCCTCAAGTTAGTGGACGCAGGGCAGTGCATCGTAGGGCACGTTCCTATCGTGCGTGACTTGCGAGTTATTGGTTTGTTATAGGTGATGGTTACCACTTAGCTATGGCTAGTTGTATTAAAACAGCTGTACAACTAGCTGATGGAACAAGCAGATGGACCACGATGCCTTACGATGTTCTGCCCTGCGTCCATCAACTTGAGGCATACAGATGATAAGCCTCATCTGCCTGTAATTACACCGGCAATCACACTCTTCAAACCGAAACACAGCAACGCTGCTTGGCGGCAGAAAATGGCATGGTGGTAGAACTTCCCCGGACGAGCCCTTCACAAAGAGCTCTACTATTCTTAAAATTAATAATGTACAATCGGTGGCCTTATTATTTTTACCAATAAATGACTATTAACTGGTTAAATTCTTCTTTTCAGACGCAGACGTGTCTCTCACAGCGGAGCCCCCTCCCCCCACTTACGGGACCCTCAAAGGCTTGGAGCACAGTATGAATCCTCTCCTCATGAGGTATTCCCGGGAGACGGACATGTCGATAGCCGCAGCGCGCAACGATTGTCGCTACAACGTATTCAATCTGCCGTACAAGCGCTCACCCTCGCCTGAACCTCAGTTGGAACCTTTCAAGTGAGTATCCTTCCAATAGAGAAGAACCAAGATCACCGACATACCAATAGCGCCATAGATAATATACTTAGCATAGACTAGCTCGTAGAATTAGCAAGTTTAAGTGGCGATTGGCAGCTTGAAAAGTTTAAGTGGCAATGGGCAGGTCGTAGCTCGAAGAACCGAAAACTAGCTAGCTACTAAGTGTGGTTGCCGGCGAAATTACAGAAACATGAGGCTTAACAACTGTATGCCTCAAGTTGATGGACGCAGAGCAGTGCATCGTAGGGCACGTTCCTATCGAGCGTGACTTACGAGGCAATGCTTTGTTATAGGTGATGGTTACCACTTAACATCAGGTGGGCCATCTGTTTGTTCCATCAGCTAGTAGTATAAAATAAACAAATCACCGACCATTCAAATATTTTATTTACCTAAGTAGGTAGGTAGGTTAGGTATATATTGTATAAGCCACGTCAAGTAAACATTTATTTATTAGAAGGTCGAGTGAATAACATGCAATATTTAAATAAATAAATAAATATTGCAATGTAGATTGAAATATTTCAATCTACATTATTGGCGAACAAAGCCGTCAACTCTCAATGCATGTTTTTATTCAACAAAGGTTGTATAACTTTTTATAATGGTAGGTACAATAAAACTGGTTAAATGCTAACACTGGCGCACTAAGGTTTCCGTATCAATACAAATGGATGTAGCGAGGGATGTACCATCAAAGAATCGGAATGTTGATTCATTTACAAACCTGTCACCGTTATTTGGTGCATGCTTCTTTTTAGTCACCTTTTATTATTTGACATTTGAAATAAATGAATTAAATTGAATTAAAAAAAAGCCATCATCTACCTCGCTAGATATATTTAACAACGTCAGATGCAACTTTTTATCTAAGCGGTTATGTTATCCCACTCTTTATGAGGACATTGTGCACATATTATTTCGAATATAATTAAATTTTGGTACACAACTGATTCCGAACCCGTGACCTTAGGATATGAACATGCATCGGGGTTACCGAGTTCCTAGACCACCCAGTAAATTGTGAAAAAAAAATGTTGCTTATAGTTAGCCTACAAAATTTTAAGTATAATTAAAATGATCAACAATCCGATTCCCTGATACTACGCTCTATGCAAATCTAAGCAATCGCCGAACAAACAAGCTTGTGACCATGCTGATTCCTATAACTTTTTTGTTTTTTGTTTCAGAGAACACTTTGGCCAAAGAATATTGCTCAAATGCGAAAGCTTAAAGTTTAGGATACAAGCGCCGATAGATGGCGATAAAGAATTGCTATGCCAAGTGGAGCCCTACTACACGTACCTAGCTCTATACGATGCTAGAAGCGGCAAGAAGGTACCTATTTAACTTAGTTGCTGTACCTTTCGCAAATACATAGGATACAGCAACTAAGTTTGCTGTATCCTATGTATTTGCGAAAGGTTGCCGATAGGATGCGTCATGCACTTCAAACAAAGATAGCGCAAAACTCACCTCAAAATTCACTAAGGATCGATTAGAAACGTGTAATATTATACCCCTATAAGGCTAAAGACCAAGAAATCGGACCAAGCACTGGAATACTTTGACGTGTGCAAAATTTGAATACTTCGTTTTCGAAATTCCCATAGAAATGTAAATTAATATTTTCTCAGAAATTTGCAACAACCCTGATAATGTGTACGTGACCTTGGTACTATTTTATCTACAGTTCACAATTAAAGGCCAAAAAACAGCTGTATGCTGTTTATTAACGGCGTCATGTTGTGTTAGTTTCATTTTGGAGGAAAGTTTAAGAGGCATTAATGAATGAAAAACTTCGAAATTTCAAAAGTTGTCCGCCATGACCTCTCGAATACCCTGCTTCCGGGGTTATAGTGGTATTATGTTACACGTTGTATAAAAAATATTTGATTTGGATTTAAAACTCGTTGTTAAAATGTCTGGCCTAATATTTCGACAAAAAGGATAAAAAGATTGTGGTAGACGGCACAAACTAAGGAAGGTCTATACCCAGCAGTGGGTGATGTCGGGCTGTGGATAATGATGATGATGGAAGTATCAAATTAAAGGCAACTTACGGCAACGGTTATTGTTTACAAACAATAGCTAAAAGACATAGTTATTATTAAACTAGCTGCTGCCCGCGACTTCGTCTGCGCAGGATTAGTATTTCGAATAGCTTATATAAGCGTGGCGTAGTACATATAGCGGTTTTGGCAGCGCACGCCAGAATAGCTCGCAGATGGTAGATTTTTTCCTACTTACTTGACACTTATCGTCATATTTTGGACAATTCACACAACATCTTTATAAATTGTAGCCTATGTGTTATTCTGATGTATAAGCTATATTATTGTAAAGTTTCATTAAAATCCATTCAGTAGTTTTACGTGAAAGAGTAACAAACATCCATCCATCCATACTTCAAACTTTCTTGATTATAATTAATAGTAGTAGGGTGTTACTTAATAATTTAAATTCTTTCCTTTATTTCAGGTCACGGAAAACTTCCATTTCGACCTGAACCACGATGCCGTGCGGGATCTAGTCAGTGATAACGAGTGCACAAAGTCATTAGTTGAGAATTTTAGTTACGATGTTAAGTTAGACGTTAAACAGATACCGGAGGAGTGGTTTCGATCAAAGAAGCAGGTAAAAAATTGATTTATTTAAATAACTACTAAATAAATATCGGTGGAACAACTACAAACTAAGCCAAAGCTTGTGATATGGGAACCAGATAGCTGATATACTACTCATATACTTTTTTTTTGTAAGCATATACTTATAATATATAAGAACACCCAGACAGAGAACAAACATCATGTTCATCACACAAATGTTTGTTCTCGGTGAGGATTTATACCAAAAACTGGTTTTATTGTTACAACGATAAAGTTACCTAGAAAGAAATTATTGGCGTACGATTAGGCTGACGTGACTGACACGACGGATTGAATAAAGTGACTGACGTGGCACGCAAGATACCACATGTGCTTCAAAACTGTCTGATACCGACCGAGCCACTATAGTGATATGACTACTTCAAGACTGAATTTATCAGCGCACGACTGAGTACATTGCACATACTTGAGGGTTATAGAGCAACTTGATGTAGGTATATAGTTAAATCTATGGCTATAACATTAACGGCCGGTTTCTGAAAGCCCGATCAAAACTTATCGCATGTCAAGTCACTTGTTCGATGCAATAGCTGAAATGGCGAGTGACTTGACATCCGATTAGTTTTGATCGAGCTTTGCAGAAACCGGCCGTAAGACCTTCAAGAAACTCGCACATTACATAATTTTGAAAAAATATATAGAATTACTGTTAAAGTTCAATTAGGAAACCAATCAAAACATCTTAAGGTATCGGTAGTTATGTCCGTGGATTGTTATATTCCTGTACAGCCCATTTCATAGCTTCTCATTTAATTTCCAGGTAGTATTATCAGTGAACAACCCACACCCCGACCTATTCCTAGTAGTTAAAATCGACAAAATACTCCAAGGTCACGTGAGCCAAGTGCTGGAGCCGTACCTCAAAGCCACCAAGGACCCAAGATTAGGGCTCAAAGTCCATAAGACCGTTCAAGCTTATGCCAATAGAGTGGGCAGTTACAGAATGCCGTTCGCTTGGGCAGCCAAACCTTTGTATAGGTGAGTTTTCTTTATTTCTTCTTCTTCTTTACTTCTTGGGGAAGACCTCGGCGGACGTATCTTGACCAGATACTAGACATTCTAGAGAAAGTAGTGTCAAGAGTACTTTAAGCCGACGAGAATGTTATGAGAGTGAATGAAGCGAAAGAGGTATGTAAGGATCGTAGCAAGTGGAAATCCGTGGTCTCTGCCTACCCCTATGGGAAACAGGTGTGATTTTATGTATGTATGTGTTTTATGAACGTGACTCAATCACTTAGTAACGGCTGGGCCGATTATGATGAATCGTAGTAAAAAGTTGCTTAGTATATTTTTCTGCTATTCCATGTCAAGTACTATCCGTTAGGTAGTTGATCTCTTAGTACCAAGTAACTAAACGTCGGTTACTGTCTTTTTTGCTTATAAGCAAACATAGTGCATTGCGCACCAATATATGAATACATTAATAGATATATTACTAAAAAAATACAAAATTATTACAAAAATATTTTTTTAAATATAAAACGTGTAACACAATACCCCTATAAGGCCAAAGCCCAAGAGATCAGTCAGATCAAGCACTGGAGTACTTTGACGTGTGCAAAATTTGAGTAATTTGAATCTGAAATTCCCATACATAAGAAAAATCAATATTTTCTCAGAAATTTGCAACAACCCTGATAATGTGTACGTTACTTTGGTACATACGCTATTTGCGTTCCTAATTGGTGGCAGTTCTGTTACCTATTTTATCTACAGTTCAAAATTAAAGGTAAAAAAACAGATGTGAATAGGGCTGAAATGTTGTGCTGGTTTCATTTTGGAGGAAAGTTTAAGAGGCATTTCAGGAATGAAAAACTTCGAACCTTCAAAAGTCTTATAACAACAGTTGTTCGCCATGACCTGTAGAATACCCTGCTTCCGGGGTTATAGGGGTATTATATTACTCGTTGTATATTTTTAATATAAATTTTAATTTTTGTTTTAGAATGTACAGCAACGATTTAGACACGGCCCCGGAGTTTCCCGCTATCTACCGACAGGAGCCGAACAAACTGTCCGACGATGATCTACTCAAGATCCTCTCGGACTTCCGCAAGCCAGAGAAACTAGCCAAATTGACTGTGATACCCGGCTGGCTTAGCGTTAATATTAATATTAGCAATGAACAAATTCCAAGTAAGTATTTTTTCGACTTAAATAATCAAATAATCTTGAGTTGGTACTGGGTAGAACGAAAGAAAGAAAAAATATTTATTAACCCTAACTGTGTGTAAGTGGTAAGAAAGTAGGTGTACAGAGCAGAAATAAAAAAACAAAACACCAAAACTTTGCACTGTGTGGTACGGGAAATAGTACGTTAGGGGTTTACGGCCCCAATACCCATTTTGTGTGGGTAACAGCGCAAAACTATGGTAGATTGTGTCCTAAGGGACCAAAATAATGTATATAGGGCGAGAGCGATTTTTTGAATCCAGAGCAAAATGAAGGATTCTAGAGCAGAATCCTGAACGTAGCGAGGGATTCAAAGTACGTCGCTCGAGGTTAAATAATTTTGGTAACGTGTGGCACACTCTGTTTTTCATCCCCCTTTATGAGAAAATATATAAAAAATATAAAGACCATAGCTCAATGCGAGGCTGTTTCGATTTTTCGAACGCTTAGATGTTAACCGTGCCGTCTATAAAATTAAGATGTCTAATATTACCTTTCAGATTGTATGACAAGTTCACACGCGGCTCTAAAGCCGTTTCCACTGCCGCCCACCTCACCCCTCACGTTAGAACTGGCCACATTGAACGCAGAACCGGAACAGCCGTACGCGGCGTTTGTACACCACTTATATGTGCGACCACTATCACTGAACTTCGAGTCGCAGAAAGTGTTCGCCAGAGCGAGGAATATCGCGTGCTCTGTAGAGCTGAGAGATAGCGATACTGGGGATAATAAGCCTTTGCAGGTAAGAACTTGAATCTTTTTTTTTTAACAAAAACTATAATCACAGTTTAACCTAGTAAGGGGCCGTTCAAGTATTACGTAAGCAGATTTATTAGAATTATTTACACCCCCCTCCCCCTTGTTAGCAAAAGTAAGCAAAGCTCTTAACAAATATGTATTACTCACTGGAAGCCCTGAATAAATAAATAAATGGCTTACATGGCATGGAATATTACGAGAAGAGTGTTGGAAATGGTGGTGGATGGTTTTAGAAGGAGAGGCAGGCCAAAGAAAAGATGGATGGATTGTGTGAAAGATGATATGAGTAAGATAGGAGTGAGTACTGAGATGACGAATGATAGAGGAGAGTGGAAAAAGAAAACCTGTTGTGCCGACCCCACTTAGTGTGGGATAAGGGCAGGAAGATGATGATGATGACATGGCATGGAATACCTTAGCTTAGATTTGAAAATAATGTACTTTTCAGGTGGTTTACGGCCGTTCAGGTATGACAAATCAGTACCGCTGCTCGGTTCTCCATCACAACGCCAATCCAACGTGGAGCGACGAAGCCAAGATCCGTCTGCCGGCAACGATCACCCCACAACATCACTTGCTGTTCACGTTCCATCACATATCTTGCGATCTCGCTAAGAAGAATGATACTAATGTGGAGACTTGTATTGGGTGAGTTTTAAAATTAGAAAAATTAATTTTTGGTTGAGATTTCTGAGCTTAGTTGCTGTTCAACATTCTATTGAACAGCAACTTAGCTCAGAAATCTTACAGTTACAATCAGTTGAGGGTATACCAGCGCTTCACTTACCATACGTTGTGATGGCAGCTAAATGCGTAGATATTTTATAATAAAGTTTTGGCTTTGGCTGTGTCTAGTTGCCAGTGCAATTATGAGAATGCCAAAAAACATAGTTTTTTTGAATTTATGTTTTCTATCCCTTCCTATCTTACAGTTTGAGGAGTGTCAAAGAATAAATAATTCTAATATAATTTTTATAGCTTCACCCTCAATAGTACCTTGGTTAAGGTAGGTACAATTAGATGTTGTATAGAACATCCATCTCCAATAATATAGTGGTGTGAATGTTTTAAAAAAAAACATCATGTTTCCCCAGATACGCCTGGTCACCTCTTTTAAAAAACTACAAAATAATCGACGAGTTCATAAACCTACCCATCGCCACACACTTGCCTTCTGGGTACCTGTCCATCCAACCGCTCGGTCTCGGCAAAGGGAACTCTGGGCCTGAAGTTATTTGGGTCGAAGGGGAGAAGCAACTATTTCGATGTCAACTAGTACTAGACTCGACTGTTGCTACACGGGACATGCACTTGCACAACTTATTCAGCCAAGCGGAAAAGTTGATAAAGGCCAATTCGCCCCACACTTCCCCTACCCCGCCGCCGTGGACTAATGCGGATGACGTATGCAACGCGCTGAAAGCTGCGCATGCGATCAAGTTGAGTTCCTTAGTCGGATTTTTGCCTACGATTATGAATCAGCTGTTCGAATTGATGGTAAGTTCAGGCATAAATAAATAATAAATAAATATTATTGGTCTTTCCACACAGCACTATCTAGCAAACTTAGCCAGAGCTTGTAATATGAAAACTAGATAGCTGATATAATACATAAATACTTTTTTTTTGTAAATGCATACTTATAATATTATATAACTCCCAGACAGAGAACAAACATCTATGTTCATCACACAAATGATTGTTCTCGGTGGGGATCGAACCCACGGCCTACGGCGCAGAAGGCAGAGCTACTACCAACTGAGCTGTGAAGGCTGTCAAACGGCAAAACTGCAAAGGCGTGCAACAATTTAGCTATCGCTGTCTCTTTCTTTTCTAGTAATATTAAAGCTTAACAAGAAAGAGACAAAAATAAAACCTTATCTACCAATTGTTTCCAGTTTCGTAGTTATAGTACACAGATTGGGTACATTCGTTCATTGGCTTTCTGTTTTCAGACTGTAGAGAAAAACTACACGCAAGAGATGGGATACCAAATAGTGAAGCTGATCGTGCACTTCGTGCACATGATTCACGATTACGGACGAAAAGATCTGTTGGATAGTTACGTTAAGGTAAAGTTTTTTTTATTTTAAATTCTATATTTATTTTTTATTCTATACATTTTAAGATCTTTAGCTCTGATTTCACCATGCTGTTTTAGATTAACAAAGGATTAAAGAGCCGTTAAATACCTCAAAATTTACGCGTTTGACATCTAAGGTTAGATGTAACGGCCTGTTAATCCTTTATTAGTAAATAACAGAGCATGGTGAAGTCAGCTCTTATCCTTAATCATCCTATTGTTTTAAAACTGACTGACAACAATAACGCACAATCAGTAACGTTTGAAAGGTGTTGCCGAGGAAATTACAGCCACAAGCTTAATATCTTTTATGCCACAAGCTTAAAAGCTTTTTTACCCTAAGTGTAAATTTACTCTGACCAAAGAAAACGCGTTCTGTATGGCAATTAAGGTTTTTAATGCTCTTCCAGATTGTTTTAAAGATCTTCCCATTAACAGTCTCAAGACCAAACTGTACCACTGGCTTTTAAACTGCTGTTTTTATTCAATGAACGAGTATTTTGAGCATTGTAAAAATAATAATGCAATTGTACCTTTTGTGTAAAAATTATGTGTAACTGTACCTTTTGTGTTAAATAATGAGTACCTTACTAATTAATATTTGTATAATTTTAAAATAAATATTTGCACGCCTTATGTCAAGGCAAAATATAATGAAACCTATATTACCCACTTTAATACCTGAATGCAACTATTCTACTTATGTTTTGCAAATAAAATATCTTTATCTTTATCAAGTTGATAGACGCATTGCATTGCATTGTAAAGGCGGCTGTACACGTGCCTGTGAAATTGAACAGTACCGGGCATGCTTGTTAACGGCATGTAGAAGTTACTGGCGCAATGTGGATAGATTTGCAAGTTAATCAAGTTCGCAAGTTAGTTTAGTTTGCGTCCTTGCATGCCTGTATTTGCCGGTTTCGTAGCCCCCCGCGACCCCTCCCTCACGTTGCATGCCAGTAGCTGACAGAAAATCAAATGTTGGTCTAACTACTTGCGTGACAGATACAAGCATGCCAGTTAGCGTATACACATGGAAGTAGGTGGCATGTGCAAGTAGCTTTTATGCAACTGTGCCAGCTACAGTCATGTGTATTCCGCCTTTAGGCACGTTCCTATCGTGCGTGTCTTGTTAGCCTATTGTTATAGGTGATGATTACCACTTTAAATCTGGGTATATGGTTGGTCCTTGGATCTTATGTTTATTGTGTAATATATATTTCAGTATGTATTCAACTGCGTCGAATTCAAACTACACACAGTGTTGACGGCGCCACTTCACATGTTCGTTGATCAAATCCACCAGGACTTTTTGCTGGGAAACAAATTCATGCAGTACTCCGGTTTCTTCTTCGATATCATCATAAAAAGCATGGCACAGTATCTTATCAATACTGGGAGGATAAAAGTGAGTTTATTTTACATAGATACATTTCCTGGTGGTCTAGTGGTAGCGGCACCCGCACTCCGCTCCTAAGGTCGTGGGTTCGAAACCGGTCGTGCACCAATGAGTTTTTCTGCTCCAAAAATTATGTGCACAATGCCAGTACTCTCAAACGGTGAAGTAAAACATCGTGAGGAAACCGGGATGTCGTAGAACCTAAAAAGTTCTATAACATGTGTCCAGTGCTCTAAAGGAGCCTCAAGAGGCTCACTTAAAATCCTTTCACCACACTATTTCGAAAGAAAATAGTGACACGGCAACAGAGAGTACAAATTGTGTAACCCTTTTTCGTAAAAGAAAAAAACTGCTTCACGACTTTGATCCTCAGGCACGGTAGATATCCCTCAGATACAGATCTGTAAGTAAGACTAGTAAGAACTGTCTAAGAGGGGTAGTCACGGGTACGACGTTTTCTGTTCGTGTGTTTTGTAGGAGCGTTGCAGTAGTGATTCTATCGCTTGGTGTCAAAATAAAGAAAAAATATCGTGTTCACGTCGCTGCTAAAACGCAATGTGTATTCGTCAAACAAAAATAAAGTAAATAAATAATCTCTAATACTATAAGAATCAAAGTCCTGACTGACTGACTGACTGACTGACTGACTGACATATAGACAACGCACAGCCTAAACCGCTGGTCCTAGAGAGTTGAAATTTGAGGAGTACATAGGTCTTATGGCGTAGAGGTGTACTAAGAAGGGATTTTTGGAAATTCAACCCCTAAGGGTGTAAAAAGGGATGAAAACGTTTGTATGAAAAATTGTATTCCTTGAACCTACAAACTTGAAACTTGGAGTACATATATTTCAAGACAAAAAAATAGGAAAAACATTTTTAGTTTTTTAAAACTACCCTTAATAAGTCTGCTAAGGGATGTAAAAGTATGTATGGGAGTTTTTTGACCGCTGGTCCTAGAGACTTGAAATTTGAAGAGTACATAGGTCTTATGGCGTAGAGGTGTACTTAGAAGGGGTTTTTGGAAATTCAACCCCTAAGGGTGTAAAAAGGGATGAAAACGTTTGTATGAAAAATTGTATTCCTTGAACCTACAAACTTGAAACTTGGAGTACATATACTTCAAGACAAAAAAATAGGAAATACATTTTTAATTTTTTAAAACTACCCTTATTTAGTGTGCTAAGGGATGTAAAAGTATGTATGGGAGTTTTTTGACCGCTGGTCCTAGAGACTTGAAATTTGAAGAGAACATAGGTCTTATGGCGTAGAGGTGTACTAAGAAGAGGTTTTTGGAAATTCAACCCCTAAGGGTGTAAAAGGGTTGAAAACGTTTGCATGAAAATAGTATTCCTTGAACCTAAAAACTTGAAACTTGGAGTACATATACTCCAAGGCAAAAAATAGGAAAGACATTTTTAGTTTTTTAGAACTACCCTTAATAAGTGTGCAAAGGGATGTCAAAGTTTGTATGGGAGTTTTTTAACGCGTGGTGCGATTGATTTAAATCTTGAGGTAAATATACCAAGAAATAAATAATTAAGAATGACGCTTTTAACTTTTGATAATTACCCCTGCAAAGGGTGCAATTGACTGGTAAAAGTTAGTATGGGAGATTTTTAACGCATAGTGCTATTGATTTCAAACTTGAAGTAAATATACTCCACAATAAATAATTTAAAATCACGTTTTCAATATTTTAAAACCACCCCTGCAAAGGGTGCAAAAGACTGACAAAGTTTCAAGGTTTGTATGGGAGATGTTTAAAACGTAGTGTAATTAACTTCAAACTAAAAGAAAATGTGTTCTGTGGATAAATAACAAAAAGACAGTTTGATTTTCGAAAACAACCCCTAAAACGTTACCCTCCTTCGTTGCGCTCAAGTAAAAAGGATACAACAAGGCGTCAATGTTTGTAAGGGACATTCTAAAACGGGAATCTTGAGTTGGTACGAATAGATCTGAGGGTATCTACCCTGCCTAGGGATCAAAGTCGTGAAGCTGTTTCGTTTCGTTTGTTTTTGGGGTAGAAACTAGGAACAAATAAGTACATATTTTCCGTGTAAGGTTGTCTTTGTTGTATTTGTCATGTTTGTGCTAAACTCAGTACCTATACCTACCTACCTACCTAATATAGGTAATGTACGCCTATAGGTATCTCTTATAGCTGCGTAGGTATCCTACCCTAATAATATACAAATCAATGCGAAAGTTACGATGTTTGGATGTTTGTGGCTCAATTACGGCTCACCACTTCAACGCGTGCGAAGCCGCGGGAAGCCACTAGTCGGTTATATAAATATAAATAATATAAATATTGGTGGACACGGACACAGCACTATCCAGCCCCAAACTAAGTCAAAGCTTGTAATATGGGAACCAGATAGCTGATATAATACTGTTGCGCCGGACGCCTAGCAACTTGTTTCGTTATTTATCCTGACGTACAGGTGTTTTCAGAAGGCTGAAATGTGTTTTCAGCCGTTGCCAGAAGAGGCTCTGTCACCTCCCAGTTGATTACAATTTCGACCAAGTTGCCGTGGTTTTCAGGCGCCTGAAACATGTTTTCAGTCCGTTTCAGGCTATTACCCATCGATCCATGCAATATCCTGAAAACCCGTTTTCAGGCGTTTTCAGGACCCCTTATGGACCTTCGAAGGACATTTCACTATAGAGCCATATTTGCATAGGAGTGACAGAGATAGCACTAATAGAAAAAGATAGCAGACCTTCGAATATTCTAGACTACTGTTCTAGAATCAATCGAAGGAAATGAACGAGAGCTATTACTGTGGAAAGAGATGCAAGTATGGTCTAGTATGATCCAGAACATTCTCGGGTTAGCTGCGTCGTATATAAAGCCAGTCGGCGAGAGCGACAGTCAGTCAGTTACTGGAAATAAATGGCTCAGGGAAGAAGTCAGTTCGGTGAGATGGCTCGAGAAGAGAGCCAGTTTGTGAAGATGACTCGAGAAAGAAGTCAGTTCCAGGGAATGGCTCAGGAAGAAGTGAGTTGGAAGAAGTGGATAAAAGAAGAGAACTTTTGTTAAGTGATAGTTGAGTGATAATTAAGTGTGTTAAGTAGTGTTAAGTAGTGTTTTAGTTATGTTAAGTGTTAGTGTAAATAAATAAGTCATCTCTTGGGTTATTATTGTGCATTTTCTATCCATACGAACCCCGAGCTCGTAACAATTGGTGTCAGAAGTGGGATAGACAATGCCGTTAATGCCGAGAGATGACTAGGAGGGTGTAAAAACCCGAAGTAAGGCTGCGGTTGAAGGAGCAGGTTCTTTGATGGAAGAGCAGCTGGAAGAGCAGGTTTTGACTTCAGGAGAAGTCAAGGTAACGCCTGGAAGAGCAGCTGGAAGAGCAGGTTTTGACTTCAAGAGAAGTCAAGGTAACGCCTGGAGAGCAGCTGGAGAAGCAGCCGGAGTAGCAGGTTTTGACTTCAGGAGAAGTCAAGGTAACGCCTGGAAGAGCAGCTGGAGAAACCGGTGATAAAGCGGTCTACCAAGGAAGAGCAGTTGGAGTAGCAGGTAGAGAAGCCGGTGGGTTGTTCATGTTGATCGGGTTGCGATGTATCACGGATCAAGTGATGCTCGGGACGAGCATGTCTAAGGAGGGGGTAGTGTTGCGCCGGACGCCTAGCAACTTGTTTCGTTATTTATCCTGACGTACAGGTGTTTTCAGAAGGCTGAAATGTGTTTTCAGCCGTTGCCAGAAGAGGCTCTGTCACCTCCCAGTTGATTACAATTTCGACCAAGTTGCCGTGGTTTTCAAGCGCCTGAAACATGTTTTCAGTCCGTTTCAGGCTATTACCCATCGATCCATGCAATATCCTGAAAACCCGTTTTCAGGCGTTTTCAGGACCCCTTATGGACCTTCGAAGGACATTTCACTATAGAGCCATATTTGCATAGGAGTGACAGAGATAGCACTAATAGAAAAAGATAGCAGACCTTCGAATATTCTAGACTACTGTTCTAGAATCAATCGAAGGAAATGAACGAGAGCTATTACTGTGGAAAGAGATGCAAGTATGGTCTAGTATGATCCAGAACATTCTCGGGTTAGCTGCTTCGTATATAAAGCCAGTCGGCGAGAGCGACAGTCAGTCAGTTACTGGAAATAAATGGCTCAGGGAAGAAGTCAGTTCGGTGAGATGGCTCGAGAAGAGAGCCAGTTTGTGAAGATGACTCGAGAAAGAAGTCAGTTCCAGGGAATGGCTCAGGAAGAAGTGAGTTGGAAGAAGTGGATAAAAGAAGAGAACTTTTGTTAAGTGATAGTTGAGTGATAATTAAGTGTGTTAAGTAGTGTTAAGTAGTGTTAAGTAGTGTTTTAGTTATGTTAAGTGTTA
Source organism: Chloroclysta siterata (assembly GCA_932294275.1). NCBI lineage: Eukaryota > Metazoa > Arthropoda > Insecta > Lepidoptera > Geometridae > Chloroclysta > Chloroclysta siterata. Next base: position 5,971,667 of record OW028600.1, on the reverse strand, counting down.
GTGTAAATAAATAAGTCATCTCTTGGGTTATTATTGTGCATTTTCTATCCATACGAACCCCGAGCTCGTAACAATACATATATACTTTTTTTTTGTAAATACATATGTACTAATAATATTATATAACACCCAGACAAAGAACAAACATCAATGTTTGTTCTCGGTTGGGATCGAACCTACGGCAAGACAGCTACTACCAACTGAGCTGCTACAGCTGTCCTTTGGCTCGGAAGTTTTCGATTTCATAGTTCTATCTCGCTCTATCTCTTCATCAGCTATACTGGCACAACCGGGACGGAGATCTACGTTACGTACCTCAACCGCGTGCATTAAAGTTTCACAATACGATTATTTTGTACTAAGTTTATAATGTTTCTATCTCCTTGCAGATGTCAAGAAATGAAAGATTTCACGGTGATCTATTAGAGAACATTGAAAAATTGGTGACTGCTGTCGAGCCCGCCTATATTTTACAGCAACCAATGCAAACGCATATCTTCAACAAGAACCTTGCTATTTTTCTCAAGGTAAATTGAGTTTTACATCTACGATATAAGATTGAGATTACTTTGCAATGCTAATATTTTTGTTCAACCTTTCAGTCCTGTCTATCGTTCATGGATAGAGGCTTCGTTTTTCGGCAAATAAAGAAGTATCTGGACAAGTTTAAAGCGTGCGATCCTAAAGCGCTGTTCGATTTCAAATTTACGTTCCTACAAACGATATGTTCGCACGAACACTTCGTTGCCTTCAACTTGCCTTTGCACGCGAATAAGTTAGCCAAAGACTGTGACGACGGTATGTATGAATGCTCTTGTAGCAATACTCGCCAAACTATTCTGCGGGTGTGATAAATGTTCAACAGTGAAGTTATAAACGTGACGTACATAATGTGAATCTATCTAATCTTTTATTTTTTTCTTTGACGTCATAAAATAATATGATAATGACATTAGTTTGACAGATACTTTTAAGAGTGGTAGAGCTCTTTGTAAAGGGCTCGTCCGGGGAAGTACTACCACTACGCCTTTTTCTGCCGCCAAGCAGCTTTGCTGTGTTTCGGTTTGAAGAGTGCGGTTGCCGGTGTAATTTCAGGCACATGAGGCTTAACAGTAATGGCTTGTTCCATCAGCTAAAAATACTTACGTCAAGCTAATGTCATTTTCATACAATGAAAAAAATTACTTTCGGGGCAAAATCACGCGACTCAAGAGCAGTAGCTCGTGAAGATGACGTCAGAGCAAAGAGCAAACGCTCGACCCTTACCCGCATTTCCCAAAAAAAATGGTCGAAGTGTAGCTGAATCAAACACAACCCGGGCGTAAGACAAAATGTATTTATTTATTTAATAAAAACGGTTAAAAACCAATTAAATTCATTAAAAAGAAAAAAAAATAAGTATAGTAACATAGAATATTAAAAAAAACACATAATATTAAAATAAAAAATGTCACAGCTAATATTATTAATCTCATAAAAGAAGGTAAGCAGAATAATGAGCAGTAATATGCTTATTCGGCACCGAATAACTACATTATTTTAGTTCCCCGAAGCATCCACAGTGAACCTACCGAATATATCACTTTGTCCACACCCGCAAAGCTACTTGGCGAGTATTGTAAACTTCATTGACAAAAGTTGAGTAATATAACAGCATCACCATCTAAATGCAGTCATTATTTTTACACAGATCCCGGAAAACTGAAATTGACAGAAGATTTTATACTGAGGCATTTTCTCGCTGGAATCTTACTAAAACAAGTAACTAACTGTTTGTTTCATTTGGTTGTGAGTTGCTTAAAAGCCTTCATAAAGAGTGCCGTTTTCTTTCACCGCATGTGACTTGAGCCTTTTTATCACTTTATCACAATAAAACATAGACTAAGAATGCTTTATTTTAATTAGAGACACGGTGGCACCACACTGAAGCTTTGTTATTGTACTAGCGACCCGCTCCGGCTTCGCACGGTTATTGTGGGTTATCCCTAAGAGATAATGCTTGTATTATGCATATAAACCTTCCTCTTGAATCACTCTCTCTATAAAAAAAAACCGCATCAAAATCCGTTGCGTAGTTTTAAAGATTTAAGCATACATAGGGATATAGGGACAGAGAAAGCGACTTTATTTTATACTATGTAAATAGTTATTATTAATATCCTTAATAGGATAAAAAGAAGGCTTGGTCGCGTGGAACTGTAGAACTGTGTGTGTTTTTAAAAGTAATAGAGCTCTTTGTGATGGGCTCGTCTGGGGAAGTACTTCCACCACGCCTTTTTCTGCCGCCAAGCAGCAACGCTGTGATTCGGTTTGAAGAGTGTGGTTGCCGGTGTAATTACAGACACATGAGGCTTAACATCTGTATGCCTCAAGTAGATGGACGCAGGGCAGTCCTATCGTGCGTGGCTTGCGAGGAACTGCTTTGTTATAGGTGATGGTTACCACTTAACATCAGGTGGGCTATCTGTTTGTTCCATAAGCTAGTATTATAAAAAAAAAATACTTTAAAGTCAACTGTGCTATGTAGCATTATGTTCGCTTGTGTACTTATTTTTTGTGCAATAATTATTTATCATTCTTTTTAATTTTTGTTGTAGCTTACGTTATTCACTTGCTCTTAATGTCAGTTTCATAAGTAGAATCAACTTACAGGTAGAACAAAGTCTTCGAGAAGCGCCTCAGAAGCGACGCTCGGCGTTGTCGGTACTGCGCGCTTTGTTGACGAAGCACGAACATGATGACCGCTACCGGACGAGGCAATGTCGCGCTAGACTCGCCCATTTGTACTCGCCTTGGCTGACTATAGTGTTAGGTAAGTCTTCTCGACACTTCAGAGAGAAAAGAGACTTCGAGAAATAAATATATCAATATTGGTGGACAATCCATACATTTTAGCCATGTATAGGTATTGAACTTTTATATGAAACAGTTTTTTTTTTCGCGTTAATAGTGTTGGTTCCTTAGAAAAAGTTATTCATATTGATGGGTACTTTAGCAATACGTTCCAATACTTTAAGTATTGGAACACCTTGTATAACACCCAGACAGAGAACTTATGAACTTCCATTGATGTCTTCAGATCAAAAGTCTATAACCACTATCTTTGCCTCATGATCAATGAATATAAATTGAGAGGTATCTTGGAAGATTAGTGTTTTGTTTTGTTTTATTTCTCTATTTATCTACACTAATATTATAAAGAGAGAAGATTTGTATTTTTGTTGTTTTGTTGTTTTGTTGTTTTGTATGTAACGAATAGGCTCAAAAACTACTGGTCCGATTTCAAAAATTCTTTCACTAATAGAATGCTACATTATCCCTGAGTAACATAGGCTATACTATATTTTCAAAAAAATCAGGGATCCTCACTAAAACTCTAATAATGTAACCCAAGGTGGAAAAAGAAAACCTTACATCGCGTGCGCTGCGAAAACTATCGATGATAGAACAAAATAATGTACTACAATTTTGTAGGACACGTCACCATCTACAAAAAATGTCGCGACAGCATATGTCTAACTATTATAGTTATGTCACAATAAGTGTTCTTTTATTATAAAAAATTTATTGAAATGCCGTCGATAGAAAAGGGTCTTTATTTGTACCTTGGTATTAATCCTTATCCAAATAAATCTTTTCATATTCAAGACTGGTTCAATACCTATACATTACTTCTTGAATTTTTCAAATCGGACATTCCATTCAAAAGATTTTAAAAATATAAGGTCACGGGGCGCGTTCTCACCCAGCGCGGGCCCGGGCAAGGCGCGAGTTAGAAGTGACTCGAACCCACCACGGTCTAAGTTTATCCTAAAACGTTGAAAAAAATTATGTCCACCCAGGCGAAGCTGGGACAGGCCGCTAGTTTATTATATTTTTACTCATTTTAGCTATCAAACATTTTCTTATTATATTTCAAACGGTAAGTATCTATATAATTTATGCATTTGTAAGTATGAAGTACCTAAAGAATATTATTATATCTTATTATGTACCAATTTAAATATTCGTTATTCATATTATTTTCATAAATATTTGATATATCAATATATAATATATGTATTTTTCTGTATTTGTAGAAAATAGCTCCATAACATCCATGTTTGTGCACTACCCTTTCGGTTTATCAAAACTACACAAAGGTTAACTGGAAGAGAATGCTCTCTAGCATTAAGTTCGCCTATGTACGATACATTTTGTTCTGTGCAATAAAGAATTTTCAATCTATCTATCTATCTATCTATCTATCTATGAACAGAAATGTTTATGGATCGAACTCACGGCCTGCAGCGCAGAAAGCAGAGGATTGTCATCTGCTAAAGACATTCAGTCAGCTAATGCTGCGTAAATTGATGGAACATAATGTGTCTTTAAGATATGACGATAGCGCTGGGGTGGCTGAAACCTTCATCGCCAAAGTTGGCCACTACTTCCTCACACTGTTTCTGACAATTGGTTTACCTTATAGTGCCTTTTTAGGGTTCCGTACACAAAGGGTAAAACGGGACCCTATTACTAAGACTCCGCTTTCCGTCCGTCTGTCTGTCTGTCCGTCTGTCACCAGACTGTATCTCATGAACCATGATAGACAGTTGAAATTTTCACAGATGATGTATTTCTGATAGCGGTATAACAACAAATACTAAAAAACAGAATAAAATAAATATTTAAGGGGCTCCCATACAAAAAACGTGATTTTTTTGCCGTTTTTATAGATAATGGTACGGAACCCTTTGTGCGCGAGTCCGACTCACTTGGCCGGTTTTTATTATGTTATTTAAATGATCATCGTTATATTCCTACAGAAAACGCCCACCGCCTTGTCACTAAAACAATACCAAGCCCTACAGTCGAAAACGGAAACGACAAAGTCGATGGTGACGCCACAGCTCTCAACGTTACAAAGGAAGCCGCTTCAGCGCACAGCACTCCTAGAAGGAACAGACTGACATTACACTTCGATCATACGCCAGCCAGAAACTCGACGCATTTCAAAGACCCACCAGTTTTAACCAATAACTTGTATGGAAAAGGTTAGTATCGAAATCGTTTACAACGGGTTTTATTTAATGATTTATTGTGACTGTCCGAAGCTTTTTTTCGATCGTTACTATGCATTTTTGATTGTGTCTGTCATTTTTGTATGATACTATTGCTAACCATATTTTGTATAAACTCTCACGGAATAAAGTTGTAACTATACAAAACTTATTTTTTAATATTATATTTTATTCTCTTTTATAAGTGTTTGTTATTTTACACCAGCACTTGTTTTATAGATCACGCAAGCAATATGTCACAAAGCTCTCTCGAATCCGTTTCGACAATGTCCGGTGGCGACTCACTCCCCCGAAACGCTGGGAGGTTAGACTTGAGCGAAATTGGTGATCAAGTCAATAGGTAATAAACATAATATCACAGTATTATTGAAGGAGTAATATCATTATCATCAATCGAAATATTGTCAATTTCGAAACGGGGGGAAACTCCGCTCTAGTGCAATATTTCCTTTTGAATTGTAACTGTTTGTAATTGCTATTTGTTTTTTTTTGTTATTTGATATCCGGCTTTGTTACTAACGTATTAAAGTCGATTTTTGTGCATCCAGATTTGGTGTGATGTCCCCTGAGGAGGTGCGAGATGTGCTTTTGTGTTTCCTGTTTGTATTGAAGTATTTGGATGATGAAAGGCTTGTGGAATGGTGGAGGAAACAGACTCAAGCGCAGCAGCAATCTTTCTTTAATGTCTTGGAGTAAGTATTTATCGTTATTACTGTTTGAAATATAATCTCTAATACTATAAGAATCAAAGTCCTGACTGACTGACTGACTGACTGACTGACATATAGACAACGCACAGCCTAAACCGCTGGTCCTAGAGACTTGAAATTTGAGGAGTACATAGGTCTTATAGCGTAGAGGTGTACTAAGAAGGGATTTTTGGAAATTCAACCCCTAAGGGTGTAAAAAGGGTTGAAACGTTTGTATGAAAAATTATATGCCTTGAACCTACAAACTTGAAACTTGGAGTACATGTACTCCAAGGCTAAAAAATAGGAAAGTCATTTTTAGTTTTTTAAAACTACCCTTAATAAGTGTGCAAAGGGATGTCAAAGTTTGTATCGGAGTTTTTCGACGCGTGGTGCGATTGACTTAAAACTTGGGGTAAATAAACCCCAGAATAAATAATTTAGAATCACGATTTCAATATTTGAAAACTACCCCTGCCAAAGGTGCAATAGGCGGCTCATGGCTCACCACTTTAACGCGTGTGAAGCCGCGAGAAGCTGCTAGTAATATAATAATAATATATTTTTTATTTTCAATATAAATCAAAGACATCAAGCGAAAGAACCTTTGGCATAAAAAATAGGACGATTTTGATACAAGGCCATAAACTGGGAGTGGAACTGGCACCTAGAGTCACCTAGCTTTAAGACATTTCAAAGTGATCCTTGTGATTTTATTGAATAAATACCTTTTGACCTTGACTTTGACTTTGAAAACAATCGCTACAAATTGTTGTTTTTGCTCGCCATATTATACTTGTTATATTATGTCGTGATCTATATTTTTTTAATTTACGGCCCATAATAGTATTCAATATTTTCGAATGATTGAAAACGGGAAAAGACCTCGCGGCAAACCGCGGCGGAGATGGAGGGACGAAAAAGACCCCTACTTAAGGAACTGGTCCACTGTAGCCCAAAATAGAAGCGACTGGAGAGAAGGAAGGGAGGCCTTTGCCTTGCAGTGGGACACTACAGGCTCCTAATAACTAGTAGTTCGCCTCGAACTGAGATCTCGTGTTGCGACCCGACGAACGCATCAAAACTTTGAGTACGTAGTAGTCAGAGGCAAGTCCAAACATTATCTTTGGACTTTTTTCTGACTACCGCCTACTAACTTGGTATGGTTACCAAGTTTCAACTCTATTGGCCTATTTATTGAAGAGTTCCGTTCAACAGACCTTGACTCCATCATCAGACCTGGTCGTCGTCACCATTTTATGAGAACTGAGAACCTCCTTAATTTATTTCAAGAAAAAAAATTAAGAAAAAGTAAAGGAACTGGCCGACCAGTAGAAAAACCCTGATGTCAACGAAACTCTTAGAGATGGGAGCTCTTGGATCGCTGGTTATCTTAATTTAACTTTTATTATTTTATATCAAAAACCAAGCGTCCTAAAAAAAAAGCATAAATTGTTTTGGAATGTCCAAACAAAGTCCTTTCATATGACATGTAACTTGATTTTTTATGTAACTTTTATTATTTTTGTCCCCTTAAAAACCCCCATATCTCAAAAACCCTTCATCCGATTTTACTCATATACTTACCAGTAAATTTCTCAAGTACACGCTATCGACATATCAAATTTCATGCAGATCTGATAAACGGTTCTAAAGTTATCGCCAGACAAACATACATACATACATAAAATGCCAAATCGCCCAAGTTGAAACTAAGATCTTCGTTCGCTTCGCTCACTCGATCAATAATAATTAAATGCCGATCAGTTCGTAAACAGGCCATAATTATCCTCTTGTTAACAGAATTTGCGCTGAACAATTCCAATACTTGGGTCGGAACAGAATCCTCACTGACATGAAGTCTACCACACCCGACTGCAATGGAAAGTTGAAACCAATAAAAGCGAGAACACTACCCGCTAGAATGAGTCCGCCTGATTTTTCAAAGGAACCGCCTATCATTGTCGAGAAGAATAATACTGTGAATAGGGAGAATCTAGTCAATACTACTGTTACAACAGGTCAGTTTGTTCATTATTTGTTTATAATACGAAATTTATTAATTATGTAAATCACTGCCATTTTAAAAATGAAGTAAGGTGTACTTTAGATACATAATAAAAAAAATAATGCACTTTACAAACGCCCAGTAGTACTGTAGGGACAATATCTGCGTATTAGAAGGATAAAATGTGGGTAGTCCACAGCTGCGGAGAATGCATCTCTCATTGGCTAGTTTAAACTGTCACTGATATATTAGCCAATGAGTGAAGAGCTTATCCATAGTGAGATGACAGAAGTTAAATATAGGAACCGTACATTTGTATTTATGTATTTACTTTAATTACGGTATAGGACACCAATTACAGTAATTAAAGACAATGAACTTATAATATTAAACTAACACAGAATAGGTAATTCGAAATAATAAAAATAAAAATAGAGAAAATTACAAAAGTTTGAAATAATTGAATGTTATGAATAATTTGTAAATGTCAAACCATATAAACAAGAACAAGTTTTACACACATCTATACATCACGCTCACAAAATCTCAAGCATTCAGACAAAATACTCATCATAACATAAGTCGGGCAGCAGATACTGATAAATAGATTGAAGATATTTATTCACAGAAATAAGTGTTACACAAGTTTTATTTATATTAAGTTACGGTACTGATATCTTTCGCAGACTTGGAAGCAATGGCCGAGCATACAGTTCTTTCTGCCGGTTGCCTAGCAACCGAAGTTGGACTCACTATCATAGATCGTGCCTGCCTTTTCATGAAGAATATCGGCGCGGCCGAAGGAGCGGCGGCAAAGCCTTATATCAAGCTGCTACAGTGTCCACAAAGTGAAATATTGTATAAGCACTTGTTTGCTGCACTAAGAGCTTATATCAACCAATTTTCAGAAACGCTATTTGAAGGTACGTAATTTTTACGTTATCTAAAACCATACGATCATAAAAATATTATAGTCCCAAGAGTTATTATCCGAGAGATTTGAACCCACCTTCCCCTTGATACGGGGCCGCGCTAACCAATTGTGCCATCGGATTCTAATCACACTCGACGAATAACTTGAGGATGTGCTACTGCGGTACTTAAGCGACCGTGGTGAATTTTATCATTGTCGAAAATTCAACCATTCCATAGTATTCTATCTTATGATTGAATTAGCAGCGTATGCATATTGTACATATTTATTATCTAACAAACATTCCAGAATAATATTAAGATTTTGTTACATTCTTAGAACCTCATTGTAATTCTACACATCTTATCTTCACATGGTTTGTAATTACTTGTAATTTTATGGTAAATAAAATCATCAATTATGATATAAATTTACGTTACGCAAAGTAACGTGTGGTTATTACATGACATACTCTTACGTTACTATCATTACCTCAATAATGTTAAATACATAAATAATATTAGTTTATTTCAAACTTCTTCCTTCGAATCCAAAAATCAAGCTCACTTGATCAACTATACAGGGTGTGGTTCAAAATAGTGCAAAATATTTCATCACAATGGAAATCATTAACCAAATCACGTAAAACCTACAAGCCTACAATTTTAACTACAAAGGACATTTCATTTTGGGTTTAGTCTATGTACACCACGTAGAAAGATTTAAAATTAATAGAAGATTTCTATAGCAATGCAATTTCATTAATTTGTAGGCAAATAAAGTTGCGATAACTAAATGTTTATCTGGTCGAATTTTTTACTATGTGAATAGTTTTAGAGCCGCCAGGACAGTCTATACATGACATTGCATTTTGCATTGCTTTTTGTTGCTTTTTCTGACGGTAATGAGTTCTACTCTCAAGCTTGACATATACAACAGTTGTCAAAATGATATTTCACGCATGTCAGTCCGTCATATTTTTAGTGCATTGTGTTGGTCTCTTTGACCAAGAAAATCTTGAGGCGCCCGACACAGAGCCAACCCGGGCTCCATACATTGATGAAACAACTCTTTTATTATTGAAACTCTTATTGCATTAAATCATCCTATGCATTATGTTCTGGTCAATACGTCGATATGTCATAAATATCTATACAAATTTTAGAATCTTATTTTTAATGGTTAGCAATATATAAATATCCATAGATTGAATAAATACATTTTTTAAATTTTATTAAATAAATCGTTTTTGGTTAACTATTTTTATGGGGTGGGGCAGCAGAACACGCCCTCGAAATATTTTGCACTATTTTGGACAACACCTTAAATATGGTTTGTTTGTTTTTGCATAGGTGGCAGCACTGTCTGCGCAGGCGTCGTGGGCGCAGTGGTACGGCTCTGTGAAACTCGCGCGGCGGGCGTGAGGCGTGAAGCGGCCGCGTCGCTGTATCTGCTTATGAGAGCTAACTTCCAACACGCGAAGGGCGGCGACTTGACAAGAGTTCACCTACAGGTAACAATAGGTGGCAGTACTATCGCATTATTAGTTACTAGTGGAAACCCGCGAGAATTTGCTCGTGTGAAACTGTCTTCATAACAATAATTGGCGACCCTTTTCTTCTGAAAATGGTCTAGGAAATAGGGTGCGAAAAAAATCTTAGTCTCTCTTGTCGTGTCACCAGTTTCTTTCGGAACAGTGTGGTGAAAGGATTTTAAATGCGCCTCAAGAGGCTCCTTTCGATCACTTGACACATGTTATAGAACTTTTTAGGTTCTACGACATGCCGGTTTCCTCACGATGTTTTCCTTCACCGTTTGAGAGTACTGGCATTGTGCACATAATTTTTTGAACAGAAAAACTCATTGGTGCACAAACGGTTTCGAACCCACGACCTTAGGATAAGAAGGCGGGGCCGCTACCACTACACCATCAGTGCTCTCAAAATCTTAGTGAGAGTCTACACTCCTCAAAAAGTCAGTTTCAGACCACTTGGCCCCGTAGTTTTGCAGATTTCGTTATGAGTGAATCACTGATTGTAAATGGACTTCTTATTTATATGTATGTAAATTTTTATCATTCTTAGGAGTAGAAACCTCTATTTTCAACTCTGATATACTGAATTTATGCTGAATAGTTGTAGTGGTGTAATGATATGTTTGTGACGCCGCCGGTTGATGCTAAGAACGCGCGTCATTGGTTTCTTTACGGTGTTTTCCTTAACTGTTTCATAATCCCAAACTTTTTCTTCAAACATCCTTCTTGCTCAAATACAGACATTAATAAAAAATCTTTCATCAGGTCATCATGGCAGTTTCGAAGCTGCTGGATACTTCAACTGCTATCAACTGCAAACGCTTCCAAGAATCTCTATCTGTGATAAATTGCTTTGCTACGGGCGACAAGGCTATGAAAGGAACAGGTAAAATAATGACTTCAATAAAGTTTTTTCTTTCATAAATTTTATTGACTAAGAAGGTCCCTTAGATATAGTCGAGAATTCTAAATTAATTGAGAACTGAGTGGGATTATTTGTAGTTTTAAGTTTTTATTTATTTATTTATTCAGAGTTCCCAGTGTACACATTTCTTACATAAAAAAACAACAATAATGGTACATTTCCTGTGCTTACTCCTTAATGTTAGCCATGACTAGCAGCTATTTGTGTTGTTTCTCTTTGAAATTTCTCTTTTTTTTAGGAATAGTTCTTAGTTTAGTATTGTACCATCTTCCGCCTGGGACTTCACTCGCATGGCACCTGAAAAGTAGCATAAATAATATGCTAAATCTGCTCCAGATCACAACCTTTCCAAGTTTTAACCAAATCGGTCCTCAGCCACAAGCATCCAAACAACTCTCGCATTAATAATATAAATAACAAGCTGGTGCCCGCGACTTCGTCTGCGCAGGATTAGTCACACAATATCTTTATAAATTGTAGCTTAAGTGTTATTCTGATGTATAAGCTATATTATTGTAAAGTTTCATTTAAATCCATTCAGTAGTTTTTACGTGAAAGAGTAACAAACATCCATACTTACAAACTTTCGCGTTTATAATACAGGGTGTCTCAAAAGAAAGTTCACATTTGTTTTGGTTATTGCGTGAACGCAACTATTCTGAGGGGCGCGGGGGGGATGTCAATCGGTAGCCTGGCTTTTGGGAATTTAGTCGCTATGGAGCGTTTCTCGGGAGCGGACCGTGCGTTGTGCGTACGCGAGTTTTATAAAAATGGTAATTCGGCGACTGTAGCGCGTTTACCAACATCTTGTTTTCGGATGAAGCCCATTTTCATCTTACTGGCTATGTTAACAAGCAAAATTGCCGCTACTGGAGTGCAACCAATCCAAAACAAAAACATCAGACACCCCTACATTCGCCTAAAGTCACCGTATGGGCCGCAATGTCGGCGCGAGGAATTATCAGAATTTTCTACGCGCTACAGTCGCCGAATTACCATTTTTATAAAACTCGCGTACGCACAACGCACGGTCCGCTCCCGAGAAACGCTCCATAGCGACTAAATTCCCAAAAGCCAGGCTACCGATTGACATCCCCCCCGCGCCCCTCAGAATAGTTGCGTTCACGCAATAACCAAAACAAATGTGAACTTTCTTTTGAGACACCCTGTATTAGTAGGATAATAAAAACATTAATAATATTAATAAAACTATTTATATTGTTACATAGGGTTGTCCAGTGAAGTTGCTGAATTAATGAGGCGCGTACGAACTGTTGTTGGAGCGCGAGCACGTTTGGCGGGCGTCGGTGGCACTGGGGCATCAGGTAAGAAAAAAAAATAGGATAATTTCCGAGAAATTTGGGCTAACTCTTTATAATGTAACAAAGAAAATAATAAAATTGTTCTACAATGGGCGGTGTTATCGCTGAGTGCGATGTCTTCCAGACAACCCTTAAAAAAGAGGATATAGAAAAGAAGTTTTCTGTTAATTTCTACATAATAATTTTAATAAAAAATAATGATAATAGATATAATGAATTTTACATTTTTATCTCGAGACAGGTGGTGACTGGTAGCGGCACTGCCTTCCGATCCCATTTATGTGCACAGTGGCAGTATTCTCGAACGGTGAAGGAAAACATCATGAGGAGACCCGCATGTTGTATAACCTAAAAAGTTCTAAAACATTTGTCAAGTGCTCGAAAGGAGCCTCTTCGGGGCGCACTTAAAATCCATTCCTCACACTGTTTCGAAAGAGCTAGGGACACGATAAGAAGCTTTGATAACCCACTGCTGTTTACAGTTTTTATATTTATTTCATTAGTAAGATGTGTCTATACTATGTCATGGAGTACTGGAGCTTGAATATTGTATTATATTACATTGTAACAAGGATCATACAAAAGAGCGGTAGGAACCAAGCCGTTAGTTTGTTGCCTGTTCTTCTAGGCTTTGGTCGCGTTGAACTGGCACCTAGAGTCACCTAGCTTTAAGACGTTTCAAAGAGATCCTTGTGATTTTATTGAATAAATACATTTTGACTTTGACTTTGTCATGTATCATTTGACAGCCTTCACAGCTCAGTTGGTAGTAGCTCTGCCTTCTGTGCCGTAGGCCGTGGGTTCAATCCCCACCGAGAACAAATATTTGTGTGATGAACATAGATGTTTGTTCTCTGTCTGGGTGTTATATAATATTATAAGAATGTATATACAAAAAAAAAGTATTTAAGTAGTATATCAGCTATCTGGTTCCCATATCACAAGCTTTGGCTTAGTTTGGGGCGAGATAGTGCTGTGTGGAATGTCCACCAATATTTATTATTATTTATTTATTTATTATCATAGGTGCTGGAAGTGTGCACTTGGCGGAATTACAACACGCTTTGGCCGCATCTTGTCGCGCTACTCCGAGGTTACGGCACGCTTGGCTGTCGACGTTAGCTGAACATAACGCCAGGCAGGGCGATCATGATGAGGTAAACTAAGAGTAGTATTTTAGAGTAGTAGAGCTCTTTGTGAAGGGCTCGTCCGGGGAAGTACTACCTTTTCTGCCGCCAAACAGCGTTGCTGTGTTACGGATTGAAGAGTGTGGTTGCCGGTGTAATTACAGGCACATGAGGCTTAACATCTGTATGCCTCAAGTTGATGGACGCAGGGCAGTGCATCGTGGGGCACATTCCTATCGTGCGTGACTTGCGAGGCAATATGGTTACCACTTAACATCAGGTGGGCCATCTGCTTGTTCCATCAGCTAGAGGTATAAAATAAAAAAACTAATATCACTATTACTACTAGCCCATAGTGTCCCATTGTTGAGCAAAGCCTCCCCCCATTTCCGCCGGGCTCATATACTCAAAATTTAATAATAATATAGGTGGACATTCCACATAGCACTATATAGCTCCAAACTAAGCAAATATTGTACAATGGGAACCATATTGGTAATAATACTCATATACTTTTTTTTGTAAATACATTTATTAATGTTTGTTGTTCTCTGTGGTAATCGAACCCACGGCCTACAGAGTAGATGGCAGCAGAGCTGTTATCAAATGAGCTGTGAGAGCTTCAGTTACTACTGTAGCTTGTGCACTTCCGCTACGACTACTCTTGGAATTACTACTTTTAAATATATTTGTGTTGCCACTCTTAGTAAGTGGAAATGGTAAATAGGATCCTTACTTAGAAATCCTTAATAGAATCCTAATTTTAAAAAACATAGAAAAATCCTCTAAAATATGTGAATGTTGATTAAAGATCTTCCAGTCAGAAATGGCTTTACAATCTGCGACTTAATTCACTTAAGGCATTTATTTTTCGCGTAGAAAATATCTTAAAAAGATATAAATAGAAAGGAACTCTAAAATAGTATTTGAAAAACTAAAGATGTAACTATTATATTTAATTACATAAAATTACTACAGGCAATGTGTTGTCAACTGCACATCGCAGCGTTGATCGCTGAATACTTGAAGCTGCGTGGAACACTCACATGGGGCGCGGATGAATTCACAGAAATATCCAAGAACATCCCTAAAGACGAGACCGGCCTCAAAATAGACGAAGGTAAGTTTAAAATAGACGAAGGTGAGTCTAAATAGACGAAGGTGAGTCGAAATAGACGAAGGTAAGTCGAAATAGACGAAGGTAGGTCAAAATAAACGAAGGTAAGTCGAAAAATACGAAGTAAAATCAAATTGAAGGTAAATCAAAATCCATTATTATTATTCGAATAAGTTCTATTTTATGCACACATTTTATACACAGCCTTAAATCCTTTGGTGTTAATAACATAACATTTGATCAATGAATCCACTATATAGGTAGTTTGTGCTAATCTTAGGATTGACACCTACAAAACAAATTGTTTAATCGTTTCTTCTACTGTAATATATTTGTTAAATTCTGGTCCCTTTTGACGGAAGCAACTAAAGCGTCTCTACAGAAATATGGTTCGGTACTTTGCTTAGACGAAGTGTGTTAACAAAAGCTGTGAAATACTGAAATATCGCTCTTATGTATAAAATCTTTGGGTTTAGATTAGGTAGTCTGTGCAAGCATACAGTCTTCTTTATAGTCGTGCGACACTATGTATTTGGTTAGTTCTTTGAACGTTTCTATAGGACAGAAAGGTGCGTCGCATCCTGGGACCTCCATCAAACGGGGTTCGGCTGAGTCATCGTCCCAGTAGTATATCTGAAAGAATTTATAATATTAACCAAAGTGAACAAAACTCTATTAAAATATATATCTAAGGTAGTAAAGTGAAGGAAAACATCGTGAGGAAACCAGTTAGTATTCTAAAAGCGGCGTTGGGCTTGCAACCTGTCACGTATGGAATACCAACTACTGCAAAATGTGCCCGAACATAATGTTTGGACGTACCTCTGACTACCCCCTTCGTCTTAGACGTCTTCAAATAATCTGGAATGCCTGGGGCTCGATGTCGTGAAGCTGTTTTCTAAAATACTTGGGCCGAGTTTTACTTTAATATTTTCGTCTCTTAGAATATACCTAAGATTTGTCAAAAACAACGGCGGAAATATTTTAATATGAGACGGTAAAAATTAATTAAACATTGAAAAAATGAACCATTACAAGGTCTCATTTATTTTTATCAAGATCCCCCAACTTCTTAAAGGACCAACATCTATAGACTTCTCGAAATCAGATTCAGTGATAAAACTAAATCAGTGTTGCGCAAGAAAAAAATAAGCTGCTAAACAGGATTAGCGAACTAACAAAATTAAACGCCCGAAATTGGCTTGTAAAATACTTAATTATATCATTAAATCGTTACAAAGGTTGGAGTTAAAATTCTCGTATTAAAATCGGGCCGCACACCGAAACAAAAAAAGGTTCCAATAATTGCTACCACCAAGCGCCGCACTGACCTCAATAAATACACTGGACAGGCTTTCACCATTAGAATGACAGCAATTTTTTGTGCCAATTTGAAGCGCCACTTTTGACATACGAAAGTCCCTAGAACTAATTGTGACGTATATTGCAAATGGCTGCCGTGGTAAATTACATAGAAGTAGGGATGTTCCGATACCACCAAACGCAAAGTATCGATACCTACTCAAATCGTCTTGCGATACTACTAACTGGAGTACCTGCAAAGTATCGATACTTACTCATATCTATAGTATAAGTAATTTAAACTTTTTGGAAAATTAAATGTAGGCAGATATTTGAAACTAAAAATTAAATAATGAATAATCTTATAATAAAGAATTATTAAGTCAACCAGCTATTATACTATTCTTCATTTCAATAGATACCTGCTTGCTTCGATAAATCAGAATAATGTCAATTTATTCAGACGCACAGAACCTTATTAGATACCTTTTAAGTGATAAAAAGCTTCTTCCACAAATTGTGTGACAAGTACGTAATAGTCACCCACAGCACAGCTACATACAAACCATGAGCGTATAGCTATCGATAAAAACATTAGATGTCGACTTGCGTGCATCACTAACTTTAGTTCCATGGACTTTCGTATTTGCTTACAGCGCCAAAATGGCGTAAATCAAATAGGCACAAATCTATCTTGCCAGCCGCCTGTCCAGTGTATTTATTGAGGTCAGTGAAGCGCCGGTATATATCCCCTCAAACTTTTTGATACTCAATATAATTCATGATATCTCTTCCAAACATTACATTTGTCACAAGCCAATGCACTCCTAATATAATAACTTGTGGGATTTTTGGAATAAATCTTTGTGACTCCTATAGTCCTTAATTGTACGATAACGCTTCATATTCTATCTCTAACATTGTTATGATCTTACCTTAAGACCAAATCGAGCTTGCTTCGAATCAGCCTTCTTCTTATTCTTTTGATGCGGCGTCGGCAATCGTTCATGTAGTTCGAATAACAACGCTGCGCCGGGGTCGGGCAAGCGAGGCGGCGGCGCTACGCAAGCGGCCAATAGTGCCGCCACGTTCTCGGGAGTGCCCGTTCGTACTATAATCCGTAGTTTGGGACCTTCCACTATGTTGGAGGTAGCTTCTTTTATTATCTGATTGAGAAGCGCACCTAAAATTGAAAAAAAAACATATTAAATGTTGAATTACTTTCTCATTCGTGATGGGGGAATAAGATCAGCACTGACACCCCGCAATTGGGTGTATTATGCATTGTCCCCCTGCTAACCTCACCCCATCAAGCTCAATTCCTTAAACAGCGCAGAAGGACTTTGGATTGATGGCCGTAATGTTCTAGACGCAGAAGAGCAAGACGCTATCAGCAGAATTTCATTTATTAAACAACACATTTATTTAAGAGAATTACAAAATACACATGGAACAGTTTAGCTATTTACTGATCCAAGTCAGTGCCAATAAGAAGCGTCCCGAAGACAACAAACACAAAGATGTGTAGGGGATAAAAAAAAGAAAAAAAAACTTAACAAACCGCAATATCCATAATTTATCGGAACACAAAGACATGATAAATAATAAAATTCAAAACTATAGCGCTGTTAAATTAGGAATCCGCGGGTTCCGTACCCAAACGCAGCCAGCAGAACGCTATTATACCGAGCCTTTTTTGTATGTACGCATTTTTTTTTATTCAATTAAGCTGATGGAACAAGCAGATTACCCACCTGATGTTACGTGGTAAACATCACCTTTAACAAAGCATTACCTCGTAAGTCACGCGCGATCCGTCAACTTGAGGCCTGCTAAGCCTCATGTGCCTGTAATTACACCGGCAACCACACTCTTAAAACCGTAACACAGCAACGCTGCTTGGCGGCAGAAAAAGGTGTGGTGCTAGTACTTCCCCGGACGAGCCCGTCACAAAGAGCTCTACTACTCTTTCTATTTCGTCTAAAGCTAAAAGTATTTTTTATTTTATTTTTTATTCCAAGATTCGTTTTTGGAAGAAAGAAACCGTCCTTACTTTTTAAGGTCTGTATGTTATCGACAAATTTAGTCTGATACGGCAAACTAAGTAAAATGAATAAGTTAGCTAAGTGCGAGTCGGGCTCTAAAGCATTAACAAAGTTATTTACCATAGAATTTGTGGGTTTGAAGAAGATGCAGATGCTTAACCCTATCAGTTGATATTAATTATTCCTCTTGCGCTGTAGGTTGTGGATTCGATGCCTACCCAGGACAAATATTAGTGCGATCTTCGTCCAAGGTCTAATATGCAAATAAAATCTGTTGGCTGTACGCTGTACTGAATCCTCAGTAAAGCCCGCTCGCACTTGGTTACTTTATTTTTTCTTTTCGTTACTGGTCCAAAAATAAGTAGGTACCTAAGCGATATGGAAATTTGATTTCATGTTTTTTAGTTGTAGTTTTAGTCAAGCTTTTTGTCTATTAAAATAGTTAATTATTACACAGTCGCGCCAATTAGTGTCCTTGACATTAACAATAATAACTTGATCATTACTTATTTTAATTTGAGATTTTAATTTCTAAATGTTAATTCTCA
Source organism: Chloroclysta siterata (assembly GCA_932294275.1). NCBI lineage: Eukaryota > Metazoa > Arthropoda > Insecta > Lepidoptera > Geometridae > Chloroclysta > Chloroclysta siterata. The sequence continues at coordinate 5,953,077 of OW028600.1, read as the reverse complement.
AGTTCAACCAACAGGTTCAAATGATAGACAATCATACAAATCATAAAATTACCACAGAATTTTTTTAACTTAATTATGTGTGTTTGATGTTTCGGAAAATCTGGGCAAACCTACTTACTTATGCAAAGGTATGTCTACTTTAGTTAAGATATTTCAGTTTTGAACCCACGATCTTAGGTTCATAAGGCGGGGCCGCTACCACTAGACCACCAGTGCTCATTTCTTTTTATTTCTTCTTTAAAAACAGACAAGCCTGTGTCTTACAATTTTAAAACTGACATAAATCTGTGTTCATAACCGAAAGTTTCCGAGTTGCCATTTTACAATTATCTCGAAAATAACGATCGCATGCGATCGTCAAAGGATAGCGACCCCGAGTTCCGTACTCGCACAATTCGTCAAAATATCACGAATTTGACGATCGCTAAATTTAGCGAAATGAGTTCTATACTTGCACTGCTGGTATGCATGCACCTTAAGCGAGAACAGTTCTCGCTGTTATTTAATCTCAGTTACTGAAATCGAGCGTTTAATGATATTTAAAGTACCATAAAACTGTTTTTACTTTATAGAAACAGAAAGAAAACAAACAGCTTCACGACTTTGATCCCCAGGTTCGGTACATATCCCCTCAGAGTGTAGGTAGTGAGGCGTAGGCATACAGAAAAAGGTAAACATATAAATTTGATTATGTTTACCTTTTTCTGTATGCCTACGCCTCACTAAACTTCAATAATATATTATATTATTACATTGTAAAAGGATCATACAAAAGAACAGTAGGAACCAAGCCGTAAGTTTGTTGCCTGTTCTTCTAGGCTTTGGTCGCGTGGAACTGGCACCTAGAGTCACCTAGCTTTAAGACGTTTCAAAGTGATCCTTGTGATTTTATTGAATAAATACATTTTGACTTTGACTTTGACTTTGAGACCTATAAGTACTGAGTACGAACTCCAGATTCTTTAAGGATTTATTTGACTGCATAAACGCGTTTGGTTTTGTCGCCAAGAAACGTCCATGACACAGAATAAGTAATAGTACTGCGTAACCTTAGCCACAAAGAAGAGCAGACCTAATGTAAAATATCGCTTAAGGCGAATGGCTACCCCGATACTAGCGCCACTACATATATTATTTAATCATTACGTTATACAAAGGAATTATCAAAAATTCGGACCGCGCGTAGACGATACCTATTACAAGCTTTTTTTTAATGTGTCTGTAATAGTTTTGTTTCGTGTTACTCAGTCAGATACCTTGTTTGGAAAGCTTGGTGGCCACCAATAGGAACTAAACTCTTGAAACAAGTATCTGCCTAAATAATACATTATAAAACTATTACAGATACATTAAAAAAAAAGCTTGTGATAGGTTACGTGTACGCGCGGTCCGATTTTTTGATAATTCCTTTGTATAACGTAATGATAAAATAAAATATGTAGTGGCGCTAGTATCGGGGTAGCCATTCGCCTTAACGTAATTTTCAAGCGCCTTACCACCACTAAGCTTCCTCAGTAGATTGTTGTGGAACATCATAGAGTATTCCAACCTGGCAATATCCATTAGTTTTCTCTTCACATGCTTCGCCCATTTGGGATTCGCAACTTTTATATCATCCTGCAAATCGAAAAACGAATGAGTAAGACGAGTTAGACCTGTTCATTTCGCTAACCTGCTAAATTATTAATTCTGCTAACCTTATACTTAATTATCCAAACTTTTTTCTTTTATAGCTCTTTTGATCTTGTGTAAAAAACAAATTTACCTGTATCAAGAATAAATTATTTAAATCATACGCTTCTTGGGGCGTACTGAAGTTCGTGTTCGTCATCTGTGCGATTTTGTGAAAAAAATCTTTATAAGGCGTCAGAAGGCCTTCTTCTGAGAACGCATCTAATATCCTCTGTTTTTCTTGTAAATAACGTGGGCAGTTTTCTTCATAAAGCAGCTAAAATGTAATACCAAAGCATTTATTAGACATTAATATACCTACTACATACATAAACGTGTTGAAGAATAACTCACGTAGTCTTGCTTCTTAGTTGGATATGTGTAAGAAACTGGCTGCCACAGAATAGTCTCGTTCCATATCTGTTCCTCTGGAGGTGGCCAAAGACCAGCTGATATAAGCAAAGCCGTCATCTTGCTTAAATTCGTGTCCGATGCAATCACGATACTGCTTTCTTGAAACAATAAAAAGTTTGTTAGGTATTTGTCGTAGAATCTAGATCATATAAAGTTACTAACCATCGTCATAATAAGGTCCTAAAAACTCGTTATATCTCTTTCTAAGTAATGCGCCCATTTCGTAAGTCAACATTTTTCCTTCCTGAAACAGAAAAAGTAAATTGTTTACAATAGTTGAAAACTGGGCAAAATGCAAATAGAGACTGCGTAGAACCTTGAATGAAGATATCATTCGTTTCCCCTATCAGTCAGATGGCTTGCCACAAGCGATATATCATTATTAGCGGGTGACGGCAACGGTCTGCTACATTGTTCCCGTTTAGCAAATCCCGACCTTCGCTCGCTGTACCCTCCCGCATTGAGACCGGGAAGTCGCAACTCGTTAAAAAGTCATTCGTCCAGTCCAGTCCTTCCAATAACCCCCGGCAGTTCCGCAAGTTCAATGTCACAAAACAAGCACACGTGTCGGGAGTGTGACATGTTTAGATGAAACTAGTGACCTGTTATGATTCTTAAAAACGAATCATACAGTGTCCGGCAAAGTAGTGATTGAGACTTTTTAGTTTTTGAAGGCTATGCCAAATTTCACCCACATCGGTTCTGTGACTTAGAAATTGGTATGAAAGCCAGCAAATTGATATTGGTCCATGTGTAGATTGATAAATTGGCTTGGTCAAGAATAAGAAACCCAAGTTGATAGTCAAGAGAAGAAGATCGGGAAACATGTTCACAAAATGGTAAATAAATATATTCTTTGTTCCTGTTTTGTGGATATTAAAAAAAATCCTGGGAACTGGTGACTGCCGAAGGACGTCCCCACAAGTGTTCTTTTGTCGACTCTGTAATAGTTATACATTTTGTATGCGCTATAAAGGAGCGCCAACTTATGAATGAGTTGCAATCTGTATGGAAAATCTACATGACGTGAATAAGAGAGGCAGGTTATGTATACCCACCATTCGTCATGGAGCATTCGCTTAGCTTGATGAATCGAGGAACTACGCCAAATGGCTATTGTTGTAAATCATATCCCTTGTAGTTCCCATGAACTGAATGTGAATACATGTTTAAAAGTGTGACTGTATAGTGCTTCGTCGTATTTGTTTGTGATTTATGGTCCGAGATGCAATTGTGAGAAACATCAATTTAGATGTTTCATTTCTATTATAGGGGATATGTTCTCAGATTTGGCTAATATCACTAAAAAGAGATTTGAAGCGATAAGTGGTAAAAAATGTATGAACGCTTTACAACTTGCTCAGCCATAAACATAGCGTCTCCTTCGAAACCTTACTTCACCTCGCTAGGGTTTCTCACATTGCACATTGCCCTCGATTCACTTAGTTTTAAGACGTTTCAAAGTTATACTTGTGATTTTACTGAATACCTTTTGACTTTGATTGTCATTCGTAGGTTGCGATGGTTGAATCATTCCGAACCCTTCTATAAAGTTGAAAACTTAGAAAAGAAACTATTGAATTTTGTAAATTTAACTTAACTTTAATTGCTTAGTGTATATTTAGTGAACATTGCTTCAGCTTTCTAAACAATCAATTAACGATTACTATAAAAGTGTTCACCAATAAATTGATTATTATGATTATTTTAAAAACAAGCTGACGAATAACGCTCGCTGGTCAGTATAGTCTGGGAAAACCTATAGTAGACCAGTCTACTAGTAGTGAGGGTCTTCTTACGTTAGTCATTGCGCCGGCGCCGTAGGGCGAGAAGACGTGGTCGGGTGGAGGTGCCCCTAGCATCGCCAGTTCACGCTCGCTCGGCGTGCGCTCGCCGTGGGACATCAGCTGTGGATTAATTACAACCAGTTTTTACTTGTTCTAAAAAGGTTACTATTCAAAAAACTTAAATAGGTAATAAAGTTTTGGCAATCATATAAAAAATTGAATACTAGATTATACTAATCATTAGTAGCATCATGCCGGATACGGATTAAACATCTCTACATAACTATAAATAAATATTGGTTGACTTTCCACACAGCACTATCTAGCCCCAAACTAAGCCAAAGCTTGTAATATGGGAACCAGATAGCTGATATAATACATTTATACTTTTTTTTTGTAAATATATACTTATAATATTATATAACACCCAGACAGAGAACAAACGTCAAGGTTCATCACATAAATGTTTGTTCTCAGTGGGAATCGAACCCACGGCCTACGGCACAGAAGGCAGGGCTACTACCAACTGAGCTGTGAAGGCTGTCGCGATAAGTGACATAATATCAAAAAAATGCCTCATAACTTTATTCTCAGGCACGTTATACAAATCTCTTGCTCAGATTCTTTGAGGACGTCTAAGGAGATAAAATATAATGAGGTTGAGAATTTCATCCATATTTTGCTGCATTAATCTTTTTGATAGTAAAAACGAAAATAATAAAAAACTTCAATGATAAAAAAACTAGTTTTAAACAAAAAACTCGCCAGTGTTTGTTATTGAGTTAACCTACCACATGCACTTGACGGAGGACTGTGACTTCAACGGTTGTGTCTTTCATCAGTATTACTGCTACGAGGGCTGAAAACCAGAAATCGGTTGTTACACGATAGGAATATTAGGAGTCAGTTCAGTATATAAAAATATGGACATTACTTTGGAAAGACTTTGGGAAAGGAAGGAAACTTGTTTCTTTTAGGCAACCTTAAACAAGGAACATATTCTACACATTCATTGCAGTTTTTTAGCGTTAACTATACGTAACCGAAACCACTAAGATCAGATGTGCTCCCGTCGGCAAACTTTGATTTAGGTCATGAAGTACGGTTTCGTCTAAAATGTTATAATGAAAGCATAGTACATCATCTTTTCCCCAAAAACGAAACTGGAACCCTGGTTCAAACACATAAGCCTACTTGTGCCGAATTAGATTAGATTTGTCAAGGAATAGTAGAGCTCTTTGTGAAGCTCCGGGGAAGTACTACCACCATGGCTTTTTCTGCCGCAAAGCAGCGCTGTGTTTCGGTTTGAAGAAGGTGGTTGCCGGTGAAATTAGAGGCAAATGAGGCTTAGCACGTTCCTATCCTGTGTGACTTACGAGGCAATGTTTTGTTATAGGTGATGGTTATCACTTAACATTAACTGGGCCATCAGCAATTTGTATAAAAAAAAAGAATAATGACCGGCGATGAGCGAGATGCCCACCAACACGCCGAGGCAGCAGCACGTGTGCTCTATGCGCATGCTGGGTGGCGCCGCCGCTTCCGTCGCGTTGGTCGGCTCCTCCTCGCGACCGCCCTCTTTCCTGCAATTTACATTCCCCCTTTGGATACCTTACTTATTTCAAGCTCCGGGCTGACCATGCAGCTAGTATTCTTGACTGACATTTTGATCAAGTACATATTAATTTTAATGTCACAAAAGTAAAAAAAGCAATAAAAATCCCCTCGGTTAATAAGCCGAATGGTGTTTTGATTAGTAGCTTTCAAACTCTACATAAACTCAATTATTTGGTACACTGTGTTAAAAACAGGATAAGCTTCTATTCATGTTATGTCTGGTCTGATCATGAACTTGATAAACCTCGAATCATCTTGACATCCTGGGTCAACAATGTAAATTGCTTTCCATTAGCCTAAAATTATTGGACCCATCACTATTAGTTATGTAATAGTAGTATTGTAGACTTCATAATGAGATTAGAACACGAGTTATGCATTAAATCGTAACCTGGAACCGCAAGGGCAATAAGAAAACTGGATTTGTATCCAATCAAGATGTCACTCACATTTTCCTACGCCGAGTCGGCAGCTCTACATTTTAATGCGATTGATCTGGTTTCGTCACTTGTCTTGTTTCATTTCACCCGAATTCAGTTACCAGTTCACGCGGAATAAAAACAAACCGATGCACTTTAAAATGGATTCTCGTTTGTCGGCGATGAGATGACGGGAAGTGCACGTCTCGCGAGGCAGGGTCCCACTGAGTCCGCGCGGGATGCTACGATTCACGGTCGCGGCGACCTGTGCTCGGATGATTGACTCTGTCCAATCGATTGTGACACGGGACCGCATCATTATTGTCGCAGTGGTCCAGCCTAACCTTGCCTCTTGAATAGGGAAATCGAATTCATTCATCATATGATCTAGGTACCTAATCTGTTGACTATGATAATTAAATTAATGCATACCGAATGCGTGCGAATAGGGGTACCTTCGTTTCTTGCCGTGCGTATTATTCACTTGTATACGCGCATTGTGCTACGACAGTTGATGTGTTTCTGCATGAGGGTGCTAGTGCCATTATATAATTTGCCTGATAGTGTGAATTAGAAGATTGCCCCCCGCTTGGTCGACCTGCCTTGATTTCCGCTGTTTTCAACTGCGTGCATGGACAAGTTATAGTGTTCCCAGCATCTTGCCCCGCGTTTTATCAATTCCCTACCACAAAATCGTCCATCGACTTATTATATCGTCAACCTACAAAACATAGCCTATTGAATAGAAAAAGCGTTTGCATGGTTGTTCTTAGTATAATATTTAAGAATCACGTCCGTTTCTAAGGCCATCATTACAGGAAAATTTAAAACTAAAATTGATTACCTTAGAATGCTCAAACTTTTAGAGGTGTTCACTAGCATTTTCCTTAAACTTAAACTGTCCTCCTACATGTTTCATTTCACTTTTAAATTAAATACTTACTTGTTCTTGACACAGATTATACTCGTCAACTGCACCATCTTTGTGTAAAACACTTCTGAATAAATCTTTTAATCTACTCTAAGAATTCCATCTAACATTAGAGGTTACCGCTGGGAGGATTCAAACAAGTCACTGCTTCAGCGATAATAAATTGAAACTCATATGTAATATCATTCAACATGAGAATATTGACGCAATAAAATACACATTCGTCTGCTTCGTGCGAGACAGGCTCTACGTGTGTGCCATTTATCTAATCAAAATGTAATTAGACGTAAGTAATACCAGGATTTGTCTTTGCCTCACGCTAACAATGGTATCTTACAGGTTTTAGCTAACAAATTTCGTTCTCACGGTTAAATTTATTCAAGAATTATGTATCTTACTCTTCGTTTTTTTGCTATCGTGTACCTGGTAGGTACTGTAGTATATACACTCATTTTCAAGGGTAACATGGCAAATGAAAAACAAAAAGTTGTGTAAGTTTTGATTTATATACATAGAAATGACGAACTTATCATAGTTGTACAGTAACAAATAAAACAGTCACTATATACTAGCAAATAAAATAATCAGAGATGCTTGCTATTAACTATAGTAAATTATAATAACTCACAGCCACAACTATTTTTGTCTCACCACATTTCTATAATAACAATTTAATAATAGTGCAAGGCGTTCGGGTTCTATAATGTGTTTGACATCAGCCCCGAAAGTCAAATTTGCACAACATTCAAAATCGACTTAAAACTCCGAGCATATTTCCGCTGGTCCATCAAATTAGACGATGCATAATTCATATTTTGTACTTTCCGGATCTTATTTATTCAAACAAAATCATATACCAATAATGTACCGAATCAGTTCAGTAAACTTTAAAATAAATAACCTACTAACAATCGTCCATTTTGCACTCTTTGTCGAACTCGGATTTCGACCACGCGTAGTCTTTGACAAGGTTGACGAATTCGTCGTAATCACAGAGACCCTTACTGCTACAGCCTTTGATTGGCAGCATAACCCCAGGTCCTCCGGCATCCTTAGCGTAGACAGCCTGTAAAATCATATCAAAATATTTAACTGTTACAAGCTATATTCGAATTCGACGGAACAGGTAAATTTAGTTCCTAAAAACACAAATTAATGTTTAGTTGTCGTAAATATCATATTTGTGCATATTTCTAATCAGTCTTAAGAAATAAAACAGAGAGAATATTAAAACCTATGACATTGGTATTATTCGTAATGTTAGTTCATTTAAGAAGTTCATTCATTAAAGATCGAGGACTAAAATCTATCGATAGTTTTCTATCTAGCGGTTGTCATAACACCGAAATGACAGATAAACTTGAGTAAGTATAGATGCTTGAACTTGCATCATCAAATAAATATAACAAATTTTTGCCCATATACCTCACTGTGTGTGGTCGGTCAAACAATACAGTTTGGATGTAAACTGTATTGTTTTTCCTTTTCCCTCAATCAGCCGTACCTGTGTATAATAAAGATACTCTTATATTCTTACCGAAATACTATATTTTCCGCTTATTATGTCCCGCCAGAGTTCCAATCCGTATGTAGCTCCGTAACTCGGCTGATGCGGCTCGAACACCCTTGTAGCTGCCATCAGAGATGCGACGTTGTTCTCATGAGCCGAGTACAATCTAAGCTTCGGTTGATCAGTATCTCCATTGATAAAACTGCTTGTTGCATTCAAAATGTCATTCAGAAGTACTCCTGGAATATTTTTATTAGTTTTACATTGGTCACCCCCACTTATTATTTAATCATTTCTTTCCCAAAAGGTATGAACTGAAGGTATGAAATCCCAAATCTTATGAACTGAAAGGGATTCGATTCGAACACCACTGTGGTGTCAAAAAAATATTTACCTGAAGCAAGTCTGATCAGTTGAGGCGTATAACTTTCAATCGCATATTCAAGTTTCGTAACATCTTTTATTTCTGGCATAACTTCCATTGCCCATTTTGGAGTTTGCACACCAACGTTACTCTAAAAGAAATATAATAATCATAAGAGTTGACTTCTCAAATGGTACGAAAACGTAGCTAACGTGATTGAATAAATAATCATAAAAATGAATGGATATTCTGATATTATCACGCGATGATCGTAACTAACCAAAGTTTGGAATAAGTTGTCCAAAAAGAAAACTTCTTCGGTAGTTGTAATGTTATTGCCAGTGTGCTCTGAGAGGTAGTGAAAGAGATCTAGATGAGGCTTTATCTTCTCAGCTACTTCAGGTATATCGTAGGCTTCGTCTCTCAATTTGTTGTAACGAGGACAGTTGTACCAATACATGATCTGAAACAAACATAATTTGTTATAGTACGGCTCTGATTTGACAAAGCCGTTGTTCTGTGTGATCTGTTCAGTAAAGCTTTGAAATTAAGGTTGTAGATACACTTCACAGTTTTACCGCTTAATACCACGAATTCGGGAGCCAATGCCGTTTCTTTTCGGTTGATAATGAAATGAAATCGAACAAAATCAGTATATACGATTGCTGATTCACTATATAAAAAAAGCTAAGTCCTGTTCCACAGAATACATTTCTTTTAGTCGCAGTACCTACAATGATTTCATGCAACGATTTGGACATACATAGGATACAGGCTAAACCCAGCCAAGACGATGACATTTCGCTTCCATTTGCTTCGTGTGGACTTCGGTTCTGTCTGTAGCAGGTGGACAATGCTGAAATCGTAAAGGAGCCAGTACCAGCTACTTACATCATCACTTTCTATATCAGGCGTGTTGTACGGTACTGGTTGCCAGTTCAACGCTAAGTTCCATCTCTGGGAGGGCGGTGGAGGGTACAGCGCTGCTAAGGCTGTCAACGCCGTCATCTTCGTTCTGGCGTAGGCAGTGGTCCTCATGACCATTTCATCGGTCAGGTACGCGGTAGATATGAAACCATCATATAGCCTACGTAGGTATTTGCCGACGCTGAAAGCACGCTGCTTGCCTCTCTGTTACAATCAGATTAAAAGTTAAAGTTATTCTATTCTTGTCGTCTACTTTCTTTCGAAACAGTGTGGGAAAAGGATTTAAAGTGCGCCACAAAAAAGCTTATTTTGAGAACTTGACACATGATTTTTTTGAGCTTTTTAAGTTCTATGACATGCCGGTTTTCTCACGATGTTTTCTTTTGCCGTTTGAGAGTACTAGCACTGTGCACATACATTTTTCAACAGAAAAATTCATTAGTGCACGATCGGTTTTGAACCCACGACCTCAGGATCGGAAGGTGGGGCCGTCACCACTAGATCACCAGCGTTCTCAACTACTTTTCTTGAATGTATTGGAATTTATTTATTTATCCACGGCACGGTAGATATCCGCTCAGATCTCTTAGTACCAACTCAAGATCAACTTCGAGAATATCTAAGGGGGGTAGTCAGAGGTACGTCCAATTGATAACATACTTATTGAAATGAAAAAAATTAAATGAAATTAAATACGTTTATTTAACACACACATTAGAGAGGAATACAGAACAGAGAAGTTAACAGATGAATATAAAACAAGATAAAAAGAAGGAAGTAACAAAAATAAACAAAATAATTATGCCAATTTAGTCCTGCTCTGTGCCTAGTGAGGTTAAATTGGTTCTATCTCAGCGTGATGCTACCCCGTGCATGAACCATGTAAGGGGTAACGCTGGTTTTCAGATAGAGCCACGAATAGGAGGAAATACATGGGCGGATCTCGGCAAGGCTTATGCAATTTTATCAGATAGGTACATAAGTTATTTGGAAAGATAAACAATAAATATAAATTAGTATTCTGTAGTTACATATAAACAAATAAATAACAACAAATAAAAAAATACAAAATAATAAATAATAAATACAATAATTATTGGTATATTATAAAACCTTTGTATTTTCCATAAGTGTAAGTAAACACCTAACACAATTAAGGGAATGCCTTGTTTTTCAGTCATTTGTTTCAAAATATACTAAGATATACCTACTTAACATTATTTATTCACATAAATAAAGTGGCATTGAAAACAAATGTCGTGTGCCTAATTTAGCAGTTCCAAATTTTATATGTATTTGTTAGTACACATTTATGTTTATCTAATTGGTTTGAACATCAACTGACCAGTAAACTATGGTTTTACGATATCCAAAACTGTTAGGTACTTACAATAAATTAGTGAACACTTTTTAATTAAAGACTTTTTTCAATGCTGCTTGTTGATTATGCATATGGTCCACCTGATGTTAGGGGCACCTATCACCGAGAACAAAGCATTGCCTCGCAAATCACGCAGGATAGGAACGTGCATGTACTATGCACTGCCCTGCGTTCATCAACTTGATACATATAGATGTAGGCCTCATAAGCATACAGATAGTACAAAATATATTAATAAATATTGTTTCTGTCTGTATTTAAATAATCTTTATTTAAATATAGGTTATTATGTACTTACGTTTGTCAAAGCTTTCATCCCGTAAGGGAAGAAAATACTGCTGTTCAGTTTACTTTGTGCTGGGTATGTGTCTAGCTCTTCTTGGTCAGGTGTTCGATCGCCATGCCTGAATATCTGTAGAAAAATGACAAAACTGGATCAAGTTGTACTAAATCTCGGTCGTAATATTCAGAAAATTATTAAGACGCAGACTACCGTTTAACAACTTCTCGCTCGCACATTTTAACATTTTTGAAGATATAAAACCACTAGGTTAAGTTATGAATAATCGCAAACAACAAAGTTTTGGAGAATACGAAGGTTCAGCAAATATTTCATTCCAATCCTAGATTCTAAAATTCCAAAACGTTTTTTTTTTTAGTTTTTTAGGAAAACTTGTTTGGCAAAAATTTGCAAATATTTTATTTTGACGCTGAACCTTTGTAATGCTTTTCTCCAAAATTTGGTTGTTAGCGATTTTTCTATATAGATAGGTACCTTCAGGAATTTGATATATGGTCGTCATAATAAAAAATTAACGACACTAATAAATAAATAAACCTATTTTATGAACACTAATCGCGCTCTTCACGCACAAATTTTTCTAGTAGTTTTTTGACTACTATTTAAACAATTTGTGTATTGTATTTCGTAAATTATATATACATGGCTTTATCAGTGAAATCATATTAATATGTTAGAGCGCAATCTCGTGTGATAGCAAATCATTCAAACCACACACACGCATGCCGCCGGCGTGATTGTCAATTGAAACTCCTGACATACCGTAAACACTAGCATCAGTTCTCTGTCCGTGATGCCTTGGACGTCACTAGCCCCCACCACTTGGTTGCTCCTAGCAACATCTTCGCCCCACGCTCCTACAATTAGCAAGAGTGATATGAATACGACCCCCATATTGAATTTTCTTTCCCGCCCAGAATATCTAGCGACGTCCACATAAAGTACGCGCGATCGCGAACGCTTTTCGACTGCAGTACGCAGAGCCTCTGCTCCATTTATATACAGATACATAGAATAGTGATACAAGAGGATCGGCGAGACAGCTGAACGTCACATCGTTCGAGCTCTGAATAATCGCCATTGATTGACTGATAGGTTTTATCGGGGAATTTCCTTCTAAATTTACTATTAGACTAGTTTTTTCAGTCTGTAGTCAGTATCGAATGACTGTAAAATTTGATATTAATCTCTAACTTGATTGATGTCTCATTAGTCTCATGCAATGCATTCAATAATTCTTACAAATTATAAAATAAATGCAAAAAACAAGCGCGCTATAATTTATGGCTAATTTATTTCGTCTTGCAGTTTGTTCGTTTACATCATAAGAACTTTACTTATTTTATGATTTTGATCGGGCATTATTTGGGCTTAGGTATGTGTGTAAGTGAGTTAAAGCTAGTGGTAGGAAATTATAGTCTGTCATTTGTCATGATAAAAAGGTTGATTAATGATCTATTGAAATAAAACCAGTTATAATGCATGCTCATTAAATTGACAATAGTCTTGTCAAGTATATCGTTTTATATAGAAAACAATAATTGGATTCATTTTCTGACATTTTTGGAAGCAACATAGCTTTTTCATTTTATTTGTTTTTCTAGTGTTATATTGAGTTGTGTTGTGTAATTTCGGTGGTATTTTAACCAACATTACTTGAGGTCTTAGCACAAAGTGTAAACATTTGAAATGAAAGTGTATTATGTGATATCCTGATTTGACCGAAAATGTTTCCAATGTTTTGAAGAAAACCGCCACCATTTTCTTTAAAACAAAATGACGGCCGACTTGACTATGGACTGACTTGACTAAAAAGTATTCAATACAAATCACTTGACACTGGCAAGATTGTCTGTCGAATGACGGACAGGAGCCATAAATTGAGAGAAGAAGAAGAAAACAATAATTCGGTTTGTTAGCATTACAAATGGCTCCTGAGACATCCTCAAAGAATCTTGAGTAGGTACTTGGTACTAATAGATCCGAGGGGATATCTACCATGCCTAGGGAAAACCGTGAAGCCGTTTTATAATAGGAACAGAAAAAATAATATTTAAATTATGTAGTTCACTAAGCTTGTTTTATAAATAAATAAATATTGGTGGACATTCCACACAGCACAATCTCGCCCCAAACTAAGCCAAAGCTTGTACTATGGGAACCAGATAGCTGATATAATACCCAGACAGAGAACAAACATCTATGTTCATCACACAGATGTTTGTTCTCGGTGGGGATCGAACCCACGGCCTACGGCACAGAAGGCAGAGCTACTACCAACTGAGCTGTGAAGGCTTTATGAAGGTAGGGTATCTTTTCAGTTTTATTGCTGTTTTATTCGTGTTGTTTTATACTTTTTACTTTGTTTGTGTGTCCTGTGTAGTGTCACAAATAAATAATAAATCTTTTTCTCTGTGTGATGACCACTGGTCTTTTTAGATAGAAAATAGTATGAATATTGTTACTAAGAAAGTTTGAGGATGTTTCATCATCATCATTTTCCTGCCCTTATCCCACTTCTGAGGAACAAATAAGGGCACATTGAACTCATCGGTAACGCCAGCTTCGGACCTAACTTGTGTACAAGCTCTATTGTACATCGCCCGAATAAGCTGCAGGTACTTCCCAGGCACTCCTTTTTCCTTCGATAGCCCACCACAGAACCTCACGGGGAACCCTGTCGTACGCTTTCTCCAGATCAATGAACACCATATGCAAGTTCTTGTGTGCACGGCGGTATTTCACGCAAAGTTGGCAAAGAGCAAGTTTGAGGATGTTTGTACTGTATTATATATATATTATAATATATGTATAGCGTCACGCATGACATTGTATAAAAATAGCGTAACATGAATTCATGGCCTTGAATTTTTATCTTCTAATTCTCATAAATTCTAGTTCTAATTTAAATACTTTCTACGAAGGTGTCAAGGGCAGAATATAGTACAATATACCTATACTTTACTGGGCTATTATATTTATAGTGAAACATGTTATGTATATCAATCATGCATGAAAAGTCCTACAAATTTTATACAAAACAAAATTAATTTGTTTTGAATTTTGGTATGTGAATATTAGTATATAATAGTAGGTATTGAAAAAGGTTGCTTGCTTATAGCCCGTTTACACTTAGCTCATATCCGTGGAAATGTGGAGGGACATGAGCAATGCGCCAATGTAAACAGGCCACTTTTGGAAATAAATAAATGTCCGCTCGCGTTGACGTTCGCGTAGCCTGCGCCGCCTAAGTGTCCAGGCTAAATGAGAACACACGTTGCCGGCGACGCTGCCGTGGACATATGTCCGGCCACATTTCCGTCTGCGCGAAAACCAGTAAAATTATGCTTCTATTTAGCTCTAGATAACAGCTCCAAGGTTATTTCCGTAATGATATTGACAAGTTTTGGAGAGGATATTTCAGCTGCTAAAAATATTCTGCCTAAAAGCACACATTCAATCAGTGAAGGTTCATGTGGCCTTTCTAGAGGACAAAATAAGGCTGTCTAAGTTTTGTTATTGACAGCGTGATTTCTGTGGATTCCATAAGAATTTACTTTTTATTGGTGTATGCCGCATTTATTTATCGCTCATGGTTTCAATATTGCTCTTCCAGGCATGACGGATGTGCACTACAACGAGCAAGCTCTATTAGAACATCTGATGATCTGCACCGAGTACGTCGACAAAGCGGAGAGATACGAGCTACTCGGTCCCCTCTACCGGCTAATAATACCCATCTATGAGCGCCGGAAGGATTATCAAGCACTTCTAGCGTGCTACCAACATCTAACAAAGGCGTACGCTAAAGTCATCGAGGTCACCAATTCGGGGAAAAGATTACTCGGAAGGTTCTACCGGGTAGCGTTCTTCGGAAAGGCCCATTTTGGTGATGACGAGGAAGGGCTCGAGTTCATTTACAAGGAGCCGAAGTGTACGTCACTTAGCGAGATATCGGAGAAACTGCAGAATTTCTACGAGCAGAAGTTTGGCAGTGGACACGTTAAAATGATCATGGATTCTGCACCGGTAAGTCAGCGCTTTTTAGTTCAGACATTTCATTTTATATGTCACTAGCGGCCTGTCCCAGCTTCGCATGGGTGGTCATAAATTTTTTGAACATTTTAGGATAAACTTAGACCGTGGGTTCGAGCCTCGCGTCTACTTATTTCATACATTTGCACGCGCTTCTCCTTGAGAGTGAAATCGCACCCCGCGCGTGACCCGTGGACCCGTTAACATTTTTAATTTCGTCATATCTTTTGAATGGAAAGTCCGATTTGAAAAATTTAAGAAGTAATCTATAGGTATTGAAACCGTTTTAATTATAAAATGATTTATTTGGATAAGGATTAATACCAAGGTACAAATAAAGACCCTTTTCTAGCGGAGGCATTTCAATTAACTTTTTATAATAAAAGAACACTTATTGTGACATAACTATAATAGTTAGACATATGCTGTCGCGACATTTTTTGTAGATGATGACGTGTTCTACAAAATCGTAGTACATTATTTTGTTCTATCATCAATAGTTTTCGCAGCGCACGCGATGTAAGGTTTTTGGTTTCCACCTTGGGTTACATTATTGGAGTTTAGTAAGGATCCCTGATTTTTTTGAAAAAATAATATAGCCTATGTTACTCAAGGATAATGTAGCATTCTAATGGTGAAAGAATTTTTGAAATCGGACCAGTAGTTTTTGAGCCTATTCGTTACATACAAAAATACAAAAATACAAATGTTTCCTCTTTATAATATTAGTGTAGATTAATATAAGAATCAAAATGCATCAATCAAAATAATTAATTCATCATGCAAAGAAAACTAGTGTTCCGTATAACGTAGTGGTTCGGAATTAGTATGTAGCTACTGGGTGTTTTTAATTAAAAAAGAATGTAATTTTCTTTTAATAACATCTTAGAATAACTTAGCCTTTGTTTAGAAACGCATTCGCTACACTATACCTACTAAGTTACGCTTATTGTATCAATGTAGGTATTATTCCATTTGTCCAAATACAAGTCTTTTGTACAATTTGGTTCGGGCTAAGCGTTAACAAGATGCTTCAAAAATAAACAATTCGAAGCCTAAAAATATTCGTACAGAATAAATAATGGGTGGATTCCAGCTATCTAGTATAAGCCTCATGCTTAGGGCGGGTTCAACCGTAATACCATCGCAAATAAAAATATTTCTGTCTTTCTAACTCCCAGAAACACGCACTCAACCATACTCATAGAAATACTCATCCACCCCGCATTCACTCTCAATACTATTTGGCGAATACAAGTGCGATTTTTCGAAAATGAGTTTAGTGATTTTATATCTTTCAACATGTCGAAACGTGCGAGCGAGAGTCACATTAACTCTTGTCTTCGCCTTAAAGGAGGGGACTAGACCTCACGATACAGGGAATCCTAGTGTAAAGCCTAGACTCAGAATAAAAAAAAATAGTATTATATAAACGTTCAAAAATGAATAAATTCTTCTTCATCTCAGGTAGGTTGTGATGACATCACTGTTAGTGATGTTCTGGTACGTCGCACATTAGCATAAACCCTCAACTTTTTCCAACTTTTTTATTATGAGTTCTGGTTCCGACACTTTATAATCTAATTTTAATCAACTTCGCCGACTGTACATATATCTTACGCGCACAGGTAAATCGCGAAGAACTAGACAGCAAGCTAGCTTACATCCAAGTAACATGGGTAAGGGCGGCCCCCGAAGGCTTGACAGCGATCAGTTCCAGCGGAGAAGGGACGTTTGAACGCGCACACAACGTGCGTCGGTTCGTCTTCGAGACACCCTTCACCAGAGACGGCACAGCCAGAGGACCGGTTCACCATCAAAGGCTCAGACTCACGCATCTTACTGGTAAATTGAACTTTATTTACACTGTTATAAGGTTGAAGTCACCACAATTAGTTTGAACGCGTACGCAACGTGCGTCGGTTCGTCTTCGAGACACCTTTCACCAGAGACGGCACAACGAGAGGAAGTATATTAAACTATATTGGTGTCAATTCTGTTGTTTAATTTTCCTAATTTAACCTAATTTGACAGCACTAAAAATATTGCCGTCTCTTTCTAAAAGACCGAAACAACAAGGACGGCTATAATTTTAGAACTGTCAGATTAACGACGACGGCGGTAGATCTCAAGTTCAAGTCTGCCCGCGACCACGGCTATTGCAACATAGCCGAAACGTCGGAAAAATAACAAAGGTAAACGCGATAAATACCCGTGTAATACTTTCAATATGTGTGCTATGATCGCGAGAGTTAAAAAAATACTGTCAGATTAAGTTAGTTTAGGATAATGCAACAACAGAATCGACACCATTGACTTAATAATTTGTTCTGTTTGGCATCATATGTAAGTTTCATCTTAATTATAAACTTCTATCACATTTCCTTTTTAATTCACCGGCAAAACAAATTGACCTTCGCAGCTCAAATGGTAGTAGCTCTGCACTGTAGGCCGTGGGTTCGATCCCCACCGAGAACAACACTTGTGTAATGAACGCAGTGAACAAATGGTGTGTTTTGTAGTACTTTTACTAGCTTAGTTTTAGTATGTGTTTTACCAGCTTACTTTACCTTTTACTTAGTTTGGTATAAGGTAAATTGTCCACCGATATTGATAAAGCTTAGGACAGTACAGTTAAAGAGTATATTTTACATTTTGCAGCTGCTAATTGGTTCCCTTACGTGAAACGCCGCGTGCCGGTCGTGGAGACGCAACTCGAAGAGAAGAGTCCGATAGAGGTCGCTATTTCGGAAATGGAAAGCCAAGTCGCCGAACTGGCTGAGATTGTCAACGCTAAATCGCCCGACATCAAGAAACTACATTTGAGGTAAACCGGTTGTATTATAATACATTGTAACAAGGATCATACCAAAGAGCAGATTTTAAGAGTAGCAGTTTCAAAGACTAGATTTTAAGAGTAGTAGAGCTCTGTGAAGGGCTCGTCCGGGGAAGTACTACCACCACGCCTTTTTCTGCCGTAAAGCAGCGTTGCTGTGTTTCGGTTTGAAGAGTGTGTTTCCCGGTGTAATTACAGGTAAGTACATGAGGCTTAGGGCCGGTTTCACCATGCTCTGTTAGATTAACAAAGGATTAAAGGGCCGTTAAATATGTCAAAATGTACGCGTTTGACAGCTAAGGTTAGATTTAACGGTCTTTTAATCCTTGATTAGTAACTAACAGAGCATGGTGAAACCGGCCCTTAACATCTGTAGGTATGCCTCAAGTTGATGGACGCAGGGCAGTGCATCGTAGGGCACGTTCCTGTCGTGCGTGACTTTCGAGGTTGTGTTTTATTATAGGTGATGGTTATCACTTAACATCAGGTGGGCCAACTGTTTGTTCCATCAGCTAGTAGTATTAAAAAATATATATATTATTTATCAGGTTGCAAGGCAGCGTGTGTGTGCAAGTGAACGCGGGGCCGCTCGCTTACGCCAACGCTTTCCTAGATCCGACGCTAGCGCAGATGTATCCCGACGATATGGTCGACAAGCTGAAGGCTATATTCAAGTGAGTATCGCATCTGTATGTACCCCAAGTCTGAGTATCGTCAGGCCGTTTTTAGGGTTCCGTACCCAAAGGGTAAAACGGGACCCTATTACTAAGACTCCGCTGTAAGTCCGTCTGTCACCATGTATCTCATTAACCGAGATAGTTAGACAGTTGAAATTTTCACAGATGATGTATTTCTGTTGCCGCTATAACAACAAATACTAAAAAAAAACAATAAAATAAATATTTAATGGGATCACTCACAACAAACGTGATTTTTTTGCTCGTTTTTGCTACAGGTAAAACAAGGTGAAATATTCACAGAATATTTAGTTAGATAAGATAAGATAATTATTTATTTCATTTAAGCACACTTATAATAAAATATACAATATAACAGTTTTCTTAAATGGTAATGGCTTATACATTTAATAATTTATATGACAGAACCTACATTAAGTCATGTCGACTTGTGTTGTAGGTCCTGCCCCCTTCCAGGAGAATAAATAAAAAAAAGTTAAAAATAAATAATTAAATTTAAATAAAATGCCGTGGGTTCGATCCCCACCGTGAACAAACATTTGTGTGATGAACATAGATGTTTGTTCTCTGTCGGGGTGTTATTATTAATTATATATTAATAATAACAATTATATATTAATAATTTACAAAAAAAAGTATATATTCACATATGACAAGCTTTGGCTTAGTTAGGGGCTTGATAGTGCTGTGTGGAATGTCCTCCAATGTCCTCCAATGAATGAATGAATGAAAATGCTTGAGTGTACACCTTACAAACGAACAAAATAGGAAACAAATAATAACAACTATAGATATGTACAATGGGCGGGCTTATCACTAAAAGCGATCTCTTCCGAACTACCTTTGGATGGAGAGGAGCCTATATATGTTTGGTTATATGTTAGATATTTATATTATTTATTATTTTTTATTTACTCATACTTGACCAGCTTGCTCCAAAAATAATCTTTTAAACCGATGATATTATTTACAGAGAGTTCCTGACAATATGCCACGCAGCACTGCAACTGAACACAAAACTGATCAGCTCTGACCAGGTTTCGTACCACGAGGCGCTTGAAACCAACTATTACAAACTAAGCGATTCCTTGGCAACTGTTTTAGGGCAGCCGCTACAAGATATACTCGTAAACGGAAACCTAAGCACCACAGTTACTGGCGTAGAAATGGATTCTAGCAACGCTTGATAACCTAGAACAAATCTCATACAGTTAACTGGTTTGCTCAATAGGATATCGTAGTGAGGAAGGCACACTAGCACAATACTCAATTACAAGTTACGGCGCTTTTATGGCCAATCGGGAGATTGTTGGTGGCGCCCTCTTTTAGTAATGTTGCTAACTCACGATTCACAAGTTATCGAGTTGAATTTGTTTAAAAACACTTAAGATCAGTGGTGAATTTTCTGACTACCCACTTTTTTATCAAAATGTTAAAATCGTTTGTAGTACATTTTTTTATAGAGCAATAATGTGAACAGTGAAAACATTACATCACAAATCGCTAAATAGCGTACAATAATAAACAAAGACTGATGTCCAATGAACTCAACGTAAAACCTACCTTAGGTAGAGGTAATTAGGTTAAAAGTCAATTACCAGATCCATCCTCTTGACTTAGTAAACTTCTAGGTAAAATGTTATCAAGATCTGATCAAAGCCAGTGCCATGACTTATATCTCTCTTTTCTAAAAGTTTTAACTAGTATTTAGAATGTACTTACTGTTTTATACTCCTCTATACTTAGCTAATTTTGAATCTGTAATTTGTAGACTCTTGCCGGTTTTAGCTTTTTCAAATGAAAAATGCAATCGGCAATAATTGAAATGTAATTTATATAATCAAAATTTTAAAGCACTATATTAAGCTTGGATAAAAAAAAAGTTAAATTTGAATCATTCGTCGTACTACTGTGTGGTATTTGTACAATTTTTTTAATCAAATGCTAATTATTTAGTATTTAGGAAACGAGACTAACGGCCGGTTTCTGAATGCTCCATCAAACGTAATCAGATGTCAAATCACTTGCTATTTCAGCTATTACATCAAATTTAACTGAGATAGCAAGTGACTTGTCATCTGATTACGTTTGATCGAACTTTCAGAAACCGACCGTTAATAGATCATGTTCAACATCATGTGAACTCAAATAAAATATGGAAGAATCATTTTTAGCATAAGAATTCTTATCATCAATGGGGATATAACTATGTTAGATTATATGAAAATCGATTTACCTGTAACAGCCTGGTATCTATAACCTACGACCATCCATTTGTATCAGTTAGTATCCTCATCCGTCGGTTAATCTCTCATTGCCTGATGAGAAGTGACAGTATTGCTACTAGCGGATGCTCGTAGGATATAGGAAGCTGGCATTAACGGTCTAGCCGTAAAAAACTAACCAGACACCAGTGGCGTAGCTAGGTGGACAAGGACCCCGGTGCATAGAGAATGAATTGGGCATAGAGAAATAATTTTGTGAGCAGGCTCAATGTTTTCTAGCTTCGGGAGCTAGTTGGCCCTCTCTTTTCAAAGCTTAGGTTAGAGGGCCCTTGAGCTCCGGGGCCCTGGTGCATTGCACCACCTGGCCCTACGATAGCTACGCCACTGCCAGACACACTTTCGCGTTTATATTAATAGCGTCGTTGTACAAAGTCGCAATGTTGGTGAAGGCCTTGGAATATGGCCATCAGTGAAGTATAACTAAGAGAAGAAACTTGAGAATTGCTTACTACTAGAAATCAGGGACTGAATTACGGCACAATTGACATAACAGATTAACAGATATGACGGCATACCAATAAATAACGATATCCCAAAAATATTGGGTCCTACATTGCATTATTGGTGTTACCGAAAAATATGGGCATAATATCGGTACCGTTATTTGAACTAAACAATTCTTTATCTTTCAAAACTGTTGCGGATTGAGTTAATTTTAACGCAACGAGCTTAAACTTAGAGCTGATTTCACCATGCTGACTTAGATTAACAAAGGATTAAAGGGCCGTTAAATATGTCAAAATGTACGCGTTTGACATCTAAGGTTAGATTTAACGGCCTGTTAATCCTTGATTAGTAACTAACAGAGCATGGTGAAATCAGCTCTTAAACTTTTAATTTTAACTTTTCAAGTCACGACACATCCCAAGCGGCGCCTCTCGCCTATGTACCCGTGTCTATTTTTTCAATACCGACATGAGGTATGGATTAAATAACAGTATCAAATGAAAAGGTATTGAATACAGTACTGTTAATTTATGTTCGTTAAGTACCCGTTTATCAACAATAATTTCAGTCCCTGCTCGAGATGTCAATATTATTCAATTCGTGACAAGCCACTTTACTGACTGTAAAAGTCTCATTGCAAAGATTGTTCAAGCAATTCCACATAATCGTCTTTCATCTAGAACTCATTCATAGGTTGATGTTCGCATCGTTATATAAATATCTGAATTTGTTTAGCATGTTGCATATTATCTGCTAAATCAGTATTTCTCTAAGTTATTGTAGTTACTTTGTTGTTATTATTTATTCGCTCATTTGAATGGTGACAGGATTCAATTGTCTTATTCCATGTATCCAATTACACGCTAAAATATTGGTGCCAATTCTGTTGTTTTATTTTCCTAATTTGACAGCACTAAAAATATTGCCGTCCCTTTCTAAATGACCGAAACAACAAGGACGGCTATAATTTTAGAGCTGTCAGATTAATTTAGGTTAGGATAATGTAACAACAGAATCGACACCATTATCAATGTTTTAGCCTTTACGTTAGTGCGTTCGTTTTTTCTCGTGGTACATAAGAAATAAGGGGTAGATTCAGTGGCGGATTTACATATTAGCCGCCAGTTAGGCTATTCATGCCACCCCTACTGATCTCTACAATTCGATAGCCTAGTTTACAATCATATTTATAAAAAAAAATAGACAATGTTAATGATTTGTTTTTTTTTATACAACCAGCTGATGGAACAAGCAGATGGCCCACCTGATGCTAATTGGTAACCATCACCTATAACAAAGCATTGCCTCGTACGTCACGCACGATAGGAACGTGCCCTACGATGCACTGCCCTGCGTCCATCAGCTTGAGGCATACAGATGTTAATGTATTTATTTATTTACCACACATAATTAGCTTCATGTGCCTGTAATTACACCGGCAACCACACTCTTCAAACCGAAACACAGCGTTGCTGCTTGGCGGCAGAAAAAGGCGTGGTGGTAGTACTTCCCCGGACGAGCCCTTCACAAAGAGCTCTACTACTCTTAAATTCATTGTATCAGCTTTTTCCCGTTATTAGTATGATTGTGTTGAGAACTATAATAGGAGATCGATGGGTCAGTTCTTTTTCCAAGAGCTCAATCTTATAAGTAGAAGGTACATGATTGAGCTTTTCTTAGTTTAGAAATATACCCAAAAAGAAGATATAGATATAAATATAAGAAAAAAAAAATTGCCGCCCCCTAAGATCTGCCGCCTTAGGTTCCAGCCTACTCAGCCTGCTGGTAAATCCGCCACTGGGTAGATTTTTATGTTATTTATTTCAAACCTACACGTACAAAACCAAACTGAAAGCTCAAAATACACCTACCTGATGTTATTTAATTTTAGTTTGATCAACCGTTTTTAAAACAAATCTTACCTACACATCTAATTCATTGACATTAAATTCAAATTTTTGTGACAGCTTAATTAATTTAATGTTATTTCGTGATTTTTTTATAAATTTTACGCATGTTTATATTTATTTGTTGTTTGTTGCTTAGCAGTAACTTTCCGAATACTCCAATAAGCTCTGTGGCTGCTGGAAATGTGGTTTTACTTTCATATTCGGCCTCTAGTTACCTACCGGCTCCTAACAGAGTGATAAACAATAAAAAATGTATTGGGTCTATAATCCCTCAGGTCCATGCTATGCAATGCTTGTAGGTAACAAGCACTGCATAGCGATGATGGCAATAGCGGTAGCAATAAAATAAGCCGTTGTTTTTATACACAAATGACATCGCTATCTGTCGTGAGTACCTACTGTACCAACAATCCGTTCGGAAATTTGAATATGTATATACAATTTAATTTCATTCCATTGTATTCCTCTGTATGTTGTGCTTGTCCAAAAATATATAACGCGTACTTACTATTTTATTAACTTCCATTTATTTATTTTATACTGAAGTATGAAAGAAAACCTCAACGATCTACCTACGTCTATTTAATTTAATAATATTAATAATTTAACCTTAATACATATGTATTTGTATAATTTTATATTATAATAATTATGTATCAAAACTTTATTGTATCAATGCTATCAACCTATAGCTAATTTAATTTGAACATAATTAATTGGTTAAGTACTTGCGTACTCATTTTCTTTAGTTGCATCGCAAGTTTGCATGGTCGAGAATTATTGTAAAATCAGAACATTACAGTTATAAAGTAGATCTGTGACTGTAAAAAACAACCGTTACTTTTTAACCAAAAATGTTTTTAATAAGTGTGCAAAGGCTTTCTTATATTTTTCTGCGTATCTATACCTAGCCGTAAAATTGCACAATGAAAGTAGTACTACCTACTTCTTACATTTGTATTCTAAAATTCACTGTTTTAATACATTTTATAAAACAAAGTTGATTTTATTTCATACCTATGTGTACCCACTTAGTTTATCTATTAATATATGACTAGCGGCCTGTCCCAATTTCGCATGGGTGGACATACTTTTTTTCAATGTTTTAGGATAAACTTAGACCGTGGTGGGTTCGAGTCATTTGAACGCCCTTCTACCTCGCGCCTTGCCCGGGCCCGCGCTGGGTGAGAACGCGCCCCGTGACATTATATTTTTAAAATCTTTTGAATGGAATGTCCCGTTTGAAAAATTCAAGAAGTAATGTATAGGTATTGAACCAGTCTTGAATATCAAAAGATTAATTTGGATAAGGATTAATACCAAGGTACAAATAAAGAGCCTTTTCTAGCGGCGGCATTTCAATTATTTTTTTATAATAAAAGATGAAAAGAACACTTATTGTGACATAACTATAATAGCTAGACATAAGCTGTCGCGACATTTTTTGTAGATAATGACGTGTTCTGCAAAATTGTAGTACATTATTTTGTTCTATCATCAATAGTTTTCGCAGCGCACGCGATGTATGGTTTTTGTTTTCCACCTTGAGTTACATTATTGGAGTTTTAGTAAGGATCCCTGATTTTTTTGAAAATATAATATAGCCTATATTACTCAGGGATAATGTAGCATTCTAATGGTGAAATAATTTTTGAAATCGGACCAGTAGTTTTTGAGCCTATTCGTTGCATACAAAAATACAAATCTTTTCTCTTTATAATATTAGTGTAGATGTAGGTAGATGATCATTAATCAATATTTAGAGTGGCGCTTTATAGAGGAGTGCTATACCCAGCAGTAGGTGCATACAGGCTGAATAGATAAAGATAGAATAATCATCTTTAAAGCACTGGTTATAACAAAGTACTCTGTGAAGCACTGTTTTCAGAGCCAGCGTGCGGCGCACAGTGGTTCCAAATCAAAAATAAGTGGACATAGGGTCGAAAGTCGGAATTTCGATCTGATTTTTTTATACAGAATAGATCTCAGCTATCCTGACAACTTTTGTTCTATGAAAAATCTGTAAGAAGCGTAGTTTTCGAGAAAAAAAATAATCAATTATTTTTTGTATGGAGAAAAACATACTTTATTTTTTTTCTCGAATTGGATCAATTTGGCCCGTGTTTGGTTGGTACTGTGTCATGGCCCAGGTGATATACTAACATAAAAAAAATATAACACGCGCAGTCACTTGCAGCCACGGGAGAAAATCGACTCTAAATTAAAAAAAATGTTTTTGCTTGTTTTACGAAGAGTTCTTATTTCTTCATATCTTTTCATGGATTTTCGTGTACTGTAGTATATTTTAATTGACTCCGTGAAGAGAAAGTAATAAAAAACTACATTTTAGTTATATTTTTCTGCCATATTAAAAATTTTTGCTAATGTACAAGAGACTGTACCACGAACCTACTAGGTGTATCCTTCTATAGGTATATCCTAGCAGGCGGGGAGGTGCAAACCCCGACGTGGCGCGTCTCCGGGTGGCGGATAGGAGGTTTCGGGGTGCCGAAGGCCCCTTTAGGGGAGTTCTCGGCACACCGACGCGGACCAAACACAAAGAGGGCGACCCAGCGCCTGTGGTGATGGGGGAGGGGCGTGGGGAGCGTCTTTTAAAGCCTCTTCCCACCCCCCTCTCCCTACACCCAAAAGTTGGGGGGATGCCGCTTGGGCAACAGTATCCACAACACCCTAGCTTGCCCCGCCTCTGTTCACAGGTAAAAACCCCCAAAAATAAAAATATGCAGAACACATTGAAGGAATTTGAGATGCCATGCGACCCGGCCAGCACCCGGCGCTCTCTGGTTCCCGGGCCGGAGAGGGAAGTTGGCTACCGAAGGCGGTGGCGGGGTGGGTCCCCAGGCCCCGCCCCCTGCAACTGCTACTGGGACCACCAAAGGCCCGACGGCCACCTCCGCATCCTCCTCGGCACAGCACCCGCCTGGGCCAGTGCAGAAGAAGAAGCCTAACAAAAGCAAGAGGAAGGCGAACAGGGCGGCAGCAGCAACGAGGAACGGTGACGCTGTGTTGGACACGGACATCGGACGTGGTGCCACGGCACCTTCTGTGCCTGTAGACACTGCGTCCGTAGGTAAGATCCCCCCAAGCGGCGCAGCGCGGCGGAACGCACTGCGCCAGGAGCGCCGGAGACTCAATGCCGCTCTGGTAAATGAGGTCAAGCAGCGCCAGTTAGAGGGCACGCTATATCCGCCCAATGTGTCGACTATTGCGCCGTCCGTTGGGATGGTTATGGCGGGTCCGTCTACCCTTGATGTTGGGGCACGTCCTCCAGTAGCCATACCGAGATACGATCCCGAGTACCAGCTCCATTCTATGGAGTTGGGCAACTAGGGACAGGTCAAGGGAACGCTGCAGGAGGGCCATCCCCCCAAAACGACACAAAAGACTGAAATTAAACAGTCAAACCCCCAAAGACCAGAGACGCTCGAGGAAGCGGCAGGGAAGAAGTCGACTGTTCCGAACCAAGAGGCATTCTCCGACCCCCGAACTGGTAAAGGGAAGGGCGCAGGAAAAGGCCGTGCCGTCGAGGAACACGGCAACAACCTGGCCTCTACCTCGACCGTCTCTGGAACAGAGATGAGTGGCAGCACCCGGAGCGCTAAGCGGCAGAGGAGCTCGGACATAGTGTCACCTTCGTCGGCGGGAGCTGACAAAAAGGTGCGCTTGGAAACCGGCCACTCTGCAGCAAACGTAGCGAAGGGTGGAGGCCAACAGATGATGAGCAGTGGCCCGGGCGAGTCCAAATCGTACGCCGAAGCGTCCGCATCCCACCTTAGGGTGGTGATACTGGACAAATCAGGTGTCCACCTGGACGACCTCAGGGCCACCATGCTCAGGAGTAGGCTGGAGCAGCAAACGGTGGCGTATTTCTTCCAGCACTGCCGGGACTGGGGGTGTGAGAAGCCGCGCTTCGTCGCGATGCCCAGGCTTTCTCACGGGGGTCTGAGGGTCGAGGCTCGCGACGAATTCTCGCTTTCGTGGCTGGCCTCGATCATCAGTGACCTCCCTGGTCTCTGGTCGGGCTCGGGGGGATACAAAATCGTTGCGGAACACGCGCTGCCCAAATTTCACAAAGGTGTGGTGGTCGTTCCGGACTTTGAGGGCGACGGAGAGCAGATAAGAAGCTTCCTCGCCTTCTTTAACGACCACCTTCGCATCTCCACCTGGCCGATCTTTGCCCACCGGATACAGAAAGACCGGAATACTACCAATAACGTCATGGTTTTTGGTATTCCGGTGGACGAGGTCGAAGCCTTAAAGAAAGGCAGGTGTCGCCTCGCCTACAAGATGGCGACGGTGTACGTCCTGTTGAGGGAACCAAGAGCGGCGGACGTCAAAACCCCGATCGTGGCGCCCGCTCCGGGTGCGCCCTGCACTAGCAGTGGTGAATCAGGGGCGGACGCCGCGATCGGTAGTCCCAATCGCGATTTAGGGGAGGGGGAGTTCTCGCAAGACGAGATAGACCTGCTACTGGGTGACGAGGGAGGGGAGATTGCGGGGGGCATTTCATGTCTCAGCATTCTCTCACCTGCGCCGCCTATGGAAGCGGGAGAATCTGTCCCGTCGAGCGAGAATTCTCACTCGGACCAACCACAGTAGGATAGATTGTTCTACACCCACCTAAAAAAACCCCCTCACTCGTTCTGTAATCATGATGATGTTTAATAAGTTAACTCGGATCAATCGACAAATCTCTAAAACTCCAACCCCTTCAGGGAACTGCGAGAAACAAACCGACAGGCCACACACAAACATTGCTAATCAGCTTAAGATCGTTCAGGCCAACATACAACACAGCGTCACTGGGTTCGCTGCGCTAAGAAGAACCCTAGAGGAGCAACCACACACAATAGCACTGGTCCAGGAGCCCTACATTGTCCGAGGTAAAGTAGGTTTTAACGCCCTCCGGGGCAATGTATTTACTCCGCCTTTACAAAATAAAACTCGTACATTAATTTATGTACCAAACACTGTCAAAGCATCAATGGTCACACATCTGTGCACGGATGACCTCACAGTAGTGAAAATTGAAACTGGTCTAGAAGGTAATCTTAACACACTAATCCTAGCATCTATATACATGGATGGTGGGGCACAAGCACCACCTCCTGAACTCGAAAACTTACTAATCCACTGCAGACGACTCAAAACAGAATGCATCATAGGCTGCGATGCACACAGCACTGTATGGGGGTGTCAAGATACGAACGAAAGAGGCAGAGATCTTCTTGACTTCGTCTTAAGGCACAACCTAAACATTCTGAATAGAGGATCGGAGCCAACATTTGTGACGTCATGGGCTAGGACTATAGTAGACGTTACATTAGCCACAGAAACTATCGCAGAACTAATTAACGACTGGCACGTAGCTACACAAGAAGCATCGTGTGCGGACCATAGGCGGATCAGGTTCAGCTTAAAGACAGGCGAAATGATCCCCCGCAAATACCGAAACCCCAAAAAAACAGACTCAAGTCTCTATGTGGAAACAATGAACGCAACCATAAATCAGCTACAGGAGACTGAACATAAAACGCTACTTACTCCATCAGAAATAGAAACAGTGCTGGCATCACTGGTTAACATGATCACCAGTTACGAAAGAGCTTGTCCTCTCGTAACGGAAAGTAATAAAATAATGCAACACAAAGACAGATGGTGGAACAAAACCCTTTCCAAACTGAGAAAGAAAGTTCGCCACCACTTCAATAGGGCGATGAACACCGACAACGAAAAAGACTGGGCGGACTGTAGAATAGTAAGACAGCAACTTAAGCACGAAATAAGACAAAGCCGAAACAACTCATGGAGGAAATACAGCAGCTCCATCGCATCCCAGAGTGAAACGGCACGCCTAAGCAAAATACTCTCCAGTGACGCCAAGATAAAACTAGGCACTCTTAAGAGGCCTGATGGTTCTTATACGACAACAGACAAAGAACAATTTGAGCTTTTGCTAAAAACGCACTTCCCGGATTGCAATCTTAATGAAAATACAAGCTGGGAAACTGACCACGAGGGTCACACCCCAAAAAAGGAAGACTGGGAACTAGCCAGAGCCATTGTCACAGAGGAGGCACTGTTATGGGCCGTTAAAACCTTTGAGCCCTACAAAGCGGCTGGTACAGATGGCATTTTCCCTGCTCTCCTACAATGGAATCTCACCAAAATTGAGGCAACGCTTACGTCCATCTTTAGAAGCTGTATTGCCTGGAAATACATCCCTCACGCATGGAGGGAAGTCAAGGTAGTCTTTCTTCCAAAGCCAGGCAAGTCTGACTACACCCAACCTAAATCGTTCCGGCCTATTAGTCTAAGCTCTTTTCTACTGAAGACTCTGGAAAGGCTCTGTGATCGACACATACGCAGTGGACCACTAATCAAGAATCCGATAAACAAAAATCAACATGCCTATCAATCGGGCAAATCAACGGAAACAGCACTTCACAATGTAGTACATAAGATCGAAAGCGCGCTGGAAAGCAAGCAATCGTGTCTTATAGCGTTCATTGACATCGAAGGCGCTTTTGACAAAACAACTTTCCCGAGCATCGAAAGAGGCCTCAGGAAACAAGGTGTCGAAGATAACCTAAATGAGTGGATCAACAAAATGCTATCAAACAGAGCAGCCCTCACAGAACGTTCAGAAGTCACAAGATGCCTTGTCACAAGAGGCTGCCCGCAAGGGGGAGTACTATCTCCCCTGCTGTGGGTACTTGTAGCCGACGAACTACTAGACTCCCTAAACAAGGATGGGCTACACACAATTGGCTACGCCGACGATCTGGCAATCATGATATCGGGGCTCTTCGAATCAACTCTATGCGAAAAGATGCAGAGAGCACTGCGAATTGTGGAGTCATGGTGCCACGCTCATAGCCTAACAGTGAACCCCAGTAAAACAGAACTTGTGCTCTTTACCCGCAAGCTAAAGCTGCCGAATCTGAACCTACCATCGCTGTTTGGAACCAAACTGACCCTAAGCAAGGAAGTCAAATATCTCGGAATATGGCTAGACAGCAAACTCTTATGGGGTAAGCAACTAGAACACATCACGACGAAAGCCACAAATGTGCTATGGCAGTGCAGACGCGCCGTTGGTAAGGATTGGGGACTTAAACCCAAGCTTTGCCTGTGGATGTACACTGTCATGGTTCGACCGGTACTAACCTACGGTGCCGTGGTGTGGTGGCCAAGAACAAACTTAGTCACAACAATCAACAAGCTGCAACAGGTACAACGGCTCGCGTGTTCCCTGATCAGCGGTTGCTCAAAATCCACACCATCTGCGGCGCTGGATATAATACTAGGCCTAACGCCCCTTCATCTTTACATACAACAAGAGGCGATGGCAGCAGCGTTAAGAATAAAATCCGCAAACCAATGGAATGGCAGTGGTAAAATAACAAATCATGGCAGGATTCTGGACAAAGCTATCCAAGCTATGCCGGAGGCTCGAAACGGCACCGACAGAATTGCCACAACATACCTCACGAACAAAAAGTACCAATTAGAAAATGGAGAAAAGACTGAGGATCAGACTCCGACCCCCCACGTCCTTCACGTCTACACTGACGGCTCGAAACAAAAACTAGGAGCGGGTTGCGGCTTCTACTGTCCTGAAACAGGGCTATCCCGCGCGCAACCTCTCAGTAAATCAACGACCGCCCTCCAGGCAGAAACACTTGGGCTCTCCCTGGCAACAGGAGAAATGCTCTCATCAGTAAAGTCTATGACGGCCGCAGCCACTGCAAACGAACAGACAACTATTATTTTCACAACAGACAGCGCAGCACTGATTAACGCATTGAGAAGATCTGACACAAGGTCAGCTTCCCTTGTACAGTGTCACACTGCGCTTCAAAATCTGTCTGACACGCATAGTGTTAAAATAAGATGGACAAAGAGTCACGGCTCATGTTCAGGTAACAACGAGGCTGACTCCCTAGCAAGAGAGGGCGCGAAACAGGCACCGACAATAAATGACATAGGTCTATGCAAACCTACGTCGGTAGAGATAAAAAACAGGCTGAAGATGCATTCTCAGAAGGAACACCAAAAGCAATGGGAGCGCAGATCAGACTGCAAACATACAAAAACAATGCTTCCAGCCACGAACAGGCACTTAACAACCATCCTGTTAAAGCTGAGACGCGAAGATCTAAAGCTGATGGTCAGAATCATCACGGGCCACTGCGACCTCAACTACCATCTTTTCAAGATCGGAGCGACAGACAGCGACCTATGTCGTGGATGTCTTCAGGAAAAAGAAACTGTGGAGCATGTGGTACTGCACTGCTCCGCAACTAACGAAGCCAGGTCCAAAACTGGACTGCAGAAGCTGATCGGGTCATTCCTCTCATCTGCATCCAAATCACCACCGGGGATGCTTGAACATTGCTGCCACCAACCCAAGGTCCTTCTCCGCTATTTTAAGGAGTTGGGCTGGCTGGGGTGAGGTTAGCAGGGGGACAATGCACAATACACCCCATTGCGGGACGTCCGTGCAGATCTCGTTCCCCCACCACGAATTAGAATTAGAATTAGAAGATCAGGATTAATTATCTTTACCACTAATTCCTTAAACACAAACAAACTTATTTTTACCTGTACGAAAGAATGAGCCATTTCAGATACTTGGCCCTTATCGTAAATAAGATAATCTCTTTACCACTAATCACTTAGCCACCTGCAAATAATAAACTACCTGCACCTAGCTTGGGTACTGGACTGAACCCTTGTCAACAACTGAAATTGCGTTGTTATTTTACAATTTAATTTCAGATCTTCACTTTCAATTAAATACGTACAGTCTCTTGTACCTTAGCAAAAATTTTTAATATGGCAGAAAAATATAACTAAAATGTAGTTTTTTATTACTTTCTCTTCACGGAGTCAATTAAAATATACTACAGTACACGAAAATCCATGAAAAAATATGAAGAAATAAGAACTCTTCGTAAAACAAGCAAAAACATTTTTTTTAATTTAGAGTCGATTTTCTCCCGTGGCTGCAAGTGACTGCGCGTGTTATATTTTTTTTATGTTATTATATCACCTGGGCTATGACACAGTACCAACCAAACACGGGCCAAATTGATCCAATTCGAGAAAAAAAATAAAGTATGTTTTTCTCCATACAAAAAATAATTGATTATTTTTTTTCTCATAAACTACGCTTCTTACAGATTTTTCATAGAACAAAAGTTGTCAGGATAGCTGAGATCTATTCTGTATAAAAAAATCAGATCGAAATTCCGACTTTCGACCCTATGTCCACTTATTTTTGATTTGGAACCACTGTGCGGCGCGGCGTTGTGGTTTGTTATTAGTTAAGTAGATATTAGAAACTGAATGTATCATGGAGGTAATATACTTTTTTTTTTTTTTTTAACGCTGGGAAAAATGCTTTACGCATTCCCCCCCATTGGAGGATGGAGGGGATATGTGGGACTCCCCGGTTTTCCGCTCCCGGTATACCCACTAAACAACCCAGCGACACTCCCGCGTTGCCTATATGGAGGGGAACTGGGAAACTGACAGAGCCTTTTCATCCAGTTCCCCGCCGGCGATTGGCCCGCCATGACAGCGGGGCCCCCGCAACGCCCCCGCCTTTACGGCGGGGCCCGCACGCCCCCCCCTTTGCAGGGAGGGACCCGGGAACGACCGTGAGTGCCCAGCCGTTCCCGCCTGACGGGGTGGTGAATATGTGCAATGCGGGAGAAGGCCCCTCCAGGTCTTCTCCCACTATTCACCACCATGAGCGGCGCGAGAAGTTCCGCGTCTCTCGCGCGCGCTCTACCGCCTGGGTAGACCCGTAGGTCTACCCTGCCTCATCACACTGTGCCCTCTGCTAGACAGAGGGACACGCGGAGAGGCCCACCGTGTCGGGTAATTAGCCACCATGAAACACGTCCGCAGTACTCTGCAGGCATGTTTCATGGTGTTACCAGGGTGCACCACGAGGAGGTTACCCGACCTAGCACCCCATGGAGGTAATATACTTAGTCTAAGGTATGTATGATAGGCATTTCTCTTTTCTAGCGCGCAAAGAAAACATTCTTGACCTGTCTGACGCACAGGTCTGACGTTTCGACAGCAATAGTAAAATAGAATGATAGATAATGTTGGCCATCGAAATTATAAAAAAGAAATCAAAATTGACAGCCATTCGAAGTTGATTTGCAAGATTTTGGCATGGGAAATGTGGGTAAGAGTCGAACGTTCGCTCTCACGAGACATTATTGGCTATAATTAAGGGCCATCCTTTCTATAGTTTTTAACTCCTTACTGATGGAATAGGCATAATAAACGAGTCTTTAACTCTAATTTAATCTAATAGGTGAGAGGTTCATGTCGTAAGGTATTGCAGCGCTTGAAGCCGAAAATCATTCCGTCATCTTTTGATCTCCGTTCTATAATATCAATGTCAGTATGTGATTGACGTAATGACTGACGTCATTGTCAAATTTGATTGCTCGCTGGAAAAACCAGAATAGAAAGAGTGAGTAGTAGGTAGGTACCTACGTTGTATCATCACTATCATTGTGTGTATTTTTGCGATTTGTGCGTGGGTGTGTTGTGGTGGTATTTACCAAAATGAAATAATTTAATCTGCTTATAGTACTTTGCATACGTGTTATTTGCATTACATTCTAGTAGTGAGTACATATTTCATCAAGGACATGGAAGACGAACTGGAGGACAGAGTTTTGCACCAAACATACCAATCGTTCTTGAAGATACTGTCACGATTCTCAAGCAGCGCCCCGCTTGATGCTCCCGTGAGCTATTTATGGAAGATGGTGCGACTTTATTTTCTGCGTTCAGAGGTGCTAGTGATCACCGTGGCATTTATACTTTTGTTTATGTATCTGCAAACTATAGAATTATGGAGTCGTACAATGCTCAGCAGGCTTTCTCAAGCCATGAGTCCTATCAGCGCAGTTCAGCGCATGAAACTATTAGAAGGCGACGCCGATAAACAGAGCTGGGAACTGAAGGGTTCCCTGAGCGCAGTTTATGCAATCAAAGGCAGGCGTATGCATATGGAAGACCGATTCATCATAAATGAGAATATCAATGACACCGGCATTTCTTTATTTGCAATATTCGACGGTCACGGCGGAGAATTTGCTGCTAACTACGCCAAAGACCATCTTATCCAAAACCTGTTCAACAAGATTGTTGAACTTAGTGCTTTCAGAGAAGGAAAACTTGTCATCACTCCAAATGAAAGTCCTGAAGAGGTAAAGAAAGAGGAAAATAAACTAACTGTTGAAAAAAGAAATAGCTTTAAAAAATCTGCAAGCACAGCTGATGACTCATCAAAAAAGGAGATTACAGATCCATTATTGTTAGCACAGCTTTCCAAAAGCCGAGCTATCACAAGAGAAGTAAGACCTAATATGACCCCTGTAAGAAATGTGAATATACCACTGACAAGTTATGTAGATAAAGGAAAAATTAACTTTGGAAAGCTATTGACAGATGAAGTACTGGCTGCAGATAGGTTACTAGTCGAAGCTGCTAAACGCTCTATGAATGTGGCGGGCACGACAGCTCTTATTGCTATCATGGAAAACAACTTCTTGATAGTAGCTAATGTTGGAGACTCAAGAGGTGTTATGTGTGACTCCCGCGGCAATGCTATTCCACTGTCTTTCGACCATAAGCCACAGCAGGTAAATTATATTGTCACTTTGTAACTTATGAAACATTGTCACCAATTTTTTATGCTGTTTCCAACAATAATTTATTTGATGTATTCTTGCTTTAGGTCCGTGAACAGAAGAGAATTGAAGCTGCAGGGGGCTACATCGCATTCAATGGTGTGTGGCGTGTAGCTGGCATCCTGGCAACATCTCGTGCAATGGGTGACTACCCTCTAAAAGACAAGAAATTTGTTATAGCTGACCCTGATATTCTGACCTTCAATCTAGATGACCATAGACCTATGTTCCTGGTCTTAGCCTCTGACGGCTTATGGGATACTTTTACAAATGAAGAAGCTGTCAAGTTTATAAAAGAAAGACTAGATGAACCAGATTTCGGAGCCAAAAGTCTAACATTACAAGCATATTATAGAGGATCTGTGGATAACATTACAGTTTTAGTCATAAACTATATAAATGGTAGAATCTCTTCAGCGTCAACTGATGTATAAGTTTAGGTGAATGCCTGAACCAAGAGAAAGAATTTACTGCCATTTGCACTGACCAGACTACCTAAGGTAGACTTAAAAATAAAGGCACATCAAAACTAAACTTTTCTATGAAGACCAGTCTTGAAAAAATGGATGTAGTACATAATAATTAAGCTAAGAATTGATGTGTGAAACTATGCCAGTTTTGAGGATTAACGTGAGTTCATAATACAAATTAACTATTTGTCATAAATTAGTATTTAATCAATTTTCTGTAATAGAATTGGGTATGGAATAGAAAGTTACATTAATAGTAAGTACTACTGGATACAGTCTAACAGTAGGACTTAAACCTAGGTCACAGCTACTTTGATATCATTAGGTAGACACAGCAAAATATTTAATCCCAAGAAAACTCTGAAATCTGTTCAGATTTTAAAGTGAAGAGATTATATTTGAGAATTTGCTGGAAGCATGGTTCTACAGCCTGCCGAACTTTTTTCGCATTTGGAAATTAATTTTAAGATGTTTTAAACAATATAATTATAACTGCTCATTTGAGATTATTACAGTAACTCATTAGTGGCACTAATGCACTGCAAAATATGTCGGAATATAGCTATAGCCTCGGGGGAATCACGACCCTCGGTAATGAGGAACACGACGCGTGGAGCTACCAAAATGTCTGTCTGTAAATAGTAACGTCCAGTAGGAAAACATAATAAGGCATAGGCGAAATAAATATTTTTTATTGTCATTGTTATAGGTATTTTTGAAATCTAAATTTTCTATTGGATGGTTGTGACGTGAATACTTATTTTTGATGTTGTCTTTTACTAAAATAATGTTTTTAGTTTTTAAACCATCCCATTTATTTATGTAATTCGGGAGTGAGACAACTAAAGGTTTAAGGGTAAAACGCAGTCACATGCTCCCAACTATATGAATAGCAGCTCTTTGTAATAACATGAGCATACGTTGTATAAATGATTACGTCAGATTGTAGCGTGCTCACACTCGGTGCTTACAAGTGACGAAATTCAGATTTCAGATGGGTGTTATGATAAAGTATGTAATTTATGAAGTTTAACCCTAACTTTAACCTTTTCCTTGAGTTCATAATATTTTGTGTGATATAGTTATTAGATTAGAATTATTGTGTGTAATACATACTAAACTTGCATAATATTCCTCATATTAATAAGTAGTAATTTTATAAAATATATTTACATAAAAAATAAAATTGGTATGTGTGAGTTGCTGTCGATGTTTTATGGTGTAAACTGTTATTTATCTTGTTACTGCATTTTTACCTTTATTAGTATGTACCTTCCTATTTATCTTTACTAAGGAAGATTACATAAACTTATTTTATTTGCTTGTGGTGCTAGTCAATTGTACCTACCTAAAAAATTGTTCTCCCTAATGATGATTCCGTTTTGTTAATCTGAGTGCGGAAGGTATAATCTTTAAGTATAGCCATAACGCGTCAGAGCGACATCCTTTGTGACTGTGTATGTATTCTCTCTTGGTAACTTGAGTATATGGTACTAATTTCTATGTGCCCATAGCCACAGATAAGAGAATACTAGTACCATAGTGCACATATTTACGCACAGGACTACTTCCTTACAGCGTTATTTTAACTATTAATGCACAAAACATTGTTATACAATAGCAAGCTAACGACTCACTTACGCTAGCGACTTCGTCGCTTTTGGCAGCTAAGCGCTGCCTACAGAGGCAAATGCCCCGCCTTCGGCGACGGAAATCTCGTCCTTAAAGTTGGTCTCGTCAAACCATTAGGCACTCACACAGGTAGTTTGCTGCTTTTCGGGAAGTAAGCGAATTTGACCTGTCTAAATAAGCCTGTGTAAGTGAGCCTTTACTGCATTTTGAGGTAGGTAATTGCAAAGTTTCAACTCAATGGGCGTCTACGGAAAGCGAGTGTGTAGGTACCTAACTGTATATTTTAAAATTATGAGGAAAAAATCTATGATTGTGAAAATATACCTAGTAGTTTTATAAGTATGGGTGCCAAATAATTAATTGTGATTTTTTAAGGCCAGTTGGCTCGTCTGTTATTTGTGTTGCATATTTCCTAATAAGTTAGTTATTATATAAAAGTATTTTGTTTGCTAATGTCCCAAAATGTCCAGTGGCTTGTAAGAGATTCTGGTAAAGGTAACAATTTACACATTTATGTATTCCTTATATTCGTAAATAATAAATGGTTCTATAAATAATGTGCTTTTATTACACGAAACATTTTTGTTCTGTCTGGGTGTTATTTACAACAAAAAAGCATTTATGTAGAGTACTTATATCAGCTGTCTGATTCCATATTACCTACAAGCTTTGCTTCATTTGGGGCTGGGTAGTGCCGTGTTGAAAGTCCACCAATATTTCTTTATTTAAAAATGTGCGTAAATCCTGTTCTAGCTTTCCTACTTCCTATACATATACATGTATAATAGTTACGATGTTTGGATCACGTCCTAACTACTGCAGAACCGATCGATTGTTGGTAACATATTATGGGCTACTTTTTATCCCGACAAAATACCGGGAACTGGGTGTAGAGAGCGGCAAGCATCTGAGAGGTCGAAGTCCACTTAGATGGTCTTACCAAATCCGCTCATCAGTAAACACCAAGTTTCAAGATACTCTTCACAATGCCAAAGATAGGCATATAGATGGCGAACGTCGGGGGAATCACGACTGCAAAAAAGTTTAGGTATTGTAATGGATATGGATGAACTATATCCATAAGGACCCTCCTGCAGGTTCTTATCCAGTGGCGTAGCTATCGTAGGGCCAGGTGGTGCAGTGCACCAGGGCCCGGAGCTCTGGGGGCCCTCTAACTTAAGCTTTGAAAAGAGAGGGTCAGCCAGCGCCCGAAGCTAGAAAACCTTGAGCCTGCTCACAATTTTTTTTTAATGATTTGTTTTAAAGGCCGATATAAGTTCTAGCTATGTGGAAAATGGGGGTGAGGGCCCTATTTTTTCTGTATGCACCGGGGCCCTTGTCCACCTAGCTACGCCACTGTTCTTATCCCGTATCATGGATTAGATAATATAATTATAGAGGACTACCAAACAAAGCACTTTATAAAAAAATACAGCATTTATTTCAGAAACCTCAAGTGCCTTTCTTTAGGCAGGTACTTCGGTACTAAGGTAGGTATACATCATAAATGCACTTTCATATTTGTTTACTTCTGTCGTATATATTTAGTTATATAAATTTCATTGTGTTATGTATGTACTGCTTATAGTATTTCGAACTCATTGTCTGAATCATCAAACTGCCGGTCCACTTCTTCAAATTCTGTAACAAAGAAAATTATAATTAGATTATTAATTTACACAGTTAATTAGCTCGTTGCATAGTTCGTTCCTAACAGTACTTCGAGTCGGAGTTACGCTCACTGGTTTTTGTGTAATGTGAGCCCGTTTTACGAGTGGGTTTATATTATGTCACGACGAGCGGAAAACCCAACGAAAAACCAAAAACGGAACCCACTTGGAAAAGGGTCTCAACTCAGCACACAGATAGACTAACGGCCTGTTTCTGAAAGCTCGATCAAAACTAATCGGATGTCAAGTCACTCGCCATTTCAGCTATTACATGGAATTAGATAGAGATCGATAAAGAGCAAGTGACTTGACATCCGATTAGTTTTGATTGGGCTTTCAGAAACCGGCCGTAAGATGAGCAACGTTCATCGCAATAACTATTTGGATGGGCGACCGCTAGTGTCATTTTCATTTGAATAACACGTATAGCTATATATAAGTACACGTATAGCTGATATCATAACGTGTTATTCCAAGCATAGCTTGCTTGGAATAACACGTTATGATATCATGAAGAAGGCTTTCTGGCTGTTTAAAAACTGGGTACGTCATCTTTTTACCATGTATATATTTTTTTAGTTTCTTCACAATAAGAAATTTTATAAAAGTTCCATCACGAATACATTACATACAAATGGAACTAAAAATAGACTATATTACCTGTAAATAAGTTTGTATTTTGTAAATCAATATCTTTGTTTAGAGGCCCCCAATGTGATGGTCTCTTCTCGCATATTTCGAATAGAGGTTGACTTTCGCGCATCAATTTTGTTTCAATGGTGCTGCATAGCTCATCAAAATCACTTCTGGTCCGGCAGAGGAAACACTGGAAATAAATAAAACCGATTACGTGACTCCATAAACCACAAAACTCACTCGAAACGGGCTAGCAAACAGAAAGCGCAACAAGACTTCAGAATGCACATTCTGAAGTCTTGGCACTGTTAATATTTATACCATAAAGGGGTAAATGCTGATCCGATTTAAAGACAGACGCGTCAAATGAAAGTTATGCTTTTTGCAATAAGATGTTGTCAACGCAGGTGGTTAAATAATAAATTAAATAATTTAAGAGTAGTAGAGCTCTTTGTGAAGGGCTCGTCCGGGGTCTCGTACTACCACCACGCCTTTTTCTGCCGCCGAGCAGCGTTGCTGTGTTTCGGTTTGAAGAGTGTGGTTGCCGGTGTAATTACAGGCACATGAGGCTTAACATCTGTATGCCTCAAGTTGATGGACGCAGGGCAGTGCATCGTAGGGTACGTTCCTATCGTACGTGACTTTAGAGGCAATGCTTTGTTATAAGTACGTGATGGTTACCACTTAACATCAGGTGGGCCATCTGCTTGTTCCATCATCTAGTTGTTTAAAATTTTTAGATTTTAAAACTAAACTAAAATACCTATACCTACGTCGGAAATGAACGGAATGTACTCCAGCTTTTGCTACGTTATTTTATTTTTTGAGAAGGTTTTTAGTACAAAAAACAAACAAACCACAGCTACAGAAGGATCCATCGCGAGTATAGGTATCCGGGAAGCGTATCTACAGTGATATGTGCAGTCCATTTCCTTCTGATCATCCGTCATTTTATTCTGAAAATTTAAATTACACTTTTGTTATAAAACCATTTGGAAATATCCGACATTTTCCTTCTACTTCGTTATTCGTAAAGAGTGAGCGGAGGCTAACATTATACTAGTATTATTTTATTTATAACTGATTTTAGCAGAATAAATTCAATATAAGTTCAACATTAGCTCGATTAGATATCCCCCTAAGTCTTAGGGCCTAAGATCTCTTACATGGTCCTTGAGAGTATTAAGGGGGTAGCCAGAGTAAACTTTTACTGGTAAAAACAGTAGATAATTTACCTCTACCAATCCAGATCTTTGTGTAGTATGAGGGTCCAAGTAAATGACTTCGTCTTCCACGCAGCCAATCAGATACAGAGCTTGGTTCGGCTTGCCACCAATAACTCCTATGGACTGTGATGAGTGGAAACATGTCTAAAACCCAAAAAATATAATGTGGTTGGGCGTGCTAAAAATTATCGTGACTCCATTTATAACCCACTCCGCAAATTGGCTAGCACTCCAAGATGTGGATAAATCACTTGTACAATCGGCGATGCTAGAACATTGCTGCCATCAACCCAAAGTCCTCCCCTACTTTAAGAAGTTGGGCTGGCTGGGGTGAGGTTAGCAGGGGGACAATGGACAACACAACGACCATTGCGGAACGTCAGTGCAGATCTTATTCCCCCGACTTGAATTAGAATCAAGTTTAACATTATACAGAAAACAGCGTTGGCGGCGTAAGGAAACGATCTCTGTCAATCAGACGACTGAAGCAGCTTCCATTCACGCAGCAAAATAATCATTTGCACTTCTATGATACTAGTTTTGTTTATAAAAATAGC
Source organism: Chloroclysta siterata (assembly GCA_932294275.1). NCBI lineage: Eukaryota > Metazoa > Arthropoda > Insecta > Lepidoptera > Geometridae > Chloroclysta > Chloroclysta siterata. Next base: position 5,911,600 of record OW028600.1, on the reverse strand, counting down.
TGATGGAACAAGCAGATGGCCCACCTGTTAGGTGGTAACCATCACCTATAACAAAGCATTGCCTCGCAAGTCACGCACGATAGGAACGTGCCCTACGATGCACTGCCCTGCTTCCATCTACTTGAGGCATACAGATGTTGAGCCTCATGTGCCTCTTATTACACCGGCAACCACACTCTTCAAACTGAAACACAGCAATGCTGTTTGGCGGCAGAAAAAGGCGTGGTGGTAGTACTTCCCCGGACGAGCCCTTCACAAAGAGCTCTACTACTCTTAAACTTCAAACTTTATTAATGGTTATTCATTCTTAGTAATCCGTGGATAACGTAGTGGGTTGTTCATTTACCAACATTCATTTGTTCATTTATAAACCTTAGTATCATTATCTAAGATCACAATGTATCAACTATGTGTTATCTACACTAATATTATAAAGAGGAAAGATTTGTATTTTTGTATTTTTGTATGTAATGAATAGGCTCAAAAACGACTAGTTTCTAATATTCTCACTCACCTTGAGTCCATCAATATAAACCGGATTTATTTCACTAAGGCCCAGTCTGAGAGGTACTATAAGTAACAAAGGCATCCAATCAGTAACTATGCTGTCCGTGGCACTTGAAGAATCTCCTCTGTCATTGTCTACAACACATTGTTTCACTGAAACAAAAATAATGAAATATTATATAAATATAACAATTGCCTAGTTTTTTCTTTCATAATAACAATAACGTGATAATTTCCGGGACATTATAAAAAAATATCTTAAAAACACGCATTTTTTTGTAGCAACAAGTAGTCCTCGTCAGCTAGGTAAAGAAGTGGGAAAGTAATGAGTTAGAGGCAAACAATGGTGCGGCGGAAACCTGACCCCTTCTGTCCCCCTGAAGGCCTCCGTCATCCATACTCGATTGGCCTTAGTTTGAAGACTACTAAAGTAGACAGAGAAATGAATTGAAATATTTGATTGCAACTGAAAGTTTTGCACTGGTATGCATACTTCTAACCATTATCGAGTATGTTTTTTTTTTTATAATTAATAGTCTGTCCTTTGGCCACAATCTCACCTGATGGTAAGCGACGATGTAGCCAATGATGGAGCAGAACGGTCTAGAAGACACCTATTCACTCTTGCCTTGAAGAGACCAAAGTTGTAGTGATCAGGAAAGACAGACGACCGATCTACCTATACCTATCATAAATTCTATTGATTCCTGCATTAAGCCAGGACTATTCTTAGGGCAGAATATTATTAGGACAAGGGCACAAAGTCATTCTTGCAGGAAATGTTTAAGGGAGGCCTAGACTTCTTCAGGCTGATGATATTGTATTGGTTATACATTTTGTTTGTATAATGTACACAAATCTTTCTTATAAGTAACAAAAAAGACAGGGGAAAAATACAGACTTACGGATATCTTCCTTCACAACAGTGTTATCTAAAGCAATATGGATGACCAGTGAACTCCATTTATCATAAACAGCCAGCTTCCTGAAGATAAGAAACAACACAATTTAATAATAATAAACACTACTAAAGAAAGAAAGAAATACAATTATTTTTCATACAAACATACTACAACTTCAATTAACATACATAAAACCATGCATGTTTCCCATAGGGGTAGTCAGCAGCCATGGATTTCACAGATCCTTTCACATGTACCTCTTTCGTGTCATTCACTATCATAACATTCTCATCAGTTTAGGAGTGCTCTTGAGTAAGGTTGCTTGGAAGAAATCCCTTTCAGCGATATATATTCTTGTGTACAATAAAGTGTTATCTATCTATCTTGACCTCATGCTATCTGATCAAGAACATCAGCCGAGCTAGTTCTCTCTCAACAGTCCCATTCACACTAGCCGGATGCACCTGTTTTGTTAATCTCCGTTGCTTCATCTTCTCAACATGCATTTGAGCATATTTCAATAAAACAACAAACCTTAAAACTTGAGCCACTGTGTTTGGACCAAACCATTGGCCCACCTCCTTGCCTTCAGAAGCTCCCATCAGAGCCACTTGATGGATGGAATAAGGAGCCTGCTTCCTCTCTTCAAACCTTTGGATAATTTTCAGGTATGTAGGATCTCTGAAAGGTATTTATATTGTAATATTCAGGTCATCAAGCCATTCATTTCACTGATGAAACGGGTTACAGAATTTCAATGCAAATAAAGCAGAATCTATACAAAACAGACAATTTTGTAAAATAATACAACTTTACAAGTTGTTTTAACTCCTTGATGGAGAGAAAACCAATCATGTTAATATAATATTCATAAATAAATAGTAATAAACTATCATTAATGTGCATAGGAAATTAGATTGAGAATGGAAAGTTACAAAAATAAATACCTACTAGATATAAACATTGTGAATGTTATTTGGTTGTTTTTTTATAAAACTATGTAGGTACTTATAGAATAATGATTCCTACATTTACAAACAATATCCATTACATCAAGAAACAAAACAATAAAAGTAGGTAGGTAGGTTCCTAGGTACCAAATATGAAATACAAAACTTTATACCTAGTTTCTGGAGTCCACACCCAATCAGTACACAAGTGAACCCTAACGAGAGCGACACCCAGTACCATCTGTCCACAGCGCAGCATGCAGCCCCAGCCCTTATCGGACGTGAGCCCTTCATCTCCGATCGGTACAAATCCCTTCCGATACGTGCACCAGATAACCGAAGTTATATCACGTCGTATACGATCCAAGTCTACAACAAACAGAATATTGTATCGAGTATTCTATTTAAACTATTTTAAAAGGAGTTACACAACTATTTTGAACTCCAACATACGCACCCTGAACAGCGCTGTACTTTTTTCCCAGAACCCAAACATTTTCCTTTGTCTTTGGGATATCATCAGGCTCAGCATTGTTACCATCGGCTGATAGGTAGCAAATATCAAATACAGCATCCATGTTCGCACATAGCTTTCACTGAATTTGTGCGGAAAAACTGTGGACGAAACCAAATGTAAACTAAATTGACGAACACAAACACAACACAATCCATCCAAATCCAACCAATGCTAATCCCGAATTTGTTTTTGAAAACACAAATCAGCTGTCATGTCAATACTGTCATGCAAGCATGGTGTCAGTCTTGGAGGGTGTCAGCTATCAGGTGAGGATACATTGCTGGGTCTCTGCTGGTTACTTAAATATTACTCCATGTATCCTCAACACATAGATTTATAATACTATAGATTGCCTACGAGCGTATACCCGAGCAAGACGGACAACAAGTACATACAATTTATGGGTTGCCACATCTTACTATTTTCACCCAACCAAGCATAAGCTATGATGTCGCCGCGGCTCCAGTTGTTTGTTTAATTATGTTTAATTAAAGCTAGTTTCTGCAATTTAATAGTTTGTACCCTCCTCTAGGTTACGCCATTTTAATATCTTCTAAGGAATGAGCTAGAAAAAAGCCTACACAGCTCAGTTGGTAGCCTTCTGCGCCGTAGGCCGTGGGTTCAATCCTACCGAGAACAAACATTTGTGTGATGTGATACTAGACGTTTGTTCTCTGACTGGGTGGTTGTGATTTGGCTTATTTTGGGGCTATATAGTGCTGTGTGGAGCGTCCACCAATATTTATAAAAAATAAAATAAAAAAAACAGGGCGAACTGGCACTAAGCTGGCATTTTAGACATTGACATCAGAACCCTAGGCCCCGCGAGCTAGAGTCCTGGATTTTCCTAGTGAGGGGGACAGAGCTAGCTAGTGGTGCTATTCTTCACATTCTACCACCTACCAATAGTTTAACTATGTTACTGCACCAGCTAGGTAAATTTTTTATGAATAAAAAACAATTTATTTATTTATCATTGATTTATTTATTCTACATCCCTACTCATCAGAAACCGTAATTCAAAAGGTTAATTTATAACGCGTGCTTCAATTTTAAATTAAGTAGGTATAAACAATACATCTTAACAGGAGGAAGCCAGCTTATGCTAGAGCTGACCATAAGCCTGAGCAATGCCACCACTTTGCCCTGAAGCGCGAAGTGATGGCATTATGAATACAGCTATCCTCAGAACATCACTATGAATATGTCATAAATACATTAAAATATATCACGTGTAAGTACGTATTTATTTATTAGACGATAAATATTTAATAGTTTGTACATAACAATTTCAGATGAGAATATTTACTTTGAGATACCGTTTATGTTGAAATAGCCCAAAAGTTTTTTAGTCCGTAAGTTTCTTGCCTGTTCTTCTAGGCTTTGGTCGCGCGTATTAGATTAATAGATATATCATTAGTTACATTATTAATTTACAGGTATATTTGTATAAGATCGTATTATACTGCAAATCTATTTAGAACTTGTAATCGAAACTTGTCAGGATGCATAGAATAAATACTGTTTGAACTTCTAAAGAACTAAATTATTACCACGTAGGTTGTCAAGTAACGGAAAACACTAGACCTTAGACATAATAGAATATAATGTCACTTGTGGGTAGGTCATATGTGGAGTGTTCCTACCTAACGTCTATCAGGTATAAGGTTCTACGTATATGTTTTATATTCTATTAAATAAAGATATAGGAATCCTTTGGTTACTAAGTCATTTATTACTCTTACACAGTAACACATCTATCCAATAAAATAAGCGACAGCTATAACGAGAATAAACTTACGTATCGTTAACAAACAGGAATAACATCATACCTTTCGTCACTTGTTAGCACATTGCTATTCTCCGAAATAACTGCACTGAACCAAACTTTACTTCACTGTGAGCTGCACCAGACTGTGCCAGAGATGTCAAGAGAATATTATGGGCTAGCCGAAGCCACCGCCATTATAAAGCAATACGTAAACAAATGTCGGATATCAGTGTAGTTGGTTATTTCAAAGTAAGTATCATATACATCAATTTATAGACAGATATAAATTGGCATTATTGAGAACAATTCTGGATACGATTTTAAGTATATAAATTACTATATAATTTACTGCCAATCATCATTACAGTTTCATTATTTCACAATTCAAATCAAAGACTTTAAATATGAAATACATAAACCTAGACACCGATATAAATTGAAATACTCATGACAATTTCTTATCTTATTTTAGCTATATAAATTATCACAAAATTTACTATTAATCTTTTTCTAAAATATTATTCAATTAAACTGACGTAATACATCAAATACACAGATTTAGATGTTTATATAAATTGTAATATTCATGACAATTTCCAAGATTATTTTAGGTACGTAAATTATTACATAATTAGCATTATTACATAATTTACTATACCCTATTCTAATACGGCCATACTGACAAGTACTTCGTCCCGAAGTACATACACAAAAAAAACCTCAAAAATAACCTCTAGTAACTTAAATACCTACAGGTATATTTCAGTGAAATGTTATTACGAATATACAAATATTGTATCAAAAGATCACAGAATCATCTCAAATCTTATGAGTAAGTTTACGCTTGTTCCAACCCTATCCGACCCATCTCGAGTAAAAGAACAAGCAAGAAACGTCTCGGCGGGTTAATTTCTTTTCGCGACTACCTAGGCGATCTCTTTTACAATCATATTCTTACAAATCGAATGTACAATTAATTTCCGTAAAAAGCTAAGTACTTTGTTTAAAAATAGCTTAAATTCGCTCGGCTATACTGACCCAAAATAAAATATCTACTTTTATTACTAAATTCATATAGGTCATATTAACTTAACAAAGTACTTACTTATTAAAACAAGCATAAATTGAATAGACTTTAAAAAATACATAATTTTTTTAAGCATCGTATACATTCCCATTAATATTCAGTGTTCTATGATTTCGTCTTTGTTTATAACCAGTCAAGTCAAAGTCAATGTCATCCTCTACCGATTACCTAGACGTGTAAGTCCCCTTTACCCGCTGCAAGTAAGCTAGACAAACACCAAGCAAAACGGTCGTCCAACGGAAGGATAATAAAATTAGTCATACATAAAATCATCTTACCAATTACCTAGACATGTAAGTCCCATACAACCGTCATCCTTTACCGTTTACCTAGACATGTAAGTCCCATACATCCGTCATCCTTCACCGTTTACCTAGACATGTCCCATACACCCACTGCAAGTGCGCTAGACAAACATCAAGTCAAACAGTCGACCAGCGGAAGAACTAGTAGTCATTTCACAAAAAGTCATCCTTTACCGTTTACCTAGACATGTAAGTCCCATACATCCGCTGCAAGTGCGCTAGACAAACACCAAGTAAAACAGTCGACCAGCGGAAGGATACTTTAGTCAGATTTTACTCTTAGTCTCAAAGTTATAAATACTACTTATAAGTCTTTTATATTCAGTATAACCAATGTAACAAAATAAAGTTCTCAAACTTTCAAATTACCATAATCAGGGTTACATTAACCGGTTTACAATTTTACAACGTATCCTAATAATCTACCGTAAAAAAATACGTCTAACGTAATTAAACGTCTACCTTCTACGTCTACTAGACGTCAGCCGTAATTATCCCCATGGTTACTTGCCACTGAAGTACAGAGCCACGTCGTCGCCACGTTCAACGAGGGTAGGCAGAGACAGCAGTGCAGATTTTCTCCATAGCAGGAACAATATGAAAACCAGAAAACAATTGCATTAGAATAATGTAGAAAGGTAAATCGAAATAATATTTTTTTGCAAAACTTTGTAAGGGTAGGAAAATAAACGGTTAAAGTATCGAAAATCGATTGATTCTTATATATAAACAGTCTAACGGTTAAGCGAGTTTGAAAACCATGCTTAGTATGTGTAAGAAGATAAAAACATAAAACGATATAAAAAATCGATGGCACCTGTGATTCGGAAAACAACAATATGAACAAATCACTTTTCTCAGGTTTCAAATAGTCAGCTATTTTATTAAATATCTAGTCAGCCATTTCATACAATACATAGTCAGCCATTTTATTAAATAGCTAGTCAGCTACTTTATTTAATAACTAGTCAGCTACTTTATTAAATAGATAGTCAGCTACTTTATTATATAGATAGTTAGCCATTTTATCAAATAGCTAGTCAGCCACTTTATCAAATAGCTAGTCAGGCATTTTATTTAATAGCTGACAGCCAATTATTTTTTTGAAGGATATTTTTTAATAAATATTTTATCAGATCAGATAAAAATAAAAATTACTTAACTTTGTTCAGAGGGTAGTTTCAGGTCTGGTGACCACATGCTGGAGAACTGCTGACCGAAGGTCACAGTAGGTATCCTCTTCTTCTCTGAACGGCAATGGACACATCACGGATAGATCGTTTGTCGACACGATGTCTCGTCAATTTTGGTTTCAACATGAAAACAAAAAATGCATTAGAAATAACATATAGGTACGTAGATCTATCCCACTTCTGATATTAGATTAATAGATCTCTCATTAGTTACATTATTAATTTACAGGTATATTTGTATAAGATCGTATTATACTGCAAATCTATTTAGAACTTGTAATCGAAACTTGTCAGGATGCATAGAATAAATACTGTTTGAACTTCTAAAGAACTAAATTATTACCACGTAGGTTGTCAAGTAACGGAAAACACTAGACCTTAGACATAATAGAATATAATGTCACTTGTGGGTAGGTCATATGTGGAGTGTTCCTACCTAACGTCTATCAGGTATAAGGTTCTACGTATATGTTTTATATTCTATTAAATAAAGATATAGGAATCCTTTGGTTACTAAGTCATTTATTACTCTTACACAGTAACACATCTATCCAATAAAATAAGCGACAGCTATAACGAGAATAAACTTACGTATCGTTAACAAACAGGAATAACATCATACCTTTCGTCACTTGTTAGCACATTGCTATTCTCCGAAATAACTGCACTGAACCAAACTTTACTTCACTGTGAGCTGCACCAGACTGTGCCAGAGATGTCAAGAGAATATTATGGGCTAGCCGAAGCCACCGCCATTATAAAGCAATACGTAAACAAATGTCGGATATCAGTGTAGTTGGTTATTTCAAAGTAAGTATCATATACATCAATTTATAGACAGATATAAATTGGCATTATTGAGAACAATTCTGGATACGATTTTAAGTATATAAATTACTATATAATTTACTGCCAATCATCATTACAGTTTCATTATTTCACAATTCAAATCAAAGACTTTAAATATGAAATACATAAACCTAGACACCGATATAAATTGAAATACTCATGACAATTTCTTATCTTATTTTAGCTATATAAATTATCACAAAATTTACTATTAATCTTTTTCTAAAATATTATTCAATTAAACTGACGTAATACATCAAATACACAGATTTAGATGTTTATATAAATTGTAATATTCATGACAATTTCCAAGATTATTTTAGGTACGTAAATTATTACATAATTAGCATTATTACATAATTTACTATACCCTATTCTAATACGCGCGAGGAACTGGCGGTACATTCACCTAGTACCAATTTAAGACGTTTCAAAGAGATCCTTGTGATTGTACTGAATAAAGACCGTTTTGATTTTGATTTTGGAGCTTGGTGACCTGGAGCTTGGTAACCCGTAGCTTTAACCCACCAGCCCAAAGTAGTTGCATCTTTGGGAAATCTGTAAAACAAACATGTTATTATTAGGCATATGTAGGTATTTAATCATACTACGCGATGGTGGTCTCAGACATAAAATAACTACCAACTTCTCATATGAAAATCGTGAGGAGACTTAAATTATTAAAATGTAACGCAAAGCTAAAAAAATAAATTAAATTAAATTAAAATATATGTACCTACTACCTATACCTATATTATATTTTTTTTCATTATGTACTTAAGTCAAACAAACCTTATTTCTTTGAATAAGGTAATAATAAGTTGCGACATTGTCATTTGTTTTCTAGATTATTGTGTGTATTTGAACTTATCCTAACATATCAGAGTCGAATCCACCCTAAAGTTGTTCGTTTCCCAACATTTTTGGCAAATAGATTTTGTTTTTGTTGGCAGCCCGAAAGATCGTATAACCCAGCCAAATTATGTTTCTATAGAACTGTATCGGTTTGAATAGCCATGTCATTTGTGTGGTTTATAGTAACCTATACTCAATTTTACAAAATAATTAAATTCTAGAAATCTACTATGATATGCGATAGAAAGTAAACACAACCGTTAAATGATTAATTGTGGACACTGTGCATTCTCCGTTTTATAGTTTAATTGACAAATAGAACATAAAAGTGCTACTTACCGAAGGAAGCTTAATTTTCAGTTTTCCGAGCTGTATCATTATCACAGCCTAAAATACTACAATGCACCACATTATAAACTTAACTCTACGTATACTGGGACCTAGGCACACACTATTTTCAAAGAACTTTGGCACTAAACACCTGTAAACTCACAAGCACCAAGCGGTTTGTTTAGCACCAAACTTGGTGCTAAACAATCAAAAACGTATACGCAGAAAGGGACAAAACATTTATTTTATATTTCTCTCACTCATAGGTATAATTTGTATTATTGCGTCTCTCTTACTCTTGGTATTATTATTTGATGCTCTATCTATTGTATTCTTGATCTAAGCCTCAACATCATGTTGGAAGGTTCAATTGTCATTGTCAAATTCAAATTTGTTTGTCAACTACTCGTCATCCTAGCACTTAGATCAAGAATACAATAGATAGAGCATCAAATAATAATACCAAGAGTAAGAGAGACGCAATAATACAAATTATACCTATGAGTGAGAGAAATATAATATAAATGTTTTGTCCCTTTCTGCGTATACGTTTTTGATTGTTTAGCACCAAGTTTGGTGCTAAACAAACCGCTTGGTGCTTGTGAGTTTACAGGTGTTTAGTGCCAAAGTTCTTTGAAAATAGTGTGTGCCTAGGTCCCAGTATACGTAGAGTTAAGTTTATAATGTGGTGCATTGTAGTATTTTAGGCTGTGATAATGATAAAGCTCGGAAAACTGAAAATTAAGCTTCCTTCGGTAAGTAGCACTTTTATGTTCTATTTGTCAATTAAACTATAAAACGGAGAATGCACAGTGTCCACAATTAATCATTTAACGGTTGTGTTTACTTTCTATCGCATATCATAGTAGATTTCTAGAATTTAATTATTTTGTAAAATTGAGTATAGATTACTATAAACCACACAAATGACATGGCTATTCAAACCGATACAGTTCTATAGAAACATAATTTGGCTGGGTTATACGATCTTTCGGGCTGCCAACAAAAACAAAATCTATTTGCCAAAAATGTTGGGAAACGAACAACTTTAGGGTGGATTCGACTCTGATATGTTAGGATAAGTTCAAATACACACAATAATCTAGAAAACAAATGACAATGTCGCAACTTATTATTACCTTATTCAAAGAAATAAGGTTTGATTGACTTAAGTACATAATGAAAAAAAATATAATATAGGTATAGGTAGTAGGTACATATATTTTAATTTATTTTTTTAGCTTTGCGTTACGTTTTAATAATTTAAGTCTCCTCACGATTTTCATATGAGAAGTTGGTAGTTATTTTATGTCTGAGACCACCATCGCGTAGTATGATTAAATACCTACATATGCCTAATAATAACATGTTTGTTTTACAGATTTCCCAAAGATGCAACTACTTTGGGCTGGTGGGTTAAAGCTACGGGTTTCCAAGCTCCAGGTCACCAAGCTCCAAAATCAAAATCAAAACGGTCTTTATTCAGTACAATCACAAGGATCTCTTTGAAACGTCTTAAATTGGTACTAGGTGAATGTTTGTTGTTTTTAAATTGGTACTAGGTGAATGTCTTCTAGGCTTTGGTCGCGCGCGACCAAAGCCTAGAAGACCAGCCAAGAAACTTACGGACTAAAAAACTTTTGGGCTATTTCAACATAAACGGTATCTCAAAGTAAATATTCTCATCTGAAATTGTTATGTACAAACTATTAAATATTTATCGTCTAATAAATAAATACGTACTTACACGTGATATATTTTAATGTATTTATGCCATATTCATAGTGATGTTCTGAGGATAGCTGTATTCATAATGCCATCACTTCGCGCTTCAGGGCAAAGTGGTGGCATTGCTCAGGCTTATGGTCAGCTCTAGCATAAGCTGGCTTCCTCCTGTTAAGATGTATTGTTTATACCTACTTAATTTAAAAATGAAGCACGCGTTATAAATTAACCTTTTGAATTACGGTTTCTGATGAGTAGGGATGTAGAATAAATAAATCAATGATAAATAAATAAATTGTTTTTTATTCATAAAAAATTTACCTAGCTGGTGCAGTAACATAGTTAAACTATTGGTAGGTGGTAGAATGTGAAGAATAGCACCACTAGCTCTGTCCCCCTCACTAGGAAAATCCAGGACTCTAGCTCGCGGGGCCTAGGGTTCTGATGTCAATGTCTAAAATGCCAGCTTAGTGCCAGTTCGCCCTGTTTTTTTTATTTTATTTTTTATAAATATTGGTGGACGCTCCACACAGCACTATATAGCCCCAAAATAAGCCAAATCACAACCACCCAGTCAGAGAACAAACGTCTAGTATCACATCACACAAATGTTTGTTCTCGGTAGGATTGAACCCACGGCCTACGGCGCAGAAGGCTACCAACTGAGCTGTGTAGGCTTTTTTCTAGCTCATTCCTTAGAAGATATTAAAATGGCGTAACCTAGAGGAGGGTACAAACTATTAAATTGCAGAAACTAGCTTTAATTAAACATAATTAAACAAACAACTGGAGCCGCGGCGACATCATAGCTTATTCTTGGTTGGGTGAAAATAGTAAGATGTGGCAACCCATAAATTGTATGTACTTGTTGTCCGTCTTGCTCGGGTATACGCTCGTAGGCAATCTATAGTATTATAAATCTATGTCCTAGCATCAATCAATTCATAAATTATTCATCTTCTTCTTCTTCTAAATAAATTCACAAATTGACCAGCCACAGCTGCGCTCTTCTTATTCTAGTCCTATTTTTCAGCATTAACTCAGATTAATTAGCAGTAGCATATAATCTATCCTACATCCTTGACCTAGTAGTATAGGCTGCCTGTGCTGCCTGTATTTTCTGAAATGTGGATTGCTCGTGAATACTTTCTTAATTAATTAAGTACTTTCATCTAACATGGAGTCAAGTGCACTGGACTATGTTGCTCAGGCATGCATGGATTTAGCCGATGCTATGATCTCAACCGAAACTGACTCTGAAAGTGACAATCTGCTCACAAACCACATAAAGAAAGTTTGGAGTACCGTTCCTGCTGTAGAAGACTTCAAAAGCAGTAAGAAATCTTGCTTAATCAACACTTTCCATAGTCATATCAAATTAAATATGTAGCTGCTTTATTATACATATGAAAGTTCATGATAAAATTATTTTAACATTAATTTCAGATCTGGAATGGGTAAATGTATCTGAAGCAATATCTCTCTCAAGCCATTGTTCAGACAAAGTGGTTGTCTTGGATTTCTGGACATATTGCTGCATCAATTGTTACCATGTACTGCCAGATCTTGCCCATTTAGAGAGCTTGTATCCAGTTGAGAAGGGTTTGGTAGTGGTAAGATTTTTTTTAGATCTAGATTTATTTATTGCCAACATGTACATATACAGTTACATAGCTTAGGTCTAAGGTAGCTATTAGGCGAGTACACATACCCTGTAGGGCGCTGCAAATTATCTAGATATAAGGTAGGTACAATTCATACTAATAAAGGTACAATAATAGGTAAGCTCATTGATACAATTACTTAGATAAGAGAATACAATAAGCAAGTCACTTGAATAGCAAAAATTAAATGACAATAATAATAATCATTGTAATTGATAGTATGAAATATCTCGATATAATAATAATAGTAGTAACTAGGTCAAATAAGGTAAGTATATAATGTCAACTATTAGATTAAATTAAATTTGAATTGTCTATTTTATGGAATAAGGATTTTATTTTACTTATCTATAGGCTACAGATTGACCACAACCTATGTAACTCAAATCAAAATCAAATAGGTTTATTTTGGAACAAAAACAAGGCACAATATAATGTAGAAAACGATAAAATTCGCAGAAGTTTATAAAAAACTGTGTCGCGAACATGAACGCCCTCCTCCGACGTTAAGAACTCCAAGACATTATGAGTAACTACTAACCTTTGTAGTAGGTTTCCCTTGCTACTAAATTGTTCCACCTTCTACTAAATTGCATACTATTCATTTTACTCTAGTATTCTATATTTGTATAATCTTTACTGTTTCATTGTGTGAGTCAAATAATTGTTTTTTTTTATTCTTTCTATTAAAATTTTCACAGCTGATCAATGTCTATAGTCGGTGCCCTGTGGCAATACAAGTCATTCACCAATCCTTACCACAATGTCGCAAAATTCAATTTATATAGGTATAGCTAATTCTGTCACTTTCAATACAAACCCATCGCAAAACCGGAATAAATACAACTTTTTTTTTAATTTTGTATTTTGTAATTCTCCCAAATGTCTACAATTTTTTTCCCAAGTTCAGGGTGAGTTTATTTATTGATACATCCTTATACCCACATCCAACATCATCATGTTGGAACTAGTTGGAAGTAGGTACTCCATCAAACCAATGACACAATCCCATAACCTGCATTTTCTTTATTTTAGATTGGAGTGCACTGTGCTAAGTTCTCAAATGAGAAGAACTCCAGTAATGTGTTGGCAGCTGTGCAGAGATATGGTATCAACCATGCGGTTGTCAATGATGCAGATAGCTGCATGTGGGAGGCAATGGGAATCAGATGCTGGCCAACATTATTGATATTAGGTATAGAATAAACGTTTATTTTAAAGTTTAGTTAGCATAAGTAGGTTAAAATGATATTCAGCTCAGAATAAATAGTAGGTATGGAATTTTAAAAAGAAAATAATTCTAAGATAAAGATAGTTAGAATAAAGGTTCTCAAATTGAAACCCCAAACATTCTAAAAATCCCTATTATTCCTAACTATGTTTACAAATTGATTTCGTTATCTTCAGGGCCCAACAACAAACCATTATTTGTATTTACGGGAGAGGGACACAGGGAGCAACTTGTGCAGTACGTAGCAGCCACTCTCAAGCACTTCAGCTCAGTCATCAATAACAAGCCACTGCCTATCTCGCCTACCGGCCATTTGAAGGCAAAAGATGAAGAGTTCCTATGCTTTCCTAGCAAGGTTTGTACTTAAATGTAGATCATATGACTTGTTGTTTTGTATGGATCAGCCTGTTGAGCCACCAAAGGGACGGATGAAAGAAGAGTGCATGCAGCGGAGATGCGAATGTTAAGACGGGTGTGTGGAGTGAAGAGAAGGAATAAGATAAGGAACTGGTGCCAACTGCCTCCAATAAACTCAATTGGAGGCAGTTGGCACCAGTGACTGAGAAAATGAGGAGCAATAGGTTAGCTTATTATGTAACGAAAAGTGAGGTATTAATGTGGGTGGATATGGTCGAGGAATGCCAAAGTAAAGATGGATGGATTGTGTGAAAGATGCCATGAGTATGAAAGGAGTGAATACTAAAATAGCGGAAGTTAGAGGGAAGTGGAGAAAAAAAAACATGCTCTTCCTACCCCATATGAAGTGGGTTAAGAGCAGGAAGATGATGTACCAGCATTCTTCTTCTTGTCGTGTCACTAGTTTCTTTTCGAAACAGTGTGGTGAAAGGATTTTAAGTGCGCCTCAAGAGGCTCCTTTCGAGACACATGTTATAGAACTTTTTAGGTTCCACGACATGCCGGTTTCCTCACGATATTTTCCTTCACCGTTTGAGAGTACTGGTATTGGGCACATAAATTTTTGAACAGAAAAACTCATTGGTGCACGACCGGTTTCGAACCCAAGACCTTAGAATCGGAAGGCGGGGCCGCTACCACTAGACCACCAGTGCTCTCAGCATTTATAAGTATGAAGGTAAATATTTTCTTTTCAGGTAGCACCGAACCCGTACTACCGAGGACGGCCCGACGAGCCATACCTGGCTATATCAGACACGGGGCATCATCGTGTCGTGCTTACCGACTGCTCGGGAATCGTGCTCAAAGTCATCGGCGGACCCGACCCAGGCTTCAAAGATGGCAGTAAGTACATTGAACTCAACACTATACAGGTTAATTAGTCGAGTGGGCGTACTTACTTAGTTGGTACTTGATGATCGGACTGGTTTCCGCAACTACTAGGCTTTGGTCGCGTGGAACTGGCACCTAGAGTCACCTAGCTTTAAGACGTTTCAAAGTGATCCTTGCGATTTTATTGAATAAATACCCTTTACGTGCGTCCGTGCCCCCCCCCCCCCCCCCCTTAAATCCGCCCTTGGCTAAGGTACAGTTTTAACACTTTGTCCGTTTCGGACGTACAATAAAAACGCATTTTTTAAAGTTTTCATGTAAGAATCAACTAAAACATATCGATAGGTACTCTTAACAATTTTTTCTATGAACAGGTAATCCCAAGTTCAACTCTCCACAAGGTCTATGCTGGCTGTCCAGCAATGTTATAACAGTGTGCGATACCAACAACCACGCCGTGCGCGCTATACATTTGGACGAGAAGTCGGTGGAAATACTGGTCGGAACGGGCGAGCAGGGCGCTACTGGTGATACAGGTAACCAATTTTAAATGTAACACGGGTATTAATCGCGTAGGTACATATATTTATTCTCTAAATTAATTAAAATATATTCAATATGTGTCATTACCAGGGGTCCGATAAGGTCGAGTTTTTAAGTACCAAATGACGTCAAATACGCTACTACGAAATCTAAATGTGGATATGCCTTTTTTAATCCCCGTGTCGGAAACGATTCGGGCTCGAAATCAAGTGTGAAAAAAACTGATGTTTCCGATTGGAAACCTTTCTGAATGTTTTAAAATAGCCCTACTGTACGTGTAACGTGTAATGCTACTTAGTTTGTGTTTAACATAGGAAAAAAGAGTTTTAGAAGACAATAATATCAATCTTAACATCAGGTGGGCCATCTGCATATTCCATCAGCTAGTTGTATATATAAAAATCCTATAAGTTTTAGAATAAAATTTTTATTAATCCCCAATTCCGGGTTTAAAAGGCATATCCATGTTAAGATTGCGTAGGTAATTGTACGTCATTTGGTACTTATAAACTCTACCTATTCCGACCCCTGGTTATTAGTGATGGTTACCACTTACCATCAGATGGGCCATGAAAAGCCGCCGGCGAAAGCTAATGAGAGATACTTGCAGGTGGCAAATGCCTTGGACTGCAAGCGCTTACATCGCCGTGGGACATAATGCTGTACACGACTCCCGATATGGACATGTCGGTACGGCAGCCGCCGCCGCCGCCTCCGCCGCCGGGACAGAACTCTGATAAGGACACCAAGGCGGACGATGAGAAAGGTACCTGTGTTTTACAAGTTACATGTGAAATTACAGGCTAAGGGCCGATTTCACCATGCCCTGTGAGTTACTAATCAATTAACAGGAACAGGAGGAAATAATTAACATCTAACCTTAGCTGTCAAACGCGTACATTTTGACATATTTAACGGCCCTTTAATCCTTTGTTAATCTAACAGAGCATGGTGAAATCAGCTATTAACATCTGTATGCCTCAAGTTGATGGACAGAGCAGTGAACTTAGGGCACGTAAGGGCACGTTTCTATCGAGCGTGACTTACTATGCTTTGTTATAGGTGATGGTTACCACATAAGGCGAAGACAAGTGCTAATAATGTACCTCTTACTCGCACGTTTTGACATGTTGAAAGATATAAAATCACTAAACCCATTTTCGAAAAATCGCAATCAACCATTTTGAGTGCAAACACATTGCGCAAAGTTTCATTTAAATTGGTACAAGTTTTCCTACTCAAAAGTGTGCTTTACTAGTTTTTGTACAAAATCAAACTTTTGAGTAGGAAAACTTGTACCAATTTAAATGAAACTTTGCGCAATGTGTTTGCACTCAAAATGGTTGATTGCGATTTTTCGAAAATGGGTTTAGTGATTTTATATCGAGTAAAATGATTTTTCTTTAGTTGAGTGTAGCTTGATTTGTATCCGTGTGTACAAGCTTTATATGTTACAGAGCCCAAAAAAGCCGAAAAAGAGAAAAATGACAAACGTCGCGTGTTGTTGATCGCCTGCGCGGGCGCTCATCAGATATGGGCGTTGTTTCTGGATACCACTATCTGGTGGAAATACAAGACTTATACGGAAGGTATGCAATTTGTATGAATTTTATGTGTGGGCCTCCCCCCACACATTAATTTTTTGCCCAGCAGTGGGACCCGGAGGGCTCATCATAATAATTATGTGATCCATGTGCAAAGGTCTCCCCCATAATCAGACCTAACCCGATCTATGGCAATTTCCCACCAGTCCGGTTGAGCTGATCCGATTTTAATGGGGTCAGACCTTTGATTGGAAATTATTTCCAGTAAATTCAAAGACGGCGTATCGGGTTCTTTTTAGAGTTCCGTACCCAAAGGGTAAAACGGGACCCTATTACTAAGACTCCGCTGTCCGTCCGTCGTCAGTCTGTCCGTCTGTCACCAGGCTATATCTCATGGACCGTGATAGTTAGACAGTTGAAATTTTCACTGTTGCCGCTGTAACAACAAATACTAAAAAACAGAATAAAATAAATATTTAAGGGGGCTGCCATACGCCATCGCGAGTTTTTGCCGTTTTTATAGATAACGGTACGGAACCCTTCGTGCGCGAGTCCGAATCGCATTTGGCCGGTTTTTTAGACTAGTCTATTGAAAAGTTTATTTTGTTTAGGTACATGTGTTTGCATCGCCGGGTCGGGCGCAGAAGCAGCGCGTAACAGTACATATCCCAACACAGCTTCGTTTGCTCAACCCTCCGGACTTACCTTGAAAACAGGTGAGTTAAATATTATTCTCTGAATGGGATGCAGTGCATTGCCATATAGGGCACGTGTGTGGACGTCCTTTGTTTTTACTTGCATAAGGAACAAGAAACATTGCTTGGCGGCAGTAATAGGCATGGTGATAATACTTAATTCTTTGAGGTAATGCAGTTATAGGACCGTATATTAGCGACCTGCTTCCCATTATACCTGCTTCCCATTTATACAAGGTGTAAAAATACCACTCCTGAAAACTTCAGGGGGCTAAAGTACCCATGAATATGAATAACTTTTTCTAAGAAACCAACACTGTGAACGCGAAAAAAAAACAGCTGTTTCATACAAAAGTTCAATACCTACCTGGCTAAAATGTATGAAACAGCTGTTTTATTTTCGCGTTCACAGTGTTGGTTGGTCACATAAACAAAAAAAAATCTACTACTATATAAGGTTCTACGCATAATGACCAATGATTGAAAAAAAATATTCGCTTTTTGACGAGAACGCATGTTAACACATAAGCATTTGGACCTAAACTCGGAACGACGCATACGCGAAATGACCTATTCGTATACTGACCAATATGCACAATGAAACATTCGCGAAATGACACACTTGTAGATTGTTTGTTGATTACCTAGGTAATTGGTACTCTTTCCACAAAATACATAAGTTCTGGTCACTTGAAAGTTTATCTATGAAATATTTCTACTTGTGACACTTAAAGTCATACATACTTCAATCTAACAGTACGAAATCAGTCAAAAAAATATTTAAAAGCTTTTAGTATTATATTTATAATGATTTATTAATTTCTACAGCTTGACAGCCTTCATAGCTCGGTTGGTAGTAGCTCTGCCTTCTGCGCCGTCGTGGTCGTGGGTTCGATCCTCACCGAGAACAAACATTTTGTGTGATGAACATGGTTTGTTCTCTGTCTGGGTGTTATTATCAATAAGATCGGATCGGCTGGTTGGATATAATTTTATGCTACAGATCGCGCTATCGATGCAACATGCTTTTGCGAATTGTTTTTGTTGAAAACGTTTAGGCGGTCGGTGTCATGAAAATGACAAAATAACGAATATAAAATTTGACAGAAATTTACAAAAAAAATACAGAAATTTGTCTAAGTATTGGTCAAAACTGGGTCAAAATGCGTATTAGCCATTGCTCATAATGCGTTTTAGTCGTTTGGCGTATGCGTCATTCTGCGTATTGGAATTTGGCTTAATATGTCATTATGCGTATTGGTCATTCTGAGAATTGGACATTTCGCGTTTATGTGTTTGGTCAATATGAGAATTCTGAATTATTGGTCATTATGCGTCAGAACCCTATATAAAACTTTCTTTGCGGGTGCAGATAAAGTTTTATCAGCAAATTAGCTTTCTTGTATAGTTTACTTTCCTTATAAATGTAAATCATTTTTATCCCTAGGTACAAACCCGGAAATATTCATAGCTGATTCGGAGAGCTCGTCTATAAGACGGCTCGCACTCATGAATGGGCAGGTTTCCACTCTGTGCGGCGGCGATCGCAATCCCATGGTATGTATATATTACTCACGATCGGAACGTGCCCTACGATGCACTGCATCGATCAACTTGAGGCATCCAGATGTTAAGCCTCATGTGCCTGTAATTACACCTGCAACCGCATTCTTCAAATCGAAACAGCAACGCTGTGAAAAAAGGCAATGATTAAAAATAATAACCTTTCGTAACACATTTTAATAATAAGAACTATAGTTTGTTTCATCGGACCTTTGTTACAGTACCGCAAGTCCGAGTTTTTTATTTGTTTTTTTATTTTCTGTATTACGAGCCCTGGTTTTGTAGACACGAGAGTTCCCAGCTATCGCGTCTGAATACAAAACCCGCTGGAAAAACAATATACAAAAATCTAAACACGAAAAAAAACTGATGGTTCTCTCATCATGACTCATAATCAGGGGTCGGAATAGGTAGAGTTTTTAAGTACCTAATGACGTCAAATACGCTACTACGAAATCTGATTAAGGATATGCCTTTTTTAATCCCCGTGTCGGAAACGATACGGGTTCGAAATCAAATGTGATAAAAGTTTACGATACCGATTGAAAACCTTACCGAATGATTTAAAATTTTATTTTAATTTAATGAATTTTTTATGTACCTACTTATGTAAATCGTTTTAGTTTTATTTGTCATTAGATTTTTTTTTCTTCCATATTTAAATGTATTTTAGGTTTTTTTTTTATACTCGCTCTCGCTCTAATTGTTTTTTAATTGCATGCTGTCTATCTTCTATAATTATTGTAACATTTAGCTTGCTCTGTATCTTTGTTTTTAATGTTATGAATGTAATTTGATGTATACGATGTTGAAGATGCAAATTAATAAATAAATAAATAAATAAAAAAATAAAAAATTAAAATAACCCTGCTGTACGTGTAACGTGTAACGCTACTTAGTTTTTAACATAGGAAAAAAAAGTTTTAGAAGACAATAATATCATCTTGACATCAGGTGGGACATCTGCTTGTTCCATCAGCTAGTTGCATATAAAAGAAAACCCAAGCTTTAGAAAACAATTTTTATTAATCATTAATTCCGGGTTTAAAAGGCACATCCATGTTAAGATTGCGTAGGCAATTTTACGTCATTTGGTACTTAAAAACTCTACCTGGTCTATTCCGACCCCTGCTCATAATTGATATCTTGTTCCAGAATCTGTTCGCCTTCGGTGACGTAGATGATATTGGCACTGACGTGAAGCTCCAGCATCCGCTCGGAGTCGCATACTCCGATACAAACAAGTGCCTCTACATAGCGGACACCTACAACCACAAAATAAAGAAGGTCGATATCAGCACGCAAAAGGTAACGACCTTGAAATTCTTCAAAGTCGAAACCACAGACTCGGTCTCATTCTCGGAACCCTCCGGCCTTTCGCTAAGCATCGATGGCAAATACCTATACGTAGCTGACACGAACAACCACTGCATCAAACTGATAAACACAGCCAAAAACGTCTGCCAAGACTTCAAAGTGAGACTGCCAGAAACTAAATTCGTCGAGCCGGAAAACTTGATCCTGTACAAGAACGATCTGTTCATAAACAGAAAGTGCGGCAACCTTATCATCTACTTCAACGTGAACTTAGACACAGATAAGAATAATGTGAAGTTTTCTCCGAACGCGGCGCAAAACTGGCAAATGAGCATCCGAGATGAAAATAACAAGGATGTAACGAGCGAAGAGTTTGAGTTTATCAATTGCAGCCGCAAGGGATTCAAGCTACCCGGCCGTGTGGAAGTGAAACTTAAGCTGCGGACAGATAAGACTCATTATCGCTTGTACTTAGCCTTCAATACGTCTCTCTGCGATGTCCATGTGTGCTTCTCGCACAGATTCACGATCCGATCGACGATACTGGTGCGAGATTCGGTGAAGATGGTTGAATCTTACAAAATCACGTGTAAAGTGAACCCTGTTAATCGATATAATATTACTGAGCACAATAATAAGGTCTGAAACAAATGTTTTAATTATTAGAAGAAATAGCCTTTTTCTACCACCAAACAGCGTTGCTGTGTTTCGGTTTGAAGAGTGTGGTGGCCGGTGTAATTACAGGCACATGAGGCTTAACAACTGTATGCCTCATGTTGATGGACGCAGGGCAGTGCATCGTAGGGCACGTCCCGATCGTGCGTGACTTACGAGACAATGCTTTGTTATAGGTGATGGTTACCACTTAACATCAGGTGGGCCATCTGCTTGTTCCATTAGCTAGTTGTATAAAAAAAACAGTTTGACTGTCCGTGATTCTGTGTTACACTTATTATTTTTTTTATGAGAGAATTAATTTTGTTTTCACTGTTTAATATAAGTTAAAACTAGGTACAAATGCCGAATGGTGCTCAAAATCGTGCTCGGCAAAACGTCGAGTGTGAAAACCGCGCGCTAGTTTACGCCGCGCCCGACTAACGCGAGCGATTTTGACGCGAGCTAAACAACACCGCGTGCTCATATTTAGTCGGTTTCGTATGATGAAATCTAGACGCTATTTATTTTTATCGGATCGTTCCTTTTTTTATGAACCTATAATATTATCCTACTTACTTTACTTTGTTTACCTAACTTCATTGTCTTATATTACTTTGAATTATAATAAAATAAACGATTGTACGGAAAGGAAAAAAGAAAGGAACGTTCTGTTAAAAACTAGTGGTTCGCCCCGAACTGAGATCTCGTGATGCGACCCGACGAACGCACCAAAACTTTGAGTTGGTGGTAGTCAGAGGCAAGTCCAAACATTATGTTTGGTCTTTTTTCTGACTACCGCCTGCTAACTTGGCATGGTTACCAAGTTTCAACTCTATTGGCCTATTTATTGAAGAGTTCCGTTGAACAGACCTTGGCTCCATCATCAGACCTGGTCGTTGTCACCATTTTATGGAAACTGAGTACCTCCTTAATTCATTTCAAGAAAAAAAAATAAGAAAAAGCAAAGGAACTGGCAGACCAGTAGAAAAACCTTGGTTTCAACGAAACTCTTAGAGATGGGAGCTCTTGGATCGCTGGTTATCTTAATTTAACTTTTTTGTTGTATCTCGAAAACCAAGCGTCCAAGAAAAAAAGTAAAAATAGTGTTGGAATGTCCAAACAAAGCCCTTTCATATGACATGCAACTTGATTTTTTTATGTAACTTTTTTTATTTTTTCCCCCTTATAAAACCTCATATCTTAATAACTGTTCATCCGATTTTACTCATATACTTACCAGTAAATTTCTCAAGTACAAGCTATCGACTTATCAAATTTCATGCAGATCGGATCAACGGTTCGAAAGTTATCGCCAGACAAACATACATACATACATAAAATGCCAAATCGCCCAAGTTAAAACTAGATCTTCGTTCGCTTCGCTCACTCGATCAATAAATAGCGCCTAGATTTCACCATACGAAACTGATTAAATTTGTTTTTTTTGTAAACAACAAAATATCTCGCTAAGTGTACTTCGCTTTGAACTAACGCGGCGTTCTAAGAATGGACTTCAAATAGCTCACTGTTCCAAGCCTCACTTTGGTGAGCACGCGGTGTTGTTTGGCTCGCGTTAGTCTCGCGCGGCGTAAACTAGCGCGCGGTTTTCACACTCGACGTTTTGCAGAGCACGATTTTGAGCACCATTCCAAATGCCTGCAGAAGTAATTCTAGTGAATAAGTTAACCTGACTAAGTTATATAATTTGCAATGTATGATAAGGTTTATATAAGTTCAGCTATTTTTAACTCGATTAATACATTTTTATAAAAAATCTGTGTTATTCTTCATTTATTTCATAGTTCTATGTTATCCTCCTAAATTATATTAATATGTAGATGTCAAACGTATAGATTATTTATTTAGTTAATGCCATCATGTACTTTGTATCCAATAAATAAATAATGTGATGGATGAGAACCCATATACGGCGGCCGGTGTAAATATACTGTTATTTGCTAAAAATAAAACCTACCTACCTATCTATTCTATTGCAAGAAATATAATGATGAGTAGGTATCTAATAGAAAGATCTGAATGCGAATAACGCTTATCCTACTAATATTATAATTAGGCTTTTCATCCGGGTAGGAACCTCGCGAGCGACTATCAGAACCCTAGGCCCTGCGAGCTAGAGACCTGGATTCTATGCCAAGGTTTTGTAGTTCCCCAAAACACTAATTAAAAAATAAATTTATTTATTTAAATCTTTCACACAAAACAATGTAGTGCTAGGAGGACTTAATTCTAATAGCATTGTCTACCAGTCATCCTGGGCGTGTAAAAAGATGGTGAAGGTGTGGCGTGAAAGCTGTTTGATTGTATGTGGGTATTTAAAAACTTTAATATAGTTTAAAGTTTAATAATAATAAAGGGAAGAAACAGGAGAGAGATATATATATAAATATATATTACACATACTAAAAGCCCTAACTATATAAAACTAGTAGTTCGCCCCGAACTGAGATCTCGTGATGCGACCCGACGAACGCACCAAAACTTTGAGTAGGTGGTAGTCAAAGGCAAGTCCAAACATTATGTTTGGACTTTTTTCTGACTACCGCCTACTAACTTGGTACGGTAACCAAGTTTCAACTCTATTGGCCTATTTATTGAAGAGTTCCGTTGAACAGACCTTGGCTCCATCATCAGACCTGGTCGTTGACACCATTTTATGAGAACTGAGTACCTCCTTAATTTATTTCAAGAAAAAAAAATAAGAAAAGCAAAGTAACTGGCCGACCAGTAGAAAAACCTTGTTGCCAACGAAACTCTTAGAGATGGGAGCTCTTGGGTCGCTGGTTATCTTAATTTAACTTTTTTGTTGTATCTCAAAAACCGAGCGTCCCAGAAAAAAAGTAAAAATTGTTTTGGAATATCCAAACAAAGCCCTTTCGTATGACATGTAACTTGATTTTATTAAGTCACTTTTTTTATTTTTGCCCCCTTAAAAAACCCCATATCTTAAAAACCCTTCATCCGATTTTACTCATATACTTACCAGTAAATTTCTCAAGTACAAGCTGTCGTCTTATCAAATTTCATGCAGATCGGATCAACGGTTCGAAAGTTATGGCCAGACAAACATACATACATACATACATACATACATACATACATACATACATAAAATGCCAAATCGCCCAAGTTGAAACCAGAATCTTCGTTCGCTTCGCTCACTCGATCAATAAACACATAAAATAATAATATACCTAGTATAATATAATAAACTTACAGTGACAGTGATAGATTTAACCATAACTTGATAGTGACAAAAATATATTAAGTAAATGGTTAGCCAGTGAGTTCGGAGAGGTACATTTATTTAAGCTTGTTGAAGAGGTGCTCTCGCACCATGATAAATCGCTTTATGATAATAACAGACAGGTGAGTAGGTATATTTTTATAAACCCTGTTGTTTTTATCTCCACGTCATTCGGATAAACAATTTAGTAATGATGAAACTAATAGAACTTTGAGCCACATCCTAGGAAAGTGTCCGTGACATTTGTGCGGTCACGAAGAATTGGACACATAATTCAATTAGTTTTTACGGTGCATGACTTTGGCAGCCTCCGGCAAGGACACGTCAATTTGCCGCATGCGACGTCGACCGTCTAATGTGAACAATGAAGGGTCATAAAAGTAAAAGATAAATGCACAAAATGATGGTCACACATGCCTTAATGCGTTACCATAAGGCGAAGACTACTGTACTGAACCAAGTGTGGTCAAGCGTTATTCTAGTCCCGTTACTTAATGACTAGTAGGTATATTTAAATTTCATGAACAACCAAAAAAATTGTTGATGTTGTTGTTGAGTTTTTGAGTTTAAATTATTTATATAAAGTTTGGATCTCACGGCTCAACTTATTAACAAATTTTATGTTCTACTACTAATTTTCATCATACTTGCAACATAAAGTTCCGTATCTCTATCGCGTCTTCATACAAAACCCGCAATCAACATGGTAAACACAACTCATACTTGGGGTACAGGGGCCTTATGCTCACTTCGATCGAGATTATCTCACGGTGGAGATGACGTCACATCTCGTTCAATAACTCGTTGACGTTGCGTCTCGCATGGACTTTGAATGAGAAAATTGGGGAGTGAGATGGTGAGAATGGGGGTAAATAGTTTATCGAACGAGATATGACGTCATCTACACCGTGAGATAATCTCGCTCGAAGTGAGCATAAGGCCCCAGGTAGGTACACTGGTATGGTATGGTATGGAGTACTGCTGTCACCTCTGGGATGGCTCTGCCAAGCACCAGCTTGCTGCCTTAGACTCAATTGAACGGCGAGCTTTCAGGCTAAATTATAAGAGAGCATGCAAAAAATGTCTTTGTAGTGAGCGCATTTTTCTTTGGCTTTGTGTAACTGTACCTATGTGTATCCGTGTGTGCAAGTTCTGTTCAAATTATGTGAAACGTAGCTATGAATGATTAAATACCAGTGCATACCTTGCGCAAGCATTGCGCTTGTTTAGGTATGTTAGAGGATGTAGGTAAGAACTTTAATTTACAGACTATCGTATAGGTACAGCCTTTTATTTATGTAATTAGGTACTTATCTACTTATGAGGATGTATGTAGGTATCTATACCTACATTTTTTATTTATGACCTTATATTACCTACCTACATGTATATTGAGATGTTGCACCAATTAGTAAACCTTTGCAGGTTTATCAAATAGATAATCAGATATTCATAAATGGAACAAAACGATTTGCAATGGAACGCACTCGACCTTACACACCAAATTATATAACTTCAATAACTATACTTATTTATAAATTGTAACGGGCCTGATGCGCATCCGATCATGAGACCCTGGGTTAGATGCCGTCAAATTTTACATAGAAATCTGCCAGAAGTGAAACTCCCGCACTAGACAGACACTTGACCTATTTCCCACATGCATAAGGCAGTGACAACTGCTAGATACCTCTCGCTCACACATTTAAACATTTTGAAAGATATAACATTATTGAACTTTGAACTTATTTATGAAAATCAACCAAGTTTTTCAAAATATTGATCCAATCAAGTTTTCCTACCAAAAAGTTTGCTTTGCTAATTTTCGTAATTAACCTATGCAAACTTTTTAGTAGGAAATCTTGTTTGGATGGATGGAGCAGAGCAAAGGATAGGTACATGAGCAGTTGTCATTGCCATAACATCTTCATGTAAAAAATATACATTGATTTATTGAAACCGTGAGTTTCTGAAACCATTTAGCTTTATACTTTACGTCAATTTGCTAATTAAAAAGCTATTGGTAATACCTAGAAATTCGGTCAGCGACTATTTTGATGACGATATTCACTAAACTTAATATTAATTAAA
This sequence comes from Chloroclysta siterata, assembly GCA_932294275.1. NCBI lineage: Eukaryota > Metazoa > Arthropoda > Insecta > Lepidoptera > Geometridae > Chloroclysta > Chloroclysta siterata. The sequence goes on along the minus strand of OW028600.1, from coordinate 5,884,791 downwards.
TATAATTAAGTAGCTACTTTATATAACATACCATGACTTGCCATGACTTGTAAACTCTTTTACCAATAAATAAATATTGTCAGACACACAGTATCAAAGCAAGACTTGTGCTATGAGAACCAAGATATATAATACCTGTCAATTTTTCTTGTAAATACTTTCTTATAAAGATTTAATATAATCCTAAAAGTTATTATCCGAGTGGGATTTGAACCCACGATTTGGCCCACAGCGCGGCCCCGTATCAAGGGGAAGGTCGTGGGTTCAAATTCCACTCGGATAATAACTTTTGGGACTATATTAAATCTTTGTGATTTTCCTTAGTGGGAAACACTATAAAACAAATAAAAATACTTATAATTTATTATTATATCCATCTGAATCTGCATCTGTTTTTTTGATTAATTCAAAGTTAAAATCAAGAGGTATATTTTCAATTGGATCACAAGGAAAAAGCTACTATGAAAGCTATTTTTTTATACTTTTTGCTCCAGAGAATATTTTATTGTATAACAGTGTGTACATAATTTAAGGAACAATTTTTTTTTTTATTTATTTAAATAGTTGATGGAACAAGCAGATAGCCCGCCTGATGTAAAGTGGTAACCATCACCTATAAAGCATTGCCTCGTAAGTCACGCACGATACGGACGTGCCCTACGATGCACTTCCCTGCGTCCATCAACCCGAGGCATACAGATGTTAAGCCTCATCAATGAAGAGTTTCATATCTTTACGTATTACTAACTCTATGCACTAGCTAGGTATCGATGTATATTTCGATGTCGCGGATCACGCTCTCCTCGCGGCGAAGCTAAAGCATTACGGCATTGATGGATCTGCACAACATCTACTGCTTCATTTTATGACTGAGCGATCGCAGATCGTCACGGGAAGAGGGGGGGAAATCAAATCCGACCCGATGAAAACTACAATTGGGGTAGCGCAGGGATCATCGCTGTCGAACATAATGTTTTCTATTCTGCTGAACGACTTACCCGATTGTATAGGTGACGCACACGTTCTTATGTATGCGGATGACGTGGCGGCGATTGTCGAGGCCCCTAGTCTGGACATCCTAGAGAGAAAGTTGAATGCAGCTGCAGGTGACTTACACAATTGGTTTCATCAAAATGGGCTCATCTTAAATGTAGCCAAAACGAGCTATATGCACTTCCATCTTGCGGGGCGGAATTACAGGCCATTGACAGTGGGGCTGGGGGCGGAAGCGATCACGAAAGTCGACTGTACTTCGTTTCTCGGTTTTATGCTGGACAATAGCCTGACATGGGAAACCCACATTGACAGGCTTTGCAAGAAAGTAGGTCGAGCATGTTTCGCTTTATGGCGACTCTCCGCAACTCTGAACAGAGAGACTGTAAGAAGTTTTTACTTCGCCTCAGTCCACTCTCTATTACAGTACGGGGTTGAGTTCTGGGGGTGCGCAGCGGACTGGAAGCGCGCATTTAGACTGCAGAAGAGGGCAGTGCGTGCCATAGTTCGGGTCTCGCAGGACACGTCCGCTCGACCATATTTTAAATCTCTCGGAATAATGACTGTACCCGACCTTGTCATATATCAAGCCGCACTATATGTAAGAAATCATTTAGATGAATATGCAAGGTACGGAGACGGTCACAGGTACAACACGAGGCATGCAGACAGGCTGAAAGCAGTTCCGCGTCGTCTTACGAAAACGTCAAAGCTGACTCGTGTGATAGGGCCAGCGATGTACAATCGACTTCCGGCCGATGTTAGAGACGCTCCATCGACACAATCCTTTAAGACAAAGCTGAAAAAATGGCTCGTAGATCAATCTTTCTATGACTGCGACGAGCTAACTTCCCGAGATCCCACATAGCTGGGTAAAAAATCATGTTTCGTGGAAATGTATAATAATGACTTTATGTTTATGTTTATTAATAATTATTGTGCTTATCAATTATCATTGACATGTATAATTTTATTGTATTGTATTAATTTTAGAATGATGTTATTTTAATATTTAAAATAATCTAAGAATGTATAATCATGTACCTAGCATATATATAGGTAAGCTTTTACTATGACATGTAACTATTATCCGTTATAAATAAATGAACTATGAACTATGAACTATGAACTATCATGACGAAGTAAGATCTCATCTCATTTGCATTAGCAAGTGCTGAAATTAGATCAGCGACCTTACAATCTAACATAATTAGCCTCGGCTATTCATTCAATGCATCCAGATTATTTTTTAACTGCATATTAAGAGATAGACATCTTTAAATTGCTCGATACAAACATTAGATTTTAAAATTTCATGGTTAAATAAGAGATATTCGGAATAAAAACATTTCATTGGGATCAGATTACATTTGAAAATTCTTTATTGGATAAAAATAAGAAGGTATCACATAGGCCAGTCAATGCTAATTGGCCTTCAGTTATTAATATTATGTGCAATGGGATGAATAGGTAAATCAATGCATGAAAATGTCCAATGGGCGGTCTTATCGATAAAAAGCGATCTCATTCAGACAACCGTTGGGTAGAGAGGAGCCTAAAATAAGAAGGTTGGTCAGGGTGCACTATTTAATTAACTATCAAGGGATTTTGGTTAGAATCACTTAAATTTCGACAACTTTAAATCAGTTTTCACATTATTTTATAGTCAAAGGAACAGTGAGAATTATTTATCATATATCTTTAAGACGCAGACTACCGTCAAACAACTTCTACCTCGCACACTTCTGATTCACTTAATTGTTATTTCCATTTTGATGAGAACATGTTTTCCTACTAAAACAATTATTTTGCTAGTTTTCGTAATTTTGGTAGGAAAACATGTTTTCATCAAAATTATATTTTTACCTTTGTAAATATTATTTGACGAAAAATTTTGAAATCTTCATGTTTTTATGTGCGAGTGAGAAGTTGATGGACTGTCAGCCTCTTTATTAACCAAGATATAACTAACTACGATTTACTAAGGCTTTTAAAAACGGATGGAACATTTGTTTCATAATATCAGAAGACAATGTTGCGATCTTAAATAAAATTCGCACTTCCAGCCTTTGTTACCGCAAATTGTTAATTTACCATCGCATCGCGTCGAAGAATAATCAAAAATCTATGTTTTTTAACTAAACCGCATAAAACCATGATAGATGTGAAACTTCTGCAATTGGCAGAAAATAAACGCGAGTGATCCTTCTTGAAAGCATCTGTCTACGAAATAGATGATAAGGGATAGATTCTTTCTTTTTTCATGGCGTATCGCCCGTTTATTTCGTCTTCCGTTTTATTAAGGAAACCAATTAAAAACCGAGTACGTAGCTCTTTATTAGGTATAGGGCTTGCTGGTGCCTATAAAAGACGCGAGAAGTGCGGGTAGGAGTATTTGTTCCCGATTAGGTACTCGTAGTAACTGATATTAGAACTGAGCCTATATTTGAATGAAATCTGGACAGTTTAAAACAAGACGATTCCTTGAAAAATACGCTTCTATAATATACATTTACATTGTCTGTATAGTCCTAATGACTCATTCCTAACTATGCTATGCTTATTCTATAGGCTCTATAGCCATGTAGTTGTAGGTTGGTAAGCACTTAGCTTTATTGTAGGTACCTACAGTATAGTATAGACCAAGGAGGCTAAGGTCGCCACAGTCATTATAGCATCGGTTGTCCCAAAACAATCATCGTCGTGGGTTGTCAATTAGACCTCGAGATGACTTCGAATTTGCTGTAATCTTCGCCAGCTTGGCATAATTTTATCTTACAGGTACTTTACTTGTAAACTATTTAGGTATATTTACCTATAATATGGCAAAGGACGAAACGATATGAACTCATTAATGTTCGCAGTTGTACAAAAACAAGAAAATGAGCCTTTGAGCCGGATTTTACAATTTATACGATGATGACACACATCAGAAGCTAATTTCTTATAAGTCTCAGTTGGCAAGGCTTACTTCTTATTCATAATTTAATTTATTATTCAGGCTTTAATTATCCTCTTGTAAACATAAGCATGCGTAAGCGTAGTATGCAGTTAATTTGCTTATTACATCTAGATTACCACCTATAAGATTGCACATTCCAGTAAAATACCGATATAATGTATGATTCTTGTGCTGCATATAGACATCAGAGTTGTAGGTAGCTATGAAAAAAAAGGCATCTATAGACTCATGGCGAGCGGCTAACATGCGTGCTGCCACTATAGAATCGAAAAATTGGTCGTCATACTGTGCAACCGAAATGGGAATAGGGATCAAAACATAGGTCAGATATCTACTGGGTATCTGACTTATAAAAATAATCAGCGGAGTGGGGCCCTGGTGACCTGTAGCACAGGTTTCAATAACCTAAATTTTTATTAGTTTTATAGTGTTTACCTATACACACTTAAGGAAATCACAAAGATTTTTTAATATAGTCCCAAAAGTTATTATCCGAGTGGGATTTGAACCTACGACCTTCCCCTTGATACGGGGCCAACTCGGATAATATCTTTTGGGACTATATTAAAAAATCTTTTTTCAATAAGCTAGTTCAGGCACCGGTCTCTCGCAAAACAGATTAAATTATGATACCTAAAATAGATTTATAGAACTCTCAACTATCTTAACATAAAGCATTAAGTATATTTTGTTCTACCTACCTACTAGATTGTATCTATTACCTGTATACCTACTATTTTGTTTACTAGTATTAGGTTTGCCTTGTTTTCTGAGAGAAAATAAAAATTAATTAAAATAATATATAATATATATGTATAATAATAAATAAATTAAAAATTAATAAAATAAAGATAAAAATTATTATTATCTAGGTAATTTCAAGCTAAAACTTAGGAATACTCAAATCAACAAATAGGTACAACAGAGTTGAAAAACAACAATAGAGTATAGGTTAGGTAGTTACCGACATAGGTACCTACATCATATGTATAACTTGTCGTCTATTAGGACGCTAATATAAATTTGGTGATGACGGCTGTCAACATGCCCTTGCGAACTTATTGGTAGAGAATATTTATTCGTAGGAGAAGGTAACAACTTGGCAATGCGTTTTAATTTGCCAAGCACAGGCGACAAGCACCGAGTCTGAAGCTAGCACCGATAATATGCAACAGATATACATTCGATTAATTCTTACCTCATCTAGGTACCTAGGTACGGACACTAAGGTATAAAAATCCTATGTTGTTTCCAATGATAAATACTGATTAAATTTACTGTTGTATGTACTTCGTCTAATGGTATAGTTACTTATTTCATTTATGGTATACCTATTAGGTACTTGCGTATCCATAGGGGATGTGACGAACTGTTTGGTCAGTATTGTTGTGAATTATGATATTGGAGAATACTATAGCTAGGTAGGTAATTAAGTTCGTATGAGCCGAAAACCGACCCAGACGGTGAAGTTGAACGGTCCTCATGCAACGCTCGCTACAGATAGCTTGACTGTTTAATATCTACTTTCTAAATTTTGTGAATACCTAGTACCTACTTGTATTCATTGTATTTTTTTTTATTTAGAAAACTAAGGTGACTTACTATAAAACATTTTAACCTTAGGAGAGATAAATATTTATCATCGTCATCATAGCTTACAGAAGTCCACCGCAGTTCCTATTAATTTTAAATGGTGCCCGGCACATATTTTTTTTCGAAATAACACAATCTTACGATCAGAAGGCCACCGGTGCTCTTAAAAAAATATTGACAATAAATTACTCCATGAACACTGAAATAAATAAAATAAAGTTAACCTTTCTACCCCAAGTTCTTAAGCTCAGAACAATAATCTAACCATTTTGGAATCAAACTTATGGCCGGTTTCTGAAAGCTCGATCAAAACTAATCGGATGTCAGGTCACTCGCCATTTCAGCTATTACGTCGAATTAGACAGAGATAGCAAGTGACTTGAAATGCGATTAATTTTGATCGGGCTTATAGAAACCGGCCGTTAGTCTACCTACAGATTGATCTAACTAATATGAAGCATACCTACAGCTACCTTACCGGCAACCACACTTTTCAAACCGAAAGCAGCAACGTTGCTTGGCGGCAGAAAAATGTATGGTGGGTCTTCCCCAGACGAGCCCTGGTACATCGTTACTTACTATCAGGTAAGATTGGACGGCCGCCTATTCATTATAAAAAAAAACCGGCCATGTGCGAGTCGGAATCGCGCACGAAGGGTCCCGTACCATTATGTACAAAAACGGCAAAAATATCACGTTTGTTGTATGGTTCTGATTTTTAGTATTTGTTGTTAAAGCGGCAACAGAAATACCTACATCATCTGTGAAAATTTCAACTGTCTAACTATCACGGTTCATAAGATACAGCCTGGTAACAGACGGACAGTCAGACAGACAGACAGACGGACGGACAGCGGAGTCTTAGTAATAGGGTCCCGTTTTACCCTTTGGGTACGGAACCCTAAAAACTGTATTCTCCATGCGTTGCTGTGCTGTACCTTACCTATTAAAGGCACATTCAAGGGCGATTTTTTCTTCGATTCCGTTGGCACATTGTTGGTATTCAAAGCTCGCGGGCGCTGATCACTGCATCGCAATGCAATCAAGTTGGTATAGTAAACCGCTGTATTTCCTTAGCTACATATTTCGCAATATGTGTAGTATCAGGTAACTTGTACCTACTGTAGGGCTATTTTTAAACATTCGTAAACGTTTTTCTTTGTAACCGATCGATAAAATCTGATTTTATTTCGCTTTTATTTAACTCTTATTTTTTTTGCTTAATAAACCTACAAAACTTAAAAATAAGATAAAAACTGACCTTTTACCAATGGATATACATTATTATGATGGATTACTAACAGTGACCTGGCAAATTTTAGGCAATATTTTAAAACGCATGGGACGTTTCCGTTTTCGGAAACGTCCGTTTAAACGGACGTTTTAAAATAGGGTAAGTATCCCAATAAAATCCTATAGGTACTTTTAAACGTTATAGGTTATAGTAACACCCATAAACACACATATATTACATAAAATTTGCCAGGTCACTGTTAGTAATCCATCATAATAATGTATATCCATTGGTAAAAGGTGAAGAGATCTTTCGACAGATATAAGTAATGCCATAATATTAGTAATTTTTTAAAACTTGATAAAACTGCTACGTAAAACTGCTGTGGTTTGCCGCCGTGTGGCGCTTAGGCCCTACACGATATCGAGTTTTTTTTATGATATCTTTATATACCTATTTGTCACAGTAAAAGTCATGTCGATATACCTCAGGGTTCCTGAGATCTAGATCCAAACATATTACTTAAATAACTTATGGTTTGTAACCTGAATTAGCGTATAGGCAACTTTTTATCCCAAAAGGTCAACAGGAACGGGCTAGAAAAATCAAAATCGGTATGGTCTTTATTCAGAACAATCACAAGGATCACTTTGAAACGTCTTACGTTAGTTAACTAGGTGAATCTATCGCCGCGGGTCTAATAGACGATAAGAAGAGGATTTACTAAGGCCTACTCTAGAATTCTACAACCTGTACCCCAAGTATAAGTTTTGCTTACTATATTTGGTTTTTCGTATTACGTTTTTGTTCCGTGTTCATTGCGGGTTTATAGCGTGTATCTCTATTGCGTCTTCATACAAAATCCGCAATGAACACGGAACAAAAACGTAAAACGAAAAACCAAATATGGTAAGCAAAACTCATACTTGGCGTGCTGCAAGGCATTTTGATGAAAATCCGGTTCAAGTCTTGAGACGCTTCACGACGTTTCGCGATTCACGTATTTCACGTGATTGGAAAGGGTTAATCGTGACTATTGCATTGCCTTGCAACTTTATTACGGATCGTCTTAAGGCGAAGACAAGAGCTAATGTACCTCTCGCTCGCACGTTTCCACATGTTGAAAGATATAAAATCACTAAACCCATTTTCGGAAAATCGCAATTAACCATTTTGTGTGCAATCACATTGCACACAGTTTAGTAAAAAAAACATTTTAATCGATACAAGTTTTCCTAATTAAAAGTTTGCTTATTTATATTATAGTTAGTATTTGTAAAACAAACTTTTGAGTATAGAAAACATGTATCGATCAAAATGAAATTTCAAGTACAAAATGTGATTGCGATTTTTCGAAAATGGGTTTAGTGATTTTATATCTTTCAACATGTCGGTTATTTAAATCGACATCTCAGTACCATAATAATTAGAACCGCACTTTACATATAGTAGGCAGATAAACATTATACTTTGTAATTCAAATGTTTAAGCAGGCTTCGTTCGGCATCATGTGATCTTGAAGGCTAAAATAATCGTCGCAATGAACTAAATAAGCTGCATCTGTTATGGTGGTGAGTACCTGAGTATCACCTTTAAGGAATGTTATTTATCATTCGCTTACAAATTGCTATTTGTTATTCCGTAGTTGATCAGTGTAACTTATTGTTTATCAGGGCGAATTTACGTGATAAGCAGGTTCCTTGTCTTCCAGTTACCTACCGGTATAATATAATTCTGAAATATTCCACACCTTGCTAGCCAAGGCTTGTGACAAATGCAATTCCAAGCAGTCTTTGGCCTTTGGTCAAGGTGCTGGATCGAGCAAATATGTCTGAGAAACCTTATGACGCGATCGCTGTTTGTTTTGAAACATACCCTAGGTACTAGTCGAATGCATGAGCGCCTGTCACCATTTAGAAAGGGTTCTCCATTTTAATTTGACTAGATAGCAGTTATGACTGCATCGCTTTCTGACTAAATCTCGTTAGGACTACATTGGCTAGATTGACATGACTTAAAGGCTTCGTAAAAAGTGCAGCTTCCGACTTCTTCGACGAAGAGCTTTTAGAATTTCTGTCAGTTGAAACCTGCTTTTGGAAAAACCTCAGTCAGACGGCACTGTGTTTTCGCGATATAAATACAAAGGTTCCCACGAAGCGTTCCTATTTTTTAAATGCTCGAACAATGGCTGACGTTTGGCAATTGTTTGGCGTCGGTTTATAAGTACTTATGTGGCTGAAGATATTAATCTGAGCGAGTGTTTACAAAATGCTATCTTTCTACGCAAATGAGTGTTTAGCACTATCACAGGTTAAGTTAATACTTACATCTTTGTCTAAGGTTAAGATCATCAAGTTTTTTCAGACAGCCTTTGTTCGTTCAAAGACATGGCGATTATTTTAATGCAATTAATGAAACTATGGTCACTGCAACAGCCCTACAAGCTCGGAGATTTATATGGATTCAAATAAATACGTAAAATTAGTTATATCAACTTTTAATAAAAAATAATTTATTGTAATTATATTTTTAAAGAAATATTATGATGAGTTAGTGGCCAAGTTAGTCAGAACCGGTTCGGATGTTAGTATAAGGTAAAGCAGAGCAGTCCTTCGCGTACTAGTTCTTTTATTTTGTTTTATTTATAAATCGAAATAATCTAGAACGAGCTTAGATTAGGATCTTTCTACCTGGAGTGCCAGGTACCAACCAAATAGTTGTTATAAATTACTTAGAATTCAAATCGTTGAAAATGTATGTTTTTAATATTGATGGACATTCCACACTACACTATCTTGCCCCAAACTAAGCAAAGCTATGGGAACCAGATATCCGCAATGCTATAGTGTTAGTTTATATGTATATATATTTTTTGTAAATATTTACCTCATCATCATCATCATCCAATCCATACCACATCCATCATCAAAGAAGTCCACTGCTGGACATAGGCCTCCCCTATACATTTCCAGGAAGAACGATTCCGAGCCCTCTCCATCCACCGACTTCCCGCGATCCTGACAATGTCGTCAGTCCATCGGGTAGGAGGGCGTCCCACACTTCGTTTTCCTTTTCGTGGTCGCCATTCGAGACCCTTTATTCCCCAACGGTTATCAGTCCTTCGAGCTATATGACCTGCCATTGCCACTTCAACTTGCTGATTCTGCGAGCTATGTCGGCTCCCTTGGTTCCCCTACGGATTTCCTCATTTCTGATTCTATCCCATAGTGAAACTCCCAGCATAGCTCTCTCCATAGCCCATTGAGCGACTTTGAGCTTGTTGATGAGGCCAATAGTAAGTGACCACGTCTCAGTTCCGTACGTCATCACTGGCAACACACACTGGTTGACGACTTTCGTCTTAAGGCTCTGCGGTATCTGTGACGAGAAGATTACCTGCTTATAATATATTATAAGAACCAGACATAGAACAAACAAGAACGATTCCGTCAAAAAGGTGTTTGTTGAATTGTAGGTCTTTTAGTTTTTCGGCAACGTTTGCTTTGCTTTTCGCATTACTCGTTTTATTTGTTCAATGAACATAGATGTTTGATCTTTGTCTGGGTGATATATAATATTATATGTATTTACAGAAAACATATATAGGTAATTATTTTATCAGCTATCTGTTCTATCAGTTCCCATACTACAATAAGCTTTGCTTTGTTAGGGACTACATAGTGATGTATCGAATGTCCACCACAAAGCACAAGTCCGGTCTGGTATGGAGTATTGCTATCACCTCTGGGATGGCTCTGCCAAGCACCAGCTTGCTGCCTTAGACTCAAATGAACGGCGAGCTTTCAGGCTAATAAGCGAGCAACGCATGGCGGAGACTAAGATCCAAAGTCTTGAACATCGCCGCAAAGTTGCTTGCCTATCGATATTCTATAGGTTGCATTTTGGAGAATGTGCTCAGGAACTTCACGACTTGATACCACCATCTCCTTTCCATCACAGGACAAGTAGACGTACGGCTCAGTACCACCCATATCTGGTAAATATACCACCCATTCGCACTAAGCGCTTTGCTTCTACATTTATTATGCGAACTGCCAAGGAGTGGAACTCATTGCCGTCGTCTGTCTTTCCTGATCACTATAACTTGGGTCTCTTCAAGGCAAGAGTGAATAGGTGTCTTCTAGACTAGACCGTTCTGCTCCATCGTTGGCTACATCGTCGCTTACCATCAGGTGAGATTGTGGCCAGTCTATTAATTATAAAAAAAAAATCAATATTAATATATTTGGATAGGTATTTTTTTAAATAACGTGCATGAGTAGTATAAGCTGTTTTTTGCATTGCGTTGGTATACGACCCTGAACCTAATTAATTGATTATGGTACTTATTAAATTTCAATAATTCGTCACGGATGGGTCACCGGCATAAGAAGTGGTCATGTGATTATGTACAGTCATCGTCGAGAAAAGATGAGGGTTCTACAAAGTTGCAAGTATTTTGTGAAATAAAATTTGCCATCAGTGCCAAACTCAAAGGACATTTTGTTTATTAAAATTACAAGAATCAATTTGAAACGTTTTAAAATTACAAACCTATGTGGATCTATGCGCCATTTCAAGTAGTAATTAATAGATAGAATAGTCGATAATTCTTCCAAGCTAGATACTAAATCTATCAAAAGCTATAGCGTGGTTGTCGTTGAAATTACAGGCACATGAGGCTTAACATCTGTATGCCCCAAGTTGATGGACGCATAGCAATGCATCGTAGGGCACGTCATATCGTGCGTGACTTGTGAGGCCATGCTTTGTTACAGCCGATGGTTACCACTTAACATCAGCTTGTTCCATCAGCATGTAGTATAAAAAAAACTCTTATGGTAAATATTGTCTTAGTTTATCATCAACTTTTTTTTTTAAAGTAGTAGAGCTCTTTTTGTGGAGGGCTCGTCCGGGGAAGTACCACCACGCCTTTTTCTGCTGCCAAGCAGCTTTGCTGTGTTTCGGTTTGAAGAGTGTGGTCGCCGGTATAATTACAGGCACATGAGGCTTAACTTCTGTATGCCTCAAGTTGATGGACGCAGGGCAGTGCATCGTAGGGTACGTTCCTATTGTGCGAGGCAATACTTTGTTATAGGTGATGGTTACCACTTAACATCAGGTGGGCCATATGCTTGTTCCATCAGCATGTAGTATAAAAAAAACTTATCATCAACTTCTGACGCTGACTATACCTACTTATTATTTGCCCTAACTTGAGAGTTGCGTAACCTCTGGTCACGTAGAGGCCCTTTTTGGCACTGCCTTGTAACGCGTTGCATGAGTAATTACCATTAAGTACCTATACAATGTGCTAAAGAAAATACTAGTGCTTACAATTTACAACTGCGTGTTATTCGCAACTGGCGAATATTAAACGGTCGATTCTATTGTAAAAAAAAGAAACAACTTCACGCACGACTTTGATCCCCAGGCACGGTCGATATCCCCTCAGATCTCTTAGTACCGAGTGCTTACTCCAGATTCTTTTTTTTGAGGATGTCTAAGGGGGGTAGTCAGGTACGTCCAAACATTAAATTTGGCACATACCCACATTTTGCAGTAGTTGGTATTCCATACGTGACAGGTTGCAAGCCCATCGCCGCTGTTAGAGTACTAACTGGTTTCCTCACGATGTTTTCCTTCACCGTTTAAGAGCACTGGCATTGCGCACATAAATTTTTCGATAGGAAAAATCCATTGGTGTACGACCGGATTCGAACCTGCGACCTTACGAGCGGAAGGCTCCCACTAGACCACCGGTGCTCTTCAATGAGGTAAAATATCATTATGATATAATATCATTTTTCTACTAAATAGTTTGCTTTACCAGTTTCCGTACTGATACAAACTTTTTGACACCCAACTTGGTTGGTTGCGACTTTTCATAAATAAGTTCATTGATTTTATATCTTTCAAAAAGTTGAAATGCAAATAAATAAATAAATAAATATTGGTGGACATTCCACACAGCACTACCTCGCCCCAAACTAAGCCAAAGCTTGTGATATGGGAACCAGATAGCTGATACTACTTATATAAATGAAAGGTACATTTGCAGAAGTCTTCGCTTTAATCAAAACTAATTTTTAAATTGCGTCGGTGTGAAGTTAGCGTTAGTTAGATTCATTGGAAAAACGCCGTGTGAATGTTTTTTATCCCCATAAGTGTCACTTGATATCATGATTGTCATGCAGTGTAAAAACGTATGGTATGGCCAAAATCACATGGCTCTTGCTAAATTCAACTTCAGCGGGATTCTTAAACAAATTCTTGTTTTCCAAGTATAGCGGCACTAGCGATAAGGTAGCTATAAGTCAATTTACGGGCATAGAATAGCGGACCCCAGTAAAATGGTTAAAAATATATCCATAGATTATATGGCGTCAACGTGATTTACGTTCGAGCTTTTTACGGTCGCTTTTTCTTGTAAACCAAAGCTTAGGCTTACCTCGAAGAATCGCATTACAAAATATTTTGAACTAAACTCAAACTGACTCAAGTCACAAGTATGATTTTTTGACGGTATAACACTAAAACTTTTGCATGCTAAAACCTCGTTTCGTGATTGAAATAGTCACTGAAGACAGGCCTTGTGGTCGAATCTTGGTATAGTCTCAAACTTAACGCTATAAACATTTCAAAGTGCGTGTTAGACCAGGAAATCATATTATCCAGTGCCGGTAAATCTACACTAATCTACATCTACATCTACACTATCTACACTAATATTATAAAGAGGTAACATTTGTATTTTTGTATGTAACGAATAGGCTCAAAAACTACTGGTCCGATTTCAAAAATTCTTTCACCATTAGAATGCTACATTATCCCTGAGTAACATAGGCTATATTATATTTTCAAAAAAATCAGGGATCCTTACTAAAACTTCAATAATGTAACCCAAGGTGAAAAACAAAAACCTTACATCGCGTGCGCTGCGAAAACTATTGAAGATAGAACAAAATAATATACTACGATTTTGTAGAACACGTCATCATCTACAAAAAATGTCGCGACAGCATATGTCTAACTATTATAGTTATGTCACAATAAGTGTTCTTTTATTATAAAAAAAATAATTGAAATGCCTCCGCTAGAAAAGGGTCTTTATTTGTACCTTGGTATTAATCCTTATCCAAATAAATCATTTCATAATTAAGACGGTTTCAATACCTATAGATTACTTCTTAAATTTTTCAAATCGTACATTCCATTCAAAAGATATGACGAAATTAAAAATGTTAACGGGTCCACGGGTCACGCGCGGGTTGCGATTTCACTCACTCAAGGAGAAGCGCGTGCAAATGTATGAAATAAGTAGACGCGAGGCTCGAACCCACGGTCTAAGTTTATCCTAAAATGTTCAAAAAATTTATGACCACCCATGCGAAGCTGGGACTGGCCGCTAGTCATTTATAAACCTTAATGTTTTAAGGGTTATACATACCTTCCAAATATATTACATGTTTTCCTACTCAAAAGTTTGCTTTACTAGTTTTCGTACATAAGCAAACTTTAGGAATACATGTATCGATCAAAATGATTTTTTTACTAAACTGTGTGCATTGTGATTGCACACAAAATGGTTGATAGCGATTTTTCGAAAATTAGTTTAGTGATTTTATATCTTTCGACATGTCGAAACCTGCAAGCGAGAGTCACATTAGCTCTTGTTGTTGCCTTATGTGGTAAACATCACCTATAACAAAGCATTATGCCTCATACAATAGGGTTCCGTGCAAACCCTAAAAACGGAACACACTTTGACCTACTGTTTCCGCTTAAGTGTGTGTAAGTAATGATTTGGTACTTACCTTACATCCTAGATCATCACATGACTGTAACCGGAGATCCGCGACTACAATAATCGAGCGATGATCTCGCGTCATCAATGTCAGTCAGTAGGTACCCACGTTTATGGGTAACTAGAAATATGGTGATAAGTTATGTAAAAACCTTTTGTAAGAACAATTGTATAAACGAGATAAATAAGTAGGAAGCTTGGAAATAAAGATGCTATCATTTCCTATACATATATTTATGAGTAGTAGAGCTCTTTGTGAAGGGCTCGTCCGGGGAAGTACTACCATCACGCCATTTTTTTTGCCGCCAAGCAGCGTAGCTGTTTTTCGGTTTGAAGAGTGTGGTTGCAATTACAGTGTTATTACATCTGTATGCCTCAGTTGATGGACGCAGGGCAGTGCACCGTAGAGCACGTTCCTATCGTGTGTGACTTACGAGGCAATGCTTTGTTATAGGTGATGGTTACCACTTCACATCAGGTGGACCATCTGCTTGTTCCATCATCTAGTTGTATTAAATAAAAATATGTTGGATGATAGGAATCGTCGATAGCTATCGAGTCATCCTCTGCTATTTTTATACTACTTGCCGATGGAACAAGCAGATGGCCCACCTGATGTTGAGTGGTAACCATCACTGATAAACTGCATTGGCTTGCAAGTCACGCATGTTAAATCAAAGTAATATTTTTGGTAATCTTAGCTCTGATTTCACCATCTAGTCTTCGATTAAGGGTTAAAGGGCCGTAACGTTATTCCTCTAACGTTAAGCCTTTATTAAGTGTAAGTGTAAAGGTAATTTTATTGAGTAGAATATTGAGGATATACCTTAGTTAATAATATAGTTACAGGTGAGTCTTTTCGATCTCCCTATATGAGGGCTAAATCTAACCGTATAGCCGTTTAGATGTAGTTTTTAAAAAATTTCGTCCTATATTATATGAAATCATATCGTCGATATGCCATTGAATAGAGTTTACACAAAAGGCCAAAAATATAAACAGATCTTCTCGGTTGAACTTCCCTGAACTCACAATCTCTTCCTACAAATGCGAAAATGATATTGAGAACCTTCTTCATTTATGAGCTCTAATAAGGCCTTTTCAAAAAGGTTAATAACCTCATTAGGATTAATAGACACCTACATTATCAAATTTGCAGGCCAGACAATGTACAGTCAGCTGAACTAAGATGTATTTATTTCATGACTTTCAAAATTTCTTACAGCATTACAATAAACACCGATGCAGCATCAAAAATTATAAAATCAATGGGTGAGTTTACGTTTTTTTTATTTGCCTTGTAATGAAAGTTACGAATCACTTGTACCTCTTCAATTCAATTGTGCAGTCGACTGTACCAATTCCGTAGAAGACTAAATAAATTAAGCTTTTTATCCCGTTGTAGAAATTCGTAGAGGGTGCTACGGTCTACGAAAGTTACTATATGCTATTTATAATTTGACCCATTCTTCAAACATTATTCGCATAAAAATCTAATACTTGTAATGGCAAATAAGTAAAGAACCTATATAAATTGGCATAGCGATGACGAATGACCGGTTATGTCTCGCCTCTTGTTTACACACTTTTAAGCTCTTACGTGTAGCGAGCTGAGAGAATTTGACAAACCTCTTCGTTATGCGAAATGGTTTAAGAAGTTTTTGTTTGGTGAGGTGTATATTTCATCAGAAGAGAAGATAGGAGGACATGTGTGGGGCAGTAGCAGGCAGTAGGTTCGCTCTGGTACGCATGTGCATGCCGAAGTCCCCCCATGTAGCGCACGCGCCGCGTTGGTCGCATCCCCGCTACAACTACTATAAAAGCCGTCGCCCAAACCAGCCGCGCGCTATTACAACAGTGACTCTGTGATTTTTCCCGCCGTGAATTTATTTAAATCAACATATAAAGGTAAGTGAACTTGACTTCTAGGGACGCAAGGGAACAACCGAGACATTCCGGGAACACCATAAACTCCGATCTTGAGTGATAGTGTTTGCATTGCAGTGATTTGAATTGTGATTGAAAAATCGATTTAATTGAAAGCTTCTTCGTTCGAATCTTATTAAAAATAGGTATTCATGTTAAATTAGTTAAAATAATAGGTACCTACGAGCTGACGGTTAACTGAGTTGCGCAAAGTTGTTATTTCGGATGTGATTGCTCGTCAAACTTGACACAAAAATTGTTAAGTCGGCTTTACGTCCTTCCAATTTGTACGCACGGAGCCTGGTGCGGATCACCGAGCGAAGTGTTCTGTATGTATGTCAAGTAAGCCGCAGTTGCAACATACTTGATGCGAAGATTATGACGGAGAGCCCTTTTCTATGGGGCGGTTTCATCATTTAGCCTTTTCGGTGACCTAATGGGTGCTATTTGCTTTGGTTTTATTCATATCAAACACCCAAGTACCCAATATTGTTTAAATATTAGCGTAAGCTATGTGTACAGTTTTGGAATTCTAATGATTTATAGTTAAGGTAAGGTCGATGGTGGTTGCCCATTTCGCTGCTCCCATCTGCATGTTTCTCATATTAATTATCTTACACGGAGTGATATGATGTCAATGTCATGATTTAAATGAATATTGAAATAAAACTGGTTGATAAAATACAAGTTAGTTTCAAAATATTTATGCTCTGAAGGTCAACGGCCACCGAGATGACTGAAAGATGTGGACTTTCAAATATCTCATGTGACACTAAAATACCTTAGTAGATCTAAACAAGTAGATACCTATCCAATTTGATTTCTGTCAAACCAGTTTTCGATTGCACCGATCGGTAAATATAGCTCGTAGGTATAATATCGTATCAGTCTGAGAAATACTTATCATACGCGGAATCGAAATAGGTACGTGTACTATCTCGAAATAATATTGTTATATTTTTTATTATACCGCTTAAACTTAGGTATTTTCATTTTGGTTGACTAGACTGAGAAGATAGTACATATGTCGTGGACAAATCTTAAAATTGATCACTTCATGATGTAGCCGATCTTTTCATGAAATGGCCAGCCAAAATTGATTATATCGTTTAAACGTCAACGTTTGCCGATATAGCCATCCACGTTTAGCCATATCATTATGATAGGTTTCCATGATATCTAAGGTTTATTAAAAATACCAATAAAGAAAAAGATATGTATTAATATATTAAAGCTATATAGACAATGCTAGGCAAGCTGGGACATTCGAGCACTTAGAAATTCCTGTCCAAAGCCCGAAAGTGAAAGATAAAAAAAAGGGTTTGAGCAATTCAAAAGGAATAAAAACTTGCAGGTTCATTATAAGAGTAAGGCAACACTGATCAAAACCACGTGGTCGACCACTTCTTTTGAAATACGACCCAAATGTGTCACTACCGCATTCAAGTTTTTAATCCGATATTTCGATGCTTGTGACCTACGCACATAAAGTCATGATAATAAATTAAGTATATTCTGAAGCGAATCAATTGAATTGGTCACGTGGCCTAAATATAAGTGTGGTATTAGAAGGATGCAATAAGGTTTTCATTATGGAATCTTTATTTTACACAACAGCATAGGTAGGTACTAAGTATTTCGGATTCGGAAAATGCTCTCTTAAATTATGAATTAGTTTTTAATACTTTCATTGTGACTCCTTATGTACTTTTTATAGATATTTAGGTACTTAGGCAGCGTTTAATCATTATTTTCAAATATTTGAGAAAAAAAAACAAAAAAGGTGTAAGAGCAGAAATAGTTAAACATTTCTTGTAAAACAGAAAAAAACTGCCTCACGACGTCGATCCCCAGGCACGGTAGATAAAGTGAGTTTATCTACCGTGCCCGGGTAGCTATACAGCTGTACATAAATAAGAATGTTTGCAAAATATTACTCGATCCGTACCTATACAATCGCATCTCATAAACTTAGTATTCATTAGCAAAAAGTTTGTCCCACGTGCTAACACAATACCGGCATATAGCTATAACTGGTACGTACTACTACGTACCTATCCCGTTGCTGAAGGACTTATTGAGCAAGATGATTTACTTCGGTTCGTAATTATCATAAGCCACATCGGCTATCGATTACTAAACTGAGCTTTTGCCCGTTTTGTTACCGGCGTAAATTTTTTGTGTCAAATGTCGTAATCTTTCTCTCTATTCATAGAAATCTGTTCTTATCTTACTATACAAGGTGTTCCAAAAATTGTGTATATAAACTTCAGGGGGCTAAAGTATCCATCAATATGAACAACTTTTTCTAAGGAACCAACACTATTAGGTACCAGGTAGGTATTGAACTTTTGTATGAAACAGCTGTTTTTTTTTCGCGTTCACAGTGTTGGTTCCTTAGAAAAAGATGTTAATATTGAAGGGTACTTTAGCCCCCTGAAGTTTATATACACAATTTTTGGAACACCTTGTATAAGTATAGACTATAGATAGGTACTGAAGAAGCTTTGATTCGGAATTGTTTTCACCACATTGGCAATGGTATACAACGTGTAAACGACTGTACGACATTAAATTAATACACGTGTAGTACTACTATCTAGTATTGATTTAAAAAAGGTTTTATTAACATTCATTCATAATTGAGATTTTTTTATTTTCAAACAAACTAAATATCAGAATAAGCATAAAATTATTGAACATTCTGTTTAAACACACAAGCAAAGCAACGTACGTTCATTCAATGCCGCGCCCCGCGCGCAGAAACCGCACATACATACCTACTACGACTAAACCTAAACTGTGCCGCGCGCCCGTGCCTAAAGGTGAACGCCCTTTCAGCGCGGGCGCGCGGCCGGCGCGGCGGCGTCTTTGATTCGCCGATATAGTAGAGCAACGTTAGCATGTAGGAAAAATAAAACTAGTTAGGTACCTCAAATCCGTCCAATATGCTCACGTTGTTGCATGTTGCACATACAAATGAATGCACTGAAGAGCTCCTTCAACTGTTCTAGAGTTTGTTTTGTATGCCTAGTTTCACAATTATCTTTCCCTTCATAATACAAGTTCTGCATTTTGATGACATTAACAAGACACACACACTCACACAAAAGTCTATTTCGCGGTACCAAATCTAGACACTAGTCACGAGTAATAACACGAATTTACAATTTTCAAAATTAGATATGTCAAGGTCGCTACCAAGGCGATTGTTTACTAAATAATAATGTCTTTCACTGGCCACCGGGCGGCAGCGTGGCACATAGTGGGGCGCGCTACGTACCTATCTGTCTCTATCACACACGTAAGCGGAATGATATCTGTCCTTGTCGCACAGCGAAATTTTACAATGTGAGCGCACAAATATGTTTCTTATGCGGTCTAACGCGTATAAATATGATATCTCTGTCCTTTTTTTCGTTTGATTGATGAGTCACATGACTTCATGACCCCGGAAATTTGACCTCATCACCGGCGATTAGAGATACAGGTTGCATAGAAATTATTTATTGGAAAAGTATCGATATCTCGATAAATATTCAGGCTTTTTTGATAAAACCAACTGCTAAAATCTAAAAATGCAATTAGGAGTACGTGTTTCAATTTAATGTCGTACATGACTTTACACCTTGTATAATATTCGTTATTGCAAGTATTTGCTGCGTATCTGATTCTCTTATATCTGTAGCCATCAACTATCGTAATACTTAAAATCATCTGCGCTATAGATGAGAATTTTGGAAAATCGGTATTAATAAGGCGATCGCTGAGTAATAAACAATTATCGGGATTCTCGGATTATAAGTGACTTTTTTCGTCCAAGAAAGTACTACCGCCATGCTTATTTCTATTAAAAAAGGTGAAGTTGTAAGTTAAATTACAACCACATGAGACTTAACTTAACATGTGTATGCCACCAGTTGATGGACTCAAGGCAGTTTCATTAGGTGCGTGGCTCGCGAGGCAATGCTTTGGTATAGGTGATGGTTACCACTTAACATCAGGTGGGCCGTTTGCTTCTACTACTAAAAACTGTAAGGAGAATTGAGGATGTCACAAACTTTCGCATTTATAATATTAAGTAGGATTGTTATAACAACTTGTGTAGTTTCGAAAGGAGCAACACTGATATCGATGTATGGACAATTGATGTCTCCTCGGTAGGACAAAATGTCGAAAATTGCGCAACAGTTCAAGGCTATACTATAATTTATATTCTACCTATGTTAGAATGATGGACAACTGCGATTACAAGTCGCACTTTGATGGTTCAGTACAAACGTACAAAGTAAGGTAATGACTTTTTTATAATACTAATAATATAAGTTACCGTCAATATATTTTTCAAACAAACTATATGCATACATTTGCAAAAAACATAAATACTTAAATCAGTATAGAAAATAGAAAACCTCTGCCTATAACAACTAGTAGTTCGCCCCGAACTGAGATCTCGTGATGCGACCCGACTAACGCACCAAAACTTTGAGTAGGTGGTAGTCAGAGGCAAGTCTAAATATTATGTTTGGACTTTTTTCTTACTACTGCCTACTAACTTGGTACGGTAACCAAGTTTCAACTCTATTGGCCTATTTATTGAAGAGTTCCGTTGAACAGACCTTGGCTCCATCATCAGACCTGGTCATTGTCACCATTTTATGAGAACTGAGTACCTCCTTAATTTATTTCAAGAAAAAAAAATAAGAAAAAGCAAAGTAACTGGCCGATCAGTAGAAAAACCTTGATGCCAACGAAACTCTTAGAGACGGGAGCTCTTGGATCGCTGGTTATCTTAATTTAACTTTTTTGTTGTATCTCAAAAACCGAGCGTCTCAGAAAAAAAGTAAAAATTGTTTTGAAATGTCCAAACAAAGCCCTTTCATATGACATGTAACTTGATTTTTTTATGTCACTTTTTTTATTTTTGCCCCCTTAAAAACCCCCATATCTTAATAACCCTTCATCCGATTTTACCCACATACTTACCAGTAAATTGCTCAAGTACAAGTTATCGACTTATCAAATTTCATGCAGATCGGATCAACGGTTCTAAAGTTATCGCCAGACAAACATACATACATACATACATACATACATACATAAAATGCCAAATCGCCCAAGTTGAAACTAAGATCTTCGTTCGCTTCGCTCACTCGATCAATTATACGCAGGCATGTAACAATTTTATAGTAACGAGAATTATTTTGTCTTCTACCTACTTGTATAAAACCGTGATAAAATAGTATTTTCTAGCATAAACTTTCAATATTCCATTAACTTAATTCCTCTTCTTCGTTTTTTTCCGTTCTAAAGCCTACATAAGGAACCCTATAACGACATTCAATCTTAAAATATTCACGGCTATTATAATGTTTTTGTTCAATTATAGTTTATAGATCTCACGAAACAGGAACCGCAGTTAGATCTTAGCTTTTCACGAGCTGCGGCAAGATCTTGTCGCATTCAATTAGCTAAATGTATGATTATTGTGAGTTCCTTATTTGTGATAATGTAATACAATACAACAGGGGCCTTATGCTCACTTCGAGCGAGATTATCTCACGGTGGAGATGACGTCATATAACGTTCGATAACAAAATGGTGTGGCATTTAAATTTTATTTATGAACAATTTTTTTTTGTCTTTCATTTAATTTCCATACAAAAGACATCAACGCGCAAAAACAAAAATTATAACATTTTTATTACACTAGCATTTTTACAACAAATAGCTAATCCAATAAGCTAATCGAGGCTATCTATTTGTTCTATGTTTCA
The DNA here is from genome assembly GCA_932294275.1 of Chloroclysta siterata. Lineage (NCBI taxonomy): Eukaryota > Metazoa > Arthropoda > Insecta > Lepidoptera > Geometridae > Chloroclysta > Chloroclysta siterata. Next base: position 5,862,499 of record OW028600.1, on the reverse strand, counting down.
TCTCGATCTGTTCAGTGGTAGGAGCGATTGAACTACAAACGGTATTAAGATTTAACAGTTCTAATAGTAGTAGGGCTCTTTGTTGAAGGGCTTGTGCGGGGAAGTACTACCACCACGCCTTTTTCTGCCGACAAGCAGCGTTGCTGTGTTTCGGTTTGAAGAGTGTGGTTGTCGGTGTAATTACAGGCACATGAGGCTTAACATCTGTATGCCTCAAGTTGATGGACGTAGGGCAGTGCATCGTAGGGCACGTACCTATCGTGCATGACTTACGAGGCAATACTTTGTGATAGGTAATTGTTACCACTTTTTTTTTTTGCCATGTCTTATTATCATTGAATAATGTAAAGTAACGAAATCAGGATCTGTGATTTGGCGCCGTATTATGAAGTCCTATTGCAATTAAGTTCCCTGATTAGCTTCCATTTCACAGATTCAAAGACTCAAAATGTGGTACGGACAGTATTTTAATCTATTATTTTATGATAAGACGATGAAACATTGTAAAATACCCTGTTACACGCTATTTTAAGAGAATACATGAGCGAAAACACACTCAACGAATAATGTAGGTACACTGAAAAAAAGACATTTTACAGTTTATTTTCCCAATTTTCTTTTCGTGTACTTCGCCGTCTCAGCCGTATAAGTGACTGTAATCCACGTAATCACTAATCAGGCTTATAAAAAACAACTGCCCAAAAAATTACTGTATGATAGAATTTGTTGTTTAGGTTACTGAAAAAAACCGCTTCACGACTATGATCCCCCAGGTAGATATCCCCTCAAATCTCTTAGTACCAAGTCCTAACTCCATATTCTTTGAGGACGTCTAAGGGGGGTAGTCAGAGGTATGTTCAAACATTACATTTGGCACATACCCACAGTTTGCAGTAGTTGGTATTCCATATGTGACAGGTTGCAAGCCCATCGCCGCTGTTAGAATACTAACTGGTTTCCTCACTACGTTTTGTTACTTATGTTGCTGCGGAAAATAGCCTTATTTACCTTCCTACTAGAAGTGCTGGTCGTTTTATTTTTAAATAAGCACTTGAAATTGAAAATACATAAATCTATAAGTATCCGTATTTGCTTAACCCACTAAGGCATAGGTACCTAGCGCTCACATAAGTTATGTTTTCAATATCGTCAGCTATTCAATTACCTACTTTAGTTTGTCATACTGTATAGACGGCGACATAAATATATGTGCAACTAAACACATTGCAAATTCTGTCATGTATGAATTAATGAACTGCATATTTCTAATCAATACCACTAGCACTAGTTATCGGCTTCGCACGGTATTCATTATCTAAAATCCAAATAAATCCATGCAAATCTGAAATAAACACTTAGTAGACTTTGAATTGATAGAATTGTGTTGGTTTATGTCTTTTTATTCACTGGTGAATAGATCAATAAAGAGCACTGGAGCATTCGATCATTCGAGAGCACTGGTGGTCTAGTGGTAGCGGCCCCGCCTTCCGATCCTAAGGTCGTGGGTTCGAAACCGGTCGTGCACCAATGAGTTTTTCTGTTGAAAAATTTATGTGCAAAATGTCAGTACTCTCAAACGGTGAAGGAAAACATCGTGAGGAAACCGACATGTCGTAGAACCTAAAAAGTTCTATCAAGTTGTGTCAAGTGCTCGAAAGGAGCCTCTTGAGGCGCACTTAAAATCCTTTCACCACACTGTTTCACGACAAGAGAAAGAGTCATTGATCTATTTGTTCCATACGTATTCTCTTATCTGTGTCCATACTGTCTACTGATAGTATAAACAAACAAAAGATTGCATCACGCGATGGCATAAAAGTAACTGATCCAGTCAAACGAAAAATTGAATTGTATCATACGGCCTCTGACCAATTGTCACAAAAAATACAGTGATATATTAGCTAAACGACCTATGTTGCTATCGCGAAGTGGGAGCTATCTCGCTAACTTTTAACGGTACTGATAAAAAAATCACAGCCACATAGAGGTACATCAGTGCGCGGTATATGGGCGATTCGGCTCTGAAGATATTGAGAAAACGTTTATGTTGGTAGCAATTCTTCCCTTTTTGGTATTATTAAGTATTCTGTGGTCATGACTCTGAAAAACAAGCAGAGGCTCAAATTATTATCAACTAACTACACACTGACACATTTTGCACATGAACATTTCTCGGTTGGGTACCTGTCCTGGTCGCCTGTGCCCAAACTCAAACTGCTTTTGCTGACCACTACTTGTACAAATGTCACGGAGCAAACCAGACATTACGTAGACGGCTGATAAAATTTCACTTTAAAATGATGGATTTGGAAACACTCCATGTTTACTGATGGACTCAGTACGGTAGTTGAATACAAATGAACGTTAATTTAATGTTCACATAATACTGCTTTCCTCCAACTCTGATTAAATACCTACCAATATAATTGTGCTTAGTTCCTCCGTTAATTTAGCTTCGATCAGTTTTATACATTTTGGATTAAACATATTTTTATTTCATTTTGATTGAATTAACTAATAAAACTACTTTATGGGTTTATGATCGTAAAAACGCCTTATGAAAGAACCAGGTTTCCGTAGCCACATTTGATTTTATATGCGCATTAGCTCTAGGTATTTGTTTATTATCCACATTAAAAGAATGTAATGTGAAATTGTTTCTGTCTAAATGTTACGCTTTGATCTCGATGAATTTTAGAAGAAAGTATCCTTTCACTACAATGTTCGTAAGAACTAGTGACACGACAAGAAGCAGAAGTAGAAATAACGCAGCATGCATGATTAACGCAGCATGAATATGAACCATGCGAAAGTCGCGCGTGTCACAGCTCGTACAGATGAATAGGTAAGTTCAGCCAAAAACAGATGAATAGGTAAGTTCTATCTCTGGATGTTTAGTACGTGTTTGAGCAGAGCCGTCATAGTATTTGGCAAGGCGCTAGCTGGCGGGCTCGAGCACGACGCAGCGCGGGATCGTGACCGCGCCGCTGACGGAGGACCGGCCTCGGCCGCCTTGCGAAACCTCGTGGAAATACATTGTAAGCCTCGCACCGAATTCGCGATTGGGACACAGATTCGCGAATACCATTGAACTCATGATCGAGACGAGCATATTGTTTTACCACTCGGTGTAACATTTACTAATCCACAACAATACATCTCGCGAAAGGCCTTCAGCGAGACTTGACTGCCCCTATTCAATCTGAATACCGCAGATAAATGCATTTATTTCCACCATTATATCTCTAATGGCATCCGCTAAGTAATTTCAGAATCGAACTATTAATACGGTTTATAACGCTATATTAGGCGCAGGAAGTTAATTAAATGCAGCCCTGAGAGCGCACGACGCCGACGTTGCATCTTGCCTAGTGGTCGTGATGACATGAGGTCTTTAGAGTGCTTCCTCATTCAACCTATAACGTTCTACGCAACAAGTATTTATGTCAGTATTATTATATAGCCCAATAGGTATTTATCTACCAAAAACCTATTTCTCGATCAACCCAATCCTATTTGAAAAATATGAACAATAATAGATGAATCAAGCAATGAAGCGAAGATTTGATTGCGCGTAGCGAATGAGATCTCTGAGCCAAGTAAGACGAATCGGTGGCGTTTGTTTGTATCGTTCCAGTTTAGGAGCATATTCAAATGATTGCATAGTTTCAAAAGCTGCGCGACACATCATCTAATCTAGGGTTTAGTATTTGTAACTACAATAATAACTTTTATGTCAAATAAACCGACTTGAAATAAAACATAAAACAGCAAAATTAATTTACTTGGATGACATAACTTTTTCCTGTTATTTTGATTTAAAAGCCAAATTACTGAACCGATTTTAATGAAATTATCTATAGAACCAATCTGAAAGTATGTCCTCTCAAACAAAGAAAGGTTTTATTCAAATCGATTCATAAATGACGGAGTTATGCGGTAACAAACAAAAAACTACAGTTGAATTGAGGCCTTCTCCGTTTTTCGAAGTCGGTTAACCATCGACGCTTGTTGGTGTGTGGAATGTGTGTGTGAATCCATGTGTGGAAGCTCATTTACTGGTTCTGAGTAGGTACAACAATTTTTGCATGAGGAACACTTACATGTCAAGGCAGTATTGTAATAGGGCCATCTGCTGCACGATTTAACCTGACGACACGTTTCCGGATTTATCTACCAACGCTTTATTCCACAATACTAATTACCTAGCAATTGTATCCTCTACACACCAAGCTTTAAGACTTTTCAAAGTGATCCTTATGCTTTATAACTTAGAGCTGATTTCACCATGCTCTGTTAGATTAAGGGCCAGTTTCACCATGCTCTGTTAGATTAACAAAGGATTAAAGGGCTGTTAAATATGTCAAAATGTACGCGTTTGACAGCTAAGGTTAGATTTAACGGCCTGTTAATCCTTTATTAGTAACTAACAGAGCATGGTGAAACTGGGCCTAACAAGGATAAAGTCCCGTTAAATATGTCAAAATGTACGCATTTAACATCTAAGGTTAGATTTAACGGCCTGTTAATCCTTGATTAGTAACTAACAGAGCATGGTGAAACCGGCTCTTAGACTTTGGGCAAATTTTTCTGCGTCTCTGACGATCTTTTTCAAAATTGTGTTTGTGAATCTATTAGCTCACACTTGTTTACATACATATGGATGACTTGTTCTCGTAATATTTGGTTTGACGGCAAAGAATCAAGAGATAGCTATGTATTGTATGCCAAAAGATGTAGCTCCGTTATGGTTGTCAAGTCAGGTGGGTTTTTCGCCTGTTACATGTATCGCTCGAGGGGTTCAATAACGGTTGTGTTGTGTAACGAGTCGGGGCGGCGGCGCCAGTTGACCAACAACCAACAATCGAAACGTATTTTCGGCGGTCGGTGACGTCAAAGTATGCAAATGTAGGTGCTTGTATATACAGTACATTCCTCGCAGCATATCAGCTGTTACATGATATTGACTTGACACACTGACTGGTGAACGAAAAGGATAATTTCTGATCTCTAGAGTCTAGAGGCCAGAAATTATCCTTGTAGAGTCTAGACTAGACAAATCGCATGTGTTTGTAAGTTGGCCTGACACCACGGCGAGCTTAGTGGATCAACAAACTAGTAAATTCGTCATCTCCTTAAAAAGATAGCGAGTAGAAACGCTAACAGATTGCATGGTCATATGCCTGTGTCTTTATACCCAAATGGTTAGAAGTTTTCGAAATAAAAAAAAAGAACGCGGTGTAGTGGGTGTGTAGATCAGTGACCTGTTCGGTCAGACTGAAAACATTTATTTTTAAGCTTGGCCTTATTGTATTTTATGCAAGAAACGTAAAAAATATTCACACCTTATGTTGGACCTTCCCTCGAAACCTCTCTAGGAGTCTACTCTTTATACGTTCAGTTTTCTAATTTCTAATTTCAGGACTGAATGATACATTCGGTATTGTATTAAAAGTGTATGCTTTTGAGTAATAAATGATTATCTTATCTCATCTAAGTTAAGCCATAAGAAACTACATAACTACAATTCAAAAGAAAAAAATACATTTGATTAGTAAGGTCTATATTTTTCTAAATTGTGATGCTTTCATCACATGCATATACATGTAGGTTAGGTTACCCGAGTTGAGGAGCCACGATTAAATAAGAATGTTTATGTTTATGTAATAAATTAATGTGGTAAACCGGTAGCTGATGTTGCCATTTACTTAGAAGCACATTATCATTACAAATGCTTGATGATACAAGTTTTCGTCACTGATACATTAAACAACGTGCTATTTACTAAGATTTATGATTTATTCTGAGTACATATCTTATAGGTATTTACTCATTCAGTTGATGTTCCGAGAATTATGATAAAACCGATTGACTGCTTAGCAACACGACTTAAAAAACTAGTAAAAGATACCATCGTTTCTTTCTTGAGTTAGTACTCTCACAAAAAATTGTTAATGCAAGTATTGCTCATATTCCGAACTGATTAAAATAATTAAAGCAACGTAAAACGTTTTCACCGTGTTTTGGCTTCGGAGGCTTCGGATGGTTCACCGCATTAGCATTGGACCAAGTGGTGGATTTACTAGCAGGCTGTAGGCAGGAGCCTAGGGCGGCAAATTAGGCTTTTTTTGTTATATGAATATCTATATCTTGTTTTTGGGTATATTTCTAAGCTAAGAGAACCTCAATCATGTATCTTCTACTTAAAAGATTGAGCTTTCGGAAAAGTAACTGTTCACAACACCCCCTAGTTCACAACACAATCATACTAATAATGGGAAAAAGCTGATGTAATGAGGACTATACCTAGTTCACAAATCATAAAGTTGCAATTTCATTGTCAATTTTAATAATAATTATGGTATCCAATAGTAGAGGTCGGTGGAGCGGCATGAATAGCCTACTGGCGGTAAATATGCAAATCCGACACTGATTGGACCACGCGACTGTGCTTTGGGTTGACTGTGAGTCTCAGCAGTAGTAGTTGACAGACCAGGACAGTTTAACTGTTACATACCTCACGAAAAGAGGAAATACAGCTTATAGAAACTCGTGAATTGGATTACATACAGCCAAGTGGATATAATCCAATTTGACATTTTCAATTTATTTAGCAATTTCTCGAAAATTCGATTTTTACTAGGAACAATTCCTGCATTATAGCAATCCGAATATACCGAAGACGACAGAAAGTTGACAACTAGCTCTCTTGAACTTCTTTTTACTCTAATATTTTAATCAATATTTATGTTAGTCATTTTTCTTGCCCACAGATGCAGGCGTGGTTGGTGGTGGCATGCGTGGCCGTCCTCGCGACGCTGGCCGTCGCGCAGAAACCTGGCAGGTTCCTTTCTCTTCCGAACCCTCAAAAATGCGCTAGCAGTAAGTTTTCTTATTCCTTTAAAATATTTACAATCATATTGTATTTTTATATGTGAATACAAGGCATTTATTGTAGTGTCTACGACGGCGTAGCACCTCGTAGCACGTGCGTAGCAAATATAATTACGAGTAGGTATATCTAATTTATTCCGTGAATAGCTTTAACATTTACTTGAAGATCGGACTCGAGTGCTATTCAAACATTTAATTCTTATTTTTTAAATAATAATACATTTTGAATTTATTTTAAATTCTAGAACGCAAACAAAAAGAAACAAGATGTGAAATTATACCTACTGTGATAACATGATATTAAATAAGATTTATAACGATAAACATTCAAATATGTACTGGAAACTTTTGCTAAAACCAGTTTGACTTCTCCGGTTTCAAATATTTTAATAGCTGGTCCTTATGAGACGTTGCTACAAATCTTTTAAATAAAACTATTTTATTTTATTTCGTATCCGGTTTATGTTTTATTCTTTTCTATAATAAGATCTCATAAAACACTGTCGTTAGATCGACGCTCCAGGAACTACATATTAAGTAATACTGGCCTTGAAGTCATTTCTATTTTAGTTTTATTGTGATCATGGTACGAACCTGCTGGTTACTAACGTGAAATTTAAATAAAAGTCGTTAATCTGCATAGATTCTAGCTTTGTTTTCGCCAAGAAACATGCCGTTTTCTCACAAATACCAAACGCAATAGACGCAAAGACACTACACGATGAGTACCTAACTCATTTCGAAAATGTTTTAAAAGGTAACCATTTTACGCACACACACATTTTACGTAGAAACGAGTTTAGGTATGTACCTTCAAACATGTTATGGAAGCTAAAGCTATTTCTCCATGATGTAATGCACATTTTGAACCGAACATAACCAAATAAGTAGGTACCTAGCGTAACCGGGTTAGGAAGAAAGTGAGAGCTTCCGCGTGTCAGTGACCCGCTGCAAGGTCGCGGACGCTCGAGGACGCATGTACTTACTAAGCAATATTCTGTGGCAAAGTCTTCGTACATTTTCGTTTTACGTACATTTTCATTTTTTTTTAAATTTGCAATTGTTTATTTTTTAGGTACCTACCTTCAAATAAGAAATGCAGTAGGAGAGGAGAAAAATTACCTTTTTTACGACAAATATAACGTACCTGCTTACCAAATTTATAAACTTGCCAGTTTTAGGATAACATATACTATTTATACTATTATTGATCTGCGAGTAAAATGCCTACGACAAAAGATAGACCGACAGACATGCAGATAATATCAAAACTTCAGTAAGAGTTTTCAGAAATTCATTTTATTTATAAAATAGGCATGGTGGTAGTAGGTACTTCTCCAGACAAGGCCTTCACAAAAACCTCTACCACTAAGGTTATGGTACATAGGTACCTTATAAGCATGTACCATAACCTATAGAACAACATAATCTAAGCGAAGTAAGCCATAATGATAGGTTATGTACTGTTAGGGTAATCAACGTTCATTAGGATCATTAAGTGGCAATCTTAGGTATTTGTTAGCTCAATTTGAATGCCAAATTACTTGTAATTTGATAATAAGGTTAAAAGGCAAAATATCGATTGTTAAATATAAAAAAAAACTAGTAGAGGCACGGATATGGAAAAGCTTGAGTCGGCGAAGAAAAGTGCTAAACTTTGTGGCACTAAAACAGTTGTAAATAATAAAGGATATGTTTAACATATTGTGTGTTATTCATATTGTTATTATGTACGTATTTGTCAGTCAGATGATTTACCAAAGTGGCATAAATATATGATCCTGCATTATTTGCGACATTGGTCTCAGTTGTCGTAAAGCTCTTTAAAAAATCAGCGCAAATCCTTCCCCGACATAAATAACACATTCTGATGAGATATTTCGATGAACCGTGACTTCATGTTATTATGTCTGGTTTCACAGTCGAACGACTCATGTGTTCTGTAGTACTATCAATTATTAAAAAAAAACCATAAACGATAATAAATAAATGCACCGTAGTGTCTGTTAAAAATCGTATGCACAAATTCCTTTTTTTCAAGAGAAGAGCTCTTTGTGAAGAGCTCGTCCAGGGAAGTACTACCATCATGACTATTTATCTGCCGCCAAGCAGCGTTGCTATGTTTTGGTGGGAAGGGTGTGGTTGCCGATGAAATAACAGGCGCATGCCTCAGAGTCGTCTATGCCTCGGGTTGAGGTTGCGAGGTGATGGTTGCCACTTAACGTAGGGTGGGCCATCTGCTTGTTCCGTCAGCAAGCAGAAGGTACAAAAAAACTCGTAAAAACAATCGTATGACGCAGTACTAAAATGAACATCTTTATGTTGTGCACACATTGTTAGTCATTTTAAGTCTGTTAGCTTTATATGGTGAAACAAGTCATCTTTACAAGGGAATTAAGTTTATGCGTAACATTAAGATAACATTAAATAAGTTTTGTGATGCTGATCGGTTTTGTCTCACGGCCGCCCGGAGTGTAGTTCATGGGGCAAGTTGTTCATGCCTCAGTTAGGGAGATATAGCCTTTACAGCTCAGTTGGTAGTAGCTCTGCCTTCTGCGCCGTAGGCAGGCGGTTCGAACCCCACCGAAAACAAACATTTGTGTGATGAACGTAGATGTGATCTGCTAGGTGTTACATATAATATTTGATTGAGTGAGCGAAGCGAACGAAAATCTTACAGTTAACTTGGGCGATTTGGCATTTTATGTATACAAGGTGTTCATTAAGTTGTGTATATAAACTTCAGGGGGCTAAAGTACCCATCAATATGAACAACTTTTTCTAAGGAAACAACACTGTGAACGCGAAAAAAAAAACAGCTGTTTCATACAAAAGTTCAATACCTACCAGCCTAAAATGTATGAAACAGCTGTTTTTTTTTTCGCGTTCACGGTGTTGGTTCCTTAGAAAAAGTTGTTCATATTGATGGGTACTTTAGCCCCCTGAAGTTTATATACACAACTTAATGAACACCTTGTATATGTACGTTTGTCGGGCCATAACTTTCGAACCGTTGATTCGACCTGCATGAAATTTAGTAAGTAATTTAGTAGCTTGTACTTGAGAAATTGATTGATAAGTACGAGAGCTAAATCGGATAACGGGTTATTAAGATATGGGGATTTATAAGCTTAACCAACTATCCAAGAGCCATCTCTAGAGTTTTGTTGATATCATATCATCTTCAGTTTTAAATATATTAATGCTGATAATATTGTGAAAACTTTTAAATCCTTAAATATTAAAAATACTGAAGATCTATGGGGAATGTCCACAAAAGTTTTAAGCGCTATTATAACTGATATTGCACCATGTCTAGCATACATTTTTAATAGATGTGTAGATGAGGGCGTTCTCCCTGATTTAATGAAACACAGTAAACTCATTCCCCTGTACAAGTCTGGAAATGAACAAGATCCTGCGAACTACAGGCCTATTTCGGTACTGCCTTCGTTAAGTAAAATTTTTGAAAAAATTGTTCTTACTCAGTTATTATCACATTTCAACGTCAACGGCATACTTCATAGTCATCAATTTGGATTTACTAAAGGTCGATCAACGACAGATGCCGGTTCGACGCTCCTGAAGCACATTTATGATGCTTGGGAACACTCACAAGATGCGATCGGGGTATTCTGCGATCTGTCCAAAGCTTTTGACTGTGTAAGTCATGCCACCTTAATATCTAAACTTAAACATTACGGCATCATAAACCAGGCAATTGGTCTTTTACAGTCATATTTAACCAATAGAGTGCAAAAAGTTGATGTTGGCGGTGAGAGGTCGTCTGGGTCGGTTATTGATATAGGGGTACCTCAAGGTTCCATATTGGGTCCCTTTTTATTTCTAGTATATGTAAATGACCTTCCACCTTTTGTAAAGGATTTATGTGAAATAGTTCTATTTGCTGACGATACCTCTTTAATATTTAAAGTCGACAGATTGAAGACTAACTTCGATGACGTTAATGCATCTCTGTCGCAAGTACTTAACTGGTTTACTGTTAATAATCTTTTGCTCAATGCCGGGAAAACGAAATGCATTAAATTTACTTTGCCAAATGTGGTTCAGCGTCCAACCAATATTGAATTAAATGGAGAATCACTTACCCTTGTCAATTCTACTATTTTTTTAGGACTTAATATTGATGCAAAATTGCAGTGGGGTCCACATATCAAATCACTTGCTGGTAGACTGAGTTCGGCTGCATACGCAGTTCGCACAATAAGATGGCTTACAGATGAAGCCACAGCTAGGCTAGTATATTTTAGCTACTTCCATAGTGTAATGTCTTATGGTATTTTGCTCTGGGGGAAAGCTGCTGATGTACAAAGTATATTTGTACTTCAAAAACGGGCGATACGTGCCATTTATAAAATGAAACCACGCGAATCATTGAGGGAGCGATTTAAAGAAATTAATATTCTCACAGTAATTTCACAGTATATTTATGAAAATCTATTATACACTCATAAACACATAGATAGCTTTAAGAAAAAGAGTGATGCACATAACGTTAACACTAGAAATAAAAACAAATTATGTATTCCTAAATTTCGACTCCAAAAGGTAAATGGCTCGTTTATGGGGAACGGTATACGCTTCTATAATAAACTTCCAGAAAGTGCCACTGGGCTTCCTATTAGAAAATTTAAAGCATACATTAAGAATAATCTAATAAGTAAAGCTTATTATACTTTAGATAGCTATATTGATGATAAAAGTGCGTGGCCCGATGTCCCGGTCGCTCTGCCCATCGGAAGCTAACATGTATGCAATGTCTGTACTGTACCTACTATTGTGTGTTTTATTTTTCTCTGATTTAATAGATTGTATTTAATTTTATGCATCAGGTATTATTAGTTTGAAGCGTAGCGTGTGCTGTCTTATAAATTTGATTATGTTTACCTTTTTCTGTATGCCTACGCCTCACTTAACTTCAATAATATATTATATTACATTGTAAAAGGATCATACAAAAGAACGGTAGGAACCAAGCCGTAAGTTTGTTGCCTGTTCTTCTAGGCTTTGGTCGCGTGGAACTGGCACCTAGAGTCACCTAGCTTTAAGACGTTTCAAAGTGATCCTTGTGATTTTATTGAATAAATACCTATTGACTTTGACTTTGACATAGTTTTGCCTTTGCTTTGTCTTATTTTTTTTTCTTGTAATATGTTAAGAAGGTACCTAGTTAGTTCTCATAAAATGATGACATAGACCTGATCTGATGATGGAGCCTAGGTCTGTTCAACAGAACTCTTCAATAAATAGGTCAATAGAGTTGAAAATTGGTTACCATACCTAGTTAGTAGGTGTGAGTCAGAAGCAAGTCTAAATATGCCTAATGTTTGGACTTGATCTGACTACCACGTACTTAAATTTTCTGAGCGTTCGGATCGCATCACGAGATCTCAATTCGGGGCGAACCACTAGTTTTTTTAATTTTATTTATTTATACAAAATGAGACTATTTTTGTAAGGAGGTAGGTAGTAGGTACCTAACATTTGTAATACAAAAATAATATATTTGAAATAGATTAAGATATGGAAATGACATACCTAATTAATACGTTTTGTGTGGTCTTATTAATATATGCGTCTTAGGTTTCAGCTTCTTTACTGGTTTAAAATTAAGTAATCATTAAAAACAACGTAAAAATAAAATAAAGATAAAGTTAAAAGTGCCTTGATATCATCAAGAAATATAATTTATTTTAAGACGAAGACTACCGCTAATGTATGTAGACACTTCTTGCTCATACATTTTAACATATTTTTGAAAAATTGCAATCAACCATAAGTTGTGTGCATTTATCACATTATTATACATTGCATTATCACACAGGGCCCTCCTATTGAATTCGATGACTCCTCGCTTAGGAATGGGATGGATACGCATTTAGGGCCTCAAAGAATACGAACCTAGGTATATATAATGATTCACTGGAACATATATATCACAAAAATCTCATGGACAATAAACTATAGCCAACATGAGCTAAAACAAATACTTACCTACAAACTAACAAGTAGCAAAGTAGGTACCTACAAACAAAAATGGTGTGGTAAGGTTCTGAATACCAATGCCATTGTTATCGTAAAACATCGTCCATTAATGTTTATGAAATTTAAATAAATACCTAGCCAATTACCTACTATCAAAATAAAAGATAATTTTGAAATCCAGCCTTCAAACATACCTATAACTCGCCTTTCAACTCTACCATCTATCTAGGAGCTATTAAAATTCATTGTAATGTAAGTTATTGGTCGCTTCGGAGTACATTTCAATGTAGACAGTGAAAACCTTGGCGCTTGATGCAAGCTCTAAGTACCTACATTAAAGATTGTCTGGGTACCCTACTCACTTATTTTAGTTTTTTTACCTTGTTTATTTGATCAGCCATTCTGTCACGATAGATTTCTGATGGAAATCGATTTTACTTTTATTTTCAGGTAAGACCTCATGTATCAATCTACCTACTTTGATTACCAAGAATTATAATTCATAAATCCATTGTTTCGAAAACTTCCTTAGACCTACTTAGACTGGTAGAGTCATACCTACCTTAAATAAAATGGTGGCATAGGTATCGTTCGCAAACAATCGCACGTTTGTCTGTCTGTCACTACGCAAGGTCTGCTCAATATAATTGTTACACCGGCGGCCGTGTGAACCTTAAGGCTTCGACCCCATATCATGCGTTTTTGTAGTTCTATACTACTTTATAGGTAGGTATATTTTATAGAAACTACAAACCAATCGTAAAATAATAATTATTAAATAATTTTCTTTTCGAAAAATTTTTGTAGCGCAAAGGCAGTGTTCTCACACGGTGGAAGATATCATCTTGTGGAAAACTCGTAAGTTCATGTATTTTCTGTGGATTGGGCCGAACCAGAACCTAGATGCTGGGCAAGCCTATTCAATAAAAAATAATGTCCTGCAACTAACAGTGCAGTAAATAAGAGCATGGGTTGTTCTGCCTGAGGGCGGTTTTAAAATAATCTTACCGAATACCTTTATTTTACCTAATGTAGGTAAAGTTCTGTAGCGTGGAGCATGATCGACGGGGTTGTTGTATAAGCCTGCAATGAAATCAAGCTTGCTCGCTCGCATCCGGTAGACTAGACCATCCTTGCCTTGGCCCAGTTCTCGCGTCGCGTCGCGTGACCGTCGCATCTGTTGGGACCAGGCAGGTCGTCTTTGCCGCAAACCGCCGGTTGCAACATCTTCTGCTAGAGCCATTACACACGCCTAGTATAGGTTTAGTCAGAGGAAAACTAATATTTAGAGGCATTGCAAATATTTGGTGCAGTACATTCGAAGGTACTTTGTGCTAATAGTAGGTAAAGTGTATAGGTAAGTATATTTACTTAGCCTTATTTTAGTTTGCATTAAATTAAGGCTATGATTTTGAGCTTATTGACATTTTACGTGGACGGGTTGTCTAAATTATTTAGAAGAACAAATCATTGGTGCTGGTGCGTGGGCTGCGTTATGTAAGTGTCGTGTCTTCCATTGCGCAATGTGACACGAGACACGCGCCTTTCATTATTATCGTTATTGTTGTTCGTAGGGAGCTTCAATGTCATGACCGTGGTGAATTCGGTGGGTACACGACCTGTGTGACTTGGGGCTTGTAGTTATTATTATTGTGCTAACGAGTTGGTTTACCTAGCCCACGAGCGAAGTATTTATTGTTATTCATCACACTGTATGCAGCGATGTGAGGTCATACGTCAATCCTCACCTTCAGTGTTTCAAGGTGTTTTCTTTTTGTTCTAGGACCCAAAGAGTTCTTCTACAGAGGGCATCACTACTTCTACAGCGGGCACGTTCCTGGCCTCGCCAACAAGAAAGTAGACTGGCTGGACGGACGCAACATCTGCCGCGAGTACTGCATGGACCTTGTTTCGATGGAGACCCAGGAAGAAAACAATCTAATCTTCAAGCTTATTCAGCAAAGTGAGTCTATATTGCTTTGCCCCTAAAAGAACACTGAGGCTAATGAAGATTTCACTGAATACAACATGAACAGAATATATACCTATTCTAATTGGTACATTTCTTATTTATTTTTACAGATGACGTCCCTTACATTTGGACTTCTGGTCGTCTCTGCGATTTCAAAGGTTGCGAGTCGCGAAAGGACCTCGAGCCTAAGAACATCCTAGGATGGTTCTGGTCTGCTAACCGCGAAAAGCTTTCACCCACTGACACGGTAAGTTCACACTTAAAATTAGATAGATGTGCTTTGCAGTGGATTCATCGGTAGGCACTTCACTTGTTGTCACTTGTTGTTGAATGTCGATAACGTCTGAATAAAATAATCACGCGAGAAGTGTGATATCGCCTGCAATAGACACTCTAGTCCCATTAGTGACGCTTTGGTCGTAGGGGTTTGACGAAAGCATGAAAATTAGAATATTTAGATAAAACTGCAGCAAGCAGCACCTCTTGACTAACTTTAATATGTAGGTAAATGCCTATACATTTAGGTACCACCTACATACCTACCATAAAACACATATAATTGTCACACAGTTGCTTATTTGAATGATAGCAAAACGACAATACGTGAAAGTGTAAATTTGCATTTCAATGGAAAGCATGAAATAGGTGTTACAATGAACTCGCACATCGTCATATTTGTGGTTGAATCAGGAACCAGAAATGCGGTTACGGCTGGTTTCAAACAAAGACACCTAACTCAGTGTACTTGGTATAAAAGTACAATTTCTGATAAGATGAACAAGTACCTAAGTAAAGAACTGAAAGTTATGCCAGTTCCCATGAAGGCATAAAACGACTAGAACGATTTGAATGTGATTCTTGTTAAGGATATTTCTGGCGCAGCCGCAATGGATCATCGTTTAAAACAGTATAAAGCCATGATATAATTTTCATTTACAGATTCCCAACGGCTGGGGCTACAACCCCTGGTCGCGTACCGGCCACAAGAAGCTGCGCCAGCCTGACAATGCGGAATTCGACATCAACGCCACTTCTGAATCATGCCTCAGCGTCTTAAACAATGTTTACAACGACGGCATCGCCTGGCACGACGTAGCTTGCTATCACGAGAAACCGGTGATCTGTGAGGACTCTGATGAGCTTCTGAACTACATCGCAAGCACCAACCCAGGACTCCGACTGTGATTATTCACTAATCAATAGGCTTATGGCGGAAACAAACTTATGCCAAGCATTAGCGTGTTAAGTCCCTTAAAAACCCAAGTATTTTAGAATGCACGCTTATCATCAATATTTTGTTATTTCGTAGCAATATTCAGAAGAATATTGCTAGGAAATAACAGTTACTAAGTTATCTAGAACTTCTAATCTCGACTTCTATCTTATGTAGAACAAATATTGAAAAGGGCAGTGAGAAGGGCAACTTGGTTTCTAAGTGTATTTCCAGCATAAGAAATCTTTCGTCGACGGTGACGATGTCTTCAGTACAATAAGTTCAGTAACAGTTACCGTTAGCTATCGTTTATTAACAATATTTATTGTCCGTATTTATGGCTCTATCTTACAACTTTCGGTTATTGTAGTGTCACATTTGAAGCGATTTCTGTCGCAAGTCATCTAGACAAACGGCTTCCAGGATGTGCGATGCAATATCCGAGAAGTGTAAGTACGTTTACACCAAAACATTATAGGGATCTCCACACACTGCCGTATTCCCTCGTACATTGACAATGTACAGATTAATTTAAGATTTAATTAAGTTTATTTACCTAAGGGAAGAATTTATATTTGTATATAAAATAAAAATTAAGAACACATTTCGTTTGTTTTATTACCAAAATAAAGATAGTCTCTCTTCGAAAGTATTTTTTTCAAAAACAAGTAAAAAAATCACAATGTGATACATAATGCATCCACTTTCGTACGTTATGATTTACGTACCTAATGACTAAATATAAATCAGTTCAATGATCTTAGATCACGCATTTAATTAAGCTAGTATTTAGACTTAATAGCACAACAGTCAGTTCAATCATTTTGGGTAGAGATTTTCAAACTGAGCCTCCTGATGTGATAACATAAACCATGCAATACATTAAATATTTTAGGCAAGAGAAGATAATGTAAACTAGCATTACATTAGCCTCATCTAACATGCATATGGGCCTTTCATGAGTTTACCAAACTCGCTAGTGACTATAGTAAAAAACTAAAGTGTAGTCTGGGAAAACTTGTGATGATCACCATGAGTTGTGGGGCTTAGTTAAAACTAGTACACTTATTTTATGTCAAATAAAGAATTTTCTAAAGTATTTTAACAACTTAAAAATATGGAAAGCAAAATATATTTTTTTTAAACTATCGTAAGATTTTTCCGATATGATTCGCTCAGTTTTTCTGGCTTTATATTGCCTCAGATTTTTAACCTCTATTAATAGCCTCCGGACCAACATTTGTACCACTGGGTTGACTGTACCAACGTGTACAATCAGCCAGTAACATTTTTAACCTTCTTGCTAATACAACACTGAAATTTATCTATAATTTATAAGTAAATCTTTGTCAGACCATTGCACTATTACGACCACGCCATTGTACAAATGTGCGTTATAAATTGCAAGTGTCGATAAACCAAACAAGAGGGCAACGAATGTTTTAAGTTTTTTATTTGATCCGCAGACTTTGAGAATAGTTTCTTTTCATAAATGACGTTCTACCACTTACGCTTAAAGGCGAAGACAAGAGCTAATGTGACTCTCACTCGCACGTTTCGACATGTTGAAAGATATAAAATCACTAAACTCATTTTCGAAAAATCGCAATCAACCTTTTGTGTGCAATCACATTGCACACAGTTTAGTAAAAATTTCATTTTGATCGATACATGTTTTCCTACTCAAAAGTTTACTTTACTAGTTTTCGTACATAGGCAAACTTTTAAGTAGGAAAACTTGTATCGATCAAAATTAATGTTTTACTAAACTGTGTGCAATCACATTGCACACAGTTTAGTAAAACATTAATTTTGATCGATACAAGTTTTCCTACTTAAAAGTTTGTGTGCAATGTGATTGCACACAAAATGGTTGATTGCGATTTTTCGAAACTGAGTTTAGTGATTTTATATCTTTTAACATGTCGAAACGTGCGAGCGAGAAGTTGTTTGATAGTTGTCAGCCCCTTAAATTAGCAGCTAGTTTTCAAAGTTAATGGTTTCGTTTTTTCGGTTCAATTAAACTAAGAGGTAATGTTACTACAATAATACTAACTAGTATTGAGAAGTTTTTTACCTAAGTGTATGACAGGTATAGTCAGATGAACTGGAATGTACAAAATTCGTAAATTTCAAGCTAGTACTCTAAAAATATGTGAACTTATCGGGTTTATCATTTTAGTTTTTTCCTTGTATGGCACGTCTTGAGAGAGACCTACGTCCAGCAGTGGACAAACATAGGTTGAAGTAGTATATTTTAGTGTTGCTGACTGTACCTGTTTACTTTTGTACTTATTAACTGCAATAACTAATTACTTTATGTAATAAAACAGATAACAATTATCCTACTAATATTATAAACGCGAAAGTTTGTAAGTATGGATGGATGGATAATTTGTTACTCTTTCACGTAAAAACTACTGAATGGATTTTAATGAAACTTTACAATATATACCTAGCTTATATATAGCTTATACATCAAAATAACACATAGGCTACATAATTAAGAAAGATAGTGAATTATAAAATTCACTAACCCTGCGCAGACGAAGTCGCGGGCACCAGCTTCTATACAAATATTTTAAAGCAGTTCCTCTTTGAACAGATGTTAGGTGCTTATTATAACCTACCTGTAGTGCTACCTGTATTATAAGTGGGCATCCATTAATTCCGTGAGGTGTTTTTGGCGATTTTTTGACCCCCCTCACCCCTTGGTGAGATGTCGTGATATTTTGCTCGACCCTCTCACGTGAGATTTTTCAAAAAAGTATTTATCTGGTTATTAAATTAATGTGTGCTTGATTGCGTTAGATTAATAAAAAAAAACATAATTTGCTTAATTAGTTTCGTTTAAGGCTACTCAAAAGTTACTCGAGTATTCTCGAAATTTTACTTTGTTACTCGCGGGAATAAAAATTACGTGATATCTCCCTCACGTGAGTAAGGTTGAGGTTTTGCTCGATCCTCTGCCCCCCCTTAAACGACTCACGTAATTAATGGACTTCCCCTAAGTACCTACTAACTAACTACCAACTGTTTAGGCACTCTTACAAATTCACTAATAGGTTTATAAGTATCACAAATAGTTTACTTACGTTAAGTGTTTTATGCATTGCACATACCATAACAAAGTTAAGGCGAATACAAGAGCTAGTGTACCTCACGCTCGTTTCGACATGTTGAAAAATATAAAATCACTAACTCATTTTCGAATAATCGCAATTAACCATTTTGTGTACACACACAAAATGCACACATCACAGTCACACACAAATCACATTGCACACAGTTTATTAAAAAAATCATCAATCGATACAAGTTTTTCTACTCAAAAGTTTGAATAAGTTCTAGTAACTCAAAAGTTTCATAGTAGAAAACTAGTAAAGCAAACTTTTGAGTAGGAAATCTTTTATCGATCAAAATGATTTTTTTACTAAACTGTGTGCAATGTACACAAAAGACTGCACACAAAATAGCTGATTGCGATTTTTCGAAAATGAGTTAAGTTATTTTATATCTTTCAACAGGTCGAAACGTGCGAGCGAGAGGTACATTAGCTCCTGTCTTCGCCTTAATATTGAAGTTTAGCTACTTTAAATGATAGTCCTTCATACTAAGCAATATGGCTCTTGAATAATTGTCTTAAGAACCTACGAGGTAACGATCTAATTGACTATAACAAATTACTTTAAATAATATATAACTTTAACTTTTCTTTTTTCAGTTTTCGTTTAACTTTATGCACCGGCAAATTGTATTACTGCGTATTACTTATAATATAATCTATAAAAAAAACAGTTCTATAAATCTATACGTAGGGCACATAGCCTACTGTGTGGTGTACTAAACACTATTAACTCAAAAAGCTAAATTTATATTAAGCATCTAGTAGGTAAATATCCCACTAATCTCTTCAATAAAATTTACAAATTAAAGTATTAGGAACGATTTTGGCAGTTACTTTTTTATAATCAACATGAACTTTTTATAATACAATAAATGGACTGCCATTTCTATCGGATATTGATTAAGATGGCACTAGAACCTAATAGTTATTTTTTATTCTAGTAGTCGCCCTACCAACAGACTTTGCATCTTTATACTTCTCACACATGTAAAGATCCCTCGCTTTGTTGATTATAACAGTGAGTATGTTGTACTCTCTACCCGCTACGTAGATATACTCGTTAGAATACCTCTCTATTTCCGATGGTGTTAGTTTTAGCGTTTTTTTTGGCGTATCTTTTTCGTTGTCTATGTAAGTGACACTACTGCCACCTACCGAGCTTGAGTCAGAATCCTCAGTATCAAGTGCTTCTACCTTATCACAGATGGCGTTGTATTGGAGCAAAGATGTCTCTGTGGTCATGGTTGGCAAGTTCTTTATGGGCAATTCAGGTTTCAACAAACAGGCGCGGTGTTGCCTCCTGTTTGAATAGAATGTTGATAAATCTGTAAAAAAACATTCAATTTAGATATTATATTTACAGAATCTGCTATTTATCTGCTGCTATTTTGGTAGTAAAGCTCTTTGTGAAATGTTTGTCTAGGGAAGTACTACTACCATGCATATTTCTGACGCCAAGCAGCATTGTTGTGTTCCAGTTTGAAGGGTGTAGTTGCCAGTGAAATTAGATGAGGCTTAACATCTGTATGCCTCAAGTTGATGGATGCAGGACAGTGCAACATAGGACACGTTCATATCGTGCGCGACTTAAGGCAACGCTTTGTTATAGGTGATTGAAACTTAAACAGCTTCACGACTTTGATCCCCAGGCACGGTAGATATACCCTCAGATCTCTTAGTACCTCCAGATTCTCTAAGGACGTCTAAGGGGAAGGGGGGTAGCAAGAGGTACGTCCAAACATTAAATATGGCACATACCCACATTTTGTAGTAGTTGGTATTCCACACGTGACAGGTTGCAAGCCCATCGCCACTGTTAGAATACTAACTGGTTTCCTCACGATGTTTTCCTTTACCGTTTAAGTTTTAGGTGATGGTTACCATGCTGTTATCCATCAGCAAGTAATAAAAAAAAAAACTGCATAGGAAAATGAGGCGGCTTGGAGAGACAGCGCCTTAAATATCGATTTTAGCAATCATTACTACCACGCGAATCGAATCGCATGTAATGTCGCGAGTATTTATTATATCTAGCTAAACTTACTTTCAATGTACACTTCTTTATCTCTTTCCAAGAATATATGTATAGAATCAGCATTCGATGACATTACATCAATTAAATTGGAAAATCTTTTCCCTTCAAACTGTAGATACAAGTCTCCAAGCACCTGCAAACCCAACATCATCATGAATAGATTTTGAATTTGATAGTAAAGAAATATATAATAAATAATAAAAATAATAAATATTGATGGACTTTCCACACAGCACTATCTCGCCCCAAACTAAGCTGAAGCTTGTGATATGGGAACCAGATAGCTGATATACTACTTATATACTTTTTTTTTGTAAATACATACTTATAATAATTTATAACACCCAGACAGAGAACAAAAATCTATGTTCATCACACAAATGTTTGTTCTCGGTAGGGATCGAACCCACGGCCTATGGCACAGAAGGCAGAGCTACTACCAACTGAGCTGTGAAGGCTGTCAAAATATATAGAGGAGGATAATCACTGTCCAACCTAAGCTACATTATATCACTATTAAAATTACTAAAAACAGGAGCTCATGTTATACCAGTTTCTATTAAGATGTATTAATCTTATGCAATTTAATGTAACCTAATTTCAGTCCGTTATCTAGGGTTAAGCTCGTCTTTGTACATGACTATCACATTTATTTTTGTTTATCATTTGTGTACATTAAAGAATAAAGAATCTGTGGTGCATTCTTTTTTTTACTTAGGTACTTACAATATCATTTGTTTTAGTAGACAGCATTGCAATAGGTACAAAGTATGTGCTGCTGGCTTTGTCAATCAACTCCTGTGCTTGAGCTCTAGCTGCAATACTCCAGGTAAGCTTGGTTTTCCTCTTAAACATATAGGAGTCATCCAGTTCCTAAAAAATACGTTTACAGTTGAGCGTTAGCTGTGATAGTCCCAGTATAGAATAAGACTATTTATTTATTTATTTATTCCACAAATATTTATTTATTTATTTAGACTCTATTATCTCTCATAGATGCATAAATGGTGAATAAGGGAATAAAAAAAAGTTGGTTCACACATTCACATTTTAACTGTAATACACGTTTGAGCAAATTTGGTTCAGCCGCAGTTATAACTGGCCTAGACAGAAACAATTTTCCTAATTCAAATAATTACTTACACAATTTATACACATGTTTAAGAATGAAACTCAGCATGCCAACTTCTACTATGATACTCCAGCTCTGTTCCTCTATTGTTAGGAAATCTAAGTGACTAAATGAAAAACCATAAGGATGCAGATGCTATTAAGAAAAATACAAGGGAATGGATAAGATTGACCCATTTTTGATTATTAGTTAATCTTTATAATTAACTTACTAGACCAATCGGTGTGACTCCATGAATGCTAGCCTCAAATACTTTGGACGGAAGCTTTTTGTATGCAGGTGGTAGGCTAACATACACTGTTTTATCAGTCGGCCGAATGTAAATTCCATGATCCACAAGCCAAATTAGTAAACTTTTTTCCATTGACACAATGCCGCGAACCCATTTGTCATTCCAAAGTACCGCAATATACTAAAATCAGAAATTCAAAGTTATGTGACATTGAATCAGGCCAAAACCTATTAATTTTCGGATCGAATATGTAGGTCTTTTTACCTGACCATGACCTGCGTCTGTAAGATCTATTTTATCCGCTTTCGAGCTTTCTAGTGTTATTTGATCTTTGGAAATGTTGCTATCGTCCTCCGCAACACAGAAAAAAGAAAAAGGGCTAGAAACCGATTTAACTTTTACATTCATACCTATTCCTTGAAAACAAAAGCCTTCTGTAAACTAAAATATGTGACGACGCGGTTCTTTCAAGAAAACAAATACCTATGTATTATCACATCACATCTGCCATCGAATTGAAAACACCGGCAACCGGCAACAACAAAATAACCTCATTTGTCATATAAAAAATAAAATAAATTTTCGTCTTCTTTGCTCTATATGGCTCCTGTCCGTCATTTTGACAGAAAATCTTGTCCGTGACAAAAATAATAATTTAGAAACCTTTAATTTAGTCTGAAGCAAGATTGGCATAGCTCATCCAGAAATTCGCGGAGACTCCGCGAGAAGTTCGCCGAGACTTCTCGCTCTATCCACACTCTCAATTTTTCTCACTTGTGATCTGTTTCTCATCTGGTATTAGGCATGGGCGTTTTCGTTCTTTCCCGCAAACGGTTATCTAACCGATATACAGTTTGCATATCGATATAAAAAACGGTTTTCTGATATCGATATCAGTCGTATGGGTTGCAAACGTTAACATGATTTTTAGTAAGGCAAACTAACAACGAAACGACAAACGAAAACTATTTGGCTATGGTTACGTCATATTCGCTTCATCTCTTTTTTACCAGTAAAACAATTCATTCTTAGAAAGGGAGGTGCCGAATATCAATTGGTGTTTGTTTCATCGTTTGGTTTGTGAAGTTTTCATTTTGTTCGTGTCCATAATAGGTAGGTTGAGGTTTTGAATAGTTTTTATGATATCGGATATGTTGATATGAATATCGATATGGTATGATATCTAACCCATATCCGATATAAGTTACGTTTTGATATATCCGACTCATGTCTATCTGGTATGGACGACGATATTGAAACTGCAGCCGGCTTGGCTCTGTTTGCCATTGCATATGCATACTTTATCTTTGTGAATGTTGTGACAAGAAAGTAAAAAAAAAAGAAAAGCCAGACGATGGTGGGTAACGCAAATTCATCGAAACAGAACAGGGTTAGTAATTTTTATTTATTATTTTGCTATTGTAAAATAATGTATTCATTATAATCCGCTCACTAATCTGCACTGAGACAAAACGAGAGTGCGAGACCCTTCTCTTTTCTCGCCCGAGAAATCCTTTGTCTCGGGCAAAAATACCGACAACAATCGGAGAACAGGCGAACCCGAGAACGAGAAGGCGAGAAAGTCTTCACATTCTCGTTTCTCGGGTGTTCTCGCGTGTTCTCGCGTGTTCTCGGCGAGAGTCTGGATGAGCTAGCAAGACTGTCTGTCGAATGACGACGGACGTTGCCTGACGGAGAGAAGAAGAAGAAGAACATTTTAGTCAAGTTTTTTAATATTTCGTCTAATCTAAGCAAGTTTACGTTAGTTAGTAGTTGTTAGAAGAACTGCCACCATATTCTTCAAAACATGACAAGCCTGACTTGACTAAAACTAAAATCTGTTTTAATTTTTTACATGACACTGGTAAGATTGTTTCTCAAAATGACGAACCTAGGTACAGGAATCCTGTCACAGCAGAAGCCGCGGAGAAGAAGATTAGAAGAGGATTCATTTTCTGACATTTTAGGAAGCAACATAGCTTTTTCATTTTATTTGTTTTTATAGTGTTATTTTGAGCTGTGTTGTGTAATTTCGGTGGTATTTTAACCAACATTGCTTGCTTGAGGTCTTAGCACAAAGTGTAAACATTTGGAATGAAAGTGTAATAAGTGATATTCTGATTTGTCCGAAAATGTTTCCAATGTTTTGAAGAAAACCGCCACCATTTTCTTCAAAACAAATGACGGCCGACTTGACTATGGACTGACTTGACTAAAAAGTATTCAATACACTAAATCACTTGACACTGGCAAGATTGTCTGTCGAATGACGGACAGGAGCCATAAATTGAGAGAAGAAGAAGAAGATTAGAAGAAGCAAGTCGAATCGAAGTCGAACGAAGGTATGTTTTGTTTTCAAGGTGTTGTCGGGCTTGACGGTATTCAAGTTTTTACACCATTTAAAAAGCTAGCCCGAAAGTGCTTCGTATTGAATTAGGATAAATACTAATCTTCTCCAAAAACTAAACTATCTACTAAGGCTAAGCGAACAGATAGAGGGGCTATAAACCAGCTAAGTTTTAAGAGGTGATATTGAAGTGAGGTGCTAAGAGAGGTACCGTAGGCGCAAGAGGCTGGTAGGTTTGCACGTAGTTACCTGCTTGCTTTATTTCAATAATTCATTGTGTGACGTGACTCTTTAGTTAGCACCCCTGCAATCGTTAGCTGCTGTTAGTTGTTGATTGGTACAAACAAAACAAGCTTTTATTGC
This sequence comes from Chloroclysta siterata, assembly GCA_932294275.1. Lineage (NCBI taxonomy): Eukaryota > Metazoa > Arthropoda > Insecta > Lepidoptera > Geometridae > Chloroclysta > Chloroclysta siterata. The sequence continues at coordinate 5,837,178 of OW028600.1, read as the reverse complement.
TACTATTCAGTACAGTACCCTTTCTCTTAGGTACTTGCCAACTAAACATTATTTTTCTTGTTTAAGGTAGATACCTACTTACATAGGTTGTACTTCATTTTACAATGTTGCTGCTGTCGGCTGTAGCGGAGAAACAATCTACATGATTGCTGTAGACGCCAGTTAGGTAAGTGCTTACCTTTGCATGGAATGGTCTACCTACTAGCAATCAGGTAGGTACCTACTTACTGCAGATTTAGATACTTAAAATTTGACTTGTATAGATGCTTGGATACTTACCTACCTACTGCGTAAATGTTTATAGTAGCAGAATCTATTAATTTCAGCCATATTCATTTGGTACTAGATTTGAATTGATTAGGACCGTTTGAAAAATAGTTACTAATATTTGTTTCTCGCAAGCTCTTAATCCCTCTGAAAGAGTGTACCTACCTATTACATGTACCTTCACTACCTACCTAACTACATAAGCAGAAACAATGTTGCCATAGCTGAAACTGGCATGGATGACATCATGTAGGTAAAGAAAAATAAATACATAGATATTTTATTTGAATAAAAGACGATAGACAGAAGAGATTGAAATAGGTTGTATACTGCAAAAAATTAATGTGAAAAAGAAATTTACTAAACCTGCATGTATTTTTAAATAAGCATTTGGCTATCTACCTATATAAAAAAAAACTATCATATAAAATCTAATTGTGCATGACGTATAAAACTTAGGTACTTTGACACAATCCCCTAGCACGGTACATTTTCATAACAAATAATGGTCACAGTCACATTCAGTGTCAAAATAATATTTTTTATCACATCTATTCGAAAAGAGATAATTTGATCTTCGTAAACAGGGTGCAAAATAGCATTTTGTCTCACTTTCAATCACTTTTCCTCCCCTATTCGAAAAGAGAGTTTGATCTTCGTAAACATTGAGCAAAATAGCATTGTGTCCCGTTTTGATATTAATTGTGTTACTATGTGACAATGTGATGATGTGACTATTGTACTATTGGGCTCATACATTGTAGTCATAGTCGACTACAATTATTCTTAAGTTGCACTTTCTTATTTTCTCATAGAGGGTGATAAAAAGTATAGTGTCTACCTCGGGAACAACACTATTTAAGCTTAAGTGAAGTACCTACTTTGAATCCCTCGCTACGCTAAAGATTCTACTCTACAATCCTTCGCTCTGCTCTGGGTTCAAAGAAACACTCTCGCCATTAAAATAGTTGTTTGCTCCCTTGGTAAACAATTTACCTTTTTTTGTTAACCACCTCACTTTGTGTCACATTAAATAACTGATATTGTTCATCAACTTTTGTCGCTCACTGTACCTATTTAGCTAACAGCTTTGCTATTTAGTTAATGCTTGGGTGATCGAATTGAAGTTGTGGTCCACCATGTATATTTGAGTAGGTCCAGCTTCGGCGAAAGAGTCAACCGGCTGACGAATCCAACCCAGATGGGCAATGTTTGGTAAATAAATATCTTCTCGTCACAGATACCGTTAAGCGCTCAAAAATTAAAGTCTGTTTTCGATACGCGTAGCCCTGTTAAGTCGTAGATAGAAACTACAACTGCTGTGAAATACATGTAGATTCTCGAATGGTGACCACAAAAGGGAAAACGACAAACGACCCCACACCTATTCCCCCCACTTGACAACCGACGTCGTTATAAAGGCGGAGGAAAGTCTGGAGGTTTAATTGAATGGAGGCGGACTATATCTAGCAGTGGACTTGTTCATGCTGATGATGAGATGACTAAATATTCAAACAACATTTACTGGTCACCGAGGGAAAACACACCGTTTTAGAACCTTTTACCATTAAAAGTTAAATTCGAGGAACTGTGGTCAATAATTGATCGAGTGAGCGAAGCGAACGAAGATTTTAGTTTCAACTTGGGCGATTTGGCATTTTATGTATGTATGTATGTATGTATGTATGTATGTATGTTTGTCTGGCCATAACTTTCGAACCGTTGATCCGATCTGCATGAAATTTTATAAGTATATAGCTTGTACTTGAGAAATTTACTGGTAAGTATATGAGTAAAATCGGATGAAGGGTTATTAAGATATGGGGTTTTTTAAGGAGGCAAAAATAAAAAAAGGGTCTTAAAAAAAGCTTTGTTTGGACATTCCAAAACAATTTTTACTTTTTTTCTGGGCCTCTCGGTTTTTGAGATACAACAAAAAAAGTTAAATTAAGATAACCAGCGATCCAAGAGCTCCCATCTCTAAGAGTTTCGTTGGCATCAAGGTTTTTCTACTGGTCGGCCAGTTCCTTTGCTTTTTCTTATTTTTTTTTCTTGAAATATATTAACCAGGTACTCAGTTCTCATAAAATGGTGACAACGACCAGGTCTGATGATGGAGCCAAGGTCTGTTCAACGGAACTCTTCAATAAATAGGCCAATAGAGTTGAAACTTGGTTACCGTACCAAGTTAGTAGGCGGTAGTCAGAAAAAAGTCCAAGCATTATGGTTGGACTTGCCTCTGACTACCACCTCCTCAAAGTTTTGGTGCGTTCGTCGGGTCGCATCACGAGATCTCAGTTCGGGGCGAACTACTAGTTAATTCCAATAATTTCGTATAGATGTCGCTTCGACGTGTTCCTATTATGGGATAAAAATTTGTTCGATTACCTACTCTTCTCGGCCAAGTAATTTTAAATAAAACAAATATTGATGAAAAAAGTATTATTTTTGAGTGAGCGAAGCGAACGAAGATCTTAGTTTCAACTTGGGGGATTTGGCATTTTATGTATATATGTATGTATGTATGTATGTATGTCATTGTCTGACATACATACATACATACGTCATACATACATGTCACATACATACATACATGTCATCGTATGACATTCCAAAACAATTTTTACTTTTTTTTGAAACGCTCGGTTTTTGAGATAAAACGAAAAAGTTAAATTAAGATAACCAGCGATCCAAGAGCTCCCATCTCTAAGAGTTTCGTCGACATCAAGGTTTTTCTACTGGTCGGCCAGCTCCTTTGCTTTTTCTAATTTTTTTTTCTTGAAATATATTAATGAGGCACTCAGTTCTCATAAAATGGTGACGACGACCAGGTCTGATGATGGAGCCAAGGTCTGTTCAACGGAACTCTTCAATAAATAGGCCAATAGAGTTGAAACTTGGTTACCATACCAAGTTAGCAGGCGGTAGTCAGTCAAAATCCAAAAAATAATGTTTGGACTTGCCCCTGACTACTACCTACTCAAAGTTTTGATGCGTTCGCGTCGGGTCGCATCACGAGATCTCAGTTCGGGGCGAACTACTAGTAGTATAATAAGGGGGGTTTCACCATGCTCTGTTAGATTAACAAAGGAATAAAGGGCCGTTAAATCTAACCTTAGCTGTCAAACGCGTACATTTCGACATATTTAACGGCCCTTTAATCCTTTGTTAATCTAACAGAGCATGGTGAAACCGGCCCTAAATATGTCAAAATGTACGCGTTTGACAGCTAAGGTTATATATAACGGCCTGTTAATCCTTGATTAGTAACTAACAGAGCATGGTGAAATCAGCTCTAAACTGCATACTTGTATTTCCACCAACAAATAGCCCTCCCCATCACCTATAGGTAACAAAGCATTGCCTCGTAAGTCACGCACGATAGGAATACGTGCCCTACGATGCACTGCCCCGCGTCCATCAACTTGAGGCATACAGATGTTAAACCTCATGTGCCTGTTTTTACCGGCAATCACACTCTTCAAACCGAAACACAGCAACGCTGCTTGGCGGCAGAAAAAGGCGTGGTGGTCGTCTTCTCCAGACGAGCCCTTCACAAAGAGCTCTAACTCTTAAAATTATTAATAATTAGTGCTTGTTCTTAGGTAGGTAACCCTGCCGTGTGCCAGCCAACTTCTTCGCCCACTATTAAAAGCCAGCCAACTAAAATGGTCCAAGTCCAAGACTCTTGAAAATGCCGATCTTGATCCGTTTTGCTATTTGACGACTGTTTAAGAATTGAGACCTTTTTCGCAAATATCGAAGACATCATTGAAGTAGTATTGAGAACGATTGACAGTATTAAGAACTTCAAAATTGTTCGGAAAACATTGCGACTTTATGTTGCAAGTATGATGAAAATTATTAGTAGAACATAAAGTTCCGTATCGGTATCTCTATCGCGTCTTCATACAAAACCCGCAATGAACACGGAACAAAAACGAAAAACCAAACATGGTAAACACAACTCATACTTGGGGTACAGTACACCAAGTCTGAGTTTTGTTTTTTAGGCCTTTTTTGTATGTTAGATTCGTGAGTTCTCAGCACGCCCGGTAGAGGCGCTTATCTAATTTAAGCTCGGATCCACCGTTGTGGGTATTATGGGCATGCCCACAATCCTAATAGACTTGAGACATCTCACACAGTGTTCGCCCCACGGCTTTACCCATGTAGAACTGTAATATCTTGGTCAGAGCGTCATGTATTTTATAAACATTTCCTTTGAAAGAGACGATCATGAAGTTCTCCGACTCGTACTTGGCCGATTTTCGGGTGGCTGTGACTGTGTCCAGCACAACTTTTTCTGAGCGCTGGATCCGCGCCTGATCTAATCTCCATACAAAAAAGGCCTGACGTTACGAAAAACTAAATAAAAACTCTAAATCTTAGCCGGTGGCAAGTTTAAGAAAAATAAAGATTATTTTGTTCTTCGTTCATAATTCGATATTCTGATGTCTTAGGTACCTACAATATTTAATTGAGCGAGCGAAGCGAACGAAAATCTTACAGTTAACTTGAGCGATTGTTAACATGAAAAATTTACTGGTAAGTATATGAGTTAAATCGGATAACGAGTTAATAAGATATGGAGTTATTTAAAGGGGCAAAAATAAAAAAGTTACAAAAAAAAATCAAGTGTCATATGAAAGGGCTTTGTTTGGACATTCCATTTTTTTTCTAGGACGTCCAGTTTTTGAGATACCACAAAAAGATATAATTAATATCTAAGACCAACGATCCAAGAGCTCCCATCTCTAAAGAGTTTCGTTGAGATCAAGGTTTTGTTACTCGTCGATCAGTTCCTTTGCTTTTCCTTTAATTTTTTTAAATTAATAAATTAAGAATATACTCAGTTCTCATAAAATGGTGAAAGCGACCTGGTCTGATGATGGAGCCAAGGTCTGTTAAACGGTTCTATTCACTAAATAGGCCAATAGAGATAGAGAAACTTGGTTACTATACCAACTTGTCCAACTTAGTTTGTTTGGTAGTCAGAAGCAAGTCCAAACACAATGTTTTGACTTGCCTTTGACTACCACCCACTTAAATTTTCGGACCCTTTGATCCGATCTGCACGAAATTCGGTAGGTCGATAGGTTGTACTTGAGAAATTTATATAAATTGATATGGGTATATGAATTTAATCGGATACGGGATATTGAGATATGGGGTTTTCAAAGGGAGCAAACAAAATTATTACACAAATATACCAAGTGAGGTGTCATATGAAAGGGTTTGGTTTGTACTGCCCAATACAATTTTATTTTTATTCTTGGACGTATGTACGAGTATGATATTTGAGATACAATTGGTTACCATAATATGTAAGTAGGGGTTAATCAAAGGCCAAATATCGAGTTTTGTATACATGTAAGACAGAAATCACGAAATCTCAGTTCGGGGCGAATTACTAGTTATCATAATTAGCAAACTATTAATATTGAGGACGATCACAGAGGAAGAAATTCTCTATCACACCAACATTATAAATGCTAAAGTAGTGGCTGAGTCTGTACGTTTGTTCCTTTTTTGTTGTTTCTTTTTTTTGTTTCCATTCAACTTCGTAATGCTGGCGTAACGGATTGGGACCTAGTCCGACTTTTTTTGCCACATCTCACGTGTGTATCGCGTTGGTTTAACATGCATTTTCGTATGTTTACACGAAAAACGCGTAATTCATTTTCACCTTTTTTAATTGATTCCGTCTCCGGAATGTTTAGAAGTCGTTTTTTTTAATTCAAGATGATTTTTAACGTCCAGGTTTTTATTGAAATTCCAGATCCGCACTTATATCCGTATATCATAAACTTTGTTTGAACTTAGTAGAACTCTTTGTGAAGGGCTCGTCCGAGGAAGTACTACCACCATACCGGTAAAATTACAGGCACATGACGCTTAACATCCGTATGCCTCAAGTTGAGGACGCAGGGCAGTGCATCGTAGGACACGTTCCTATCGTGCGTGACATTGGAGTCGATGGATTTGTCATAGGTGATGGTTAGCTAAAATTGCACCTAAATCTAATAGTTATAGCTGAAGAAGTACCCTGGCTCCGGTTCGTTCCATGGTGGTCATCACCACACCCTTTTGTATAGGGATCCAATTTTATATGCTGACGACCTTGAAAGTGGCTTCACGAATTTCTATAAAAATGTCTAAAAGTCATCTGTGAGATAGGTACCTAGATGATTTTTTGATTTTTTTATGAACAGCCCGTTTTAATAGTTAACGGCTTCAAATGGAAGCTTCCTTTTGGAAAGCCCTGAACATTGGTGAGATACATCAGAAAAAATAACAATAGACGCGATGAAGGGAACGGCACCCTAGGGTTGAAACAAAGAAAAACTAGGGGTTATAAAAGTAACATGATTTTATGCAAAAAAAAAACATACATGTCTGAATCCTCTACATCTAACGTTTGCCTGGAAGAGATTGCTGCTGAGCGATAAGGCCACCCATCGTACTTTATTTTCTTAATAGTAGGTATGTTCTGTCTAATGTTGGTATGTGTAGTGATGCTGCATTAAGATGTGGACATTTCAAAACTTTCAAAATGATCACAACAGCATTACAATAGGTACCTAAATACCTAGGGGGAGGTGAGGTACATTGATACACTAGCCTTATCTAATTATTGAGTGAATGGATTTGAGTGGCGCCATCTCTAAATTTTACTTAAAATCAAAGTTAGTTTTAATATGATAATTTGAATTTTGAAAAATGTCGGTTGGGGCACTTTGATGCAACAAAATGCGGGGCTCATTGATATGTTTGTGTATCTATGTGCCCCGTCTTTGTATTAAGGTGCCTCATCAGACGTAGAAAGTGGACCTGAGTTCGACATTCCTAACCCTGAAAATATAAATGTTGGGGATTTCCTTCTCATTAAATTAAAAAAAAGAAGATCGGTGCTACACTATGTGGCCAAAGTCATTACTAAATACAACTTGACTGAGTATGAGGTGTTATACTTGAAAAAAAAGGGCCAGGTACATTTTTATCTTTCCAGATGTCGAAGACAAAGCAATTGTTGATTTTAGAGATGATTATTACACCTGCCTACACCAAATTTTACGAAAGGCACAACTCGACACACGGAATCTATGTATACTTTTTCTAATAATTTGAGTGCTTTTTCACATTATATTAAGTTTGTTAGTTTGATTTATTGATTGTTTGAGACTGACTGTCATTAAGATTTGTTATTATAATTACATAAGTAACTTATATTATAAGGCTAATTATGATCTCATCATAATAAACAAGTAAAAGTGTTAATGTAAAAGTGTTTTAATTTGACCATTTTCACAGATTTTCCACCCTGTATGAAAGTGGTGTACCAAAGTACCCCGCTAGTGTCTAGATTACTAAACGTCAATTTCTTTTCTTTGATAACTTGTACAATTTTAAACTATGACATTGTAATATTAAATTATTTACCTAAACGTATAATGCAAAATTAATGAAAAATATTATGTTTATACACATTTTATGGAACTTTAAATTTTTGTGTATCAATCTGCCCCACTTCCCCCTACCTACCTATTAAAATTCTTACAAGGCAATAACTCAAATATCATGAAATCAGTTCATAAGTTCATTTATTTTATGAGTAAGTAAGTATTTGTCCACCAATTTGAAAGTTACGGAATGTGTGAAAACTTTTTCAGCCAATCATTTTCACTGGGGTTTGCATCCAAAATCTTTTTTTTAAGCTATCCAAATTTTAAAAACGAAGCCGCTTCATCTTTTGTCTCAGCCAGGCAGTAGCACGCTATACCACTAAGCCACGGGAGGTCATCTTAGTACAACACGTCTATCACGTCACGTCACGCATAGGAAATAATGACTCTTGCATGAGAGCTGAGCATGATGTTTTTCTCTGTTGATTAAGTGATTTGATTACAGATCAAAGAAGTCCTACGTAGGTAGGTACAACTTCTCTGACTTGTAGTACAGAATAAATAATCTTGAAGTGTATTTCCGTTTTCACAATTCATGATCAGTAATATAGCACTTGCTTGGTAGTTGGTACCGCCTACTTACATACGGGCTCCAAACCTACGACTGTTTGTTCATAAAGCATAGTGGACCTACGTACTGAATAGACAACTTGTTCAAGCAAAACAATGATTGTGTTGGTAAACAACGGCTTCGGACGGTGCCGATTGCTGAGTCGGGTAGGCGAACGCGAGGGTCACGCAGAGGTGACAGGCGAGCGGTGGAGTGCGTGCGAGATAATGCGGGAGGCGCGAGGCGGTGTCGCCGGCTGATGTCAGAGGAATCGGTCCGCGCTTGTCCCGGCGGCGGCGGCGGTGGCGGCGGTGGCGGCGGTGGCGGCGGTGGCGGCGCGGCGTCGGCGGCGGAATGCAGCGGAGTGGCGCGGGGCGCGGGCGGAGGCCGCTGCTGCCGCGGCGACGTTCGGTGCTGCCCGCACCGCGCGCCAGTCCGCCGCGCGCCTCCGACACGAGTGCTGTTCCAACTGCGCAAGGACGACACCTCCACACCCGCACGCAGGTATGTCTTTATCACTTATGTCACATATACCGCGGCGAGGCGGAGGAGTACCGAGTTGCGAGCTAGCGACCGGCTATTTCCGCTGGAGCCTGTCACACGGTGACTAGAAATAGCCGGTGGGCCACCGCACCGGCGACGACGTCCACTCCGAGTCTGGCGTGTTGAGAGCGGCGGCCGCCGCCGTGCCGAGGCGCGATGACCCGACGTGTTTGCCAAACGAGTCTCCCTAAATACCTACTTGCCAGTCATCGCTTCTGCGGCTTTATCAATGTTACATTATTTATTATTTGCCGGGCGGGTACGGTGAGGTCAGCGTGCGGGCATGGCGAAGTGCGCCTTATCACGAGGACCGTAGGGTCGTAGCGGCCGCGAGACGAGAGATGGCGACGTCGCGAGCGCCCGACCTCGGGCTTTGCACTATGTCTTTACTCTGGTCTTGCGACGGTCTATCTGCTTTGTAAACATCCATGTTGGTACCGACTTAAACCTACTCTTATCAAGAAACACACTTCTTAAGTTTATTGTGTCTTCGGAAGCGAACACAACACTAACACAGAAATAGGTACATTCTGTATTCTGTGGTACCCAAGGTACTCAAGTACCTTGGTTAGGTAGTTTTTTTGTAGCAGCAGCGTACAGTTTCGTACAGTAATATTATGATCACTAATATGTATAACTACTCTACCCTGTTTCACTATAAAACTGCTTCGAGCCCAAAAATACTGTAACGCCCCCCGTTGTTAGCACAGAATGTCATTACAGCTCTAGGTGATACTAGTCTAGGTATATAGGTAGGTAGGTACATAAAGGTACTTCTGTAGGGATGACGTCGCGTCGGCGTGCACGCATGTACCTGTGTTGCGCTGACGACGCAGATGTTACACAAGCAATGACAATGCCGATAAGACAAAACATATCTTCACGTATTTTCTGTAAAAGCAGACTCAAAATAACGATACTTACCTACTCGTAACTTGGCCTAAGCGAAATACTCGTGAAATGTGCGCGGGTTGCTCAGCGACGAGGGATCCGGTGTTCGTCCGGTGTTGTCTTCAGCAACCAGCACACTTTGCGTGTATTATTTCGCCGCGCACGCGATCCTCGCCCTTATCAATAAGGGAACACGCCCTAATATTCCGTGTTGCCGTGCCACCACTTACTACACCCTAGACGCATCGTTCAAAATGTTCTCGACCTCGTACCATTTGTGCTTGCGCCATTCTCGCTTTTATGGCTGAGGGTCAGAGCATAAAACGGCGTACATCACATGGGGTTCTTGCAATCTTTGTGTAATAAGTTAGGAGGGTTGAGATCCCCGACGCACAAGAGCGAAGGTTAGGGTGGTGGGTGAGTGGCAAGGGTGGCGGCGCTCCCTGCAGGAGTAGTCAACCCGGACTTCCAACAAGGATTTGCTAAATCAACTGCTTTTACTCCGGGGCCCAGGGCTGCTCAAAAAGTCAAATAACTCCAATTAGTTCGTAGTTCTGCGAAATATCACGTTGCGATTTGTAAAGCTTTAATACTTCGAAGTTACTACTTCTGAAGAGCTGAACAGGCCAAAAATACATCAGAATTATTTTCATCAACTCTTTAGAGTCAGGAAAACCATTGTAATTATTTGTTTATTGAAATGCGGTGTTTTTTTCCTACGAAAGTGATTACCTGCTAGTAACTCAAGCGTTGGTTGATGGCTAACTTAATATCAGCCATAAAATCAAACTTATAAAGAGAACTCTTTTAAAAATCTAGTAATAGGTTTGGTAGTATAGCTTAAGCCGCAGACAACCTTGAAACTACATTTAGAGCAAGTTGTTCGTCGGTTGTCAGCCACTTAAAACAAAACATCCAAATCAACATTTCACAAAGGCAGATGAGACTCAATTTCAAGAAGTCTATCATACCCAGCATGGGTATGATTTTCAGTACAACCAAGAAAATAATTCTCAATTTTTACTTGGTTTTGTTGTTTTACCCTTCGATCCGCTTTGTCTTGGTAACTGCTACCGGTGCATGCTGCATGTCGTGTCGTTAGTCGCGTTTCGCTGAAACCATTATTTCTTCAGCACACTAGTTACAGTGTCTGAGTAAAGCAAATTATGGTGGAAAGCACCCATGAGAGAGAGCCATGGTGGACCCGCTTTCTGGATTTTTAGATAGTGACTTCGAATCCGGGCGTTACCAGAATTAATCTAAGGGGGAAAATTATGAGTGCAATACCAGTGAAGGAAAACTTCGATAGGAAACCAGTTGGTATTCTATCAACGCTAATTGACACTTATGGAATACCAAATATTGGAAAAATGTGGGCGTGCTAAATGTAACGTTTGGACGTGCCTGTGACTACCCCCCTTAGACATCTTCAGCGGGTATGGAGTAGGTGTAATGTGCAAAACAAAGGCCTAATCTTATCATCAATGCGTCTCGATATTAGCAGTCACTAGTGCCTGTCATTCACTAGGTATTGAAAAATAGTAACACAAAAGATTCCATGCTCAAAAAAAAGTGGTTAAAATACTTACCTTGGCTTTGGTCGCGTGGAACTGGCACCTAGAGTCACCTAGCTTTAAGACGTTTCAAAGTGATCCTTGTGATTTTATTGAATAAAAACCTTTTGACTTTGACTTTGACTTACCACACACAGCAAACGCCCTTCAACCACTCCGCTGGCGTATTAGTAAACCAAAATACGATCGACGAAATGACTCTTACATACGGTGATTCAAAAAAGTCCCGAATCTGTAACTTTCCTATCACAGAGATTGTCGGTGCGCGAAGGGTTTTCCGTAACCGGCCGCCACCACCGCTACGCCCAAAATGTCTTTCATAAAGTTCACAACAATCAGTCAACTCACCTCAGATCTGACAAATCAATCAATGATAGCAACATATACTTACAACATACTTAGGCGATTGCTCAAAAATGCAGTGCACCTGTGCTAGCCGGTTGAATAATTCCGTGCTGTCGTGTTAGAGCGTACCTCTGCACCAGCCGACGCGTTGGCGGCAGCTGCAATGCAGCTGGCACGCCGCCGTGGGCTTTTGCTCGTTTTGCTACACACACACAGAATCCATAGATATTATACTCTTATATACGTACCTATCTATCCATAACAGATACGTGGGACGGCCAGTGTGAGCGCCCGCTCGCTCCGTACTTAATTATATCTGCCAGCAGCATTTCCTCTGGTTCAGTGGTGCGTTATTCTGGCTGTTTTATAACATATTTATGACATTGCTAGTTTGCCTTTTAGAAGTGCATGAGTTAATAAGAAAAAAGATAGAGGCGGATTTTATTGTCCTTTCGCGCATTTTGAATATCATCGTTTGATAGAATAGACTAGGCGTTATAAACAAGATCCAATGACGTCTGCAAAGTTACCTTCAGCAACCTTGAGTACGGTACGGGTCGGATCTTAGAAAATCTTCGTGAAATATTCGTATCTGTAGGAGCGGTTGGTTACGTAAGCATACTTAGTAAGTTTTATAGGTATGTTGGCGTAGGCTTGGATGGTCGAATATAGCAGAGGCGTGATAACTGTGTCGTAATCTGTGGCTGAGGTCGGGCGGCCTCCCGTCGATGTCCCCGCAGGCTCGGCGAGGCAGGGGGCTGCTGTAGTTTTTTCTTATCCGATGTTGAGGAACATTTTGTTATTTCTTGATGATTCCCGTTTTATTTCTTCCTTAGGTATTTGATATCATAATAGTTTTTACCTAAGTAGAGGTACCTATACTAGGTACATTCAGTAGAACGTGATGACATCCTTATTCGAGCCGGAAAATAAAGTCCAGAAAATGTTTTACACTTTGCATTGCAATGCATTATAAACTGCGTTTTTGTAGCTACATCGCGCCGAGATAACATTATCAGCGATAGCCTTGCTGAGGATTCTGTGAAGCCGCACAGAGCCACAGACTTTAGTTATACCTATGACGTATTTGTGTAGGCGGCATGCGCAACTTAGTGCTTGAATATGAGAAATTAACATGCAAACTGTACAGTATGTGATAGAATAGAATCCTCGTATCCTATATCCTAATGATCATATGAGACTAATTGGAGTTTTATTTAGGCCGCTGTAAGTATTGTAACTAGGTATAATGCATATTTACTTGCCTACCAACATATTTTCTATTGTAATTTATGGGTGGTGGGACACCTACAACTGTCTACAAATTAAATAGGTATCAAAAGAACCGGTCGGGGATGAGGGTTTGAATAAAATAAAGCTTTACGTGGGCGAAGTTGTGGGTTTTCTGCTAGTCAAGAATAATACCTAAGCATGTTGTCGAATAAAAAGCTTACAATAGTCAAAGGCAGCCTTTGGTTCATTTAACATAGAGTAGACGGATAACTACTGAATTGAGCTGTGTATGATGCACTAGATATATGAATCAGTGGTTTCATGATTAGGTATCAGTAAAACTGGTGAGCTACTAACTAAAATGTAAAGAGGTCGCATATCCGTGTCAGCCATCGCTCATCCAGCCAACAATGAGGAGTTTCGCTCGCTTTGCCAGTGCTCTGCTATATCGAACATAGTACCTACCTATACGCGCAATATTCCCTGATAGGCAGTTGCCTCGTACCTACTTACTGCTTGTAGGCGGCACGTAATGTATGCGTGTTCGCTCGGCCCGATTCCATTCCATATCGTCGTGTTGTCGTCTTTTCGAGACGCTAAACACTCAGCGGACGGGCGTCGCACTCGCCTCTCATTGCCGATGACCTCACTGCGCCGTCGCTGAGCTTACCACGCTACCAAAATTATACTTCCTTAAAGCAAGCGCGATTCAGCTACATACCTACCTACTTATTTCAGGATTTTTGAACATTTTCCGGGTGCCTGTGAATAACCTGTCTTGCTAACTTGCAGAGCGCGCTTGCGTCTGCAGAGTTTATAATTGCGTCTTGCGTATCATGCAAAGAGTTTTGTGTTTATTTTTCCTTTAATTTGTACCAACCTCGGTAAATCGTTTTTATAGACTTCTGATGTTTCACATGTATTAAAATGACATCTCAATGGCCGTGTCTCATGACACAACACACAAGCAGATCCTGATCACTGGGGTTGATGAAAGATAAGTTGTTTCATTGCTGTTGCTAATCTCGTCACGCCGCAGTTCGTTTTCGTCGCTAAATTGACTTGGCTCATGTAGCTAACACATTTATAGATAAAGTTGACGTCAATAGAATTATTGGTAGGCACTACTTGCTGTTGTTCGAAACATCGTACCTACCACCTGACACAGAGCAGATGGCAGCCGGTCGTCTGCGCTGCGTTTGCGGCCGCACATCAAAACTTGTTTCCAAGCAAACGTCTCAATATGGCGGACCACCATAGAGTCACTTACCTACCATGTTTTACAAGACTAATAAAATAAGGGTGCCTGTAACTCAGGTACATAATCACGATGTTCAAAATTTTTCTGGCTTGTTTTCCTATTCCTATACGATTACGCAGATCCTCGCAAACGATATTGAAGCAATTATATCCATTAATAAACAGAAGCTTATAGTCGCCTCTTCAGTCTATGTGAGCTGGCTGGCCGCGCATTTCTGAGAAGTGGCAGCGGTTGGTTGGATAGCTTTGTTGTAGATTGCATTGTAGAGCGGCTGTCCTTTTGCTGAGTCCGTGATCGTATTTTTCCGTGTTGTTATGAGCAAGCAAGGCAACGTGCCCTCGCACTGTGGCTGGGTACCTACTTATAAGCATGTATGCACACTATAGGTAGGTAGACTAGTTCGTAGCAGAGACGGTCGTGCAGCCGAGTCGACGTCGTCGTTCGACCCTGATAATTTGCTGCGCTTATGTTACTTCAACGGCTTCTTGCGACACGTTGTGGCCGCTTTCCTGGGTTTCAAGTCCCTACACCGCGCAGTTCTTCGTGTAGGTAAATGGTTGCGTATGTTGCGGAATGTTTCTAGGTATCTACCTGAAAAAGCTCTTTGTGACTGTAGAATTAATTTCTTAGGTTTATGAAGTAGTTCCTCCATGTATATCTTTCTGGTAAGTATACAGCAGTACCATTATGGTAAAACTTATGGCAATTATATATTGCACTTTTGTTGGTGACGCCAGCAAAAGTTATGAAATTATATTACAATCATAGTTTTCAGGTTATCATCGCTATCCTTGCAAACACATTACTTACTTACATTTCGAAGAGCCATTTTTAGATGTAGAGATCCATTTAAGTGAAGCTTTGAAGTGGTAGTTTTTAGGCGTGTGTTCACCCCACCCTCACCCCTTGTTTATAAAATCAGGTAAAACGTTTTTTTTGTTACCTGAATAGTGGTTTTATAAGAAAAATATAAGTCCACTTGATATTGAGCGGTTTCCACCTTTTGTTGTAGATTGGTTTAACCCACAGTCCATGTACAGCGAGAACGCGCATAATAAAGAATAGGTAAATAGGTTTTTTATGAACTACAGAAAGCTTAATTCGATGGCATAATGCTTTTTTCAAAACCAAACGCCACAATACGTCCACAAAATATATTTTTTTGTAATATTACAGCATCATATCAATATTATAAATAAATCTTTGATTAAATAGCCTCGAAAAAATATAATGACCACATTTTTATAGGGGATACCGACCCGCTCTTCACAGAAGTTTCGCATAGTACAGTCAACTCCAACAGTTGGATCCAGGGAGGGTAGGGGCCGTGAAAGTGTTTGCCCGAAACGCGTTTTAAAAGGTATTTTACTAGATAACGACTAGATGATCGTTTTTATTTAGTAAATAATAATGGTTGCAGTAAATAAGTTAGAGAAATGCTCGTCCATTTACTGAAAATGAATTCGCATATTTGTTAGTTTATAGAATGTAAGCTGCTTATTCGGCGAAGAGCACCATGCTTATTTCCGCCGTCAAGCGTTGCTGTTTCGGGTGTCAAGGGTTCCGATAAAATTTCAACCACGAGGCTTTACATCTTATAAGTGATGGACTAGTGTATTTTTTTTATATTCTCTGGATTAAGAATCGCAGATCTCAAATATTAACCAATTTATCTAGCGACGATTTACAATTTCACCTATTTATTTATAATTCATATTTCGTTTAGATTTGTGGCCGCTTTCTAGGTTTTAGTTTGCTCGATCTTCTCTACGCAGCTTGCTCCGCTCGCTTATCTCTTCGCTCCTGCATATCATACTCGGTAAGTACTCAGTATTTTAAAGAAACAAGGCTCCCCACAAATGAAAATCCTGGATCCGCCCCTGACAAAACCTTAAAAGTTAACAAGATATCGTACCTTCTAGTACCTAGTGTATTTATCTTTTACTAAAGATTTTCTTTTGCAAGATGATCAGCAAGATCTTTTTGGAGTCGGCTGTCCATGTGCCTCTATCTCAACTACTCTACTTCTGTCTTATATAAATCAGTGCGAGCTATGGCTTTACTAGACTGGGTGAATGATTCAGTAAACAAAATGCCGGTTTGTGTAGTACCACTAATGCCATCAGTACTTCGTACATACAGATTTGTATTGAATATGGCGTTTGGGTTATTATTGCTAAATTGCTCGAAGGTACGTTTGCTAATTAGAATCATCGGTACCTAAACACTTATTGACGCGTTATTAGTAAATCGCTAGAGTACCTACCTACGAGACTACAAACAAGTCGTTGTGATTGTGTTCGTGCACGAGTCAGCTAGCCAACCAATGTCGATCGGCGCGCGGCGTCCGTGACACCTAAACGAGCGAGCAGCACCTCTGCTATCTGGTGGTTAGATAAGACGCATTATCAGCGGGCCTCGGCGCGGGAGGACCGACACGAGAGTGGCTGCGGTCGACGGTTTGTTGACGGACGGATGGCTCGGCTCGGCGACGACGCCAGCGCGGCCGTGCTTAGAGTCGCTCGCCCAGGCAGGGCAGAGTCGCCGCACATGTTGCGGAACGTGCAGCCGCGGGGCACGGGGTGCGGGGTGCGGGCGGAGGCACGTGGCGGGACCGCCAGGGACGGCGTCGGCACGCACACACCCGCATCGCCGACACGACGCCCGCGCCCGAGGAGCGTCACTGCGCCTTATCGCAGCCATCTTTAAACGAGCGCAGCGCACGCCACCCGGTACGAATTCCATTCCATTCGAGAACACTGTTGCCGCGATGGACATCGTCGCCGCGCAGGCCGCTGCACTCCTTTCAATGTGCGCTACGTGAGCGCTCTGCATCGCTTGGCAAGCCCCAAGGTCATGCTAATTACCAGTCAGACCGGTGACACCCGCCATGCTCGTTAACACGATCCGTCGTTACATCTATCTTTGTTCCTAGTCCAAGCATCAGCGATTATTGTTTTCAATTTAACGGTTGTTTGCAATGACAAATGAAGCACTGAATAAGGCAGCTTTATTTACTGTTTAATACAGCTGACAGTGCTGCTCCATTGGCAAACAACGCTGCTGTAATTACGTACACCTATCTCTATGTCTTTCAATTTACCGAATACCAATACAATATGAAGTAGGTACCAACTTCATATTGTTATGATGACAACAGTGAAGAACCGCTCCTAAATCATGTCGCTTCTCTAAATAGGTAAGGTGACTTTATGGACCAACTAGTAAACCTACATCTCCACACTAGCTAGGGCAGGGTGTTCTTGCGGCGACCATCTGTATCGATCCAGGGAGGGTGGTGTGGGTCGACATCCCGTCGCCTCTGTGGAGCGGCGGCGGCTCTGGTAAAGCTTCCGTAAAATCCAGGCTAGAGGCTGCCGGGTGGGTGATAAAGGGAAAATGCCTACGTAGCCGGCCCCTGGCGGGTGTTCGACGTGGCGTGTTGTCGCGCATCTATATATAGCGCGTGTTAAAGCCGGTGCGACCGCGCCCGCCACCGCTGCCGCCGCCGCCGCCGCACTCCGACGGCGACGTCCGACGAAAGGTCAATTGGCGCGCAAATTATTTGCGTCGCAAAATCCGCAACGACGTCGCCGCTGCACCATCTCCCATACCGCAATAAACTCAACAGATAATACGCATTTGCGCTTTATTGCACTATAAACCAGCCGCATGGTGTGCCTTCAAGATCTGCATGAGTGCACCTAAGTATTATATCAATCAAATGAGATGGCGACATTGTACCTACCTACGCATAATTTTATAGGTTTATTTCAACCTTTTCACACCTAAGTACCTAAGTACCTAAGTACATACTGTTAATTTCTTGGTCATCCTCATTGGCAGTTAGGTAGGAACCTGAAAATATATTCAAATATGACCGATAGTTAAATAAACTGTGGTGAAAGGTTACCGTGTCTAAGAGGCTTTTATTAAACAAAAGTAAAAAAAATATTCACGGCTGAAGAATAATTCGATCATCTTCATTCTATAGCAAGCAACGATTTTGAACATGTTGACAGGTAAAAGGTACCTACCATGTGTCAACAAGCGCAGATATTCGAATCGCAGAACACAATGTGATAATTGGTAAGCGCAAGTCGTGCTTGAAACGGTCTGCAATGCAAACATAGGTAAGTGCTGATTGTACCAGTGCTACAGTGGCCTAAGTAAAGGAAGTGGGTAGCGAGTGCCGACCAAAATACCTTTTCGTCTAACACAAAATTAAGTTGGTACCTGGGTACTTCACTTATTATATAAGTTACTTCCCTCGGCGTCACGGAAGACCAGCGTTGTAGTAGTGCATCAAACACTATTACAGCATAGGTAAAGCTGAGTGATGACCGTTTTTGATGTCACAGTTATTTTCTTTAAATTTAATTTTCGCCTATGTTTTTGTGACACAAAATAAACATATTTTGATTTGATTTTTATTTGAGTTCGTATTTTTGAGAATAACTGAATGTTGTTACGACTAGATTCTCTATTATTTTCACCTTCAACCGTTCCACATAATATATATTATTATATACCTAAGCGTGTAGCTACGAAGTGCTCCCTGAAGACCGATAAAAAGGTACGCCATGTGAATTTGAACATCGTGACGACTGAACGCTCAACTAGACATTAATTTCGTGATCTTATGAGGTTTTTCGAATTGAACAAGGCTTCGAAGTAGCACGTGAAGTACCTACCTATAGGTTTTAACGGCTGCAGTCAGCGTTAGAAATCTAGATTCAAGTTGTTTTGATCTAGAACCAGAAAAACAAATGGTTTAGATGATTTTAGTGTTGACGCCACCGACTCTTTCCATCAGTGTAGTTACTCACATACTTGACGTGTCGAGGTGGTTTCTAGTTTCTTTTGAAACCCAGTTCTTTCTATGCTATGTCGATCTATTTCGTGCTTGAGGCAGCAACATACATATAAGGACAAGAACGGGTTTGAATTCAAGAAGTGGTCAGTTAGTGTGGAGGCCGCTCCGAGGTGAGCGCTTCACTCAGGTACTCGCTGTGGTTAGTCACGCTCGGAATGCCTACGCTGCCGACTCAGCTCGACTCCTACAAGAACGCTGCAAACATAATGACGAAACAGGCCGATATACTCCTATACAAACAAACATGTGTTGTACCTATACGTACTCGTATCATGCTTGTGCTTGCACACATATGTAACGTACTTAAACATAGCCACATACCTACATCGATGTCAGTGCACTACAATAGGTACTCAACCTATACCTACAACTTGAAGTCCAGCGGGTGGCATGGCGAAGCGCGAGATGATAAGAAGTACCGCTCTATCTGTAGAGCCATTAACAGGAGTTTCGGTGACCTTATAGTAGTTTACACATTACAGCACATTTTCAGTTACTGAAATGTCGATTGAGTTGGTACTTTACTTACCACCCAAAAATAAAAATAAATATCTTTGCATCATAAAAAAATTGGGAATAGAATACGTGTTCTTTATCGCGCCAGCAGCCATTATACCGCTACACCACTGCACTGGAGCGAACATTGTTCAGCTATACGTACGCGTCGCGCGGCGACCGCTCAGTCAGACGGATAAAATAATGATGAAAATGAGAACAATGCAAGGCAGATGGCCGTCACTTTGTCTATCACGGCAGTCATAAAAACATGTGTATCAATCTAAGAGATCGTTGCGTCTACCTCTGTTTTAACAATAATTTCCAAGCTAATTTGTCCAATAATTGGCAGTAGTGTCAGTTTTTCCAAGCAAAACGAAACTTCCTGTTCGATAGCTTCTAAGGATTTTGTAGTGATTTCCGTCGGCTCTACTCTTAAGAATTGTACGTGTGAACTGAACCAAGACGCAATTTTTTGCGTGTATAATCGCCGTAATAAAATGTTTAGAAGTAAAATTACTGATCGTCCAGCTATTGAACGAAAGCAAAAGTGTCCTCGATAACTCCAAATAACTTGTTGGTCTCGGGAATTGAACTCGAATGATACGAGAGTGAAAGGAATTAGAGTTATTAACATACATTTTATGTTAAATCGTTAAAACATCTTACTTTCGGGTTATGCCATCAAGGGGATACTTATAGCATATTTCCTTTCGAGTACTTTTTCATGGTCCGTGTTGTAAAACTCATTACAGTACCTAACATAGGTACCTAAAGCATAATAATTATGCATGTATAAAGCATCATGAGTACCTTCAAGGAGCGAATGCTATTTTCGTGTTCATTGTGACAAATAAACAGACGGGCGTCACCCACCGCAACGGGCGCGGCGGCGGCGGCGGCGGCGGCGACGGCCGAGCGGTGAACATTGCGTGCGTGTGTATCACATAGGTAGGTAGTAGACGTCATCGACCGTGGTAGAGGCGGCATCCCTGCATCCCCGGTCGGCTACGGCTGTACGGCTCTATAAATACACAGCAGGTGTGGTAGGCGAGCGGGGATGGCAGGGCGCGCGGGGCAAGGGGCATCCGCCTCTGCAGCGATCCAAACCGCTCGCAGCGGCCAACGGACCTTAGCGACGGTATATCGATTGCGAGGGCTCCCCCTGCGGCGCGGCCGCCTCCATTGTGCTCTGGCTGGGATGCCTTCTCCGGCCGTTTCCTGCCTCGGCCCTGTCGAGTTGTCTGCCGGCTGCCGCCGTCCCGCCCCGCGCCGCTCTCCCCTGCCCTTGTCCCATGAGGACACGTCCGTCCGGCAGCTGCCTGTTACCTACTTTAAGTACGTCATGGCACGTTCACATCTTTTATCGCTTTTACGCGAGCTAAGCTCAATCCCAATTATAACGTAATTGCGTTATTCGTAATAATTAGTAATTTAGCAACGGCTGCATACAACATTATATTATACACGATCACTAATCGTATTAAAATTTACTTTTCCACATCCACTAGATGCACGCACAATTACAAATTTCAAGTTTTTACTCTACAGAAGTCAAGGAAAACTATGATAGCGTACGGCCAACCCGCAAAGTTATTAGCACTTGCAAAAGTTACGTTTCCGCCCGAATTCACTCGCTTATTATCGCGCTTTCCGGATGTGACAAACTAATCACTCTGTGGTAATGGTGACTAATAGTTACAACCAAAACACCTCTATCGTTTTAATAGCAACCCACTTGTTGTTAAGATGGTGTTTACTATGCATTTGGTTAGTCTCTAAACGAGACATCATAAAAGTAGAACGTAATGTTTGGATCGCTCCTGCGTCTCTGTATAGTTTTAACGATTTTAAGCACTAAGAACAAAGTTTTAAATTAAAATACTGGTAATTTTAAGCATTTTTAAATCGTAGCACGGTGTGCTACGTCTTGTTTTTTTTTTCTAAGAAAAGACATCAACGCGTCTATTATTTTTTGCCCAGATTTTGTTGATAAAGAAGCAAGGAATTTATGCAGAACATGCATTCGTTTCTTGATTCTTTGATTTGTTGGATCCCCCCTTAGACCCTTCTTTAGTGCACTTCAGCTTCAACAACTGGCAATCCATTTTAACGTTGGTGAACTTGGACCTTTGTACCAATCAGAGATTTATAATACTGTACCGCAGAGTTAATATTGGTGTAAAGTCAGCATGAGAAGCTGATGACTTTTAACTTATTAATCAGTAGTTTGATAAATTACATAAAAAACTAGTTTTCATCCATAAAACAGTTATAAAACTTTGTCTGATCATCATTTACTTTTAATGTAGACAATTTTTTTTAAATGAAGTTGACTGTATCCGAGTCAATTGACACTAGCAATAATAATATGGGAATTTGACAAATGACGTCGCATAACGACTCCCATTTCGTCAGCTTTAACATGATGTTAATCATGCGTATGAGATTTTCTGTCAGAAATATTTAGATAGGTTTGAAACAGCCTAAAAATTTAAGGGGGCTCCCCTAAATTTTTAGGCTGAAGGGACTTTATTACTAATATAATTTTTTTTGTGATCCTTATTTGGTCAATCGGAATTAGAACGGAGACCCTATCGAGTGGTCATTGGCATGGTTTATGAAAGAAATTCCTAATAAAACTAGTAGTTCGCCCCGAACTGAGATCTCGTGATGCGACCCGACGAACGCATCAAAACTTTGAGTAGGTAGTAGTCAGAGTCAAGTCCAAACATAATGTTTGGACTTTTTTCTGACTACCGCCTACTAACTTGGTATGGTAACCAAGTTTCAACTCCATTGGCCTTTTTATTGAAGAGTTCCGTTGAACAGACCTTGGCTCCATCATCAGACCTGGTTGTCGTCACCATTTTATGAGAACTGAGTACCTCCTTAATATATTTCAAGAAAAAAAAATAAGAAAAAGCAAAGAGACTGGCCGACCAGTAGAAAAACCTTGATGTCAACGAAACTCTTAGAGATGGGAGCTCTTGGATCGCTGGTTATCTTAATTTAACTTTTTTTGTTTTATCTCAAAAACCTAGTGACCCAAAAAAAAAGTAAAAATTGTTTTAGAATGTCCAAACAAAGCCCTTTCATATGACATGTAACTTGATTTTTTTATGTAACTTTTATTTTTGCCCCTTTAAAATCCCCATATCTCAAAAACCCTTCATCCGATTTTACTCATATACTTACCAGTGAATTTCTCAAGTACAAGCTATCGACATATCAAATTTCATGCAGATCGGATCAACGGTTCTAAAGTTATCGCCAGACAAACATACATACATACATACATAAAATGCCAAATCGCCCAAGTTGAAACTAAGATCTTCTATCGCTTCGCTCACTCGATCAAAAACACATTTTATATATACTAGTAGTTCGCCCCGAACTGAGATCTCGTGATGCGACCCGACGAACGCATCAAAACTTTGAGTAGGTAGTAGTCAGAGGCAAGTCCAAACATTATCTTTGGACTTTTTTCTGACTACCGCCTACTAACTTGGTATGGTTACCAAGTTTCAACTCTATTGGCCTATTTATTGAAGAGTTCCGTTGAACAGACCTTGGCTCCATCATCAGACCTGGTCGTCGTCACCATTTTATGAGAACTGAGTACCTCCTTAATTTATTTCAAGAAAAAAAAATAAGAAAAATCAAAGGAACTGGCCGACCAGTAGAAAAACCTTGATGTCAACGAAACTCTTACAGATGGGAGCTCTTGGATCGCTGGTTATCTTAATTTAACTTTTTAAATTTTATCTCGTAAACCGAGCGTCCCAAAAAAAAAGTCAAAATTGTTTTGGAATGTCCAAACAAAGCCCTTTCATATGACATGTAACTTGATTTTTTTATGTAACTTTTTTTATTTTTGCCCTCTTAAAAAACCTCATATCTCAAAAACCCTTCATCCGATTTTACTCATATACTTACCAGTAAATTTCTCTAGTACAAGCTATCGACATATCAAATTTCATGCAGATCGGATCAACGGTTCTAAAGTTATCGCCAGACAAACATACATACATACATACATACATACATACATAAAATGCCAAATCGCCCAAGTTGAAACTAAGATCTTCGTTCGCTTCGCTCACTCGATCAATAAAGTAATCAATAAATCTCAATACTTCATTCAATAAAACAAAACAAAGGATCTGAGTGATGCAACTCTACATGTTGCTTTCAAAACAATTTAGGCTCATAGAGTCCGATTTCAGGCTTTAGATTTACTTCTCGCGAATACTTTTTAGTTTAAGACTCACTGACGAGATAACAAAATTCAGGATGTGTGGTGGTGATAGTTTTAATTTGGAATGAACTGCCATTGAAAGGACGTGAGTTTACCGAGATTAGCATTTTCTTTGAGCTTAGTCTGCGTCAATTTCATACGACCAACGAAAAAATACGAGAATTGAATAAAGTTAATTCAATATGCAGATAACAAAAAATGTCACACGAATCAAGTTCACGACATTAATTACTTCCAGAGATAAGTTATTCACTAATAGGTTTAAATGAAACGCTTTTTGTCCAGTTAAATTGTTGACCGTTACTTAGGTAGGTAGCTTTGCATGCTAGATTTTGTCGGTGGGTTTCAAGTAGTAGAATCTCTTTTGCCACGTAGTTTTCATAATGCTTATGTATGCTGCTCATTAACATTGAGGTCATGCATAAAATAATGACGTGATAACGACAAAGAGCACAGGCTCATTAGTCAGTGGAGGTCGGTCGGCGCGGCTCCCTGGCAGTCGTCGAGGACGCTAACATAGGAACATCGGCGGTAGCGGCCGGCGACCCTCCGCTGCCGCCGCCCGGCCGCGCCCACGCGCCTGAGGCGAGGGCTCAAACCCGGCCGGCGCGACAGCGGCGCGCTTCTCTTGCCGGCGAGTGTCGAGTGCCGGCCGTGCCGTAGCACCGCCGCCGCCGCCGCCGCGGCCGCCTCATTCAGCCGGCGACGGCCTCGCGCTCCGCACACGTGTCGACAGCGCAGCGCCTCTCTCGCGCGCGCACGCGGCTCCCCTCACCGCGCGCCCGGCGCCCTCCCGACTCCCGGCACATTAACCGACACCGACATTATTTTGTTGCAGCGGAGTATGCTACAGCAGATGTCCTCGTCGCTGAGCGCGCAAGTCGGCGAGGTCACTACTATTGCGCGCCCGTTCGAAGGTCGCTTCTCTGTAGACGTCTCCTCGGAGGCTTCCTCGGACGCGGCGGAAGAGTTTGAACTACCGCAGTGCAAGATAAGAAGGAACTATAACTGTGCAAAGTGCACTTATAATACGCAGAACCCGCGAGCTTATCTTGTTCACACGCGAGACGTTCATTTCGGAAGATTTAAGATTTACGAGTGTCAACATTGCATTTATGCTTCGAGACACCAGCAGAAGCTGTTGAGACACACGAAGATGGTTCACGGGGCGACGACTTCTTCTTCTTCTTCGGCCAAAGTGGAGTCTGAACCTGCCGCTAGCCAAGATGTAGAGAACATAGAAGATCTGCTAGAAGAGATCGAAGAGTGCGATGATTCTCAGATGGAAATGGACTTAGATGAGCAACCGGAGCGCGCCGATGAAGCAGAAATGTTTGTCTCTAGAAGCGGTAATCCCGGATTGCCAAAAGGAAGAGGAAAATTCTTTTCGTGCGACAAATGCAACTACGTGACCCACATAAAAGCGCGGTACACGAAGCACGTCAAGTACCATTCGATGCCGATGATCAAGTGCACCATGTGCGACTTCCGGACCCCCTACAAGTGGAATTTGGATCGGCACATGAAGAACCACGGCGGAAGCGGCAGCTTCGTGTGCTCGAAGTGCACCTTCACAGCGGATATAAAGCAGAGCCTGACGGTGCACGAAATGAATCACCACACGCCGCCCGTGGGCCAGTCGGCCGCGAGTCGGCGACGCAACCGCGTGGGAGCCAGCGACCTGACGGCCGCCGAGGCGAGCGCGCTGCCCAAGGAGGAGGAAGGGAGCGGCGACTCGCGCTCCTCACACTCCATCTCGGTGAGTGTCGCGTGTGTCGCCGAGTCGCGGGGGCGAGACCGCACATGGCCAGGCCGCCGCGCCGCCGCCGCCGCCACTCCATACAAAACGTTAGCGCAATACGAAAGTACTATGGATGATCATACCATCCAAACGTCAAGCTCAACACCATATGCGATTTCGTATTACGCTAGCGTTCAGATATTGTTTGTATAGGGATATGATGCGTGTCATTTGTTATCGCGACTGAATCATTTGATTGCATGCGTTTGCTTGCACTCGGCTCTCGCGCCCTCTTGCATCATGCTTACCTACGTGTTTGAATGTTTTTTTAGTCTAACTAGAGCCATCATGCATGCTCGTAACGGAAAAGATACTCTCTTGTGTATTTCATATCGAAGTACCTACATTCAGTGAGGCACATATGCGCTCGGTATGTTGTTAGGTACTCTGTAGCGATCATGCGAAGCGTAGCCTTCCATCGCGTGAAGCGACGTACCCATTCCATGTACCTAAACAAAACATTGCGCCGTTGATACGATGGCCGTATGCATGTACTAAGGGACCAGTTTACGCTTGCTTAAAGAAAAGTCATAGAGTAACATCGTAATATCTGCCGTGCTTGGGGATCAAAGTCGTGAAGCTCTTTCAGTTTTCAGTTTAACATCGGAATCACTATAATAATATAATAACTTGATCTGCTCATTACCCGTGTAAAATTATTTAAAAGCATCGGGATTCATGGCTGTAAATGCGCGCGACTATGAACAGCTCACGAGGAATAAATCATTAAAGAAAATGCCTACGATAGGAAATACGAAATATGATTCTTGATAAAACATCATAACATGATAACAAGTTCTTGATCTCTTTTCTTGGATATCTATTTAAAATGTGATATAAACCTAGTTATTATAGAAAAGATACAGAGTTCGATACTCGCTTACAAAAACGCGTAGAAGGCAGTTTTTCAGCTACAATTTCTTTGAATAAGTATTCCATAAGCTCAACAAATTATCGTATCGACAACCTACGAACTTTTTATACCTTCAATTAGATATGTCACTGTAAATTTATGTAATTATTTTCTTTATTTTCAGGATATCATGGGCTTGCAAGACGCAGAACGAGACATAGTAAGCTGCAACAGCGATTCCAATGATACTTCGTCACAAGTCAGTCCGGAAGGGGATCTGTCCTTACATGACGCACACGGACAACATTCCCCACACTCTGGAAGTGAAGACAGGGCTCACAAGCAAAACAAAAAGGCCCCCAGGCCTATCCCACAACTCATTCCACTTAACGCATCGACCCCGAATACAAACAAAACCACAGGCGAACCACCAGCGAAGAAATTCAAAGACAGTTCACAACTCGCGAGCAAGTACGAAAACCTACCCAATGACATCACTTTAACACCGGTGAACAACACACCAAAAGAAACTGTAGTCCGCAAGAAAAACGAGTCATTCTTTGACAAGTTGAAAGAAAGGTTGCTGACGGAGACGGGAGAAGAAGGCTCTTTGAAATGCAAAAACTGCGGATTCGAGAGCAAGTGCCTGTCTGAACATTCCGTGCACGAAAAGAACTGCGCGGTGCAAGCCAGCCGCGTGGTATTGAACCCATCGCATTCCACAATGGGCTCCACTCGCTGCCAAAACTGCAGACATCGCTGCAAGTCCAGTGCAGATCTGTACGTACACATGCAAACATGCGGCAAGAAAGATAACACCCAAACCCCTACAGAAACCAAACGCGACAACAGCGAAGCTTCTACTTCAAGCCAAGATAAAGACGCAGAGCCACACCCCATGGAGAACGTAGTCTTCGTATGGAATAACATAAATCAAGGCAACAAATTCGACAGACCACTCGATATCAACATCAACGATGACTCGACGATGCCGGACTCGCAAAGGAATTACGACGCCGAAATCGTCGACGAGAACGAGAGCATGAACTTGTCGCCCAACAGTTTGAGTCTCGGGAAAAACGTTTACAAATGCTCGGATTGCAAGTTTTGGGCGGCCACTGCTTCTAGATTCCACGTCCACATAGTGGGTCATTTGAACAAGAAGCCGTTTGAATGCTCCCTATGCAAATACAAGTCAAACTGGCGCTGGGATATAACAAAGCATATCAAGTTGAAGTCCGTACGAGATCCCGAGCACAATGATGCTAAAGTGCTAATGACTGACGAGACCGGCCGACGGAACTACAGCAAATACAACAAGTTCTTAGCTGTCCCGGTCGTTAACGAAAACGGAGAAACTGAATTCCACTATATTGATCAAAACACAACGGTCGATGCGACGATGGAAATGGATGAGCCGTTGAATGATACGAATGAAATGATGAATACTTCCTACGAAATGCAGCCGCTCAATTTGCATACACAGTACGGTGATCTCAAATTTAACCCAATGGACATTGCTGATAAGAAACCTAAGAAAACAATGTGGAAATGCAAGAAGTGCAATTACAAGTAAGTTACTTCCATCTTAGTAGTTAGTTTATCCTGATATCATACTGTTTGAAATGAATTCGGGAAAATCGATTTGATACCTATCTACGTCACCTAGTTGGTGACGTAGATTTTGTAGATTATGGCATCATTGAGGTGTTATCTGCGAAAGAGGTTATAAAGAAGAATATAAAATCAGTTTAAAAAGATTATTGCTATCAGTTATTCTGTGACCATAGGTCCATTGTATATGAATAGGTCCATAGGAAATGTCCATAATTTTTTTATTGGAAACGGATTTTTTTATCCTAGGGGTGGTGAATTTTATAGGCTGAAAGATGAAAGAAAGGACAATCTTTTAGAAATAGGAGTTTTGCGTCCAAAAATGTATCGAGCTGAGTTTATTTTTAGTTCAGGTACTTACTGACTTTGCCCATTTCATTTTAAATTGCTAAACTTCATCATCATCATCATCCTGAAGAAGTACATTTTTCGACCACCCTCCCCTATAATTACATGTCTGGACATGTTAGCATTTGACTAAATTTACCTGTTTCCTTTCCAGAGACCCGTCGAAGGATGCGTTACTGGATCATGTGAGGCAGCACTCCAAGGATGGC
Organism: Chloroclysta siterata; assembly: GCA_932294275.1. Taxonomy (NCBI): domain Eukaryota; kingdom Metazoa; phylum Arthropoda; class Insecta; order Lepidoptera; family Geometridae; genus Chloroclysta; species Chloroclysta siterata. Next base: position 5,808,591 of record OW028600.1, on the reverse strand, counting down.
GCCGACGAAGCAGCAAAGAAACCGGAGGCGCCTGATCCGGCCGACCTCGCTTATCGCTGCGGACACTGCAACCAACTGTCCAACTGGAAACACGTTATACAGGTAAGAAAGTCCCAAGCGAGATGCATCAGTTGTCGATTGGCAACTTCAACGCCTTTCACGCCTTTTTCTGCCGCCAAACAGCGTTGCTGTGTTTCGGTTTGAAGAGTGTGGTTGTGGGGAGGCTTAACATCTGTATGCCTCAAGTTGATAGACGCAGGGAAGTGCATCGTGGGGCACGTTCCTATCGTGCGTGACTTGCGAGGCAATGCTTCGTTATAAGTGATGGTTACCACTTAACATCAGGTGGGCCATCTGCTTGTTCCATCAGCTAGTTGTAAAAAAAAGAATAAATAAATAATAATAACTTGTTTCTTATTTCAGAGACATTGCCGTTTGAAACACGAGGGAATAATAAAAGTGATCACTACAGTAAAACCGAAACCTGACCCCAACGCATCGGCTGTCGAAACCTTCAACGATTATTGCACCAAGTGCCCCTTCCGGACCAACGACAAGAAACTCCTCAGCGAACATTTACAGCAACATCAACCATCCTCACAATCCATCTTCAAGTGCTACTTCTGCCCTTACTTCGTCAAAGACGAGCAAGACTTGATCCAACATCTTCTGCTACACGGCATAACAGATCCCGAAGAATACATCGCAAAAGCAATGGGCTGCAGGTCTCCTCTGCCCGAGGGGCTGATTCACGAGACGCTATCGGCTGGCCCAGCCAAACGCCACAAGTGCCACGAATGTCCGTACGAAACCAACAGCAAATCCCAGTACATGTATCATGAGCAGTTCCATCGTAGCACGTCCGCCGAAACCCCCTACAAATGCCCCGAATGCAACTACAGCGTATCGAAGAGACATCTCCTCCACCAACACCTGAGGGTTCACGGTATTTTCCCAAAGAAAAACGAAACGGAAGCAGAATTGGAAGCGTCAACCTCCAACTCAAAAGCCGACAAATCCGATAGCTTTAGTGACGAAATCCCTTTCGTATGGGTCTCGGCGAGAAATGAATTCCATAAAATGTACAAATGTCGCTATTGCTCGTACGTCAACTCTCAAAAATGTAAGATACCCAACCACGAAAAGATACATTGCCTCGGCTTCGAAAATAGCGACGTCATTATATATAAGTGTTTAGAATGCAAATTTTCGTGCGATAACGCCGGGAGATTGGCGGAACATTGCAAAAAGCATGGACTACTGTACGGCCGCATTTACAGCATGGTCGAGGAAGACGTACCCGATGAAGACCAAATTACTAGACTCCGTAGAGCTATAGAACTAGAAAAGAGCGCTGCGAGCGAAGACACAGCAGAAGAAAACGCAGTCATCGATTCGAAAGAAATTAAAATACTGTACTTTTGCCAAAAATGTCCCGCTCGATATTTTAATGAGAGTGATCTAAAAACGCACGAAAAATTCCACGACTTGTCAAATCCAAATAAGTGTAAGAACTGCGAGTTCTCAGTGCCAGAGGAGGCTGATCTGGTTATCCACCTTTCTGTTCATTCGGACGAGCACCATATAAAGTCGAACATGCTTAAATTTATTCACAATTCACACTCTTTATATAAAGCACCTAAATTAGAAGCCAATCGCAATCCTGACTCTTTAGACGTTAGTTGGTCTGTTGCAGTTAATTACAAAACCAACGAAAATACGGAGCCTCACCATAAGAAAACTTCAGATACAAAACATACTCCCAAACAATACTACTGCAAGGAATGTCCAGCTAAGTTCTTTAAAAGTTCTGCTCTTACATATCACATGGGATTGCACGGTGGTGAAGGGGAATATAAGTGTAAAAGATGCAGCTACGCTGTTAAGAATATCGGCAATTTGGCTAAACACGAGGTGTTGCATGAAAATGATAAGTCAGCAAATTGTGAATACGAATCCGGCGACGATTTAGATTTTAAAAATGTTCCTCTCTCAGGAACAGACTTGTTTCAAAGAAAGACTGAAGCTCAAAAAAGAGTATTGACCGATAAAGACAAATTGGTCAAACCTAATGACCATTTTCCACCCGTGCTCCAGGCGGATCCACAATTTGGATATCTGATGCATGGAAATCCGGAGTTTATCTATCCTACGTACCTGAAAAACGGACGACAAAAGGAAAAACGATACAAATGCCATAAGTGCCCCTCAGCTTTTGAAAAGCGTGAACAATACAAAATACATTTATCGCTGCACGGCTCCAAGCAAAGATATAAATGCGAGCTATGCGATTACTCCGTCAAATATTACGCCAATTACGTTCAACACATGCGAAAGCACCAAATGAATGACGACGCTCAGGCCGAACGGATGAAAGGGAGCAATGGTGAGCCGGAAAATCTTGAAATAAAACAAGAAGATAGTACAGACAACCTCAAACTCGCGATAAAAACTATGCCCAAGGGAACGCCTAAATCCGACTTCCAGCAGTTTTCAATAAGAGATCAACAAACCCTGCGGCTGTTGCAACTTAAGAGGTCGATGAATAACAGTGGAAAGGATGCAACTACTGAAAATTCCCCAGCGAAGGAGCGCAAACTGCACATTTGTCTCCTCTGCCCTTACACAAATCAACGTCAAGATGCTTTGAACAATCACTACAGGAGACACGATGAAAATGATATTTTCCACAATGGCAGTCACAAATGCTCCTATTGCGATTTAGTAGTTGTGCAATCCCATTTCCTAAGAGAGCATATAAAAACTCACTTTAATTTTAACAAGGTTCTGACGCCAGAATGCTTTGTAGCTAATAATGACGTTAGGTTTACGATATCAAATGTAGATGATGAATGCGAACCAGTTGATCTCAAATTAGACATGAAAAATAAGATTTCAGCATGCAATGATGAAAAGATATTTGTAAAAATTAAGACAGGCGAACTTGTAGCCGAATAAGTACCTAATTAACGTACTCTTAATGGTCAAATGCAATCATTTTGAGTTTGTTTATTTATTATAAGAAATTATCACTATTTTAAATATTGTGGATAAAGGCAACAAGTAAACATACCTGTTTGTACTAACTTAAAAGTTTTGAATATGACCTTATCTAGGTAGGTATTACTATAAGGTCAGACTAGAATCTAAATTATATTACAATAAGTATAGTTTTATGCCAAAAATGTAAAATATTATTGTTATACACCAAAGTGTAGCTTGCCATATTAGAATTTAGCAGTTTCGGCCACTTTCTTTAAATAATTTGTCCATTTAGGTAGATGTATGTGTAGGTATAAAGATATCCATAATATTAAAAATTCCAAACTACTTTAAGTACTGAGATTGTAATTCATTGCATTAGTTTTATTGATGTACTTATGATAGTATTGTCTAAGGATATGTTTTGGTTTATTCACTGCTTATAATGTTTGATCTTATATTTTTTATGTTCTACACAATTTGATAATCAACCTTTATCACGATTAAACAATGTCTCATAATAAAAACAATTAATAATGATTCAATGGCTACACTGTACATATTACACAGATTATTTTTTAATCACATAATTTCACACTCGCTGGATATTTAGAATAATTGGATAATTGTATTTGCTGATTGTATTATGTGCCAGTTTTGAGTCCTAAGGACAATCTTACTTTTTGAGTAACAAAATTAAATTACTTAAATAATGGAAACAGTCTGTGTTTAATTCATGATGTGCTAATTTAAATGCATGCCAACTATAGCTCTTAATCTTTGAGTGTGCTTTATAATGATGATAAGCATTAAAACATAGGCAGTTTTCCCTTAGGCAGATTAATTTATTTAAGTTTAATTCTAATGTCTCCTTATCTACATAACATGATTTTAATAATAACCAATGATAGGTAGTAAGGTAAGCAGTTAAAATAGCTTTAGACAAACTTCATTTTCAAATGCAATAGTGATACAGTAGTATCATACCACAAGAGGTAAATACATATTATTATTTCTAGTGATGGTTCATAAATAAAAGCAGTCTAACAAAACTTCCAGCGATTGCCACATTCATTGCAGAGTACAAATGTAGTCATAGGCTCATCAGAACTTCTGGTCTGCAGCTGGCTGTATGTGCAGTTCTTCTGTTTGCATTTGCCGCACTTAAGCATATCTGTTTTGGTTCCCTGGACTGTGGCAAGTTGAGCATCATCAATTGCCTCCTTGATGAATTTCTCGCGTAATTTTTTCATTTCATCGCTGGCCATTTCTTCAGGTGCCATCTTAGCAAGACGCGATGCAACAATCACACCATTTAAATAATTTGTTCGAAGTGTGGGGTTTTTAGGATCTTTCAGATTGGCAACTCTTGATCTTACTCGGTTCTTGTATCTCATATCAGTGTTTCGGAATTCAGCATAAATGCATTCCTCGAGTTCTTCAGCCAACTCTTCAGGAGATGCGCATGAGTTAGCACATGATTCAACATCTGTTTTAAGTGCTTGAGTAAGGAGCTCACGGCATTTCAAACGCACAGCATCAGTGGTATTAGACTGGGGAGGGAAAGATGCAGGCAATTTTTTATCCTTTTCTTTATCGTCTTTCTTATCTTTATCTTTTTTGGATTTTGATGAGCTTCCATTGTCTTTTGATGGGGTGGACAAAAACTTTTTCCAGTTCTTGATGAGAGTTTTGGACAGGGAGTTGACTTCCTCATCCTTGCTAGACTTGCGTAAAGCGTTCACGGTCATACCTATCCTAGTTTTAGTAAGAACTTCTAGGTTTATAGCCATTGTTTGTAAAGCTTTGAGCAGTTCCAATGCTTCTTCTTGGCCCTAAAAGGAAAACAAATGTATTGGGTTATTGCTGAAATTATCCGAGAATATAGATGTGTTTATTAGAGTAACGAGGATGCAAACTAATCATAGAACCATACTGATAGAAAACTTTTGCAGCACAACACACTGAAGTATACACAAGAAGCAATACAAATTATTGCCAAGAACTTAATGAGCAGCATCAGCTTTTGGTTTTATTACCGTTCCGTCATCCGAAGTCATTTTAGTCAGTTTCTTTTGTATTTTCATTACATCTTCTTCCACGCTCATTTTAGCAAATGTTTCAGGAAATTACGGCTTCCCGCCTATTCTCGCAAAATATATACACAAAATTAGAGGTAAATCGACCACCACACCGAAAATGTTACTAAACCCATAGACAAAAAATACTTTTTGTTTGCTTGACAGTGGTTCGCTTTTTTTTCAGTTGTCCTTGGTCGCTTCATGTGTAGTGTTAGATTTGTAATTTTTATGCTGATGTAAATAAACATAATATTATCATGATAATGTATAAAGCGTTGTAATGTTAGGAAGTTGTCCTTGGTCGCTTCATGTGTAGTGTATTTGTAATTTTTATGCTGTTTGTACCACAGAAATGTAATTATACACATGATCTGTAGTTTATAGCGTTGTAATGTTAGGACTGCACGCTAAAGTAGGTACTTATAGAGGTACCTCTCATAATTATGTACCTTGAAATCTATGGAATTTTTCGTATAGCATTATCCAGGTAGTTTTGACAGAATAGAATGGACGTTCTTCCCATTTTTAAGAGTTTGCACATATCAATTAACTTTGAAATGAGAATGAACAATAATAAAGATATTTTTTAATTAAGTAATTTAAGTTTTATTTTAACCTTTCAATTTTTATTTAATTTTTTTTCTTTACGACCATGTAACAATTTGTCGGGTACCTTGTCCGATTATAAAGTATTTTTGCGAGACCATGCCTAAAGTATACTAGTTGGCAACATTGACTATTTGGAAAATCAAAGACAAAAACTGCTGAGAATAAAAGTAAGTTTGTTCACAGAATAAATTTTAATAATAGTTGGTACAAGTAGGGTTTATGGTTAGGGATATCGTCGGCTAGCAAACAACACCGCTCAAGTCAAAATTTGGCGATTATGACATTTGAATGCCATTGGATGTAGTTTTTACGCGCGCTTCGATCTACCTATCAGACTTAAGCATTTTGACCAATAAGAAGCAGTTATTCAAAAAATTGTATCACAGCGTAAGTAATTTTTCTAGGCAACACCGCACAAGTTGTCATTCCGCCATACTGTTTTGACCGGTGTTAGAGCCGCCAAATTAAAAGTTTGTTTTTTACTTAGTTAAATTAGTTTCGAGGTGAATAAAGTTTACAAAAGAAGTAAATACGAGGTAAGTAATTCATCATAAGTATAATTTTATTGATGTGTTTAAGCATTACTCCATAAAATCATGTTTAAAATGTTACTTCTTTCTTGAGCGGTGTTTCAATGTTTCTGTTTACAACTTGAGCGGTATTATAGCTTATCATAATGTATTACAGAGTTATTTTTTTCAATGAATGACGATGATACATCTGATGAAGACATTGCATAAGTAAAGTAAACATACTGAAAAGACTTAACTTGATAAGAATTTAATTGGTTGAATTGATGAATTTTACAAGTAGAATGTCAATGAATATTTTTTGCTATTATTTGGTTTTAATTGACTGAGCTTACTATTTCAGATCCATGTATGAGTTTCGATTTTATTCGAATAAACATAGAAAACCTACCAATAGTAGAAAAACTTGGTGATCAACATATTGAACTAAATTATGAATTAGGTACGAGACGTACCTAATTCATCCGCTTATCTCTACTTCGCTTATGTGTGTGCCAATCGCTTTATTGCCTGCTAATGTCCTGTCTTACCAAATCGCAAGTGTATTGCATGATACTCTTGTTTGTGCACCTGAGGTAATGGAACTAACCGCTTTTATCAAGCCTAACTCAAGCCCAAATGAGCCGTCTGAAACTCTAACACCTCTCAGTTTTCAATTCAACACTATGAGAGATGAACTTGAAGATGGGCTGCCTAACCAAAGCTGAGGTAACTTGTCTAAAGCCCCTGTTCCGCTTGTGTGTTCACCACTTCATTAATATAGCTTGATGCACCTGCTGCAGATCAATCGAACCCAAGACCGGATGAGTTGCCTGAAGCTTCTGTTTTGCTTGTGTGTTCACCACCTCTTTTACCCAGCTTAATAGAAGCACTTGCTGAAGACGAAGCTAACCCAAGCATAGCTTTTCGAGGTAACATTCAACCTAGCATGCGTCTAGAGAAGACTCGGTCTTCTGCTCCGCCTATGTCTAACATTCCTGATCCATCGTCGAACAATAGAGTGTTCATTATCAGCGATGTTCCGTATCATGGCGACATGACACACCATAAAAAACGCAACAATAAAGCCACGAAGAGAAGAGGGAAAAAGGAGAAAGTTATATAGGATACAGATAGACGAGATATAAACGCAGGTAGTACAAAATTTAAAGTAAAGCATGATGTCTTTAAGCCTGCACGATCCTTGAAACTACCGTGCACTTCTACTTTTTGCTTCATATCAAAACTGAGAGCTTACGATATCATAAACTCGGAATCACGACTGCGGTTATTCATAACAATTCAAAAAAATAATGTTTTGGGAACAAAGAAGAGCATACAATTTTGTTCTCATGTCATGAAATTTTTGAAAATATAAGAATTTAAAAGAAGATCACAAAAAATCCAGACTCAAAATAAGGGGAAAGTCAAGCATACTATCTCACAGTTAAACATGAAAGATATCAGCTACTCAGAAAATGTTCCTAGCTACTCTCGGTATCAAGGACTGGTTCGTCAGGTACTGGTTAGAGAAAACAGACAGTGCCATGCCTCCTGATACCCAAACATCACAGAATCGGAGAAACGGTCCAGAGAAAACTGATTCTAAGGAATATGTCATCCTGTTCCTGATTATACTGCATATTTGAATAAATAAATCTTTAAAATATGTATGTTTTTCCATATAAATGCATTTAGAGTATCATTAAGCCAACACAGCTTAAGTCATCTATATTTTGGTAAACACCGCACAAATCGCTGGAAACACAGCCTTAGTCACCTAAAACACCGCACAAATCAAATTTATGTAATAGGACAAGGAATTTAAAAGTTCTGATTATTTAGGACGATTTAGAGGACTAATCAAATGTTATAAAAACAAAATCGAGTCTAATTGCTTTTAAAACCATTAAAAAAAACAGTTTTTTGTCTCTCCTGAAAAGTAGCCGATTATGAGTTAGGCGGTGTTGTTTGCTAGCCGACGATATGGTATGATCGACTCGATCATACCCCTATCACCAACCATGGGTAACTCACTCAGAAAACAAGATCTGCAGCACATCAGCTCATTAACAGTCTCGATCTGGAGCTGAACCGCAGATCAAACAGCTCTCAATTTCATAGTAACTTCAAAGACTCCAAGCAAGCACCGATAAGACTTGGCAAAAAGACTTGACTCCAGCGCTAGAACAAAAAAACCACAAACAACACGAGCAATTATTATTTTCAAGAGCGCGTTGACTAGCTTTTTGTTTGGTTACTCTTAAGCTGGGGCTACACTATCGCGTTAACGCGAAGATTTGGGTTGTCGCGACACGTCTGGCCAAAGACTTCATCCTATCGCGAATACGAATGCCCTTCGCGATGCTGTCGGTAAATTGCCGCACATCAAAGGGTTTTGTCGAGACAAAGTTCGTGCGGTTGACTACACTTCGCACGCTTTAGTTGACTGCGATAGTTAACGCCGCCATAGTTAAGTTATCGCGACATAGAGAAGTTTTTTTTGTTGTGGCCAAGCACTTCGTCGTGGATCGAACACGAACTTTTATCGCGACAACGCGAACACGAATCTTCGCCTTCAAGTGTGGCCGCAGTATTAAGCTAGCTACGTACCGTAACTAGGTAACTTACTAGAACCTTTACCACATTAACAACAAACCTTCTCACCTACCTACCTTCTTATACCATTGCGTTCATAAACAGCCTGGATACGTCCACTGTTAAGTATATTCCTTCATATTTAGGAGGGTTTGTCGAAGTCGCCATAACCATGCCTGGTGACAGAAATAGGCATAATGGTAATACTTCCCAGCCAAAACGGAAAACAGAATCCTTAAATATTTATGTTAGAAACAATTCAACTTCGTTTAATGAGACTTACCTACTTGATACACGATACATACATAAAATATTTATTCATATTATTTACCACCACAATTATTTATAATGTATCTTCATAAAAAACATGATATCCTTAATAAACCCTATTCCTTTCAATTCATGCTAACTCTATATGTCACTCGCTAGCGCAGATATTACTTCAAATAAGTAATTCATCTGCTCGTGTACATAGTAAGCCTCTCAAAGAATTAAAACAATTATGTTATATTTTACTCAAACGGTTCAGGGTTCTAATAATCTTTGAACCGTTAGATTATTGTATCACATTTATGTGTAGACCTGAAAACAGCTCCACAGGAGGAGGCATAAATGCAGTATTGGAAATTAGATCTTATTTTGTAGAAGTAAAATTCAATAGTAGATTGTTTAGCAAGGGAGCAAACAACTATTTTAATGGCGAGAGTGTTTTTTGAATCCAGAGCGGAGCGAAGGATTTTAGAGTAGAATCCTAAGCGTAGCGAGGGATTCAAAGTACTTCACTCGAGCTTAAAATAGTGTTGCTCCCGATGTGGACACTCTAATTTTTATCACCCTCTATGAGAAAATAAATAATCATAGTCACATAATCACGAAGTCACGAAGTCACTAAGTCACTTACCGCCGGTTTCTGAAAGGCCGATCAAAGTTAATCGCATGTCAAGTCACTAGCTATCTCTATCTAATTCGCTGTAATAGCTGAAATGGCGAGTGACTTAACATCCGATTAGTTTTGATCGGCCTTTCAGAAACCGGCGGTAAGTCCCTAAATCACCAAGTCACTAAGTCACGAAGTCACGAAGTCACGAAGTCACGAAGTCACGAAGTCACGAAGTCACATAGTCACAAATTCACATTGTCACATAGTCTCATAGTCATAATCATGTATTCATTGTACTTTTATTTATTTTCATATAACTAAGTGAAATCTGAATTTGAGTAAACAATTATGAACAAAGGTGGAATGCGCGTTTCGCGTGTTTTTATTAATTTTTATTCATCACTTTACCCTACGGCGGAAAAGTACTTTACCGCCCTTGGGATCAAAATGCTATTTTGCTCTCTGTTTTCGAAGAGCAAACTATCTCTTTTCGAATTGATGTGATAAAAAATCATTTATCAAATTTATTGATTTGTTTTTTTTTCTAATATAGACCCTATTCATTTGTAGATAAAATGAATATTAGGCTGGCATGGGAGCTGTTGAGCCGCTGCAAAAGGAATGGAGCTGATATTGACGTAGGTACTCACTACGGTATGACCTGCTGCATACGCGTACGTTGACTCCTACCCAGACCCACGGTACGGCTATGATCGAGGGTGTGATTGTGTGATGGTGGATTCTTGTTCAAGCGTCGTCGGAAGGTGGCATTAGTACCTATGCTTGATTTGATTGACGGTATCAAATCTTATCTTTGTAAAGCAATGTGGTTACTTTTTTTAATACTACATTCTTGCTGATAGAACAAGCAGATGGCCCACCTGATGTAAAGTAGTAACCATCACCTATACCAAAGAATTAGCTCGTAAGTAACGCGCGATAGGAACGTGCCACTGCCCTGGGTCCATCAATTTGTGGCCAGGTTGAAATTTCGCGGAGTCGCCTGAAGTTTGGAGAGGGTCACATATAGGTACAATCACAATAATAATACAATATGTCGAGTAAATTAGACTTTATTGCACAATAACAAACACCGTTATACTTACTGCGTTTACATTTAGACATTGGCGCTGCCATTCGCGTGGACGGAAATGTTGCCGTCCATATGTTTGCGGCAGCGTCGCCGGCAATGTGTGTTCACGCAACACGGGCAACGCGAGCGGCAACGCGAGTGGATATGGAAGTGGCCTGTTTACATTCTCGCATTGCCCAAGAGCAATGCGAGAATGTAAACAGGACATCATCAGGACAAATCCCTGCTGATGTCTCTGCATATTTCCACGGACATGAGCTGAGCGTAAATGGGGTACAAGATGTCAGCAAACCATAAAATGCATCGCGGCTAGGGGCAAAAAATTGGCTTTTTTTATTTTGTTAATTTTTAGAAGATTTTTAAATTTGACGTGTATACGATTTTGGGGGTCATGTACTTACCATCCCCTTCGGACCGCGCCTGCTGTGGCATACATACCTACCTATGTTAAAATAAATATAAATATTAGTGGACTTTCCACACATCACTATCTAGCCCCAAACTAAGCCAGAACTTGTAATATGGGAACCAGATAGTTGATATAATACATAAATACTTTTTTTTTTGTAAATACATACACATATTATAATAAATAACACCCAGACAGAGAACAAACATCTATCTATGTTCATCACACAAATGTTTGTTCTCGGTGGGAATCGAACCCACGGCCTATATACGGCGCAGAAGGCAGAGCTACTACCAACTGAGCTGTGAAGGCTGTCGTTAAGCCTAGTGATAGTGTGCCTGTAATTTCACGGTAGTAGGTAGGTACCTACATTTCCGGGCATGCCCTTCCTGAAGGGCTCGTCCTGGGAAATAGGTAACTTACTTATACCACCATGCTATTCTGACGTCAGGCATAGTTGCATAAGGCTTAACATCCATTGAAGAAGGACTGAGAAAGACCAAGAAAGCGGTGGGCCGATGATATTGTAGAAATTGCTGTGGTTGTCCAAACCACAACAAATAAACAGAGACGCCATAGAGCAACCTGGAGGTTTTTACCCTCTAGGGTTTTACATCCCACACACCAACATTTCTAACAAACATAGATTTGAAATGTACTTACCTACCTATTAACGCATGTTTAGTTGTTCGTTATATTATCATCATCTTCCTGCCATTATCCCACGAAGTCCTAGGTAAAACTTCTAACAAAAATTCGCATTTGTACTGCTATTGCTGTTGTCGACTGTACTAGATGCTTACCTACGTATTTCTAGTAGATACCTAAGTACATCAGGTTACATTCTGGTACCCGCATTTAACTCGAAAAATCTGTGTCATCTCAATATGACTACCTACCTAAGTACCTACCTACCTGACGAGTTTGTTAACGCTCTAGTTTTCCTGAATTCCTGGACTTTAGGTAAAAAGCTATTGCACTAGGAATTACCGCAGCGTTGTTTGTCTCTGCACATCACACTATAGGTATAGTTGCAGACTTGCAGTGTAGGTACTAGGTACATACAGGATAGGCCAAATAAAATTTATTTATAAAACTAAAACCAAAAACTACAACAAAATCTTACAGTTAATGGGCGATTTGGCATTTTATGTATGAATGAATGTTTGTCGAGCTATAATTTTAGAACCGTTGCACAGTGGTCGATAAATTCGACGAAAGTTACTTAATATGATGTTTTGAGTATGCAGTTTGGTTGGAAACAGTCGATTTACGTGATGCGACCCGACAAACGCATCAAAACTTTGAGTAGGTAGTAGTCAGAGGCAAGTCCAAACATTATCTTTGGACTTTTTTCTGACTACCGCCTACTAACTTAATATGGTAACCAAGTTTCAACTCTATTGGCCTATTTATTGAAGAGTTTCGTTGAACAGACCCTGGCTCCATCATCAGACCAGGTCGCTACCACCATTTTATGACAACTGAGTACCTTCTTAATTTATTACAAGAAAAAAAATAAGAAAAAGCAAAGGAACTGGGCGACCAGTAGAAAAACCTTGATGTCAAAGAAATGCCTAGAGATGGGAGCTCTTGGATCGTTGGTTATGCTAATTTAACTTTTTTGTTGCATCTCAAAAACCGAGCGTCCCAGAAAAAAAGTAAAAATTGTTTTGGAATGTCAAAACAAAGCCCTTTGATATGACATGTAACTTGATTTTTTTATGAAACTTTTTTTATTTTTGCCCCCTTAAAAAACCCCATATTTCAAAAACCCTTCATCCGATTTTACTCATATACTTACCAGTAAATTTCTCAAGTACAAGCTATCGACATATCAAATTTCATGCAGATCGGATCAACGGTTCTAAAGTTATCGCCAGACAAACATACATACATACATACATACATACATAAAATGCCAAATCGCCCAAGTTGAAACTAAGATCTTCGTTCGCTTCGCTCACTCGATCAATTAACATGCTTTTGTAAAACACTAAACACTAAACAACATTGCGTTAAGTTTGTAAACTTTACAGCAAATGTAGATAGGTCAGCGTTTAGTTAAAAGTTTTAAATAAATATCTACTATTTTGTTGTTTGTATGAGGATCTGTAATGGGGTGCCTACACGACGGATTTTTGCAGGATGACGTCATCGCATGCAATGCAATGCATGTATTGCATGGGATTTTGAAGGGGACTAAAATATTACATAAATACGAATTTACTCAGTTCTCATAAAATGGTGATAACGACCTGGTCTGATGATGGAGCCAAGGTCTTCAACGGAATTCTTCAATAAATAGGCCAATTCAGTTGAAACTTGGTTACCATACTTAGTTAGTAGGTGGAAGTCAGGAGCAAGTCCAAATATACCTGCCTAATATTTGGACTGAGGATCTTCACTGCACTCAAAGTTGATCAAAATTTGGCAAAGGGGCCCAAATATGAAGCAAAACAGGTGTAGGTATTTTAAATACGCACTGTTTCTACTACACAGATTTTGCATTCATGATGCCTAAATAGATTAATTTTGTCCGGCGGAAATTATAATACAAATTCTACAATATTTTCGAGTAAAAAAAAAAATCGTGTAAAAAAAAATGTAGATAAAAAAAACGAATGATGACCCTTTTTTTTCACAATTTTGTATGTACCTACAATTTTGTATGTAATACAATTAGACCGTAGTACAAAAATTGCTACAGCTACGAAGGGAGCGCGTTTAAATCTTTTGTAGGTACCTATAGATTTTAAGCATTGTTCGTAGAAATATTGGCATAAACGAAAATATATCTTTTAATTACTGATATTATATGAAAATTATGAGAATAAGAATTATTATTCTTATAATTACTACAGGTACTTGTTTCAAGAGTTTAGTTCCTATTGGTGGCCACCAAGCTCTCCAAACAAGGTATCTGACTGAGTAACACGAAACAAAACTATTACAGATACATTAAAAAAGCTTGTAATACGAATTTTTGATAATTCTTTTGTATAACGTAATGAATTAATAAAATATGTAGTGGCGCTAGTATTGGGGTAGCCATTCGCCTATGTTCATAACCATGATAGTTTCAAAAATCTTATTCTTAGGTATATCTATAAGAATCTATTACTTATTGATCGAGTGAGCGAAGCGAACAAAGATCTTAGTTTCAACTTGGGCGATTTGGCATTTTATGTATGTATGTATGTATGTATGTTTGTCTGGCCATAACTTTCGAAACGTTGATCCGATTTGCATGAAATTTTATAAGCCGATAGCTTGTGCTTGAGAAATTTACTGGTAAGTATATGAGTAAAATCGGATGAAGGGTTATTAAGATATGGGGTTTTTTATGGGGCCAAAAATAAAAAAAGTTACATAAAAAATCAAAATACATGTCATATGAAAGAGCTTTGTTTGGACATTCCAAAACAATTTTTACTTTTTTTTTGGGACGCTCGGTTTTTGAGATAAAACAAAAAAAGCTAAAATAAACTAACCAGCGATCCAAGAGCTCCCATCTCTAAGAGTTTCGTTGACATCAAGGTTTTTCTACTGGTCGGCCAGTTCCTTTGCTTTTTCTTATTTTTTTTTCTTGAAATAAATTAAGGAGGTACTCAGTTCTCATAAAATGATGACGACCAGGTCTTATGATGGAGCCAAGGTCTGTTCAACGGAACTCTTCAATAAATAGGCCAATAGAGTTGAAACTTGGTTACCATATCAAGTTAGCAGGCGGTAGTCAGAAAAAGTCCAAACATAATATTTGGACTTGCCTCTGACTACTACCTACTCAAAGTTTTGATGCGTTCGTCGGGTCGCATCACGAGATCTCAGTTCGGGGCGAACTACTAGTAATATATATTCTTACAAAGAAATATTTACAAAATGTACAAAATATATAAGAAGCTTAGTAACTTAGGTAAGCTATCTGCAGACAGATATAGCTCAACTTTTATAGCTTAGCTTTTACTTTCATAAAACAATTTATGTATGATACTGAGGTAGGTAATTTTTCTGATGCTAAAACAATGCTTCCTGAGTATTTACATTAGAGTCAAAAACTAATCTACAGTAGGTAACTACCTAATAGAATAAACGAATCCCTCAAAAGTATTGTCCTACATTCAACATTGTCTTTCTACTGTGCTGAGGTAGCCTTTAGGTAACTAATTCAGATTATGCCACATCACATACTGTTTTCCTGCTTTTTGTACCTAACTTACCGCAGACCGCACGCTTATACAGGTTGTATTTTAGCAGCAGATCAAGCAGAAGTCAAGAGGTGGAACCATGGTTTTATTTTATACTCCTATGGGATGGAACAAGCAGATGGCCCACCTAACGTTAAGTGGTAACCATCACCTTGCCTCGTAAGTCACGCACGATAGGAACGTGCCCTACGACGCACTGCCCTGCGTCCATCAACTTGAGGCATACAGATGTTAAGCCTCATGTGCCTGTAATTACACCGGCAACCACACTCTTCAAACCTTTTTTTTTTTTTCGAATGGACTAAATGCTGGTGATCGTCTGACGATTCTTACAGCGCTACCGAACTATACAGCGCTACCGAACATACGCTACCGAACACTCTTCAAACCGAAACACAGCAACGCTGCTTGGCGGCAGAAAAAGGCGTGGTGGTAGTACTGCCCCGGACGAGCCCTTCACAAAGAGCTCTACTACTCATAACATACATCGGTGTCAAAGCTTGTACTTGTACGTTCTTAGAAAGATTCCATTTTCAGTATGATGACAAGACATGACGGAGGTAATTTGGCTGAAAATATTGATTTTATCTAAAAACTATTAGTAGTTAGCTAAAAACTACCTCAAATAGATTTTCCAACAGTCATTCGGCCTTCCGCCCTTCCATTGGTAGCGCGTTCTTATAAAGATACACGGCGTAGGCTTGTCGTTTCAATTTGTTACTGCGCGTGCGCACGTGTATACCAGTCGTGTGTTTTTCGTTGCAAAGGTAGGAAAAATTATTCAACTATATTCATATAAAATCAAAAAATCAATAATTGTCTAGTACGTCAACTAAAAAATATTCCACATAGCAAATTAATTGCTTTATTGAATTTTGAGATAATAAGCAGGAGTTTCTTTTGTTTATTAATTTTGTAGTAATATTTTAATAAGAAATATATTACTTGGGTATTTTATGATTGATATATATACCAAGTTGTTTTACTTAACTTCAAGTATCAAGTTCAATTAACTTTGTTTAATAACAGCTTAGGAAATGTAGCTAAATTTAATGGTTGTAATATTCATAAATGTTAAATGAAATATTCATTAAATCAACAGAGTGACATTTCTTTGGGAAATTAGGAATTTAAATGCTAACTTACTGTGCACTACAATAACTCATCATGACTATAGGTTTACCTTAACTATATGTCATAGTTGAACTGCAATTTCAACACTTTGAATACACGAGCGATGTCCTTTCCCGGCGCCGGCGCAGCATCGTAGGTCAACGCATTAGGCCGTCGGCTCTTATTGGTTATACTATGAATTTATTAGAAAGATCAGGGCCAGGTAACATTATTAAGTTATCTTCTTTATAGAAATTCATGTGCTGTTTTTGGTTTTGTTTTTTGACTTTAATATTATTATGTGCAATCGCTCGTTAAGTTTCGCCACTTTACCGGAGAACCAGTATTTGAGCTTTATACCTGAAGAACAGTAGACCATGACCTGCTTTCGATTACCTCTCAAATATACGGGTACATTCAACTTTTACACAATTATAACGCTCATATGCGCTATGCTAAAAAGTTCGGAATTTTTAGTTAACTGGATACGGTAACAGATAACTTTATCTGTTCATCATGAACTTTGGGCTGAAGCAGCAGCGTGACGATGTGTATCCATTAAGTTAATAAGTTCAAGTTGTTTTTTGTGCAAATTAAAAAATATGCAAACTGCTCAAATAAAAATACTTATAAATATATATATTACCTATAATTTTAATAGCTTCCCTATTTTTAATAGTAATCGTACGTTTTTAGCGTGTGTACTCTTCTAACTTATAGCCATCGTAAAACGGGATGGACATGACGAAACGGTTAGTGGTCGGACTTCTAAACCTTAAAAAAAAAAAAAATTATAATTATAAATATAGAAACGTACTTAATGCATGGTTTGCATTAAAATCACAAGAATAACTAAATAATTTCCATTTTAGTTAAAGAAGCAAGATGTTCAAAGTGTTGGTATTCGCCGTGGCGGTGGTCGCCTACGCTGAGGCCTACTCCTCGGGCGCCCCTGAAAGCGCCTGCCAAGACATGATTCCGAGGCATCCCGTGTCTGCCCAAAAATCACCGTCTCCCTACACCATTACCACTAGCACCAAGGTAACTGACGTTAGACTTTGAAAAGAAGCAACCGATGTCTTCTTCTTCTGGGCTTCCACCATCTTAGGTCTACCTACAGCATTTAAGATCAGAGAAGTGAAAACTTCCTGCCTAACAATCTCACTCACGCACGGTTCCGCACACAAATGATATTTATTGAAAATTTTTACTGAAATAAATTAATATTATATGATGCCTATGATAAAGATGACGATTCAATTTTAGGTTAAATGCCTAAAATTGAATCGTCGACAAAATACCTACCTATACCTACGGGCCGTCCTACCCGATGAGCCGATTATATTGTAAGGAAAGCGGGAAGTCGGTGGTTGGAAGGGCTAGGTATCGGATCTTACTGGAAATTTATAGACGAGGCCTATGTCCAGCAGTGGACTTCTTCAGGATGATGATGGTGACGGGACGTTCCCAGAAAAAGTATGACTTAAGACGTTCTCTCCTTTGCACTGCGTAACCAATATCCACGATCTATTGATTTGCCAGATCGTTAAAGCCGGTACACCCATGGAGGTCGTGATCAGCGGCAAAACAGCCAGCGACAAGATCCGTGGTCTTCTCCTCCAGGCGAGGGTTGGAGACAAACCTGTAGGCACGTTCACTCTCGGGCCCAACGAGCAGTTCGCACAACTCCTCAGCTGCGGTGAAAAAAATGTGAGTATACGAAATCAATTATATTAATATAGCCTTTTATTTCCATCTCTTGAAGTTAGGTATTACAAGTTCACGTTTTAGTTAAGTGTTAGTATTTTCTTCATAGTTGTTTGTGATAATGTTAGTTTTTTTAAATCTATGAGATGTGGACCCCTTTTTGGGTAAATGCCTCCTCCATCTTCATAAGAAATCAATTACGCTGCAATTATTCATAAGGTTTGCTACTCATATCACTAATCGATTATTGGTAGCCCACGTATCGACCTAGGAGGGAGATGTTTGCCTTACATTCGTAGCGAGGCTCACAATGACAACGCAAGTTTTTCTGTAATTGCCGAGTCATTGCCAAGCTTCGCCTATAGGGTGTGAATTAATTTTGCTTGCCCATATTTATGTATGTACCTAAACAATTTTGGTCGATTTCATATTGCTGAGGTTGATGATACCAAATGGTCGATAAGCCATTTCTTTTCATGTCATTCATTCTTGGGTTTTTTTTTTAATAAATTAGATAGGTTTATATAAAACGAAAACAGCGAACTGGTAATGGAGCCAAGATCTGTTCTATGGAACACTTCAACAAATAGACCAATTAAGGTTGAGAACTTTGTTAAAGGTAACAAAGTTACTACTACTAACTTGGTAAGGACTAAGTTAGTAGGGGGTTAGTCAGAGACCAGTGCAAAACTTGTGTTTGACATCAAAAATTGGAGCAGACATCACGAAATCTCAGCGAACCACTATGGCGAACAAAAAACCTAAATAATAATTTATGATATGCTAAACAAGTGACGCGTGTCACGTATTTTTTTTTTGTGCCTACATGGTAGTAATAAAAAGATACACATCACCTGCGCATACAAATAGGTTATAATACCTTAATTAGGCATGTTGTATTAATTCCTACTCTACCAGTGGAATTCATCCTTCATGCGTTTTATATAGACTGAATGAACAAAGCAAACAAATAAGATGTGCTATAATAGGCTGGACAGTGAGTGATTAATACTTCCTTTAAAATTATAAAGCCGCAAAAGTTGGTGCGTAGAAGTCGAATACTAACTTGTTGAATGTGGTTTCAACATTTATGCCGAGGTACGTAGTAGACGCATGAGCCGCTGTTTTTTTTTCTTCTTTATGTGACTTCCATTTGACTGATTTGAGGCTTGTGTGTTATTGTTATGCTTATGCTAAATAAAAGTTTGTTCTATTTTATTATTAATCTATGTGATTTGACCTTTGGTTGTATTTCTGTTGTGGTACAGACCCCTACCTACTTAATCGACGTGTCCTGTCTTTTTCAATTCTACCTCTATAGTGACAAAAGAACCAAAAATACTCCTAATTTAAATCTGGAAGTAAAAAAACCCGTAACACAGATTAAACGTTGCGCGTCGGTTAAACCCATTTAAATAATTAATTTCAGCAAAAAGTCTGATGAATGCTGAGCTGATGCTGAGCTCAGGGCTTTTTATACAGACCGTACCTACATGACAGCGTTTCACATGCGTATTGCGTAGACGGTAGACACACAATTTTTATTGCTTTTTTGTTCCTTATTCTGTTTCTACGAATCTAGGCCATATTACTCCTTGTCGTGTTCAGTAAATAAATGCTTTTCTTTCCTTCTTTCTTTTAAATAATGTAAGGTAGAAAATAAAAACATATCAGTTTAGCCAGAGATAACATTCTTACCTATCTGATAGGATGATCTCAATTAAGTTAGCAAGTAGTTGACTCACGGCCGGTTTCTGAAAGACCGATCAAAACGAATCGCATGTCAAGTCACTTGCTATCTCAACTAATTCGATGTAATAGCTGAAATTGCGAGTGATTTGACATCCAATTAGTTTTGATCGAGCTTTCAGAAATCGACCCAAAGTAAAGCGGTAACTTTATAAAAAGATTTTTATAAACTTATACTTTAACTTTGCCCAGTCAGAAAATTTATTGAGAATATATATGAATATATATACTTTTCGTTCTAACTGTACTTAAATTCGGATTAAACAATAGATTTAGTGGTAATATTGCGAGTGGTCCCAGTTGCCTGAGGAAAAGTAATTAAATTAATGAATCAGGCGACTGGGACCGCGGTCCCAGTTTCTTGTGGTCCCAATTGCCTGCCTTCTCATACCTATTAACGGGGTTTAGCTTACTACGGACCTTTAAAAGATACAAAACAACGACTTAATATTCGTGCAATGAACTTTTGAATGAATGTTAGGTTATGGCCTAACATTAGGATAGGTATCAGCAGTGTTTATAAGTATATGTACCTACCTAACCGAGGTCAACGTTGGCCTAGACTGCCCTTCACTCAGCCTTATAAGCATTAGAAAATTTATCAAAATATTAAACTGAATTTCTGTCTTGAGGGAAAAAATCAACGCCAGAATGCCTGCCCATTGTTATCTGTACAATAAGAGCAATTACCTTAGCACTTACAATACATCAAGGCTCGGTTCCTTGTTCAATCAAACCAAAGAGAATGCGAAGGTACGTACATACATTTTTTGTGTACCATATACAATCCCTAAAGGTGCTAAGTTTGTTGCAAATTGGCCTTGAGTACCTATGCTCAAGGCCAATTTGCAACAAACTTAGCACCTTTAGGGATTGTTTTGTTAAGACATCAAAAAGTGGCCATTGCTATACGATACGGAAATATGTGTATGACCGAAACCTTAAACTATAATGCTTTTTTTTTATACAACTAGCTGATGGAAAAAACTGATGTACACAGCCTATTAACATCTTTCTGAAGAGGTGGTTAATCTTAAATCAATTCAATTAATGCCTGATTCGACTACGTACGTACATAAAATTGGCTAAAGTTGCAATTAAAACGTGCATACGAAGTGTTGCGACTGAAAAAAACCTCGAAAAAAAGTAAGTTTGGGTACTAGTATTCTCTTATCTGTGGTTTGGGTAAATCTCGCCTATAAACATGCTCTTTATTTTTGTCTGTTTACTATGTGTTATATTGTGTGTAATAAAAAACTAAGATTAAATCGAGTGTAAATTTAAAAAATAACTTTATGGATTAGATTTATGGATGTAGTCAAGTCATTATGAAAGTAATTATTACTTGGTAATACCTACTTAAAATATTAGAAAGTATATCCGTCCTATAAAAGTTGCGTGTGTGTGTTTTTTTTCTATTATATGCATACTATTTATATAGATGGGTTAAGGCCAGAGGTCAACATGGACAATCTGCCTGTCGAAAGGTAATTTGTTATTTAATAGAGTTATTTATTTCATAACAGTTACTGCTAGTTTTATATTTCAAACTTCGGCCCGCTTCTACTGCAAATATTGCCATGCCCTACAGGGTTTATTATGTAATCCACCATTTTTAACGACCTTACCATGTAACATGATAATTGAAGTAAACAATTATGAGTATGGGTACCATTTATCACAGCTTACGGCCGGTTTCCGAAAGCCCGATCAAAACTAATCGGATGTCAAGTCACTTGTTATCTCTATCTAATTCGATGTAATAGCTGAAATGGCGACTGACTTGACATCCGATTAGTTTTGATCGAGCTTTCAGAAACCGGCCGTTAGTATCTTTTTAGGAAGGCGAGGAAGAGCTCTGCCTTTTTCTTGTAGGCCGTGGATCCGCTATCTGGTTTTCTCATAATACAAGCTTTGCTTAGTTTGGGACTAGATAGTGATGTGTGGAATGTCAACCGATATTTATTTATATTTAACATAAAAGTTTTAATGTTATAATATTATTTTAAGATAAATGATAAGGAATCTTATTTTAAGGCGAGGATTCCCGACATAGTTTTAGGTAATTTATTCCATAGAGATTTAAATTAATTTATTAAATATTATACTATTTTGTTAGCTAAACAATTAACATAACACGTTACTTTGCGTTTTTTCTATTTAGCGTGTAAGTCAGACAATAATAATATCTTCGTCATGCTATATCCTTGAAAATAGAGGTATAGGTTTTCTTTCATGGTAAAAAACAACATGTAAAAAATGGGATAATCGTAATGCGTTTTTTTAGAAATAGGCTGGAAGGCTGGGCAATCCCATGCCTTCCAGCCTTTTGTGTGTTTACATTTATTAGTTGTGACTCACCACTTTTGTAGCTGACTGCCTTACCATGGCAGCGCAAAGATCTCATAGGTAAGGTTACAATTCTGTACAACCGACGACTGGAGCACCTTGACCGAATTCACTATGTTATTATTACGCACAATGCCATTCGCGCGACAGGTTGTTGTATCCTAAATTACCCTGTTATTATTCATTAGATACAGTCGCTGTTTATTTCGTGGGTAAAAAATTTGTAGGGCTCCATAATACACCCTGTAATATATTTTTTGGACACTAACGATATGATATTATCTATGTTTTTAAGATTACTTAAAATAGTGAAAGAAAATTACTTTTTCATTATCAAATCATTAGTTTCGGTTGAATTTTGATCTTTGATCTGCAACTTATACATATAATTGTTAGTATATTTAATTTTACAGACACAGCCTTCGTAAAAAACGCAATTTTGACTATTATTTAATCTGAACGCATGCCGTGTGATTCTGATAATGTCTTACTTGACCTTAAGTTTATTTTTTGAATATGAATGCCTATGTTTAGTTATTTGTATTTCTTTAGATCATGTAACTCTGCAGTTAAAATTTAAATACAGGGTTCATATCATAAATACTTTAAAACACTATAGAAAAAATACATAAAATTAATTTAATTAATTTAATTTTAATTTTTATATTTGATCGAGTGAGCGAAGCGAACGAAGATCTTAGTTGATCGAGTGAGCGAAGCGAACGAAGATCTTAGTTTCAACTTGGGCGATTTGGCATTTTATGTATGTATGTATGTATGTATGTATGTATGTATGTATGTATGTATGTTTGTCTGGCGATAACTTTAGAACCGTTGATCCGATCTGCATGAAATTTGATATGTCGATAGCTTGTACTTGAGAAATTTACTGGTAAGTATATGAGTAAAATCGGATGAAGGGTTTTTGAAATATGGGGTTTTTTAAGGGGGCAAAAATAAAAAAAGTGACTTAAAAAAATCAAGTTACATGTCATACGAAAGGGCTTTGTTTGGACATTCCAAAACAATTTGTACTTTTTTTCTGGGACGCTCGGTTTTTGAGATACAACAAAAAAGTTAAATTAAGATAACCAGCGACCCAAGAGCTCCCATCTCTAAGAGTTTCGTTGGTATCAAGGTTTTTCTACTGGTCGTCCAGTTCCTTTGATTTTTCTTATTTTTTTTTCTTGAAATAAATTAAGGAAGTACTCAGTTCTCATAAAATGGTGACAACGATCAGCTCTGATGATGGAGCCAAGATCTGTTCAATGGAACTCTTCAATAAATAGGCCAATAGAGTTGAAACTTGGTTACCGTACCAAGTTAGTAGGCGGTAGTCAGAAAAAAGTGCAAACATAATGTTTGGACTTGCCTCTGACTACCACCTACTCAAAGTTTTGGTGCGTTCGTCGGGTCGCATCACGAGATCTCAGTTCGGGGCGAACTACTAGTTTTTACTTTAATTTTTATATTTTTTCTGTTTATCTATACCTTGTGGGTACCTACTTGCAAGGGTTTGTGTGCCTTGATATTATATATGTAAAATAGACGAATGTGAGCACCTAGACAAACCTGCAAAGGTTTATTGGTGCAACATCTCAATATATATGTAATATAATAGTGTTGTTAAAAAAAAAAAAAAAAAAAAATAATTAGCACGGATTGACTGCGATTCCGCAGTGTCACGTTATCGCACCCACGGAATATTATTATTTGTGCTAGCAGACCTAAATTATTAAGAAAAACCTAAGCATTGGATAATAAACATTTGTACCGTTTCAGAATGCTATCACCCACAAGAAGCACGACGCTCAGTTCGACAAGCAGACTGTCACCTACACATGGACCCCACCAGCCGGATTCAACGACGTTATCAAGTTCAGGTAACATTACGACTTCCCACTTGATGAAACAAAGATATTGCAAACATCGCGGTAACTTGGTGGATAGAGGGGATTCGATACAGTTCTTACTGGAAATATTCCCTATAAACAGCAGTAGACTTCTTCAGGACAATGGTGATGCACATTTTACAATTTGCTAAACCAGCCATTTACAAAAAGGTTCCACGTTTCGATTTTACTCCTCATGGGAATGGTAGGAACCAAGCCGAAAGTTTGATGCCTGTTCTTCTAGGCCTGGTCGCGCAGGACTGAACGTGAAAATATATTTATTTTAAGTGTTAAGCTTAAACGAATCTTTTAACTTTGACTTCACACATAATATTTGGTAAAAATATAGGTATTTATTTTTTTCTATGCAAAAGACATCAACGCGCTGCGCTACCGCTCGTTGAAGTAATAATTTTATTTACCTACTGTCAATTTGTCTGATGGGGTGTAACAATTTGTCGTGAAGCTTTGTACGATCCTATGTGGGCAGTCGGATTGCATATTTTTTTTAAATACCTATCTCTAAGCCTATTTGGTACCTACTCGTATATGTAAATGACATACGTACGAGATCACCTCACACGCGTTTCTTCACAGAAAGGCCATTTTACTGATGTAGCGTCTTTTCTCTTTATTTAATTATTCGCCCAATAGAGCCAGCATAAAAAGGGCTAGTTCAAAATTAAAATAAAACGGTCTTCATTCAGTTCAATCAAAAAGGACCACTTTGAAACGTCTTATAAACTAGATGACCTAACTCGCCTTAGAGTTCGACCAGGGAAGTACCTATTTACTACCACATCAGTCATGCTATCCAGATGCAATCCATACCACGTAAGGTCATTGATTTTACGCAATCTGTGATTCCCGTCACTTGCTGGTATAGCAATTATGTACCTAGCTGAGCTAAAGACTTATTTTACCGGCCTTGCAATATCTACTTATCTTACCAACTTTTGTGATGCAAGGTCTAAGTAAAGCCTGACGATGCTAATGCTTATCATGCATTTATTTTAAGAGTAGTAGAGCTCTTTGTGGAGGGCTCGTCCGGGGAAGTACTACCACCATGCCTTTTTCTACCGCCAAGCAGCGTTGCTGTGTTTCGGTTTGAAGAGTGTGGTTGCCGGTGTAATTACAGGCACATGAGGCTTAACATCTGTATGCCTCAAGTTGATGGACGCAGGGCAGTGCATCGTAGGGCACGTTCCATGATATCCCAATAATTGGTGACGCATATTGGTATGTTTTTTAGCCTTTGACATGCTTTCTTGCCGCAAAACAAAAATAGGAATAGGAATTACAACTTTGGTGATACTTTTATCTTTTTCTTTATCAAGTTGTTCGGGCTCGGGGGGGCTAGGCTATAAACGTTCTAGATATTATCAAGTTTTGATTTGAATTCCCATTTTGGTTAAGCAGAGATATTGACGAATACATCTGGCCTATCGCGTACCAGCCATGTCAGTGGCATAGCTATCCCCGGAACTCAGGGGTCCCTCTAACTTAAGTTTTGAAAAGAGATGGTCAGCCAGCTCTCGAAGCTATTAAACCTCGAGCCCACTCACATTTTTTTTAATGATTGTTTTAAAGGCCAATATAAGTTCAAACTATGTGGAAAGAGGGAGTGAGGGCCTGATTTTTTTCTATGCACCGTGGCCCTTGTCCACCTAGCTACGCCACTGCATCCAGTTCGTAAAATAGAAATAAACTCCTCATAATTACCAAATATTTAATGTGTATAAATTTTACAATGTCTATTTCTAATTCGACACAAACGAGCTTTCCATACTCAATCATTGTAAATTTAAACAAACACACATCATTAAAAATTCGTATAATTAATTAGGTTGGTTAGGGATTTTGGATATTATATAATGTCCAAAAAGGATCCGATTATACTGATAGGACGAAAAAGTAAGCCCACGAGAAAACACCGTATAATTTAGCTTTTCCGTATTATAATTATAATTCATTTGTTTCAGAGCTACCGTCGCCCTCAACGGCGCAGTTTTCTGGGTTGGGGTTGAATCAGCTCCCGTCAAAGTTACCAACTAAAAACTTTATCCTATTCTAGTACGTGTAAAGTATTTTGTTTCCCTTCTGTTTGTGAGATGCCTTTAACTAGTTTAAACATTAGATTCTATTTTTCTGACTGTGAAAATACTTTTAATGCGTAGTTTGTGATATTTCCAATTTGATTTCTTAAAATAAATATTATTTAATTTAAAGTTTTTGTGAGTTTTATTTTTATTGGATATTTAAATACTTATCAATCAAACAGCGTCGGTCGTAACGACTGAATAGATTGGATAGGTAGCTACCCCCTTAAATCCGCCCTTGGCTACAATCTCACCTGATGGTAAGCGACGATGTAGCCAACGATGGAGCAGAACGGTCTAGAAGACACCTATTCAGTCTTGCCTTGAAGAGACCCAAATTGAAGTAATCAGGAAAAACACACGACGACCATGAGTTCCACTCCTTAGGGCCGGTTTCACCATGCTCTGTTAGATTAACAAAGGATTAAAGGGCCGTTAAATATGTCAAAATGTACGCGTTTGACAGCTAAGGTTAGATTTAACGGTCTTTTAATCCTTGATTAGTAACTAACAGAGCATGATGAAACCGGCCCTTAACCTACTATTGGTGGAATTGTTTAATGAAATAATCATAACATTTTGTAAAATAATTTATTCAAATGTAGCACCTAGAAACTTTCTCCCGAGATCCATTTTACAAACTTTAACTTTAGTTGTAAATCTATCCAAATCCGGTACGGGTAAGAGGAGAGTACATACAATATTGTCATCAAATCTGTGTGCTTTTCTATGAAGAATAAGAGTCGGCATATGAAGATAGGTATCAAAAGCAACTTTTATGATTAATACTATGGAAACTACACTATATAAGTAGGTACATTAAAGATCGGATAAAAATTAATCAAAGACTTTAAATTAATTTCGAGAAACTGATGCTTGTTGGATAAGTGATATGTGCGATATTCGATTACATACACTGTTTAATTTAAATTCTTTTAAAGTATAATTTATGAAAGCCGAAATACAAATCCAGTGGTCACTAAAGCAATTCCAAATGCACAAATCCTACTTAAATAATTTTTTTAATACTACCTATTTGATAACTGTTTCATTCGCCGATCGCGCAGTTTTTTTATTATACAAATGAGACAGGAGATTACGAGAGTATTGAAATATAATAAAATATTAATTCAAATTTTACACATTTCTCAAAATGCAAAAGTGGTTATCAATGCTGATTTTTTTTTAAATACTTGTTTTCTTTACTTACTACACTTTAAAATTTAGGCCCGATAAATCAAATTTTATTTAGAAACTAGTTTAATGGCAGTGAATTTTATAGGCAAGTTCCCTATAATTATCTAAGGTATTATACATTTGATCATAAATGACATTGTATCATAACAAAACGTCATTCGAGACATAATAATTCCACAAAAGATTACTTTAAAGTAACATTATTGTCAGAAACATGCTTATTGTTCAGGGCGAGTTTTCTTAACACTGTTAGGTCAACATGTTATGAATCGGTTGCTAAGTCAGCGCTAGTACTAGAATACAACTGCTGACCAGTCGGTTAGGGACCGTCCATTAATCACGTGAGGCTCGAAAGGGGAGGGAGGGGGCTTAGCAAAAATCACGAAATATCACAAGGCGGGAGGGGGGGTGTAGTAAGATATCACGTGTTATTTTTTTCGTCAAACACGCGATTTCTAAACCGAAAAGCGGCTTTCTGTCTAGACATTTTTGTCATAGTCCTTAATTTCAGAATAAAATTAGATTATACTTGATACCTGTCTTTAGATAATATTCTAAAAAATTTAAGATTCTTTGTAGGTACTAAAAAATACACGTGATTTTGGGTGGGGGAGGTAGTCTTCAACCTCACTTCGTATCACCAAGGGGCAGGGGGGGGGGTAAAAAAATGATAATATACATCACGTGATTAATGGACGGCCCCTTAGCAGTTGTAGTCATCAGCGTGACAAGAAAACCCGCCTCACACATGGCCATCTTTTTTGCATCATTTAAAATAGATGGATGGAATTGATAACATTTAGAATGGTCCTCAATTAGGCAAGAATGCAGTCAAGTACCTACTGAAAATGTTGCAAAGATCAAAATATACATACTCAGCATTCTAGTTATAGTTCCTAAACCTGAGTTCTTAAACTTGTGTGTGGTATAACTAAGAATTCGTGTAACTAACTAGATTTTATCCCAAATAAACTTATAAATAGGTACAATATATTATTTATTCGACAATATAACTACGTCTATGGAAGATGGACCTGATTGAGGCCCGTGTGACTAACACAGTAATACGAAGTCATAGCAGGGATTTTAAATATAACAAACTTTTTTTGACCGATAATCTGGAAACAATTAATTTTTTGTAAATTCTCATCGATTTTTTTTTATTTTGCTGCACAAGTAGTATCGAAATTTAAACACAACACACGTCATGCATTGTACTTATTATGCACACGATATGTTCGATTATCATGATCACAATGGGCGGTTATCATATTTGTTTTAGAAGGTTCTTGTGTAAAAACATCTGTTAAAAATAATTTGTGAATCTCGGTCAATTGCTGCTAAGCTCGCCTAAATGGAAGACGATGGAGAAAACTTTCGAAAGGCAGACAATTAGACATGTTTTTATTTATAATCGGTGAATGGCGATTAAACACATCAGAAATGAAATTTATCAATTTTGCAAGTTTGTGTCAAGAGTAGAGATTTAGATATAGGTACCTGGTACACTATATTTTAGGCAAAAAAGATCCATGTGACTTTTAATAATTAGATCTAAATGACTATTTACCAAATAATATCATTAGATAAATTTCTTAATGAAAAGTGGCTTCTTTTGATTTCAAAAGAAAATTACATATCAAGGAAGCTATTACCTTTCAAGAATTAACATGTCCATAATGCAGCTTATATTATTAGTTTTTCTAAAAATACATGCATTGCATTTGGTTTGAATTGATGTTTTAGTTTCCTTTTTCAATACTTATAATACTTTTACTCATTTTATGTCATAAAAACATTGGCAAGATGAGGTTTATTATTAATCTTATTGAATATTGATGCACTCAAGGCAATTTGGTGATTCTTTTAGTAGGTTTTATGTTGTACAGGTCAAACTTGCTTATTCTTTCTCATGAACATATATAAAAATTATATTTTTTTGGTATAATATACCTAAATTCTAAAACCAAACAAATATATTAACCAGAAATAATTATCTCTGGATGTGTGTACAATTATAGATTAGATAATAAATAGTTATAAATAAAATATGAGAAATTAAGTAGTTTCAAACTAAATCATTTGGTATTAATTAAATGCACTCAAATTTAAGGATCTTATAGCTAAATACAAAACATCACAGTTAATACTGAATAAGTAATAAATACATAGATAATTATAAATTAGGACACAAGTGTGAAGGCTAACATTGGTTCTGAATAAAGTAGCTTTGCCTCTTGAGCTGTCTGTAAAGAGAAATGTACTTCCCTGCAGCCGATGTGCGGGGCACAACATACTGCTTGCAGAAGAGCTTAGGATCCTGGGCTTTTTCCGAGAGTTCACCGCAGTCCAGGGCTCGCAGGAATGCCAACACAAATGTGAAGCAGTTATGTCTGTCTTCATTGTAGCGACTTGGCTCCCAAAGTGGACTAGAACTAACCTGAAATAACAGTTTATGGGTGTGTTAGTTTCACATGAGAATACCAGAAAAACTGGTTAGGCTAGAAGAAAGTTACCTTCAAAAGTATGCCATCCCATAACTCATTCCAGAGCTCATCAAATTGCTCCAATAGGAGACACTGGTCCCACTCTGAGCTAGAACTACTATTGTTACATTTCTTATTACCCAAATCTACTCCTTTTATGCCTTCTTCACTAAACTCAACAACACAACCTTGAGAGTTAGTCACCCCTATGTGCAAGTCTTTGGAATTGTAATAATCGCTGAAACAGAATAAGTTAAGGATAAATAATATGAGTCACATTCAGTATGATGAACTAACTGTACCCACAGGAAGAGCCAGAATGAAACAACAATAAAACTTACTTAAGGAAGTCCCCGTGAGTCGGTTTCATCACAATAGCTCGGGGGTGCTGTGACGCTTTCACAAAGGGATAAGGAACCCTGAAATTAAATAGGTTGCTTAGTAACGACCTCGGCCAACCGACCTTAGTGGACTTACATTGAACACAGCATTATATCCCTTTTTTACCTGAATGGCAAGAGGTTGTAGTCGTATCTATCAAGCTTTTGTTCACAAACTGGACACTTTTCAGGAATTATAGTACAAAATACTTTGTGATCACAATGGTGGAAACAAAGGATACCCGGATCCATTTTTGCACAGCAAGATATTTGCCTTTTATTAAATTAAACCTATCTAATGAACACTTCCGTTGCAACCGCTGATATTTTTTGAAGCCTTGGGCAAAGTAAGTCTTCGGGCAGTAGCGGATTCTAGCTCATTGACGAAGCAAAAGCGAGCGATTTAAGTTGATCTACTAATTCTATTGTTTCACTCCAGTACCTGTCACTTTCACATCTTGTGAATGAAACCGAAACGAGAAACGAAACGAACGAGGAGCGAGCGAACGATTTAGCAGACAGTGCTGCCAACTCTAAACTAAAAGTACAAACTACAAATTTTCGTACATCATCGTTAGTTAGAACCATTAAAATTAACTGATAAAATATTATTCAGTCCTAGTCGTTTTTTCTAATATGATTTAGACATTAAAACCCCCAGACGCAAAACAAGGCAACCAACATCTATATTTAACACACAAGTGCTTTTTCTTAATGAAAATCGATAAATATTAATTCTTAGTTTTTATGAATATTGATAGATGGAAATACCATTTTTCAATCTATGTTTCCTTTTTTTTTCGCGGCCATAATCTAAATCTCTAACGAGTAAGTACGAAGAGCGAAGTAAACGAACATAAGAAGTAATATTTGGCGCTATTCGTTTCTTATAGGCGCAATTTTGATTAGTCTTCATTACTTCTTATTATTATTAATTCTTAGTTTATACTTAGAATTAATATTTATCGATTCTCACTAAGAAAAAGCACTTGTGTGATAAATATAGATGTTGGTTGCCTTGTTTTGCGTCTGGGGGTTTTAATGTCTAAATCATATTAGAAAAAACGACTAGGACTGAATAATATTTTATCAGTTAATTTTAATGGTTCATAAAGTATAAGTTTAACTGGGGCTAATATAATTGTACTACATACTACTAGGTACAGTACTGAAGGTACCTCAAGTCAATCGGTTTTCATGTTAGTCTGCATGGCATCGGTGGGCCATACCATACCATAAAGGCGTATAATATGGCCCAACATTTGACTAAACCAACATAGTGGCAGCGTAAATGTTCACTCACACTGTGAGTGAACATGTTATCAACGTAACTAAGGCCATTGGCCAAGGCCATTTCCAAGCTCGATGTTCATTGGTGGACAGGGATGACGTCATAACTATTAAGAAGGCGGGAATTTTCAAAGTTATCATAAACGTAGTCGATCGCCCTTTCCAAAAAATAGAATACTTATACACTACCTATATATATACGTATATTCACATTTCTTCACATGATTATGAAGTATTTTTATTATTAAGAAACACATGAATAAAATATGGTCTTTTTAATTTATATGCATTATAAAACCTTTTGTTTGATGTATTATGGTTGATTCTTAGAAATCAATACAATGTGAGTTCCTAGTTATAAGGAATTTTGTATGCCTTATTTATTAGGAACATTAGAACCAGGTACCTATGTAGAAATTTAGGGGGGAAAAAGGTAAGTACCTACCTAATCTACATCTACATCTACACTATCTACACTAATATTATAAAGAGGAAACCTTTGTATTTTTGTATGTAACGAATAGGCTCAAAAACTACTGGTCCGATTTCAAAAATTCTTTCACCATTAGAATGCTACATTATCCCTGAGTAACATAAGCTATATTATATTTTCAAAAAAATCAGGGATCCTTACTAAAACTTCAATAATGTAACCCAAGGTGGAAAACAAAAACCTTACATCGCGTGCGCTGCGAAAACTATTGATGATAGAACAAAATAATGTACTACGATTTTGTAGAACACGTCATCATCTACAAAAAATGTCGCGACAGCATATGTCTAACTATTATAGTTATGTCACAATAAGTGTTCTTTTATTATAAAAAAAATATTTAAATGCCGCCGCCAGAAAAGGGTCTTTATTTGTACCTTGGTATTAATCCTTATCCAAATAAATCATTTCATAATTAAGACGGTTTCAATACCTATAGATTACTTCTTAAATTTTTCAAATCGGACATTCCATTCAAAAGATATGACGAAATTAAAAATGTTAACGGGTCCACGGGTCACGCTCGGGGTGCGATTTCACTCACTCAAGGAGAAGCGCGTGCAAATGTATGAAATAAGTAGACGCGAGGCTCGAACCCACGCTCTTAGTTTATCCTAAAATGTTCAAAAAATTTATGACCACCCATGCGAAGCTGGGACAGGCCGCTAGTACTTATTATGTGTACTAGTTACTCATCTATGTCAACATAGTGGGGCATAAAAAACCCAGATTTGAGGTAGGTAAGTATTTTTATAAACATCTAGGTTAAGCTAACCTATGAACCTTTTTAGACAAGTAGGTTATGTTAAGCCTAGACTAGGATCAATGAACACTCAAAGATATTCTGTGTACTGTGGCTGGGCTCTTCTTTAAGAGTAGAAAGAAACAATTCGTACATAGAAGAAATAAAAGATGGTTAAAGAAACCCTAGCAGGTCATTCCATTTCTAACACCATCGATCCTGATCGTTAAACCGAAACGCTACCTGTGTATCTACCTACCTATTTACATAAACATGTAGGTAGGTAGGCGCTTCGACTTGACGATCAGATGGATGGTGTCGGAATTTTGTCAATAATTTGTGAGCCGTAAAAGCAGCACAGCCTATTGTGTGTTATGTTGCCATAGCTACGGCCTGTGGCGGTAAACCACACCTACTCGAACCCAGTTTTATGTACCAGTGAGTGACGAACTCTGACTGAACTTATTGCATTTCTGTGAACCAACCCATGTGCTGAAATTGTAAGTCGAAAGCGATTTTGTGTTGAATCTTTGATAAAAGTGAGGTGTCTGAAGAAACCGTAAAGACAGGTAAGTTTTTTAGAGGTTTTAAAATATGTAGGCACTTATGTACCACATAGACTTAGAACGGAATAGAAGTGGCTACCTTTATGCCAAAAAAGTTAGCTATTTAGGGGTTGGGTTAGCCTATTTCGTTTAAAATTCTGCCTCGGGCACTGCAGCGAACTCAGCAAGACATTTGCTCCTGTCCTGCCTTCGCTCGTTGTATAAATCATCATCTATGCAATGGCATGTTTACTATACTATTATGTTTAAAGTACGTGATATAATTCTTATAAACCACATACCTACCCAAGTCCCTTTTAAGTTCTGTTTATAGAGTCACAGTAGTTATATTGCAACTCTGTAGTGCTGTGTAAGAAGAATACCGTGTGTATCGTACCCATAAAAAAAGAATAATATTCATTTCGTCTATATTTTAGAAAAACAAATGATGAATGAATGACTATAATGATAGCAAACATAGTGAACGTCGAGAGAAGCAAGGTGGCTTTGCAAGTAGCCTGGGGGCTCCTCGTAGTCTTCAGAGTAGCATCCGCGGGGGTGTCATGCCTGAGCAACCCTTGCTACCATGGCATTTGCATCGATGACATAAACAGGCGAGTAAAAACAGGTCGCACAAGTACCGTAGTAGCATGTCCCTGAGTTATTCATCGAGAGTGATTAGAGTCCGATGGCGCAGGTGGTTAAGGGGCTGACAACTATCAAACAACTTCTCGCTCGCACGTTTTGACATGTTGAAAGATATAAAATCACTAATTTCATTTTCGAAAAATCGCAAAGGAGAGCGAGAGTCAAATTAGCTCTTGTCTACGCCTTAACGCAGCCCCGCATGAAGAGGAAGGTCGAGGGTTGAAATCCCACTCGGATTATTATAACTTTTAGGACAATATAACAATTTTCAGGTGCGTTAACTTATTACAAATTCCTTATAAAAATATTTAAAAATGTGACCAAACAATTGGTTCTCATAACATACACACTAGATAAGTAGGTATAAATCAGGGTAAAAATAAGATCTCATAGCTGGTATATACCTACTAAACTATTTACCAGACCTTGCACTGTCGGTTTCATACTGCGGTACAAATATCATAACTATTTTATGCGCCTATTCAACGGGCTTTTCACCCAACAATTTTGAATAGAACCTAGGATAACCTTCTCTTCCAAGTACCTACAGACAAACATGCCTAGGTAACGAGTAAAGTAATATCAGAGCCAAGTACCAGTATGATGCTTAGAAGTTCCTTATTGCTCGCAGTAGGTATAGTTAAGTACCTACCTATACTAAGAGTATACCTATAGTAGAGCTCTTTGTGATGGGCTTGTCCGGGGAAAATCTACCACCAAGCCTTTTTCTGCCGCCAAGCAGCGTTGCTGTGCTTCGGTTTGAAGCGTGTGGTTGCCGGTGAAATTACATGCACATGAGGCCTAACATCTGTATGCCTCAAGTTGATGGACGCAGGACAGAGCATCGTAGGGCACGTATCGTGCGTGACTTGCAAGGCAATGCTTTGTTATGGGTGATAGTTACCACTTAACATCAGGTGGGCTACTGATGAACTAGCAGATTTTTCCATCAGTAAGTCGTTATACAAAAACTTATGTCATAGAATAAATAATAGTGTAAAGTACAAGAAAGGATATAGAAATTATCAAATTATTATGAAGGCTTAGTTATAAGTTTTGACCGAAAACCAATAAAACATAAAGCGACTCAATTCTTAAAACACCCTACAGCTACTACCCTCGCGTGACAGCTCTACCATCAATCTCACGGTTTATGGGGTCACCGACTGTATGGATGTGTTGCCAACTCCACAGGTTAAGTTTCAATATTTGGGGGGGATACGCTAGAACCGATGGATTCTTTGAATATTTTTACGATGTTTTGATCAATGCGATACCAGCATGCCAGTTACTTTAGGTACATCTTAGCTATATAAATTGGTGAGTAAACTGGCAACCTATGATGGAGTTTAAGACCAACCAAGGCCTCCGTAATGGCACAGAATAAATAATAGAACACGTGACCGCTGGCGTCGTGGCAAGTGGCCACTCATCAAAATGGTGACCGCGCAGAACATTGCTTTAACTCGTCAATTCGTTAGGAATTACGAATTTTGTTCGTAAGTAGGTACCTTCATGTTCAGAAACTTCCAAAACAACTGATTCTAACTGTCGTTATTTCCGGATAGAGAGAGGTTGTCCGATACCGTCATCTCTCTGCATTTTCTTTTAGAAATGGCAAAAACGTTCCTGTTGTTAAACAAACATTCGATTTTAATAATGTCTAGTCATGATTCGCGTACTGACCTTAAACGTTTCCGATCAGAATCTTCAGTAAGTATAGGTCTGTTTTGTTTATAAGCAAACGACTAGCTCGGCGGCTCGGCTAACTATTTCAACCCAGAGTTCCAAAGTTTCAATCGAGAGTTTAAATATATCTGAATGCCGTATTTTATACCTATAAGTTTCTATATAATTCGTGACTTGTTTACAGTACATTCTATGCATGTTACTGTGTGGATGGCTACACGGGCGTGCAATGCCAGACTAACTGGGACGAGTGCTGGTCATCGCCGTGCCAGAACGGAGGCTCCTGTCTCGATGGCATCGCTTCCTACAACTGCTCCTGTGCTGAGGGCTTCGTTGGTAAGTTCTTTTCATCTCCTTCATGTGACTTAGTATTCTGAATACTTTGCTCTTCTTTTTTTGATAACCTAACATTGAATAATTGCTATTTGTTCAGGTATAAAAACAGTTTATGTAATGACCTCGTTGCTTTGTTCAATTTAAGTCTGAGTAGATCGATTTTGCTTTCGTTCGTCATTGATACAACCATAAGTCAAATAACGTCCTAATTTCAGTTATTCTTTATTTACGTATCTCTCTTCTACAGTGTCTACGGCGTAGATGGTCTACGATAGAGGTCGTAGACTTTTTAGATCCATGTTCTTTGATAGTTTATCCTACTGGTATTAATTTTTAATTTCTACATTACCTAGTATTTGGGCAGATAGAAATATGGTAGTTATATGCTTTAGCCAAAAAACATATTTTACCGTCTGCAGGAGATAATTGCGAGACAAACTACAACGAGTGTGAATCAAACCCTTGCCTCAATAACGGAACATGCATTGATCTGACCAACGGCTACGTCTGTTCTTGCGTGCCGGGCTTCTCTGGAGAGCATTGCGAGGTGGATATCGCAGTGTGCAATAGTACTGAAGAAGTAAGGTGCTATAACGGAGGGCAGTGCATCGAGGGACCCGGGTTCAAGTTTTACTGCAAGTGCCTACCAGGTATGCCATTTTTGGAATACTCCTCCAATTAACAAAAATCAACATCTTATATGCATACATAATGTAGGTATACATGTATAGAATAATATATAAGAATAAGTAATAACATAATGTAGGTTCTAATTCAGGATTTTCTGCATAATATTTTCACAAGACCATCTCTGATTGTTAAGATCATACTTTTGCAGGATGGGCTGGCGTAAAATGCGATGATCAAATTGATGAATGCGAATCCAATCCGTGTCAGAATGGCGGTGTTTGTATCGACGTCCATGCTGACTACATGTGCGCTTGCGCTTTTGGTAAAATACCCACTCATAAACTTATTTTTTTTCTCTTCTATTCATTTTCTTCGGTAGGTAAAGTAAAAATTCATAATTTTCAAGCTGTGCTATTCTTTTTGTATCACGTCTGCTGGTTATGGCCATTTTATGGCAGACGAGTGGACTACTGTACTAACCTTTGGCAAGAGCTAAGCAGGATTTATCTATCTTACTGAAGAACTACTGTTCTTCACTGCAAAACGAAAACTGCACTTCTCGAGGTGGAGATTGGGTTAAACGTTTATAAGATGGTTATGTTGTTTTAACGGTATCCTCTATGACATCATTGTTGAAGTTTTTTTTTTTTTCGTTATCTAGAAATGGCACTAGGTGTCCCTCGATTTTTGCGGCGATTTTTATTTAACAGAATGATCATACTACTATTTTTATATTTAACTAAGATTTGCGAATTTAAAAGTTGTTGAAGTTTAGTTTTTATCGTTTCCGTTACTACAACCCCTTGGTTGTTGGTTAAACTATTACATAATAAAACATAAACAATTTATTTTCAGGGTACACTGGAAAAAGCTGCGAAGTCTTGATAGAGTTTTGCGATGAGAACGCATGCAGGAACGATGCTCTCTGCGTGGTTGAAGACGGAGTAAGGGTATGCTACTGTGTGCCTGACTTCCACGGAGAGAGATGCGAGTTGCAATATGACGAATGTTTACTTGGACCTAGGTAATTAACCATAAGAATACCTGGCCAAAACTGGTTTATTTTAAAATTTCAATCATCTACCTACTAATACTTTTTAACCTACAGATGTTTGAACGGAGGATCTTGCATCGACGGCGTAGATAACTTCACGTGCTCCTGTCCACCAAAACTTACTGGCCCTCTATGCGACTGTCTTATTTTAGAGAATGGCACATATGATTGTGAATACATCGCTCCAACCCCATGGCCAACTCAATCTGTGTTCACTACAATACTATTTGAAAATACCACGAATGATGTTATGACAAGCACTCTTATTGGAAATGAAACGATAGCTAGAACTTCGACAACTGTTGAAGAAACTTCTACTAACGCAGAAACAACAACAACTACAGATGCGACGACCGAAAGTATAACAACCACTGAAGGTAAAATAGAAGAGGTCGTTTCTTCCACGGAAGTGGCTACAGAGAAAGTTGTTACTGAAGATTTCAGTAAAGCAACAGTAGAGTCTGATAACGCTCAGAAGGAAACAACAACTGAAACTTCTGTTATAACTAATCCTCCACCACTAGTTACTGAAATTGACTCCACCACTGAAAGTACAACAGAACATTCAAAACCTGAAACTAAAACTTCAACAGAAGAATCATCAACAGCTGTTGATACAACAGTCAACGAGGTCACAGCGGAGATAACCTCAACACCAAGCGGTGATTCTACTGACAAAATGTTCACAGATACACCTACTGAACATCCTACGGATCTAGTGACCCCTGCAACATTTTCGACCACCGAAGCAGTGGAAGTTACTACAATAACTGATTCTGTGACTCCTGGATATACCACAGTTCAATCTGAGTGTACTGATTCTATTTGCAACAATCATGGGACTTGTACTAACTCTCCACTTGGGATTCGAGTAAGTGTCTAAGCACTATTGCTGGCTCAGTGTTGTGAATATACTTGACTGAGTATTGATATTGTGTTGAGATGTGCTGTTAATCTGCAGTGTCTACACTGCTCTGTTTAATTATTTTTCTTTGTACGCAGTGTCACTGTGTCTTCAACTACGGAGGAAGATTCTGTGAAGAAAAGATAACTATATCTTCAGCAGCTTTTGGTGGAAACTCATTCATAGCGCACAGACTTCAGAACACCACATCGATAGACATCGCTTTTAATGCAAAAACCCTGTTATCAGATGGACAGATCATGCATGTTGACATTGCGACTGGGGTTTATATGCAACTGTACATGAGCTCAGGATTATTAAAATTTAAGTTCTCATGTGGATATCAGACTATGCTATTGAGTGAGCTGAAAACGTTCGTCAATAAAGGATATCCGATGCGGGTTGAAACTAGGTAAGTGTTGGCCTGGATAGTAGTAAATCCGGCTCGAAACAATGCAGGAGCTACATGCTCCAGCATTGTTTCTTCGAGCCGGATTTTACCTACCATATTTTAATATTTTTTTAGGCTTGATTTGTATCCCAACGAGCATCATTGCAACGCTACTCTCCATCTCAACGAGACTGTGGCCATGAGTGGTGGACAAATCGCCAATATCAGTGCTTTGGACCACAACACCACACTTTACTTGGGAAACTCCCCGGATCTGAAGAACGCCGAAATCAAACCATTCATTGGATGCATAAAAAACTTGGTGGTAAGGAATCCGGTACCTTGAATAAACTCGTTGCTCGTCGGCAAACTTCATCCAAAGTTCAAATTTCAGATTTCTGCTAGAGTATTTGCTTTTTCTTCAGGTAAATGGTGAAAAACTTGAAGTTTTCGGCGACGCAATCGAGGCTACAGAGGTCGCAGAATGCGTGTCCTTGGCTTGTCTTTCTGGACCTTGCCTTAATGGAGGAACGTGTACTGATCATAATGGAAATTACTCGTGTTCTTGTGCTAATAGGTAAGCTAGCAAGTTAAGATATTGTGGACAAAAAATTGCATTGCTCTGTTATATAACACGGTTGGTTTTTTCACAAAACGTAGTGAGCGCGTTGAAGTCTTTTGTAGGTATATGAGTTTTGATACAGTCGTAAAACGGAAAACTGGAATATGTTATCTTAATCTTTCTATGGAACTATGTGTTAGGAGACAGCTATTAGCTAACGGAATTACGTGTTTTAGTTGGACAGGTTCACACTGCAATCATTCAGTGTGTGAGCATAACCCGTGTCAGTCAGGCGGGAGCTGTGTGCGACACCCTGGCAGCGGTTTCCTATGCCTCTGTCCGTACGGGAGACACGGCATCTTCTGTGAATACAGTAAGTCAAATGATGAAAATGCATTTATTTTAGCAAATGTAGTTTTGGGTCATACTGTAATTCGTTGGATATGTTTTGTACTTATGAAAACTAGCAATAATGTCTGTCTTTACATGTATTTTTAAAATCTTTCTTGCAGATGTTGAAATCACACGCCCGTCTTTATCTCCAATTAGCACAGGGATATCTTCCTACCTCCTGTACCCAGTATCGGCCGGTGCTGTCAACGCGGACCGATTCGACCTTCGTCTTCGCTTCCAAACGGCTGATATGGATCAGATTGCATTGCTGGCATTCGTAGGACAAAATGGTAGACATGACACAAGAAGTCAACATATGGCGCTCACTTTTGTGAAGGGATATATTATGCTGACTTGGAATATGGGCAGTGGTGAGATGTTTTGTGATTAATAGTACCTACCAAAACATAGTAGCTTAAGAAAAATGAAACCCATACATTGCATTAAGTTATTTATCTAACGCCATAATCAAAGGGTATATGCGATTAAATTCCGATTCTGATTTTATTCTGATTACTAGCGGCCTGTCCCAGCTTCGCATGGGTGGACATACATTTTTTCAACGTTTTAGGATAAACCTAGACCGTGGTGGGTTCGAGTCACTTTTAACTTTTAACGGGCCTTGCCCGGACCCGCGCTGGGTGAGAACACGCCCCGTGACCTTATATTTCTAAAATCTTTTGAATGGAATGTCCGATTTGAAAAATTCAAGAAGTAATGTATAGGTATTGAACCAGTCTTGAATATGAAAAGATTTATTTGGATAAGGATCAATACCAAGGTACAAATAAAGACCCTTTTCTAGCGGCGGCATTTCAATTAAATTTTTATAATAAAAGAACACTTATTGTGACATAACTATAATAGTTAGACATATGCTATCGCGACATTTTTTGTAGATGATGACGTGTTCTACAAAATCGTAGTACATTATTTTGTTCTATCATCAATAGTTTTCGCAGCGCACGCGATTTAAGGTTTTCTTTTTCCACCTAGGGTTACATTATTAGAGTTTTAGTAAGGATCCCTGATTTTTTTGAAAATATAATATAGCCTATGTTACTCAGGGATAATGTAGCATTCTAATAGTGAAAGAATTGTTGAAATCGGACCAGTAGTTTTTGAGCCTATTCGTTACATACAAAACAACAAAACAACAAAAATACAAATCTTTCCTCTTTATAATATTAGTGTAGATTATAAGAGTAGTAGAACTCTTTGTGAAGGGCTTGTCCGGGGAAGTACCTACTACAACCACGCCTTTTTCTGCCGCCAAGCAGCGTTGCTGTGTTTCGGTTTGAAGAGTGTGGTTGCCGGTGTAATTATAGGCACATGAGGCTTAACATCTGTATGCCTCAAGTTGATGGACGCAGGGCAGTGCGTCGTAGAGAACGTTCCTATCGTGCGTGACTTACAAGGAAATGCTTTGTTATAGGTGACGGTTACCACTTAACATCAGGTGGGCCATTTGCTTGTTTCATCAGCTAGTTGTATAAAAAAAAAACCTACTTTGGGTAGAATGACAAAGAACACCCGGTTTACAAAATTTGGCGTGCATCTTAGTTTTTATTTCACAGGCCCTCGTCGCATTTTCACGTCACGAGCATTGAGCGCACGCAGGGGTGGTCACTCCGTCAGGGTATGGCGCCGTGGCCGGACAGCTGGTTTGAACGTGGATGGACGTCACAATGTCACCGGCAACGCACCTGCTATGGGGAACGATGCTAAGATGACCTTCATGCCCTACCTTTATATTGGTTAGCCTGTGGGATTTATGTCTTTGTTTTGATTTGTTGGCTTAAGCCTGAGCTGATGAAAGGCGACCTTCCATTGTCACTGAAGCGTCAACTCACGATATGTGCATCCTGCCTGTCTTAACCTACGGTGCTCAAACGTGCTCACTGACTGATTCTCAGAAGACTAAGCTAGGCATGAACCCTGAAAGGTGGGCACAGGATGGACACTTGCAGAGTGTAGAAGACGTCGCGGCCGCTCCTTCACAAGAACTCCAGACTGGTTCCACAAGAAGTGGGAAGAGCTAGCAGGGGATCGAGGAGAGTTCAGAAAAACGAGGGAGACCTTTAGCCAGCACAGCAGTGGCACAATATGGGTTAAAAGAACTCCAGACTGCTTCCACAAGAAGTGGGAAGAGCTAGCAGGGGATCGAGAGCGCAGAAAAACGGGGAGACCTTTGGCTAGCAGTGGCACAGTTTATGTTAATGAAAAAATATTTTAGGCAGCTTGATATTTCTGTTTTTGATATCATACGCAGCCTTTTGTTTTGGCAGGAGGTCATCCATCGGAGAGTTTCCGCGATCTTCCTCACGACTTGCCGTTGCACAGCGGCTGGCGAGGCTGCGTTTGGGAAGTGGGGGGACAGACCGTTGGCGCCGGACGGGCAGTCGGCGGGAGGGGAGTTGGTCAATGCGGGGTTCAGCAATGCACGGCTAGGTCCTGCCGAGCGCCGCGTGGCGTTTGTATTCATTCACCAGCTACGTATGGGTAAGAATGTAATGTGTGAACGACAAAGCCTCTCATCATCTTTTAAGCCAACCTTAAGAATATAAATAAATATTGGTGGACATTCAACACAGCACTATCTCGCCCCAAACTAAGCCAAAGCTTGTGTTAAGGGAACCATAATTGATAGCAGATATAGCTGATATACTACTTACATACTTTTGTTTTGTAAATACATATTATAATATTATAATAACACCCAGATAGAGAACAAACATCTATACTCATCACACAAATGTTTATTCTCGGTGGGGATCGAACTCACAGTAGGCTACTACCAACTGAGCTGTGAAGGCTGTCTATATAAGTGTCGGCAGAGAGTGGAGTGAGTACCATGCCTGGGGATTACTGAGGTATTTTACCGTATATACCTACACCCATTTCTGCCACCAAGCCGTGGTCTTTACTTCTCAGAGACAATATTCCTACTATTACATATAACCCAATAACAAGCGTGGTTGGGATTTATCTGACAAGAAGGCAATTCGTTTATCAATATTGAATCGAACACAATTGTTTTAGATGCATTTGCACCGAGGGATGGTTCGGGCCAACTTGCTCCCACGCTCACAACCCGTGCGACAGCAGCGTTTCCAAATGCCAGGGACAGTGTGTTATGGCTGCTGAATTAGACGCCCAGTGCGACTGCCCGTATGGAAAGACTGGCGTAAATTGTGAACAAGGTCAGAAAATGTATCATGCGTAATACTGAACGAGAGCCCTTTTCATGGTTTTAATAACCATGCATGCTAAACGAGAGCACTGGTAGCCCGGTAGTGGTAGCCCCGCCTTCCGATCCTATAACACAGACATTTACGGAAAACCATGGACAGTTAGTTGTACTGTGCTATTCGTTGATTTAACTGTTTTGTTCATTTAGTGATCACGATCAAAACATTAGAATTTACTGTTACAATACAGACATATTTGGAAACCCATGGTCAGTTAGTTGTACTGTGCTATCAGTTAAAACAACTGGTTCCTTCATTTAGTGATACGGTTCTAACCATTAAAACTTACTGACATTACAGTGATGGCAACAATTTTTTTTTTTTTAGTTTTTTTAGTAATTTGTACTGTTTAATCAGTTAGAGTTACTGTTTTGTATTTAACTGTTATTGAAACATTTGTTGATAATGTTTAAAGTAGTTAGTCTTAATGAAAATATCTTAACTGTGTGACAGTAAGCAATCATTTTTTTCAGTGTAAGGTCGTGGGTTCGAAACCGGTCGTGCACCAATGAGTTATTCTGTTCAATAATTTATGAGCACAATACCAGTACTCTCAAACGGTGAAGGAAAACATCGTGAGGAAACCGGCATATCGTAGAACCTAAAAAGTTCTATAACATGTGTCACGTGCTCGAAAGGAGCCTCTTGAGGCGCACTTAAAAACCCACACTGTTTCACCGAACTGTTTCGAAAGAAACTAATGACACGACTAGAGAGAGAGCTAAACGAAT
The DNA here is from genome assembly GCA_932294275.1 of Chloroclysta siterata. Classification (NCBI taxonomy): domain Eukaryota; kingdom Metazoa; phylum Arthropoda; class Insecta; order Lepidoptera; family Geometridae; genus Chloroclysta; species Chloroclysta siterata. Next base: position 5,764,591 of record OW028600.1, on the reverse strand, counting down.
AGTTTTTCCAATAATAAAACCTAATTGTACCATATTCCAATAGGTACCAAAAAGGTTCGTTGGTTCCTGGCCGATTGTTTAATGTTATCCACAGATCTGCTGCCCACTGATGTTTTATTCACCGGAACGCGTTCCTACATTCAACTCCATTCCCGGTTCGTCTCGAGCGTCAGTTTATCGCTCGAAGCTGAAATAAAACCCACTAAGGAGCGGGGTCTCATCATATTCGCGGAAACACCTCATTTCTACACTGCTTTGTCTCTTCAGGGAGGATTGCTGGAATACCGATGGACAGGTGATAAATCTATATTTATTAATTTATCATTATTCAAGGCCTTTAAGGCAATACCACAATTGAATCAATGGGTTTTCATAGAATGGGGACAAAGGTATTTGCGAGATGCACATAGTCTTTCCACTATATTTTGCCTTCACAGCTTAGTTGGTAGTAGCTCTGCCTTCGGCGCCGTAGGCCGTGGGTTCGATCCCCACCGAGAACAAACATTTGTGTGATGAACATTGATGTTTGTTCTCTGTCTGGGTGATATAATATTATAAGTAGGTATGCATTCACAAAAAAAAAGTATATACGTATTATACCAGCTATCTGGTTCCCATATTACAAGCTTTGGCTTAGTTTCAAAGTCAAAGTCAAAAGGTATTTATTCAATAAAATCACAAGGATCACTTTGAAACGTCTTAAAGCTAGGTGACTCTAGGTGCCAGTTCCACGCGACCAAAGCCTAGAAGAACAGGCAACAAACTTCCGGCTTGCTTCCTACCGTTCTTTTGTATGATCCTTTTACAATGTAATATAATATATTATTACATTGTTACATATGTTTGGGGCTAGATAGTGCTGTGTGGAAAGTCCATCAATATTTACTTACTACAGAAGAGTATAGGTACTGTTGGGAGGGGAAGACCTAGGCAAACGTATCTCGATCAGATAGCAGACGTTCTAGAGAAGGGCCAGGTCAAGAGTACCCTAAACCGACGAGAATGTATGAAGAATGCTATGAGAATGAATGAAGCGAAAGAAGTATGTAAGGACCGTAGCAAGTAGAAATCCGTGGTCTCTGCCTACCCCTATAGGAAACGGGCGTGATTTTATGTATGTATAATTTGTATCTTAATTTCTATATTAACATTTGGTTTTCAGATAGGCTTTCAGGGGTGACGTCACTGGTCCGTAGCGGCGTAGTGCTATCCATGTCGCAATGGCACAGTGTGAAGGCGGGTCGCTACGGCAGTCGGCTCTATGTGTGGGTGGACTCTGCACTCAGCACTGAGGCAATGTTGGCGCACGCTTACCCACACACCAGCAGCAACGCCTCTATACTTTTGGGTAATAGATAGATTAGATAGATAAGATAGATAATTAACGAAACGTCAGATAGATAGAGTAATGAAACGCAACAATAATATGTAGGTAAATATATTACTCAACTTTACTCAAGTATGGGACTCAAACATTTGTACCATGGATGGATGAGACCACTCATTTCTTAAAACGCAACGATAGCGCGTGCTAATCTTTCCTGTGGCGACTAGTTGTGAATTAAGAACTAAAATATTACAACTAAGTATAATGCAAACAGCTGCCAACAGATAGATAACACTTTATTGTACACAAGAATACATCATAAATCTAGGCGTAGCTTAAAAAAGCACAATGGGCGGCCTTATCGCTGAAAGCGATTTCTTCCAGGCAACCTTATGGGTAATGAGCATTGTACCTATAGATTTTACAGGCAGATAGAAAAGACATAGAAGGTAGACAGACGAGCTTAATGCTGGATAGCATTATCTACCAGCTAGCCTATGGGTTATGAGAAGCCATTTTTGGGTAGTGCACGTACATTCATAAGTACAGTGGCTGGTAGGGCCAGGTGGTGCAGTGCGCCAGGGCCCCGCAGCTCAGGGGGCCCTCTAACCAAAGCTTTGAAAAGAGAGAGTCAGCCAGCTCATGAAGCTAGAAAACCTTGAGCCAGCACACATTATTTTTTAAATAATTTATTTTTAAGGCCCTAACCGGTTCAACCTATGTGGAAAGAGGGATGAGGAGTGAGGGCCCGATTCTTTCTCTATGCACCGGGCCCTTGTCCACCTAGCTACGCCACTGCTTATGTGCAATACCCAAAAATACTTTTTTTGAAGGGAAAATCTACTAAACAAAGCAGATAATACCTACATCAAAAATACTTCTTCAAACATCCGTGCCTACTAGTAAATTCTACTAGCCTAGGAACACTGTTTCATGGATTTAACTAAAATACACGTTAGTAAATACACGTAGATACACGTATTTAACTACATATTTTTGCTTACTAAATCAATATGTTGTTTCTTTTAGGAGGTGCTAAAGACTTGTCGACACTTCCTTTTGACGCGATGTCGGGACCTCCTGAGTCATACACAGGTTGCATCAGGAACCTCCATGTGAACAATATACTCATTGTGCTGGAAAAACATAGTATTCAAGGTATTTATAATGTTTTCTACAGCCTTCACGGCTCAGTTGGTAGTAGTTCTGCCTTCTGCACCGTAGGCCGTGGGTTCGATTCCCACTGAGAACAAACATTTGTGTGATGAACATAGATGTTTGTTCTCTGTCTGGGTGTTATTATATATTATAAGTGTGTATTTACAAAAAATAAGTATATATGTATTATATCAACTATCTGGTTCTCATATTACAAGCTTTGTCTTAGTTTGGGACTATGTAGATAGTGCAGTGTGGAAAGTCCACCAATATTTATTTTATTTCTTCAATTATACCTACTTATGTACAAAAAATACTTGTGCTCTCCAAATATTTTGCGAAAAAATCATAGAAATGAATGGGGCAGTTGTAAAAAAGAACCCCTAATTAGAATACTTGAACACTCTTGCGATGGTGACTAATCTTTCTAACAGACACCCAACATGTCTCTACCCAAGTATTTTCTAACAGTGTAAAAACAGCAAATTAATATTTTAAGAAGACATACATAATTTCCAGAGGGCCAAAACGTAATCGACTGTGATGGAACAGTTTGCGGGGGCGAAACCTGTGGTGGGGGCACTTGTACCATCGAGGGGGGCAGAGCTAGGTGCTCGTGCAATACAGGGGCAATGGGGGCAACGGGGGCTGGAGGCAGGTGCCGTCGCCACGCCACATGCTCCCCCACGCTCTGTTCTCCTCCTCGGGGGCAATGCAGAGAGGGCAGCTGTGTCTGCGCTACTGGATATGCCGGACCGAATTGTGAACAAAGTAAGGGGGTAAAGCCAGGTGCTTGTGCATTATGTAAGCTAGTATTTTTTAAACTCTCGCGAGTTTCATAACACATATTGCGTTACCTTTATTATTTTCCCGACGTTTCGGCTATTGCAACATAGCCAAAACGTCGGGAAAATAATAAAGGTAAACGCGATAAATACCTGTGTAATAAGTTCACTAATATGTAAGCTGCAGGTGCAAGGGGCATGGGCCAGTACGACTCCATTTTTTTCCGCTTTGTATTTCCCCTCCGATTCCCGGTATAGGTACAATGCAGAGAGAGCAACTGCTGACAACAAAGTACCTAAGTGTACCTAATTTAGTTAATTAAGAGTAGGTAGTTAGGTACAGACAACAAGATCTAAAGGCAGTGGTGTGAAGTACGCTATGGTCTTTCTTGTTCTGCTTATTGAGACAACACAGGCATTGGGAGTAGCTATCAGAAACAATATACCCGTAGGTACCTCCGCCATCACCACACAGGGAACAGATATTTACAAATCATTGAAGCCTTTCAGATTTCGACCGATACACAACTAAGGAAGCCAATTTTTTTTTTATATAACTAGCTGATGGAACAAGCAGATGGCCCACCTGATGTTAAGTGGTAACCATCACCTATAACAAAGCATTACTTCGTAAGTCACGCACGATAGGAACATGCCCTACGATGCTCTGCCCTACGTCCATCATGTGCCCACATAAGTCTCATGTGCCTGTAATTACACCGGCAACCATCACACACTTCAAACCGAAACACAGCGTTGCTGCTTGGCGGCAGAAAAAGGCTTGGTGGTAGTACTTCCACGGACGAGAACTTCACATAGAGTATTTATTCTTTAAAGTCATGTAAGTCTTCAATCATGGTTATCCGTTACAGATATAAACATTAGCATCCCGCAGTTCGAAGGCAACTCGCTTATCTCGCTCTCGAAGCGGCGCAACATAGACCGCGCGGGAGAGCAGCGAGCCGCAGCCGGCTTTCCTTCTTATATCGCACTCAACTTTACCACCGCTATGCAGGACGCACTACTACTCTGGGCCGACATGGTAACTGCCACGATCTGGTTCTCATTATACCCGAGTGCCGAAGACAACCGGGTTACCTGTGTTTGTCGTGTATCTATGTATCTATCCTTCGATATTTTCTTTCTTACCACGTAGCACCCAAACGGCTGGGTGGATTTGGATGATTGAGGTATCAAAAGATTTGTCTCAACTGCTCGAGAGTCCTAGGATACAAAAAGTTTCAAAAAATTAGGTGAGCAGGAAAGCAGGAACAATATTCTCACACATAAAAAAAACTTAAAACTTTATTTAAAGGCCTCGACAAAAAACTGCCCAAACTAAAAGGTCCATCCTTTTAGTTTGGGCAGTTTTTTGTCTAGGATTAATAGTGATAGTGAACTCCTGAGGTTTTTTATTAAAGATTTTATTTAGAAACCTCGTCTACTGACCAAAATTTGAGTCTGCTATACTATACGTATTTCCCTACCAGAGGAATTATTATATACTTAACCATGTCTTTACAGGACGCTGATTATATCGGAGTTGGTTTGGAAAATGGACTTCTGCGACTCGTTTGGTCTTTTCATCGGAACAACTCAATTTTGAAGCTATCAAGCAACTCTGTCAAGGTACCAGACTCTTCGAGAGTACTATCGAGACTAGTCCCGACCGCTGGCTTTTTGGCTGATGGTGAATGGCACACTTTGGTTCTGAGAATGGAGATGCATAATATTAGTCTGCTGGTGGACAAAGTACTAGCGTATGTCGAAGAACCAGGCTTGCACGTTGCGTCCGATTATGATGATCTGAAATTATACATCGGTGAGTTTTTTTGAAAAGGAGTCTTTTTTTTCTAAGGATAAACTGTGAACCTTCCTCAAGATTCAGGAGTTAATCTTTTTTTTTTAGGCGGACTATCAGAAGAAAGTGAAACGGCAAAAAATATATTTCCCCACAAATTTAAAGGCTGCATCGACCACATATCAACGCGGGAGAAGACTTACATAACCAATTACTCAGAGGTTTACAGCGAAAATGTAAAGTCGTGCCAACTGTTTCCTCCTACCTAGGGATAGTTAAACTAACTTAACTTTTTCCAAGGTATGTTTCTGATCATATCAATACTTATAGTACAAAAATTGTCTAGTCTATTTGATAGGACCAATATTTCGCCATTAGATTGTGTAGATAATTAAGTATTGTAAGTTGTTAGATTTTATAGGGTTTAATTTATTACAACATAAATATTAACATACTTAATATGTTTTTCTAGATAAGCTTAGTAATAATAGTCTGTAGATTTGTAATCTTTTTTAGAAAGAAAATTAAACATATAATATACACAAAATATAGTTTTATTGATATATTCATGTTTAATAAATTGTATACATAATAACATCATCAAATATTATATTATAAACATATACATTTCGTTATACGTACTTATTCAAACACAAATACAATATGAGATGTTATCCCCGTTAAACATTATCTCATTAATCTAAAACATTTAGTCAACACAGTGTAGGTAATATAAGTAATATAATGAATTGGCATGCATGTTCAGTACCTAAACATGCCTCTCACAAGAAGCTCGTGAACACCAGATTATTTACATTTCAAAGCAAGATGTACACCCACAAAGTCGTAGATTTCATTAGGCCTATTTACAAGTGGAATTAACTTGGAATGCTTGACTGCAGTACACAATTTAGCTCACCTCAAGTGTTGTACAATGTGTAAAAACTTAGGAACATCGATTCCTTCATTGACACTATATTAATCAGATACAATTTATAAAAAATAAATATTATATTAAGCGATAAAGTAATTAAATTGTTAATTGCACATCATTATTATAAAATTTTCCAAAAATTAAACAGCACAAATATAACACGGTAAGCTGCGCTCACCTTTATGCCTTGCGGAAATAGGCACAAGTGAATATTTTCCTACCATAGATATATTAGTAACACCGAAGGAAATAACACATAAATTACCCTAGGAATGTATACGACAACGATAAAAACGATATTATAAGAAATGAATAAGCTAATCACAGGAGTAAATATCATATATTTACGAGATAGTTTAAGCATGTTAGTGCGTCACGTAATCTCATTCGCAATGTGAACTAACATCTAGTGATACTGATGACAGAAACAACATTTCTTCTGTAAAAGGCCTACGTAAATATTACATTATTCACTATAATTAATATGTATGAATGACATTAATTAAGTTTCACGAAACAACATTAATCATATGTAGTCATGATGTAATAATTGATACTAAGAAACATCCATATTTAAGTTGTATAATAATACCCCGTACACACATTAGTCTAATAATATTACTGAATAAAGAATAATTAAATTCATTTTCACTTATCTACAATGAAATTCGTTTAAAATTATATTTATATTTTATCTCATGCTAGATAAAATTTGGCTAAAAATGAACGTAACAAACATCGAATATTGGAGCTACATATTATTTACTTTGAATGAATAAATTAAAAAGAATTTTATAATTCTTTACCTTTATACCGGGTGGTAACAATCTCTAAAATTCGTAATCTCTAATTTACAAACAAATTACTCTAATGCTACAATAATGTCATCAATAAAAGTCATGTTCCATGTATGTATGTCTGATAACAAGTTAGTGCAATGTAGTTATCAACGTTACAATATAAATAGACGCATCGATATAATTATAAAAAGCATTCGGAGTATAGCTGCGTATTCCGCATTTACTGATTACAGAGTCTATGCTATTTACGTACAACAATATTACAGATACATCGCTTCAACTGTTATGTAAATAGCATAAAATGTAGTCGAAACACATAACATAGGCTGTTGATTCATTTCTAGAAACAAAGCTTTAGTTGTAAAATCAGTCTCATTCGCTTAAGGAATACACATCACAGTTTACACTGGATCGTAGGAGAGCGAGGGGCCACGACCCTCTCAACAAAACTTTACAAATATAATAGAGCACCTCGTTTGCTAACTCTTATAATAAATCTGATAAAAGTGATAAAAACATGCAACAGACCAATTAATTTTATAAAAATATCAAATGTACGAAATAGGTACAAAGTTAAGGGGACTAAAATATAATATTGGAAGTACATTCGATATCACCATCTAAAAAAATATTTCTATTTGATATTTTAATACAATAAAATATACCAGTTTCCTCCAAACGGTGAAATAACAAATTACAAGCGGAGACTAGATTACGAAAATTTGTGAAAATTTAGACACAAGAAACACATATTGCAAAGCTTCCACTTCTACGTACATGAACGCAGCCTCGGCCCGCTTCGACGCGAGGTCTGCCAGAGTCGGAACCGAGCTATCGCGAACTCGAACTATCCGTCGCACCGCGTCGGCGTCCGCTTCACCACACAACGTCTTAGTCGGTAACCACTCGACCGGAGCCGACGAGACCTGGGGCTCGTAATGTACGTGCGCGAGCGGGCGGCGCGCGCTCAGCGGATGCGGGCGAGGGCGCGCGGGCGCGCCTCCGCCAGCTCGCGTCAGGGCTGCGGCTCCACGAAGATGCGCTCCAGCAGCACCGCCATCAGCACCGCCAGCAGCAGGAACGCCACCGCCACCAGCAGCGCCAGGTGCCGCGGCTGCAGCGCGCGCGCCGGCCGCGCCGGCCGCCGGGCGCCGCGCGCCGCGCCCGCCACGCCCGCCGCCGGCACCGCCAGCCGCGCCGCGCCCGACCACGCGCCCGCCGAGCCGCCGCGCACGCAGCACACGCGCACCAGGTACTCCGCGCCGCACTCCAGCGCGCTCAACTCGAACTGAGCCTCCGTGCCGGAGTACACCTGCATCACGCGATCGCGCATTACATTTGCGGTCGAGCAAGTTATCACTTGTGCTATCATAATAATTCAGACTAGGAGCACCAGCAAGCTAGATCCGATGTGAATATTTACCTGCTTGAATACGGGGTCCTTGGCGCGAGCGCACTGCAGCACGTACTCGGCGTCGTCGACCGCCTCCCAGGCGACGGTCGCGCGGCGCAGCACCGGCTGCGACAGCGTCGGCGGCCGCAGCGCGGGCGGCGGCGCCGCGGCCGTGCGCGCCGCCAGCGCCTCCGACCAGGCGCCGCGGCCGCCGCGCTCGTCGCTCGCGCGGATTCGGAACCAATATTCGGTCGCCTCGCGCAACTTCTTCGCCTTGTAGGCTCGCGCGGAGCCGCGGTACACGGCGCGGAACTCGCGCGCCGAGCCGCATCGCATCTCGACGCAGTAGGTGGCGCCCTCGCCGCCGCTCGGCTCCCACTCGAGCCGCAGGTGGTTGTGCGCGGCGGGTTCGATCGCGCGCATGCGCGGTGGGTCAGGCGGCGGCGGCCGCGTCGCGGCGCGCACCTCCTCCGACCAGTCGCCGAGGCCGAGCTCGTTGAGCGCCGCGACGCGCACGCGGTACTCGGTGTCCGGCAGCAGGCCTTCGACGAGGCGCTCCGGCGACGCGTCCTCCGTGTCGAGCGTGAGGTCGCCGACCTGCAGCCGGTAGCGCAGCACGTCGGCGCCGTGCGCGGGCGGCGCGCGCCACGAGACGCGCAGCGAGTCGCCGGCCGGCTCGTAGCGCGGCGCGGGCGGCGCGGCGGGCGGCGCGCGCGGCGTCACCAGCTCGCCGGCGCCGGACCACGCGCCGCGTCCGGCCGCGTTGCGCGCGCACACGCGGAACAGGTACGCCGAGAAGGGCGTCAAATCGCGCACGCCGCACGCCGCCTCCGCGCCGCGGTACACCTCCGCGAAAGTCGCGTCGCACGAGCTCATCTCGAGCCGGTAGTCGAGCACCGGCGCGCCGTTGTCCCGCGGCGGCGTCCACTCGAGCCGGGCGGAGTGCGCCGACTCGGCGGTCGCGAGCGGCGGCGCCGGCGCGTCCGGCGGCGCCGCCGGGGTCTCGAACTCGAGCGCCGGCGAGGCGGGCCCGGCGCCGACCGCGTTGCAGGCGATCACCCACAGCCGGTACCGGCGGCCGGGCAGCAGGTCGCGCACGACGCACTCGGGGCGCAGCGGCTGCGCCGCGAGCCGCACGGCCGCCTCGGCGCCCTCGTCCGCCAGCTCCTGCAGCTCGACGCGGTACTCGGCGAGCGGCGCGCCGCCGGTGGCGTCGGGCGCGCGCCACCGCACGGCGAGGTCGGTGGGACGCGGCGCGGCGGCCGGCTCCGGCGCGGAGGGCGCGGCGGGCGCGGCCGGCTCCGTGGTGACGGTCTCGGCGGCGGACCAGGCGCCGTCGCCGGCGCGCGTGGTGCAGCGCACGCGCGCGCGGTACGCGGTGCCCGGCTGCAGGCGGTCGCAGTGCGCCTCGCGCTCGAGGCCGCGGTACATCGGCCGGTAGCCGTCGCCCGCGTCCAGCTCGAGCGTGTAGCTCTCGAGCGGCGCGCCGCCGTCCTCGTGCGGCGGCTCCCAGCGCAGGCGGAACGCGCGCGAGTGGATCTTGCCCTTGGGCGCGGGCCGGCCGGGCGCGGCGGGCCGCTCCGCCGGCGTCGCGTACGTCACGTCCGCGGACCAGGGCCCCTGGCCGTCGACCGTCTCGGCGCGCAGCCGGAACCGATAGTCGGTGGCGCGCCGGAGGCCGGTGCACGCGTACGCGGCGTCCGCGCCGGCGTACACCGGCAGGAAGCCGTGGCCGCGCGCCGCGTCCTCCATCTGCAGCGTGTACTCCTCGTCCGGGCGCGTCTCCCAGGCGAGCGTGAGCGCGTCCGGCGCGGCGGCGCTCAGGCGCGGCGGCGGCGGCGCGGCCGGCGGCGAGCCCGCGGTCCACACGCAGAGCTCGTCGCTCCACTCGCTGCGCCCGCACTCGTTGACGGCCGCCAGCCGGAACACGTAGCGCGTCTGCGGGCGCAGGTTGTTGGCGGTGTGCTGGCGCGTGCGCGGGCGCGCGAGCTCCGCGAAGCCGTCGCCGGCGTCCATCTCGAGGATGTAGTGCGCGAGGCGCGCGCCGTTGTCCTGCGCGGAGGGCCAGCGCAGCATGACGGCGGTGCGCAGGCGCGAGGCGACGCGCGGCGCGGCCGGCGGCTCGGGCGGCGCGGCGGGCGCGCGGAACGTGGCCGCCTCGCTCGCCGCGCCGGTCACCTCGCCCGCGCGGATCTGCAGGCACACCGAGTACTCGCACCCGGGCCTCAGGTCGCGAACCCTGCTCGACCGGACGAATCGACGTTAATCGACAATTCATTATAACAAAAAGTACGATAAGCTGCGAACGGCTCTTTACTCACCGACAGGATAGTGAGGGGCCGCTGTAGATGGCCTTGTAGCGCCCGCGGTCGCCGAGCAGCAGTTCGTACGTGAGCTCGATGTTGGGCATGGTCACCCCCTCCGGCAGGGATGAGTTCCATTGTACTAGGGCACTAGTTGGGGTCATGTCACTAACCTGGAAAGATACACACTTTGATAAGTAAAAATATCCTAGTAACAGTAAATGATTATTTACTGCTTTAAGACTGAATGAATGTATTGATAAATTGTGAATCTTTTACTGTAAAATAAATACGTAAAATATTTTATAAAGACAGTGATTTATTCACAAAGCTATAATAAAAACAGGTGCAAATAAAATAAAATGCATTTTATGAAATTTCATTAAGTTCTTACTTGTGGAGTCCTTGTGGTTGACAGCATGTCTAGCACAGCTTGGGTATCAGTGTCATCATCTCCCTGTAAGGAAGCCCCAGCAGAGGAGCCTTCGCCTTCGGACCATGCACCTGATGAAGCGCCCCCACTGCCGCCACCTCTTCCATTCATCTCTTTGCGCGGCGATAGAGATGGAGTACTTGTGCCCGAGTTGATTTCTGAAAGTAATACATAATCCAGTAAAAAAATTTTAGTAAATAAATGTCTAGGTCAAACTAGGGCTTGCAAATATTCGAAAACTTTGATATTCGAATATTCGGGTACAATTGCGGGTACTATTCGAATTATTCGAATATTATTCGAATAATAGAAAAAAAACTATGTTTTCATTAAAATCACATCTTTTATTGTTTTAAGTGTTACTTCTAGGAACGAAATTGAAATATTAAATTAAAATAAAATTTACCCATAAATTACTAGTAAAAATAGTCTTTATAATCTTCAACAAAATTTAACACAATAACAAGTAAAACAATGTAAGTAACGGTAAGTAGTTACTAGAGTAAATAAGTACACAGACATTTTTAAGTGGTCTTATTTATCACACAACCATAATACTTACTTACTTATCCTGGCGCACCAACCCCGAAATGGGTCTTGGCCTCCGACACAATAGATCGCCACCGGCTTCGGTCCTGCGCTGCCTTTATCCAGTCCGGTGCGAAGACCTGAAGTGAGCGAAGGTCTTTCTCCACTTCATCCTTCCACCTGTATCTGGGGCGGCCGACTGGTCGTCGCCCGACTGGCACTCCAAGAAAAGCCCGTTTAGCAGCCCGATCTTCCTCCATTCGTAGCACGTGGCCGAGCCAGCGAGTAGGCTACCTATGTGATTTTATTTCGCCAATGATGCTCGGCCACTAGCTCGGCAATCTCCCGGTTCTTCCGCACCCTCCAGGATCCATCCGGACGCTGGACTGGACCTAGGATCTTTCTGAGCACTTTTCTCTCCGTCACCAGAAGCTTGTATTCTTCCCTCTGGGTTAATGTCCAAGCTTCACATCCGTACATCAAGATCGGGCGAATGATCGTCTTGTATATGCGGATCTTAGTTTTCCGGGAAAGAAGCTTGGACACAAGGATTTTGTGTAGTGCTGCACTGCATCGGAGCGTATTCTGGGCTCGTATATCTATTTCATATCATGTTGGTGTCCGTTACCGTGCATCCTAGGTACTTGAACTTGTCCACGCCCTTGAAGACCGAGTTTTCAACTATTAGTACCTCGCGTCGTTGTCGGAGGTTTCTAGCCCGTCGCATGTGCACGTACTCGGTCTTGTCCTTATTGATCCTGAGGCCCACAGTTGCAGCTTAACGTTCTAGACATCGTACTGCTTCCAGGACGTGGTATTTGTTGGTACCCAGCAAAGCCAAATCGTCTGCATACCCTATCACCTTGTGTTGGCCATTGAGCTCCACTCCGCCATCAAGCGAAATAACTTTCCGGATAATGTGTTCGAGGGTTAGATTGAACAACACAGGTGACAGGGCATCCCCCTGTTTCAACCCACTGAGGATTTCGAATTCCTCCGTTAGTTCTGAGCCCACACGCACCCTAGCCCGGCTTTCGTGAGTGGCTACTTCTATCATACGAACTAACTTTATCGGAATCCGAAAGTTTCTTAGGATTCTGTTTAAGGTGCTTTTGTCGACGCTATCGTAGGCCTTAGAAAAACACAACCATAATAAAATTTGCAATTAGAGTAACATTAATTGAACACATTCACAAATTCTTAGTAAAAACAGTCTTTAAAATCTAGATACGCATGTATTTAGCAATATCTACAATAAAATTTAACACAATAACAAGTAAAAAACACAATAACGGTAACGTGTAAGTAGCTACTAGAGTAAGTACACAAAAATATATAAGAGCGACAACGTGAGCGACAGAGATGGATAGACAGAAAAGTCTCGTCAAATCGCAAATGGACTACGCACTTGCGCGCGGCACTCCCGAACGTTTCCAAACCGCGTTCCGAACCCTAAAACATTGTCATGTTGTTTACCCGAACGATCTTAACTTGTATCGTCTTGAATGGTTATATCGCGCGAGTTTATACCTGGCATTTTATGCACATCAGAGTTCTCAGTTTGGTGTTATTATTATAAATCGAATATTCGAATATTGCTATTTTAATATTCGAATATTCGAACGGAATTAAAATTCGAATTATTCGAATATTCGAATATTCGAATGCAAGCCCTAGGTCAAACATTGGTTATACCTTTGACTAGTCAAATAATATAAATTTGGTACTTGGTACAAAAAGATCTGAGGGGAAATATAGTAGATATCCACAGTTTGCATAAACATCTGCAGTTGCAGGTACAGTAAATAATATCTACCATACCTGGGTGAAGCTGTTTTTCTCAATAGAATTACCTACTTTGTATGTAAGATATTGATTAGGTAATATATTGGAATGCTGAAAGTACTTAAGATAAAAAACTTGAAAACCCACTTAATATAATAAACATTACATTGAAAAAAAATTTGTATGGACAACTCTTGAATTCTTTATTATAATAATCTGATAATATATGATTTATAGATATGACAACTAGGAAATTAAGACTAATTAAGTGTTTTTAGAAAAATGCATTTTACCACTTATAATTGTTATATTATGCTATGTTCAACACATTTAATCTTGCTATGTTATATCCCACATATTAAGAAATTATTATTTATTTATTTATTAATTAATAGACGAGCAGCTGTCGCTGATGTGTCTATATCGCAGTGTTGGAATTGTCGTTATGTATGATTAATTTTTTTAAGCATGGATTGGTTTGTTCGAAGCCAGTTGTCGAGCTTGTTTTTAAAGGCATTGACAGTAGGAGCAGTAACTACGTCTTCTGGTAGGGCATTCCAGTTGTGAACCACTCTGTTGCTGAAGAAGTGGTAAGAGGCAAGTAAGATGGCTGGGTCGCGTGATAATTTAAGGTGGTGTCCACGTGAGGGTCTTTGATCCTCTTTTCTTTTTAGAATGTTTTGAATATCTGGTAGGTTGTACTGATGAGTCATAATCTTAAAGGTTTCAATGAGATCTCCTCGGAGGCGTCTTTCTTCAAGAGTAGTGAGGCGTAGTGCAGATAATCTGTCTTCATAGGATTTGCGACGTAGAGCCTGCGGTATCTTGGTAGCCTTCCTTTGGACACTTTCAAGTAGGTCTATGTCCTTTTGGAAGTAGGGATGCCATATTTGAAATCCGTACTCTAGTAGTGGCCTTATATAAGTTTTATAGATCTTGCGAAAAACATTAACAGTGATTGTTTGAAAAGATCTTCGTATGACATATAGAAATGAATTGGCCTTCTTGACTATAATAGCAATGTGCTCTTCCCACTTTAGATTGGATGAGATATTGACTCCTAGATCCCGTTGTAGGCCGATTGGGGCCAATATGTTTCCATCCACCGTGTATGTGACTCTGGGGTTATTGTTGCCTAAGTGAAGAATGTTACATTTTGATGCGTTCAGTTTGATTATCCAATCCTTTGTCCAGTCTTGTATACGATTTAAGTCTTCTTGCAATTGTCCTGAGTTAGTAAGTGGATTGGCAAAGAATTTTCCATCATCCGCAAAAAAGGCACACTGGGAAACCAAAAGTTCAGCTAGATCTGTAGTAAAAATTCCAAAGAGGTGAGGAGCGAGTACGGAACCCTGTGGCACTCCGCTTATTACAGGTTTTCGCTGAGACAGACAATTGCCAACGCGAACTTGAAATGTTCTTCCCAGAAGATAATTCTTAATCCATCTCAGGAGTTTCCCACGTATTCCAAAGTAATCTAGCTTCATTAGGAGGCGTTCATGTGGAACCTTGTCAAATGCGCGTTCAAAGTCAAGGTATAGTATGTCAATGGGGTTCTTATTGTCAAGGTCTTTGCACCAACTGTGGAGACATGTTAGCAGGTTTGTAACAGTTGATCTCTTCAGCACAAAGCCATGTTGTTTAACTGATATGATGCATTCTTGGTTTAAAAACAAAGTTAGTTTATCACAGATAATTCTTTCCATAATCTTAACTACAACGCTGGTAAGACTGATTGGGCGAAAATTAGCAGGTTGAGTCTTATCCCCTTTTTTGTAAATTGGTGTGACTATAGCATGCTTCCAATCTTGAGGAAGGTATCCGGACTCGAAGGATCTATTCAGAAGTTCAGCTAAGGCAGGTGCCATAATCTTTGCACATTTAATTAGAACACAGCATGGGAGTTTGTCTGGGCCAGGAGATGATTGGATCTTTAGTTTAGAGATGGCCTTTTCAACATCTTTTACTGTAAATGATATTTCACTTAAATTATTCTCCACATAGGGTAAGGAGGTTACTTTGGTGTCTTGGTGAATGGCCGGTTCCTTGGAGTATGCTTTTAAAAACTCTTCTGCAAATGCTTCTGCTATATCATTCGGTTTTGTAACCAAGTCTCCGTTGTTAGTCCTGATTGCCGGTGGGGTGCTTACTTTGGAAGTAGTACAGCGACGAATGTACGAGTAGAAGGCTTTGTCTCCGTGTTCTAGTAATTTTGATTCGTATAAACTTCTCTGTTTCCTTGTCCATGCGATACATCTATTGTTCACGTTGCGAAAACAGGTATAGTCATTATCTGTACCAGATGATCTATATTTATCCCACAACAGTTTCTTTTCTGCAATCATTTCCAAGGCACACTTGTCAATCCAAGGCTTGTTCTTTGTTTTATTTCTTAAAAGTTTTTCAGGGGCATGTTTATCAGTAGTGGTATTAATTGCTCTCAATATTCCTGTCCACAGTTGTTCAACATCACAAGAAGGACTCACTGCTTGCAAGTTTTCTTCTAAGTCTACATTATACTCATCAAAGTTAATTGTTTCATAAAACCTTCTGGATTTGTTCGGACGTTTTACTGCTTGTATATGGCATTGGAGATCAAATTCTAGCATGATGTGGTCACTTTTACCAATTGGTGGTCTATACCTTATATCTTTAATTAGTGTTTCCTCGTTAACCATAATAAGGTCTAGAAGGGAAGGTATGTTGCCTTGTCGGAACCTTGTTGGTCTACACACTAGTTGCAAAAGATTGCTATTGATGAATATGTCTTTAAACAGTTCAGCTGAGCCTGACTGAGATTGATCTATGTTAATAGGCCATTTTATGGTGGGGTAGTTGAAGTCACCCGCAATTATTAAAGTGTTATTCTCTGATGCCGCTACAAGATTTTCCAATAGTTTGGTATCCCGCAGTCTCCACATACCTTCATTTGAGTCATCCGGTCGGTATACACCTACTACAAGGAAGTGATATGTACTATATTGTATGTCAAGGTAAAGTGCTTCCACTCCCTCGCACATGTATCTTGGATTCCGTCTTGCCACTATCGGGATACCATGATATCGGGATACCGGGATATTAGCTTAAGAAATTCATCTTATACCTATGGGATCTTCTGGATATCATCCTGATGTAAACCAGAGCAACAATTCATCAGTTATTAGTGCACAAACATAAAAATTACACATCAAATACATTTATAATAATATTAATAATAAATATTGGTGGACATTCCACACAGTAAACCTCGCCCCAAACTAAGCCAAAGCTTGTGATATGGGAACCAGATAGCTGATATTCTACGTATATGCTTTTTTTTTTGTAAATACAACAAATATTAAACTAGTAGTTCGCCCCGAACTGAGATCTCGTGATGCGACCCGACGAACGCATCAAAACTTTGAGTCGGTAGTAGTCAGAGGCAAGTCCAAACATTATCTTTGGACTTTTTTCTGACTACCGCCTACTAACTTGGTATGGTTACCAAGTTTCAGCTCTATTGGCCTATTTATTGAAGAGTTCCGTTGAACAGACCTTGGCTCCATCATCAGACCTGCTCGTCGTCACCATTTTATGAGAACTGAGTACCTCCTTAAATTATTTCAAGAAAAAAAAATAAGAAAAATCAAAGGAACTGGCCGACCAGTAGAAAAACCTTGATTTCAACAAAACTCTTAGAGATGGGAGCTCTTGGATCGTTGGTTATCTTAATTTGACTTTTTAAATTTTATCTCGAAAACCCAGCGTCCCAAAAAAAAAGTAAAAATTGTTTTGGAATGTCCAAACAAAGCCCTTTCATATGACATGTAACTTGATTTTTTTATGTAACTTTTTTTATTTTTGTCCTCTTAAAAAACCCCAAATCTCAAAAACCCTTCATCCGATTTTACTCATATACTTACCAGTAAATTTCTCAAGTACAAGCTATCGACATATCAAATTTCATGGAGATCGGATCAACGGTTCTAAAGTTATCGCCAGACAAACATACATACATACATACATACATACATACATAAAATGCCAAATCGCCCAAGTTGAAACTAAGATCTTCGTTCGCTTCGCTCACTCGATCAATAAAACCCAGACAGAGAACAAACATCTATGTTCATCACACAAATGTTTGTTCTCGGTGGGGATCGAACCCACGGCCCACGGCGCAGAAGGCAGAGCTATTACAAACTGAGCTGTAAAGGCTGTGAATTTATTAAAGTGAAAAACAAAAAATTACCAATTCCATTATTCCTATTATTTTGTTTCCTTTCCAATTTCTGCTTAAGTTTGACATACTGGCGCTGAGCGCGTTCATTAGGGAAGACAGGCGGAGGTGGGGAATGCTGCATGTGGTGCTGAGTTGGTACATGGTAGTGCGGGTAGCCACCGCTGTAGAAATGTTGTGGACCGCCAGCACCATTGGTTGGTCCCTAGAACAAAACAGCATTGTCACATCATCAAACAGTTAGCGCTTACACTATTTTGAAAGTTATTAGGCCAGTTACATTGTGCGCCATGTAACAGATTGTTTAAGACAAAATTTGGCTTTGGGAGTCATATTTGCTCACACGATTGAAGCTAGCAGGGTTCTCTGTTAATGGATATGTGAAGGACGACATCATCATCACACTATTTTCGAAGTTATTTGGTTGAACTGTGAACACAATTTGTAAAATTTTGTTCAGCTATAAATAGGTAGGTATGTTTAAATAAAGTTGTTATCTACAATTTGTAGTAATCACAGAGGTTTTAAGCATATTGTTATAGAAAAATGTTGTTTTATCGTAAGGTAATAAAAATAATAATGATGTAGGTAACTATTGATAAGCCTTATAAACTGACCTTATCGGTTCCCTTTTTGGCTGGATCATCTTTGTTAGAAGGATCCAAATTACTCATTTCGTTATTATTATCCCAATATTCATGCAGCTGTGGGTACACGTCAATGCCACGTACAAGCGCCAACTGTGCGATTGTGTTAAGGTTTTGCACAGCAGTCGCAGTGTCGGCTATTATAACGTGGCAACGATAAGATTACAGCCCATAAACTCACAGTCAACTTTCCAAACGGGTTACGGAAAATAGTCGTATAATTTCGGATTGTTTTCAATAACAAAAAGGCAAATTTCCGTAGCTTATATGCTTATTACTCGCTGCTGCTAGTAGGTACCTAGGTACGAGCGATCGATATTTACCACGGCCGGCAGGTAATGTTTGCACAGTTTATGTGTATCATCTATAGTTTGTTTGCAAAGAATGTAGTCAAAGAAAACTATTGTCGGACCGAATAAAAAAACTTGCGCGAACAAGGTTAAAGTTAACTTAGGTACAAAGCGAATTAATGAATAACTATTTATTTATCCCCGTTATTAAACAAACATCTCCCAATTCCCAATTTAAAGTTCGCCTGTGATGATGAGCGATAGATTAGATTGTTATTAAATGTTTATGGCGTGGTTGGCTGTGTTGTATATGTTTATTTATTTTGATTGGTGCATTATCTGAGTCTACCATTGGTTGCTGGCCAGAACGTTAGCTGAGATTGGTGAGTTACCGCGTCATTCATGACTGTCATGATGTCACATGTATTTATTTGTCAATGTCATAATTATTTCTCTGTCAATTTTGTTTTTTTTGTCTTTCACAAGCATGGAGGTACTTGATACTTAGTCTTATGTTCACAAGGTACCACTCTCTAGCATTAATGGTGGGTACCTACCTCAATGGTACTTTCTGTTAGTTATTGGTTATTGTAAACTCCTTGCTTTTAAAGCACCGATAAATCAAATTTTATTCATCCCTTTATTAAAATTACTAAATGCGGGGATGTGATTAAGGTATGAACATTTTATGCATGTAGGTTCAACTTCATGAAATACAAACAACTGGCAGTTAATATTAGTTTTTAAACGCACGTTACTCTTGTGGATATTACACATGGTACTTAATAGAATAACGGCCGGTTTCTGAAAGCCCGATCAAAACTAATCGCGTGTCAAGTCACTTGCTATGTCTATCTTATTCGATGTAATAGCTGAAATGGCGAATGACTTGACATCCGATTAGTTTTGATCGAGCTTTCAGAAACCGGCCGTGAGTGCACGGAAAGTCTGAGCCACCTAAATATTCTGGCGTACATTTTGTTTAATTTACTTACATAATGGTGTGGCGGCTGGTGGTGCGGCGGTTGATGGTGGGGCGGTTGGTGGTGCGATGGCTGGTGGTGTGGCCCGTGGTGCGGGTGCGGATGCGTCTGTTGGTGCACCAGGTAATGCCGCATGTTCTCATCCATCACCGGCGGCATCATTTGCGGCATCATCGTCGTTGAAGTCACTACTTGCATGCCACCTGAAAAATAAAATAAAATTTTAAAATCTTGTCTCGGGCCGCGTAGAGGTGAAGGTTACGAAGTATCTAGGTACTTACTTAATTAGTTACCTTCTAGGAGCGACCTTCAGTAATCAAACTAGCTAGGTCATGACCTTACTGCAGAGAGATCTTTTCAGAACCTCTAGTTTATACCTATTACCTAGAAGGTTCGCGGTGGGATGTGTATTTATAAAGACTAGCCGCCGCCGGGCGCCGCGGCCCTGTTATGGGTTAAGTTTTGCTTTATTTTGACATCGACGCCGCCCGTCCCGCTTCGTAACTTTGCGGTTGTGTTGAATGAACGTGTTGTATTTAGGTATTCGTAGAAATCGCTCTTTGTGGAATGGAATCATCCGTTTTTGTAGATACCTAAGGGCATGCGGCGAACGGAAACGTGCCGCATAGTTGGAGCTCGCGATGCAACCGACCACAGCCTCTTGAGCAACGTCGTCGCCGCCGCTGCCGCCACCGCCGCCGCCGCCGCGCGAATCCCACGAGAGCCTTGAGTTCTTTGTTTCAAGTAAAAGGGATTTTTCCCAGCTCTAATTCTCCATGATTAAGTTAACGTTCTACCACAACCACAAATTGATTGTGGTTTGCTCGAATTCCGAGTTTGGGCAATAGCTTTTATATTCAGAGCTTGAGAGCTCCGCTCCGCAAATAGGTAGTCTAGATAATAATTGCATTCCATTCTTTTGGTGGGGGTTTGTTTGGGTACCTAGGTAATTTTTAATTTCTTACTGGAATCCACAAACCCAAATATTCGAGCAGATTAGGTTAAGGCGAATGGATACCCCGATACGTATTCTCTTATCTGTGCCGATACTCGGTACCGAGAGTCGCGCACAGCGGGCACTGTAATTTCATAAACCGAAGCCATTAATTTATCCTTCTGTCCCGAATTTTGCTATACCGGCCCACTAGTGAGTAGAATAATTATAGCAGGCACTAAGTAAGTCCTATGTGGAATGGAACATTTTTGCAAAATTAATTAGTTTTGCAAAAATGTTAAATGTTCCATTGTATCTTGCCGGAACCGCTGCTAAGTCAAGCGTCAACCCGCCAAGCGAGCATTCGACCAAGAGACAAAAGAGCATCTCACCGTATTCAGGCGGCAGGGTGCAGACATGCGCGTGCTGCGGATGCTGCTGAGGATGGGAGCACATGTCGGGGACGTAGTACTGGTCCGAGTAGAAGTCCCCGTAGGACGGGTAAGGCTCGGCCGGGCCGGGGCCGGGGCCGCCTCCGCCGCCGCCGTCGACGACGCCCACGCCCACCATGGCGCCGTCTACCAGCGCATGGCCCGGCGCCAGCGCGCCCGCCACCGCACTACACACCTGGAACAACCAACACCACTACGTTAATAATTTTCCAACATACTATACTGAATGAGAATTCAATTATACCTAAATGAATTAAAATATCCAATGGTCCATGCTCTGGAACTAACCCGGGAGTTCTATTTAGAGTTTAAAAACAACTAACAACTTGTGGCGATTGTGTCGTCCACCATTTTGTCTTTCCCATCCCTAGGCGCATAGTCACGTCACTAGCGGGCAGGGCTGCCATTTGTACGATTTAAATCGTATTTGTACGATTTTTTGCATGTTCTGTACGATTACGATCGAAACATCGAAATCGTACAGAAAACGTACGATTTTTTTACATACAATTTTAGATTTCTATACATGAAAAAAACGTTCGACCGTAAACAATACGGTTGATATCCGACTAACATTGCGTTATTATTCCTTATAGTTGATGATTATCTTATTATAGAATGACGACAAATCATTTCCTTTGCGCGCGGTCTAGTTGTACGGAGCGGAGAAACCCGGTTCTACTTGTTATTTTCTACTAAATCATGCAGGCTTTTGTGAAAACTGATGCGCTTCTGTAATTAATTTAATAAAAATGAGCGACGAAAGTGTTATTGAGCGTGCTCGTAATCCTAAAAAGAAATTAGTGCAAAGAGGTGTACTTTATTATTAAATGTTTAAATATATCGATGATTGATTCTTGTAAGTACGATTTTTTATTTCAAACTTTCTTAGGGCGTACGACTTTTTTTAAGCTGGGGTACGATTGCGGCATATTTTCACCTGGCAGCCCTGCTAGCGGGTAGTGGGAAGGACCTTGATAATTTTGCTTATTCGGACAGGACTGGTTTTCCGCTAAGATATTTTGTCCATTGTAAAACAAAAGACTGTACCTACATAATAGTGGATTAAACTTTAATGAATCTACCTTGGCATCCAGTTTCATTTCATAATCGCGGGAGAGCTGAAATTTCCCTCAAACTTAGTTAATTATTATTCCAATCCAAGCACCCGAACTGAATTCAAACTGAATGGTAGGACGGGTCTACTAACTCTACCAATTACCTATCATACTGATTCTCAAATCGAATAGAAATTATTCGTAGCGATTCTGCGAAATGGATGCAAGTGCTGCTAGTTGCACAAGCAAGACTCATCACGTCGATAGTTTGCTATCGACACATCCGTGTGAGCACGTCGTGACCGTATTTGCCTTTTAAATGGGGTGCTGTCAGCAACCTCACGAGTTCTGCGTGGATGCGCCCGCAATCTGTGTCAGTGACTGTAGCAGAGCTCATCGAAACCATAAACCTTAGCTGTTGCGAAAGCGTCTAAAACTTTTCGTGAACTATTCGCGTAGAACATGACCTTCGTGCTTAGAGCCTTCGTGACAGACGAGTGAGACCACAGATAAGAGAATACTAGTAGCATGGAGGTACTATGATACTTAGTCTAAGACTAGTAGCGAGACTAAAGCAAGAGGCAAGAGATCTCAAGAGATTGTAACTCGAGATCTTATTTATTTATACAACGTGTTTATTAAGAGTTGTAGGGATTCGAAAGCAGGATATTCTACCGGTCATAACGAACAACTTTTGTTCTACGACTTTTAAAATTTCAAAGTTTTTCATTCATGAAATGCCTCTTAAACTTTTATCTAAAACTAGCGGCCTGTCCCAGCTTCGCATGGGTGGACATAAATTTTTTCAACGTTTTAGGATAAACTTAGACCGTGGTGGGTTCGAGTCACTTCTAACTCGCGCCTTGCCCGGGCCCGCGCTGGGTGAGAACGCGCCTCGTGATCTTATATTTTTAAAATCTTTTGAATGGAATGTCCGATTTGAAAAATTCTAGAAGTAATGTATAGGTATTGAACCAGTCTTATTTATGAAAAGATTTATTTGGATAAGGATTAATACCAAGGTACAAATAAAGACCCTTTTCTATCGGCGGCATTTCAATTAAATTTTTATAATAAAAGAACACTTATTGTGACATAACTATAATAGCTAGACATATGCTGTCGCGACATTTTTTGTAGATAATGACGTGTTCTGTAAAGTCGTAGTACATTATTTTGTTCTATCATCAATAGTTTTCGCAGCGCACGCGATGTAAGGATTATTTTTTCCACCTTGGGTTACATTATTAGAGTTTTAGTAAGGATCCCTGATTTTTTTGAAAATATAATATAGCCTATGTTACTCAGGGATAATGTAGCATTATAATGGTGAAAGAATTTTTGAAATCGGACCAGTAGTTTTTGAGCCTATTCGTTACATACAAAACAACAAAACAACAAAACAACAAAACAACAAAAATACAAAGTTTTCCTCTTTATAATATTAGTGTAGATGTAGATGTAGATGAATCTAAACGCATCATGAGGCAGCCCTATTTACAGCTGTTCTTTGACCTCTAGTTACAATACCTTAGATAAAATAGGTAACAGAACTGCCACCAATTACCTAGTAATGTGCCTACCTAATAATGATGTTGCTGTTTTTAAAGATCTTGGTATGTAAAAGAAATATTTTCGCGACTGTAATCCCTAGTGAAGGTAAACATTCTCTGAGATCTTTGGTACTAATACCTATTCAGTAACTAGGTACCTACGTGGCTACGTACTCAATATTTAATAGAATATTTATTTTTGTTTAATTACTAGATGTCGTAAAGCAATGTTTATGATATTCATAGTTCTTTAAATTGTAACATGTTACTTTACCACCATGGTTCATTGACACGACAAAATTATTCAACTGCAATTTTGGGAAGTGTCTAGTCTGTCCTATTTAATCTTTGACTAACCTGTCTGTCATTGGTTGCATTTAAAAACGCATATCCAATCAGGACGGCCGACGGCCGCCGATCAGTGTTACCATTTGTGGCAGATTTCTGCCATTTGGCAGATTTTAAATATTTCAAGAAAAATCTTATTATTTTGAATTTTTAATGAAATAATATTTATAATTTATTTATTTTTTACCGAACTGGAAACTTCTTATTCTTTTTTACCTTTATTGATTTGGTTTCCAAACAACTTCTATCTCGTTTTAGATACTTAACTGCAAACCGTTACAAACGATCAAAAGATAGTAACTGAATGTAATGTAGGTATTTAATTTATTCCGTAGCCACGAAGGAGTTAGCCATGGGTAACTCACTCAAAAAACATGATCTGCAGCGCATCAGCTCATTTACAGTCTCGAGCCGGAGCCGAACCGCGGTTCAAACGGCTCAGAATTTCAGGACCAATTTATTTTCATGGTACCTTCAAAGACTCCAAGCAAGCACCGATAAGACTTGGCAAAAAGACTAGACGCCAAAACAAAAAAAATCTACGATAAAAATAATTTTGTAGAAAAATAAACGAGTCTAGCGGCAAATAAACAGGAAAAAATCCGTGAATTTGTATGTTAGCAGTAACTAATAAATATTGCTAACAATGAACGACGGAATGAAAAAAAAAATTAAGTAAAAGTTCTACTATTCAAAATGAACCTTACTTGATTAAACGATAAAACGGAAAATATTTATGCAAACTATGACGAGCCTAGAACGCAAAATATCCTTAAATATGTATGCTAAAACGCGAGGGCATCCACGGGCTGTTGCTAAACTAACTCAAGTTAATAATTCAAATTCGTAACCCATACCATTTAAAAACATGCTTTTCTAAAAAGAACCATAATCCTTCAATTCATCCTAACTCCACTCACTCACCCGCGCAGATATTACTTCAAACGATTCAACGGTTCGAGTACGTAGTAAACCTCTCAATGAATCAAAATAAATATTCTACTCAAACGGTTCAGGGTTCTGTTTATCATAAAACCATTCTTTGAACCGTTTGAGTTGTGTATCACATTTTATGAGTAGACCTGAGAACTGCTCTACAGATGAGCGGCTCCAAAAATGCAGCATTGGAAATTAGATCTTATTATCTAGATGAAACAATTCAAATTCATTTAGCAAAATTTTTGATCTGGATATCTTTTTTCTAATGTAGACCCTATCAACCTAGGAATAAAATTGATATTAGGCTGGCATGAGAGCTGTTGAGCCGCTCCAAAAGAAATAGAGCCCTTACTGACGGCTCACTACGGTATGAGCCGCTCCAAACGCGTACGTCCGACTCCTTCTACCCACGGCTAAAGGAGATGGTATGAAGTCATATTTTTGGTATTTTTATCGTCAAGCTTGGTAGATTTTGACAGATTTTTTGGCAGGTGTGTGGTAGAACCGCCACTTTTGAGATGGTCACCCTGTTCTGTTTGTGTTTACATGCGTTGTTGTACATTGTTTTGTTGAGAAAATGTCATCAAACGTGATAAAATGGTGATTGTTATGTAAAAAGCCGTCGTCAGTCAGTGTGTGTATGAGCAGTGCCTACGAGGTAATGGTTTAGTGTGAAGTTTGAAGCCTGTGTCGTGCGAAATCTCGCAAACTTACCAAAATCCAGTTTTATCCATTGTTATTATAGCCAGTAAATAATGACAAAATCCATAGGAACCAGTAAAAATATCGTGTCAGGGGATTGGCGGCGTACCTACCTACCTACCGAAAGGTAAGTAGGGTCATTGTGCTAGATAGCGGCCTCTTAGTGCTCCCGTCGACTTTAGGGCTTCAGAAAAAAATAATACAATCCTAATTTACCTGTTCTAATGATGTAGTATGATAGCCTATATAATGAAGTTTATTTTTAATGTACTGTTTAGTGCTAGAAGCTTATAGTTATTTTTATTTTTAATTAAATCCGGAAAAATGCCAAAAATTCAGTTTTCGGCCACAAATTTCAGTTTTCGGCCATGGAGTCTTCTGTTTTCGGCCACCTTATAAAGACGGATTTTAAATGAATTTTTAAATCTAAAGTAACATAAAATCAACGTTTTTGTGTGGGTTTAACAGTATTTTTATTATGTACCTATATACAAAATTACAATCAACATAATACCGGATTTTGAAACATTTTGTCACACACTAGATAAATATTTTCGAAACAATATCAACTAAGTTTATCTTTATTATTTCTTAGGTAACAGTTTAGCTATAGCGTACCGACTTATCAAAAGAATCATCATCAAAGAATCATCAACTCAGGCGCAAAAACAAAAGACATTCGTGACAAAAAAATATCGTTAAAAGAATTTTGTCGCCACTATGGAATTCTAATGTGTACCATACAAGACAGAATTGCCGGAAAAACGACGGATAGTATTTAAAATCTAGGACCCGATCCAGTACAAACCCACAGAGGTGAAAAAGAAATGGTGGAATGGCTTATCAACCTGGCAAAGTGTGGTTTTCCTTTGAAAAAGCAGAACTTCTCGACACAGTTCAGAAAGTTATTGAAGATACAGGCAGGTATACCTAATAACTTGAGATTGAAGATAATTGACCAGGGAAAACTTGGTTTAAAAAAATTATGAATAGAAACCCAGAAATTTCCCAAATAACAAGGAATAAACAAGGCGAGA
This sequence comes from Chloroclysta siterata, assembly GCA_932294275.1. Taxonomy (NCBI): domain Eukaryota; kingdom Metazoa; phylum Arthropoda; class Insecta; order Lepidoptera; family Geometridae; genus Chloroclysta; species Chloroclysta siterata. The sequence continues at coordinate 5,738,182 of OW028600.1, read as the reverse complement.
GCACGGGTAACAGAAGAATAAATCTGACTATGGTCTCGCAAACTTCTCTTGTGTCTTACAGAGTCAAATAACCAAGATATACTGGAATCTCCAGAACGCATATTTAATGGCGATGAAAGTGGGTTTGCCTTTTGTCCAAAAACTGGCAAAGTTCTTGGGCCAAGAGGGTACCGGAACCTTATGAAATAAAGACTGGCAAACTATGAAGAATAATGTCCATTTGCACTCACAAAGCAGCTACTGGCGGCGGGCATAACTGTGCGTTTGCATTGAAAGTCACCAGAACAGTTACATTATCCTTACTGCCCGTTTTTATTTTATAAAGGTTCCGGCACCCTCTTGGCTCAAGAACTTCGCCAGTGTTTGGACATAAGGCAAACCCACTTTCATCGCCATTAAATATGCGTTCCGGAGATTCCAGTAAGTCTAAGTTATTTGACTCTGTAAGAAACACGATAAGTTAACGGAACCAAATTCTGTTACCCTTATACCCTCTGTTATTCTTCTATTAATTCTTCTGTTACCCGTGCTCTCGCCTTGTTTATTTCTTGTTTCTTTCAAGTTATTAGGTATACCTGTATCTACACTAATATTATAAAGAGGAAAACTTTGTATTTTTGTTGTTTTGTTGTTTTGTTGTTTTGTATGTAACGAATAGGCTCAAAAACTACTGGTCCGATTTCAAAAATTCTTTCACCATTAGAATGCTACATTATCCTTGAGTAACATAGGCTATATTATATTTTCAAAAAAATCAGGGATCCTTACTAAAACTCTAATAATGTAACCCAAGGTGGAAAAAATAATCCTTACATCGCGTGCGCTGCGAAAACTATTGATGATAGAACAAAATAATGTACTACGACTTTGCAGAACACGTCATTATCTACAAAAAATGTCGCGACAGCATATGTCTAGCTATTATAGTTATGTCACAATAAGTGTTCTTTTATTATAAAAATTTAATTGAAATGCCGCCGATAGAAAAGGGTCTTTATTTGTACCTTGGTATTAATCCTTATCCAAATAAATCTTTTCATAATTAAGACTGGTTCAATACCTATACATTACTTCTTGAATTTTTCAAATCGGACATTCCATTCAAAAGATTTTAAAAATATAAGGTCACGGGGCGCGTTCTCACCCAGCGCGGGCCCGGGCAAGGCGCGAGTTAGAAGTGACTCGAACCCACCACGGTCTAAGTTTATCCTAAAACGTTGAAAAAATTTATGTCCACCCATGCGAAGCTGGGACAGGCCGCTAGTCTTTAATAACTTGCTGAACCGTGTCGAGAGGTTCGGCTTATTTCAAAGAAAACCCAAACTTTGCAAGGTTGATAAGCCATTCCACTATTTCTTTTTCACCTCCGTGGGTTGGTACTGGATCAGGTCCTGGATTTTTTATACTATCAGTCGTTCTTCCTGCAAATCTGTCTTGTACGGTACACCTAGGAATTCCATAGTAGCGACAAACTTCTCTTATCGACATCTTTTGCCTGAGTTAATGATTAATTAATGATTAATATTGAGTTCGTACATTTCTTTTTTTCTTTATCTTCTCCACAGCCGTCGGAGGAGAATACACCTGAAGAAAATAATGTTTTTTGAAAGAACATAAATAAATATCATTTTAGGGAATGTAATCAAGAGGAAATAAGATTTGTGTAGCAGGTGGTCGAAAACGTACAATAAGTTTCAAGCCGAAAAGCCAGACAGACATACTACCAAGTAGGTTAATAAAAGCTTGTAAAATACGTAACTATCATTCGATTTATTATCAAAATAAAATTATTACTTATCTCAAAAAGATAAAAAATATACAAACATTTTTGCTTTAAGGCCGAAAACTAACAGCGACATTCAGTTAGTGGCCACATGATTTCAATACAATTGTCGGTCATGCCGAAAACTGAGGTGCCATTTTATCTATGGTTGGGTTTTCGGCCACCCCCAAAGTTGTCATTACTATTACTCCTTTTTCATTATGAATGCCACATAATTTGACGGCCGAGAACTAATGGCTAGAGTCTTCACATATGTTACTATCGTAAAACAAAGAGTTGTGAGCTAAACCCTTGAACCAATTGAGTAAAAGAGACAAAAGTGTAGACGACTCGATGTACTACATACCGGCCCTTAGGCCGAAAACTAAACTTTTGAAAAAATTCATATGTTGGATCGCGGCCCCCATATTAATTGTTGTTTTATACAATATTTTGCAAAAATAATGTTAGTAGTATGTTGGTAATTAAGTTTTGAAATGACTTAAATGCCTATCAACAATGTTTGCTTAGAAAAACAACACATAACTTACCTTGGAGTGAAAGGCGCGTCACTATTTTTTTCCTAATTTCCGCACGCTGCGATACCCGCGATGACCGCCGCCGATCTGAATAATTCGCTAGAAATCACTCGTAGCTTGTTTCCTACCAAAAATGTTGTCAAAAACAAAGCAACTAATTTCAGATGTCTTGATAAAAAAATCTTTCAGATATTGCATTTCAAAACGATAATATCTTAATTTTACTGCATCAAGTACGCGTAAAGGCCGAAAACTGAAGGCGGCCGGCAAACCGGCACACATACCCTATTTCAAATTATCTCGTAGGTTATCGTTGTTTTTCTCTTTCCTAGATAGAAGCGCGCGTGCGTGTGACCTTGACACGTACACAGGCAGGGCTGTTGCAAATTTCTGAGGAAGTATTAATTTTACTTTTCTATGGGAATTTCGAAAACGATGTATTCAACCGTTGCACACGTCAAAGTATTCCAGTGCTTGGTCTAAATACACGCTCTTTGTTTCCCTACATAACTTCATCAACACGTTGTATAGGAAAAAAAACACATTGTGCCTTTATTGTACTAGGCCACCTCAATCCTACAGCTTTTCTTATCCTTTTTTCTTTTCTTCATATGTTTACATTAAAATCTTTTTCTATTCCTTTTTATTAGATAGATACAATGATAAATCATAAATCTAGGTAGGTAGGTAGGCTAATCGCTGATAGCGATTTCTTCCAGATAACTTTCGATCGACGTTACCGACATTTTTTGTACAATCAAAACTAAACTTCCGCTCACGGCTTCGCTTTGGCATGGCAAGTAAAAAATATCGTCCGGCTCTAGACAAGTTCCCCTATAAGATTGAATACACGCCAGCGCGCAAAGATTATTATTCTTTTCTCCTTTTAGGGCTCCTGTCCGTCATTCGACAGACAATCTTGCCAGTGTCAAGTGGATTGTATTAAATACTTTATAGTCAAGTCAGTCCATAGTCGAGTCGGCCGTCATTTGTTTTGAAGAAAATGTTGGCGGTTTTTTTTAAAACATTTGAAACTATTTCGTTTAAATCAGGATAATCACATAATACACTGTTATTCCAAATGCACTTTGTACTAAAACCTCTAGTAATGTTGGTTAAAATGCCACCGAAATTACACAACTCAAAATAACACTAGAAAAACAATTACAATGAAAAAGCTATGTTACTTCCCAAAATGTCAGAAAACGAATCGCGCGTAGAGATGAAATTATATGAAAATAACATTAGCTTGACTGATGCAGCTAAGTATAGTATTTTTTTAACAATTTTATTAATCTGCTACGCGTGAAACGGAACGCCAGTAAAAATATTATGATTTTTAAAGGTAGGTAGGTATTCCTTGAAGGTTACAAAGTAGAGCATAAACATTAATTCAAGCATTCGAAACAAACATTCCAGTATACCTACTCACAGTATACCTAGATACCTACTCACAGTACCTAGGTGTAAACTGTGAGAAACTGATTCGAATGCTAGCTTATTCAATCTGTTTAACAATGTTGCACATGTCGTCGTCACGACAAGCAATCTTATAATTTGTCTGTCGTGCTCAATCAGCGTTCAATGCTAGGGGACTAGGTACCAATAGCGTTCTTAGAAGATGCTTGGATAACTATAAGCCACAACTGCATCCTATCGTGGAAATGCAATAATCACAGTGTCCGCACCTATCTATCTATAGCACCAACTACCTGTCAGGCTGCCTGTAACATGTTCTATAGGTATGCACTTTGCTGGGGTTTATATAATTATAAAGGTAGACTACTCTTGGACGGCTGGTTCAATTTAAATTGTCTATGGTTTAGCTACAGAGTTTTTTTCTTTTTTAAATATACTTTGATGCCTACTATTTATCCGTTGGTAAATAACGATGGAGCACCTACAACTCTTGATGTAATAAAGCTAGCATGCCCGCTTCTAGATTAGAACCCACGATGACCTGAATTTATCAGTGGTATTCTAGTTTTCATTGGAGGGGTACTTCACTCTACCTAGATATGAGGTTAGGTAAGGTAGACTAGATTTCGAATTACCGTATCTAGGTAGGTACCACGCCTAAATATCACAGCTCATTAAGTATGCATAGAAATATGGCTCTGCATTCTGCCGGCCTTCAAGGCTTGCTGGCTGCATTGATATCCGCCCCAAAATAGCAATTTAGCAGCCTTCGGTAAAGGTCAACCTTTAGATGTAACATCTAAGCAAAGCCACCCTAGGTAATAATTTCATAAGACTGAAACTAAGACTGAAAATAATTAAGTACTACAAAAAAAACGATCTTACGGCCAACAACGGATATACTTTTAATAAGTTTAATAGTTTATCTTATGCAAAAAAATATACTTAATTATTTTTCGTACTCATTCTGGGATATTTACTAGTAGTAGCCGCCTTTCTTGCATTAATATCGCGTGTCAAAAGCTTAAGATAATCTGTAAAAAAAAATGTTAACAACCTGGCAACATTCCACAACATATCATTATTCGTTCTTTTGCGCGCTATCGCGGCGTCTGCGTTTTCACGCTATTTACAAAACTTTTGGGAAAAAAGTTAGTAATAAACTAGTAAAGTATGTTATTTTCATCAACATTCATCATGCCCAAGCGTAGGGCTTCTTATCCAGACAGAAAAATACTAAAGTTGGAGAGGAAATTTAAGAATATATACCTTTATACTTTGAAAGGAAGGTAAGAATTTGTAGACTATTTACTAAGTTTGGTTTGTATTGGATATTGTACAATACATTTCGTGCCTAGCCGACGTTATTTACACGGAAAATAGTCCTGTTATGAGGCGTAATTCTTTAGCACACGGTAATGCTAATTTGCCGGCCGGCCATTATGGTGCTGGCTGAAATCAAAAATTACGATTAACTTTATTGCACAAATCAAAGTGAACTCTTAGAATTATTCCTAATAACCTACAGGTTATCAATTACATAATTGTGTGACAATGTATGTACGTTCCCGTTGGGAAGGCTATGTTGAAGCTGATGACAACTTCAGGCTAAGGGTTATCTTGTTCCTATTAACTGGTGTACACACATTTAACCAGTATGGGTCAGCCGGCTGTCCCCTGCCATGTAAAGAGTTAACCTACATGTAATCAAATACATTATTGTGTGACAATATGTACCTTCCCGTTGGGAAGGTTATGTTTAACTCAAAATATCAATAATAAATTATATTGCAATACCTACATTTAATCTAATGCATATTGTGTGACAGTATGTGCCATCCTGTTAGGAAGGTAATGTGAGCTCAAAAAATCAAGATGAATTATATTGCAATACCTACATGTTATCAAATTGCATATTGTGTGACAATATGTAACATCCCGTTGGGAAAGTAATGTAAGCTC